>OX244284.1:287740-1670240 GCA_945867215.1 Epinotia demarniana | reverse complement strand
ATAGTTTTGTTCCGCTAGCATAAGTTAAGTTAGGGCCTATGCAGACTGCGTTTTTTAAGCGCGCCGTCAACGTTCCGATCTGTCAAATCACAATTAAATTGACACAGACGCGCGTCGACGGCGCGCTTATTAAACGGAGTCTGCATAGGCCCTTAGGCGGATGTCACACTGCGCCGCATCTCCGGACGGCGAAATTTGTATGCAGCTCCGCACCTCCGTCCGGAGATGAGGAGCAGTGTGACATCCGCCTTAGAGCGATACACTATCGATATACGTGATTTTTACAGATAATGTATGGCCACTGTTGGGCTCACGTTTGTGTCGCTGCAGAAAAAAGACAAGGAATGGCATTCCCGTGACGACTTGTGAGCTTGTGACGTCAGAGTAACTAAACCTGCTTACGTCATCAGCATCTTCTAAATGGCGGACTGTCAGTGTTGCCACTGAGTGAAAGTAAATTACCCTAGTAAATGGCATTTCTTCACTTATGTTATGTGCTTTCAAACAATATTTACTCTAAACTACTAATTGTATACAGTTGTCATTTCGCCCCAAGTAAATGGTTAAACTAGCTTACATTTTTTTAAATACTAATCATAAGAGAGGCGCCGAATATTCGGTAATTATTCGGTTTTCGGCATATTTTTCAGTGTCGTTATTCGGCCCAATTATTCGGTTATCATTCCGAATATTTACCGAATAATTTATGAGGTGTGATATGTCTATATGTTGCAAGAATTTAAATTGTACCAACTTTGCGCAATGGCAACATTCGTGTGACGTAGGCAAGATACATCGACGGGAATGACATACCTTGTTTTTTTAAATAAACAATTCGACGTGGAAGTCGCGGACAAAGGCTAGATTGTAAATATAACTCACATTATATTCCGAAACGTGTACTGCTCCCTGATTGATAATACGAGGGGGCAACGCCGGAGGCAGCTTGACATGCTTAGTTTTGGAGTCTACTGGCGGAGCGTTAACCTAAAAACCATTTCAGTCCATTTGAATATTATCGCATCAGAAATCTGGGGAAACATAGCCCTCCAAATCGCTAAGCCTGTAATACTAGATACAAGGATGACAACTATAAAAAGAGTAATGTCTTAATGTACTCACATCAGCCCAAGTGTCAGACTGCACAACCTCTTCGTTGGCCCCGGGCAACCACTCATCAGACTGGGCTCCCATCACCGCCGGCAACTCGTGACATGGTTCCGGCCCCTGTTGCTAGAGAGGTAGTGTTGCTATAGTGGTTGCTTAGTGTAATACTCACATCAGTCCAGGTGTCAGACTGCACAACCTCTTCGTTGGCCACGGGCAACCACTCATCAGACTGGGCTCCTATCACCGCAGGGAACTCCTGACATGGTTCCGACTGTACCTATAGTGGTTGCTTAATGTAATACTCACATCAGTCCAGGTGTCAGACTGTACAACCTCTTCGTTGGCCACGGGCAACCACTCATCAGATTGGGCTCCTATCACCGCCGGCAAGTCCTGACTTCTTGTTTGTTCTTGTTCCGGCACCTGTTCCTGCAGTGGGCACTTATATTTGAAACATATACATAACATGCCAAGTTTTTTTTTCTCACAAATTTCATTCAAATAAATTGAAACGAAAATTAAAAAATATATACTAAAGAATATTGTATTAATATTTTACGCTGTAGTTTTGTTTTTGTTTTTTTAAACGGTGTTTTCAACTACAATTTCATTCAGTGTGGCCAGTTAACAGTAAGGAAGCGAAAATTGCCGCATTCAAACGGTCCTGCAAAGCGGACTGCAAGAGTGTTACTAACCGATGAGATAGGGCGAGACAGCACGTCGATCATAAGGCGGCCGTGACATACTCTCGATTTTTGTGTGCTGCACGGCTATTACGCGACGGCGCGCGAGCTCTCTCAATTTTTCTCACACGATCCGTCTCTCTCTTATTAGAACACTTAGAACAAGAGGTATAGTGCGAGAAAATCGAGAGTATGTCGCGGCCGTTCCATTTTAGACGTGCTGTCTTGCCCTATCTCATCGGTTAGTAACAATCTTGCAGTCCGCTTCGCAGGACCGTTTGAATGCGGCAATTTTCGCTTTCCTACTGTTAACTGGCCACACTGAATGAAATTGTAGTTGCAGTTGTTAGGTGTGTACGCTACACCCAATTCTGACTTCGACATGTTGTACTGACAAATTGGGGTTTAATCACATAATGTGGATAGCGCATAAGTTTTTTTGTGCAATAAAGATTAAATAAATAAATAAAATATGTATCTAGCTAGGTCTATTATCTGGAAAAAAATTGTTTTCTCTATTTTCACCCAAGCTGATATTGCTCGCCCCGATACTACAATTTCCATCCTTTTCATTATTTTCTCTTTCTCTCTTGTATTTTGTAGTTTAACCATGTTTTCTTGCAGAACTATGTGTTTTTATTTCCTCTTCTTGTTTGTATTAATATTCAGGTTTACTTGGGTGGGGTAAATCATTGAAATAAGCTTAATTTTGGCAAAAAAATATGTCTGTGGATTTTGTCTCAAGGTTTCTTCCTGACAGTTACTTTTTAAGAAACATTACTGGTTTTTGACTTGTATCGTGCGCGGTTTACTTGCATAGGTAATAAAGTTAATTTATTTTATAACCTCCCAAAGGCAAGCAGAGCACACACAGCAAACGAAAAAACTATAGAATGCAGCTCGCCTTAATTTCTACCCAAACACGCGCCTTAAACCCCGTATGCGCATGATCGAACTAAACGGCTGCCTGGCATCCTTTTGACATCCTCCCCCGTCCCTGCATAATGGCAATAGCACCCATTCTGTGGGGCCATTTTGTAACGCTACTTAGACTTGTATGGTTTTTTCCTTCACTGAGCACATACAATTAAATTTCAGTGCCCCGTAAACAATTATCAATCCCGGTAGCAATTATCCATTAAATATGGGGCACATTTCAACTACATCTCTCTTATGACACCTATGTGAAAAAAGGGTTGGAGCTATACTAACGCGACGGGTTTAGTCAACCCATTCGCCGCTGACTTGAACTCAAGTTTGTCAATATTGCCACCCGCCTGCCACCGTCTTCATACAAAGTCCAAAAGCAATAGACATAAGACTTGCGTTATTATATAAATCTGTGCTCGCGTGGCGTGGCACCGCAATCGCACGCACACCTTTTGCGGCGGGGTGGTGAATGAGTTAAAACAATATGAATAAACTACAGATATTAATAATCTAAATCACGCGATTCCGTTCAGCCTCAGCCAATCCATACTAGTATTAAAAATGCGAAAGTAACTCTATCTGACATTTTCACATTTAATCGCTGACCAATTGAGATGAAATTTGGCATGGAGATAGTTTGCTTCCCGGGGATGACGGGATGACATAGCAAAGTTTTCAAGCGTAAAATCATCCCCAAGCTGAAATGGTGGGCGAAAGTTTGTAGGGAGCTACTAGCATGCGGACGGAATGGCGGGCAGAAGCTAGTTGTCTAAAAAAAAAAACGTAACTTTTGCCCTGGCTAGTGGTTAGAAATAGTGTGAACGACCTACCAATATGTGAACTTACCAAGGGACGGACTTCGTTTTTACTCCTCAAGTTTTTATAAAGGAAAAGCAGGTTCTTGGCTCCCAGGTGCATAGTCTTCCGGAACTCCAGCATCGTGAAGAGTAGCTGGTTGCACTCCTGACATACCAGCAGGAGACATTTTTTAATTTTTGACTGAAACAAAGTTGATAATATTCAGTAGCCCTTACAGCCGTATTCAACCTCTTACGGTTAGTTGTAAGAGTTATGTTTCAAAACAAATGTACACTAAGTAGATAAATATTAGCGCACAATTTTACACCGAAATCAATCGAAATAGCCCCATAGTAAGCTCAATAAGGCATGTGTTAGACAATTCCCATGTAAAGGTATTGTCGCTATTGAGTTATGGAGACCAACATATACTACAAATATGCTCTTTAAGATGCGAAATAAAACAAGATCATATAGTACTTATTTTTTAATGTTTTTTAAATTCACGTGCAGTAACATCCAGCATTGAGATATTCGACTTCAAATTTTGCGGGACAGAATAAGAGG
Source organism: Epinotia demarniana (assembly GCA_945867215.1). Taxonomy (NCBI): domain Eukaryota; kingdom Metazoa; phylum Arthropoda; class Insecta; order Lepidoptera; family Tortricidae; genus Epinotia; species Epinotia demarniana. The sequence continues at coordinate 1,666,152 of OX244284.1, read as the reverse complement.
CCATTTATACGGAAATTTCAAGGAGAATATGGTTTTTGGAATTATGAAACTGGACAACATACTTCTGACACTCTGACAAATGACCTTTCGGAGTTATGTAGTGCATACATGTGCGATGTCTGACGGGTGGTACTTAGCTATGTTTTAACGTTCCTGCACAGTCTGTTGCCTCAATAGCTCTGAAAAATGCCTTTGTTACAGGCCATGTAGAGGTTGTTGTTAGAGAAAAAAGATAAAAAGTTTAATAATAATAATAATCATAAGTAGACATGTAAGAAGTATTTTTCCTCAACAATAAACGGTATTTCACACACACATGCACAACAACAGAGCAATCTATAACAGGCTTCATTATTGACCCTGTTTACTAATTTACCAGCACAACACACACTAATTACAGCTTTCTCAAGAATTCCCATTATGCTGGCTCTGTTCAGTAAATGAAACCGGTAGAAAGACAAATTGGAGTTCAAGTCTGTGGCAATAAATGAGTTAATAAACACATTACCCTCTATTAACTATGATATCACAGTTCCCCCTGCCACTGGTACGAACAACGGTTCCAATGAACTTTGAGGAAGGCAATATGTAAATTAATAGTCCAGGGCTTAGAAAAATACCTTCTACTCAATGGGACCATGTTTCTGCGGCCCGATGTATTTTGATTCGTACTTATACCTATGCATGATGTGCATGTTTGTCACAACTATTTTTTTCTTTTCTTGTTCGTCTAACATTTTATTTTTGTTCCTATTGCAAAACTTGTAGTCAACTTATTTTTTTATGTTCTAAGATACTAGAATAAGCTTTTACCAATAATTAAGTAAACATCAACCCAGAATGTTACCTAGCAGATATTGAATTTTGTAATGTATTGTCTGTTGTTGATCCTAATGAAATAAATAATGAATTCGGGCCCAACACGAATTACCTTAATTACGAATTACGTTAATTAGTAACGGATTCAGCAGGCTTTAGACTTAGCTAAATGCAGTGGACAGACTGGCGAAAGGGAGATAAAACATCTCGCTCTGATCAGTGAGTGTGAGTGCAGTTAGTGCACCGCATTTAGCCAGGTTAAAGGATGTCTAAAGGCCGCTTTGGATAACAAAATAACATACCATGTTTATACGAGGAGATATCATTAATTCCCATAGCTTACAGCGCGCGCCAGTCAACTTAATAAGCGGGCTGCCTTTGACACCGACCATACAAACCACGCAAACGTAGAACATCTTGCATTGGAAAAATTAGTTCAACCATTAATGTTTTGTTTAACGACAAACCGAAACCGCTTCACGAATTGACGCTAATGACAGTTGTCGAGGGTACGTTCTGAATTTCCGCGCCAAAAATTAAAAAGTGTAGGGTAGGACGAATTTATGTAAGGTAAGTTTACCCATTAGGGTAATAATTTGTCCATCCGCTAATCACAGGTACGATCATTCTTTTTTCGACGCAACAGTCGTAAAGATCTTCCAGAAATCAAGTGCCAATAACCGGTACGCCATTGTTTGGACATTATTTTTTCTAGCACTGTAATTATCTTTGTTCATGAGTGACAGTTTTCAGCTAAGTTGCTGTTACAACTCTTAGTAATACTATCATATAAATAGTGTTTAATTTACTCTACACGGAGTACCAAAAATGGGGTGTGAACTGATCAAGGGCTTAACAAGTAATGTATTTTGATAAAAAAAAGATAAAAAAAATTGCCGTGATTATTTTACATTTGTATGGAGCGTTGGCCGACTGGGGCAACGAGCTCCATACAAATGTAAAAAAACGCGTCAAAAATGTTTTATCCATAAATATCCTTCACTTCTTCAACGCGCCGCATCGGTGTCTCTTCTGCCACATATTAGTATGTAATATCCTTATCTTATTTATCCATGCAATGTGCAACCCGGCAAATGTAACGTAGTACCACCTGATGAAATCGAACGTCTAAAATCAGTGATTTCGAAATAATGATGATCAGCATGTAGTTGTCGTATTTTAAGAAAACAATGATGACGCCGACAGTCATTCAGCCACCCCAGTGAAAGGTGTAACGACTTTCCACTCCCAACGATGCGTAGTATCGACAACCGGTTACTATGACAATGGCCATACGTGCTGAAATGTATTCCTGGCACATAAATTCAACAAAGAAGACCATTTCAAATGAAGTGTACAATTTTGCTTATTAGACTGAGAGATTGACGACGAAGCCGGGCATTTACTAGCAGGTTTTTTAAGTAGACCCGGTATGCCTTTCAACTTCGCTCCACAAAGCCCCATGTTAAATCGAGCAGTGTACGGCGGAACTGGAAAAATAGTTTTACCGCCAAGCTGGAGATATTGAGAGACTAATTCCTGGTACTTAAAATAGAAACCCGACGGCTATGTGCATTGAACTCTGTTAGTGGAGTACTTATCGTTTGTATCCAGAGCTATAACCACGATAGAGATGCATGTATACGAACTTCGAGTTTCGTTTTTCGTGGTAGCGCCGCAACGTCGCGTTGCCCTACTGGGGACTAACTATAAGGTTTTACAACAACCGTCATCAGCTCGTGCCAATACTTTTTTCCTAATGTTCCTACAAAAGCGTGTAAAAATTTGAATGATCCTTGGTGGTCATGGTCAAAGAGAATATAACCACTACGTTCTAGTCATGGTTTCATTGAACCATAAGAAAAAATATGAGAGTAAATGTAATTTAATTTTAAAATAGTAACCCTTAGGTTGTGGGGAATTTACTGAATAGTATGTGGTAAATTACCCATTGATTGGCATTCCGAATATCCCAGTTTTGTTTTGCCCTATATTGCACAAATATAATTGGAGAAGTACCAAAGTTGGTAGGTTTACCCTATCCTTACTTAATATTTAGTACAGTTCGGTCGGTCAGACAACTAGAAAATTACTAGTTTTGGAATGCTACCCGAAAAAAAAATGGCATGACAGCTCAAAATGCGTTCGGAAGTCAAATATAGTTAATTACCATCTTAGTGTGAAATGTAACATGTTACTTTTTACTGAGTTGTTACTGAGTATGGAGGTAGTATAGAGTTCACCAATTCATGGTAGAATTAAACTATTGAAACAAATAAATCATTTTTATAAGTTTTAGTTTATTTTTATAGATATTTTTTTCCTCCTAGTTTTGCCAGACTTATGTAAAATGTGATAATATATTTTTGTCTCTGATAAATTGATTATACCTTACAATTGCTCAAAATCGTTGTGTGATTGACTGATAGGTTGTACTGTCTGTATTGCAATCAAATAACTAATAAATACACTCAACGGGAATTAGAAAATCTTGAAATGTTTTGAATATAATGTATATGGTTGAAAGCATGGACAACAAACTAATTGTTTGTCAGGCATGTCTAAGCACTAACCGGGATCTATATCCCATTCGGAAATTACAGGATCTTATAATGAATGTGGACTTGGGTGGTTTAAATGTTAGTAAACAAAAAGCATTGTGATTTATACGTTTATAAGGAAAAATGTTTGTTAAGTATTATCTGTGTTTATACATGATTTCAGCTGAATTTTCAAGGGGGTCTTTGCTGGGAATGTAAAAGAATCATCTTGAAATTTTCGACGTTCAGAAAGCAAGCTGAGGTAGCTCAAAGTTCATTGCAGAAACTAGAAAAGGTTTGTTGAAAACTGATTTACCTAAATTTGGGTAGAATGTTATTTACATTAACTTGGATTTTGAACTGAATATTAGCAAATAATTGTAGTGTTGTGTTGTCCAGCAGTGGACATCTTTCGGCTGATGTGATTAATAATTATAGATAATTCGGATGATGAATCGTTAGTTCACTGGTTAAATTTTAATATATGATCTTGGATCTAACATATTGTCTTTTTTTTTTTATGTGATAGGAGGCAAACAAGCAGACGGATCACCTGAGGGTAAGCGATTACTGCCGCCCATGGACACCTGCAATACCAGAGGTGTTGTGAGTGCATTGCCGGCCTTTAAGATGGGTGTACGCTCTTTTCTAGAAGGTTTGAAGATTGTATCGGTCCGGAAATACCGCAGGCGACAATCCATTGTTTCACCAATAGCTAGCTGGGCCTATACTTGCTACACGCCTCAGACAAGCACCTGAACCATTCATTGTACCACAAGGCTTCAATGAAACTAGGCACATCTACACTGAGCATGAATGCCCAGCCTCCGAGGCATGAACTCAGTGTGGACCCAAATCAGAGGCGTCTTTACCTATGGTGCAGGGTGTGCATTGCACACGGGCGCAGCACACTTAGGGGGCGCCGAGCGCAGCCACTCGCCGCGCGCGCTTACTAGGGGGCGCCGAGCGCAGCCACTCGCCGCGCGCGCTTACTAGGGGGCGCCGAGCGCAGCCACTCGCCGCGCGCGCTTACTAGGGGGCGCCGAGCGCAGCCACTCGCCGCGCGCGCTTACTAGGGGGCGCCGAGCGCAGCCACTCGCCGCGCGCGCTTACTAGGGGGCGCCGAGCGCAGCCACTCGCCGCGCGCGCTTACTAGGGGGCGCCGAGCGCAGCCACTCGCCGCGCGCGCTTACTAGGGGGCGCTAGAGTAATGTTAGCACATGGGCGCTACATGGGCTAGAGACGCCTCTGACCCAACTGTTATCTTATAGAGTTCCTTTATGCATTCAAATATAATGTATACATTTACAGTTACAGAGTCTAAAAAGCCTCAGCTCCCTGTCTTCCACCGTGTCTAGCAGTTACAGCTACCCTGCTTCACCTGATCCCCTCAACTCGGAAACCATAGACAACCCAAAACAGATAAAACAAGAAACAGAGGATACCATAGACAATTCTGATGGTGACTACGATGAGAAACCGGCATGCGAACTGGATATTGATATACAAGAGAATGAAATTAAAAAAGAAGGTGTAAAAAAGAAAATCAAAAAACTAGTAAATCAAAAGAGTAAAGTAAAAAAGCTAGCTAGTAGTAGAAGGAAAGAAAAAACAACAGATAGTTATAATAATGTTAAAGATATATTCATACAAGTGGAGTTTACAGAAGAAGAGCTGGTGAAAAGCAGAGAAGAGAAGAGAAGCCATCCGAACTTCAAGAAGTTGCCATATAACTGCGACAGCTGTGTGCTCGGGTTCACTAGGAAGGAGAATTACGATGTGCATATGGAAAAGAAACACAACACGGTAAATACTCTATGAGTAAAAAAACACACACATTTGACCGAGAAATCGGTGAACATAAATAAAAAAATACATACAGTGGAACATAGAATCACCTCCTTTTTTCAAGTTGGTTAAAATACTAAATATTTATTCTGCAATTAGGTCACAAGGGCACATTTACAAGTCAAAATATATCTCTAAACTCTAAATAGTATGTTCATAAGAAAATTAAGAGGCCGCAGTAAGCTCGGCCGAATTTCACCTTCCCATACAAACGTAGTTACGCTCTCATTTTAAAACTACGTGTTGGATTGTGACGAAACTTTGCATATACAATGACATGAGGTATATCTATGTCTGTAATTAGTTTATATGGTTCCAATTTATAAAACAAAGTAAATACAGCAAAAACTAGTTTTGTATGAAAAAATTAAATTCATTGTATTTTTTTTATTATGGTATCTGAAGCTACGTAAACTAATTTCAGACATAGATATACCTCATTTCACGTAGTTTTAAAATGAGAGCGTAACTACGTTTGTATGGAGAATCGAGCTTACTGCGGACTCTTAACTACATCAAAGTTTATATGTTGAAAAACAATAAAAGAAAAAAAATACAATGCAACTTTCTTTGAGATGTATGAGGTCTCCAAGAATCAACATTCAAATAAATATGATGGAATCTGATAGGTGTCCTGTCCTCAGAGAGGTTCAAGGTCACTGCGAGTCAAAAACTAAGTTAATTAAAAAACACATCTAAATAAAGGGTTTAGTTAGTAGTTAACTGAGGCTAAAATGCAAAGACTGGAACACCGTAGAAAAGCAGCCTGCTTATCGGTGTTCTACAGGATACATTTCGGAGAGTGTGCGCTAGGATTACACGATTCAATCCCGCCCTCACCATTTCGCCATCTTGGGACTAGGCGCGGTCGTGGGTTCCCTTATGTTGTTGATTTACCACTGACTCGCACGAAGCGCTTTGCATCCAGTTTTCTCGCGAGGACAGCCAAAGAGTGGAACTCGCTTCCGGTAAACCTTTTCCCAGTTACATATAAATTGGATCTTTTCAAGACGAGAGTGAATAGACACTATTTAGGTATGCATGTAACACCCTCGACCTCATCATCACTTACCATCTGGTGAGATAGTGGTCAAATGCGTACCTATACGTAATTAAAAAAAGTTTCAAAATATGTTTAGTTGAGAAATCACCTTGTCTCCATCATCAGATCAGCTCGATGGTACCATAATATTGAATTGTCTTCCAAACTATACTTACACCCAAAATTTCAGCTCAATCGGTCACTGGGAAGTGGATCAAATTTAACTATCAAGACTTGTCCCATACGTTCATATGAGTACATACTAACACGGCAAGTTAATATAAATCAAATCAAATGAAATCAAAAGTGTTTATTTGTTATAACATTGGTACATTCTGGTTACACTGGTCTTAGGATAAATGTTCGTTTCACTATGTGTTGCCTTTTGGCGTACAAAAACAATCTTATAATATAGATTATATTAGTAATAAATGTGTGTGTGTTTTTTTTATAGAACAATTCAGTTAAAACAATTCAAAAATTTAAAGCTAACAATGTATTGATCCAGATTCCAGGTATAATTCGGACATTTATTATTTTTAAAATCTTGTAAACATATCCTTCATTCATGTGTCTCTTTCAGAGTATTGGACGCTACATGTGTCCAGTATGCCAAGTCCGCTTCACCAGCCCCGCTACCCTAGCAAAACATGTCAGAAAACACTACCACTTCTATCGATGTAAACTCTGCTCGTATGAGACTTCGGAGCTCTGGTCGGCCCTGAGCCACGCTCGGAGCAAGCACAGGGGCGATACAGAGGGCTGTATACATTGCAGACAGTGTAACTATGTTGCCAAGTAAGTTAGATTAATTCATCATCCTCCTAGCGTTATTCCCGGTAATGCCCCTAAAGGAGCCCTTGGTCCGCTTTGACACCTAATCCCAAGATTTGGCACAGGCACTAGTTTTACGAAAGCGACTGCTATCTGACCTTCCAACCCTAGAGGGAAAACTAGACCTTCTTGGGATAAGACCGGTTTCCTCAGGATGTTTTCCTTCACCGAAAAGCTAATGGTAAATATTCCGTACGTAAGTTCCGAAAAAGTCATTGGTACGAGCGGAGATTCGAACCCACGACCGCCGCTTGACAGCCGCGTGCCTAAACCACTAGGCTACCGTAGCTCTCCCAAGAAAGTTCGCCAAGTAAGTTAGATTAATTAAAGATTCGAATCTCGTGGCTCCCAGGAGAGAGGTGGGTTCTGAGACATTTTCTTTTCAGGGTTAGTGGTTTGCACTGTTATGCGTGCCTACTTAGTCCTTTTTTAGGGTTCCGTACCTCAAGAGGAGAAACGGAACTCTTAAGGCCTCCATACACCGGTCGCGGTTTGCTTACTTTCAGCAAGTGATAACGTCAGTACAATCTAAAACAAACCCTTTGAACGCGGGACCAAGGCGTGTCCAACGCGGTAGTAACGCGAGCCCGCGTTCGATGTGTGGAGGCCTTAATATGACCACTTTGTTGTCCATCCGTCTCTCAAGACCCTTTATCTCGGGAACGCGTGGATCTATCGAATTGAAATAAAAACCATATACTCAAGTCTACGGTCCCTTATAGCTGTTAAAAAGTCAACCTTCTATGTTATCAAAAAAAAGATACGGCTGTTTATTCCGCTATAAACGTAAAATTCGACACTCTCAAGGGAATCAAAAGTTATGAGGGTTTATTCCGTTGACCTAGAGCAAGTAGCACTTTAAGTACATATAAAACCAATGCGTTCTGATACACTTATTAATTTATTACAGCAACTGCGTCGAAAATGAATATATATTTGTATATTTGGGGACAACCTTATACAAACCGACCTAGTCCCAAACTAAGCAAAGCTAGTACTATGGGTACTAGACGACGATAAACTTACTCATATAGATAAATAAATACTTAAATACATAGAAAACATCCATGACTCAGAAACAAATATTCATGCTCATCACACAAATAAATGCCCTTACCGGGATTCGAACTCAGGACCTCTCTGTATATTTCGACAATGTCAAGGGAATCAAAAGTTATTAGCCATTATTAGGGTCCTTTCCGTTGACCTACAACAAAAAGCACCTTAAGTACATATAAATCCAAAGCGTTCTGATACACCTATCAATTTATTACAGCAACTGCCTCCAATTCTTCAATCTATCACAGCTCTCAGTTCAATCTATCACAGCCTCAATTTATCACAGCAAGTGATTGAATGTTTTTTCTTTCCATTTTATAGCTGCGTCTATAGGTTGATGTGACAAATTGCTAGGTGTGTAATGGCCTTAAATTGTGATACAGGGATCGAGAGGAGCTGGCCGGGCACACAAAGATGGCGCACTCGCTCGTCTGTGACGAGTGCGGGGAGAAATTCAAAGGGCGCGACTCGCTCAAGTCACACATGCGGTAAGTCTATGCTTAAAAAAAAGAAAAATGGAACTCTTAAGGCCTCCACACACCGGTTTCTAGATTTTTTTTCTAATACAACAACGGTGGCAAACGAGAGCACGGCCCGCATGATGGTCATAGGTCATGGTAAGCGGACACCGCAGCCTATAGACGCATGCAACTCCAAAGGAGTAACATGGCATGACCCTTGATATGTTTGAGGATTCGTCGTGTTGACAGCTGAAGGAACAAATGCCCTCGCTCTCAACACAACGCATCCTCGGGAGCTCTGGCGACCTTGCTCACCTCCAGGAACACAACACTACTACAGAGCAAGTAGTAGTGTTATTATGGATGTGGTGTTCTGCAAGGCGGAGGTACTTCCCCAGTTCCCCAATCTATGACTCTTTCTGAACTCTCAGATGAAGCCAAGCGACGTCAACGTGTCAGCTCGCCGCGGGCTATGCCTGCCAGGCTCGCATTGGCTGTCAGTGGTGAGGCAGGGCACAGCGAAATGTCATCCCGCTCGAATGTGGAGCAGCCCAACTGGGGAAGCACCTCCGCCTTGCAGAAGAGCACAGCCATAACAACACTACTACTTGCTCTGTAGTAGTGTTGTGTTCCAGGATGTGAGCAAGGTCGCCAGAGCTCCCGAGGATGCGTTGTGTTGAGAGCGAGGGCACGGCGAATCCTCAAACATATCAAGTGTCGGCAACGCCCATGTTACTCCTTTGGAGTTGCATGCGTCTATAGGCTGCGATGTCCGCTTACCATCAGGCGGGCAATGCGCTTGTTTGCCACCGTCGTTGTATAAAATATAATAAAAACCGATATTTAAAAGAACTTCTAAATTACGATCAAAGTGGAAAATATATCTCTCGCTCGTGGCAAATAATTTTTCAATTGTCCAGTTTGATTAGGTTATGGGGTATATACATGTCAGGATTTGTCAGCCCCAATGTATCAGAAGGTGACTAATTGCTATCGTCTGGAGGCATGTTGCGCTGCTGATCCAACTGTCAGACGAGTTGTACTGAGAAATTGCATGGATTTATTACTTTCATGTTGGCATACAGGTGGTCTTACAAAATTAACAGTACAGGATGAGACCCTGTAAGGGTATTGCAAATCTTAAACTTAAAACTATAGTAATATAGGTACCTAGTTAGTTAACAAAAGTATTTAATCTAAAAATAATGTGCCTAGGTAACACACTTTATATACCCAATTACGACTTCGACATGTTGTACTGACAAATTGGGGTAAAATCACATAATCTGTATACCTCATTAGAGGTATAACGTTATCTAATAAGTTTATGTGATGCACTTTTATAAAGTTTATTAGCCTCTTTAACTTTGTGTTGAGGCAAAATAAGCAAATTTTTATGAAAGACAACTTTTTTACAGTGGGGATGAACTTTATACTTTTTTTTATAATTTACAGCCGTATCCACAGCACAGTCCGCGAGCACAAATGCGACTCGTGCCCGCGCGCGTTCCGCTCTCGCGGGCGACTAGAGGCGCACACAGCGACACACGGCGCGGCGGCCGCGGCGCGACTGGCCTACTGTGTGCTCTGCAGGGTGCAGTACAAGAACCTGTACGTGTATAGGAACCATCTGGCTACCAGCGCGAACCACAGCGAGAGACGGTAAGAGTTGTGACACTCGCTTACGACTCGTGCAATAAGCCGTCGGGCGTTTAGCGCTAACCATAGCGAGAGAGTGATAATAATAGGCGTAAACGTCCATCATTTGGAAAAGTGTAAGTTTGCCAGTGTCGGTATTTTTTTTTCATTTTCATGGCAATTTTAAGGTAGTTTTTTGGAATCTGATTATGGTTTCAAGTAAGTATAAGTGGCCCAAGTCCAAGTAGATATACTCATCTACCTCGACCCTACTTTTCGTACTTTTGACGGGAAATTCTCGTTAACTAGAGTCCGCAGTATAAGCTCGGCCGAATTTCACCTTCCCGTACAAACGGAGTTTCGTTCTCATTTTAAAACTACGTGTTGGATTGTGACGAAACTTTGCATATACAATGAGATGAAGTATATCTATGTCTGTAATTAGTTTATATGGTTCCAGTTAATAAAACAAACGAAATACAGCAAAAACAATTTTTGTATGAAATATTTAATTTCGCTGTATTTTTAATACTATGGTATCTGAAACTACAAAAACTAATTACAGACATACCTCATTTCATTGAACATGCAAAGTTTCGTTACAATCCAACACGTAGTTTTAAAATGAGAGCGTAACTACGTTTGTATGGAGAATCGAGCTTACTGCGGACCCTTAAGAGTAGTACTCTTGTCGGCGAAGCAATCGCCAGCCGTTTCTATCCTCTGCCATTTCTTTTACCTTTTGGTATGACACGACCTTAAAACTATCTCCTTTATTGGAGCTTCATCATTATCATCATCATATCAGCCGAAAGACGTCCACTGCTGGACATAGGCCTCCTCCAAATAGTGCCAAAGTGACCGATCCCGCGCCACCCGCATCCAGCCGACTCTCCCGCGACCTTTACCAGGTCATCAGTCCACCTTGTCGGGGGCCTACCCACGCCGCGCCTTCCGGTACGTGGTCGCCACTCGAGAACCTTTCCGCTCCAACGGCCATCGGTTATACGTGCTATGGAGCTTATTTTGGTTTAATCTTGTCTCCCAGGTACCACTGCGAGGAGTGTGGTAAAAAGTTCGCGTCCAAAGTATACTACAAGCGTCATTATGCGTTTTATCACCAAAAGGAGTCCAAGTTTAAATGCGAACTCTGCGACCGGGTGAGTACCTTTTGGAATTATTTACAAGGTGTTTGTAACGGCACACCGTTGTGAGATGAGGTATATGACAATACTAGCTTCTGCTCGCGTGGAACTCGTCTATATCGCAGTGCCATACAAACTTTCACTCTCTTAGGGGATGATTTCCGGGATGAAAATGATTCTATATCCTTCCCTGGAACTCAAACTATCCCTGTGCCAAATTGCATCCTAACAGGTTCAGCGGTTTACGCGTGAAGAGGTAATTTCCTCCATACAAACTTTGCACCCCTATTTAACCCGCTTAGGGGTGGGGTTTTCCAAAACCCTAAAATTGCTTTTCTTCTAATGCAAAATGGAGTTCATACACAGCTTCAAGTCTCTCAAATAAAATTTTACTCCTTCCTCATACAAACTTTCAACCCCCTTGATGGTGGAATTTTCTTGTTGTGAAAAAAACAGCTTTCTAGGTTCAACGGCTTCGGCCGTGCGGGAATGTATTTCGGTCCAATATTCCCACACACGTGCGAGAATCTGATTTCATGTCAATTCAAATTTCACTTTTTATGTATAATTTTTAATTTCCTCGCATGATGCATTGTAAAATGTTGTATGATACACGTGCGGATAGGTAATTTCCAACTCGTATCGATCAAAAACACTCCCTGGAATTACCTACTTTCCGCACTTGTATCATAAATACACATCGGTAACTCGTGGCACTTAGGTAGCACTTGACAGTTTCTAACAAACTAGTGATGTGACAATGTTCTCCCTATACCAGTCGAGAAAAAGAAACCACTAAAAAAAGGAATTTTAATCATTTATAATATGACATTCGTGATAAACAATTAATATTACCCACTGACGTAAAAAAAGCATTTTACAGTACAGTGCTACTTTCCCGCACTAGTGCGGAAAAGAGCACTTTTCGTGCATATGTCGAAACTTTAAAGAGCCATATGTACAGTAAAACGTTGTACGATACACGTGCGAATAGGTAATGTTTTAATTTATCACCACTCGTTGCGAATTTCCTATTTTCGGCACTTGTGTCGTAAATAACTATTATTGTAAAGTTGTAGCGTATTTTTATTGATATTCTCTTTGATTTCAACTTCTTTATTTTGTAATAAGTTATTGATATTTTTTGTTGTAAGATATCCTGGATTTTTTGATAACGCTATTTTCAGCTTTCGATAAACAAGTTTACCTTTGTGGTGCAGTCTCAGTAATGAAAGTGTCTTTTCAATTTTAAATACGATCTCCATACTCTTTTAGTTTTAGACTTCTACCTTCCAAATCCTTGATTGACGTGGCCAAGATGCCAAAATTTTGATCAATTAAATTTATGTCACTTTTTAAATCACTCAGTGATTAACTTAGAAAACGTCTCTCATCACTAATCTTTTAAGTGCTACCTAAATGCCCCGAGTTACCGATGGCTAATCATAAATAACTAATTTATTAAATACATAACACGAGTCTTATTGAGCTTATTATAGGGCTAATTCGACATGTGTAAGACTGTCCCCTAATAACCTAATATTACCGCAGGGAAATTACGTTTTTTTTTTCAAACATTAATTTATAACAGCATTTTTTTTGTTTGTTTAATTTTCAAATGCTATTCTAAGATGCTTTATCTAAGAATCCTACAAAATTTCCATCGGGAAGTAAATATATAAAAATAAATGACACATCCATTATGTTTTTTGTGTGATTTATTTATTATTCTTGAAGAGCTCCTGTAAATTAACCAAAACAAAAATTAAAATATCTATTAATATTCTTCCTCTTTTTTCGGGAATTGGTTAAATATCGATTTTTTTTGTGGATAATATATCAGTTACACACAAAAAAAGCTGATGTTATGAATTATCTCCAAATGTCCATTTTTTCCATACTATTGAAAATAAAATGCTTGGGCTATATGTATGTATTGTTGCAGCTGTTCATATCGGACTGGCGGCTGCGGCACCACCGGCAGGTGCGGCACGGCGCCGCGCGCGCACGGACCCACGCGTGCGACCAGTGCGGAAACAAATTCTACGTTAGTATCATTTAGCTGCCAACTGAAATTATCAACATTTTATTTTATCGTATGGCATGGCATGTACATAATTTTGGCCTTTAAAGTCACTCTTTCGTACCACCCGGGGACACCTGCAGGGTTGTGGTAGGTAGCTCCTGCGGACGCGAGTATAGAATGATTACTGTTAGTTGACCACTGACAGATAGTTTGCCTTTATTTAATTTTCAACTTTAATGTCATACATATTGAGTAGTTATTTCTAAATCGGTAGACGTGGGTAACAGTGTGATGTGTGTTTTGGGCACACACCCAAATCCTCCGCCGCTTAGGGCTTGATGGAGGTTTCCAGACTAACTCAGGGGCACTATGAGGGATCTAGGGGCGCTTGTAATGCAAACACGGATTAAATATGTAACAAATAAGGGTCTTACGCCCGTTTATTAATTATAAGCAAATACTAGAATCTAGCACTCTAAATCTACGGTATACGGTTAACGCGGTCGCGGACCTATCCTTACGGACTACGGGATATTAGTGGGAGCGTTAGTTCAGGGAGCCTAAGGCTGACGAGGACGAGCCAAAACCGCCGCCTTGAAGGCTGTAGGAACCTGGAACCCCTGGCTGATGAGGACTTGCCACAACCACCGCCGCGGGGATGATTCCAGGGTGACTAGTCCAAGGCTGATGAGGACTTGCCAAAACCACCGCCTTGAGGATTAGGTATTCGGGAACGTCTAAGGCAGACGAGGACGGACCAACACCGCCGCCTTGAAGACGCAGGGGGGAAGGGAGGGGGCAGTGCTATCCTTTTTTTTTTTTTTTTTTTGAACCTGACTGTTGCTATAATAGGACGGACCCAATATAGCGGTCGAACTGCGTGGTTGGAGGGTGGCCTGGGGAAAATCCAGGGGAAGCCTCCGGCACGACCACGCGGGGAAGTTTGTACACTGGAATACTCTAAGAGTTTGCGCTCCAGTGAGATTGGTTGAACGGTATCAACCGAATCTGGGGTGTGAGTGGTATCGAACTACTGGGAGTTTTTTCGCTGGTTCGCTAAAACCTAGCCTAGCTGAGAAGAGTCCAGCAAGAAACTCAGCTAGGCCCGAGTTGCGTCGGACTGACTCTACCCGGTATGCGGCGGTACCGGGACGAAAGCGGACTGTATGTGTCTGTGTTGACTCGCGGTGGACGTCCCCGCCGGCGGGAACTCTGAAGTGTACGCGATGTGTTGGACGCCGAAAGCGCAGCGTTCCATCTTTCGATGGACGCTGTGATTTCGTCGTCCGGGTCCGTGAGTGTGTGCCTAGGACGCCGGACCGTGCGGCCCCTAATCAGTGAGCGCCGAGTAACGACAGAGGGGGGAGGGATGGGGACGTAGTCAGCAGCCTTCCTAACTAACGGATTCCTATGGTGGGGAGCGTTATCAAAATAACGTCTGGCAGCCTGCTTAAAGAAACCATACATGGTGCTAATCTCCATGTCGTGGTGCAGGCTGAGGTTCGATTGGTACCACGGGGCACCAGTCGCCCTTCGGAGAAAACGATTCTGAATGACCTGAAGCGGCTTGAGCGATGACATAGGCACGTGAGCGAATGCTACACTTGCATATGTCATGATTGGACGAACACAAGTCTTGTAGAGTGTCAGCTTATTCCTAAGTGACATTTTACTAAACTTGTTGATCATCGGCCCTAGCCTTCCTAGCACGAACAACGCGCGGTTGCGTACCCTACGGATGTGGCTACGGAAAGTCAGTCTCCTGTCGAGGGTCACTCCAAGATATTTGGCCTCGTTGACCCAGGGGATGGGTCGGTCAAACATCTGGATCGGAGCCACCCGCCTTTCTGTACTAATGCAGTCCGACGGATGAAAGACTATTGCAGTGCTTTTCTCCGGGTTGACTTCGATACGCCAAAGATTAAACCAACGACCTAGGTCGGAGATTGCCTCTTGGAGGTATCGCCGGATAGTAGCGTACTTACAATGAGTCGTAAAGAGCGCGGTGTCATCCGCAAATAACCCCAGTTGCACCTTAGGGTGCCTGGGAATGTCGTTTGTGAATAACGAGTAGAGAGTGGGAGAGAGCACGGAGCCTTGCGGGACTCCGGCCCGGATGGGGTGTGGGTCCGAATACGTTCCCTCCAGTCGGTATCGAAAGCTTCGGTCACTGAGAAAATCTCGTATTGTGAGTACGAGTCTGTCCGGCATTCCGAGCTGGTATAACTTGTATACAAGCCCGTTATGCCAGACCTTGTCGAAGGTTTTCGCTACGTCGAGAAAGATCGCACCGGTCTTGAGCCCCTGGAATCGAGAGAAACCATCCAACACGTGCTCCGTGACGCGGTGCACCTGTTGGACGCATGAGTGTCCGGATCTAAAACCGAACTGCTCATCGATGAGGAGGTTATTCTCAGCCGTAAATCTGAGAATTCTCATGAGAAGGATCCGCTCATATAGCTTTCCAAGGGAGCTAAGTAAGCTGATCGGCCTGTAAGAGGCAGGCGAGGTCCGGGGTTTGCCGGGCTTCGCTATCCCTATGACCGTTGCACATTTCCACGCGGCTGGAAAGTGAGCATTGGTCAGTGCGGCATTGAAGATGCCGACCAAAAGGAGGAGGAGGGTTTCGGGGAGAAGTTTCAGGATGCGATTGGATAGACCATCCGCACCCGGAGCCTTCCTAATACGGAGACGCCTGACAAGGTCACTGACTTCCTTAACCGACACCGGTAAAATGGGTGAAGTTACGGGGAGACGCGATCTCCTGTCCACCTCGGAATCGACCCTACTAATGTGGGCTTCGTCGGTGTTGAGGAGGTTGGGCGAACATTGGGACTCTAAACTACTCGCAAGGCATTCGGCTTTCTCACTGTCCTCGAACGCGGGGGTTGAGTGATCCGGTCGATCCAAGGGAGGGATGGTCCAACAGGCATCGGATTTGAGAGATCTCGCTAGTTTCCAGTAAGCCAGGTGACTAGGCGTTATCTCCCCCATCAGATCCCTGAACGAGTTCTCCCGAAATTCGGCAATTCTCTGTTTGGACTCGTTAGACAAGTCCCTCAGGATTTGCCGATTTTCGGCAGAAGGGTGATTTGAATAGGTACGTATGGCGTGATTTTTCCTTGTCACCAACTCTCTCAGTTCCGTAGGTAGAGGTCGGTTTTGGATGTCCTCCGCCGACACCTCCCTTGAGGCTTCGCTTCGAACAGCGTTGAGGTAGTTGGTGAAAGAATCGATCGCTTGGTCTGTCTGTTCGGTTGTAGTTATATTGTCTGGGATATCTCTAGGCAGGGGGGAGTCCGTCTGTAGGAGACCTGATTGTACCTTGTCCCAGTCCACGAGTGTCCTGGTTCGAGGAGTACTATTGGGGTGAGGGCCTAGTCTCAAGAGGACTGGCCTATGATCCGAGTCTAGTTCGTGTAGCACTTCTATAGAACGCAGAGTTAACGCTACGTTCTTTAGTAGTGCTATGTCGAGTATGTCAGGTCGGTGGTCTACGTTATGAGGGAAGTGAGTCGGCTCTAAGGGAGCGAGGAGATCGAAAGGGAGGCTATCGATCAAAAGGTGATGAAGCCGATTGCCGTTGGGATTGGATGCTACGCATCCCCAGCTGATATGCTTACTATTTAGGTCCCCGGCCACGATGACCGAAGGACCTAGGGAGGCTAAAGAGTTGAGGTCAGTCAGAAGTAAGTCTCGTTGAGGTGAAAGGTAGGTTGACGCAATCGATATCGGGGGGTGCCCCTCCATCGAGATGCGACAGACCGACACTTCCATATTAGTCAGGGGCGGTGGATTGAGACTTATGCAATGTAAGTTACGTTTGTAGAAAATGAGCGTGCCCCCGAATGGCCTACCATCTTGCCTATCATCTCTAATCTGAACGTATCCAGGGACGCGAAAGGCTCTAATGCCGGGACGATAAAAGGTCTCTTGGACCAGAAGTAAATCTACTGAGTGATCGCGAAGGAAGTTCATCACCTGGTCCTTCATACCCCTTAGACCATTGGCATTATAAATGCCAATGGTAATCGAAGCAGGTTTAAGCTTCTGGGATGTACTATCCATACTAATAGGCACCGTTAACCTGGCTGCCGCTTGGTGCGGCGAGATAGCGAGTAGCTGATGCGAATATGTGGGTAGACAGGCCGCTCGCCACCTCCGGTGGGAGTACCTGTACTAACTGCATAAACGCATAGAGTGGGTCCATAGCGGGCCGGCCCGCTTGACTGGCGGCGGGTCCCCATACAGAGGGGCCCGCCTGGGATTGGGGTGCAGAAGGCACCGGGCGGGGACCTACGGCCGCTGAAGGCGGCGGGTTCCTAGGGGCTCCTAACCCTACGGCCGGAAGGGCGCAGTGCTATCCGAAGCGGACTCCGGAGAACACTGATCGTTGTAGGCGCGCTCGGGCCTTTTAAAGCCGCCCGTTGTGACGTCACCGCTCTGCCCGTGCGCCGCGCGGCCCGCCGCGCCCCGCCGCCGTTGTGCGACGCCGGCGCGTCGCACAACAGTATTCTGAAAATTGCTTTATTTGTATGACGTTAAAGTTGAAAATTAAATGCAGGCAAACTATCTGTCAATGGTTCTGTAACAGTTGTTCCTCCTTTGTCAAGTGAGTGGGCAACTCAACTGTTAGAAGTTCTTAAGCCGTCCAAAGTCCTCTAACTCGGCTTAACTACTACTGTCATAGACAGCAGCCGGGATCAATTGCTTAGCGTGCCTTCCAAAGCACGGAAGCGCTCCTTTACATTAATCACTCAAACAGGCAGTCACCCACCCAAAAACCGCTGCCATCTCTGCTTAACCCGCGTTATCGTTTCAGAGTCGCAGGCGCGGCTAGGCTATGAGCGCTTTCATACATACTAAAAAGTTACTGTCGCATGATATAAAAAAATATATTTTTTGGGGACAATCTTACACAAATCGACCTAGTCCCAAACTACAATTTCAGAACTATTTATTTAAGATGTTAGATCCACAAAATACTATGGGCTTGTACTATGGGTACTAGACGACGATATACATACTTATATTACTTATATAGATAAATAAATACTTAAATACATAGAATACATCCATGACTCAGGAACAAATATTCATGCTCATCACACAAATAAATGCCCTTACCGGGATTCGAACCCGGGACCTCTGGCTTCGTAGGCAGGGACACTACCAACTAGGCTACACAGGTCGTCAATATCATTGGTATGAATGTAAAAATGCTTGCTGTTGTCAAATGCCGTATTACACGTTCTAGACGGGGTCAACGCTCAGGGCGCACCAGCTGACGCATTCCTCGCATCGGTCCTTCATGTGCGCCCACTGTGGAGACACCTTCAAGCAGCGCCCGGCCTTGTACACGCACACTAAACTGGTGCACAGGGGGCTTAAGAGACAACCCACCACTTAAACCACATAAATAAGTTTTATTTATTAATAATGAAATCTTTATTTCGGAACACAAGACTCCATCAGACACAAGACTCATAGCTGTTAGTACATGAAAAAGAAACAATATAAATAAATTAAAACTAGGTTAGTGGTTATACAAAATGGCTAATTACATTTAAATTAAGGTGCAACGTCACTGACGAATTCCATACAATTTTCGTTCGGACTAGACGTATAATCTATCGATGTCAGGAACTTGAAATTGTGATATTTAGATAATATATGACCCTCTTCTCCCGCAGTTTGAATAAATACACGCAAAAACCAGTAATATTCAAAATATAGCCATTTGAAATTCATAAAATTTTACTCCGAGCCTTGTATGTGTGCGTGAGTTAGACACTGTCCGTGTAAATGACATGGCCGCGTCACATGACAGCACGTTGCCCAAACCTTCACTAGATGTCTTTGGTATCAAATCAAAATTAGTTAGACAGCGGGGTCAATAGTAGTAATTATATTCACCAGACGGCGACACCATCGTACAATCCCTTTTTTTTCTGGTGAAAGAGACGGCATTCATTTTATATTGCTAGGCTACTCATTTTGGTAATGACGTAAGAGCAATGTCATTTGTTTTTGATAGGCTGAATTTCAATGCTTTGCTCTTTATTCGTGATCGACCTAACTAAAGTCCACGGAACGAAAATAATGCATAGGTACATTTTGCGTCTTATTAGAAAGGAGTAAGATCCAATATTAAAACGTAATCTGGTTTTGATCAAATGAACCGTTTGAATTTCCAACTTGCAGATTATAAGTAAGCTTCGATTGAGTGATGTTACTTTATGTAGCATTAAATATAACAGACAATTATTAGGAGTGTAAGTACCTGATAAATTTAAACGTTCGCTTTAGTCGACTGCACATCTCGATTGACAGTAAAATACCTACTGCAACCTATTTAGGAATCGACTGTTCAACTAGAATATTAGATTACCCCCAACATGTAAATTAACTAAGTCACAATTTTTAGGGTTCCGTAGTCGACAAGGAACCCTTAATAGTTTCGCCATGTCCGTCCGTCTGTCTGTCTGTCCGTCTTCGGCTTAGCTCAGTAACCCTTACAACTAGAAAACTGCAATTCGGTGTGGGTATATAAACCAAGCACGCCGACAAAACAGTAGGATAAAATCCTGAAAAAAAATTCTTAGGGTACCTCCGCTACATGTAAATTGGTGATGTATTTTTTTTTCTCGTTAAACCTATAGTGTGGGGTATCGTTGGATAGCTTGTCCAAAAATATTTTGGGTTTTCTAAAACTACCCCACACTATAAATTTAACGAGAAAAAAAAGCATAGGGTAGACCAGGGACAATTGAAACAATTTGCCTTTAACCGCCTGTAACCGTTATATATGTTTAGGAGTAGAAAGATGAATGCCCAAAATATTTCAAGTTTAGTTATCTGGTTCCTAAATTTAATGTATTCAGTTGGTCTATAATCCATAGTTTTGTGTCATGAAGAGAATGGGGCAGTATGGTTCAATTGACCTCACATGACTGTCAATTGAAACACTATGTGAGGTCAATTGAAACACTGTAATATCTTCGGCACAATGAAAGTACTTATATCTTTTTTAATCTTTTTCATGACTACCACGGCATACAAATGAGCTCATCAAAAGTTCGCGAGCATATCATAAATATTTCTCAATTTATGAGCTGATCTGAACATCTCGATAAAAACGCGCGTGTAAAAAAAAGTATACGACTTTTAGTTTTCTTTGTTGCTGTTACCTTATACATTTAGCTTAACCAAAGTCGTTTTAATGCAATTATAATATGTAACGATATAGATATGCAGAAAATAAGCATAATCATGTTTCATACAAAAGTGCTTGTTTCAACTATAACATTGTTTCAATCATTCCGTGTACCTACCCGGTGACAAAAAGTGTTAACAAACGTCGGGATGTAAAATTAAATTATAGACGCAATAAATAAACAGTTTAAATTGTTTTACTAAAAAAAATATTAGCGATATGCCAAATTATATTTAAAAAATGTGTGATGTGAATGTGTGATTCTTTCTGATATAGGTATATTTTATATACGGGTCAAACTGAGAACCTCCTTTTTTAGACGTCGGTTAAATACAAATGTTCATAAAATCACGAATAAAAAAACAGTGAAAACCATTTCCATAATCTATAAATAAGGTCAAAAACTACACAAATAATAGTGAACATTAACATAACCTCCGTATATTCTCAAGTCGGTTACTTTTGGGAACGATTAAAACGCGAGGACGATTGAAACGTTTCAATCGTCCACAAGCAAGTTGTTTCTTCCGTCCCCACACGACGTTTTTAACTTCAAGTTCAAATATTACATATAAAAAGACTCCAACGCTGATCAAAACCCATTATAAACTTTCCTTTATTCCTAACTATCATACCAAAATAATTTGATCTGCCAAAATACAAAAGGAACAAAGTTATAAATAAATATACGACAACACAAATACTCAGTTTTTACCGCTAAAAACTGATTTGGCTCGTTTACACTACCATCGCGCACCGTCGCTCGACCGCTACTGGCCAAGGATTCAAACGTGGCAGAATGCGTGTTCTGAGTGTTGCTTCAGGCGCGTAGGTATTATAGTTTTCGAGAAATTTGACTTGTTTCAATCATGACGTGTTTCTATTGTTCCCGGTCTACCCTATCGCTATGTCCACCCAGTAAGTTCATTTATCCATCACCAGTGAAATAATTTTTATAATCGGATGTAGTTTCGGAGGTTATACCCTACATACAAACATACAAAATAACACTTTACAATAATCGTTCCGATAGCATAGTGGTTCAGGCATGCGACTGTCAATCGGCGGTCGTGGGTTCGAGTTTCATCTCTTATTCACCTGAACAAGACATTCAATAATTTTGTAATCAAATCTCAATCTTTGAACATTAGTAATGAATGAGTGAAGCATCAAGCACACGTACAGTACGATTAATGTTAGTTAACCATTGACAGATAGTTTGCCTTCATTTAATTTTCAACTTTACTGTCATACAAATAAAGCAATTTTCAGAATACTGTTACCCACGTCTACCGATTTAGAAATAACTAGATACTTAATTTGTATGAGGTTAAAGTTGAAAATTAAATGAAGGAAAACTATCTGTCACTGTAAACCCCAAATAATTCTAGTGTATACATAAACACGTGAAAAAGTTGAATTCGAATTTTGAATTCTGACGTTCATCGAAAACAGTACCATAATGTCAAATGATATATTTCTCTCTTTCTGACGCGGCCTAGGTCGGGACTCGAGAGAAGTTTTGAATTTTGATAGAACAAACTCCCCGTTATTCACAACGCCACACGACATTCGTCCGGTGGCGCAAAATTATTACCAATTTTGAGGTCTAATATTTTAGACGCGAGTAACGGGCGAATACAAAACATTTTGTGAATAATACGTAGCCTTTCTGATTGTAATTATTATGTAGTCCCGCAAGTGAATATGGATATAACAAATAAAAGTACTAATATACTAAGTATAGGCACCTTTTTCCGTATAACACTAGATTTTTAATTTTCCTTTAAAAATATTGGACTTACCTACTAGTGTTATTTCGATTATTTAATGTGTTTCACATGAAACAATTTAAATGTTTTTGTTTATCAAAATGGTTTTCATTCAAATGACGAAGATTTACGATCTAATCTCATGTGGAATAGGGTATAGAATAGATAAAGGTAGTACTTTGATTTGTCAACTGTAAATCTACGGATACCTACTCATGATTTTCGAATTAAGTGGAAGGCGTAACATCTTTTTAAATGAAATACCTATCCAAAATAGTATTTACGTAGTATATACAACATGTAAGAATAGGTCCGCCAAAAATATAGGGATTTTTGTGGATAATCTAGATACATGATATATATGCTTATCAAGAAAACCTAGTAAAATATGAAAAATAAATTTTAGCACATTACAAGTAAATCTTAGTTAGTTTAGAGAGGTCATATATTGGTTTAGAAATCCAAATAAAAAAACAAAAAAGAAGTACCTACCATTGTCGGGATTTGAACCCGGTTCAACGATGGCATTACAGACAGATTTAAGCAAAAGAGTATGTACTGCGCTACCGCATGACATTAGGTGATGAGTGAAAAAGTGCATTGCATTCATCTTACGTTCTGGAGTGCCAGATACAACTACATTTAGTTTTACTATTCCCTAATAGACGCGCTACTGTAGATTTAGTTTTGCGCCCTCTAGTTTGATTTATGCAAAATGTTTGACAATGACAGACTTCGAAGTGACATTTAGTTACGTTAGTCTGCGTAAATTCACGAAAAAGCACTTTTATGCATATTTTCGGACTACATTTTAAATAGAAACACTGTTTAGTGCAGATTGATTGCGATTCATACGTAGCAAGCTCTTCGGCTTCCGCAGTTTGAAACACATGTTGGTACTCGTCACGGTTTTGCGTAAAACGATGAGCAACCATCGAAATTATATATCGCGACATCTGTTAGCATCAGCTCGATAGGAATCAGTGACGTTGCACCTTAAATACAAATTGAAAATACAGTTTTTTTTTATTAAACCCCGACGCAAAAAGAGCGGAGTTATAAGTTCGTGTCTGGTATCGTAGCTCCCTATCGGATGGACCGATTGGAATGCGGTTTTTTTGTGTCATAGATAATTTTGATGTTTGATGAAAATCTGTTCAGCTGTTTTTGAGATATTGGACTTTGAAATGAAATTGTCGGGGCGGGGGTTTAACAACTTTCCTAAGTTGTAGTTATTAATGGAATTGGTCTGGCCTCGTGATCCCAGGAGACAATAAAATGGAGTCAACGATTTACTTTATGGTGTCCTAAGGATAGCAGTGAAGGCAAACCTGAAAAGGTGGGTAGATGACATATGCGTTGCCGGTTTGACATGAAGCAGAGTGGTCGAAGATAGAAAATTAAATTTTGCAGGAAAGTAGTTTATAGCCCGGATTAAAATATAGGATAGCCTTTATCGCGGGCCCACGCAGACGAAGTCGCGGGCGGAAGCTAGTTTACTATTACCCTGATAATAAGGCCATATTAATAATAGTTACAAATATACAGCACTCCTTCAAGAGCGGTAGCAGAGCGAGCGGTGTGTAAGAAAAAATCATCAATATTAGGAGATCAGCAACAGTCTCTACCTATTCACAAGTCATTCTGCTACCCTCCTACAGCGGCTTAAGTCACGTCATCCTGCTTGCGTAGTCACAAAAGTTGAAAAGTTTTGACCTCAGACAGGGAAGGACGAGTGGAATGCCCAAGCAACTGGGGCTGTCCTGCAAGCCATCGATCCCACGGCTTCAACCTAACGCAAACTCTGGTGCCGCTTGAACCGATTGAGAATAGGACACGGATAACTATTTCCGGGGCTGGCGGGACTCCGCGCTCTACGACTGTGGCCAGGAGGATCAAAACATAGATGATCTCATACAACGCTGCCCCCTGCAGTTTGCGTTTATCAAAATGTGCTGTTGAACTGCTCTTTGCATATATTACAACCGTATGGTTTCCGTTTTGGATTTATAATCCTGGGCTGTTCCGTAGACAAAATGAAGGTGTGTTTTGCTAGCCGCTACCATAGTTCTGTAATGAAATGAACAGCATTTTCTTTTAGGGTTACTGTGTGGCATGTGGTTTCTCAGCATTTAGTTTTGATCTAGTAGATAATCACCCTGAAAGTCACAAAAATTGTGTAATTTCTGTTGCAAGTGCGAGTCGGAGTGGGGCAAAAAAAATCATGTCTGTTGTATGGGAATACAACAGACATGATTTTTTTTGCAGTTTTGATAGATAATGGTACGGAACCCTTCCTGCGCGAGTCCGACTCACACTTGTTTGGTTTTTTTAATTAATTCAAGTTGACGACGTAATTATTCGTATTTATTCAATTGTACATTGTTGTGTAAAGTCTATAACTATCAGTCTCTTATAGACAGTATGCAATAGATGGACGAGTGGGTTCGACGTGTCCATCTATTGCACTTTGGGCCGAGACATTACAGTGTTTTTCACGCCTACTGCGAGGAAATTGCAAGTCAAAATTAAGTACCTAATTCAAGATCATGATATTAAAATACTATAACTCGGCCGCTCGCGTTTTGGGGGGGCAGCGCACGGGCCTGACTTTGAACTCATAGTTGCCTGTTCGTGCGATGTCCAACTAACCCCAGCTTTAAAGCCTGAATTCTAACCATCTTTTCCCACATTTCCGACCAGTGGTGTGCAAAAACTTATAACGTACTAAAATAGAACATTGTTATAGTAAAACTAAAATAGTAAAGGCTAGAAATTCGGCGATAGATGGAGCAGTGGGTTCGAGGGCCGAGCCGTAGGTGGAGACCTCGGATTGCGACCCCTTGGCGTCCCCCTACAACGGCAGTGAGGGTAACGCCGCTGGGTCCTCCCTAGACTCTTGAGGCTAGGGGGGATAAACGCATTTTCCCAGCGATAAAAAAAAAAAGGTGGAGACCTCGGAAAGACGAGTCCATCTACTATACTTTTAGCCGAGGCATTACATAGTGCTCTTCATGACTACTGAGAGGAAATAAAATTCATATTCCATTATCATCTTTTTTATTTAAATGTTATATTAATATTAGCGTTGGGGCAATTATGAAAGGATAGCGAAATATTCTTGCCGGGAAGATTAATACTTGTATTGCGTGTCATTGCGGCAAGCTGTCGCAAGTTCTCTTCTGTCATTTGACTTGGTGCTGTTACAGCTTCACGCGATGTTGTCGCCTCAGCTGAAGTGGATTGACGCAAATTTATTGATTCATTCAACTTATAATCTACTTTGACTTTATTTTCCACCGAATCTTCTATATAACCTTCGGCTACCTTATCCGAGGTCCAGCCTCCATGTCGTTTTAAGGTTGTTAAGTTAGCACCGGAATCTGCCAGAAGAGTGGCTGAAGTCCTGCGGAAACAGTGGCCAGTGTATGATTCAGCATTTGGTAGCTTCAAGTAAGTAGCAATCGTTCTTGGTAAGGTGTCAAATTTATGCCGCCCGATTGGTTGTCTGGTACATTTACCATTAATATAGTTCAAAAAGAATCTGTCATTTTTAACATTCTTCGGTCGCAGGTTTTGATACTTCCTTACTATGTCAAGAAAATCGTCCCGGATTATAAATGTCCGATCTATTTTTGCATTTCTTAATTTTATAAGGATCATGTCATTATGGTTTTCGATGTCTTTGGTCATAATATTTATAAGTTCAGCTGTCCTGCATGCACCATTCACTCCAAATATCAACACGACCTGTAACAAAGACATGTGGTTTTGTAAATATAGGGGTAACAAAGCATACGACTTTATGACGTATCTACTAAGTAACTAATATTATTTTTCACCTCACCTTTGTTGCTAAGTAATGCTCATCTGGGGCCTCTCTAAGGAATGCTTCTACATTTTCAGCGGATAAAACTTTCGATTTTTTTGACTTGAATCCGCACGAAAGTCTTTTCAAAAAAGTTGTCAGGTTTGTGTAGGTTTTAATGTTTATATTGGCCTCAGTACATATTGTAGCTTTAAGCATGGAATAAATACCCCATAACGTTGAGGGTTTTAGGGTTTTCGAAAGTTCATCGAAATATGCCACCAAAACAGTTTCCGAAAAAGATTTCGTCTTCTTATCATATCTCCACGAGATAAAATTCTCATAGGCCTTTATGTATTTTTCCCGGGATTTTTCTGGCAATAAATTGTTTACAACGGACCTTGAAGCCTCTTTTAATTCAGTAGGCGTAAGCATGTCAGAATCACTCTCACTATTTGATGAATCCATTTTAGATACAACTTCATAAATTTTTCACACTCTTGCTTTTTATACTTTTTTGTTTTATTTTAACTGGACGTTTTCAAGTGGCCAGTCATTCAATGGTGTTTTTATGTTATCAAGCAAAGTGCACCAAAGTGTTTAAGAAAACCTAGAATTGCTTGTAGGTTCAATATCTTTGAATTTATTTTTAAAGAAGTGGAACTGAAAAGAACCTTATTTTACAAGGTATTGCTACATTCAGCTATGTTTCAGATTCTATCTTGATTCTAGTTTAAGACAATTCTGCACAAACCTTGACTTCTGCCCAAGTACTAGCAAATTCATAACGACAAGACCTTCTACCATGAATGTATGTCATTGACATGCATTTGCCTCAATACAAACGGTATAATGTGTTTCTACATACTCACTCATCACAAGTTCTTAATTATATTCTACCTTTCATTCTCATGTACTTTCTGTTCTATTTTTTTGTTGATGGAGCTTCTTGACTTGCTCCGCGCGATTCTCCAACCACCCATACCACACCAATTCTTTATTATATTCAAGCCCTTCTCTATTGTACACATTCTTGTCATCTGTTAGTTCTAATTCATGTTAATATTTGAGACACTCACCAAATCATCCAGCAGACTTACAGTTCATGTTTCTATTTCTTACAGCATGATATGAAGAAGATTAGCATGCAGTTCAATTCATTCTTTCTGCCTGGCTACTGATAAAGTTACCAATTAATCTTGATATAGTACATCATAGACGTCATATCACTCTTTCTCTTTTACAAGTATTATTTAACACTATGCCTCCAGCTTCTAGAGATCTCAGATCAACAACCACTGTCGTGCTTACAATCTTATCTCTCACTGGTCTACTTCATTCCAAGATATTTCCCTTGTCTTGTTTTTAACCGTACTCAACAAAGGACACAAATACTATTGATACAGCCGTCGTTGACTACTGATCAATCCCTTGCCATTCGTATCGATTTGAACTCGTTCACAACAATTTTCACACTTCTATCCTATTACGGTATAGCTGTAATTCTTGATACAAAACTAAATATTTGTTCTAAGTTAAAGTTTCTTAACACACAAAATTCGACATCAATCAATCTTTATCTTTGTATTCGCTTTGATGATATTCTCTTTGATCGTAGTGGATCACAGAGTACTTTTCTATTGTAGTGGATTTGGCTTCTGAAGTTCTGACACCTAGACGGTCTAGGCTAGACCTGACACATGACAGTTCAAATCTCTTCTTCTTCTTCTTCTTTTTATTAATGGCGTTCTGGCCAACTAAGTCGGCTCAAATTTGCCAGAATAAAGTTGCACGACAGCTGCTCTAGACCTGTGAACAGACGTGGAACAGACGGACAACACAAACACATAACAACTACCAAACACCATAGTTAAAACTACTGCAAACTAAAAAGTTACAAGAGGTAAACATCACAAATGGGGTGTTACGGGAGTTAAAAGGTTAAAGTTTTATGTTATTCTTTTCTACGAACTTGGCAAGTAAACGGAAGACTTTTTTGTTTTCTGTTAGACAGATTAAAGAGGCTACATTCGCTGGGAGGGGGACATTTAATTTTGGCAGCATAGAGTAGAGATTAAAGGAGGGGGAGTTACGTGGGCAGTTGAAAAATATGTGATCGATATAACCGACCTCTTCACCACACTCACACAGAGGGGAATCTCTTAACTTAAATTTAAAAAGAAGCTCTGGCGAGCAAACTCGACCAAGGCGCAGTCTGATGATGGTACTGGTGTGTCTCTTGGAGAGAGAACGATTTTTAAAAAACCAAGGACGCGAGGGGATCTTTGGTTGCACAAGTGAATAGTAGCATTTTTTTGATGAATTCCATCGCGACGACCATTTTTTAAACAAGATTTTGGCTGGGATGTTCACTAAATCAGTAGGTTGAATTTTGTAAAAAGAATCGAAGCCATGGATAACTGCCTCTTTGGCGGCCTGATCAGCGAGTTCATTACCAAGAATACCACTATGACTGGGGATCCAGACAAAAGATACATCAAGATTAGCTAATTGACATAAAAGTATGGATTTTTTGATTTGACCGATGATATAATTACGAGCACAGTTTTTAAAAGGATAAGTAGAGATAGCCTGCAGAACGCTTAGACAGTCAGTAAAAATAACCGTTTTGGGATATTTCCTTTCGAGAATAAAGTTAACAGTGATCCAGATAGCCAGACTTTCGCCCGAAAAAACTGAGGATTCAGGAGGAAGCTTGTATTTCAGAGAAAGGCTAATTCTAGGGCTGACCACAGCACAGCCCACACACCCCAGATCAGCAAGCTTAGAAGCGTCCGTGTAAAAATAAAGATGATTTGGGAAGTTGGAGTGAACAAATTCATTAAAGGCAGAATTACAGTTAACTGTTTTCTTGGATATACCAGTATTAAAAAAAAACATTAGGAAAAAGAGGAATCGCATCATAAGGGATCGAGTATATAGGTAAGGAAGAACATCTCTGCACCGGGGCTCCAAGTGAAGAAACCTTTTCAAGACTGAGGACAAGGTTAGGCTTAGGTTTATTCCGCCAATAAGGTTTAGAAGAACAAAAGCTCTGCAGCAGTTTCAGTTTGGGTATCAAAGGGTGGGAAACTAGGCTGACAGCGCGGAATAGGAATCGATCCGACAAGAATTTGCGTCTAAGGTCGAGAGGAGGATCACCACACTCCACCTGTATAGCTCTATTGGGGGAGGACTTCATACCACCAGATACAATTCTGAGGGCTTTCATTTGGATCAGCTCCAACACTTTAAGCGCTCCCTTATTACATGGCTCAAAAATAAAAGTACCAAAGTCCAAATGACATCTAACCAAAGCGTTATATAGGAGTTTTTGAGAGTAGGGGTGGGCGCCCCACCACGCACCGGAAAGAGCTCTTAACAAATTAATATTTTTTTCACACTTTTTAACCACGTAAGAAAGATGGGGGACGCCTTGCAGACGTCTGTCGAAAATAACACCTAAAAATTTTATGGAGTCTTTAACGGGGATAACCTCATTGCCGAGATGAATATTGCACTGTGGAGATTGTCTGCTCCTAGAAAAAACAATAGCAGAACTTTTGGTTGGAGAGAGAGAGAGAGACCATGAGAGGAAAGCCAAGACTGAAGAGACTCAAGAGCGGAATTAATTTTCTCGGAGGCTATTTGAGGGGACCTGTCATTGCAGTATATTGCAATATCATCGGCATATTGTAGGATTTTGCAATGCGAATTGACTGACCTATCTAGATCCATGGTGTATAAGTTATAAAGGAGCGGGCTAAGGACTGACCCCTGTGGGAGCCCTTTCCATAAACATCTCTCGCCAATAATTCTGCCCTGCCATCTCACCTTAATCCTTCTACCCATAAGGAGATTGCAGATAAAGTCAATGACCTTCGAAGGAATACTCAGCATTGACATTTTAGTCCTGAGCACTGAAAGTATGACGTTATCGTACGCTGAGGAAATATCTAAGAACGCTGCGGCAACAGACTCATTCCTAGAGAAGGCTAGACGGATATCCATGGAAAGGATGCAATGACTGTCCGAAACACTTCTGCCTTTGCGAAAGCCAAACTGAAAACGCGACAGATAATTATGGTTCTCCAGGAACCAATCTAAACGATTTTTTAGAAGATGTTCCGTTATTTTACAAAGGGTAGACGAAAGAGCGGTGGGACGGTAAGAAGACGCTTCGCCCGAATCCTTGCCGGGCTTTAAAATAGGGATGATGAATTGCTCCTTCCAAGAATCCGGGATCAATCCTGAGTTGAAAAAGTTGTTGACTATCTCTAGAAAGTACGCCACCGTCCTAGGCCCAGCTTTAGTTAAAAAAGAGTAAATTAAACCATCAGGGCCTGGAGCAGAATCTGATAGGTTTTCCAAGACACAACGGAGTTCAGACATTAGAATTGGAGAAGACAAAAAATTGTCTGTGTTGTGAGAAGAAGACGAGCAAGCTGCATGTGATGATTTTTAATAATTCGTTGTTATTTTTAATTATTCTGTAGGGTAGGTTTAACAATCTGTCGGCATAAACGATTTGAATGTAATGTTGATTTCGATTACTGTAAAGCTTGTTACACACCATTCGTTTCGACTGCACAGTTGCAGTCGTGTGGTTAGAGTTGAATGGTGTGTAGCCCGCTTAAAAATATCTGCCTGAAGAATGTTTGCTTACTTTAGTTAGGTAAGGATATTAAGTGGCAACATCGACTGCCTTCCAATCCAGTCTCCCCACTCTTCAGGGTAGGGAGACTGGATCAAAAACCTAGTGTCAGGACGGACGAGCTCATTCTAGAACTGGACGTAGAACGATAAGGTTGTTCTTGTGTTACCAAATGTTGTAATTAGTGCTTAACCAAGTCTTGGTGTAATAAAGTGATTATTGCAACTACGTAGTTTGTTGAATTTATCCTGGATTTATGAAAGGTCAGAAGTGGTAATGATCTGCGAGCCAAACAGGTATGATATTTTAGAAATGTTTTCTATGTACCTTGTGATTATCCCGTGAAATGTTATTGACCATTGCAATCGTGTTACAATTTCAATTCCGCAAATGTAAATGGATGGGTTCTTATCTAAAAAGTTAGTTTAGAGCGTTCAACGGGTAACGCATTTCCTTTGTCCTCAACTAAGTTTAAATTTCTAACCGTCGATCACCAACGATAAAACGCTTGATTGCTAAAGAATTTACTCGCATACTTTTCTATTTGTGCACTTATTTAAGTGTACAAATACGGAAGGAACTCATTGAAACCGATGGTTAGTCAAAAAAAAATTTATATCAATTAATTAACGTAGTTATAAAAGTGGGTATATTTACCCGTGTACATATGTATCTTCATATTTGAAAAGATCACTGCAGCTGATGTTCGGCGTTCTAATGAATACCTGGAACTTTATTATGTTCATTTCATGTTATCAACCCATCCACTTACATAATCTTAAGTTTTATTATCGCGTACCATGTTACTGTCCACAATGGTTATAGATTTTCGGCCGTATTCATTTATAAACGTTATACAAGTCTATTTTAACCAAAATGGCGTTATATTCATTTGTCCTTATCGGTCACATTTACATTTGTGTCCTTAAAAAGGGACAAAGCACATTTTATTTAACAAAGGTATTTAAGGTTTGAGAATAAAGGGTTATGTTTACTCCGTTCAAGTTTGAATGATTTTGGTGAGAGTTCAAGTTTATACAGTGTGTATATTTTATATTACCTCAAATTGTAACCAGAGGTACGTGTTAGGGCTATGAACCGATATTGCAAGAAAAAAATCAAGTTAGTCTTAACTACCAAAGAGTAATTAATTTTTGAAATTTTATGAAACGGCAATGTATTGCGTACACTGTGACCTGACAGTGATGACACATGAAAGAATCGGGTGACATGTGACGATTTATTGTGACGTCACGTCAGTAAGACAAAGTAGTGATCCACTGCGTGCTGAATTATTTTATATAAAAAAAAAAGTTCGCTTTTTTAAAATAATTTTACGATAAATATATTTATTAGTGCCTATACTAAGACCCCCTAAAGTTTGCGGTTATATCAAATATACACGCTGTAGACGAGGCACAATACTCGTGACCTCAAGTTTAAGTGATTTTGACTCAGAGTTTAAGTCTGAACACGAATTTGATGAGTTGACTTGAGTTTAAGTCCGAGGATAAGATTGATGATAATGATTTGAGTTTAAGTTTGAATAAAATAAGACCAGTAAGTCAGTTCGAGTTGGAGTTCGAGTTGGAGTTCGAGTTGGAGTTCGAGTTGGAGTTCGAGTTGGAGTTCGAGTTCGAGTTGGAGTTCGAGTTGGAGTTCGAGTTGGAGTTCGAGTTGGAGTTCGAGTTGGAGTTCGAGTTGGAGTTCGAGTTGGAGTTCAAGTTGGAGTTCGAGTTGGAGTTCGAGTTGGAGTTCGAGTTGGAGTTCGAGTTGGAGTTCGAGTTGGAGTTCGAGTTGGAGTTCGAGTTGGAGTTCGGTTCGGAGTTCGGTTCGGAGTTCGAGTTGGAGTTCGACTCGATGTGAAGTTAGAGTTCAGTTGGAGTTGAAACTGAGCGGGTATCAACTGAGCGGGTATCTAGTCAGAGTTGTTGAGTTGAAGATAATTTATATGGTAGTGATATGAAAACATTCGAATGTTGCGAATGTATCTTCTGTCTGGCCATGTGTGCCTTCGCGAGACTATGTATGTTTCACAGTAACAGCCGGCCATGTGTGCCTTAGAGGGGCTATGTATGTCTCGCAGTAACAGTCGGCTATGTGTGCCTACGAGGGACTATGTACGTTCCAGAACAATCATAGGCCATGTGTGCCCACGGGAACTATGTGTGTTCCTCGACTAGGCTTAGGGACTATGTACGTTCCAGAACAATCATGGGCCATGTGTGCGTAGGGGGGAACTATGTGTGTTCCTCGAGTATGCTTAGACCATGTGAATCTCGGTGAGGTTACGAATTTGTGTTAATTCATTATTTTCGTCTTCGAGATAATGGAACATACTGGGAACAACACTGCACGACGGCAACGATGTCGCAAACGGAAGGAGCGCGATGGCAGCCAGACGAGGTTCGACTCGTCAAGGGACCGCAGGAGAAAACGCGGTCACAAAGCACCACGAGACACCAGTACACCGGCCTGGGTGATAGAAGACCTTCCGCAGAAGGAATCTGCGGCCGAGCTGCGGCCTGAGCAAGTGACATCGCAGCCTGAGCCAACGACATCGCAGCCTGAGCCGACGACATCGTATCCTGAGCCGACGACATCGCATCCTGAGCCGACGACATCGCATCCTGAGCCGACGACATCGCATCCTGAGCCGACTACATCGCATCCTGAGCCGACGACATCGCATCCTGAGCCGACGACGTCGCAACCCGGGCAGATGACATCGCGGCCTGAGCCGATGACATCACATCCTGAGGCGACGTCGCAGCCCAAGCAGGTGACTCCACAGCCTGCACCAGAACACCGGACTTCCGGCTTCACGATAGAAGAGGTACTTAAACTTGTATCGTCACTTCAAGAGAACGAAAAAGGCACACCCAATCGGTTAACCAATAATCACATGAATAATGTCGTACCAGAATTTGACCCGTCTAGCAAGGGACAGAATGTAGAGAGTTGGCTTAGAAAGGTTAATGAATGTTCATGTATTTATGGCTGGGATCAGAAGCAGACCATACATTTTGCTCTTCAAAAGTTGACTGGTCTTGCAAAGAAGTGGTTCGAGGCTTTGCCGTCAGTCAGTTATAACTGGGAAGAGTGGCAGGCAAAGCTTCGAAAAGCATTTCCCAATGAGCAGAATTATGGTCGGCTTCTTGAGGAGATGCTTGCGCGCACGACACGTTATAATGAGAACTTGCGGGATTACTTCTATGATAAACTAACATTGTTAAATCGATGTGAAATCAAAGGTGAAAAAGCAGTAGACTGCGTTGTTCATGGTATCTTAGACAAATCAATTAGAAATGGCGCGCAAGCATTGAATTGTAGGGAGCCAGAGGATCTTTTAAACTTCCTCATTTCTCAGCGTCCTAATGACTTGACTTACAATAGGAAGCGTAATGAGAGTTTCCCAAGTTTTCCAGCCAAACAAATGAGACCCAATCGATTCACAAATTTTGCTCCAACTTATGAGCCTAACGTGTTTTAATTGCCGCTCAAGGGGACATGCCTTTAATAAATGCCCGAATCCCATAATAAAATGTCAAAAATGTTCAAGGGTAGGTCACGATTCAGCGACGTGTAGTCTCGTTCCACTGACTCCCCGACAGACAACTGTTAACAAAAGCGAAGACCGAAAGACTTTGACGATTTCTACTGTTAACGACACTAATGACAAATTCTATAAGAGAGTTGTCGCTAACGATCATGATTTTCTGGCTTACGTAGACTTTGGCAGTGAATGCACCCTGATGCGTGAATCCGAAGCAAAGGAGTTAAACTTGTCGAAATGCCTCAACGAGCTTCCTGCAATTAAAGGTTTTGGGAATTCCTCTGTTATGCCAATCTATAGGAGTTTCATTACGTTAAGACTTGACGAGGTCGAAGCTTGTGTCGAAGTTTTAGTAGTTCATGACGAATTCTTGCGCACTCCCCTTTTAATTGGCCAAGATTTTACTGAGTTACCATGTGTTACCGTCTTGAAGGATTCCAACAAGCTCATGTTTTACAAAAGCCCCGCTGTCGACCAGTTTCCCCGACACGACGGTAGCATAAGACTTAGAAATGTAGGGTGTACTGAAGTGCAACAGACTGGACTGGTTGAAGTATGTACTGAGGACCCCGCGTACTGTGGTGATATTTACATGGAGGGACATAATTGCGCTGAACCGGGCCCTGAATATCATTTGCACCAGGGCGTTTACCGGATTGAGCAAGGTAAAGGCCAGGTAGTCGTGACTAATTTTCAATCAGATAAGTTGGTGATTTCGCATAATGCGTTTTTGGCCAGAGCGATGCCTTTTATAGAGAGATCAATTTGCAGTGTTAGTCGGATTTCCAAAAACTTGTCTACGATGGAACCATTAGATCGAACACAGATTAAGGTAGGCAAGGACGTCAGTGATAAGGACTTGGACAGACTCTACAACTTACTACAGTCTTACCGTGACTGTTTCGCCATGAATCTTGGCGAAATAGGACTGGCAAAAGACGTGGAAATGACCATTGATTTAAATGACGATAGGCCTATAGTTTACCGACCGTATCGCCTGTCTTTTTCTGAACGAGAACAAGTACGTGACATATTCGAGGATCTATTGCAAAACGATGTAATACAGGAATCCGAGTCCGAATTTGCAAGCCCAATTCTATTGGTAAGGAAAAAGACAGGTGAACAGCGTCTTTGTGTTGACTTCAGGGCGCTAAACAATAAGACTAGAAAGGACTGCTTTCCCCTTCCCCTGATAGACGATCAGTTGAGTAATCTCAGTGGTAATTGTTTCTTTACCTCGTTAGATCTCGCATCGGGATATTATCAAATCCCGGTGGCACAGGAGAGTCGTCGTTATACAGGATTTGTAACACCGGACGGCCACTATGAGTTCAAGCGAATGCCGTTTGGTCTTGCCAATGCTCCAGCGGTCTTTCAAAGACTCATAAATAAAATGCTTGGTGCCAAACGGTTTGATTCGGCGCTGGCGTACTTGGACGACATTCTTGTGCCATCGGAAAGTCTAGAACAGGGGTTTCGCAGACTCGAGGAAATCCTCAAACTATTGCGCGAATACGGTTTGACCCTAAAACTATCGAAATGCAGATTCTTTGATAACGTTATAAAGTATTTGGGTTATGAAATTTCCGTGAATGGGATACGTCCCGATGAAAGTAAGATTTTGGCTGTCAAAGAGTTTCCGGTCCGTCCGTCAGTTTTTGGGCTTAACAGGGTATTTTAGGAAATTTGTCAAGGATTTCGGTGAGATAGCGCGACCTCTTACCAATTTGCTAAAAAAGGATGTTCCCTTTCGATGGTCTGACATAGAATTTAGGGCGTTCTCAATGTTAAGAGACAAACTTATAGAGCGTCCAATTTTGTCTCTATATAATCCCAAGTTAGATACCGAACTTCATACAGACGCCAGTGCTTTAGGTATAGGTGGCATACTATTACAGTGGCAAGAAAATCCGCGGAGTCTCAAACCAGTAGCCTATTTTAGTAGGCAAACTACGCCCGAGGAACGACACCTACATTCCTACGAGTTAGAGACCTTGGCGATTGTCTGTTCCTTGAAAAAGTTTAGGGTGTATCTGTTAGGGACCGACTTCAAGGTAGTCACTGACTGTCATGCTATTATAACCACGCTCACCAAACGTGATCTTGTGCCACGCATTGCCCGATGGTGGCTTCAGATAAGCGAGTTCACATTTCATATCGAATATAGACCCGGTGCACAAATGGCCCACGTCGACGCTTTAAGTCGCAATACTAGATTAACAGACATTATCGATGACTTGACTGTAACGGTATATAATATCGGTACGGATGATTGGCTCTTAACAATACAAATGACTGACCCAGACATTGTTAGAATAGTCAAGATCTTGAAGCCTGACAACAGCGAGGAATCAAGAGACATAAAGAAAAACTTTGTTGTGAAAGATCATAGGCTCTATAGAAAAGTAGACGACAAGTTATGTCTTGTGATACCTCGCAGTGCACGGTTTCAGATCTGTCGATCAAATCATGACGACATCGGGCACTTAGGTGAGACGAAAGCTATCGAGAAGATTCAGGCACAGTACTGGTTCCCTAAGTTACGTAAATTTGTTAAAAAGTACATCCGTTCCTGTATTCAATGCGCTTATAATAAGGACAGCGCTAAGAATCAGAAGGCTGGCCATTTGTATCCCATTCAAAAGGTGAGCGTTCCATTCCACACCGTTCACATCGACCACCTGGGTCCGTTCACGAAAAGTAAGAAAGGCAACTCTTACATTCTTACTGTGGTCGATGGCTTTACCAAATATGTATTTGTAAAATCGGTGAAGGACACAAAAACGAAAAGCACCCTTAAAGTTCTGGAAAGCATATTTTACGACTTTTGCTTACCGTCTCGTATCATATCTGATCGAGGAACCTCCTTTACTTCGGGCGATTTTAAGAAGTTTTGTGACCTTCACGGGATTAAACACGTATTAAACGCAGTCGCGTGTCCCAGAGCAAACGGTCAGGCTGAACGTTTCAACCAGACAATATTAAATGCCGTAAAAAAGCAAAATACTGGTAAAGATGAGCGTGACTGGGACACGTGCTTGGGAAAAATACAGTGGGGTATAAATAATACAATTAATGCTTCAACTGGAAAAACGGCATCGGAAGCTCTGTTTGGTTGTAGGTTTCCAGACGACTTAACCAATAAACTCGGCATTAATACTAGTAACACATCAGAGGACATAGAGTCCATTAGAAATGACATCAGTTCTTGCATAGAGGCCGCTCAGCGGAAGGATAAGCTGCGACATGATTGTCAGCGAGCTCCCGCTGCCGTTTACAGGGAGGGAGACTTAGTTAAGATTACTAGAACGAATTTTTATAATAAGGGCAGTAGTAGCAAACTTTTATCCAAATTTATTGGACCCTACAAAGTAATTAAAGTTCTCGGTAACGATAGGTATAAGATAAGTAATGTTCCTGGGTTTGACAAAAAAAGTAAATCGTTTGAAACCGTCGTTGCCGCGGACCGCATGAGACCCTGGATAAATACTTACCCCTTGCAGCCTACGAGTGAAAATATCTATAAAGAGTCGGAGGACTCATCTGATTATGACAGTGATGATAACTTTCCGTTGTCTGAACTTCAACGACAGCGTCAAACGATTGTCAAAAACTAGAATGCCCGAGTGTGATGATTTTTAATAATATTACCAATAAAATAACTTACTAGGGATTGTTCAGTCGTTAAAAGAGTATGTACGTAGACATTAGTGTATTATAACTACGTAATTAATAATAGAGCCACCTAACCTAACGTTCGTAGTCCTAATTTCAGAGTGTAGGTATACTCAATTTGTGAGCCTTCTGTACGAGTTCTGGGTAATGCACCAGGAGTTGCACTCTTACGGATGGCCGAGTGTGATGATTTTTAATAATTCGTTGTTATTTTTAATTATTCTGTAGGGTAGGTTTAACAATCTGTCGGCATAAACGATTTGAATGTAATGTTGATTTCGATTACTGTAAAGCTAACACCATTCGTTTCGACTGCACAGTTGCAGTCGTGTGGTTAGAGTTGAATGGTGTGTAGCCCGCTTAAAAATATCTGCCTGAAGAATGTTTGCTTACTTTAGTTAGGTAAGGATATTAAGTGGCAACATCGACTGCCTTCCAATCCAGTCTCCCCACTCTTCAGGGTAGGGAGACTGGATCAAAAACCTAGTGTCAGGACGGACGAGCTCATTCTAGAACTGGACGTAGAACGATAAGGTTGTTCTTGTGTTACCAAATGTTGTAATTAGTGCTTAACCAAGTCTTGGTGTAATAAAGTGATTATTGCAACTACGTAGTTTGTTGAATTTATCCTGGATTTATGAAATGCAGGTAACTCTGATAAATCAGGGACGTAAGGAGGGGCTAATTTGTCATAAAAGTCTTCTAACCACATAGGCCTAGTACAAAACGACGAGGGAGTCGGAGAAGCAACGCTCGAGCATCGAAAGATTTTAATTTTTTTCCAAACCAACGAAGGCGGAGTCGTAGGGGAGACAGATTCACAGAATTTATTCCAACCATTTTTTTTCCTAGCAGCTAGACCTCGCTTACACTTGGCCTGCGTTTTTTTGTATGCAATAAAATTTTCAGTAGTCATTTGAGTACAATAAAGTTTTTCAGACTCCTTTCGATTCTTAACCAGGGCAGAACACTCTGGGTCCCACCAGGGCAAGGAGGGCCGTCTGTTAACAACTGCATTCTTAAGTGGAATGGATTCCTCAGCACAAGACATAATGCAGCTCTCAAAACTAGAGTATACTTCAAGACAGTTGTCTAATGAAACGGGGGAGAGGTCGGCAATTTTTTCATCTAGAGAAGAAATAAACTTGGGCCAGTCAGCTTTTATAAGATTAAATTTTTGTAAAGGGGGGCAGGGAGATGGCAGGGAAGAACCAGTCGAGAGAGTTATTATAATAGGGAAATGGTCGCTACCCAGCGCAGAAGGAGATATATCCCAGCAGCTAACGGAGGCAAGAGAAGGAGAGCATACAGAAAGATCAACTGCTGAGGGGTTTTGTAGGTGCGAGACGCCGCGGGTTGGCCGCCCATCATTCAAAATACAAAGGTTTTGAGAATCTAGAAATTCAACCATTTTGCGGCCCGAGGAATCGTCAGAGACAGAGCCCCATAGGGGACTGTGACAGTTGAAATCACCCACAATTAATAACGGAGGAGGGATATTGGATAAGAGGGACCAGAAAGAGGACACAATGCTAGGGGAGGGGTGAGGGATGTAGACTGAAACCACGCTAATATCTATGACTCGCGCTGCCGTGATAAAAATTGACGGAGTGGGAGAGAAAACCATGCGGGAATAATCGAGACCGTTTTTAATAAACAAACCACAACCCGCATATCCGTCCGAGCTATCGTGACGAAGACAAGTGTACCCAGAAAGCCTAAAAGTCGAATCTGGTCTTAACCAAGTCTCGGAGAGAGCAATAATTGAAGGGGAGTGTTTACCACATAAATAGAGGAGGTCGGATTTATTACTATTTATACTTCTAATGTTCCACTGCAGGATCGTGTGAGCCATGACTAGGACGGAGCCCCGGGCGAGGCTCCCTCACTAGGAGGGGAGAGAGAATTTTCAATATGTCGGCAACGTTGGACGGTAGACAGGAGGAATTGCTGATAAGAAAATCAATAATTGATGATACCATCGATGAAAGAAACGATGGGAGGTCAAACTAGGGGGCAGAAGGGGAAGATGATTGATTCTGAGATTCCTGAGGAATATACCTCGACTGGGGAGGGTCTTTGGGATAAGCGGTCCCATTTCCGGGGAAAGGGGCATTAAAGCCGTCAATGATATCATTATGGGCCCTACGGTCATAGCTAGGTGAGAGAGGCACTCTTGCTTTTTTTTGAATAAAAACAGTTTTTTTATGGGAGGATTGGACAGCTTCACTGTATGGGCGTCTCGAGGGAGCATGTCGTTTTTCAGCTTCTGAGTATGATACACCTCCATCTGACATAGTCACTTTTATTAGTTTTTGTCTGCTATATTCAGGACATTTCTTATCAGTGGCTCTGTGATTGCCAGAGCAGTGCAGACAAGACACAGAGTTCTCATCCACAGAACATTCCGAGGACTCATGGGGTTGCGCACACTTTGCACATCTAGGACGGGACCGGCAATGAGCCTTGACATGGCCAAATCTACAGCACTTGAAACATTGAATAGTGGGGAAATTATAGGGATCAACCTCCACAGAACAATTGAATAAAAATACCCTAGGTGGCAGCGCCTGACCGTCAAAAGTAATCACTACTTTTTCTGAAGGAACCCATTGAATGGCTCCATCACTGGAATCTCTTTGTTTGTAGTTGATGCGACGCGCCTTTATAACTTTTCCATAACCGTGGGGAGACAAGAAGAGAGAAGGAAGCTCTTCATTTGAGAAGTCTTTGGGAATGTCTTTAACAAAACCAGTCCGAGTGATGTGAAATGATGGTATAAAAGTCTTGAGATCCCCCGAGGGAGGGGATGAAAGGAAGTTGTTTGCCAACTGTGCAGTTTTAAACTCCACCGAGACTCGGTTCCGGCCCACCTTCTTTACACCACCTTCTTTAATTCCCACTACACTTTTGTTGTGAAGAAGCTGGCCAAACTTGATTTGGTTGAGG
Organism: Epinotia demarniana; assembly: GCA_945867215.1. NCBI lineage: Eukaryota > Metazoa > Arthropoda > Insecta > Lepidoptera > Tortricidae > Epinotia > Epinotia demarniana. The sequence continues at coordinate 1,625,110 of OX244284.1, read as the reverse complement.
TAAGACTCCTGAGATTCCTTAGTCACATGGACAACAAAGGACTAACTGTAACTAGAGAACACATAAGTTAAGTACCTAATATTGTATAAGCAATTGACATGTAAAATTTTATATTTTATTAATAAACAATTGAATTGAATTGAATTGAAAGGGACCCAAATCCGTAGATAAGTATTCATTTCTGTGGGGAGCGGGGGTTAATAGGGTTGCAGATGGTTGTTGAGTTTGAGAAGGCTCTTGAGACATAGGGACCATCTCTTGGGTCTCAGGAATGAACTCCTGAGACACAAGAGGGGGGGGCCCGAGTCAAATGGGAAGGCTTTTGAGACTTAAGGTCATCCTTTCCCATAAGGGCCGGTTCACTGAGCATAAGGTTGGAGGCTGAAGGCGCATTAGGGCTAAACTTGTTTTGCAAGATATCCTGGGACACATCCGGGGAGAGATTAAAGTCGGCACGGGGAATTTTACTCGGAGCAGCCAGACCCGTAGGGCTAGGACTGTCGTCTGCGCAATCTAGAATATTGCGGTCTCTCTTAAGGCAAGAAGGTTCCTGAACATTCGTGACTTCGACATGTAACCCGGGAGATGGTGGGTTATCAACAATCGGAAGGCTCCCCGGGTCCGTCCCAGGGTCAAAAATATTGTTGGACGACATAATTCGCCCAGGACAAGGTGGCAAGTACCTCACATGGAAGTAATTGCCACCTCCCCCGCGTTCGTTTACTTACCAAGGATTAAAGATACAAACACAGGCAGAACTACAACAGCACAAAACAAATAAACACAAAATTAAAGTGATTAAACACAGAAAACACTGAGATATTAATTTTCTTTTGCGTTCGACAACGTGCTCGCACAGCGGTCGGAAGCGAAAAAACAGTTCAAATCTCAAACAGTATGTATATTGTAGTCTTTGATCTCAAATTCTCGCCGTGTTGCCAGTCCATAGCATATTACATTCTTATTTATGGTCCATAGGGGCTACGGCGAAACGAAAATGAACTTCATTCATTTTTTTTTTTTCGTCCATTAGGACAGGCTAAGGACCAGAGGCCATACTGCTGAACTTTTTTCATGTATCTCCTCAGTCGCGAGCGACTAAGACAACTTGCAAGTGCGACAGAGAGGGAGACACACGAACTGTGACACGAACAAAGTTCGTTTTCGTTTCGTGGTAAGTCCTCATCTTATATTCTCTTTGATCCTCTTAATTGCTATCGTCTTGTATGTTGCGCTGCTGATCCAAACGACGAGTTGTCCTGTCCTGACTAATTGCCAAGTGTTTTTTTCTAACAAATTTCATTAAAATAAATTTAAACGAAACTTTAAAAATATATACTAATATTTTACACTGTAATTTTGTCAATTTTTTTACCGTTGTTTTGTAACTACAATTTCATTCAGAGGGGCTACCGCGAAACGAAAACGAACTTCGTTTGTGTATCTCCGTCTCTGTTGCACTTGCAAGTTCGAGCGACAGAGAGGGAGATATTCGAACGAAGTTCGTTTTCACTTCGCGGTAGCCCCTCTGAATGAAATTGTAGTTGCTTCGCTCCTCATGGATTTCCGATTCCCCATTTGGCCTTTTGATGGCCTTTTGGCCATTTGACAATGACAGGTATCGTCTGGACTTGAGTTTTGATAACAATGAGTAAAAACTGTGTAATAGTGTAATAAATGTCTCGAAAATAAACACAATATTTAGCTAAAGATTACAAAATGAGTGCGATTTTTCGTAAATTCGACAGACAATCCGTTTGTGCGACTTGTTTAAGCCAGGACCGAAAGCTATTCTCCGTGATCGATGTGGGAGCGTGTGCGAAGATTTTTTGCGAATTATTCGTAAGTTTACGTGTTTTTTAATTTATTTTTGGTTGAATGCATGAGACCCTGTTCACACCAATCCGTAATTGTCGGTGTCGGATCCAGTAAGTACTACTAATGCTACTAATGCTCCAACAGTGTCGTTGTAATTAAAAGATCATTGTGCCCAAAAGTTTTGTTATTGTTTTAAAGAAACTCTAATCTGGTTATAGATAGTAATTTCTTCCAATTGACACGTTATCAATTTTACATTTCATGAGATCTGCATATTGCTTTTGCAAAAACAAGTATGTGTCTTTTAAATAAGTTTAATCTAGTATTAAATGACAAGTAATAAAAAAAAATATTTATTTCAGAATTCATGCTTCCATAATTTTGTTAGTAACAATTGCCTTAATGATGATGTTAGACCCACAAAATAAATGAAAATTATTATAATTAATATTTAGGGACAATCTTACACAAATCGATCTAGTCCCAAACTAAGCAAAGCTTGTACTATGGGTACTAGACGACGATATACATACTTAAATAGATAAATAAATACTTAAATACATAGGAAACATCCATGACTCAGGAACAAATATTCATGCTCATCACACAAATAAATGCCCTTACCGGAATTCAAACCCGGGACCTCCGGCTTCGTAGGCAGGGTCACTATCAACTACGGTACAGAGGTTGTCATTGTTGTCAACTTGTTTATGTTTTGACCTGTTATTGTGTACATTAAAGTGCTTACATACACCCAATTTTTTTTCAGCTAAAAAAGACGGATAGGGTTTGCTGGGAGTGTCGGCACACACTGCGGAAGATTATTGCCTTCAAGAAGAAGGCATGGAAGGCACAGGCCTGGTTAAACGCTGCAGGAAAAGGCCAAGTACGTGGAAATTAATAAATTAAATAAATAAATAAATATTAGGGGACAATCTTACACAAATCGTCCTAGTCCCAAACTAAGCAAAGCTTGTACTATGGGTACTAGACGACAATAAACATACTTGTATAGACAAATAAATACTTAAATACATAGAAAACATCCATGATTGTCACTACCAACTAGGCTAAAGCGGTAGTCAAATTGTACATAATGCGGTTTATTTAACACTTAAGTCAGTTTCTTTAGGCATATAAAAGCTATGTGACCCAGGCGATCAACATAGCTTTAAAATTGTAATATGCACTAGGGTTGTGGACTTTTAATTTTATAATTACACCAATAGAAAGAAGGCCAATAAATATGCCTCCTTACGAAAATTCTATTCAAGTACCTCAAAACATTTTGAACATAATAATAATATAATAATAATAATAGCCTTTTATTCAGACATTAAATTTTACATGTAAGTGTTGATTACGCTCTTCTTCTTCTGTGTACCCGCTTGCCAAGCGGCAAAGGCCTCCTCCAATCTTCTTCAATAATTCCGAAGATACAATCATTTTAATATCGCTTGAGAGAAAACACTTGGTGATGTGTGAAGGTGCGTATTGCGGAAAATTGACATAGTATTCCCCCTCTTGAAACTTTGGAAATGTATATTGTATAACTTAATGTGATTATTTATTTGGTATTACCATCCCTATTGGGTGATTGGCTGTGTGAGAAGGTCACATGCTTCAGTTTGTCTACCTTTTTTTAATGCTTAATGAACAGGCTATACCTGTCTTGGTATTCCGCCTAGCTATTAATTGAACTTCAACATGATGCATGCAATATTAACTAATTGGAACAACTTATTGCATTTCTGAAATGTGTATTGCCTCCTAAGTAGAGATGCAACGGATATCCGGTTGCTATCCGGTATCCGGCCTATCCGGCCATTATTTTACTATCCGGCAGAATACCGGATAGTTGCACACTATCCGGCCGGATACCGAATAGTGATTCTGTTTTGTATTTAACTTTGAAAAATAGTTAGTATACAAGAAAACAACAACAACACATTTAAAACCCAAAAAAAAACTTATTTATTCAGCAAAATAGTCGTGCGCACGTGTACTGTACCTACTGCATACGAAATAGTTCCGTACACTGAGTATTGATCTAATAAAACTCGTTTCTTGCCTAGAAAACGGTCCGCGCGAACCTACAATACGTAACAGGTTGAAACCTGCATGACGCTCCCGCCGCCAAACTAAAATGAAGGTATCGTTTGGCCGGCCGAATATTCGGCGGCCGGATACCGAATATTCGGCCGGTGATCAGGCCGAATATCCGGTATCCGGTATCCGGCCAAACAACTATCCGTTGCATCTCTACTCCTAAGTGTTGTACTGAAAGGACTTATCACTTTAATAGAATTCAAATAATTTTCAAGTGAAACTGAGTTCCATTAGAGGTAGTTGTGAATGATTAGTTTATTTTAATATATTTTTAACCCCCGACGCAAAGAGAGGGGTGTTATATGTTTAACGTGTCTGTGTATCTGTCCGTGGTATCGTATCTCCCAAACGGATGGACAGATTTGAATACGGTTTTTTCGTGTCATAGATAATTTCATCCCAAGTGTTCAGCCATGTTTTATGGAAACCTGTTCAGCCGTTTTTGATATATTGGACTTTGAAATGAAAATGTCGGGTGTTTTTCAACTTTTGTAAATTGTAGTTTTATTGATACCCAAAAAAAATAAAATAAAAATTTATTGATACCCTTTTACAACATTTTAATTTATTTGCTAAAATCAGGGTCCATTTATAACTGAACTGTCTGTTTCAGCATTCTGACATCATCTGTCTATCATCACTTGACATATCAATGGGCATATTCCTCAATGTCACCGACCCTGGACTGACCACCCGCTCCGATTGCTCACCAGAACCAGTGTTTGTGTCTGTGAAACAGGAAGTTAATGAAGATGAGATATGCAGTGATGAAAGAGTCGGCAGCGGTGAAACCAGTGTGGAGAGAGATAGAATGAAAGTTAAGGAAGAGGAGCTAGATGTACTTGTCTTTAAAATACGTAAGATTTTTTTCTATTTACCCAAATCACTCGAGGCCCTCTAAGCTAAGTATGTAGGTACTAGATGACGAGACACATACTTAAATCTATACTGCATATTAGTACAGTATACTATATATTGGATTGTTTCCAATCTACCTATGAGGCCTTCAACCAGATAATTCGGTCGAATATTCAGATGAGTTCACCAATAGCTGGACCACAGTATAGAAGACAGTAATTAAACTTCGAACAAAGGTACATCGCACGGCTGCACATACGCGCGCGTGTTCGGTACGCACGCACACATAGCCTTCGGGAATGATGGAGAATGATGGAGAATGCTTCAGTCGGGGCCGCGCCGTTGCCGCGTTCGCTCGCTCTCACTCGCTACATGTCTTCGTCGTCGTCCTTTCGGAAACGTGTGTACTGTTGTGTATATGGGTGCCTTAATAATAATAATGACACTGGGACAAATCCGGAGCTATCTTTTTTCCAAATACCAAGGGATCCCGAGAAGTAAATAAATAAAATAAAAATCTTAATGTATTCATTTCAATCACAATGAAATGTAAAAACAATTGTTAAGTTTGATTTTACCGAATGCCGCCGCGCGGCACGTGCCGCAAGTCAAAGGAAGCCGCCTCGTTGGTATGAAGACAGCGAGCCGCCAGTTGCCAGTGCCACGATATCAAAAGGAGCCGAATAGGCTTGTAGCTAAGCACCTATCATAGCAACTATTATGAGTACTCACAAGGAAATATTTTAGGTATAGTATTATTGCTAAAATATTCGATGAAGTGAGAAACTAAAAACACATACCTAACTATCTATAATATTATTGCTTTGTGTATACAATATTGTCTAACAGAACAGAACAGTGTAACAGAAATACTTTGCATACTTAAAAGCAAAATTAGTATTATAGGTATGCCCAGCCACAATCGTGACACAGCCCTGCGCATCGAGCAAAAGTAGGCAACGAACGCTCCTAAACGGCCTCAGATTACCTACTGTATTATTCTTCTATACTGTGGCTGGACCGTATATTCGGCCGAATGTTCCTATATGGTGAACTCCATATACAACGCATCTCTAACATACATTCAAGACACAATCCATACTAATATTATAAATGTGAAAGTGTATGTGTGTGTTTATTTGTCCGTCTTTCACGGCAAAACGCCGTGATTTTTTAAGTGGAGATAATTGAAGGGATGGAGAGTGACATAGGATAGTTTGAATCCCCGAAATCATCCCCTAAGGGGGTGAAAAGGGGGGGTAAAAGTTTGTATGGAGCTGCGATATAAACGAGTTCCACGCGGACGGAGTCGCGGGCAGAAGCTAGTCCAATCTAAGAATAATATTTGTCTATTTGAGGACCGGTTAACCTAGTGGGTAGTGACGCTGCCTCCTTGGTCCTTGGTTTGAATCTCGGTGAGGGCAAATACTTGTGTGATGAGCACGAATATGTTTCAGAGTCTTGGATGTTTTCTATGTATCCCCATCTATTTCATAAACCGTCTTCACTAGACGACGGGTAGTCCCCCATAACACAAGCCTTATTGAGCTTGGTATGAGCCTAGTTCAATTTGTGTAAGATTGAAATAATATTTATATATCTTCAGCCAAACCAACAAAACGAAAAGCACCCGCATCGACGGACATCTTGACAGAAATGCCGGCCCCTCGCTCTGAACACAGTGCACCCGTGGCAGCCTCGGCGACCCCACCATCAGCATCAACACGACACCGCATAGGTAATCGAATTTAGAATCAGACACTTCACTTGAATGAATGTTCACTCAAGTGAATCATTTTTCTTTCATGTTTTGTTTCACTTTTCGTTCAGTCTGGTCACACACACACACACACATCACATCATCAGCCTATATACGTCCCACTGCTGGGTACAGGCCTCCTCTCATGTATGAGAGGGAACGGGCAGTAGTCCCCACGCTATCCGTATCAGTCTGGTCACTTTGAGTGAAATATGCAAAATGAAACAAGAAAATGAAAGAAAAGTGAACCGTCTGAATCTAAGAATAATACATTTTCAGTTAACCCGTCCAAACGAAAAGCACCCCCACCAATAGAGGCCCCAATTGTTGATCCACTCAATTTATACACAGAGGAGAGCTTGAGTGAAGACGGATTGTTAGAATGGTGGCAGAAGAAAAAGAAAATGAAGTATTACACGCAGAGCATCCCTCTAGAGCGGTGTGTCAAATGTGTGCAGCCTTTCGATGGTCAGCCGATCTTAAAAGCTCACGCCAACAAGCATACAGAGGTAATACAAAAGTCTATCCGTTCATTCATGAAAATAAAGTAATACTGACTTAGGACTGACTGTTGAGTTTGTTTCGGCGCTTCTTTTTAACAGTGGTCGTCTTTTTCAGAAGCGCTGGTAGAATTTTGACTTGTAAAAGAATGAAGAGAAGAGTTTTATCGCACCTTAAATCGGCCCCAAGTTTGAGAAACGCCTTCACTACCTATCTGTCAAGTACTCTTTTATGATTATGACTGACATATTTATGTTTACTCTCTCTACGATTAACGGGCTAAATGATGCCAAGTTGTCGCACTGATGTCACACGACGTAAATATATTCTTAAAGTTTCGACCAGAAGTGTAGGATTTTCGCAAAATTTCTTGTGATCCACGCTGAGCATTACTTTTTCGACCGTGTGCCGTGCATTTTATCGTGCTGTTATGAGAGGTGGGCATTTTGGGAGCGGGCTTAAGGACAATTACGTATCATGCATCAATCAATGAAATATTACACTTTTAAAGAGTGACCTCTTTATTTTTTGATATTTAATCCACCAAATGTTTCCGGTTCTGGTCTGCTTTTGTTGTCATTTTAAGCCCTCTTTTGTGGGCCAAGTGTATTAGATATCCATGTCATTAAAAAAATAACTAGAAGAATGAAAAAAACTCTGTGATGTTGCCTCTAGGCTAACGGACCAGGGGGCTACATAAGGTTACAATCGACAAGCGCTAACGCCAATAGAAAACTAATAAAATGTATGCGAATGACAGATGTTAACGAAAAGTGTTTCGTCGGCATCTGTCATTCCCATCCATTTTATTATTGCCTATTGGCGTTAGCGCTTGGCGATTGTAACCTTGTCTATGGCCCCAGAATAACAACAAGGAACATCGACCCAAATAACAGACGGGGAAACTATTATTCTTTATTCAAATATACAGAATATACAGAATAGTGCGTCTGAAAAACCTTAAGATAAGGTCATCAGCACGGCTATCACGCGACGGCGCGCCTGGTCTCTCGAATTTTCTCGCACTATCCGTCTCTCTCTTATTAGAACACTTAGAACAAGAGGTATAGTGCGACAAAAATCGAGAGTATGTCGCGGCCGGCCCACGATAGACGTGCAGATCAGAAGGCAGCTTTGTTGAACCATCATCATCATTATCACTGAACAAAGGTCACACATACCTGAACAAAGGTCTTCCCTCCAAGATGTCACTCGTCCCGGCCTAAGCTAGTATTATCCAGGAGACCATCTACCTTATATCTTCAATCAATACAACTGCTGGACCATCGACGCTTCCACCTAGAAGTTGCCATCTATACCTGGCTACTATTATACATCTTGCTCGCTCCAAATCACGGGTAGCTAATTGAGTAAGAGCGGGACACAAGTTACCAGTACTGTTCATATTTACTTAGGTATCCTGGTCACGGCACCAAAATGTAAATGCCCTCTTTTATCAACAGAATTCAGCTGACTTTGTTTTACATCTCTATTTTACAAAACAAAGGAACCGGTAATTTGCGAATATAGACGCATTAATTTGTTCACAGATTTACGGCGACTTTGAGTGCGACATCTGCACGCTGCGACTGATCGACGAAAGAGAGCTGGAGTTTCACAAGAAACTGCATTACAGGTCGCGCTTGATGGTGGTTTTACATCATTTTTATAAGCCTAAAGCCGGGCATGTACCTAGGCGCCGCGCCGCTTGTCTCGGTGACAAATGGATGAGTTCAAATGAATGGACGTAATATTTTTACTACATGCACGGGTGAGCCCCGTCAGCTGTCGCTTGGTCATGATTTTGTGTTGTTTCGAGTCCAGCGGTACTTGTCTCTGCGGAAAATGGATGGACGTTTATGTTGCTGTTCGAACGTTTGGGGCATTCACAACGTTCCATTCGGAAGGCGTTCGTTTGGATATTCAACGAGCCGCGCCAACTATCTTTAACACTTTCGCAGCCGGACTAAAAATGGAACAATACACCAGTAACCGACAGAACTCGCTAGGCGTGTAGGTTCATACTACTGCCCGCCTAGCTGGCTGAGCCGGCATCTGATCAAACAGGCGGGTTCTTGGTTGCGAATGTGTTAAACGCTATATTTTTCAAATCAAATTATCAAATCAAATTATTTATTTCACACTCATGTCCATATCATGTTAGTAACAATTAAAACTTATAAAACTACGTTAGTTACATTAAATTATACACCGCACCTCTTGAGCCCATAGGTAGGGCGTTCCACTGCCGACACACTGCGCAAACAGGACTGTCCCAAATCAGCTGAAGAAGGCTGTTGGAACTATCACGCACACGACGCATGAGGGACGCGGTTCTGTTTCTTATAATGGCACTGAATTTTTGCGTTGCTCCTCCATTTTGCTTGTTGTATCTTTATTTCGACCATATATAATAATTTCGTAACCTTTTGTTACAGAATACTGAAGTGTCGATACTGTGACTTCACGTGGGACGACGTGAATAGTATTCGGCAGCACTGCAGCGACCTGCACGGCGTGAAACAGACCGTGTGGGACTGCGAACAGTGTCAGAAACAGTTCGGGTGAGTGTACTTTATGTAGAGCTTTACGTGGTAACTTATTCATAGTGTAGATAGACATGAGTGTCCTTTTTGATCGAGTTGCCTTAAACGCGAGATGCCAATGGGGGCGATATACCTAAACATGAGCTTTAAAAGCTGTTAAGGCGCCGTAGGTTCATGGTCTTCTCTCCCTCTCACTGAGCATAAGCGTGAGCGATATGGAAGTGCGTGCTCGGAAGCGCGGAAATCGTGTTTTATAATTTTAATTTTTTGGCCGTATAAAAAATAAAAAAGTAAACACTGAGTTCTCTCAAACGTGATATTGCCGATTTTTAGAAGCCATTTTAATATATTTAGCTTTTTTGCATAATTAGAAACAAATATTTTAAGTGTATTTTAGACCCTTTTAGAACTATGTTCGTGATTTTTTTTCTATGGAGCGAAAATTGCTTAACAATGTTTCTAAACACTGATCTCCCTGCAGAAAAGCCTCAAGATTGCTATTCGTATTTTTTTGAAACCATATTATTATAAACAGACGCATTATATTGTTTCAAAAACTCTGTTCGCTTAACTTCGCTGAACCTATGGCGCCTTAACCCTAAAAGAAAGATGCCGATGAAGCAGTATGCCTCAAATACTACTAAATATACGACCCTGACTGTACATTTTTTTTTATTATTAGTGTGAGTGCATTCGCCATTAAACACTTTTTGGCGAACCACTTTTTATAGGAAATGAGGACCGTTTGTTAATTTTTGTCTTTTGTAAAGCAACATTTTGGTCACAAAATAATAGTAAATATTATAGCTGCATCTTTCCTTTTTGTTGATTAATAACCTATTGATTAATCGTGGCAGGTCGGCAAAGAAGTTCAATTCGCACTTGCGTAACCACCGGCGCGAGCAGTGTCCGCAGTGCGGGAAGTCTGTAACCGCGTGTAACCTCCAAAGACATATAATGATGTAAGTACATCTTGAAACGCGTTCAAGTTTCAAAGAGACAGTCTCATCTTCATCATCGTCATATCAGCCAAAAGACGTCCATGCATAGACCTCCCTCAAAGAGTGCCACAATGGCCGGTCCTGCTAATAGTGTATTTCCGAAGACGATGTTGACAGAGCGAATTGGAGGAAAACACTCATCCTGAAGAAGACCTGCCGAAGAGTTCGAAACATGTAGCCTGTCGTGACATTTAATAAGTTTGTTTAACCGTGGATTTGTTAGTAGTATTTTGGACATGTCTCACGAAAGTTTAAATTCGATTAACAGGATAATTTCAACAGATTCACAAGCGCGCTGCCGACCTTTTATTGATTTGATAATTAATTATCCTGCAGGTTTCACTGTCAATAGTGTCAATATTAGCAAGCTTAGCCTACCTTTTTTAATTATCCCACAGGTTTCACTGTCAATAGTGTCAATATCAAGTTGAGCCTACCTTTATTAACTACCCTGCAGGTTCCACTGTCAATAGTGTCAATATCAAGTTGAGCCTACCTTTATTAACTACCCTGCAGGTTCCACTGTCAATAGTGTCAATATCAAGTTGAGCCAACCTTTTTCAATTACCCTGCAGGTTCCACTGTCAATAGTGTCAATATTAAGTTGAGCCAACCTTTTTTAATTACCCTGCAGGTTCCACTGTCAATAGTGTCAATATCAAGTTGAGCCAACCTTTTTTAATTACCCTGCAGGTTCCACTGTCAATAGTGTCAATATCAAGTTGAGCCAACCTTTTTCAATTACCCTGCAGGTTTCACTGTCAATAGTGTCAATATCAAGTTGAGCCAACCTTTTTCAATTACCCTGCAGGTTTCACTGTCAATAGTGTCAATATCAAGTTGAGCCTACCTTTTTTAATTATCCCACAGGTTCCACTGTCAATAGTGTCAATATCAAGTTGAGCCAACCTTTTTTAATTACCCTGCAGGTTTCACTGTCAATAGTGTCAATATCAAGTTGAGCCTACCTTTATTAATTACCCTGCAGGTTCCACTATCAATAGTGTCAATATCAAGTTGAGCCTACCTTTTTCAATTACCCTGCAGGTTTCACTGTCAATAGTGTCAATATCAAGTTGAGCCTACCTTTTTTAATTATCCCACAGGTTTCACTGTCAATAGTGTCAATATCAAGTTGAGCCTACCTTTTTTAATTACCCTGCAGGTTCCACTGTCAATAGTGTCAATATCAAGTTGAGCCAACCTTTATTAATTACCCTGCAGGTTTCACTGTCAATAGTGTCAATATCAAGTTGAGCCTACCTTTATTAATTACCCTGCAGGTTACACTGTCAATAGTGTCAATATCAAGTTGAGCCAACCTTTTTTAATTACCCTGCAGGTTCCACTGTCAATATCAAGTTGAGCCAACCTTTTTTAATTACCCTGCAAGTTCCACTGTCAATAGTATCAATATCTAGTTGAGCCAACCTTTTTCAATTACCCTGCAGGTTCCACTGTCAATAGTGTCAATATCAAGTTGAGCCTACCTTTTTCAATTACCCTGCAGGTTTCACTGTCCATAGTGTCAATATCAAGTTGAGCCAACCTTTTTTAATTACCCTGCAGGTTCCACTGTCAATAGTGTCAAATTCAAGTTGAGCCAACCTTTTTCAATTACCTTGCAGGTTTCACTGTCAATAGTGTCAATATCAAGTTGAGCCAACCTTTTTCAATTACCCTGCAGGTTTCACTGTCAATAGTGACAATATCAAGTTGAGCCTACCTTTATTAATTATCCCACAGGTTTCACTGTCAATAGTGTCAATATCAAGTTGAGCCTACCTTTATTAATTACCCTGCAGGTTCCACTGTCAATATCAAGTTGAGCCAACCTTTTTTAATTACCCTGCAGGTTCCACTGTCAATAGTGTCAATATCTAGTTGAGCCAACCTTTTTCAATTACCCTGCAGGTTCCACTGTCAATAGTGTCAATATCAAGTTGAGCCTACCTTTTTTAATTATCCCACAGGTTCCACTCTCAATAGTGTCAATATCAAGTTGAGCCAACCTTTTTTAATTACCCTGCAGGTTCCACTGTCAATAGTGTCAATATCAAGTTGAGCCAACCTTTTTCAATTACCCTGCAGGTTCCACTGTCAATAGTGTCAATATCAAGTTGAGCCTACCTTTTTTAATTATCCCACAGGTTCCACTGTCAATAGTGTCAATATCAAGTTGAGCCAACCTTTTTTAATTACCCTGCAGGTTCCACTGTCAATAGTGTCAATATCAAGTTGAGCCCACCTTTTTCAATTACCCTGCAGGTGTCACTGTCAATAGTGTCAATATCAATTTCAGCCCACGTTTAATTGTCGCAGCCAGCACCGCGGCGGGAAGCCGTGGCACGCGTGCGGGGAGTGCGGGGGGAGGTTCCGCGGGGAGGACGGACTCAAACTGCACATGAGGACGCACGGCACTGAGGTATACTTACGTGCCCATTCAATCTTTGTCTAGCAAGGGCAAAGAAGGGTCTCGGATGTTAGACCCCAGGATACTTACTCTGTTCAAAACGCGACCTTTCGACCGAAGGCTCCTCGTGTAGGCCTGCAGAGGCCCGCCGCACGCCACGAGAATCTTCACTGCCTCGCGCGCTCTCAACTTCGACACCAATATCACACGCGCGCCTAGCGCGGACAAGTTTAAGAACTCTGAACCCCAGGTGGGGTTTCTAAACAGATTCTAACAATTATTCCAATTCTCCCACACCGACCGTACGGCTCCCAAAGTGAGGTTATAATACCAGCCCATGCCGGTGCAAAAAACATTCTGTCCACATGACAGCTACCTTTTTACTTTTTTAATATTCCGGCGGTGTTGCCGTATGAATATTTTTTAGGGGTCCTTAACACGAACATACACTGTCTATGGTATATGTTGGCAGGTGGATCCGGCGGCGTTCTGCGCAGAGTGCCAGATTCAGTTCCGGGATAAGTGCCGGCTCCTTGTTCACATGAGGTCGAACAAACACTCAGACGCGTCGGACTACCGGTACGTCAACTAGTTGGACGTTCACACATTACGCCTCCACATATCGCTAAGGGGCCGTTCATTAATTACGTCATCGTTTTTTGTCGATTTTTGACCCCCCCTATCATCATCCTGTTATTCCTAGAAATGGACCCTCCCCACCTAATAAAATTACTCGTCATTCAATGGCCAGACCCCCCCCCCCCCTATTTAGAAATGACGTAATTTATGAATGGCCCCGAACCGCGACCACGCTATCGCACATACAAACGATGATTTTTAATGCCCCTAAAGGAGCCCGGGGTCCGCTTTGACACCTGATCCCAAGATTTGGCATAGGCGCTAGTTTTACGAAAGCGACTGCCATCTGACCTTCCAACCCAGAGGGAAAACTAGACCTTATTGGGATTAGACCGGTTTCCTCACGATGTTTTCCTTCACTGAAAAGCTATCGGTATATATTCCGTACATAAGTTCCGAAAAACTCATTGGTACGAGCCGGGATTCGAACCCACGACCGCCGCTTGACAGCCGCATGCCTGAAGCACTAGGCTACCGTAGCTCTATATACAGTCAAAACGGATTTCAATGGAGGAGGTCTCATGCAATTAAATCACTGTTTAGTTAATTAAATTTAATGGTAATATTACCACTTAATATCCACTGAATGTCTGGTCACCCTACATTTCTTAAAGTTATATAAATAGATACGTCAAACACACATTCGTCAAATTTTCGCAGAACTACATAAAGTGGTTCCTTATTCAGTTTTATTCAGAAAAAAAGAACCTTTGCTTTAGGTAACTTCCAGTTAATCGTGTTTGGTTTCAATTACGGAATTAGATAAATTTACTCCTGATGGCCTGGTAAAGGTTGCGGGAGTCCGCTGGATGCAGGCGGCGCGGGACCGGTCACTATGGCACTCTTTGGGGGAGGCCTATGTCCAGCAGTGGACGTCTTCCGGCTGACATGATGATGATGCTGACTCTTGATCACACTGATTCATGTGCTCTGCCTATCCTTTTTGGGAATAAAGGCGTGAATGTATGAATGATCTTTATTTCGTTTTACCAGGTTCGAATGCGAAGAGTGCGGCAGGAAGTTTGTAAAACGTGCTCGTCTGCGGGAACACGAGGGGACGCACGCCGGCGTCGCGTACCCGTGCGACCAGTGTGATAAGGTAATATTATTATTTACTAACTTCTGCCCGCGACTCCGTCCGCGTGGAACTCGTTTAAATCGCAGCTTCATACAAACTTTCACCCCCCATCTCACCCCCTTAGGGGATGAATACGGGGATAGAAACTATCCTATGTCCTTCCCCGGGACTCAAACTATCTATATACCAAATTTCACCGAAATCGGTTCAGCGGTTTAAGGGTGAAGGTAACTGACAGACAGACACACTTTCTCATTTATAATATTATTATGGATTTATTTAAAAGTGCACACGTAATGCACGAAATAAGGGGGAAGTTGTGGTCGAATTTATAATAAAAACCATTTACCGCAAACACTTAAAAAATAATATCCTAGTTTCCGAACGCATGCTTTCGCTTTTTACCTCTGTGAAAGTTGGCAACACTTCCGGTACATGCCTAGTGCCTGTGACGTCACGTCCCGTCGCTATATTGCAAAAAACTGAAAACACCGCGCGCAAATCTTTCATTAAAAATCCAAAAAATACTTGCTAGTAAAAATAGTAGATTGTACAACAAGTGCATAAAACGCACCATTTTACGCGAGACGTTTAAAATGGGTTTTATGGACGAATTGTACCATCTACTTTTCACTTCGATTGCGAGGAAATGAAAACTACAAGTATATTTCATGAAGTTTTATTGTGTACTTTGGCTGTTGGTATCCTTGCCTTGGTCTTAGAATACTAACGAAACAAAAAAAAGCGTTTTGTTCTATGAAGTTTAAGTTGCTCGTGTGGCTGTTGGACCGATTGACTTGGTCTTCGACGAAGATTTTAACTTTAGGCACTAGAGCATAAGAAACGACTTTATGTCGCCTACACACAACATAAAGAGGCTCTTTTCATAAGAAGTAAAAATAAGTTATTGGATCGCCGAAGAATCTGCACTAAACCAGTAAATCAGCAGGTATCCATCCAGCAGCAACCATGAGGGAATCACTGTCCAGGTTTACAGTATACCTGAGGGATCACGCTAGCGTACTCGTATAACGGTGTCAATTAGCCTGATCCAGAGTCCTTTGCTACCAGATTTGAGGCGTGATCTGGCGTCTACCTTTTTATCAACACAGGAGACGAAACCTCTTAACCGGGGCCCTCACGTCTCTCGAAATAACCGCCGACGTAGACGTGGCTTGGTCATTCATGTGATAAGCACAGGAGGTTACTCCGCTCGTTGAAATCGATCGGTTACTCGAGAGGTCGTTCAGTTTTAAATATATTTATATATCAACATCTGTATGTCCAGAGCTAGGGATACATACTTGCTTCTGAACTAAGGTATGGTTCTAGAAGTAAGCAGAATAGAGACTGTGGGGTAGATGTAGGGATAAACTCACGCGTTATGGGATGATAGGCTTATAACTATATATCTACTGCAACAAAATATATTCCAAGATTTGTTTGGTTAGCTAAAATTAGAGTCACTATTTCAAAAGGATTGTGTATGGTGTGGTTAATCCTTTTAAATGGTGAAATGTACACCAAAGGGTGTTGGTGCCGTTTAGACGCCAGTCTTTTCGGCTACAGTCCTTCCTAAAGGGTACAAAAGGGTTCCCAAAGGGTCAAGTGCATGGTGCAACAACTCGCATGAAGCGCTGAAGGTGTCTGTCTGACACCTCGGCATAATGCTGAGACAGCGGCCGCTTCACTACCGCGAAGACACACCCATTATGTGTCAATTGTACTGTATTTTCTTTTTTGTGTCTTTTGTGTAGTGAATAAATCTTCTTTCATGCCAGTTTTATTAAATTGCAGGGTTTGATTGAATTCGTTGCATTTCGGTAGCCTGCAGCCCCGCAATGTAATGAAAATTGCGTACCATGTATACACAATTTGGGCCCTTAAGTTGTAAAACTGAGCTGGAAAGATTTGTCGATCGCTATCTTTTAGGGTTCCGTAGTCGACTAGCAACCCTTATAGTTTCGCCATGTCTGTCCGTCCGTCCGCGGATAATCTCAGTTACCGTTAACACTAGAAAGCTGAAATTTTGTATTAATATGTATATCAATCACGCCGACAAAGTGGTAAAATAAAAAGTGGAAAAAAATGTTTTATTAGGGTACCTCCCCTATACGTAAAGTGGGGAGTGTTTTTTTTTCATTTCAACCCTAACGTATGATATATCGTTGGATAGGTATTTAAAAATGAATAGGGGTTTAGTAAAATCATTTTTTGATAATGTTAATATTTTCGGAGATAATCGCTCCAGAAGTATAAAAAAATGTGTCGCCCTCTAACTTTTGAACCATAAGTTTTAAAAATATGAAAAAATCTCAAAAGTAGAACTTTATTAAAACTTTCTAGGAAAATTATTTTGAACTTGATAGGTTGAATAGTTTTTGAAAAAAAAAAATACAAAATAATTTCTGAACTAAGTTTGTAATTTAACCGTATAAGCAGTTGTTTTTTGTACCTGTAATTTCTACAAAATCACAATGAAATGACGTGCTTTCAAATAAAGTAAAAACGGTGAAAATCGGTTCACGCAATAAAGAATTATCCCATAAAAATCAACTTCCATACTTTAAGCTCGCGCGCAATAGTTTACTTAATTTGCCGATAGATGTCGCTGTACGCAGAACGCTCATATCGTACATGGCGGTGTTAAGATTTTTCCTGATTTAATGGGGTCGGAGCAGGTGCGCCCATACATTAGGTCGAAAATTTGTCGTGCTCGAATTGTCTTAGTTGTCTTTGGTCGTTCGTTGTCTAATAATAAAATTGTTCGCTAAGTCTTGCTTGTTTAACGCTTAAGTGGGGGGGGACACTTACTGTGACGGACGGAAAACTACGGAACCCTCCCGACACGCTCTTGGCCGGGTTTTTTTTATATTTCCCTTTAAGTGGCCGTCAATAGGATTTGCTAACTATGTAAACAAACCGCCACAGTGAAAGACAATTTCAATATGGCGGTTTTTTTACATAGATAGTTAGCAAATTCTATTGACGGCCACTTTAAGCTACGGTAGCCTAGTGGTTCAGGCATGCCGGCTGTCACGCAGCGGTCGTGGGTTCGAATCCCGGCTCGTACCAATTAGGTTATCGGAATATAATTTCATATACCGGTAGCTTTTCGGTTTTAAGGATCAACATCGTGAGGAACCTGGGTACAAATGCGAAGAACATCACTGGGCCAGATTGGGGTTACTGCCTCCATATATGAGAGGAGGCCTGTGCCCAGCAGTGGGACGTAACAGGCTGATTTATTTTTATTATTACCCTCGTGAATTTCCTTGTTAAAATCCTTTGTGTATTTAAGTGTACACTTGTTTAAAAATAGTAAAAGAATACTCACTCGAGAATTCTGTTGTATGTTTCTTAGTCGTTCAACTCGCGGCGGTCACGCACCACGCACGTGAAAAACAAGCACGAGGGCCGAGCGGCGCCGCGCGACAAGCTATGCGACTACTGCGGCCGTGGCTTCGCGGTGAGCCCACTTGACCCTTAAGGGGATGCCTTGATTTAAGTCGAACACGCCCCCTAGACAGACACGCTGATGCCTTCCGCACACGATAAAGAGATGTTACTAAGTTAGGTATTTATCGAAATTTGTCCAAAACAGCGATTCTTCTCGTGTGCGGAAGGCATAAGCGTGTCTATGTCAGGGGGCGTGGTCGACTCTAATCAAGGCATTCCCTTAAACGGGTAACGACGACATATTTGCCGTCATAGATGAAATATTCTTTGTCTAAATCTCTATTTTCTGTCAACAAAATAATTTTTGGTACAAGCTTTTATTGCCGACTGTACTTTTCAGTATACCATCATCATCATTATAGACACGACTCTAACGAGCCCAAACTCAACGGGTTATGTGAAATACTGAATTCCCATGGCCGCCTGTCTCCATCATCAGATCAGCTCGATGGCACCAGAATATTGAATTGTCATCCAAACTATAATAATACCCAAAATTTCAGCGCAATCGGATAACGGCAAGGGACTGAAACATAAATTGTATAATTAACATTGTTTAAGCTGTCCTTTTAACACTTGAAAGCTTACCTTGTGAACAATGGCTCTGTTTCCTATTGTATAAGCCCACCGCAAATCCTCCGACCAGATAAATTAAGCAAATAACCATAAAACTCGTACAAATAGCTACCATCTTGTCTAAGTCACAAGGTTGAATTTTATGTTGTCACACCTGACACTGAATGCATTTTTGTTTAAACACGCTAATAGGGTATGTCACAAATTTTCGTGGAGTACTATAAAATCTTCTAAAGTCACTAAAGATACGCTTGATAATTGTTTTTCTTAGATTTAGAGGCATTTTAATAACCATAAGACAGTTTTAATAAATACACTTCGTATTTCCGTACCTTCTGTTGGCACCACTGCCAACTAAAATATTAAATCGTAATTATGTTGGCATCCATGCCGTTTCACGCAATGACGTAATCTAATTAACTCTTACAGTTTGATGTAACATAGTCTGTGGTCTCTCTTGCTAATATCCGCACCCAACGACGGACGTAATTTTATGGTGCTTTTCGTGTGATCTCTAAATGTGTATTCGATTAAGACAAATAAACTCAGTGCATATTCATACAAGACCAGCATTATTATTTAAATACAAAAATACAGTCCACTACAGAAGTAAACACCTTCGTACTTCGTAAGTCACGTGATAAATCTAGAGGCGTGACATCACGATGCAATAGTCTTAAGGCCTGCATACACTGGCGCGGCCTGCGATGGCGGACAATAGTAAATTTGACAGCTAACGCCGCCAGTCTGTGAGAGGCCTAATGTATGGCTTAACCTGTCCTATCCCACAGGCTCAAGTTTGTGCCCAAAATAGATTTTCGCAAGCTCCCACGACCTCGAGCGCTTTACATTCCGCCAACTCCCATGGGCACAAATTTGTGCCCGCAATTTAGTACACCGTTGTTTCCCACGGCTCAAGTTTGTGCCCAAATTCTTCACTCGATTTGTAACTTTATTAGTAAATACACACGATTTATATTCAATTGGGCTCACTTTCATTGGATTGCGAATGAACTAACGTAAAGATTGATACCAGACATTCACTCACTCACTATAGAACGAAAACGCGTTACGACCATTCAAAATTGGGATATCCAAACGTCAAATTCTGCTTACCGATAAGTGAATTTTGAAAGCGATTTTCAGTTGTTTTTTATATGAAAAGCTTCTAAGTATTATACATCATTAGACAGAGAGACAGGCTAATGACAACGCCGCCAGTCTGTGAGAGGCCTAATGTATGGCTTAAAGGACACGTATCCAGAATGGAATGACATTTTGTTTATTGCATCGTGACGTCACGTGCTCTGATTGGTCGCTGAGACGTTTTGTATAAATGATGCACAGATACAAAAACTCTTATATTTATTTAGGAAAATAAAATATTTAATCGTTTTTATTTGTAATTTAAGTCCATTCTTCTTAATAAGGACCTTAAGTTATATAGTATTCAATACAATAATTCTTTATTTGTTAACTCTGTCACATACCCTATTGGTTCCAGCACCCTATTTTAGTATATATGTGTTTCATCGCAGAGAAAGGCGCAGTTGTCGTCGCATATAAACTCGCACACAGGCGCGCGCCCGTTCGTGTGCACGCTGTGCGGGGCGGACTTCGGGCACAAGAGCGCTCTCTACCTGCACGGCCGGTACAAGCACAAGATACAGAAGATAAAGAAACCGGAGACAGTTACCAAGAATAACAGTGTTACAGACAGTGGAAATAACAGTGAACAAGATGGCAGCGGGAAAAACAGTGTGGAAACTTAATAGTAGGATTAACTTAATCTTTATCTGTTTAATTGATGAAAATTGTATAGGGGATAACGAAATTTAAAAACAAAGTTTTAACCGACTTCAATTTAGTACTCCGCCAAGCCACGAGAACATTTCCACATTTATTTTCCAATGTACCTGAACTGATTTCCGATAGCAAATATTATATTATATTAGAGGACTTACGTCGATTCCACAAGGATCCCCTTTGTCGCTTCATTACCACAAAAGAGCGCCATCTATGCCTAATAAAAAAAACTATATGGAAAAATTCCTTTATCTAAAATAAAAAGCATTTTGAATATAGTACGACCTTTATTAATAAAAACTGTCTTGAGTGCGTGACTGTCATGATGGTTCTTAGCTATTAGCAACTTTTTTTTTTCTTTTATTGAGAAACAAACAGTCTTAAAAAAAGAACACATCAGTAACTTAGCTATGGCTATTTGAGTAATACAGTTATAGACCTATAGTTTCATACATTTTTATAAAGTTACAGGTTAAAAATATTGAAAAAGAATTAAACATGTTTAAAAAAGAAATGTGACCCAAACTATCAATGATCAATCAGCCATAAAAAAGGTATACATATATATAACTTGTAAAACATCGGGCGACCGAGCTCTGCTCAGGACAGTTATGAGCTGTACGCTGTACACATATGTCATGATCCGTATTGTGCATGTCTGTAACATGCCACAATTATCGTCTGTTACGTGCCACAAGTGTAATTCGTCAAGTGACACACCTGTCATCTGTCATGCCACACGCGTCCCATGTCACGTAACACAGCTGTCACGTGACTCGCACGCCACATGCCACACTTACCATCTCACGTCCAAAAAGTGGCATCAATCACGACTCCAGGAAAAATACCGTCTTGAAAAACATTAATTTATAATAGCGTTTTTTTGTTATTCTAAGAAGCTTTATTTTCCAACCTAAAAAACTTACCACCCAGAAGTAATTTAATTATGTCGATTGAAATGAATCATGCATTGTCTTTTTTTCGTATGATTTATCTTGAATGTTATAGAGCAAATGTAATGAACCAAAATAAAGACAAATAGTATTTTATGCAATCGTTATATAATGTATGATTTTTCAGTCGAGTACCACGTTTAGGACACGAACCTTGCTGAGTGGCCTAATTAATGCACGAGACTTAACCTTTTCACCGCTAGATGGTAAAGCAACTTGCCGTGCCACCTCACGCCACAAGGGTAAAAAAATAATGGATAAAGAAATAATGCCAACATGAAATTGGGCTATTTCAGGGAACGTTTTCATAAATAAAAAAAAAATAAAAAAAATGTCCGCAAATGCCGTCTTTGGTTTCGGTGTCAAGAATCGTCGATGACGTGATTTCAGGTGTTTGGCGGTGAAAAGGAAAGCTAATTATATAACTATTGTATACAATACTTTTCCTACGAGTCAACTGAACGGATTAAACAAACTTGGTATCTATTGAAAACGAAGTGCAACCAACGGCTTTTTCTTTTTTGTGCGTTGATGTCTATTTACCTTTTGACTTTCTCATGACGGGGTCCTATTGGTCAAATACATTATAGTTCAGTAAAGGCGCCACGTGATTGGTCAATTTCATTACAGTTGTCTCAACAGTTATGAAATGTTGAGTTGGGAGCTCCATAGTAAAAAGTATGTGATTTAAGTATGGTGTACGAAGTCTTAATTCAAACATCCTTAATGTTTGAATTAAGACTTCGTACACTTGACGAGTATAAAAAATATATTTATTAATTGTTTTTCTGACTTTTCAGATGCTAGTTAATTTATCATTTTTTTTTGATGTCTGAAATTTAGTCGGATTCTATCGCTGGTTAATTATTTAATTAATAATATATCCGTTACACAGAAAAAAAAGGAAATATAAATTATTTCAAAAATTGTTTTTTTTTCCATACTAGTTGTCAGTTCATTGCCTGGACTACACATGCCACAAGTGTTATTCGTCACGTGTCACGTGACGTGGGCGTCCCGTGACGCGGGTGTCACGCGTGCCGCGCGCGCGCGTGCTGCTGCAGCGCGGCGCGCTGCGCAAACGCAGCGGGGCAGCGCGCGCACGCGAACGGCCGCTCGCCCGTGTGCGTGCGCACGTGGTTGTTCAGGATCTTGTTCGTCTGGAACGAATTCACACTTTTAAACCAACGCCCAGCCCAAACCGTTGAACCAATATTTGACGCCGTATAGATTCCAAATAAAAAATTAAAACAAATCGACACTGGCAAACTTACACTCTTCCAAATGATGGACAGAGCCAATTTTTTTAGTTTTTATTTTAATGGCAATTTTAAGGTTGTAATTTTGGAATCTATATACGGCGTCAAGTATAGAAAGTTGTTTTTTCACAATAGGTAGTTTGTATAACGTAAGTACAGGTCGACTTGGAACTTTGTGCACTGACTCCTTATTGTAATACAAGAAAAGTAAAGGTGGGTGCAAATCTTGTATGGGGGAAACACTTTGTGAGCTACAAAATAAAAATTTTATGAAAAGATTCTTTATCAGAATACAAAAAAGTGAAATGGGGAGTGAAAGTTTGTATGGTGCTACGATATTAACGAGTTCCACGCGGACGGACTCGCGGGCAGAAGCTAGTATAACTGACTCTCGCTTGCTTGCTCTTGTTACACGTGTTTATGCCAAAATCAACAATTTCACCCGACCCCGAAGTTTGTTCTAAGGCCGCTATTAGACCATCATAGAAATATGATCATAGACATAGGACTCATAGAGAGACATCATTCCGATCTTGACACGTTTTATTGTTATTGACCATGTACATCTGACAATATTACATTAATATTCCTTTTTTTATTGTTTTGTTTGGACGCTTAGAGACCGTATACATCTCTACGAACATTGAATAATTATTAATTGTACTTGGACGCTCAGAGACCTTATACATCTCTGGAATACTGAATTAATATCATTAACTTTCTGTTAATGCACAGACCTTATCCTAATCGAATGTAATGGTCATATTTTGTTTTGTTTTCATTAACTTTGTGACATTTAGTGTGTTGTTATATCAGTCCTTAATGTGCAAATTTTAAATTATTATTGTGTAAGATTATTATTCTTTTATTGTAAGATTATTATTTTTATTGTAAATTACCGTTTGACATGTAAAAGTGCCCTTGTGGCCTATTTGCAGAATAAATAATTTGTATTTGTTGTTGCATATTAATTTGATAAACCTATGACGGTGTAATAACAACCTATGATCATAGGTGAATCATAGGTTGTTATTACACCGTCATAGGTTTATCAAATTAATATGAGTCCTATGTCTATGATCATATTTCTATGATGGTCTAATAGCGGCCTAAGAGCGTTTAAACTCCGCGACTTTTTGCAGTAATACAATATCCCAAAGTAGGTATGGCAGGCGATCTATGGCTAATGTGGCCAGCGAGTCCTGTCACAACTATTGTTTTTAATATTTTATCTAAGCACGTATCATTAGTGCTCTAAAATGCGTTCAGAAACCGTAGGAAATGACCAGCATTACTACAACCGATTTTACTATGAGAACTTTCTTGTCTGTGGTAGTAGGTAAAATCTGTACTGTAATGTCATTACAGTACAGATTTTTGATAAATTTGTATCGTTATGAGTTAAATTTGGAACAGCTGTCAAAACTCAAGTGGGTCCCTATTCTAGTATCCATAGATATTAAAACAGTTATCGATACGAAATGTCAATTCAGTACGTTTTTTAATACAAACCGTATGACATTAGATCTCGAGTGATATGAGTATAGGGGCTTCATTCGTTTATCTATGATTTAAAAAAAAACCAATCGTCATGACGGATGATCGAATTGCCGCCATTGCTGTTGTCATTTTATTGTTGGTTTTTTTGCTGCTACTTACGATATGTGTGTAGATAAAGTAGTGAATGCAACTGTACATAATTAGGCCTTGAAATACGAGTGTGGTTTTATGAAACGAGCGTTAGCGAGTTTCATAATAGGATCACTCTACTACTATTTAAATATAGCGCCAATTTTACCTATAAAATGAGTTGTCAGTTATAAGTACCGATTACGCCGCTATGCATTTTGTGTAACCGGCATGTAAGTAAAGAAAGTAACACATTTATAATTTTGGATGTTCAGTTATGTGGTCCGTCGACAACCCTATCACCTCTATAATTGTCTATTGCCAAAAAACGTCAGCTAACGTCATCACTTAGGCAGTGTACCTTCTGTACCTTTAGGTACTATTATATATTCTGTGGTATAACTAACTATCCGCTCAAAATGTTTTACCGTTACTTTTTCTCGTAAATTAAATAAAATACCTACTTCTTATTCATTGAAAGGTAAAAGTATTCAGCAACTAACTAGCATAAGAGACCTAGGGGTTTTTCATGACTCGAAGCTTATTTTTAATGATCACGTTGATAATATTATAAGTAAAGCTTCTAAGACTCTTGGATTTATAATGCGTAGCTCGGTTTGTTTTACACATATTAAGACGCTGAAAATCTTGTATTGTGCTTATGTGAGAAGCAAGTTGGAATACGCATCTCAGATTTGGAATCCCCAATATAAAATTTACATTGACAGAATTGAGCGATTACAATCCAAATTCATGAAATTTCTTTGCTACAAAATGCATACACATTATAGTTCATCTAATTATTTAACCCTTTGTAAAAAGCATCACTTGATACCCCTCGCTAAGCTGATATATTATATTTGTTAAATATAATAAGAAGCAATGTTGACTGTCCTAATTTACTTGCTAAGATTTCTTTTAATACTCCCATAAGAAGTTTCCGCCGTTTTCGTCCTATTAGCATATTCCATGTTTCCACTAAATATAGAATGAATAGTTTCTTGTGCAGAGCAGGCAGGAGTTTAAACAAAGTTGTAGATCAATTAGATATAGACATATTCTGTGATAGCATACAGGCAATAAAATCTAAACTGATAAGTTTCTTCATGTGTGATACTCAGGTGTAGGCTCGGGTTATTAGAGTTTATAGTAGACTAATTCATTAACTACCTGATTCTTGTATATTCCGCGTATTAGGTAGTGCGCGATTGGTTACTGTGCGTAATGTACGCTAAGTTTAAGTTTGGCTTCAGATTTCTTTGTTAGTTTATTTCTATAAGTGAAAACCTGTAATTGGCTATATGGTTTTATTATGGTATCTAGAAATATGTTGCGCTGTTGGTTTTCCATGTATCAATAAATAAATAAATAAATAAATAAATAAAAGAAAGAAGGTAAAATAAATATGCCTCATGACATCATGACAAAAATCCCATTCGAATATCTCAAAAAATTACGAAGCTACAACAGTTTTAATGTTGCTTGTGTGAGAGAGAAAACGCTAGCAGATCGTGATGAACGTCATAGTAAATGACAATCGTTTCATGTGAAGCTGCGTTTTGAGCAAAAGGGACAGAACATACCCCCTCTTTGGACACTCCTCTTTTGTTGATTTTTTCTCCATTTGACTATATTCTTAATCCTTTTCCTAGAAAATACATCGTTATCGATTATATTATTTAGTGTCTACACCGCTATTCAATCAAACCCTGCGATGTAATAAAACTCGCATGCGAGTTGTCGCACCATGTAAATGGCCCTTAAGGCGCCTCCGCACGGGCGAGCATGCCCTCCGCCGCGTGATTCCGGCCCGTGTGGACAGCTGGAGGCTGCACGGCGTCCGGTAAACCCAAGGTCACCGTACTAGATCGAAAGCTCCACCCTTGACTTTCCTCGGCCGTCATGTTCGTCCGTGGGGATACACCTAGCTACCTAGCTAGATTTTTGATAAATTTGTATCGTTATGAGTTAAATTTGGAACAGCTGTCAAAACTCAAGTGGGTCCCTATTCTAGTATCCATAGATATTAAAACAGTTATCGATACGAAATGTCAATTCAGTACGTTTTTTAATACAAACCGTATGACATTAGATCTCGAGTGATATGAGTATAGGGGCTTCATTCGTTTATCTATGATTTAAAAAAAAACCAATCGTCATGACGGATGATCGAATTGCCGCCATTGCTGTTGTCATTTTATTGTTGGTTTTTTTGCTGCTACTTACGATATGTGTGTAGATAAAGTAGTGAATGCAACTGTACATAATTAGGCCTTGAAATACGAGTGTGGTTTTATGAAACGAGCGTTAGCGAGTTTCATAATAGGATCACTCTACTACTATTTAAATATAGCGCCAATTTTACCTATAAAATGAGTTGTCAGTTATAAGTACCGATTACGCCGCTATGCATTTTGTGTAACCGGCATGTAAGTAAAGAAAGTAACACATTTATAATTTTGGATGTTCAGTTATGTGGTCCGTCGACAACCCTATCACCTCTATAATTGTCTATTGCCAAAAAACGTCAGCTAACGTCATCACTTAGGCAGTGTACCTTCTGTACCTTTAGGTACTATTATATATTCTGTGGTATAACTAACTAGGTGTATCCCCACGGACGAACATGACGGCCGAGGAAAGTCAAGGGTGGAGCTTTCGATCTAGTACGGTGACCTTGGGTTTACCGGACGCCGTGCAGCCTCCAGCTGTCCACACGGGCCGGAATCACGCGGCGGAGGGCATGCTCGCCCGTGCGGAGGCGCCTTAAGGGCCATTTACATGGTGCGACAACTCGCATGCGAGTTTTATTACATCGCAGGGTTTGATTGAATAGCGGTGTAGACACTAAATAATATAATCGATAACGATGTATTTTCTAGGAAAAGGATTAAGAATATAGTCAAATGGAGAAAAAATCAACAAAAGAGGAGTGTCCAAAGAGGGGGTATGTTCTGTCCCTTTTGCTCAAAACGCAGCTTCACATGAAACGATTGTCATTTACTATGACGTTCATCACGATCTGCTAGCGTTTTCTCTCTCACACAAGCAACATTAAAACTGTTGTAGCTTCGTAATTTTTTGAGATATTCGAATGGGATTTTTGTCATGATGTCATGAGGCATATTTATTTTACCTTCTTTCTTTTATTTATTTATTTATTTATTTATTTATTGATACATGGAAAACCAACAGCGCAACATATTTCTAGATACCATAATAAAACCATATAGCCAATTACAGGTTTTCACTTATAGAAATAAACTAACAAAGAAATCTGAAGCCAAACTTAAACTTAGCGTACATTACGCACAGTAACCAATCGCGCACTACCTAATACGCGGAATATACAAGAATCAGGTAGTTAATGAATTAGTCTACTATAAACTCTAATAACCCGAGCCTACACCTGAGTATCACACATGAAGAAACTTATCAGTTTAGATTTTATTGCCTGTATGCTATCACAGAATATGTCTATATCTAATTGATCTACAACTTTGTTTAAACTCCTGCCTGCTCTGCACAAGAAACTATTCATTCTATATTTAGTGGAAACATGGAATATGCTAATAGGACGAAAACGGCGGAAACTTCTTATGGGAGTATTAAAAGAAATCTTAGCAAGTAAATTAGGACAGTCAACATTGCTTCTTATTATATTTAACAAATATAATATATCAGCTTAGCGAGGGGTATCAAGTGATGCTTTTTACAAAGGGTTAAATAATTAGATGAACTATAATGTGTATGCATTTTGTAGCAAAGAAATTTCATGAATTTGGATTGTAATCGCTCAATTCTGTCAATGTAAATTTTATATTGGGGATTCCAAATCTGAGATGCGTATTCCAACTTGCTTCTCACATAAGCACAATACAAGATTTTCAGCGTCTTAATATGTGTAAAACAAACCGAGCTACGCATTATAAATCCAAGAGTCTTAGAAGCTTTACTTATAATATTATCAACGTGATCATTAAAAATAAGCTTCGAGTCATGAAAAACCCCTAGGTCTCTTATGCTAGTTAGTTGCTGAATACTTTTACCTTTCAATGAATAAGAAGTAGGTATTTTATTTAATTTACGAGAAAAAGTAACGGTAAAACATTTTGAGGGATTTAAATCCAATTTATTCTTAACACAATATCTATCCAGACGGCTTAGATCAGATTGCAGCGCAGTAGAATCTTCAGGTGAAGCAATCTTGGCAAAAATCTTCATATCGTCAGCAAAACTGAGTAACTTAGAAAACCGAAAACAGGTACCTATATCATTCACAAAGACGTTAAAAAGGAGTGGTCCCAACAAAGATCCCTGTGGAACGCCACTTGGTACAGATACCCAGCTTGACATGTAGTTTTTGATCACTACCGACTGGCAGCGATTTTCTATGTAAGACATAAACCACCTCAGAAGATCCCCTCTAATACCCATTGAATAAAGTTTATGTATTAAGACATCATGGTCAATCCTATCAAAAGCCTTACTATAGTCTGTGTAGACTACATCCACCTGGTGGCCAGAATCCATTGTCTCAGATACAAAATCGTTCAGTAAAGCAAGATTAGACACTGTAGACCTCCTTTGAACAAAACCATGTTGAGTGCTATCTATAGTATTTTTTAATACTGACGAAACCTGCAAATGGACTATTTTTTCCAAAACCTTAGCCAAGATACACAATTTGGAAATCGGCCTATAATTTGTTACATCCGTTTTAGGGCCTTTCTTTATAACTGGAGTAATGAAAGCCGATTTCCAAACCAACGGGACAGAACATTCAACAAAAGATCTACGAAATAACAATAATATAGGTTTAGTTAAGGCTTTAGCACAATTAATTAGATAAATAGCTGGCACCTGGTCCGGACCTGCAGACTTACAAGGATCAAGACTAAGTAGTGATTTAGTAATTATAGCAGGATCGACCGAAACATTGTGAAGGTGACTAATAGAATCGGTACAGTCATCAAGGTTGAAGTAACTCCTCGATGCTCGAGAGGTAGAAGGAGCGGCTTGCGCTAGAAAACTAGTTTTAAAATAATCGGAAAACGCATTACAAATGTCAATTCCCGAGTTTATAGTGACACCATCGTAACGCATACAGCTCGGTATTCCTAAAGAGTTAAAACGAGATTGAACAAAAGACCAGAATTGCTTGGGGTCCTTACTAATGTTGTTCTCAACTTTCTCTGTATAATTAAAAAAGCATCGCTTTTCCATGCGCTTAACTCTCTCCCTCTGATACTCAAACGCGATCAAATCACACCTATTACCATATAGTTTGAATTTGCGATGATATTTATGTTTTTCTTTAAGGGCTTTCTTAAGCGAGCTAGAGTACCAGACTGGGTAATTGCTAACAGTAATAAGCTTATGCGGGACATATTTATCTCTTAAATATCGAAACTTCAAATAAAAGAAATCTACACATTGTTCTAATGTACGGTTTGAGAATTCAGTTTCCCAGTTTATGTCTAAAATATCTAAGTTAATTAAATCATAGTTCGCTTTATTGTAAAAATATTTCGTAAATGGTGCCGGTTTAAGAAAAGTTCGAAAAGCAAATGAAACTGATATATTTAAAGCCTCATGATATGGGTCTATGGGTACAAGAGGGGTTTGACAATTACTTACAGTTACTACGTCATTACAGAGTACTAGATCCAGTATTTTACCAAACTTATTTATCACGCCGTTGTATTGACACAAATCTAGGGAATTTAGTTCATCGACCAGGTTACACTCATCTGTAGATGCATAATAAGTAGGTAGATAATGTTGATTACTGAGCGTCCACACAATATTACTTAAATTAAAATCGCCGATGATAAGGTATTTATCATCAGGATTTATATTTGTCAATTCCCCCAATCTATCCAAAAAGTTGCAAAGTTGTTCGGAAAATGAGTACCCCTGCCCCTGTCTACATAAGTATACAACACATAAATGTAATTTTACCGTATTGTTTATTGTTAAAGTGAGCCACAAGTCCTCCGCTGAGGATTGATAGGCAGTTTGAGGAACTACAGCCAACTCCTTCCGGGTAGCTATAACGACACCACCTCCCCGACTCTGACCAGTCAGTAGCAGGTCGCGATCCCGCCGCCAAACAACATAACGACTATCAAAAAGCTCAGAATCTGCGATACCATCCACAAGCCACGTCTCAGTTAGTAATATGATATCGTAGGAGGTTAATAGAATATTACGATAAAAATCAATTGTTTTGGATCGAAGTCCCCTAACATTTTGGTAGTATAGAGAAAGTGTTCCATTAAAATTACTAGCCATCACTAAACAATAACGCAAAATAATAGCAATAACATAATTTAAAATACCCCCCACTAGCCGTCTTCGTCCCATTAGCATTCCTTATATTAACTTCGTTTTTATACAAGGCACTTAGCAACAGGAACAGAAAAACAAACGGCTTAAATTCAATTGCATTAATGTAACTAGACATGGAATAAACCACGGTAGTGAGACAAGGCGGGCAATACGCATACTCATAAATACATAGAATAGCAACAAGCGAAAAAGAGACAATTATACTCAAGTGTATTAGGTTAGAAGCGCAAACAGCAGGCCGGGCGACAATCAGCGATAACAAGCAACTGCATTCCAGTGACCCTAAGGTTCTCAAACTATTCGAATAGCGTTTACACAAATTTATCTCGTAACTTATATAAGTAGGTTTGATAAAGAGAGACACTGGCAACAACTTCCAGAACCAGGATATTGTTAAGTTCAAATTAAAATGAGCAGAAAAGAATGTAATCTCAAAACCAAGTAAACCAAGAATTCTTAGATAAACTGTGACACTATATTTGAAAAAAACGCACACTATAACAGTCTGTTTAAATCCGCCTGATTGTTAATGATGAATACTTTTGCTGAGTCATCTTTTCTCACGTGTATTTTTCTAAACTTCACCCAAATAAACATGTAACCCTTCGGTTTTAAGGAGTTCTTCGCAGAGGTGAGCAACTTTTTGTAGTCCTGAGTCAGGTGATCATTTAGGTAAATGTGTTGCGCGTTTCCAACAAAGCCAATTTCACTAGCCAGTAGCGTCTTTTTGGCACGGGCAGAAGCCAATAAGTCCTCTTTTACGTATCGATTAATAAAACTCACAATAATCAGCTTCTCCTTGCTATTGTGTATTGGCACCCTAGAAATATAATTGACACTGGATTTTTGTATTGGATAGCCAACCGTTAACGCTATGTGGTCCAGGATTTTAAATAAGTCTTCATTTTGTTTTAGTGGTACTCCTTTTATCTCCACGTTGTTTAATCGCTGCCATTGATCCTTAATGATACTCTCACTCTTAACGGTATCGAGCTCCTTATTTAGAGACTGGATAGCATTTCCGAGACTCGACAATTCTAATAGTTTAGCCTCCGCGCCATCCAAACGTTTGTTGTGGTCATCTAGGAGAGAGCTATTGAAGGCGCAGGCTTTTTTCAGCTCGTCGATTTCACTTTTAATCTCCTTAACATCTTTAACAAGCACTGGCATACTCGCCAGGTGACGCTGCATTGATTTAAGCTCCAGCATGATGGACTCCAGTGACGTCGCTTCATTAGTAGCAGATGATGCTGGCGGTTCCACTTTGCAAACATGACACTTCCATTGAGTTCTACGCTTACGGTAGGCCTGTTCAGTCATACCAGCACAACAAAACCCAAACATTTTTTTACAAGCAGTGCACTGCGCACCATCGCTCGACTCTTCATCACACTTGGCACAGAGCATAATGATGACACCAGAAGATGAGTTTAGTAAACGTAACCAAAGTTTGAGAATCGCTGACTTTTGCTACCGGGACTTGCACGCGTGGTTATCGTAAGAAGGCTTAGAGCTGACTGAAATGATAATACATTTTGAGTCTCTATTCGTCGTATTTCGCTAGCCCAGGGTTCTTCAAACTTTTTGACTCAAGGGCCACACTGCACTAATATAAATTCGTGCGGGCCTAGACTTTAGTATCATGACCAGCCATATCCCATCGCTATCGCGGGCCGCACTCTCCGCTTTCTTTCCGCGGCCTGGATTAAGCTGAATTTCCACCGGAGGGGCGAGACGAGACAAGGCGAGGCAAAAATAGGCATGATGACACATTTTGAAAACTGTTCTATAATGTTTAGAAACATTAATTATGTACAACGAATAAGATTTTTCAAGAGAATATAACAGTTAAGTAGGAAAAAAATGCATTTTAGTTTTTAAATTTCAAATTGGCGCTAAAACGCTTGTCAGTGTCATGGCGTCCCGAATGACGTCACGTATGTATAAACAGAACGCAGACCTTTGACGTTTGCTACCTAGATCGCTCGGGTCACCCCCACTTAAACTAATATCGTTAGTGCTAATTTCATTACACCTAACAACGTTCGATATAATGTTCATTAGCCCTAATATTCGGATAACTAATTTTATATGGCATAATTATTTGCTGCGCCTAATTTCAAACCTCCTAATCATTCCTAATACTAAACGTCAAGTGTGCTAATATATTGGAAACTAATAATCATTTTTCCTAATGACTACTAAGCCTAATGATTAATGTGCCTAATGATCACTATGTTTAATGTTCACTACACCTAATTTCGTCACACCTAACTATCACTTGACCTATTAACTTTTGCTCTAATGTTTGACTAGTACTAATTAATGCATCCCTGATGAACAGGCTACTGTTTACCGCGGAGTATGTCGCGGCCGTCCCATGATAGACGTCCTAATCTCGTCAAAATGGGAGCCAATAATGCACGGCCAAATAATGTACGGCCCGATAATCCGTGTCCAGTTTTCGTGCACGTGCATTATCAGGGCGGACGAAAATGGCATGTCATAAGCGAACTCTATCTTAGGTCGGTTAGGTTAAGGTTCACTTGTGTCCCTCAGACTAGAAATAGACACCCCGCGCAGCGGGGTGGCGTCGACTTGCTGTAGGCTATCACAAGACGGCGCACGAGCTCTCTCATTTTTTCTCGCATGATACTTCTCTGTCTAATAAGAGTGAGCTAGATAGACATCGGATTACCCACCTATTCTACCCTAAGGCATGTCAGTGTAGGTACGACGACAAGCGAAGCGAGGAGGAGTGTTAGGTAGAACTGCGACCCTACAGCGAGCGAGCGAAGCGAGCGTGCCGCGGCAGCGGCAGGCGAAGCGCCAGAACCGACATTATAAGAAAAAAAAACAGTGAAATAAAATTAGTACTACTGACAATTCGGGATAATGACATTAGGGCTAAAATACTTAGGCAAAATGAAGATTCGGGTTAGTGATTTTAGAGACATTGATAATAAGGTGTAGTCATTATTAGACATTGCAATATTAGGCCTAGGAACAAATCGGTCAAATAAAATTAGTCTTAGTGAGAATTCGGTCATGAGAAATTAGATATTATGAAAATTCGGGATACTGAAATTAGGGCTAATGAATAATTAGGAACAATGAAAATTCGGGTTTGTGATTTTAGGGTTAATGAAATTAGGGCTAGTAAAATTAGGTATGAAATTATTAGGGCTAACGGAGGGGAACCAGATCGCTCAATTGCTCATTGAATGAACATAAATTAAAAAGTTTACAAGTCTTGCGCGGCCGTGCGAGCGAGAAAGCGGGACAATGACGTATGAAGATCTGACAGATAACATGGTTCTATCTCTGTCTTACTATTCGTTCAGTACGTAAGTTTTCTCTGTAATATGTGGTAATGGCCGTTATGGGTATTTGTTTATACACACGTGACGTCATGCGCTCTGATTGGTGTTTAACATATCATGGCGGGCGTCCGTATTTATCAGTTTAATTTTATCAAAATAAATAATAATCCCTTACTTAATAAAAAAATATGAGCAATTTTCGAATTCTATGATGAAAAATGCACTAAGAAAATACTATATTTTAGTGATTTTCAATTACTGTCATCATGCCTATTGAACATTTGCCATACGAATTTCAATTCTCGGCTCGCCTCGTCTCGTCAAGCCCCTCCGGTGGAAAATATGCTTTAGAAGGGCTCGCGGGCCGTAGATTGGCCCCTGCGCTAGCCCAATGTAATGAAAATCGCATACGATTAGTTGCACCGTGGAAAGGACCCTTTATGTGTGCTTACGGTGAACCCTCGTCCGCACATGTAGCAGATTTTGTTCCTGGGCGGCAGTATCCCCTCGTGTACCCTCTTGCGGTGTTGCACCAGGTCTGCATTGCGGAGGAAATTCTGAAACAATACACATACCACCAATGATGTAATAAAAACCGGCCAAGTGCGTTCCGTACGTTTTTTTTATGTTATAGGAGGCAAACGAGCAGACGGATCACCTGATGGTAAGCGATTACCGCCGCCCATGGACACCTGCAACACCAGAGGCGTTGCCGGCCTTTAAGATTGCTCACCTCCAGGAACACAACACTACTACAGAGCAAGTGGTAGTGTTATTATGGCTGTGGTCTTCTGCAAGGCGGAGGTACTTCCCCAGGGCTGCTCCACATTCGAGCGGGATGACATTTCGCTGTGCCCTACCTAGTCATTATGGGGACGCTAGCGTGAGGATCTATGTTCCACCATTGTGTGTGCATACCTTATCGCACTGGTCGCACCGGTACTTGTATTTCTTGAGATGCACGAGATCATAGTGATCTTTCATGTAGATTTTCTTCGAGAACACTTTGTCGCAGCCAGGGCACGGGATCCTGAACCAAATGGAATAGGTATCTGTCAAAATGATAATTTCTGGTACACGCTTTTGTTGTCGAGTGTGCTTTCATTTAAATTGAAAAATCACCGCAGAGTGGTTAAGAGTCCGCATTAAGCTCGGCCTAATTTCACCTTCCCATACAAACGGAGTTACGTTCTCATTTTAAAACTACGCGTTGGATTGTGACGAAACTTTGCACATACAATGACATGAGGTATATCTCTGTCTGTATGGACTTACTGCGGACTCTTAAGTAGTGCCAATTAAAAAGTCAACGAAAAAATCATGAGTTGCCTGTGAAAAAACCTTTGACGAATTTCTAGGTTATTATTTTCTTAATTGTTATCTAACATTAGATAAGTAATTATTTAATATTACACATATAATTATAAAATTATAATATACCTACAGTTCTGATTTGACAGCGGTACATGTACCGCCGGCAAATACTTTTTTTCCATCATTACTTCCCAAGCTGGGCCAAACTAAATGCCTATGACGGGTTGTGGCATAAAAGCACACGAAAACAAAAACATGAATGTACGCCGGCAAACACTACGGTACCAACCACAGATATAGGAAATAAGGAGATCGGAGATGCCGCGCGATTTGTATTGAATATGCCTGTCTCAACTTCTTGAATTCGTGGTTTTATTTGAAATAAATAGTATTTATAGTATTTACCAGTGAAAAGTGATCCCATTGGTGTGGAAATTAATCAAATCACTGCGATGTTTACAAGTAATTATTGCACAACTCGGCATTTTGGCAAAAAACTGAACTTTCTCGGTGGACAACGGGCGGTGAATGTATGGTGGAGTATGCCCAATGAGCTGACATGTGCGACACAGCCGCCGGCGGCTTGTCCGCTCTATAGTATTTCATGCTCTAAGGTACCAACCAACTGACTGCGTAACGGTACACGTGTACGGGCGGGAAAGCACGAGCTCACCTGTCATTGCATATTGTACCTTACGTACAGTGCAACAAGGTCTTTATTGAAATGGTCATACGTTCGATTTCATTCGGTACTTGTCAGCACTCGTCGGCGTTTACGAAGATTGCCGATGTAACTTATATTTGTGGTTACTGTACCGACGGTATACCGACCGCAGCTTGGCGCGGGGCCGGTGGCGCGCGCTGTTGCTGAGGTGCCACCGGTACCGGTACACGTCCGCGTACCGCCGGTCGCACTCCACGCAGTACGCGGCCTGCGGTGATGAGCTGTGGCGCACCTGTATACAAGTGAATAAATTAACAAATGAACTTCATGAAGAAGTGCTGAATTGAGTGGGGCAAACCAGGCAGTTAATGAGAAACTTAGAAAATAGAAGAGGGAAGATGATCTCAATAATAATAAATAATAAAATTATTTATTTCAGACCTTGGTCCATATATTGTTAATAGTACATTTGAAAAACTTATACGCTATGTTAGTTAGTACACACCTACACGATTGTTGATGTCAGGACTACTTGAGGTAAGTCAAAGTAGTCCTGACCGTCTGAATCCAATGCCACATAATCGGGCAGTTAAATCTTCCAGCAATCACCTACAGAATGCCGTTCTGAGTTACCCTGACGCGACCCATCAGCGACAGGATTTTCTTTCGCATCACCGCTAGGAAACCGTCCGTGTGGGTATTGGCGAACATTTCCGACGCACTGCACCATTTAGGGAGTCAATATAACTGAAGGAAATATAGAGGGGAAGCGAGGAAGACCTAGAATTATAAACTACATAGAGTAGCTCAAAAAGAGTTGATGTTAGGTCGTATCGAGATGTCAACGATGGCCTGGGACCGGAGTAGATGGAGGGCCTACTTTCAGCTACACCAACAAGACAACAACTTATAAATAAAATAAATAAATAAATAATTGTTAAGGGACAATCTAACACAAATCGAGCTACCCCCATAGTAAGCTCAATAAGGCTTGTGTTACGGGTACTAGACGACGATATATATAATAGATATAAATACTTAAATACATGGAAAACATCCAAGACTCAGAAACAAATATTCATGCTCATCACACAAATATTTGCCCTTACCGGGATTCGAACCCAGGACCTTCAGCTTCGTAGGCAGCATCACTACCCACTAGGCTATCCGGTCGTCTAACTTGTCTCTTAAATAAACAGAAGAAATGAACTTCATTCTTCATGTAGGCCGTAATGGCACTTTTTTGGGTCAAAATCTACACCAGCGTTTCTGATAAAGGATACCTAGCTGTAAAGAAACGCTAAAAGAAAATGAACAGTATTTTTTTGCCTACATTAAAGTACTTAACCTCCAGTAAACCGAAAGCGTTTGCGAGTGCGTGTGATACTAAGATGTAGTTATTACTGGTGTCAAGAAAGTATTGTTAAGATTACGTAAAATAAATGAACTACCTTATTGTGTAGCCACAGTCCGTTGTATCGAGAAAACCGCTTATCGCAGCGCTTGCATTCAAACAAGGAGTGTTGTTTCCTGTTCACAAATGGATAGATTAAAATTAAACATTTATTCTGCACTGCACTGTATTTTATTTATTTAGTGGCGCTGGAACATACGTTTCATGTGCTCTGCCTATCCCTTTTGGGAATAAACGCGTGAATGTATGTATGTATTTATTCTGCAAATAGGCCACTTAACTTATTGCGTGTCAAATCGCAAACACCAATAAAAAATAATAGATTAAAGAATACAGATTAACTAAACTTAATGCTATTAAATGTAAACTGAGTTACAAGAAAAAATCAGATCAAAACGGAAATCTGTAAAATAATAATCGTACCCCGGGGTTTTCGGTGCGTGAATGAATGACATTAGCCAAAGAATAGGTATTGACTTAAAACACAGAATGTACTAACCTACTGAATCATTAATTGAATAAAATAAAATACTTACTACTACTATATAATACTTACAAAAAGAAACATATTATATTCACATCTAGACCTCGTTATCTTGTCGCACTGACGATGCTTTTCCGTAGAGCGTGAATGTTTTTTTATCGACCTTCTCGATATCGATGTTTGCATAATGCAACAAAGCTATTGAATTTTCACCTTTTAAATCTTTGTTCAATCTCAAAGAAAACTTCTTGATGAAAATACAAATACAAATACAAATTATTTATTCTGCAAATAGGCCACAAGGGCACTTTTACATGTCAAACGGTAGTTTACAATAAAAATAATAATCATACAATAAAAGATTATAATCTAACACAATAATAATTTAAAATTTGCACATTAACGACTGATATAACAACACACTAAATGTCACAAAGTAAATGAAAACAAAACAAAATACGACCATTACATTCGATTAGAATAAGGTCTGTGCATTAACAGAAAGTTAATGATATTAATTCAGTATTCCAGAGATGTATAAGGTCTCTGAGCGTCCAAATACAATCAATAATTATTCAATGTTCGTAGAGATGTATACGGTCTCTAAGCGTCAAAACAAAACAATAAAAAAAAGGAATATTAATGTAATATTGTCAGTGATGTACATGGTCAATAACAATAAAACGTGTCAAGATCGGAATGATATCTCTCGTCAATACAATAATAATAAAATAACACTAAGTAGTATTTAAGAAGTTGGGTACTATGCCCTTGCAAGCATGAACAGTCCGGACTCCACAAACAGCACCCGATCACGAGTATGACGCATATCTCAGCCATCGCCTCCCTCAACCATATGTTAGGGAAGGTGGCGACCCGATCAACGACGCCACCGTAAGCAAAGCCCTTTAAGCGAGCATGACATATTCAAGCCACCGGACAATGTTAAAAAGCAAAGATTAATAAGCGACTTGCTCGGCGAGAAACAGCATTACGTGCTCTCTTCTTACATAAAATGGAACAATTATTTCAGGTAGATACTTATAATGTGTATTTAGGTATATTCCTAATAGAATTAGCCTACTACTGGCTTAAAGGCATTTTTGTCGTTTAAGAAATCGTTGACAGTATAATACGCCTTGCTTAGCAAATTACTTTTAACATGAGACTTAAATTGACTGAACGGTAAATTAACAATTTCGGTGGGTATTTTATTATGAAAACGTATGCAGTTCCCCACGAACGACGTGCTAACCTTGCGGAGACGACTGGCCTTCACTGCGATCTTGTTTTTACTTCTGGTGTTGTAGTCGTGGATATCGCTGTTGAGTTTGAACTCGTGAAGGTTTTTTCGCACATACATGATATTCTCAAGAATGTATTGGCATGCTACAGTAAGAATGTTTGCCTCCTTAAATTTGTACCTGAGAGATTCTCGAGCTTTTAGTTCGTATATGGAACGTACAGCGCGTTTCTGTAGCACGAATATGGTCTGGATATCAGCTGCTTTCCCCCACAACAGGATTCCGTAGGACATAACACTGTGGAAGTAACTGTAGTACACCAGCCTGGCGGTCTCAACGTTTGTTAACTGTCTTATGCGTCTTACTGCATAGGCTGCCGAACTAAGTTTTCCGGCTAGGGCGGTGATATGTGCCTGCCATTGTAGTTTTGAGTCCAAGGTGATACCTAAAAACACTGTTCTATCTTCAATTTCCAGTTCATCACCCTTTAATTTGATCTTGGTATTGTTTACCTGCTTGACATTAGGTAAAGTGAATCTGATACACTTTGTTTTCTTGGAATTTAGCAGTAAATTATTTGCTGTAAACCATTTCACAACAGTGTTGAGTGCATCATTAATATCATCGAAGTTTTCCTCTTTCCTGTCTACCTTGAAGATAAGCGACGTGTCGTCTGCGAATAACACTATATCATGTTTATCTTGCAACATATTTGGTAGGTCATTGATGTAAATCAGAAACAGAAACGGGCCCAGAATCGAGCCTTGGGGAACACCAAGAGCAACAGTTGTCCCTGCTGATTGGGTCCCATTGATGACTACTCGTTGTGTTCTCTCCGAGAGATACGATGTCACAAGATCAAGAGCACCGTTTTTAATTCCATAATGTTTCAACTTTCTGATTAAGTTCTCGTGATCAACGCAATCAAATGCCTTTGATAAATCACAGAACACTCCAATAGCATCTTGAGCCTCTTCCCAGGCATCAAAAATATGAATGGATGAAAATTAAGTAGAACCTCACTGGTGAAGCGATAAATGATTATTATTATTTTATTTTTATTACTATCTCGTATAAGGCTTGGTAGAAATGCTAAAGTACCTACTACTTAAGTTACAATAAAATTGTACAGTTTGTTTACAATTCGCAGGAAGGTATTTATTCATTGGGCACAATATGATATTTTGTCAGAATAACTATCTGCTTATCTCTACTCTTTCTCAAGGTATTCCCGCACCGAACACCCAAGTCCTGACTGGCTGACTCACTCACTTAAATCAACGCCCAGCCCAAACCATTGAAGCTAGAAAGCTAGTTTTCACAATATATGACGTAAGTACCCTCTAAGAGGAGATTTTTGAAAAATCCACCCTCAAGGGGGTTGAAAGTTTGTATGGGGATGGAGTAAAATTTTGAGTGAGAGACTAGAAACTTTGTGTAAGGAGTACTTATTACAATACAAGAAAAGTAATTTTAGGATTTTGGAAAAACTCACCCCTAAGAGGGTTAAATAGGGGTGCAAACTTTGTACGGGTGAAACTTGGTATAGTTTGAATAGTTTTTAACCCGAAAATCAGTCCCTTAGGGGGTGAAAGTTTGTAAGGAGCTACGATAAACACGAGTTGCACGAGGACGGAGTCGCGGGCCGAAGCTAGTATAGAATAAGGTGGATCGACAGTTATGCACCTGATGTGGTCCTCGATGCAGTACCGCATCTTGAAGCTGACGCCGCACTGATCGCAGATGAACCTCTCGTGCCACTCTTTGTAGTGTTTAAAGAATTCCCGACGGGACCTGCAACACCATCATCATATCAACCGAAAGATGTCCATTGGACATAAGCTTCCCCCAAAGAGTGACACAATGTCCGGTCCTCCCGCATTCAGGGGACTCCCGCGACCAGGGTTCAGTCCACCACCATCACCAATTATTTATTTATCATCACAGTTGTTTGATGTCAGAGACTAGTACATTATAAAGACTGTGCTGATCTAGCTAATTTTACAATAGAGAGGTATCTGTACCATTAACCTTTTCAACACTCTGTCAAAGAGAAAAGTTGTCAACCACACGCCACGTCAACATGACATTTAGTGCGGTATATATCCGTATTTTATGCTAAAAGTGGCACTGCAACAGAAGTTTCACGTGCTCTGCTTAACCCTTATGGGAATAAAGGCGTGCATCTATGTATTTGACGTCGAAGGCGTCGAAAAAGTTTATTTCGTATGGCATTTAAAGCCCCGCTTGACACATTGGCGCCATCAATCGGGAGCTTTCCGCACGTGTAGCAGCACCTTGTATCGTAGAGGGGTGAAAATGAAAGGGCACAGCTAGATAAAAAATATTAGCCAAATAAATTACGTACCCAAACCTCAATTCACACTTGACGCACTGCAGCACAGTCTTATGCGTCCTCGCATGAACGCGCCGGTGCGTCCTGTGGCGGCTGACGAACGCGCACAGCGTGCATTCGTACATGTAGTAATGGTTAGATACGTGTGCTGCTAGCGAAGTCTTTTCGGACATTCGAATGTTGCATATATCGCAGGTGTATGTGACTGTAGTCTGCAATGCAAAATCGACTTTACAACCTTCCGACAAAGTAACTTTTTGTTTGAGAACGATGGATTTTGATGTAGTCAGTATAAAATAGGTCTAGTGACTACGGAGCTTGTAGCAGTGGTTATATGTATGCAGCTAGTGAAGTTTTTGTTATTCGACTCCTACATATATTGCAGGTATATGGGACTGTAGCCTGGAAATAATAGCTTCGTATGAACGGGTGGAATGCAGTCATAACATCGACTTTTTTGCCTTCCGTAAATACTATATTGTGGCTCAAGGAAGCAACATTATAAATTTACGGTGGGGGCGATGTATTAAATCTTCAGCGTAACGAGGGGTTCAAGTGTTTACGCTCAAGAGGGAAATAATTTTGCTATAGAGTGGCTCGTACTGCTTTTTACACCTTCTATGAGGTAAATTGAAATTAGAAAGGGAATGTCAGGGGAAAAAAGTACAATGATGACTCTGTTCCGAATGCAGAAAACTGTATATAATCCTCACACTAAAAATAACCAAGATGGTGGTGGTTCACTAGTGCGTATGTTCAGATAGCATGCTGGCCGTTGCTATAGAAACGCGCGCGCCCCGTCTCGCCTAAAATAACACCCAACAATGAGCTGCGCAGGTGAACTTTGATGCCAAGTTATTTTTCAACTCACCTCACTGTGACGTTTTTCAACATGCTTAGCCAAAGAATTCTTATCCTTAAACCCAAGCACACAGCTCTCACATTTAAAATCACATGAATTGTACAATTCACTATGCCTCTCTTTCTCCATACAGCCTCTTAGTTCTTCGGCACTTATTCTAATCTTTCTAAATATTTTATAATCATTAATTATTCTAAATTTCGGCTTTTTATTCAACAAAGCTCTTTTCAATGCCCACTTATTATTCTTTACTTTCACAGTTTTCATATTCTTAACCTTCTCCAATTCAGCTTTTACCAATTCTATTTCATCTGTGTTGTCTATGTCATCTGAAATATGGCCAGTATCATTGTCTATGCCATCTGCCTCGGGTTTTGTATCTGTGTGTGTTGGTTCATTTGTTTGCGTGATGTAGATGGTGTTAGGACTTATGTCACGGAATATGACAGTGGTTAGATTTGACAAGGTTCCATATGCCTGAAAAAATAATTGTTACAAGTTTGCTGCTGTGTTGAACTCAGTTCGTTCCAGGGACACGCCCACCCCTTCCCAGAAAAAAGCCTTTGAACGGGTTAGTCGTTCGTTTAATAGCCCAAATCACTTGCTGTCCTTTATTGATTGAAAACTCATTCATTTAACTTAGGTGTATGAAGGTGTTTCCCTTACGGGGCGCAACCGCTACTGATAGAAAAACCCTTTCGAAAGGCTTTTTAAAGGGTTGAAGCGCTTCCTCGTGTTGAATACCCATTCATTGTGCTTTAAAAGCCAAATGAATGGGTATTGAGGAGCACCGGCTTTAGTAAGCAAACCCTTTCAAAAACCCTTTGAAGGGGATACCATATTGGAGCGCTTAAATAGCCAAAGAATGGGTTTTGAGGAGCATCAGCTTTGGTAAGCAAAGCATTACGAAAAACCCTTTCAAAAACCCTCGAAGGGGATACCGGGCGGGTCCCTGGTTCGTTCCTGCAGTAGTTGTGTGGTACAAGAGGCAGGATTAAATCATTATTATCAATGAGCTCAGCTATTATCAGTAAGCTCAATAAGGCTTGTGTTATGGGTACTAGACGATTCAGAAACAAATAAATATTCATGCATATCAGACAAATGTTTGCTCTTATCAAAATTTGAACTTTGTATGCAGGCTCACTACCCACGAGGTTAAACTAGTTGTTGGTGGGTGTATGCCACTCATGATACATTGAATAAATACCCATATTACCAACCTGTCCCATTTCTAAAAGTTTGGTCGCTCTCAGCACTTGGTTTTGGAAGTCGGATATTTTTGATAGTGCTTTGTTACACTCCCAGCAAATCTGCACCGATTCCATATCAAAATTTATCTACAAATATTAAGAGTAGCACTTTACAATAAGTTGAATTTGACACATACTTTATAAGAAAAATTATGATATGAAAGGAAATTTGGTAAAGAAATAGCAATTCATTTTAAGGAAGTGTATTACTTCTACATGAAAATTCAGGGATAAAAATTTCTGCTGAGTTTTTAGAATTATCTCAATAAACAACTGTACTAGTGCGAGTCACACTCGCTCACCGAGGGTTCCGTAACAAATTGCAAATGTCACATATAATTAACTTATTTAATTACCTCACTGAGGTCTTAAGTCCCGTTTAGTATAAATAATATGTGAGAATCGTGAAAGTTTAAATCAATATAAAACAATATTAGGTACCTACTTCCCAAATTTCATAGTCCTAGGACTCCTAGGTCAATGGAAAGTATCCTATAAATTAGTGTCGAAATATCGACTTTTTGCAGCATAAACGGCCGTATCCTTGTTTTACGTTTAAATTTAAATTAGCTTTGTGTTATTTTCACAACTTCAAGGGACTATACTTAGACTTGAGTAGTTATATGGTTTTAATTTCAACTCGATACCTCCACGCGTTCCCGAGATAAAGACACATATTGACAGACAGACAGACGGCCAACAAAGTGATCCTATAAAGGTTCCTTATGGGCTACGGAACCCTAAAAAAGCTTACCTACTTAAAATTGCCTAATAAAATTACAAGTAATAACTCTTATAACATACAAAATCTTACCCAGTATGCAGTTCGAGGTGCAATTCTTCTAAATATATCCTCATTTTTACCCAAAGTTGTAAGTTTTCGACCAAAAGTTAGGCAGGTAAGACACTGCGACTTGTCTAGTTTATATTCGAGCTTAATTTCTTCTGCCTGCATCATTAATAGTGAGATTATCACAGAGTATACTTTTTTTACTTTAAGTTACGATAATACGGTGTATAAATATATTAATACAAAATAAAATAAACCCGAAAGTTGGCTTTGGGCTTTGTTTTCTTCTGATTAGGGGTACGTTCAGTTCCGTTATTAGGCTCGTCATATTTGTATGTGATATTAAAATATCAGTTTATGAGTCTGACCTGAGTACCAGATATA
Source organism: Epinotia demarniana (assembly GCA_945867215.1). Classification (NCBI taxonomy): domain Eukaryota; kingdom Metazoa; phylum Arthropoda; class Insecta; order Lepidoptera; family Tortricidae; genus Epinotia; species Epinotia demarniana. Next base: position 1,580,264 of record OX244284.1, on the reverse strand, counting down.
TATACATATTTATATATTACATTTTAAAATATTAAGAACGTATAAGTAAAACAAAAAATTACAAAATATTACGCAAATATCAACCATTCTAGATTAATCTCTGAATGCTACCTTGGCAACTCAGCCGTCACAGACGAGGCAGTATGGCCCATGGTCTTAGCCCGTCCGAATGGACGTATAAAAATAAAAAAAACTGACAGCCGTCCACATTAATCTTCGGTGAGGCGGGAACGTTGAAAGTGATAGGCGCGCTTGATAAAATATTTTATTGTAAATTAATTTTAGGTGTTAATTTGTACATATTTAGTCTTAATTTTAATTTAAATTCATAGTTGATTTGGTTATCGGTTTGGTGCGCTTCCCCAGTCATGGGGAAGCGTACGGGAAAGCGTTCTCGGTTGGAGGGCTTGGAGCCGGAGCCAGATCTTCAATCTGAAAGTAGTTCTGATGCGGATACAGGTGCGCCCTTGGAGCGCATACCTGCAAAAAAGAAGACTAAAGAAGATGACAAAGAGAAGTATACTCCTTTCAGGGCCAAAAGTTATTACAGGTTGTACGACGAAAATTCAGCTAAGAAAGAATTTATTGTTTTTCTGAATCACAGAGAGGATGGCCACAAATTTTCTGACAAAGATAGACTTGCTTTGTCCAATGCAATCCGAAAGCATTGCGTGTCGGGCGTGATGCATCTAAGAACAATTAATGCATACAAAGTTGGGATTATGTTCGATCTCCCAAATCACGCCAATGTCTTCCTAAAAAATGAAAAATTATTAAATGAAATTCACATGAATGCTTCAATCCCAGCATCTGAGACCGAGGTTACGGGTGTTCTCACTTCAGTGCCGATTGATTATTCGAACCAGAAGATTTTCCAATTAATAGCTTCCAGTAAAAAGGTGATAAGCGTAAGACGGTTTATGCGGCGGGTAAAAGACACGCTGGGTATCGTCTCAATGGTTCCAACTCAGACGGTTGCCGTGACTTTTGCCTCTGTACAGTTGCCTGAATATGTAACACTTGACCATTGGAGGCACGAAGTAGGGATCTATATTCCTCCAGTAAAGCAATGCCTTCGTTGCATGAAATTTGGTCATATAGCAAAGTATTGTAAAAATAATGAAGTATGTTCAATTTGTGCTGAACCTCATAATTTCAAAAATTGTAATAAGGTTAAAACACAATGCGCAAACTGTGGTGGGGATCACGTGGCTATATCTGCTGCATGTCCAATTAAAAAACAGAAAATTGAGGAAAATAAGTTAAAATCACGTAGTGCTAAATATTCCGATTTGTTTTGTGACGTTGCATTTCCGCAGCTCGGCTCAAAATATATTGACACCCATCTAAGTAATCTGACCAAATCTGACAGATTTATGAATCTACTTGTGGAAGCTATAGTTAAAATTTGTGCTGATAAAGAAACGCCAATAAATTCTAACAATATAAAAGAAACACTTAAAAACACTTTCAGGAAACAACCTTAATTTTTTTCTTTATGGACATATTGAACATAGTGCAGTGGAATGCTCAGAGTATAATAAGCAATAGGCTAATCTTTACTAGATTCTTATATGAAAATAACATTCACATAGCAATAATTTCTGAAACCTGGTTAAAACAACATCAAAAATTTTCAATTAAAGGATACAATGTCATTAGAAATGACTGTGGTAATAAACATAATGGTGTAGCAATACTTATTCATAACAATATAGTATATTCTAATATTAAAACTTATTTTGACAATGCTCTACAAAATATCTGTGTACAAATAATTATAAACAACAAGCAGTTGAGTGTAGTAAGTTTTTATAGTCCATCAAATTCTGATCCCCCATTTAATAAAAGTAAATTTGATGCTTTGATAAAATCTATTCCGCAGCCAATGCTTTTTGGAGGCGATCTAAATGCTCATCATATGTCATGGGGCTGTGTTGATACATTGCCTCGAGGTAGAGATGTCTTAGATATTATTGATGGCAATGACTTGGTTCTTTTAAATAATGGTCAAACTACTACAACTGGTTCTTCTTCTTGGCGTCCTAATGCTCTGGATTTAACTTTCGTTTCTCCATCATTGGCACTTTCATGTGATTGGTCTGTTATGGATTGTCCTCTTGGCAGCAGTTATCATTTGCCTGTAATGATAAAAATGATAGTTGGTAATGAAAATACCTCACAAAGTAACCCAATATGTAATAATGTACATTTGCCCATTCACCCAAATTACAAACAGGTGAATTGGAAAATGTACAGGCAATCAGTTGATTTTTGTTTGGCTAATATTGATTTTGAAAATATGTCTTCGATAGATGCGCTCAATCTGTTTTGTAATATTTTGCGATCTACTGCTGTAGAGTCCATCCCTAGACATAGGTCTTTGAATAGTTCTAATACGTGTACACCAAAATCTTTGAAATTTCCCCGGCTGCCTTGGTGGAATCAAAAGTGTTCAGAAGCTGTACTTAATTCAAAACATGCTTATATAAAATTTAAAAGTGAACCTAGTGAAGAGAATTATATAGAATTTAAAAGACTTCGAGCTCTTAAAAAGCTTGTTCTTAAGACTGAACGGCGTAATAGTTGGATAAATCTGTGTAACTCATTTAACCGGTGCACTCCTTTGACATTAATATGGAATTACATGCGGAAATTTAATAAAACATTCATTTCAAAACACGCTAGTAATAATAGTTGGATATCAGATTTTCTTAAGAAATACACTCCTGATTTTGTGCTTAATGAGTCTTTAAATTATGTTCACACAGAAAATGATAATGATAAGTATCTTACTGAACCGTTTTCTTTGCAAGAGCTTAAATCTGCCCTATTTTCAAGAAGAGATACATCCTTTGGTCTTGATGGAATACCATATATTTTACTGAAAAATTTAAGTTCACAAAATCTAAAGACCTTTTTAAACATATTAAATCAGCTGTGGGAAGAAAACTTAATTCCTGATGATTGGAAAACAGATTGCTTGGTCCCAATTTTAAAGCCTGATAAAGATAAATTGTTACCCGACTCATATCGACCTATAGCACTCACATCTTGTGTAGGAAAGGTTTTTGAACAGCTTCTAAAGCAACGGTTGGAAATTTTTTGTCGAACAAAATGGTCTGTTACCCTGCAATCAGTTTGGTTTTCGTAAAGGTCGGTCTTCTCGTGAGAGTATTTGTCAGTTGCAACTTGATGCACTTAACAGCATATATAATAATCAGTATCTTCTTTCGGTATTCTTTGACATTGCAGGTGCATTTAACAGTGTCAATATTTCCGTTTTATGTAGAGAGCTGTCAATGATAGGGTTACCTGGCAAAATAATAAATTTCTTACAAATGTTTTTAACAAACAGGAAGGTTTTTGTTAAATTTAACAATCACTTATATGGCCCAAGATTATCTTCTTTAGGGGTTTGTCAAGGAGGTATCTTATCCCCTTTAATTTTTATTTTGTACATTAGGAGACTAAATCTTATTCTAGGAACAAAGGTTAAAAATCTGCAGTATGCAGATGATTTGGTTGTTTATGTGTCAGGATCTGATTTAAATCAATTAGCTTTGACTATTAATGAGGCATTAATCAACTTACATAAATACTTTGCTTATCTGAACTTAGATGTAAATTCGACTAAAACCAAAGTTTTTATTTTTGGTCGCAAAAGCATGTGTTTGCCCACAGTTTTGTACAATGACATATCACTGCCTATTTCATATGATCTAATAAAGTTTTTAGGTGTTATATTTACTTCAAAACTTTCCTGGATAAAATATGCTGACAGTATTATAACCAAAGCTAACAAAGCATACAATGTGTTAAAATCGCTGTGCGCCACTTCATGGGGTGCAGACCCCAAAATTTTGTTAATCTTGTATAAGTCTCTAGTTCGAAGTCATTTTGAATATGGTTTTCTATGTTTTGCTGGAGATGATAAAATTGTAAATTCATTAGATAAAATACAAAACAAATGTATGCGGACAATACTGGGTGCATTTAAAACTAGTCCTATCGCTGCTATGCAAATTGAATCGAATCTTCCTCCTATTCATATTAGATTTCGTTATTTAAAAGAAGGATTTATTTTAAAGTTATACAGCTTGCCTAAGAACGATCTTCTTCACAACTTGATTTATTTCCAATCAGCGCCTTTTCAAAGGCACATGTATGTTCTTCAGGATTTTACTTCTTTCTTTCACTCTTTGCAGGAGTTAAATATACATCTTGATAATGACCTTCTTCCCTGTTACACAGGCTCTTTTAAGAGTAAATATCCCGATATAAAAATTGTAATAGATTCAAAGCTAACTTCCAAAGAGGAGGCTTATTTATTGTTGTCAGAATGGTCTAATTGTAAATTTATTTATACGGATGGTGCCAAAAATAATAATGCTGTTTCCTTTGCAATTTATCAACCTGAAATTAATAAAGGTATTGGGTTTAATATTAATAAAAATGCAAGTATTTTTACCGCTGAAGCAACTGCCATTTTATTTGCTTTGAAACATGTTAAAGAACATAATCAATATAGTAAAGAATGGGTCATAGTAAGCGATAGTATGAGTGTATTAATAAGTTTATCGAGTAACAAAATGAATGCTAGCACTTGCTATCTAATTTTTTCCATTAAAGAATTATGGTTAGAACTATCTTTAATTGGTATTAAAATAGATTTTGTATGGGTTCCGTCTCATAAAGGAGTTTCTGGTAATGAAAACGCCGACTACCTAGCTAGAACTATTGCTAATGCATCTGACTTGTCCCTGGTTCCCGACAGCAGGGACTTAGCTGTGACCTTGCCATATTCTGATATTATAAGTAATCTAAAACAGCGTATGACTGTTCTTTGGGGAAGACATTGGTATCATTTTACAGAAGTTGAGAATAAGGCTCATTTGTATGCTTTGTTAGATAACCAAGTTAATAGTAAGCCTTGGTTGTGTAAGTTTAAAACTTACATGCATCGTAGGTTTTACACCATAATTACTCGTATGCGCATTGGTCATTGTCGTTTAAATTTTCATCTCCATCGTAAAAACTTTGTCTCTTCCCCTTATTGCGATCATTGTCAAAAGCAAGAGGTTCAGTCTATAGATCACATTCTGTTTAGTTGCTCATCCTTTGGCATTCAGCGCCTAGTGCTGATGGATGAGTTGCTTGAGATTTATGGAGCTTCTAATCGAATCCCGCTTTCAGTAACTGATTTGTTAAAGGAGTCGTCTACTTATTTACCTTTGTTTAATTTTGTACATAATACTGTGTGTATGCTGTAAATATGATGCTAAATTTAAAACTTGCTTAAAATTGTATATATTTTTATTGAAGCATTGTACCTATATTTTGTTGGTCAAATGACTTTTTGGAATGTCTGGATGAGGTGTAAGCTTTTTTGAAGAGCTAAATATTGGATTTGACGTTTTTATTGGAACATACTCAAGACTTTATTACTGGATTTGACTTCATGAATTGGATTGGAACAACTGAAGACTTATTTTTTGGATTTGACACATATGTTGATAATACTGATGACTCAATATCTAGATTTGTTCATATGAATTGGAAATAACTGAAGACATATTTATTGGACTAGAGACTTCTGATTTGAAACTACTGAAGACGTTATTACTGGATTCGATCAAATGAAATTATACTTACTGAAGACTAGGCAGTATGGCCCATGGTCTTAGCCTGTCCGAATGGACGAATTTAAAAAAAAAAAAAAAAAAAACATTAATCTTCGACACGTTCGGAAATTGCTTCTTGGTTTTCAGATCATTGAAGGTTCCCTACACATAATAGGCCATCATGGCGCAGGACAGGGACGCAGTTATGCGTTGAAATGCGATGGATGTCTTTGTCACAGACTAATAAGAATCTTTGTTCATCTAACGCATAGGCCTCCTGTATGATGGACCATTGTGTGACGCATGTTAGGTTTTAGAACGAATTTTATCTGTCAATGTCATTCAATCAAAAAGTTGGAAACCGTTCGACGACAAAGTTTTTACATTTACAATTTAAAAATCGGTATAAGAATTTATACCAACTGAAAAAAACTTGTGTCAAATCGTTGTGGATAAACGTGAGTATGTCAAATGATTTAGTTGATGACTCGTTCTCTCCTTCCCCTCTCCAATACGCCAACTGCTTTTCTGTGTCCGCATTGCCTCTAATGAACAATCAAATGATTTGCTTTCAGACTGTCTTATCAAACCAATTAAATGCTATAGCAATCCGACTGCTGGTTACAAATAAAATATATTGTATTTGGTGTAGACTCTGTTATAAATACTCGTGTTAACCTCGTAAGTCCCCGCGTACTTACACAAGTACAACCCAAACATAATAGTTCAGACCTGATAATGAAACTGCATAGCATAGAATATCTGCCTAATGTACTTACCCAAGTACAAATTCTTTATTCCCCATGTACCGGGTATTTTTTTTTTCTCGGTCTGAAGCACTATTCTTGGTTTGTACTTGGACAAACATCCCGCACACATCCCGCAGATATGAATACGGCTATTGAAGAAACGAGGTTAAAAGTACTTTATTACGATCATGGAATTTTTGACTCGTGTTATGGACAAAATTGTGTTGTTAAAATATCGGAGTAGATTGGCCCAGTACTAGCTATTACAGAAAGTCCATTTTTCACAACAAATAAAATATTTTTTGAATTTGTACATGCGGTTCCGGAGATGATCTAAAACATACAAACTGACAAAGTTACAATCTCACAGATTTTCCTCTTTAAAATATTACTATCGATTAGTACTTTAGTACTGCTGTTACTGACTGTTTATTTTCTCTGCTACCCAAAGGTTGTCTTGAAGAGATCACTCTTTAGCGATAATACTGCCTGTTCTTTGCCTCCGCTCAGATATTTGCTGTTCTCTGCATTACTACTGTTTTCTTTTAATATTGATAGGGGCTATAAAGATTATTTCTATTGTATTGTATAGATTATCATGGTTTTAGGATGACAACACAACATACCAGTAGAAATGTTAAACATGTCAATTATGATGATGAAGATGATACTGACACATATGAGGCTACATATATGATGATTGATTCTATATCTACACAATATGTTGATGAGTCTAAAGATGTGGATCATAAGATAAACAACGAAGAATATAACATGGATGTCATGATAAATACTAATGATGTAGTGAAATCATTAAAATCTATGGAGCTTATGGCTTCTGCATCTAATCATGAAATTTTCAATGAGAATATTATCCATGAAAAAACACGAGAAGTTGATAGAGAAGATGAAAAACATAATACAAACAAGAAAAGAAAGGAAATAGTCAATTTTAAGCCACTAACAACTCCACCTACATCCAGCCGTTGGTTTAAAACACTTAGCAAAGCTCAAGAGATATTAGATCTAGGAGACACCAGCAAATACCATTGCTAAATATTTACATGAAAAACATAGTCATGAGACATATGCAGAATTACTACACGAATTAACTGATACCAACTCAACATTATTCAAAGAAATAGATGGTATGATGCAAGTGAAAACAAGAAATGAGATACTGCTAGTCCCGATGGATAACTTCCACAGTTACAAACACAATAAAAACGACATACAATGTACAGTTTGCAATACTACATTACTGGAAGATGTAGACATACACAAGTATGAAGTGTGGCATATGAATCATGTTGTGAAAGTCATCAATCACCGTGGTATGAGGAAGGTAACATGTTTTATACAGGGTGAATCCTGAGTTATGAACAGAAATAAGTGTTTCTTATTGTTTAACTTTAATATAATTAACATGTGGACGTGACAACAAGCAAAAATATATAAACCTTTGTTAAATCGTCAATTTTTTTTTGTTTAGTCTTGAGTGATCTTTTATACCCACATTTATGCTAAAAGTGGCGCTGGAACATACGTTTCATGTGCTCTGCCTACCCCTTCTGGGAATAAAGGCGTGAATGTATGTATGTATGTAGTCTTGAGTAACATGGTCACCCTAATTGCTACGTTAAGCTGTCACTTTAAGTTACAGACCAAGTCTTGTCAAATAGGCTGACCAAAAGGTTGGTGTTTTTGCGATTTAAAATTATTATCAATAAAGTGTAATTGTTTGCTTCTAGAGTTAATGCAATGAATTTGCCTTAAAATACTGCGATAGTAACAAACATTTCTGTTTACGACTTATGTTTCACCCTGTACATACCTCAACTCTTTAGTATTTACATTAAGCGCCACATAAGTTTGCGTCTTTGAAGTTAGCCTCATGGCGCTTCCCTTACAGTAAGTAGTACCACAAATATAAGTTACATCGGCAATCTTCCTCCACGCCGACGAGTGCTGACAAGTACCGAATGAAATCGAACATATGACCATTTCAATAAAAACCTTGGTGCACTATACGTAAGGTACAATATGGATTGACAGGTGAACTCGTGCTTTCCCGCTCATGGCGCTAGATAAGATGGCGGGCACCGGAGCTGCCGGCGTCGTGCGCAAAATTTTAGCCAATGAGTGTTGAAGATTTTACCCGCGCAAACGCGCTGCCTTATGATTGGTTAAAATGTAAAAAAAATGCTTTCTGCGCAGGTACATCGTGTAAGTTATATTTGCGGTACTACTGCACACCCATCTAACCCCTCCGACACCTTTGCGACGCTACTAGGAGCTAAGGGTGGTATTCAACTTGTCCAAGACTGTGTCCAATGGCATTGTCTCTCGATTGATATTTGTGATTGTGGGAAAGGGACAAAGCACATTTTAGTTAACAGAGGCTTGTAAGGTTTAATCATAATGAATCAAATTATCTCTTTTTCACCTCTATCCTCAACTTGTACTTTGAAAAGGCCTCGACCAGAGCTTTCACAGTTAACATCCATTTCTTTAATTCCAGATAGACTATAAGTATAGTCACTGCATCACATGTAATCTTCGGGTTAAGAACAAAAAGGAGGCTGCTGCGCACATCCGGACGCGGCAACACATCCAAGCAAGAAAGCTTTACATTAAACCAAACGTGCGCAAAGTGGACACTTTGGGGACTGGTGGCAAAGAAAAAGACAACGTAATGATGGATGTAGCTTGTTAAGGTATACTAGTGACTCTGTTTATAATTTTTTTCGGAAAACTGAATTAGTATAATAAGGCTTATTATTGAACTAGCTTACCTAAATTCACGAGAATTGGTTGAGAGATGCGACCTGTAGAGAACTACCGATCAGACGAACGAAGCCATTTTTGTTTGGCTCTAGCCGAACGGAGAACATCGTGCCTTTCACTCGCACGCTCATCCAAATAAAACTACAATAAGCTCTTGATAATTTATTTATGCGCCGACCGCTCGTGCGTTTTGAGCGCGACGCGCTGCGCAAACGCAGCGGGACAGCGCGCGCACGCGAACGGCCGATCGCCTGTGTGAGTGCGCACGTGGTTGTCCAGGATGCGGCGCGTCTGGAACAATAGTATGGAAATGTACGCGGGATGCCACACTGATCAGAGTCACAGGAAGTGACTTGTATACGGCTCGCCTGATGGTAATCTGACACCTATGAAGCCCTATGAGCCCTCACGCAGACATCCTATACTGACGAGCAATATTTCTGTATATATTTTAAGTCCCGTTCTGAAATTTGGAGTGTAGGGGTTTACGAAGGCGAAAACTCGATCTAGCCATGTCTCATGTCTGGGAAAATTCGTTTTCTCCGTATTTTCTCTATATTCACCCGAGAAGAGCTCCGTCGCCCAGGGACTACAAAAAGTGACCAAGACTTCAGCATAAACAATAGCAAGCTCAATTTATTCGAGTTAATACACCTCCATCTCTGTCGAGGATTCACTAGGACACCATCTAGGTAATCCTCTATCTAGGGGTCAAGCAGACGTAAAACTAGTGTGAAACCGCTGTACGCCTATATGCTTACGTGGCCTTACATTAAATCCTCGGTCGCAGTGGGTGCAGATGTAGTTCTTCGACTTGGGGGTTTTCTCGTGCGTGTATTTCACGTGATTCCTCAAGCCATGACCGTTGAGGAAACTCTGGAACAATAGGGTAGTTGATAATACTAAAAAATAAGAGGAGGAGGTTCTATGTTCCACTGTATGTTTTTTCTCTGATCCCTGGGAAATAGAGGGCAACCCTCAAATTTTATAGGCACGTGTATTGAGATTTCGGCATTTTATATTATAACTCGTGTGTTTACCTTCGGAAATCGAAAAATTGGTGAAGTGGAAGTGATGATGAAGACCACGGATGACTTATGGAACTTTGATTCCGTTGAAGTGGCAACTAATGAAGTGCCAAAGGTGATTCTGAGATCCTTGAAAAATCGACGGAACTCCTCAAATATTATCGGCCCACATATAGCGACTTTTTCTGTAATAATCAACGCATTTGCTCTCGGAAAGTAGATCATGTGGTAAAGAGGAAAGAAATGTTCATGCTTGACGAAGTACTGAATTGAAGTTGGGTTAAACTTTGTTTTCAAAGTTATCTAGTTAAGTAATCACAAGCACGCTGTCGTATAATACACTCCTCCCTTGCCGGCAAGAAGCAAAAGAGACGAATGCTTTCGTTTAATGTACGTAGGTAACTAACTAACCCTGTCACAAATAGGACAAATGTATTTGCTCGACTTGAGATGCTCCAAATTGTAGTGGTTCGTCATGTAGCTGCGTTTGCTGTACGTTCTATCGCATTCTGGGCACGGGATCCTAAAACAAAATGTACGTGTGAGTATTCCTTCTTAGAATAGAATAGAATTTTATTGCATAATACATTTCACACATAGGTGGATTTACAAATAAGTCAGTGGTGTACATTTGACGCCCTGCAAGAGCATAGCAACATCAGAGGGCTAATTATAGTTACATTACAAAAACAACTGGCATAATAGACATATTTAAATTAGATACTTTCTACCATCATTAAAGAATTCATTTAAACAAATGAAATGTGTTATGGACGAAGCGTCGAAAACAACGCGTAATTTCGTTAATACTGAATACCGACCAAAGCCGCCATGGTGGGCTAGATAACATGTCTTGCAATTTTCATTAGTAAGGAGGAACTCGTCTAGGCTTAGGGCGGTTCCTCACACTGTAGCTGACATGTTTGTCGTACCACAAGTTGTTCCTGGCGATGCATCGAAAACAACACGTTACATGCCGGCTTTGCCAATACTAGCCCCAGGGAGGGGTAGATAATTTGCCTTCAGTTTTCATTAGTATGGATACTCGCCTGGGCTTAGCGCGATGCTTCACGCTATAACTGACATGCTCTTTGTACAACATGTTGTTGCTGAACTGCATGTCGCACTCGACGCAGTAGTTGCGCTCGGTCGCATCCACGACGTGCTTGCGCCTGTTGTGCGATATCAGTGAGTGGAATTTCTCGAAGACTACGTTGCATATCTTGCAGCGGACCTCGGAGTGACGGATTCTAAAGGAAAATATAACTATAAGCTGCGCCAATAAAGAATAGAATCTACAATAGGATTGGCGACCCTCATTTCATTATAAGATTATAACTCCAAAAGAAAGAAGTTTGTATTCCATATAGTTAGGATGCGATATCGCGACAGCGGCAACCAATGTGTTAAATACATGGAAGACATCCTTGACTCAGAAAAATATATTCATGCTCATCATACAAATATTAGGCCTTGCCGTGATTACAATCCAGGACCGTCAGATTTAGGCAGGGTCACTAATATCCACTAGGCTTACCCGGTCGTCCATTGCTAGTGTTATATAGTTTATGGCAATAATTAAAAATTGTGTATTATGCCTTAATCGAGTCCAAACTGCGCTACAGCATCATATTTTGGGGTAATAGCTTTAAATATAATATTAGCAGAGCTCTTATCGCACAAAAACGAGCCATAAGAATAATGTTTAGAGTCCCGCAGTGGGTGTCTTGCAGAGAATAATTTCAGACCTTAGGGATTCTGACGGTGCCTAGTTTATACGTTCTTATACTACTCACTGAATTTTTTAAACATAAAACAAGGTTCCAAACCTACGAAGAACAAGAGATTTCTGGTGCGCGTACTCACGCGCACCAGAAATATGAAATTAAATTTTTGCCCAATGACTAGTATAGAGAAGCATTGTACTAGGAACCAGACTGTCAAGTTGTTCCACTTCCTGTAGAGCTAAGAGGTATCGTAAAATATAATAGTTTTAAGGAAAAATTAAAGCAATTTTTATCAAGAGGGTGCTTTTATAGTGTTGACGAAATTTTTGACAGAGAGTAAGTAAAGTGTGTAGTTATCAGATATTAGAGCGTAGTTATTAGATATAAGATATTATATTGTTAGCTGTAAGGAATTCAAACACAATCTTGTATTGTTTACTGAATAAATATGTCTATGTCATTGTCTAATACTTTTGATAAAAAGGCTTGTCGCCAGGCGAAGATAGCGGCCCGTGAAGGCAAAAAAGGTGTATAGAAAAGAGAAGCTTAAGCGAGCTGACCTGATGTGGTGCGCCAGCCTGCTCTTCGTCGTGCTGCGCATCCCGCAATAGTCGCACACCACCAGCCCGTGCATGTCGCGGTAGTGGGCGAAAAACTCGCGGGCCTTCGTGCAACTGTTATCAAAATATATTGTCGAATCTCCTAAATAGAGTCCGGGATAGAACTATGGTCCAACAAACCATACTTATATTATAAATGGGAAAGTGTATGACTGTATGTGTGTGTTTGTTTGTCTGTCCGTCTTTCACGGCAAAACGGAGCGACGAATTGACGTGATTTTTTAAGTGGAGATGGGTGAAGGAATGGAGAGTGACATAGTATAGTTATTATCCCCGAAATCATCCCCTAAGGGGGTGAAAGTTTGTATGGAGCTGCGATATAAACGAGTTCAACGCGGACGGAGTCGCGGGCAGAAGCTAGTCAAAATATATATCGTACAATATCGCAAATAGAATCTGGGATAGAACTATGGTCCACTTATTATAATCCAAAAGTAATTTATTTATCCTATCAAATTATGTCTTACTAAGTTTTATACTTTTGTCTTCAAATTGGTGTTATCGCGCGCCGCAATATGCGGTTAAGAGCCCCTGCAGACTGCAAATAGTTTGGTCGGGCTCTTAATCGATATGAAGATGTATGGTAGTGCGCACATTACAACGATACAAATTAGTTGTCTAATACACACATAAACTATCGGCCGACTAAAAGTCTGCAGTCTGCGGGGGCTCTAAGTTGCCGCGTTTAGTGGCGACTGATGGTAATAATAACTAACGGCAATGTGCTCTTACTCGAAACTGGCTTGGCACTTCCTGCACTCCATCCTGCGGCCGTGCGGGCCGTGCTTAAAATGCATGTAGAGTAGCGGCCGGTCCCCGAACCGCGCGCCGCACAGCTTGCACTGGAAGCGGCGGTAGTGCTCGTTGATGTGATGCGTCAGACGCCTCAGGATCGGGAAACGGGCGCCGCAGTAGTCACACTCGTATTTGTTTTTCTGAAAAAGATCGCGCCTTAGGGGCTGTTCATAAATTACATCATCGTTTTTTCACCCCCCTATCATCATCCTGTTATTCCTTGAAATGGACCCTCCCCCTTATAAAATGACTAACACTATCTAGGTTTTGTCTGATCATGTGGCCTGTCCAGCGCCACTTTTGTTGTTTCACGATCTCCCCAATTATTTTGCTCTTTGATTTGGCTTTTATTATGGATAGTTTAACTCGGTCTTTAAGTTTTATATTTAGCACGCTCCTTTCCATGTGGTTTTGACATGTAGCAAGTCTCTGATAGTGTTTTTTTTGTAAGTGCCCAAGTTTGGCATCCATAAGTTATCACCGGTATAATGCACGTGTCGAAAACCCTAAATTTTTGTCTTGTTGGTATTTCCTTTGCCTTCATAACCTCTTTTAGTGACCAAAACTTCTTCCATGCCCTTGAGGTTCTTTTTTCAATTTCTTTGTTTGTTTGGTCTGAGGGTGATATAATCTGCCCAAGATATACATATACATAATGCCTAATGTACTTACCCAAGTACAAATTCTTCATTCCCCATGTACCGGCTTTTTTTTATCTCGGTCTGAAGCACTATTCTTGGTTTGTACTTGGTATAGTATTGAAAAAACACAGGACTTAGTAGGATAGACCAAAAAGTTTATTTTGACTACTTTGTTAAGTATTATAATAGAACAATTCATCGAACATTCGACTTCAATGAAAACTGAATAATTATAAAAGATTTTGACTAGTTTTATTTAATAATGTCGTCTTATTTAAGTCAGCTTTTCGTTTTTGATGTCATACACAAGCAATGACAACAAAAACAAAGACTGTAATATAAACAAAAATATCAATGTAAAAAAACCGGCCAAGTGCGAGTCGGACTCGAGCACGGAGGGTTCCGTACCATTATCTATAAAAACGGCAAAAAATCTCGTTTGTTGTATGGGAGCCCCCCCTTAAATATTTATTTTATTTTGTTTTTAGTATTTGTTGTTATAGCGGTAACAGAAATACATCATCTGTGAAAATTTCAACTGCCTAGCCATCGCGGTTCTTGAGATACAGCCTGATGACAGACAGACGGACAGCAAAGTCTTAGTAATAGGGGGATTTTACCCTTTGAGTACGGTACCCTAAAAAAACAAAACTAATGCATATTTGGAATCGCAATGCGCTACCGAATATGTCCTTGCTCGTTTCACACCCCATTTTTGAAGCGTCCTGTATAAAAAAAATATTTTGTTGGATGTATTTTTGTGCACAATCACCAACTGCTCTGAATAACCACTAGCCGATATCTCACATCTATTCATCCATTTTGAGATATGATATCAACTTTGTAACCCCGCAGAATACCTGATTTACCCCCAGGCTGGGCACGTACCTCATTATGTACCGCGGCGAGGTGTCGCTCGTACAACTTCTGCTGCAAGAAGCCCCTGTAGCATCGCTGGCACTGAAACTTCTTATTGCTTGTCTTCTTCTTCTTACTCTCTCTATCCCGTATTATGGTCTCAGCGTCGACTGTTATCTAAAATAATACACAGACAAATAATATAGATCTTCGCTTCGTCGTCGTCGACGGTTTTAAAAACGCCTAAACGGGCCGGTTGTCATTAGCTATCATTTAACGCGGGAATAGTCTAGATTGTCACTTTTGTTATGGATTCTTGGAATAGTTGTTAGTTTTAAACGTTGCTCTTATGGCTCTAGAATAAGTGATTACAATTGTTATCTTTGATCCGTGTGGCTTTTATTGCTACATACATACATATAATCACGCCTCTTTCCCAGAGGTGTAGGCAGAGATCACGGATCTCCATTTGCTACGATCCTGGCAAACCACTTTCGCTTCACTCACTTTCATAATATTTCTCATACATGCTCGTCGGTTTAGGGTACTTTTGACCTGGCCTTTTGTTAAGATTTCTACAATTTGATCGGAGAAAGTTCGCCTAGGTCTTCCCCTTCCAACTTGCCCTTCCACTCTTTTTATATACACTTTCTTCGTTAGTCTTCTTTCATCCATCCTCTCTACATGCCCAAACCACCTTAACATACCCTTCTCAATTTTTGTGACAATATCTCCATCCATTCCACACTTATCTCTTATCACACTGTTTCTGACTCTATCACTCAACTTCACTCCACACATACTTCTCAACGCTCTCATTTCTACTGCATTAAATAGAAATAGAAATAGAAATTTATTCACTCGACTTTGGTGTCTTTTCTGCCACACCCAACTTTCACTACCATACATAAGTGTGGGCACCAACACTCCCCTATGCACAGCCACCCGCCAGCCTTTTATTGCTAATAATATAATAATGTTGTAATAATACAATAGTCCAATCACCTAGGGCTCAGTAGATACGAGAGTACAAGCAGCGAACGAAAAAACCATATAATGCGAGCTCCTTTAAAATATTACTAACCATACACGTGCCCAAAACCCGGTATGTGGATGTTCGAACAAAACGGCTGCCTGGCATCGTTGACACCCCGCCCCAATCCCCGCATAATGGCAATGGTACCCATTCTGTGGGGCCTTTTTGTGACGCTACACACAACACTAAACGCTACACACAACGCAACACTAAAACAAATCCGTACAAGTGTCCGATGCGACGCACTCGACAGCCCGTGGGCCTCTTAGAACTGGTTTTAAATGGAACGCTGGCGTAGAAAATGTCTTGAGCCCAGCACATTTTCTTATAAAAATATTTCTGATGTACGTTCTCGCAACAAAAACGACTAGCGACTTTTCGACCTAGATATCGCGGATCCGACTGTGTGTACAGAGTTTAATGGTATTCCGGCATGGGGTCTAAAATGAGGACCAAACTATGTATGGAGAGTTAAGCCAGGTGTACTTGAAAGGTTTTTACCACTACGATGGTAGCAAACAACCGTCTGTCTGGTAAGCGAAGACCATAGCCTACAGAGGCGCCTTTACCTATGTCGCCCGCTACCATTCCATTTTGACCGCGCGCTTACTAGGGGGCGCTAGAGTAATGTTTGCACACGGGCGCAGCGGTCCTAGGTGGCGCCGAGCGCCGCCCGCTATCATTCCATTTTGACCGCGCGCTTACTAGGGGGCGCTAGAGTAATGTTTGCACACGGGCGCAGCGGTCCTAGGTGGCGCCGAGCGCCGCCCGCTATCATTCCATTTTGACCGCGCGCTTACTAGGGGGCGCTAGAGTAATGTTTGCACACGGGCGCAGCGGTCCTAGGTGGCGCCGAGCGCCGCCCGCTACCATTCCATTTTGACCGCGCGCTTACTAGGGGGCGCTAGAGTAATGTTTGCACACGGGCGCAGCGGTCCTAGGTGGCGCCGAGCGCCGCCCGCTACCATTCCATTTTGACCGCGCGCTTACTAGGGGGCGCTAGAGTAATGTTTGCACACGGGCGCAGCGGTCCTAGGGGGCGCCGAGCGCCGCCCGCTATCATTCCATTTTGACCGCGCGCTTACTAGGGGGCGCTAGAGTAATGTTTGCACACGGGCGCAGCGGTCCTAGGTGGCGCCGAGCGCCGCCCGCTATCATTCCATTTTGACCGCGCGCTTACTAGGGGGCGCTAGAGTAATGTTTGCACACGGGCGCAGCGGTCCTAGGTGGCGCCGAGCGCCGCCCGCTACCATTCCATTTTGACCGCGCGCTTACTAGGGGGCGCTAGAGTAATGTTTGCACACGGGCGCAGCGGTCCTAGGGGGCGCCGAGCGCCGCCCGCTATCATTCCATTTTGACCGCGCGCTTACTAGGTGGCGCTAGAGTAATTTTTTTTTTTTTTTTTCGTTTATTGCATATCACATTACAAAGATTGGATGGAATTAACACATAAGTAGGTATACATGTGACACCCTGCAAGGGCACAGCAATATCAGAGCAGAGGGCTAACTAATTTTAATATCTAAGCTTAATAAAAATATAATACACGGTTACATTTTTCACTTGCCGACATTACTAAAGTATTCCTTTAAACTATAAAAACATTTGTTTATTAAAAACAATTTCAATTGCTTGTTAAATAGTTTTGGATTTTCTTGATTTTTTATATCATTAGGAAGGTGATTATAAATTTTAATAGTCATATAATGGGGGCTACTGACCCCCTAGCACACTAAGTTTCATGTCGGACATAAAGCTTTCGTCCCATTCTGGCCAATATGCGAGTGCAAGAGGGACAAATGCTTTATGACCGACATAAAACTTAGTGTGCTAGGGGGTCTGGTGACGAGTTTTAATTTCGAAAATGGCAGTATAAGTTGGTTGATGTTGCGTTTATTTCTTTTAATTTGGGTTGTTGCTTGCGGTGAATATAAATTTAAGTGTTTCCTAACAAATTTACTTAGTAATGTTTGCACACGGGCGCAGCGGTGCTAGGTGGCGCCGAGCGCCGCCCGCTATCATTCCATTTTGACCGCGCGCTTACTAGCGGGCGCTAGAGTGATGTTTGCACAAGGGCGCTAAAAAGGCAAGAGTCGTCTCTTAGCCTGTGCCAATTTCAAGAATTCCTTTATGAGTTGAAGGTGTGCAAATTTTTTCAACATATAATGCATCAATATTTAAGTTTTTTTTCTCAATGCAGTCTGCAGTTGGGGCTAGGAAAAAAAAGTCCAACTTTCCAAATTTCGAGATAAAAAAAGGACGAGAGGGAAGGGAAGACTGCAGTCCGCACGGCACCGTGCGGGTTGGGGACTTAAAAGCAAAAGTTATTTGTCTTACCACATCATAATATTTTCTTTTATCCGGAATATCATCCATGATAATAGTTCTATATTTCTTCTTCAGCACACCCCGTTTCTTGCGTCCCAGTTCCACCTTTATATCCATCTTCTTCTCGAGCAAATCAATTGGTACCAACACTTCATCTAGTACTGTTATGTCTTGGTCATCGATATCATCAAAATCATTTTCGTCTTTCAACTCTTCTTTAACTTTGAAATCATCGTTTTTAATGTCTAATTCAGAATCCCAATTTTCCTGTTTTATAGTTCTGGGTTCTCCTATTTCAATTGCTCTTATATTTAGTTTTTCATCTTCATATACTATTATCTGGTAATCATCTATTTTTTTCGTCACTATTAAGTTTGACAGGTTACTGTGTTGGGACTGCAAACAATAAGTAAATACATAAATATTGTGAGACAATCTTGACAAATCAAGCTAGCCCCGTAGTAAGCTCTATAAGGCTTTTGCTTTATGGTTACTTCTCGACAGTATACAGGGTGTATCAAAAATGGGCTGTGAACTGATCAAGGGCATGTTTGGTTTGTTTATTTTTAATTTGTTTTGGTTTACATTGAAATATTAGTTTTTGTTTATATTAGTCTTTGTTTTGGTTGACATTGCTTGTGTAGGTATATCATTACTTAAATAAATAGGAAACATCCAAGACTCTAAAATAAATAATCATGCTCATCACAGGAATATTTGGCCTTACCAAGATACGAACCCAGGACCTTCAGCTTCATAGACACCATTACTATCCTCTAGGCCAGTTGTCAATTCAAGTATTTAAAAAATATTAAAATCATCCAATTTTTATATCACAACTGTGGCAAACAAGCAACGGCGGGTGTGACGGAATGCGGATACCGTAGCCTATGATTGCTTGAGATTCAAGAGGATTCATAAGCGCAATACCTTTATTGGCTTGAGAATTTGTTGTGTTGATGGATAGACAAATGCAGGTCCGTCACTTTCCACAGTTTATCTAGGGAGCTCTGGTGACCTCCAAACATCAAATGTACATAAATTCATAATGCTGATGGAGTTGAGTTTTAACATTTTAAATATGTATACCTACTTAGTTACTAACTAATAGAATAGGAACCTCTTACCAAAGATTTCTTATTTAACAGATTTTGAGCTTGTGTGATCTTCAAACGGAATGTATGAATGTTATTCAAGATTCTATGGCACTCCCAGCACATCATCAGCTTTTTGATCTGGAAAAGTAGATACATTATGACGTATGAATTACAACTATGGACCCTAGTCTACTAATATAAACTATTTTACTGTGGGAATCTGTAATGCCATGGTTAAAGTAATATAACTAAACACTAACGATTTTCACAATAACAACCCTGCCTAATGTTTTTTGTTCGATATAAGATCATTGCTTACCTTAATGTTCGACTTCTTCAACAACAGTTGATGGTATAGTTTTGCACGATCTTCAACAGTGATTAATTGTCTATCAACGGATAGACAGCCATGACAAACGTTTATTAATTCCATGGCTATTTAAATATTAAATATTTATTTAATAATATTCAACGAAGTAAAATCTATAGCTTTGGCTTTCTGTCAAAACTCAAAACAGATGAATGAACTGAAAAAAAATAGGGTCGCTATTCACGATAGTGTGACGCAAAAATCAAAATAATCAATTGTCAGGAAATAAAATTTTCAGTGAAGTGTCTCTGAAGTGAATGTTTAAGATCCTGTATGCGAGTGAGGAATAATGTTCTTTTAAACTTAAATTTTTGTAAAGACGACTGGGGCAAATGGGCGCAAATAATGGCTATTGCTGTTTGAGACCTAGTTAAAACCGCCAAATATATTGGTTATTTTTATTTAAAACTTTTTTTTTTTTTATTGAGGCAATGTGCTGTTGCGTGTTTGTTTTTGTAGGCAGTATGGCCCATGGTCTTAGCCTGTCCGAATGGACGAATTTATAAAAAAAAAAAAAAAAAGTGTTTGTTTTTGTAGCTGTCAGTGTCAAATCAATCATTCATGCCTGTGTGGCCTGTGTCTTGTCGTTATAACTTATACTCTTAGATCGGTCACGAAAAATTTACTCACTGTATCGTTTTGTTTTCGTGCTTTTATAATGCGTAGTTTTTGAACTATTTGATCTGCAACGATCCAAATGCACGATGATCTACGTTTGCGTGATCTGCATGGTCAAGCGACCGCCTCTGTCACCTATGGAAGCAGAACAAAGGAGATTACTCGAGGCTGTCGTCTCTCCTGTTATAAACACGGTATTTAACAATGATTTCCTTCACTTTGAAAAGGGTGGTATTGCAGTTCAAGTTCTTTGTCCAATGTGTATTTGCGTCTCACATTTTGCTTAAGGAGTGATTGAGATGCACGTACAAAGATTTTGGACAAGTTGAATACCATCCAAAGCTAATGAATACATAGTAAGTAAGTAAAAAACAGGATGTGAGCCCACAACTGGCGCTTAACAGGGACCGTTAGGTATCTAGGGCAGTGCTGAGCTAAACCTTTCGGGGATCCATCCACAACGGTTCGAACTTACAATGTTTACTTCATATATGTATAATCATGACCTTGATTTGAATATTTTTTTTACATGGGCATGGGAGAGGTAAAAGAAGGTGTACCACAATTACAAATGCAATTTATTGTAGTGGTCTAACTATGAGTTGAATCGCAGGTCGAGTCTTCTCAGGTGGTAATAAAATTTGGATTGCCGCCTAGCTGATCCATACTGTAAATCAGAACAGCAAATCTGGACTTTGCACATAAGCTTGAAAGCATGAGTTTAAAATAATGGGTAACAGGGGTACAGGTTAATGTCATATGAAGTCAACTATTAGATTGCAAAAAGATTAATTAATTATACAGTGCAATGTCACATGAGATATTGAATCATTCCTCTTGAATCACTATCTATTTACCCTACATGTGACCCCTGGGTGGTGCTAAAAGTGCAACAACCTGGCAACCATACTGTCTTTTCCAAGATCTCACGGTTCTAAATACTGATTTGCCATACAATAAATGAATAACTCTATCTATGAATAAAAATCGCATCAAAATCCGTTGCGTAGCTTTAAAGATCTAAGCATACATCGAGACAGACAGACAACAGAAAGCAACATTGTTTTATACTATGTAGTGATGAAGAATTTGTATTCCAGGAGGACCTCAAAGCTTTTCAATGGCTACTGTGCCCACACTGCAAACCGTTACTGCAGGCTGTACAGAACTTCCAGCAAACAGCACTCGCTGGAGTAAAGAATCTGAAATATCTCTTGCATAAATTGAACACAGCACCTGTAAGTTTTACTAGCATTATGAAAGTTATGGTGAAGCCTATGCTTGACGTATATAGATTCCAAAAGAATAACCTTAAAATTGCCATTAAAATGAAAAAAAAAAACAGACACTGGCAAACTTACACTTCCAAATAATGGACGTAGCTTAAAAGTAGCTATATTTTTTTGGAATCTA
The DNA here is from genome assembly GCA_945867215.1 of Epinotia demarniana. Lineage (NCBI taxonomy): Eukaryota > Metazoa > Arthropoda > Insecta > Lepidoptera > Tortricidae > Epinotia > Epinotia demarniana. The sequence continues at coordinate 1,558,573 of OX244284.1, read as the reverse complement.
TATACGTCAAGTATATGTGATGCTGCCTGCCTGCAGCTCTGCCCGCCCATTATGTAAAACCCAGGAGTCAGTACGAGAGTCCTCCAGGACTAAAGTGCATTCATCCTTACTTCTCTAATTTGGTAAATAACCTTCTAACCTCAAAATGCATCTTTTTAGGATAGAATAGCAATATTGAGATTAGATCATGCCGAGACGACTTTTCGGACATCACTTCACGATTTTTTGTCTAGCAACGCTTTTTTTTACGATTAAATAGCTGCTATAGTCTAAAAAGATATATTTTGAGGTTAGAATGTTGTTTACCAAATAAGACAAGTAAGGATGAATGCACTTTAGATACTCATACGATTTAACACTTTCACTGTCAGTAATCCGGAATAGTATAATGATGCGAACTGTTTTTAAGTAATCAAGATATATTATGTGTAACGTAGCTTAAAAGTTTTCTATATTCCTACCAAATTTTGTTTGGTTTGAATTTGACATTGCTGAATAATCCGCAATAAACTATAGTTTTCATAAAATTCTTAGTAAGTATAAGGACAAGCGAATGTTAATGTAGGGCTACATTTCATCCTTTGGCTTTGCTTGCGTTATTAATAATACACAGGCAACGCAGCAGGCAGCTGGCAATATACTTGAGTTTATTTAAGTTCGCCACACAGATCGCCAAATTGTTTTAAAGTAGATCGTTCAATAAACAACTCTATCATCCAAAGTAAAAGACTCAAATTCGAATGACAGTTTTATATAAAGTCGGCCATATTACATTCTTAACTAAATAGGTTTTTCTGAAGTGACCCAATCTGTGAGGATGGAATTAATTGACCAATACGGGTCGAAAATCGAAAATTATTATTACTCCAAAAGAAATCATCATCCTCCTAGCGTTATTCCCGGTAATGCCCCTAAAGGAGCCTGGGGTCCGCTTTGATACCTAATCCCAAGATTTGGCATAGGCACCAGTTTTACGAAAGCGACTGCCATCTGACCAGAGGGAAAACTAGACCTTATTGGGATTAGACCGGTTTCCTCACGATGTTTCCTCCACCGAAAAGCTAACGGTAAATAATGTACGTACAAGTTCTGAAAAACTCATTGGTACGAGCCGGGATTCGAACCCACGACCGCCGCTTGACAGCCGTATGCCTGAACCATTAGGCTACCGTAGCTTCTTACTCCAAAAGAAAGAAGGCAAAAAAATATGCATAGTGACGAAAATCCCATTCAGAAGAATTAAGAAGCTACAAAAAGCACAAGCTACAGCTTCAAGAGAAAACGCAAACAGTGCGTGACGTCACAATATGCGAGGCTGTCGCAGGGCATGTCTATGGGCACCCTATTTAATTAATGTCAACAGTAAAACTGCTTTAAGTACCTTTACCTTTTTATTGTAGATTGGAAGTAGAAAACTCAGTGTGGTCAGCATTAAAATAGAGCCAAATGTTTCTACAGCTGCACCCAAGGAGGAATTTATCACTATTGAGACACCCACAAAGGTGAGTTCTAACTTGTTAATTTTTTTAAACACTTTACATACAGTTTAACCGTTTTTCCAGCAGAAGTGTCCAATCAATCACAGTGCTAGATGTTGCCAGTGAAACATTAACTTTATTTCAATGAGTAACTTCATAAACTGAAATTTAAGATGAGATAAAATACTATAGCATTAACTTGTTTTGTTTCTGTCGTAAAATAATGTATCGTTTGAGTAGGCTGAGTAAAAAAAGAAAAATACAGAGCCAACTTTGCATTTTTTTTCTATCGAGGAAATTTTATGCAATCATACATACATACATACATACATACATACATACATTCACGCCTTAATTCCCAAAAGGGGTAGGCAGAGCACATGAAACGTATGTTCCAGCGCCACTTTTAGCATAAATTTGGGTATAAAAGATCGACTAAATGTCATATTGCAGTGATAGGTTGCGAGCCCATCGCCCACAACACACTTCAACCCTGGTCCCTTAGTCAACTTTTACGACACCCACGGGAAGAAAGGGGGTGGTGAAATTCTAACCCGACACCACACGGGTTCAATCATGTATCGATAAAATCAGATAAACAATCATATAGTCAAGAATCATAGATATATCTGAAAAACAGACCTTATTGTTTCTTAATCTAGTCAGAACGAGAACGGTCTTTCAAAGCACGCTATAATTTCCAATGCACCGCCTTAAATGACTGTCACTACGGGCGACATGTTCCCCCCGCCCTGTCGGCGCGGCGTGTGTGCGTCGCGGGCCGCGCGGCGGTCTGAGCGGGCGGAGGCAGTGATTCAAGCGACACCGCCGCGTAATCACTCATCCTGAAGAACTCCCGAAGAGTTCGAAACATGTCGCCGGTACTGACATTGAATACGTGTTATTATTAGCATTGTTTATTTATTTATTTCAGGTTGATCCCCTGACAGAGGAATTGGTTTTGAAATTTGAGCCCAAGGATGAGCCAAAATTTGAGCCTGAGCTTGAGCCGGAATGCGACTCTGATTCGACATTGAGCTGTTATTCCGACGCCGAAGGCCAGGGCAATGAACAGCCCACCACAAGCACCCAGCAAGTTCAAGTAATGCCTAAAATGGTAGGTTTTAGTCGGAACAGCGCATCACAAAACAAGTGCGAGCACAGAATAGATAATACCGCTTTAGCTAAGTTGGTAGTGACCCTGCCTACGAAGCAAGAGGTCCTGGGTTCGAATCCCGGTAAGGGCATTTATTTGTGTGATGAGCACGAATATTTGTTCCTGAGTCATGGATGTTTTCTATGTATTTAAGTATTTATTTATCTATTTAAGTATGTATATCGTCGTCTAGTACCCATAGTACAAGCTTTGCTTAGTTTGGGACTAGATCGATTTGTGTAAGATTGTACCCAATTTTTTTTTTTTTTTAATAGTACAAGTATAGAAGGGAAGGAGTGTCTCCTTTGATCTTTACAAAAGGCGCATTTTTCTCAGCAAAAACATTAAGATTTATGGCCTCTGACGTCGTCGACGACGACGGCGACGTTCATCGCTACAAGTACATGCCGGTTCCCCAACGTTGGGGCACCAACATGTACTTGTAGCGATTAACGTAAATCGTGGAGTGTCCCGCGCCTGGTGCGAGTCGGACTCGCGCACGGAGGCTTCCGTACCATTATCTATAAAAACGGCAACAAAATCACGATTGTTGTTTGGGAGCACCCTTTAAATATTTATTTTATTTTGTTTTTAGTAATTGTTGTTATAGCGGCAACAGATACACCATCTGTGAAAAATTCAACTGTCTAGCTATTGCGGTTGCTAAGATACAGCCTGGTGACAGACAGACGGACGGACAGACGGACAGACAGCGAAGTCTTAGTAATAGGGTCCCGTTTTTACCCTTTGGGTACGGAACCCTAAAAACTAACTAAAATAGAACAGTCGGAGGAAATAAACTTTAGATAGGTACAAATTGTGTCGTTTGTTTTATAAAATAGAACCAATATAGACTAATTAATTACAGACATAGATATAGCTCATGTCATTGTTTATGCAACACGTAGTTTTAAAATGAGAACGAAACTTCGTTTGTATGGGAAGGAGAAATTCGGCCGAGCTTACTGCGGACTCTTAACATTACTAAAATCGAACAATGACGGGTACGCGCGAAAAAAGTGAAGCGAATTGAAGAATATAATAAGCAATTGTACAGTACATATGGTACTACTTTCCCACACTAGTGCGGAAAAGAGCACTTTCCGTGCACATGCCAAAACTTTAAAGAGCCTTATGTACAGTAAAACGTTGTACGATACACGTGCGAATAGGTAATTCGCAACTCGTGTCGATTTAAAACACTCCCCTCGGTCGTGTTTTAATTTATCACCACTCGTTGCGAATTTCCTATTTTCGGCACTTGTATCGTAAATAACTATTATTTTAGGGTGCTACTGCTGGTGGTGAGGGAAAGTTCGATGTGTTCACCCACAACCCGCAGCCGAGCCAGAAGCCAGTTCCGTACCTCACCAGCATCCGGTGGACAGACGGCATACGGTAAACGAACACTTATTTTACTTTAAAATAAGTTTCTGTCAAAGATTTCATTTTTGGTACAAGTTTTTATTGCCGACTGTACTTTTCTGTATACCATCATCAACTACTCACTGAGACGATTCTAACGAGCCCAAACTCAACGGGGTTACGTCGGTTAAGTACTGAATTCCCATGGCCACCTGTCTCCATCATCAGATCAGCTCGATGGTACCATAATATTGAATTGTCATCCAAACTATACTTATACCCAAAATTCGTCACCGGGTCAAATTTAACTTGCAAGATTTGTCCCATACATACTCGTACTAACTGGGCAAGTTAATATAAAGCTTGTAAACAACTTTTAATAGACTTCAATTCAGTAGGTTATTCACATTGCACGTAGAACCGATGGCCGTTGGGGCGGAAATGATCTCGAGTCCACGTATCGGAAGGTGCTGCGTGGGTTGTTAGTGTAATAGTCCGTCAGTTAGACTAACATATCAATTTCAATGCCTTTTATTATCAAACATACAGTTAATTATTTTTAATTTGTTTTATATAATATTTATTTATCTGTCTGTGCTTGCAACAGCCGTCGGTCCTTTTGACACAAAGGCCTCCTCCATTGCCTTCCATGCTTCTCTGTCTCTGGCGAGTCGTGTCTTCAAATCATCTGACCATCTTTTGTATTGTCTGCCTCTTTTTCTTTTTGCGTTGTAACGTGGGGTCCACTCTGTCAGTATGTTTGACCATTTTTGCTTTCCTCTGACCATGTGGCCAGCCCACTTCCATTTTAGAGTTTTTGATTTAAGAGTAACATCTTCTAATTTTGTGATCTCTTATTTCCTTCGCCCCTTTTCTGTCTCTTTTTGTGTACCCTAAAATGCTTCTCTCCATTCCTCTTTGGCACGTTATTAGTTTTTGTGTCATTTTCCTGTTGCGGCCCAGGTTTGGCGTCCATATGTTAGTATAGGCAGTAAACACGTATTGTATTGAAAATTGACTAACATATCAAGGGTCGGCAAAGCCCATGTTACTCCTTTGGACCGGCGGACCGTTTGCCACCGTCGTATTAAAAAAGGCTATCACTAAATATTTGATTGTTATTTTGAATAAATGAAAATTGACTTAAAGGGCCTGTGTTTTCAGGGAAGGCTCTAAGATAAGGAAACGTAAGAAGCCGTCGCGCGTGGCGTGCCCGCGCTGCGGGAAGTCCGTGCTGGACATCTGGCTCAAGTCGCACATCGTTCGGTGAGTAGCTCTTTGGGTCAGAGCATAGTACAATCATCATCATCTTTAATTAAGGCTGCTTTCACGTGCACACTAGCGCCACTGGTAAATAATTGTGATTATTTAAATTTCAATGAAGCTACGGTAGCCCAGTGGTTCAGGCATGCGGCTGTCAAACGGCGGTCGTGGGTTCGAATCCCGGCTCGTACCAATGAGTTTTTCGGAGCTTATGTACGGAATATGATTTCATATTTACCGTTAGCTTTTCGGTGAAGGAAAAACATCGTGAGGAAACCTGCATACATCTGCGAAGAAATTCAAAGGTGTATGTGAAGTCCCCAATCCGCACTGGGCCAGCGTGGGGACTACTGCCCGTTCCCTCTCACACATGAGAGGAGGCCTGTGCCCAGCAGTGGGACGTATATAGGCTGATGATGTGATGTGATTTAAATTTAACGATAGATATTAAAAAAAGGAGGCTGCTGTGCACTGTATTTTGTATTTAAGTACCTTTATTTATTTATTTATTAAGGAGATAAAACAGAAACTGACACAGAAATACAGCATATTGGTGTGTAAACAAGTAATTACATATAGACGTTTCCTTAAACATATCCCACTGTGAACACAAAAGTTATTAACGCGATTCAATACTCGCTAAACAGTACTAAGAAAAACTTATATAATACCCACTATGCGGCGGATCAATTATGCGGTATTAGTCAAGAATATTATATTATTCGAGTTGATTCGATGTACATTTATATAAACTATAAGTAAGTGTAAGAACACTCACCTTGTGAATACATCAAACTAGTTTTTATGTTCCTGGAACGTTGATCTCTGACCTCAAAAGAAAAACGGCCGTTTTAACTTTGGACGCATAGATTGACGAATCCAGCAACATAAAAACTAGTATGATGTTCACAAGGTACTTAAATACATAATACAGTGCATAGCAGCCTCCTTTCTTAATAACTATCGTTAAATTTAAATAATCACAATTATTTACCAGTGGCGCTAGTGTGCACGTGAAAGCAGCCTTAAGAGCCGTGCTCTTGTCGGTGGAGTAACCACTTTTCTATATCCATTGCCAGCCTCTTGGCTTCCTCATATGACTCGACATCAGCTTCATCTTTTATTTGGCTAAAATATGTTATCCTAGGCCTTTCTCTGCCTCTCTCGCCTTCAATTTTACCTTCCAGGATGTTTAGAAAGGAACTGTCCTGCCGTATCAGGTGGCCCACCATCTTGCCTCTCCTGTTTCTAATACATCCTAGCAAACATCTTTTCTCCTCTACCATCCTTTGCATATAGTACAATACAGTCTGTAAATTTCATTCAAGCGTATATTTTAACCAGCCATAGTATTCGACCGTACAAATTATGGATTGGTCTCAGACGGTCCTGAACGCAATTTGCCTAGTTGGAGTTTTGCCCACATTGCAGTTTGACCACCGAGCATTATGACAAAAACGCAAAATGCCTACATCACATTTTCGTCGTTTTGAGGCTACGTTAGCGATATTGACGGAGCCCCGCGGAGCGGGGCTCCTATTTCTGGTCTGTTTGCCCTTCGGGCATCTGAAGAAACCTAACGAACCTAACCTACCTATAAGTGGTCACTTTGCGTTTTAGGCATAATGCTCGGTGGTCAAACTGCAATGTGGGCAAAACTCCAACTAGGCAAATTGCGTTCAGGACCGTCTGAGACCAACGCCAAATTATATAAGACAACAATTTTAAGTAGCTTAATTTATAATGAGTTAATATTTTTTTTTAAGTACGGCCGAGCCGGCCGGCCGGTATTACGTTCAAACTGATTTGACTTAACAAACGTTTTGACTTTTATGGATGTCACTAGACAAATGACATGACCAAACCCCGGATGACGGGAGCAAAAATGCACTTGTCACTAGTGCTTAGTTAAATATCGACTATTCTATCGACATCCATACGAACAAATTATTGAATCAGAAATTTATAGATCAAACGTATTGTCTTACATGTCAGGTTGTTACACAATATTAGGTACATCAGATAAGTATAGATACCATTTCAGTCAACTAATTACATTGGTACTATAATTATATCATACTCACGGGAACGATTTAAATGTTTTGAATGATCTAAAATGGATAAACAGTGATTTGACAATAATACCTAGTACAATAAAACAATTACAAAATCAAAATTTAAGCATGGAAGCCAGTTTAAATATAGTACACAAGTTGAAAGTGCACTTGTCAAGAGTACGGTTACATCCTCAAGGTAAAGTTATTCACAACAAGTATCAGGATGTGTTAAAGAAAAACGTTGGCTTTTTAACTTTAAACATCTTAAATAATTTGATATCTGGTAAAGAAGTGGAAGTACGTTGTACAGAAGAAATCCATAACCACTATGAATTATTTAATTTTGCTCCGATTACTACAGTAGATTTAGAACGGTCCTTTAGTTGGATGAAATGGATTTTATCGCCAAGGCGAAGGAGTTCAAAATCAGAAAATTTAGAAAAAATGTTAATTGTATATTACGAAAACTATATAAAATACTGACAAAATACAAACATTTCGTTTTAATTTTATTTTCAACAACAATTAATACTTCTGCATATCATAGCGGTAGTCCAGTAGGTACATCGTGCTTTTTATCGACATCGATTTAAATGATATAAAATGTGTGTCCTCGCACTATAAAGCTGTCAACGCATTTTTGCTCCCGTCATCCGGGGTTTGGACATGACGTCTAGCGACATTGCGTGCTCAATTAGGTATATAGTATGGGAAAAAAAATAAAGCAGTTATAGGTAACGAAATGTATGTAAATCTTTAGTTTAGGACCGACACAGACCTTATTCTAATTGAATGTAATGGTCATATTTTGTTTTGTTTTCATTAACTTTGTGACATTTAGTGTGTTGTTATATCGGTCCTTGATGTGCAAATTTTAAATTATTATTGTGTTAGATTATTATTCTTTTATTGTAAGATTATTATTTTTATTGTAAATTACCGTTTGACATGTAAAAGTGCCCTTGTGGCCTATTTGCAGAATAAATAATTTGTATTTGTATTTGACACTAATCGTCATAGAAATATTCGCCCGTATGAAATCTACACTATATTGATACGACTGACTTGTGCGACAACAGGCAGGTTTCCTGTCTGGAAGACTGCCTCGTTATTAAAAACGCATTTAAAAAACCTTTTATGATAATTACACAAAACATACGTAGCCACCAATGTAATTTCGACTATTTTAAGTGTGTACTTGAACGAGCCAATCTCATGCCTGATGCAATAGTTTTGACGGAGTGTTGGCTGCAAGTATGTCCCCAATTACCGGTCCTCCAGGGGTATAATTGCTTTGCGTCAGAACAGCACTATCTTCAAAATGATGGAGTAATATTTTTTGTGAGAGAACAATTCAGCGTAAAGGTTCGTAAAATTGACATAAAAGAGGCTAATGCTTTATTTCTGACAATAAATAACGCAATTGACATAATCGGTATATACAGATCACCAAGTTATTACAACTGCGCCACATTTATAGATTCCTTTAGTACATTTTTATCCCGTAGTGTAGGCTGTAGGCATGCTATCGTGACAGGCGATATTAATATAAATATCATGCCGAACGCACGCAGCAGCGGCGCCGACGACTACCTAAATGTTTGCTCCGAGCAAGGCTTTTACACTGGCAATTTCTTGCCCACTCGCGGTAATAATTGCTTGGATCATGTCATGATAAGATCCAAGTTAAAAGTGGCAGTCATCACCTGCAACGAGGATATTTCTGATCATGCCCTTGTTATGACACTCTTAGACTATTCTGTACCAAACGAAAAACGTAAATATGCAGTCAAATTTGACTTTAATGCTATAGAATCAGATATTAAAAACACAGATTGGTCACTTATTTACGAGATGAATAATATTAATGAGGCATGTAACCTTTTCTGTACCTCACTAACAAATATAATTAAAAAACACAAAAAATGCGTCCCAGTCAGTAATTCAAAACTTACAATTAAACAATGGATTACTCCCGGGCTTCTCAAATGCATACGTAAGAGAAGTATGTTGCATCAACAGGCAAATAAAAATCCTAACGATGAGGTGATGTTAAATGAATACAAAAGGTATAGGAACACTACCGCTGATCTCCTAAAAGAAGTCAAAGCTAAATACCATCAGCGAGAACTGTTACAAGTACGTCTTGATGCGAAGAAGACGTGGAAGACTGTAAAATCGGCATGTAATATTGCGACCACCCGCACCCAGGTTTCTGAACTGCTTCATCTTGACACTGACCCTACAGCATCGTTAAATAAAGTTAACTTCTTCTTCAGTTCTGTTGGTAAGAATTTAGCGGAAGTGACACTCAATAGAATGGGAGTAAGCGAGGCGGACTTGGCCAAAATGTATAAAGGTGAAAATTCTCCAGCCTCGTCATTTTTCCTTCGACCAACGGACACTCATGAAGTAGCCTCTTTTATTAAACAACTTAAAGCTGGTAGTTCCCCTGGGCTGGACGGCATTACACCGGATTTATTAAAAATGACAATGGCTAGCGTTATTGAACCAATCACCTACTTATGCAACTTAAGCATAGCATCTGCGACATTCCCTAATATCCTCAAAGTAGCCTCAGTAACACCAATCTACAAGACAGGTAGTAGAACGGAAGTCACCAACTATAGGCCGATCACAGTTGCTATCCTATCTGGAAGGAAATAACAGTCTGTCACCTAATCAATTTGGATTCAGGCGAAATAGATCCACCGAACAAGCCGTAGACCTACTTGTTGGGAAAATAGTAAATTGCCTTGATAACGGTGAAAGATGTGTAGGAATGTTTTTAGACCTTGCCAAGGCTTTTGACACCGTTTCAATCCCGATCTTATTGGCTAAGCTCGAAGGCCTTGGCATCAGGGGACTTGCGCTTAAATGGTTTGAGTCGTACTTACGTGATCGTAGGCAATGCGTACGGGTGGAAAGCCACACCAGTGACTTTGCTAGTGTAGATTTCGGAGTCCCCCAGGGGAGTGTATTAGGGCCAACCCTATTTTTAACATATATTGACGGACTCTGTAATCTTAATCTAGCAAACGCCACGATTATATCGTTTGCTGACGATACAGCTATTCTGGTACGTGGGAAAGACTGGCCAGAAGTTCAAAGTACTGCAGAGGCTAACTTAAAACTAGTGGTTGAATGGCTTGACACTAACTTATTGACATTAAACGTTCAGAAGACCAAATACTTATGTTTTTCTATAAACTCCAGAGGTCAACCTCACGATGAATTCTGCATTAAGGTTCGACACCAGTACGAAAACTCGCTAGGATTCCCTGCCTACGGGAGCGATAGCTTCATCGAACGCGCTGGTACTATAAAATACCTTGGTGTAGTGCTTGACTCCCACCTTACCTGGCAGCAGCATATCGAATCACTTAAAAGTCGCGTTCGAAAGCTTATGTTTGTCTTTCGCGCTCTAAGAAATTTTGCGTATCCGGAACTGTTGAAAATAGTTTACTCTGCACTCTGTGAATCCGTACTAGGCTATTGCAATTCTGTTTGGGGAGGGGCAGCAAAGACGCACCTTATTAGTTTGGAAAGAGCGCAAAGATCCCTTCTCAAGGTTATCTATCGCAAACCATCACGTTTCAGCACCAAAGAACTCTACAAAGTTGCTAACGTCCTCTCTGTCCGTCAACTGTTTTTGAGGAAAATACTGTACAGTTATGGAAAACTACATGACAAGAATTTTGAAGCAGATACAAGACGCCGCCAGCGCTGGAAAACCCCAAAAACTCGTACAAAATTAGCTCAGAGATTTCATCCCTTCATTGCTCCTCTAGTTATGAGACTGTACTGCACATACGAGTACCACCTCATAAAAAAGCCTCCAAGCAAACGGTTGTTGACCGAGTGGCTTATACAACTGGATTATCACGACACTGAACTCCTCATGGCCGTGATAAAATAATTACTACGATCCGTTTAGTCAGTGTTGCAGTGTAGATATTTTATTCTTTTTATTTTATTATATTATATAATTTTACGCCCGGCATAGTGTATGTCACACATACGCACATGCACTCACCATACACACACACGCACACACACACACACACACACACACACACACACACACACACACACACACACACACACACACGCGCACACACACACAAACACGCACGCGCACACACACACACAAACACACACACACACACACTCACACACACACACACACACACACACACACACACACACACACACACACACACACACACACACACACACACGCACACACGTACATGATTTAGCCATCAAAAACTAGGCATATTTAGTTTTAAGCTGTATTTTGCTCTCTTTGTACACTTGTGTATACATATAGATACGTAGGATAAGTATTTGGAACGACGAAACTGGGTCCTGTAACACAGGGTTTCCTAGCTCAGGTCCCAGGGTCGTGATTTATATTGTAATGTTGCCCTTATACAATAAACTTTTTTCATTTTCATTTTTTTTTATAATAACTACAACTTACAAAAGTTGAAAAACCCCGACATTTTCATTTCATAGTCCAAAATCTCAAAAACGGCTGAACAGATTTTCATGAAACATGGCTAAGAACACTCGGGATAAAATTGTCTATGACACAAAAAACCGCATTCAAATCGGTCCATCCGTTTGGGAGCTACGATGACAGATACACAGACACGTTAAACTTGTAACACCCCTCGTTTTGCGTCAGGGGTTGAAAACAAGGTAAGTTATTCCCGTGACAGCTCGTGACGTAAGCAACGAGGACGATGACGTCATCAGCGTTTTAAAATGGCGGACTGTCAGTGGTGCCACGTGGCAAGTCCCTTACGTGCTTTCAAGTAATGTTTACGTTCAACTGGTCATACACAGTTGTCTTTCCACCCAAAATTTATAGTTAAACTAAAGTCGCCGTCAATAGAATTTGCGAACTATGTAAACAAACCGCCATATTGAAATTATATTTCACTATGGCGGTTTGTTTACATAGCAAATTCTATTGACGGCGACTTTAGGTAACAATCGTGCATTAATATAACCTTTTTTGTGTTCAATGGCAACATTAGTGTGACGCAGAGATACATCGTCGGGAATGATTACCTTGTTTATTCTACCATGGGTCATACAGGATGTACCAAAGATGGGGTGAGATCCGATCAAAAAAAAAAAAAAGCAGAAAACGTGTTCCATAATTTTGTTAGTAACAAATGCCTTAAATCTATGTTAGACACACAAAATAAATAACAATTAAATAATACACACAATAGAAGTAACCAGCTCCTCCCGAGCCTCATCTATCCCTTATATAGCATAACTGGTAGGTATCCCGTTCTGATAAGAAAAAACAAAGATCAAAAAAATATTGACGTTATATATTTTTTTTGGTACACTCTGTACAAATCTCACCTGCGCCAATACTTGGAAGCAAGCGAACCCGGTCTCATATAGGATGCAACTATGACACACTAGGATGTATTGTAATCTACACTTGTAAAACTAATATATATATAATAGTATACATTCTTGATTATAGCAATATGTTTCTAAATAGTAACATGCAAAATAAATTTAAATACTTATCCCTATTGTTAATGTCAGAAATCATGTCATATTGAACTATTACAGCAAATAGAATAAAAATGTCAAGAGTTTATATTTCAAGAACCAATTGGTTCGAAACACACACAACACAAACATACATTAAAATAAATATTATTTTAAATTGTTAATTGAACTTTATATTTGTTGTATTATGTTGCAGTGCCCTCACAGGGTTCTGTTGAAACTTTAATAGTTTTAAGATCTTTTATACACACAAAGCAATGAATATATGATTATGACATGTCGCGCGATTTTTGACTACAAAGACGCGAGTGACCCTTTTCATTAATCTACAGTGTGTGTCTGTTACCTCTTCACGCTTAAACGACTAAACCGATTTGGATGAAATTTGGTATAGATATAGTTTGAGTCCCGGGAAGGACATGGAATAGTTTTTATCCCGGAAATCATCCCTCAAAGGGGTGAAAATTTGTATGGAGCTTCGATATAAACGAGTTCCACGCGGACGGAGACACGGGCAGAAGCTAGTATTTAAATATGTCTTGAGACTCATGGGAATTTTCTATATGAAGGTCATAGCCCATTAGAGCCGCCCGGCACCCGACCCGCACCGCCTCGCCTCGGAGCTCTACTAGCTACGGAGTCGATGTAGTGAGCGCATGCCTATACGGGTTCTTAAACTTTTGTTAGACATGCACCCCTTTCAGATTTTCAATAATACCGCGGACCCCTGTTGAAGAAAATGTTGAAAATGTATCTCATGTTTCATGTGTACCTACGTTAAGAGTGAACGAAGTGGCCGTGGACCCCTAGCAATCACGTCACGGACCCCCAAGGGGTCCATGTACCCCGCTTTAAGAAACCCTGATATAAAGAGTACTAACCGCTCGAGGCGAGGCGGTGCGGGTCGGGTGCCCGGTGGCTCTGAGCTGTGACCTTGACTGTGTTGTTGCAGTGTGCACGGCCAGTGGGCCCAGTGCAAATGTGATATCTGCGGGAGGCTGTTTCGGAACGCATTCTCGCTCAAGGCCCACAAGAATACCCATAAAAAGGCAAGTTATGTGTTTAACGTTTTAGAGTGAGATGCCCGCTAGGTGGGCGCCCTGCTCGTGGCTTTCCTCCACAGGATCATCATCATCATCATCATTATACCAGCCGAAAGATGTCCACTGCTGCACGTAGGTGTCGTAGGTGGACCCCTGGAGTCCGCTGGATGCGGGTGCGCAACGATGACTATATTAGTTTTTTTATATAATATTAGTCGCAAGAACGCTCATTTGATATAATTATTGAGGCGTATAACAATACCTACTTAATTACATAAAATATAATTCTCATTTTATACAGGTTGACATTTTAATCAGTGTCCAAATTAAAGTATAAGATTCTTCAGCAAAATTATAAAATACGTTTTTTTTTGTTTCATATCATTCAGTACAAAAAAAATAGTAATTGCTGCTTAAAGTTATCCCAAAAAAACCTTACCGTGCGGGCACCTCGGCGAGTAGTAAGGTTTGCGTACGTCACGCCTCCCCTCCCTCGAGCCCGCCCCGCTCCACGCGGTACTGAATGCCCAGTAACCACGCTGTACAGATAAAGATTTGGGATAGACAATTTATAGTTTAAAAAATACCTACCTGTTTTTTTTCCAAAAATAGAGTCTATTAGTGATACCATATGCCTACAAAAAATTTGGACACAGATTAAATGTCACCCTGCATAATGATGATGTGACATAGTGTACAGTTATCTTAATATTTTTTAGTAGACTGTAGGTCGGTGTAGGTAGCTGATAAGATGATGAATGTCTGTTACGTCTGTTAAGGGCTCTACAAACAATACAATTATCACTTCTGATTTGTCGCATCCTATTTCTGACAAATTGTGGCAATTTAGGGATACCATTTAGTAAAAATAATATTGCCATACCAAAGCACTGTCTCATGATTGAGATATTATTTATTTTTCCTAAGATATCGCTTTTAGCAGTAAGATGCTGACGGGATAAAAAAAAACAAATCGACTATAAAACGCGTTTTTATAGCAGATAACCTTATTAATACAAACTATTTAATAAAATGTGCGTTAAGTTTGTGGAAAGCCTTATTACAAATATAATAATAAATCAGCCTATACAACGTGTCCCAAAACTCAACGATAAGCCGGCACCAGAGGATGGAGCTGCTTATGATTAGTCGAGAAAAAATAAGGAAAAAAATAAATCTCAATTATTTTAGAAATTACAGAAAAAAAATGAAAAAAATATTCACAAATGAATGTCTACAAATATTCAAATATTACTCTTTTTTTTTGTTTTTGGAAACTTAAGTAGCCCTGCTATCTAACACAGTTCTTAAAAATACCATAATACATGTAGTTTTTACACAAAAAATAATCAAAATTCTTTTTGTCCCTACAATTTTGAAAGATTTTTTCTTACAGTCCACTTTCAATCATCATGGTGTAAAAAAATAGTATTGACACCACTATGGCAATTGTTTTCAAAAGATATATTTTTTTTTTTTGAGATATTTTTTTTTCCTTATTTTTTCTCGACTAATCATAAGCAGCTCCATCCTCTGGTGCCGGCTTATCGTTGAGTTTTGGGACACGTTGTATACGTCCCACTGCTGGGCACAGGCCTCCTCGTAAGGATGACAGGGAACGGGCAGTAGTCCCCGCGCTGGCCCAAGTGGGGGTTGGGGACTTCACATACACCTTATTCTTCGTGGATGTATGCAGGTTTCCTCACGATGTTTTTCCTACACCGAAAAGCTAACGGTAAATATTGAATGATATTCCGTACATAAGTTCCGACAAACTCTATTATTGGTACGAGCCGGGATTCGAACCCACGACCCCCGTTTGACAGCCGCATGCCTGGCCCACTAGGCTACCGTAGCTTACAAATTATTACATAATATTTTAAATATTTTACCTCAAAATCATCTGTCTGAAAACTTGGCTGATCCTAAATATTTTCATGGTCCAAATTTAATGATTGTGATGTGCATGCAATTTGTCAGTACAACTTGTTTGACAGTTGGACCAGCAGTGCAACATGCCTCCAGAGTATCATGGGACGGCCGCGACATTTTCTCGATTTTTCTCGCACTATACCTCTTGTTCTAAGTGTTCTAATAAGAGAAAGACGGAATTATCCGTCTGCATTAGCGCGAAAAATCGAAAGAGCTCGCCGTCGCGTGATAGCCTTGCAGACGATAGCAATGGGGTTGGCAACTGTCAAATGTTTGACTAGATAGCGCCATCATAGGTTTTACCTAATCACTAGCCTTTTTCTATGGGATTTGGCTTGAACGGCTTGATTCTAAACAAGGAAATTCCGAAAAAAGAACAAGAATTTGACAGTTTTGGTAGGACTGACAGGTAAAACCTATGCTGGCGCCATCTGCAAATACCTTCGCCCGACCAACCCCATCAGTCAGCTTCTGATATATTGGGGCTGACAAATCATGACATGTATACACCACAGATTACGACCATAGACGACTTGCGCCCGGAGCTGTACTGCCAGGAGTGCGCCATTTCGTTTTCGAGCCCCAGCATGTTCAAGACGCATCTCACGACGCTGAAACATATGCCGAGGGACCAGTATCAGTGAGTGCTTCCATCCAGCCATCAGATATATCGGGGCAGGCAAAGTGCTCACTAATATCTGAACACGACTCTCATTTTTACAAGCTTTAAGGTCATAGCTCACTAGAGCCACCCGTCACCCGACCCTTACTGCCTCGTAAATGTACTAACTACGGAGTTGATGTAGTGAACGGATGCCCGTACAAATCCATATAAAGAATACCTAACCGCTCGAGGCGAGACGGCGCGGGTCGGGTGACAGGTGGCTCTAGTGAGCTATGACCTTTATATTAACTTGCCCTGTTAGCGTGGGACAAATCTTGCAAGTTAAATTTGACCCAAATGGATCAAATGGATTTGTTTGATTTGATCCCGGTGATCGATGGAACTGAAATTTTGGGTGACAATTCAATATGGTACCATCGACCTGATCTGACGATGGAAACAGAAGGTGGCCATGGGAATTCAGTACTTAACCGACGTAACCCCGTTGAGTTTGGGTTCGTTAGAATCGTCTCTAATGAGTAGTCGATGATGGTATACAGAAAAGTACAGTCGGCAATAAAAGCTTGTACCAAAAATGAAATTTTTGGCAGAGACTTATTGACGATCGTAATCGTATTTGCTTTTGCTTAAATAAAATTTTGTGACTTGGCAATCACACAACTTTACTGAATTTATGGTGTTTTGCATACTTAAAACTATGTAGTAATGTGTGATTTCGATTGTGGTGGAAAATTGAAAAATAAAAAAAAGTATGTTGTTATGATAAAATTTGGAATTTCGTTAGCGGACGTTTCTGCTTAATAAACAGTTACTGTTATTGTGTGATTGCCAAGTTTTTCGGGTGGAAGAGTTTCGAGACTTGGCCTCTTTTTTACATGGGATGTTTTTTTTATGGGATCTCGCTTCTTTTTGTAGGTCATTGTGTTATCAATAGGTACATACAAACTATGAATGCAATACCATTTTTTCATTTTTGTCCCATTCACCGCAAATGTAACTTTGTAATCCTATATATTTATATGGGATTACAAGTTATTTCTGCAGTTGGTGGATCTAGAAAACTGGAACGATATTGCAAAATATTTTCGTTTTCCCTTGATTTATACACTAAACACGAATTGTATTCTGAATTTGAAGGTTCTATATTTGCTTGAAGTTCCTTAGAGTATTGATGATCGGTGAGTCAGTCAGTCAGTGACAAAATTAAGAAACTTTGACAAGTTATAATTCTTAAACTACTGGTTGAAATTGAATGAAATTTGAAATATCTCGTGTTTATACAATGCGTGCTTGGTTACTGAATTAATAACTAAATTAAGGCTTCTAGTTTTATCCATAACGAAGTTATAGGGGGTCTAAAATCCAAGTATTTCATCAACTTTGCACAGTTTAGACTGACGAAAATGTATGAAAAGGTGTTTTTTTTTGCATAACACGAAGTTGGTCCCATAGTAAAAACTGTTCAGAATCATGGATAGATTCCCATTTTGCTGTTTTATTTTGTATGTACCATCCTGTATGTCGCTCAGCACAACTTTTCGACATTTATCGTGCTGCCATGAGACGTACGCATTTTGGGAGCGGGCTTGCGAATTGACACGACTTATATTCCCTTCTAAATGAAACCCTAACTGTTAATAAATAAGGTTTATTTTACAGATTTGAATGTGAGACGTGCAAGAAGAGGTTTCCGGACGAAAAGAGACGGCAACGTCACATCAATGTCATGCATCTCGGTCAGGTATGGATTTACACGTATTAAGTAAGTTCTTTAGTAGATGAATAAATTAGGTGACTTCATTTTTAACATGCATGGCCCAAACCAGAGCCCAAAATAGCTTAATTATTCATATATATAGCTTATTCGGGCTTGTTCTTTTAGAACAACGCATTAAAAAAAAAAAATCTTTGTATTCATATTCAGTTTGACTTATTTTAATTTGGTTAAGAACTATCATTGTAATAAGCTTTTTTGGGCAAAAAATGACTGACTGTTGAGTTTGTTTCGGCGTTTCTTCTTAACAGTGGTCTTCTTTTTCAGAAACGCTGGTAGAATTTAGACTTGTAAAAGTGCAATTACGGCCTACTTGCAAAATAAAATTCATTTATTACGTTTATTTAACCCTGGACGCAAAAAGAGGGGTGTAATAAGTTTGACGTGTCTGTGTGCTTATTTATTTTTAATTAGTTATTATTACCAAACAATTGGATAGAAACCTATTAATACGTTTAGAATATTACAATAGAGTAGAATTATGTAATTATTACGGGTCAAAGACCCGTACAATTGTTAGTTACATTTGTGCTTATTCTATGTTAGTTTTATGTGTAGTTAAATATTTAATATATTTGACACACGCCATTACTTGGCCTAGCCAGTGCATCAACATAGGGCAATCAAATCTGTCAGCTAATACAGGGTAATACCGCAAATATAAGTTACATCGGTAATCTTCGTCCACGCCGACGAGGGCTGACAAGTGCCGAATGAAATCGAACGTATGACCATTTCAATAAATACCTTGTTGCACTACATGTAAGGTACGTATGCAATGACAGGTGAACTCGTGCTGTCTCGCTCATGACGCCAGACAAGATGGCGGGCGGAGCTGCCGGCGTCACGCGCAAAATATCGGCCAATGGGAGTTGAAGATTTTACCCGCGCAAACGCGCTGCCTTATGATTGGTTAAAATGTTTGCGGAACTACTGTACCTTCAGTATACTATATTGGCTACTTCCAAGTCGTGCCGTGATAGATGCATTTTTTTCTCGCATTATTTTACATTTAGTACTCGTGCAACTTCATAGTCCTAGCGGTACGCAAAAATATGCTACAAATTGTGTTAAAGGCATGAAAATCAGAGCGATTGATCATTAGGCCATACGAATCAATTTGAACCGTAGTAGGAAAAAAACAAAAAAAAGAGATTTTAAAAATTATGAAAAAAAAGTAAAAGTAAATATTTTTAGAATTGTTTTCTTGGGGTTGCATGTGAGGCTATAACATAATTTTAGGTATATTTTACAGATGATGATTCTACGTATCATAACTGGAGGAGCCTAAACTTGGTAGGTATGTATTGAAATTTTTCAAAAAAAAAAAATTATCCAATCTAAAAAAAGGTGACGTTATAGCTCCTCCCCCTTTTTTTTTTTTCGTGCTACGGGTCAAATTGATTCGTATGGCCTAAAGATCAATCGTTTACATTTTCATACTTTTAAAACCATTTGCAGCATTTGACAGAATTTCGGGGTGTACCGCTAGGACTATCATGATATTAGACGATAATGAGGAATATTTGAAAGCACTACGAATGTCGGGAAAATCCTTAAATTATAATATAATTAAATTATATCCAGCGGCTGACGTCCTTCGCCTGACATGATGATGATGGTGATGATGATACTAGCTTCTGCCCGCGACTCCGTCCGCGTGGTACTCGTTTATATCGCAGCTCCATACAAACCTTCACCCCCCATTTCACCCCTTTAGGGGATGATTTCGGGGACTCAAACTATCTCTATACCAAATTTCATTTAAATCGGTTCAGCGGTTTAAGCGTGAAGAGGTAACAGACAGACAGACAGACACACTTTCGCATTTATAATATTAGTATGAATTAGACTATGTAACACAATGCACAGGTTTTAAATGCAAATAATCGGTTTTAATTTCTTATTTAGTGTTTGAAATTAAAGCTTGAACCCTTTTCGTGTGCTGCCGGTTCATAAGTGTTCAATTAGGTATAGTATTATTTACGTTTTATTTTATG
Organism: Epinotia demarniana; assembly: GCA_945867215.1. Classification (NCBI taxonomy): domain Eukaryota; kingdom Metazoa; phylum Arthropoda; class Insecta; order Lepidoptera; family Tortricidae; genus Epinotia; species Epinotia demarniana. The sequence goes on along the minus strand of OX244284.1, from coordinate 1,538,333 downwards.
ATGCGAACTATTTTTAAGTAATTAAGATATGTGTAACGAAGGTTAAAAGTTTTCTATATTCCTACCAAACTTTTGTTTGGTTTGAATTTGAAATTGCTGAATAATCCGCTAAATTCAATGTGTGTAAATTACAATTTTCATAAAATTCTCTTATATTACGTAAGGTTAGGATTCTAGTGGCAGTTTAATACAAGCAATTTTTTTATTTATTTTATACCACGTTGGTGGCAAACAAGCTTACGCTTAAGCTTACGGCCCACCTGATGGTAAGTGGTTACCGTAGCCTAAGTAATGCAGTGGAGTCGCCATTGTATATCTTTTTATTTGAATAAATGAAAAACTGAACGTATAATCTCTTTATAGTACCGGCCAATAATATACTACCTTTGCATGTTATTGTATGAACGTGTATAGAATAAACAATTTAGGTTTGTTGGTACATCGCATATTTTACTAGTTACATGTTTTACATAAATTTTTGACGACAGCTGCAATGCAATACTGTAAATTACAATAATGATTTTATAATATAACATTTAAAAAAATTCTGCTAAAATGTTTATGTATTCAAGAGCTAGAACAACATGCAACTGGAATTAAAGTTTCTAAATCTTGCATATGTTCTTCTTCTGATGTTAAACGGTTGTCAAGATTATGAAAAGCATATACTATGGCAATTTGTTTCATATTAGCTGGCTTCATCGGTTTCTCAACTTGTGAAAAATCCATATATTAACTAATTTACTTGTATGAAACCAATAAATTTAATTATACATTGTTCGTTTATCAATCATTTATTCATTCATTCATTCAATCAAAAAATATATAACAACGACTCCATTGCTCTTTGTTCACCCCAATGCCAATAATAATTCCCAACTCTAAATATTATGGATTTCAGAAAACACATAAGTGCGACCAATGCGACAAGTGTTACGGGACGGCCTGCTCCTTGCGGAAACACGTCGCGGTCGTTCACGAGAAACGTCCCAACCTGCCGAAGCACGTCTGCCATCTGTGCGGGAAATCTTTCACGGTAACCAGAACCACAAAATAGATAGGTACAGAAGTCAATCACATGTATGTACCTCACTTTTCATACCTACGCTCGGCGGTCGCTCTAGGGTTGTCAACTATGGCTTACGCACAAACAACTATCGTGTATTGGCACTCGTATCCAGTTGTTTCGTTTATTGTTGAGAATGAAACGGGAAGAAAAGAAATATAAATTAATAATGTTATTAGCAGACATCGTAAACTGCGATCGAAATCCATTGAAATGACGTATGACAACCTGTTAGGGATGGCGATGGTTCTAAATTAATGAACTAAAATATTATGTACTAAAATAATACAAATAATAATAACTGAACAGAATCTGAATCTCAGTTTAATGTTATTATAACAGTTAAATGGTAAATTTTTGTATTGTATTTACAATTTTTATCCAAAACTCTCCAAATTTTTCACTTGGGATAGTGAGTAATAATTTTCGCATATTCGATGGCGAAACAACGCAAACAATACAATCAGCATCGCTATTTTCTGAAAAAAAAAACTTACTTTATTGATTGTAAACCCGCAAACCGAAGATTTTTATCGAGATCGAAAAATATTACTTCGTTTCTGACAAACAAAATAATTAAAAGAAATATACTCTCGTAAATCTATAGACAATATATTTATCAATTCCAAGAAGTTTTAGTTTAATATCATAGATTACACTTATCAACCTAGACATTGATAAGTGTAATTTAATACTATAATAATATTAATGATAAATAAACACATTCCGCCATATAAATGTATAAGTAGCATAACTGACGATTCGAAAGTGCTAGTTGCTAAGCCTACTCAATAAATATTTTTTGACTTTGACTTGACTGAGTAACAACCCTAGTACTTCAATGGATTTCGATCGCAGTTTACGATGTCTGGTTATTAGTGACTAAAATATATTACTTTTAATGTCATTGTTGTATAACAAATTGCTCCATTCCGGTCCGAGACGTCGTGTACGTGAGCAGTGTCTATGTGTGCGTTGCTAGAGCGCACTTTGTATGTAGATTGATTTCTGTACCTATCTATTTTGTGCCAGAATTATGCATTCCGTAATAAATAACAATGAAATTATTTCTTAGTAAATTTGACATGAAAAATAAATTAATTTTCTCAAACATGCAATGAAATGTTGGCGTTGTGTGCTTCATAAATTTCATAAAAAAAAAAAAAAAAAAATTAAAATTATTTATTTTCGTAAAATATACATGTTTTTATAATCTAGGGGATGGTGCCGCCCGGTAAGCAAATGTTGCCTGTGTTGGGAGACACCGCTCTTCCTTAGGTTATTAATTGATACACGAAAAATTATACGACTACTTAAGGTTACCAAAATAACTTACATAACAAAATCTAACTAACTGTAACTAGAGACAATAATATGAGGTAAAACTATAACTAACTAGGTTTAACAATGAGCAAAGGTTCATACCAGTAGTTGTGTGTGTGTGTGAGTGTGAGTGTGTGTGTGTGTGTGTATGTATGTGTTAGTGTGTGTGTGTGTGTGTGTGATGTGATGATGAAATGAGTGTGTGTGTGTCGCATATATGTTAATTTATCAGCTTTGTATATTTTCTATTTGCTCGTATGTTTTGGATTTAAGCTTAATGGGCTTCGAAATGTCACGTTTCGGGCGCAGCGAGACGAGAGACCCGTAATGGCATTTTATACAAAATTGGAGGCCTAGGTATTGTTTGTGGTACAAGCACTATTTGTGGCACAGGATCACGGCGTTCAGCCATGAAAAATGAAGTTTGATTTCTTGGAGTTTTTTAATTTATTTCATTGCATGTTTTAGAAAAGCACTATACATATCTCGGCGTGAAAAGGCTTACTTCCCAGCCGTAGTAATGTACTATTTTGTGTACATATTTTTGTAAAACGGTCAAAAACGATGAAATGCTATTTTTGAAATACGAGCGATAGAAATTTGAAAAACGAGTGGTGTTGACCACTCTTATTCAATTCTATCGGAAGAAAGACTTTTACTCTTCTCTGGTACCTACTTATTAAAAAGATATTTAAATAAATTATATTGATTCAATGCTAAAGTGATTGGCTGGTGTACAATTATATTACATTTCTTGCTGAATTTTGTGTTCGAAACCCAAGATCTATTGGCGGGAATATAAGCGTTTCAAAAATTCAAAATTCAAAATTCAAAATGTTTATTTGTAAACATAGGTTGTAAGGCTGTTACATATCATTCTGAGTATCGCTATGTTTTGCCGTTCGGCATACAAATATTGTAGTCCAGATATTGCATGCATGTACTTGAAAACTAATTTAAATAACAATTCAAATAATTTCTCGCTTAAATTAAAGTGTCGCTTAAATATTCACCTACGGAATAATATGCTTTCTCTACCAGGAATTTATACAGTCTCTTTTTAAAGTCTGGTAAGTCATCTGCTCTAGTAATATTTTTTGGTAATTTATTATAAATTTTTGGTGCCATTCCAAAGATGCTTTTGAAAAGAAGAGCAGTTTTAAATGGCCCTGTATAAATGGCCCTGTATAAATTTTATCCTTCTGCCTACAGCTGCTAAAAATGGAGTTCGTTTACTATATCATAAATACATACATATCAATAACTCCCAATAAATAAATTAATGTTTATTTCAAGCTTGTGGCTCATAAAGTGTTAGTTACAATAAAGTACTATTCTCTAGTATTATTAGGTATGTTGAAAAATCAAATTTGAAAAAGCGCTAATTATCTAAAAGCGCTATTTGGATTCATGCGAAAATAATAACGACAAATTTTCGTGTGCGAATGTTTTCTACCGCTTTTAATTTCGAGCTTCAAAAGCAAAAGTCAAAAATCGGTCCCCTGTTGAGCCGGACACCTGGACATACAAACGATTTTCGGGACAAGCTGAAGCATAGAATAGGCATGATGACACATTTTGAAAAACTGTTCTATAATGTTTAGAAACATTTATTATGTACACCGAATAAGATTTTTCAAGAGAATGTAACAGTTAAGTAGGAAAATAATGCATTTTAGTTTTTAAATTTCAAATTGGCGCTAAAACGCTTGTCAGTGTCGTGGCGTCCCGAGTGACGTCACGTTTGTATAAACAGAACGCAGACCTTTGCCGTTTGCTACCTAGATCGCTCAATTGCTCATTGAATGAATATAAATTCAAAAGTTTACAAGTCTTGCGCGGCGCGGCGTGCGAGCGAGAAAGCGCGACAATGACGTATGAAGATCTGACAGATAGCATGGTTCTATCCCTGTCTAACTAGTCGTTCAGTACGTAAGTTTTCTCTGTAATCTGTGGTAATGGCCGTTAATGGGTATTTGTTTATGCAAACGTGACGTCATGCGCTCTGATTGGTGTTTAACATATCATGGCGGGCGTCCGCATTTTTCAGTTTAATTTTATCAAAATAAATAATAATCTCTTACTTAATAATTGCATTTTTCGAATTCTATGATTAAAATATCACTAAGTAATTACCATATTTTAGTGATTGTCAATTACTGTCATCATGCCTATTTCGTTCGCTTCGCTCCCTTGTTCGATTAGCATAGGCTAAGCTAACCTTGAACTTGGTTATTTCCAGGTCCGTAAGAGTTTGGCGGAGCACCTCCTCACGCACGAGGGGCTGCGTCCCCACCAGTGTCCCCTCTGTCCCGCCACCTTCACCTACAAAGCGTCCCTGTACACGCACAATAAACTCAAACACCTCAAGATTAAGGGCAAGTGGAAGAAGAAGAAGAAAGTCGAGAAAAAGGGAAAAGCGAAAGAGGATAAAGTGGACAGCATTGATTGAGATATAGATAATAAGATGAGATATTGAGAATAAGAAATCCCGAGCTCAAACTAATGGCCTAACAATCAGCATTGCCTACCAAAATGTCAGAGGACTCAACACAAAGTTGAATTTTTTTAAACAAAGTATACTTGCTCATGAAAGTGACATTGTCGTCGTCACGGAATCATGGTTGTCAGCATCAGTCGAGGATCCCGAACTGGTGGGAGATGCTTGGAGCATCTTGCGCCGAGATCGCGTCACCGGACGACAGGGAGGCGGAGTACTGGTTGCTTCGAGGCCAGGAATTAATCTACGACGGCGACGAGAGTTTGAAACTGCCGACGGAGAGGATCTGTGGACCTCTTTTGTTGTGGGCGAAACGCTGTTTCATTTGTGTGCTGTATACATTCCACCTAACTCTTCCGAAAGCGTGTATATGCAGTTTTTTCAAAAAATAGAGTCATTCATTGACTCTATTGGTGCGGTCATAATCGTGGGTGACTTGAACCTTAACCCTAAATATGCCTCAACTAGTATCCTAAGTTATTATTGTTTCTGTACCACAGTTTGTGATTTCACTGAAATGAATGAGGTTTTAAATGTGCATGGAGGAATGCTTGATGTAGTGCTCGTGCGACAGCGTGCTCATGGTGTTATGGTTAGCGGGGACCCGGAGGGTAGCCTAGTTCCATATGCCGATGCTTATCATCCTCCTCTTGATATCTCTATCCCGATCACGAAAGCGTTAGGTGACTCCGTAGAGATCGACCCTAGTAACCTCGATACGGGGCGAGATTGGAATTTCTCAAAGGGCAATTACGAGCTTCTTTGCCAACTAATTGCCAATGTGTCTTGGATAACCGTCACTGAAGCCCGAGATGTCAATGTCGCCGTAGACCACTTTTATAAATTGATCTACGGCATTTTTGATTTGTGCATACCCAGGAAGAGAAGGCCCAGCAAGCCCAGCAGACGGTATCCAGTCTGGTTTACGGCAGATCTTATAAGAGACATAAGACGGAAGGCTTTTCTTCACCGGAAGTGGAAACAAACTGGAAACAGGGAAATATATGCCACCTTTTCCAAACTCAGAGCCGATATTAAGACGAGAACTTCTGACGCTTATGAGATCTATATTGGCGGTGTTCAGAGTAGCATCACAGGTAATCCTCGTGTTTTTTGGCAACATATTAACAACCTAAAATCCAAAGGCGGGTTTGAAAACCGAGTGTTATACGATGGAAAGCCGTATGAGGGTGTAGAGGCGGCTCAGGCTTTCGCGAACTTCTTCTCGAGTGTCTTCCTTCCGGGTGCACCGCTACTGGACTCCTCTAAAACTATACAACAGGATGGGACGAGCACTGCTAATTTGATTAATATCGGAACAATATCCCTTCAGGATGTGGAAGTGGGCATAGCTCGTCTGAAACCCCAAAGCTCATTGGGTCCTGATGCCTTCCCTGCGTATATTCTAAAGGGCTGCATATATCTGGCTAGTGCAACCTTTATGTTATATTTTCAACCTAGCTCTACGTACTGGGGAATACCCGAGTCACTGGAAGGTAACTCGGGTACGGCCGATTCCTAAGTCGGGCGATGCAACTCAGGTTGAAAACTATCGTCCCATAGCGATTCTCTCGTCCATTGCGAAGTTGTTTGAGTGCATCATAAACAAGCATTTAGCCCCTCAAGTGGGGCCCTATCTTTGTGACGCTCAACATGGGTTCAGGCCCAAGCGATCTGTTGAGACGAACCTCTTAACCCTGGTAGACACTATCTCTGAGCATTTGGATATGGGGATACAGGTAGACGTGCTGTACTTTGATTTTAAAAAAGCATTTGATAGCGTAGATAACGACATACTCCTTAGGAAGCTATGTAACATCGGTTTCTCGCCAAATCTGCTCAGGTTCTTTGCGAGTTATCTACGCGATAGGCAGCAGTACGTGCAGCACGGATGCTTCGCCTCCGATCCCTACCATACTCGCTCCGGAGTAAGCCAGGGTTCAATTCTGGGCCCTTTTCTGTTCGGCGTCATGATTAATGACTTGGCGTCTCTCCCTAGATGTGCGCAATGTCTTCTTTACGCCGACGACCTAAAGCTTGTTTATGGTCTAGAACAGCTATCTGACTTCGAATCGCTCCAAGAAGATATTAGCAGGGTATATGAATGGAGCATCACAAACAAACTGCTTTTCCACCCCGAGAAGTGTTCCGTGATGTCTTTTAGCCGATCTCGTAGTCCCCTATTTGGTAATTACGTGTTAGGGACGGAATTAATAAATCGCGTTGACACTATTAAAGACCTAGGTATCATATTTGATTCGCATTTGAATTTTCATGCTCATATGAGTAACCTGGCTACCGACTGCTATCGGAGATTGGGATTTGTTATCCGCAACGCTCGCGATTTTGACAACGCGTTTGTCGTCAAGATTGTCTATACCGCTTTAGTTAGGAGTAAACTGGAGGCAGCATCAATAGTGTGGAATCCCCATGAGGTCACTTACGCCTTGCTTCTGGAGAAAATCCAAAAGACGTTCCTTAGATTTTTATTTAAAAAAATCTATGGATACTATCCCTTCCTTTACCCGACAAAATATTTGCTTGGAACTCTGGGTTTTAACTCCCTGGAAGTGAGGCGTAATTATGCACTCGTGACCGGCGCGTGCAGGATATTGCGGGGGGATTCAGAGTGCCCTCAGCTGGTCTCGCAGCTGTTGCGCCTCCGTGTCCCTTCTCTGTCTCAGGCAAAGTTTAATTTCAGAGCTCGTCATTGCGACTTACTTGCAGCACCTAAAGCGCGCACTGTGGCGTACAGGCAATCACCAAGGGTCCGCGCTTTGCACTACATCAACGCACTTCTCAAGTCGGATTCTGACTGTGATGTTTTTGCCAGTAGTTGGAGGCTAATTTGTGAGAAATGCAAAAACCTTTGTGAAGCGATGGATGACCGTCCGTCCTCAGTTAGTTATTAAGATTGTTGTTATGTGTACTTTCTGTCCTAAATTTCGCAGTGCATTAGTATTTACTGTAATGCTGTGTAATTTCTTTTGTACCAATAAATAAATAAATAAATAAATAAATAAATAATAAGTTTCTCAATAAAATATTTTTGGTACAAGCTTTTATTGTGAACTATATTTTGAAGTGTTCCGTACCCAAAGTGGCTACAAATTCAATTCAGAAAGTATGTAAAAAGTGTTGCAACTAAAGAGTATCAATTGTCCGATAGTATATTTCGCCTGAACTGCCACTGAATAGTTGCATTAGTTGTTAAAGACACTGTGTTAAAAATTAACTTGCATTATTTGACCACAACTAACATACATAACGCCACTGCAATCTAAATGAAATGTAAAAAAAATATATTGATACTAAGGGTGAGTTGCACCAAACCGTCTGTAATCGTAAGCGGTGTTCGTTAAAATCTGAATGTATCACAGATTACAGAGAAAAGCAGATAGGCCCTAATAAATTGAACGTTTTCTATACATCCGATGTCTTCTCACTTACGTACTGAACGCCGAGTAAGAAAGGGATAGAACCATGTTATCTGACAGGTCTTCATACGTCATTGTCTCCGCTTTCTCGCTCGCACGATGTAATTCGCTCTCTCGCTCGCTCGACATTTAGTGCACAGAAAGATATTTTCTTACAAGTTATGGATATCGATGTTTACTGTTAATAAATTCGTAATATGCGATATTCGTAAGTAAATTGTATTTCTATCCATACTATGCAAAAATTAATATGGTACTTACCAAATAGAAAACAAAAACCATTACACGACTACGAATATAATAAACTGCATTCATGTTTCATATGTTCGCTACAAATTAAATTATGCAAATACATAGGTAGTCAGACGAGTTACTTTTTATGTCTCACTATTTTGTGGATCTTTAGTGGAACACATTTATTTTTAACCGACTTCTGAAACTTATCAATTCCGCTGGCTCTTTATTTTTTTATGTATGTTCCTCGATTACTCTTAGACGCCTGGACCAATAAGAATGGTGTTTTGTTAGAAAAGGTGGTCCTAGGCAGGTCAGGATCTGAAGATGGGATCCTGGAGAAATCCAGGGCAATCTTCAAATCTTATTTTGAAACGATTTGGGTACTTTGAAATCGTGCATTTGCTTTCAGAAAGCAGTTCTTGCGGTAATATGGAATGTGGCTTCGTGAAGTATTGATTTGAAGTCGATTAAAACTTTGTTTTTAAAGTAGGCTAACACAAAATAACAACGCAATTATATTCCTGAAAATATCTCATTTTAATAAGAAAGTTACATCTAATGCTTTGAATAATAAATATCCAATTATATAGAACTTTTTGCAATCAGTAAACTTGCATCACCTGAAGAGGCAATACAGATGTCTTAGGTATTGTATCTGGTAGCCTTTCATTACTGCTCAGCATCATTTTGTTGTAGTTGCCTTCTAATTGTTGATCCTGGTGAGATCCCTGCATTAAATACAGTAACGAAAACATTATTATACAATATCTATCAGTTGAGCTGCTTAAGTATGAACAGGTAAAATACAAACCGACACAGAGTTACTTTCCCATGTATAATACATATTATAGTAGTTATGGATATATAAAGAAAATCAATGTACTAATACAAATTCTTTGCATATACAAAACTTAAATGAAACGAACTCATCTGGAGGGACCTCAGAAATGTCAAGTAATAAAATAAATAAAACTCACTATACCAACTTACCTCAAGCGGCCTCTGAAAAACTAGGTATCGCCTCTGGCAGCAAGTGTTTTATATTTTTAATAATAACGAAACAGTTAGTTTCGAAATGTTTCGAACATATTCTATGGTGTTTTTTCGGCGTCCAATTATTGCGCCCTACTGCGTCAATCCATTTTTACCGGAAACCTGAAGTTAACAGTTAAAACATGTAACATTAAAATATTTTGTTTAAACGCCTACATGAATAATTCATGTCGACGAAATATCGATATATACATGGTAACAACACTACCCATGTTTACGACAATTGTATTTTTACTAAAAATCCCAAAAATATCAAGTTTGATACATGTAAAAAGTACTTATCCGATAGTATCAAGCATCTGCTGTAATCCCAGACCATTATATTGCGTAATGTACATGAAATATTTGAAAAATAACCAAATGATTCTTACCGATGAAATCCGATTGTTTCTCCGGTCTTTTTTAACAATCTAGCGTAACTTCGGCAGTACGGAACTGCACAAGCCATTGTGCCACTTCATACAACTTAAATCATTAACTTATTACAGAAATATTTAGTTTTTCAACACAATATTCTTGAAATAACCAACTTTCCTCAAGATTCACAAGAGATTTGACGTTGACAGATTGTTTAGCATTTAACACCGTGGTTAACAGTTTTTGGAGACAAGTCGTCAATAGACTCAAAATACCATACTATTCGTCTCATTCTAACTCACATCAGCTGACCATAAGCAGTGACAGAGACAACTATATGAAACATCGTCTTGCTTTATACTGCGCGTCTGTATTCTTATTAGTCTGTGGAATGTATGGAACGTTTGACAAGTTTCTGTGGACTGACAGCTGTCAGCGCCATATTTAACGTTGATCGGTCTGTAATCGTAAGTCAGTGCAACCCGCCCTAAAGGGGATATAATAATAAATAATAAATGTTGAGTCGGAATTGAAACTTTTATTTATCTATTATACTATACCACATGGACTGCGTGAGAGACGATATGAACAGGAAAGATGTGTGTGATGAGTTGACGGGCGATAGAGAGGTATGGAAAAAAAAATACTGCGCCGACCCCAAGTAAATGGGATAAGGACAAGCGAATGATGATGATACTATACCACATTGTCACACCAATAAGTTAGGCGCGACTTACTGTCAGCAGAGATAGCTACGTGTCATACTCTTGTATGTGTCATTGACAATTAGTTAAGGGCCCCTTCGGGGCCCAACTTGGAAAAAAAAAAAGAGATAGCTTCGTAAAATATGTATTAGTCTCTTGAAATTATATTCATATTGTCCGCCACCGCAGGCCGCGCCAGTGTGTGGCAGGCGTAACTTGTTCTGAGCACGTAGCGCACACACTCGTGGGCTTGTTCTCGACCTTGTCGGTCAGCGACAAATCTGCAGTATGCACCCGGCTTTACTTAATAGCCTGGATACACATTGATTAGTGATTAGTGCGAGTCCATGCAAAAGCTACTCGCACTCGCAACAAAGCAAATGTATGGGCTTGCACTTATCACTAATCAAAGTGAATACAGGCCCTAACATAAACTGACACATTAAATTTCTGACATATTTACAACTTGCATACTAGTGTATCTGTGGAATGTAGGTAGATGTCAAATTACACTTGTCAAAACAGTATCTTCTTAGTAGTCTGTGGTCAAAACTCACGAAGTAAACACATAAAAACAGAACTAAACTCGACAAATCGAGTATTTTGCGTTTGAATAATAGAGAGTATTGTTTCAATAATCCAAATGCACGATGATCTACGTGTGCGTGATCTGCATGGTTCAGCGACCGCCTCTGTCGCCTATGGAAGCAGAATACAGGAGATTACTCGAGGCTATTGTGTCCCCCTTCATAAAATCGGTAAATAACTATTCAAAAGTATCTATTTATGTTGATGTGGCGATACTAAACCAAACCATTGTAATTGCCGATTTCAGTTTTCCGTGGGATATAAACGGGTAGCTTGGAAGAGTTCGTTCTGTGCAATTTAATTACAATATCCTTGAATATACCATACATTTTACTGAGCTATAATCCTATATGTTTTGTTCCTCAATGAATTAAAATGTAAAAGTTGAAGGGTGTTGTGGCCCACCTAGCAACCTATCACTGCAATATGATGTTTTGTTGATCTTTAATACCCACATGTATGCTAATAGTGGACTGGAACATAAGTTTCATGTGCCCTGTCTTCCCCATTTAGGGACAAAGGCGTGAATTTATGTATGCATGTGTATGTATGGTTTAAAACGGTAGGACTGATGAAGGGAGTTTTTACAACAAGCTCTCCTAACCAACCCACTCTAGTCTTATTCTAACGAAAAATTGTCTGGAACTCTCCATAATATAACCAACCCGTAAAAGTGAAAACTGAGTAACACCAACAAGCCTGGTGCTTTGTTCTCCTGAACTCGCATATAAATTTTTACCATATTATGATTTTCACACTCTTAACTCAACTGCGACTTGATTCTATGCCAAATATTGAAATTTAAGCCCTGTGTCATATTTTCTAGGTTTAATTTTTAAAAAATATAAATCAAAGCTAAATATTTAGCTTTGAATCGAGTGACTTGAGTTGTTGTTATGTGCGAAGACCTTTAGGGTTTCATTTCCCATCCTGGCCAAAACACTCCCAGATATGTTGTAAAGGACTGCCAAGTGCCATCTTAAGGGAAAACCGGATTAGAGTGGTAAATATTAAAAAAAAACTGATTATTACGATCCAGGATACAAATCCACGACAGCTGCATGCCTGAATCACTAGGCTACCAAAGCTGGTGCTATACTCAAAAAGAATTTATATTTCAGGAGAAGCTCAAAGCCTGCCAATGCCACTGGCTGCTCTGTACAAGTTGCAAGCTGTTCATGCAGACTCTATACAACTTTCAACAAACTGCACTGGTTGGAGTAAAGCATCTACAATGTCTGCTGCACAAACTGGACACACAACCTGTTAGTATTTACTAGCCTTGGAAGACATTTTGACAGCCATAGTGCAGTGTTTTTCAAACTGTGAGTTGCGAGCCCCACAGAAAGTTTGAAAATCCTTCGAATCTCAGAACTGGTGAGCAAAAGTTGTATTATTAAAAATGTCTGTTTATTGTAGATTGAAGATACAACACCCAGAGTGACCACCATTAAAATAGAGCCTCCTGCTTCAACAGTTGCACCCAAGGAGGAATTTGACATTGTTGATGCACCCACTAACGTGAGTTTTACCCATATACAGTATGTTATTCTGTGTTAACATTAACATTTGGTCAAAGTTTTGGAAGAGCTCCCTTGCAGGGATAAGTTCGCCTTTGTAAGGACTTAACCTATTTTGTCTGTATTTTTACCAGTGTTTTGCATACAATAAAGTATTTATCCATATCCACCGATTTGTTTGTCCGTCTTTCACGGCAAAACGGAGCGACAAAATGACGTCATGTTTTAAGTGGAGATAGTTGAAGAGATGGAGAGTGACATAGGATAGTTTTTATCCCCGTAATCATTCCCTACGGGGGTGAAATGGGGGTAAAAGTTTGTATGGAGCTGCGATATAAACGAGTTCCACGCGGACAGAGTCGCGGGCAGAAGCTAGTTTATTAATGCATGGAAAACCAACAGCGCAACATGTTTATAGACATTAATGCCATATAGCCAATTACAATTATTATTTACTGACATAAGTACATTTAGTTGTGTTGGGATGTTTAATTTTATATATTTTTTATGTCAGGTTAACCCTCTGGGAGAGGAGATAGACTTGAAATTCGAACGTTGGCCCCCGGAATCAGAACATGTGCCAGAACTGCGGGATTGCGAGTCTGATTCGAAGAGTTGTGACTCCAATCTTCTTCCTTGTTCTGTCACTGCTGAGGACCGGGACCACTCCAATACCGATGTCCAGAACATTGAACACCCGGCCAGCATCTCGGCACTGAGGATCCAACCAGTTCAAATACCAAAAATGGTAAGTACTAGGCCCTAGGTCAAAGGCAGAGTAAATGGCCTGATAGTGACCACCCTGAATAATCGTTAGTTACATACAGGTCGACCTAATAAAAGCGTGTTAAAAACTGTTCTGGCGCTTCGCCGGCCGCTGCCGCGGCACGCTCGCGACACTCGCTCGGCTCGCGCGCTATAGGGTTGGAGTACACCTAACACTCCTCCTCGCTTCGCTCGTCATCGTACCTACACTGACCTGCCTTAAACTAGGAAGATAATCCGATATCCAGAGGGAGAGGTGCTTAGAGCTCTATGTATACGTCCAGTCTCGATGGAATGTACCTACTCAGATCGTTGAAACAAGTGACAAACACTGGCGAAACGATTTTCTCTGTAATAAGAATTTTGGGAACTGAAACTTATGTTAAACCAAAATTATAGAAAAGGCGATTCGATGAACGACTTATGTGAAATAAAATAATGCATTGAAATTCGATGAGTTCATTTTTGTGAAAATGGTAATTCGAGCAAATGTATGAGCGATCTAGCGAAGTTCGATGAATGATTCCTGTGTGATGACGAAATTCTGCGAACAGTGTTATGGGAAACGATAGTCGATGAAACTATTTTCGGTAAAAGGATGAATTCCCTTATAATAAGGGTGTAAGACAATAAATAAAAAAGTCGGTAACGATGTATTTTCTTGAAAAAATATTAAGATTGTAGTCAATTATAGGAAAAAAACAACGCAAGAAATCATAATCATAAAGTTATGTGTCCAAAGTTTTAGGAGAGGGTATGTTCTGTCCGTTTTCCGCAAAATGGTCATCGCTCGAGGATCTTGACGTCACGATCTGCTTGCGTTTCCTCTAACAAGCAACATTAAAAGGGTTGTAGCTTCGTTATTTTTTTTAAATATTTGAATGGGATTTTCGGCATTGGGCATTTTTTTTTATCAAGGTTTACCAACAAATGTTTACACCAGTGCTTAAAATAGTATACATGATTGTTAAGTTTTGAGTTAGTATTTTAATCTGGCAACATTCTATGCCAGCGTTTGACAGTTCGAAAGTAACTGTCGAGTCACTTGTGTCGTTGTCGTTTTGAAATTCGGTTGATAAAAATTGAGCTCCGCGCAAATACTCGCGCTATTTGTTGGGAGTTCTCTTTGAGACCCATTAAAGAACATTAAGTGCCTTGGAGGAGCAGGAGGACATCTTACCAGCTGCGTATACTCAGGTGCCAGGTATCCTTGGAATCGGGTAAGTGCAGTACGAGCCAGGTCCCAGGGTCCTACACCTGACGAAGGAGCATCGCAGCAGCTCCTTGCAACGGTGAGTGTCTTTTAAGTTTCTTCAAGGCTCTGTTTCGCTAGCTTTATAGATTTTAGTATAATTATCGAAAAACCTACAGTCCACTTATTAACATTTTTTTTCCTTCACACCGGATCTAGAGAAAGTAACTATGGATAGTTTGTTAGTTGTAGCTTAATTTCATTATTTCGGTCTAAATTCCTTGCATTTTGGTGTTAAATTTGTCGTTTTTGCATATATAATTTTCGTTCACCAAATTGTAGGGTAGACATCTTTCGTTTGGAATTAAAGCTTTTATCGGACTACCTCATACATTGCATTCGAATTTAATATCGATTTAAATTATATTTATCGTTTATAAATAATTCTATAATGTTTATTAAAAACTTGTAGGATTTAATCCCAAAATAAATTGATTGTTGAGAAAACAAATTATTTCAAACATTGTCGCTGGCAGAGTAATTTCGTGAAACGAAACGCATCGGAAACCAAATTTGTGTTATCTATGGTTTTTTAAACGTCAAGCCCTTCATGTTGACATTGTTGACATTTTAGTACATAACCTAGTTTAGTGTTGTTTACGGTAGCAGATATTGTATGATATTTTATATTTCAGCTTAATTCAGTGCTTAAAATGAGTGATAACGGTGATGAAGATCAACAATCGGCGATTGTTGATACGTTTCGCGTACAAAGAGACTATGCAATGATGCGTTTGGAACACATCGAGAGTTCTGATTTAGTCGGCTATTGCATCGAAGATTTTAAAGAGATTGAAATAGATTTTCATAGTGCGCAGCTTAAAATAATGAGGCATTTAAGCACTAATGATCGTTCGATTGAGTTCCAAGTGACTAAAGATTTCGAATCGCGTTTGAGATCGGTGAAATGTCGACTAAGGCAGAACACTGAAATTAAGGATAAGGAAGTCAAACCTGTCGTTTCTAATACTTGTTCGAACACGGCCAAGCTGCCAAAAATTACCATTAGATCTTTCGATGGCAAACTTGAGAATTGGGTGTCGTACAAGGAATTGTTTGACTCGCTTATCCATAATCGGGATATCCCTAATGTCGAAAAGTTACACTATTTATTGTCGAGTGTACAGGGCCCCGCCTATGATTTAATTAAGAGCTTTCCGTTATCGGACGGTAATTACTTGAACGCATATGAGACTTTAGCTAAGCACTATGACAAGAAGCGACAGATTGCGTTGGTTTACTATGAGAAACTATTAAACTGTGAACCGGCCAAAACCAAGAGTGATCTCGATAGGATTTTCAGGGCATTTAATGAAAATTTAAACATTTTAGCCAAATTTAATTTACCGGACTATAACTTCATGATGTTTTACTTATTGTGGTCGAAGCTAGACCTCCTTACCAGGGAAGCTTTTGAGTTACAGCTGGATGAAGAAACTGATATCCCACGGTTTGAGGAGTTAAAAAGGTTTATTGAAAGAAGGAGTATAGCCCTAGAAAATTCCACTATAAAGTTAAACATAACCACTAATAAGCCTGCTACTAGTAAAACCAAATCAACACTTATTGTGCCAACGACACCTGTTAGTAACTGCCCAATGTGTGCTACTATGGGCCATGGATTGAGCAAATGTCCCAGCTTCTTAAGGTTGTTGCCGACTGAGAGGTTTAATAAAATAAAAGAAAAAGGACTTTGTATTGTGTGTTTTAGCTCATCACATCGTTTAAGGGCCTGTAAATCGGTTGCTTGTTGCGGCAGGTGTGGATCACGTCACCACACTTTGCTTCATTTTGAGAAGGATGTAGAACGAAGCGATAAGGTCCAGCCGTCTCAGTCTGATAGTCAGTTGACAACGTTATCAGTTCCTGGTTGTAATATGCAAGCCTTGTTCTCGACTGCTGTGGTTCACATTAAGAATATGCAGGGAGAATTGATGCCAATCCGCCTTCTTTTTGATTCTGGCAGTGCTTGTAATTTTATTACAAAAGATGCAGCTGATCGGCTTGGGTTGCATGTTACAAACAGTCATCAGTCTGTGAATGGCATCGGCCAAACCTCTACTGATGTATTGGGCCATGTTGCTTGCGAGATATTCTCAACAAAAGTTGATAACACGTCAAAGTTATTCTCGTTGGACGCGTTTGTTTTGTCTACAATTTGTTCAGATATGCCAGCTGGTCATACTGGGAAACGAATGCCGCCATATGGAACCCACACGAGCAGCAGTACACGCTTCTCTTGGAAAGAGTACAAAAACCATATGTAAGGTTCCTGTATAGTAAATTATATGGATTCTACCCTTTCCTCTATCCTACTCTCTTCGTTCTCGGCATGGTGGGTTATACATCCCTTGAAGCCCGAAGAAATATATCTTTAATTAAATACATTTTTCATTTGGTACGTGGGTTAGTAACTAATTACCATCTATTGACCCAAATATCTTTACGTGTCCCTCTTGCCACCTCCAATCGACTGCGAGCACGCCGCCGCGGCCTATTCGCTGTCCCGCCCGCGAGAACGCGAGCGCTCGCCTCCTCGCCGCTCCACACGGCTCTCACCCTACTTAATGACATCCTGGACAGCGACAGCCAGCTGGATATTTTCTTCACTTCCGAGCTAACTTTTATGAGGTCAGCGAGTCGCTTTTTGGAAAGTATAGTAGCCACCAGCTCCATCCAATAGTTTCTAGATTTAAATGACTTGAGCAATGGTCTCTAATATTAATTGAACTATAAAATGATTATAACCAATGGTAATGTAATGTGCATAAATGTATTTCCAATAATGCGTATTTTGTATGTAATTCATCTATTTAATTAATTATATTTAATGAAGCAATGTTATTATACTCAATGAAATGTTTAATTGTTAATGAATGTAAATGAAATGTACAAACTATAAATTAGCACGTAAGGTCTAACTGTTAGTGTTAATTTGTATAAATAAATAAATAAATAAATAAATATTGATGTTTCGACCTGGACTCATCTGAGGAATTTGGATCTGGCTGATCCTCATTTCTACGAACCAGGACCTGTTGATATGTTGGTCAATGTCAACCTTTTCGCGTCAGCACTTCGGCCTGGTCTTGTCAAGGGCAAGCCCGGTGAGCCTATAGCTATCTGCACTGTTTTCGGCTGGATAGTCATGGGTGAATGTGCTGCTGACATTGATTCTTCTCAGTGTCGTTTTCGTAACGATTCTTGCGTAGTCACCAAGGATTGTCTTTTCGTTTCGAGCTTGTCTCTGGACAGCAATATTAAGCGGTTTTGGGAGATAGAAAATGTCGATACTCCTAAAACTGTGATTATGTCGAAAAATGATTTGTTGTGCGAAAGCCATGTGGAGGCTGTTTATCGTCGTGAGCCTGATGGAAAAATGGTCGTTCCACTAACTTTTGTGGACCTTCAGGACAAGCCTAGGTTTTCAAATTCTCGGGAAATCGCTCTTAAGCGACTTCTAAATTTGGAGAGGAAGTTTCGTATAAACCCTCAATTTCGGACAGCTTATGTCAACTTTATAAATGACTATCTAAAGTGTGGTCACATGGAAGAGGTCGATCCCCCTTCGTCTCGTGAAGGTCATTTCTACTATATTCCCCATTTTGGAGTACTACGTCCTGAATCTATTTCAACTCCTTTGAGGTCTGTTTTTGACGCCAGTGCTAAAGATGCTCTCGGAAAGTCCTTGAATGACACATTACTGCCAGGCCCAAAATTACAAAAGAACATCTTCGATCTGTTGATTCGTTTTCGCTGGCACGCTGTTGTCTTCACAGGGGACATAAAGCAAATGTACCGTCAATTTCTCGTTGACCTTCAAGATTGCGATTATCAACGCATCTTGTGGAGGCCTTCTCCAGAGGAACCTGTAAAAGATTTTCGTTTACTGACTGTCAGTTATGGTGTCTCCTGTGCTCCATATCAAGCACTTTGGTGTATTTCCAAGTTGGCCAAGGAGTTCTCGTCAACTGCCCCTTTGGGTGCAGCAGTTCTCGACAGAGATGCTTATGTCGATGACATAGTGTCAGGCGCAGACTCAGTGGAAAGGGCTGTGCATATTCGTGACGAACTGTTGAAGATTTTGTCGTCAGCACGTCTTCACTTGCGGAAGTGGACTTCCAATAGTAATGAGTTTTTTCAAAACCTGTCGGATTCCGATTTGTATTCGGAACAATTTCGGAATTTTGAAGACGGTCATGATCTTTCGTTGAAGATTTTAGGTCTTCTGTGGCTACCTAAATCGGATGAGTTTTCTTTCATAACCACTCTAGTCGATGGTCGCTGTACTAAACGATCGATATTGTCGGATATCGCTCGTATTTTCGATCCGCTTGGACTATTGTCACCTGTCGTGTTCCTTGAGAAGTATATCATGCAACTTTTGTGGTCCTCAGGAGTGCAATGGGACGACGAAGTTCCTGAGAATATCGCTGGTGAGTGGCTCAAATTAAAATCGCAACTTTCGTCGTTGAGTTCGCTCTCCATTCCTCGTAGAATGATCGAGACGTTTCAGGACATTCAATTTCATGGCTTTTGCGGTGCCTCAGAGCGTGGTTATTGTGCCGTTGTTTTTTGTCGCGTGGTTAACAATAACCAAGATATAGTCGTGCGCCTCTGTTGTGCAAAATCTAAAGTCGCACCACTCCGCAAACTATCGATTCCTCGTCTTGAACTGCAATCAGCTGTTTTACTTGCAGATGTCATGTCAGCAGTTGCACAATCGCTAAAAGAGGTCCATCAGGTAAACAAAGTGTTTGCATGGTCGGACTCTACTGTCGCATTGACATGGATTAAGTCCTGCCCTTCGCGTTGGAAGACTTTTGTCGCTAACCGGACTGCTTCAATCCAAGATAAAATTGCGCCCGATTCGTGGCACCATGTTTCCACTATTGACAATCCAGCAGACCATGGTTCTCGTGGTTTACTGCCTGCCGAACTACTGCGGTGTGACTCATGGTGGGCGGGACCTACTTGGCTTTCGCAACCGGAAGATAGGTGGCCGACACATCTCTCTCAAGTCGATGGATCAGCCTTTGACGAAGAAAAGGTGTTGACCTTGTTCAGTGCATTCAATTCTGATTTCGTTGATCAGATTTTGAATCGTGTTTCGTCCTTTCGTCGTGTCGTTAATATTTTGTCGTACTGTTTCCGTTACCTTCATAACCTGAAGGACCCTAACCGGAAAATCGCCGGAAAGGCATTGTCGTCTAGTGAAACGAACCATACAATTCATTTTCTCGTTAGACACGTACAAGAGCGTGTCTTTTCGACAGAAATTAGAAATGTACAAAAAGGTTCAATTGACTCACTCCCTAAACCGTTTCGTAAGTTGTGTCCATTTCTGGATAAGGACGGTTTGCTCAGGGTGGGCGGTCGGCTCTCTCAAAGTCTTAACATGGACTATGAAAAGAAGCATCCCTTGTTGTTACCTCGTGCACATAAACTCACTTCGTTGATAGTCGAGGAATATCATCGCAGATTCCTGCATCCTGGTTTGCAAACTTTGCGGAATCTAATTGCCCAGGACTTTTGGATCTTATCGCCCAAACGGGCTATTCTCTCGGTTATATCATCCTGCATCAAGTGTTTTCGTGTCCGCCCTCGAGTGTGTCCGCCACCTCTGATGGGAAACTTACCGTCGTTTCGAATCAACCAGATAAAGCCATTTTCGTCTGCGGCTGTTGACTATGCTGGGCCATTTAACATTTCACTTGGTCGGTCGAGAGGCAGCAAATCATACAAGGGCTATATTTGTGTTTTCGTGTGTACTGCCACGAAGGCAGTACACTTAGAGCTCGTCTCGGAGCTGACGTCTGAAGCCTACCTGGCTGCGCTACGACGTTTTATCGCGCGCAGGGGTCGTTGTTCCCGACTGGTTTCGGACCAAGGACGGAACTTCATAGGCGCCAGCAACCTTCTGAAAGATTTAATGGCTGGAGCTTCGCAGGCGGAGCACATAGATTTCGTATTTAACCCTCCCGGTAGCCCGCATTTCTCGGGATTGGTTGAAGCGGGTGTGAAGTCGGTTAAGACTCATCTGTCGCGAGTAATCGGTTTACAGCGCCTGACCTTCGAAGAGTTTTACACGCTTCTAACTCAGATTGAGGCACTGCTCAACTCACGCCCTTTGACACCGCTTAGCTCAGACCCCAATGATTTTTCCGTTTTATCGCCGGGCCATTTTTTGACATTGGAGCCATTGACTCTCCTTCCTGAGCCGCCTTTAACGGATGTTAAAGTTAGTCCTCTTCAGCGTTGGAAATTGTTGCAGAAGATGCACCAAGATTTTTGGCGCAAATGGCACCTTGAATATCTTCACACACTCCAACAGCGCCACAAGTGGTTCACGAAAGAGCAAAACATTGATGTCGGTACAATGGTTCTAATAGTCAACGAACAGTGCAGCCCTTTAAAATGGAGTCTGGGCCGAGTGACTCAACTTCATCCAGGTGTCGACGGAACCTGTCGTGTAGTAACCGTTCGCACTGCAACCGGTGAATTAAAGCGTCCGGTGGTAAAGCTTTGCCCTCTGCCACTTGTTAGTTAACTTAGTAATGTACTTGGTAGATAAAATTAGTTATAGGTTGCCCTTCAAGCTGTCTCAGCTTAGGGTCTAAGTTAAAATTTCGTAGAATTAATTAAGAAAATAGATTAGTCCGACCAAAGCTTTGTTCAAAATACTTTGCATTTTGGTGGGCGGAATGTTAAGTTTTGAGTTAGTATTTTAATCTGGCAACATTCTATGCCAGCGTTTGACAGTTCGAAAGTAACTGTCGAGTCACTTGTGTCGTTGTCGTTTTGAAATTCGGTTGATAAAAATTGAGCTCCGCGCAAATACTCGCGCTATTTGTTGGGAGTTCTCTTTGAGACCCATTAAAGAACATTAAGTGCCTTGGAGGAGCAGGAGGACATCTTACCAGCTGCGTATACTCAGGTGCCAGGTATCCTTGGAATCGGGTAAGTGCAGTACGAGCCAGGTCCCAGGGTCCTACACCTGACGAAGGAGCATCGCAGCAGCTCCTTGCAACGGTGAGTGTCTTTTAAGTTTCTTCAAGGCTCTGTTTCGCTAGCTTTATAGATTTTAGTATAATTATCGAAAAACCTACAGTCCACTTATTAACAATGATAATGTGTTAAAGAGAAGCGTAACATTTACTTAAAGGTAAACTCCACGTGCGAAACTTGTGAAGATCACTAATTTACACTAAAATTAACAGTCACTAGCTACAGTTAATAGGTACAAACAAAGTAAGTCCAAGGGATAAAAATTTAAAGGTTTGTGTGTTTCCTTATGGCTTTGCGTAATTTGCTGGGTGGGTCAAAGTGAATATCCATGTCTTCACTGCAACTGTTGGCCAACTAACATAATCTGCTTACTGGCGAGTTCCTACCTAACACTGACCTTCTGATAGGTGGACATAACGGTGTAAATGTTTTTGCCTTCTTTCTTTTAAAGTAATAATGAATTTTGAGTCTACACCCGTATTATATATCGAGTTCCGTCATCTAGAAAATGGTCTAAATATTCCTTAAAACAGCATTAGTATACCTACAAATGGTTAAGTGGCTATTTATCGAGGTTACCCTGCCACATGGCTCTGTAGTATATATTACTCTTGCCCTTGGTTTAACTATACTTTTTTTTTTCTTTTTTTTTTTTTAACTATACCTAGGCCAGCAATTGTCTATACCTATTACATTTTCCGATGGCCGTTGGGGCGGAAAGGTTCTCGAGTGGCGACCACGTACCAGAAGGCGCGGCGTGGGTAGACCACAAGGTGGACTGATGACCTGGTAAAGAGGTAGTCCGCTGGATGCGGGTGGCGCAGGACCGGTCACTTTGGCACTCTTTTGGGGAGGCCTATGTCCACCAGTGGACTTATTTCGGCTGATATGACGATGATGAACAATCCATACTAATATTATAAATGGGAAAGTGTATGTGTGTGTTTGTTTGTTTGTCCGTCTTTCACGGCAAAACGGAGCGACGAATTGACGTGATTTTTTAAGTGGAGATAGTTGAAGGGATGGAGAGTGACATAGGATAGTTTTTATCCCCGAAATCGTCCCCTAAGGGGGTAAAAGAAGGGGTGTATGGAGCTGCGATATAAACGAGTTCCACGCGGACGGAGTCGCGGGCAGAAGCTAGTGTTTCAATAAATATAGTAAAACAATTTTATTTTAGGATGCAACTGCTGGTAGCGACGGGAAGTTCGAGGTGTTCACCCATAAACCGCAGCCGAGTCAGGAGTACCGCCTCCCCAACTTCCGGCGGAAGGATGGCGCACGGTAACGCAACATATTACCTGTCATTATTGTTGCGACAGAGAGAGCAACATAGCTGCACCGCTTCCACATGTCTTGAACCGCGCAGCATGTATTTGATACCGGGGGGAGTTAAAAATAAGCATATAATATGTTATGCAATTGCAATATGCATATAATATGCTTATTTTTAACTCCCCCCCCCCTCCCCGTGCAGTGCCGGGTTAGAATTTCACCACCCCCTTTCTTCCCGTGGGTGTCGTAAAAGTCACCGGTGTGAAGTTAGCGGCCAAAGTTAGCGGCCAATGATAACCCGACCAAATAAAGAAGTACGCTATTTTTTCATGAGAAACGGTGTCTGAGAATACAATCAAAATCGAAAAAATACGTATTTTGTTTCGGTAAAATAATAATAACATTACATAGAGTACGAATATAATTAATTAAAGTTCGGCCGCTAACTATACATTTTACACATTTTTTTTAGTTATCAAGAGTTTATCAGCCCGTTAGACGGCTGGCAAGGGATTTATAATTACACAATCTTATAAACCACTTACTTACCTAGCTCTCAGAAAACACTAATTTTAAAGCGAAACCTGATTATTTATTAGGGTATATGTAGCGGCAAAGACGGGAGAGACGTTTTGGCCGCTAACTTAAAGCCGCCCGGTAAGTGTCCGAACACATCACAAAATGATTATTATCGCTTTCATATAAAAGCACTAACAAAATAAATTCATATGCTGTCGTTGGTGTAAGTCTCTGGTCGGTAACATGGTAATTTCGTTTTATTTATGATTTTTACTATTTGCGTTAACTTGAAGTCGTGAGCCCTTAAGGTTATCAACCCCTTAGACTGCAGGCAAGAGACTCTTATCCACAATATATGTTAGATAACTTACCTAGCTATCAGAAAACATCAACATTAATCAACATTAGAGTGAAACCCGATTTCTATATTAGGTAAATAAATCGGTAAAAACTTGGAAGCGCGATATTTTTTTGTTTAACATCTACCAGAGTATATCAGCCCCTTAGACGGCAGGCAAGGGACTTCTGACTACAGGATACATTAGATGACTTGCCTAGCTATCAGAAATCATCAATTTTAAAGTGGCACTCGATCGTTCGTTTAAGTAAAATAAGTCGAGAAAGACTTGGAAGCAAGTTTTTTTCTTTTTATCAAATATTAGAGTATGTCAGCCTCTAAGACGGCAGGCAAGGGACACCTGACTGCAGGATACATTAGATGACTTGCCTAGCTATCAGAAATCATAAACTTTAAAGTGGCACTCGATCGTTTGTTTCAGTAAAATAAGTCGATAAAGACTTGGAAGCAAGTTTTTTTCTGTTTATCAACTATCAGAGTATGACAGCCCCTTAGACGGTAGGCAAGGGACTTCTGACTACAGGATAAATTAGATGACTTGTCTAGCTATCAGAAATCATCAACTTTAAAGTGGCACTCGATCGTTTGTTTAAGTAAAATAAGTCGATAAAGACTTGGAAGCAAGTTTTTTTCTGTTTATCAACTATCAGAGTATGACAGCCCCTTAGACGGTAGGCAAGGGACTTCTGACTACAGGATACATTAGATGACTTGCCTAGCTATCAGAAATCATCAATTTAAAAGTGGCACTCGATCGTTTGTTTAAGTAAAATAAGTCGATAAAGACTTGGAAGCAAGTTTTTTTCTGTTTATCAACTATCAGAGTATGTCAGCCCCTTAGACGGCAGGCAAGGGACTTCTGACTACAGGATACATTAGATGACTTGCCTAGCTATCAGAAATCATCAATTTTAAAGTGGCACTCGATCGTTTGTTTAAGTAAAATATGTCGATAAAGACTTGGAAGCAAGTTTTTTTCTTTTTATCAACTATCAGAGTATGTCAGCACCTTAGACGGTAGGCAAGGGACTTCTGACTACAGGATACATTAGATGACTTGCCTAGCTATCAGAAATCATCAATTTTAAAGTGGCACTCGATCGTTTGTTTAAGTAAAATAAGTTGATAAAGACTTGGAAGCAAGTTTTTTTTCTGTTTATCAACTATCAGAGTATGACAGCCCCTTAGACGGTAGGCAAGGGACTTCTGACTACAGGATACATTAGATGACTTGCCTAGCTATCAGAAATCATCAATTTAAAAGTGGCACTCGATCGTTTGTTTCAGTAAAATATGTCGATAAAGACTTGGAAGCAAGTTTTTTTCTGTTTATCAACTATCAGAGTATGTCAGCCCCCTAGACGGCAGGCAAGGGACTTCTGACTACAGGATACATTAGATGACTTGCCTAGCTATCAGAAATCATCAATTTAAAAGTGGCACTCGATCGTTCGTTTAAGTAAAATAAGTCGATAAAGACTTGGAAGCAAGTTTTTTTCTTTTTATCAAATATTAGAGTATGTCAGCCTCTTAGACGGCAGGCAAGGGACTTCTGACTGCAGGATACATTAGATGACTTGCCTAGCTATCAGAAATCATCAACTTTAAAGTGGCACTCGATCGTTTGTTTAAGTAAAATAAGTCGATAAAGACTTGGAAGCAAGTTTTTTTCTGTTTATCAACTATTAGAGTATGTCAGCCCCTTAGACGGTAGGCAAGGGACTTCTGACTACAGGATACATTAGATGACTTGCCTATCTATCAGAAATCATCAATTTTAAAGTGGCACTCGATCGTTTGTTTCAGTAAAATAAGTTGATAAAGACTTGGAAGCAAGTTTTTTTCTGTTTAACAAATATCAGAGTATGTCAGCCCCTTTGACGGTAGGCAAGGGACTTCTGACTACAGGATACATTAGATGACTTGCCTAGCTATCAGAAATCATCAACTTTAAAGTGGCACTCGATCGTTTGTTTAAGTAAAATAAGTCGATAAAGACTTGGAAGCAAGTTTTTTTCTGTTTATCAAATATCAGAGTATGTCAGCCCCTTAGACGGCAGGCAAGGGACTTCTGACTGCAGGATACATTAGATGACTTGCCTAGCTATCAGAAATCATCAATTTTAAAGTGGCACTCGATCGTTTGTTTCAGTAAAATAAGTCGATAAAGACTTGGAAGCAAGTTTTTTTCTGTTTATCAACTATCAGAGTATGACAGCCCCTTAGACGGTAGGCAAGGGACTTCTGACTACAGGATACATTAGATGACTTGCCTAGCTATCAGAAATCATCAATTTTAAAGTGGCACTCGATCGTTTGTTTAAGTAAAATAAGTCGATAAAGACTTGGAAGCAAGTTTTTTTCTGTTTATCAACTATCAGAGTATGTCAGCCCCTTAGACGGCAGGCAAGGGACTTCTGACTACAGGATACATTAGATGACTTGCCTAGCTATCAGAAATCATCAATTTAAAAGTGGCACTCGATCGTTTGTTTCAGTAAAATATGTCGATAAAGACTTGGAAGCAAGTTTTTTTCTTTTTATCAACTATCAGAGTATGTCAGCCCCTTAGACGGTAGGCAAGGGACTTCTGACTACAGGATACATTAGATGACTTGCCTAGCTATCAGAAATCATCAATTTTAAAGTGGCACTCGATCGTTTGTTTCAGTAAAATAAGTTGATAAAGACTTGGAAGCAAGTTTTTTTCTGTTTAACAAATATCAGAGTATGTCAGCCCCTTTGACGGCAAGCAAGGGACTTCTGACTACAGGATACATTAGATGACTTGCCAATCTATCAGAAATCATCAACTTTAAAGTGGCAATCGATCATTTGTTTCAGAAAAATAAGTCGATAAAGACTTGGAAGCAAGTTTTTTTCTGCTTATCAACTATCAGAGTATGTCAGCCCCTTAGACGGTAGGCAAGGGACTTCTGACTACAGGATACATTAGATGACTTGCCTAGCTATCAGAAATCATCAACTTTAAAGTGGCACTCGATCGTTTGTTTCAGTAAAATAAGTCGATAAAGACTTGGAAGCAAGTTTTTTTCTGTTTATCAACTCACAGAGTATGACAGCCCCTTAGACGGTATCGTTTGTTTAAGTAAAATAAGTCGTTAAAACTTGCTTCCAAGTCGATAAAGACTTGGAAGCAAGTTTTTTTCTGTTTATCAAATATCAGAGTATGTCAGCCCCTTAGACGGTAGGCAAGGGACTTCTGACTACAGGATACATTAGATGACTTGCGTAGCTATCAGAAATCATCAATTTTAAAGTGGCACTCGATCGTTTGTTTAAGTAAAATAAGTCGATAAAGACTTGGAAGCAAGTTTTTTTCTGTTTATCAACTATCAGAGTATGACAGCCCCTTAGACGGTAGGCAAGGGACTTCTGACTACAGGATACATTAGATGACTTGCCTAGCTATCAGAAATCATCAATTTAAAAGTGGCACTCGATCGTTTGTTTCAGTAAAATATGTCGATAAAGACTTGAAAGCAAGTTTTTTTCTGTTTATCAACTATCAGAGTATGTCAGCCCCTTAGACGGCAGGCAAGGGACTTCTGACTACAGGATACATTAGATGACTTGCCTAGCTATCAGAAATCATCAATTTAAAAGTGGCACTCGATCGTTCGTTTAAGTAAAATAAGTCGATAAAGACTTGGAAGCAAGTTTTTTTCTTTTTATCAAATATTAGAGTATGTCAGCCTCTTAGACGGCAGGCAAGGGACTTCTGACTGCAGGATACATTAGATGACTTGCCTAGCTATTAGAAATCATCAACTTTAAAGTGGCACTCGATCGTTTGTTTCAGTAAAATAAGTTGATAAAGACTTGGAAGCAAGTTTTTTTCTGTTTAACAAATATCAGAGTATGTCAGCCCCTTTGACGGTAGGCAAGGGACTTCTGACTACAGGATACATTAGATGACTTGCCTAGCTATCAGAAATCATCAACTTTAAAGTGGCACTCGATCGTTTGTTTAAGTAAAATAAGTCGATAAAGACTTGGAAGCAAGTTTTTTTCTGTTTATCAAATATCAGAGTATGTCAGCCCCTTAGACGGCAGGCAAGGGACTTCTGACTACAGGATACATTAGATGACTTGCCTAGCTATCAGAAATCATCAATTTTAAAGTGGCACTCGATCGTTTGTTTAAGTAAAATAAGTCGATAAAGACTTGGAAGCAAGTTTTTTTCTGTTTATCAACTATCAGAGTATGACAGCCCCTTAGACGGTAGGCAAGGGACTTCTGACTACAGGATACATTAGATGACTTGCCTAGCTATCAGAAATCATCAATTTTAAAGTGGCACTCGATCGTTTGTTTAAGTAAAATAAGTCGATAAAGACTTGGAAGCAAGTTTTTTTCTGTTTATCAACTATCAGAGTATGTCAGCCCCTTAGACGGCAGGCAAGGGACTTCTGACTACAGGATACATTAAATGACTTGCCTAGCTATCAGAAATCATCAATTTTAAAGTGGCACTCGATCGTTTGTTTCAGTAAAATATGTCGATAAAGACTTGGATGCAAGTTTTTTTCTTTTTATCAACTATCAGAGAATGTCAGCCCCTTAGACGGTAGGCAAGGGACTTCTGACTACAGGATACATTAGATGACTTGCCTAGCTATCAGAAATCATCAATTTTAAAGTGGCACTCGATCGTTTGTTTCAGTAAAATAAGTTGATAAAGACTTGGAAGCAAGTTTTTTTCTGTTTAACAAATATCAGAGTATGTCAGCCCCTTTGACGGCAAGCAAGGGACTTCTGACTACAGGATACATTAGATGACTTGCCAATCTATCAGAAATCATCAACTTTAAACTGGCACTCGATCGTTTGTTTAAGTAAAATATGTCGATAAAAACTTGGAAGCAAGTTTTTTTCTTTTTATCAACTATCAGAGTATGTCAGCCCCTTAGACGGTAGGCAAGGGACTTCTGACTACAGGATACATTAGATGACTTGCCTAGCTATCAGAAATCATCAACTTTAAAGTGGCACTTGATCGTTTGTTTAAGTAAAATAAGTCGATAAAGACTTGGAAGCAAGTTTTTTTCCGTTTATCAAATATCAGAGTATGTCAGCCCCTTAGACGGCAGGCAAGGGACTTCAGACTACAGGATACATTAGATGACTTGCCTAGCTATCAGAAATCATCAATTTTAAAGTGGCACTCGATCGTTCGTTTAAGTAAAATAAGTCGATAAAGACTTGGAAGCAAGTTTTTTTCTTTTTATCAATTATTAGAGTATGTCAGCCTCTTAGACGGCAGGCAAGGGACTTCTGACTGCATGATACATTAGATGACTTGCCTAGCTATCAGAAATCATAAACTTTAAAGTGGCACTCGATCGTTTGTTTCAGTAAAATAAGTCGATAAAGACTTGGAAGCAAGTTTTTTTCTGTTTATCAACTATCAGAGTATGACAGCCCCTTAGACGGTAGGCAAGGGACTTCAGACTACAGGATACATTAGATGACTTGCCTAGCTATCAGAAATCATCAATTTTAAAGTGGCACTCGATCGTTCGTTTAAGTAAAATAAGTCGATAAAGACTTGGAAGCAAGTTTTTTTCTTTTTATCAAATATTAGAGTATGTCAGCCTCTTAGACGGCAGGCAAGGGACTTCTGACTGCATGATACATTAGATGACTTGCCTAGCTATCAGAAATCATAAACTTTAAAGTGGCACTCGATCGTTTGTTTCAGTAAAATAAGTCGATAAAGACTTGGAAGCAAGTTTTTTTCTGTTTATCAACTATCAGAGTATGACAGCCCCTTAGACGGTAGGCAAGGGACTTCTGACTACAGGATACATTAGATGACTTGCCTAGCTATCAGAAATCATCAACTTGAAAGTGGCAATCGATCGTTTGTTTAAGTAAAATAAGTCGATAAAGACTTGGAAGCAAGTTTTTTTCTGTTTATCGAATATCAGAGTATGTCAGCCCCTTAGACGGTAGGCAAGGGACTTCTGACTACAGGATACATTAGATGACTTGCCTAGCTATCAGAAATCATCAATTTTAAAGTGGGACTCGATCGTTTGTTTCAGTAAAATATGTCGATAAAAACTTGGAAGCAAGTTTTTTTCTTTTTATCAACTATCAGAGTATGTCAGCCCCTTAGACGGTAGGCAAGGGACTTCTGACTACAGGATACATTAGATGACTTGCCTAGCTATCAGAAATCATCAATTTTAAAGTGGCACTCGATCGTTTGTTTAAGTAAAATATGTCGATAAAAACTTGGAAGCAAGTTTTTTTCTTTTTATCAACTATCAGAGTATGTCAGCCCCTTAGACGGTAGGCAAGGGACTTCTGACTACAGGATTCATTAGATAACTTGCCTAGCTATCAGAAATCATCAATTTAAAAGTGGCACTCGATCGTTCGTTTAAGTAAAATAAGTCGATAAAGACTTGGAAGCAAGTTTTTTTCTTTTTATCAAATATTAGAGTATGTCAGCCCCTTAGACGGTAGGCAAGGGACTTCTGACTACAGGATACATTAGATGACTTGCCTAGCTATCAGAAATCATAAACTTTAAAGTGGCACTCGATCGTTTGTTTCAGTAAAATAAGTCGATAAAGACTTGGAAGCAAGTTTTTTTCTGTTTATCAACTATCAGAGTATGACAGCCCCTTAGACGGTAGGCAAGGGACTTCAGACTACAGGATACATTAGATGACTTGCCTAGCTATCAGAAATCATCAATTTTAAAGTGGCACTCGATCGTTCGTTTAAGTAAAATAAGTCGATAAAGACTTGGAAGCAAGTTTTTTTCTTTTTATCAAATATTAGAGTATGTCAGCCTCTTAGACGGCAGGCAAGGGACTTCTGACTGCATGATACATTAGATGACTTGCCTAGCTATCAGAAATCATAAACTTTAAAGTGGCACTCGATCGTTTGTTTCAGTAAAATAAGTCGATAAAGACTTGGAAGCAAGTTTTTTTCTGTTTATCAACTATCAGAGTATGACAGCCCCTTAGACGGTAGGCAAGGGACTTCTGACTACAGGATACATTAGATGACTTGCCTAGCTATCAGAAATCATCAACTTGAAAGTGGCAATCGATCGTTTGTTTAAGTAAAATAAGTCGATAAAGACTTGGAAGCAAGTTTTTTTCTGTTTATCGAATATCAGAGTATGTCAGCCCCTTAGACGGTAGGCAAGGGACTTCTGACTACAGGATACATTAGATGACTTGCCTAGCTATCAGAAATCATCAATTTTAAAGTGGGACTCGATCGTTTGTTTCAGTAAAATATGTCGATAAAAACTTGGAAGCAAGTTTTTTTCTTTTTATCAACTATCAGAGTATGTCAGCCCCTTAGACGGTAGGCAAGGGACTTCTGACTACAGGATACATTAGATGACTTGCCTAGCTATCAGAAATCATCAATTTTAAAGTGGCACTCGATCGTTTGTTTAAGTAAAATATGTCGATAAAAACTTGGAAGCAAGTTTTTTTCTTTTTATCAACTATCAGAGTATGTCAGCCCCTTAGACGGTAGGCAAGGGACTTCTGACTACAGGATTCATTAGATAACTTGCCTAGCTATCAGAAATCATCAATTTAAAAGTGGCACTCGATCGTTCGTTTAAGTAAAATAAGTCGATAAAGACTTGGAAGCAAGTTTTTTTCTTTTTATCAAATATTAGAGTATGTCAGCCCCTTAGACGGTAGGCAAGGGACTTCTGACTACAGGATACATTAGATGACTTGCCTAGCTATCAGAAATCATCAACTTTAAAGTGGCACTCGATCGTTTGTTTCAGTAAAATAAGTCGATAAAGACTTGGAAGCAAGTTTTTTTTCTGTTTATCAATTATCAGAGTATGTCAGCCCCTTAGACGGTAGGCAAGGGACTTCTGACTACAGGATACATTAGATGACTTGCTTAGCTATCAGAAATCATCAATTTTAAAGTGGCACTCGATCGTTTGTTTCAGTAAAATAAGTCGATAAAGACTTGGAAGCAAGTTTTTTTCTGTTTATCAACTATCAGAGTATGTCAGCCCCTTAGACGGTAGGCAAGGGACTTCAGACTACAGGATACATTAGATGACTTGCCTAGCTATCAGAAATCATCAACTTTAAAGTGGCACTCGATCGTTTCAGTAAAATATGTCGATAAAGACTTGGAAGCATGTTTTTTTCTGTTTATCAAATATCAGAGTATGTCAGCCCCTTAGACGGTAGGCAAGGGACTTCTGACTACAGGATACATT
Source organism: Epinotia demarniana (assembly GCA_945867215.1). Classification (NCBI taxonomy): domain Eukaryota; kingdom Metazoa; phylum Arthropoda; class Insecta; order Lepidoptera; family Tortricidae; genus Epinotia; species Epinotia demarniana. The sequence continues at coordinate 1,506,116 of OX244284.1, read as the reverse complement.
AGATGACTTGCCTAGCTATCAGAAATCATAAACTTTAAAGTGGCACTCGATCGTTTGTTTCAGTAAAATAAGTAGATAAAGACTTGGAAGTAAGTTTTTTTCTGTTTATCAACTATCAGAGTATGACAGCCCCTTAGACGGTAGGCAAGGGACTTCTGACTACAGGATACATTAGATGACTTGCCTAGCTATCAGAAATCATCAACTTTAAAGTGGCAATCGATCGTTTGTTTAAGTAAAATAAGTCGATAAAGACTTGGAAGCAAGTTTTTTTCTGTTTATCAAATATCAGAGTATGTCAGCCCCTTAGACGGTAGGCAAGGGACTTCTGACTACAGGATACATTAGATGACTTGCCTAGCTATCAGAAATCATCAATTTTAAACTGGCACTCGATCGTTTGTTTAAGTAAAATATGTCGATAAAAACTTGGAAGCAAGTTTTTTTCTATTTATCAACTATCAGAGTATGTCAGCCCCTTAGACGGTAGGCAAGGGACTTCTGACTACAGGATACATTAGATGACTTGCCTAGCTATCAGAAATCATCAATTTTAAACTGGCACTCGATCGTTTGTTTAAGTAAAATATGTCGATAAAAACTTGGAAGCAAGTTTTTTTCTATTTATCAACTATCAGAGTATGTCAGCCCCTTAGACGGTAGGCAAGGGACTTCTGACTACAGGATACATTAGATGATTTGCCTAGCTATCAGAAATCATCAATTTTAAAGTGGCACTCGATCGTTTGTTTCAGTAAAATAAGTTGATAAAGACTTGGAAGCAAGTTTTTTTCTGTTTAACAAATATCAGAGTATGTCAGCCCCTTTGACGGCAAGCAAGGGACTTCTGACTACAGGATACATTAGATGACTTGCCAATCTATCAGAAATCATCAACTTTAAAGTGGCAATCGATCATTTGTTTCAGAAAAATAAGTCGATAAAGACTTGGAAGCAAGTTTTTTTCTGCTTATCAACTATCAGAGTATGTCAGCCCCTTAGACGGTAGGCAAGGGACTTCTGACTACAGGATACATTAGATGACTTGCCTAGCTATCAGAAAACATCAACTTTAAAGTGGCACTCGATCGTTTGTTTAAGTAAAATAAGTCGATAAAGACTTGGAAGCAAGTTTTTTTCTGTTTATCAAATATCAGAGTATGTCAGCCCCTTAGACGGCAGGCAAGGGACTTCAGACTACAGGATACATTAGATGACTTGCCTAGCTATCAGAAATCATCAATTTTAAAGCGGCACTCGATCGTTCGTTTAAGTAAAATAAGTCGATAAAGACTTGGAAGCAAGTTTTTTTCTTTTTATCAAATATTAGAGTATGTCAGCCTCTTAGACGGCAGGCAAGGGACTTCTGACTGCATGATACATTAGATGACTTGCCTAGCTATCAGAAATCATAAACTTTAAAGTGGCACTCGATCGTTTGTTTCAGTAAAATAAGTCGATAAAGACTTGGAAGCAAGTTTTTTTCTGTTTATCAAATATCAGAGTATGTCAGCCCCTTAGACGGCAGGCAAGGGACTTCAGACTACAGGATACATTAGATGACTTGCCTAGCTATCAGAAATCATCAACTTTTAAGTGGCACTCGATCGTTCGTTTAAGTAAAATAAGTCGATAAAGACTTGGAAGCAAGTTTTTTTCTTTTTATCAAATATTAGAGTATGTCAGCCTCTTAGACGGCAGGCAAGGGACTTCTGACTGCATGATACATTAGATGACTTGCCTAGCTATCAGAAATCATAAACTTTAAAGTGGCACTCGATCGTTTGTTTCAGTAAAATAAGTCGATAAAGACTTGGAAGCAAGTTTTTTTCTGTTTATCAAATATCAGAGTATGTCAGCCCCTTAGACGGCAGGCAAGGGACTTCAGACTACAGGATACATTAGATGACTTGCCTAGCTATCAGAAATCATCAACTTTAAAGTGGCACTCGATCGTTTGTTTCAGTAAAATAAGTCGATAAAGACTTGGAAGCAAGTTTTTTTCTGTTTATCAAATATCAGAGTATGACAGCCCCTTAGACGGTAGGCAAGGGACTTCTGACTACAGGATACATTAGATGACTTGCCTAGCTATCAGAAATGATCAACTTTAAAGTGGCACTCGATCGTTTGTTTAAGTAAAATAAGTCGATAAAGACTTGGAAGCAAGTTTTTTTCTGTTTATCAACTATCAGAGTATGTCAGCCCCTTAGACGGTAGGCAAGGGACTTCTGACTACAGGATACATTAGATGACTTGCCTAGCTATCAGAAATCATCAATTTTAAAGTGGCACTCGATCGTTTGTTTCAGTAAAATATGTCGATAAAGACTTGGAAGCAAGTTTTTTTCTGTTTATCAAATATCAGAGTCTGTCAGCCCCTTAGACGGCAGGCAAGGGACTTCTGACTACAGGATTGAAAAAGAGTGAGAGGAGGACTGAAAAAAACTTGCTTCCAAGTCTTTATCGACATATTTTACTGAAACAAACGATCGAGTGCCACTTCAAAGTTGATGATTTCTGATAGCTAGGCAAGTCATCTAATGTATCCTGTAGTCAGAAGTCCCTCGCCTACCGTCTAAGGGGCTGACATACTCTGATAGTTGATAAAAAGAAAAAAACTTGCTTCCAAGTCTTTATCGACATATTTTACTGAAACAAACGATCGAGTGCCACTTTAAAATTGATGATTTCTGATAGCTAGGCAAGTCATCTAATGTATCCTGTAGTCAGAAGTCCCTTGCCTACCGTCTAAGGGGCTGACATACTCTGATAGTTGATAAAAAGAAAAAAACTTGCTTCCAAGTCTTTATCGACATATTTTACTGAAACAAACGATCGAGTGCCACTTTAAAATTGATGATTTCTGATAGCTAGGCAAGTCATCTAATGTATCCTGTAGTCAGAAGTCCCTTGCCTACCGTCTAAGGGGCTGACATACTCTAATAGTTGATAAACAGAAAAAAAACTTGCTTCCAAGTCTTTATCGACTTATTTTACTTAAACAAACGATCGAGTGCCACTTCAAAGTTGATGATTTCTGATAGCTAGGCAAGTCATCTAATGTATCCTGTAGTCAGAAGTCCCTTGCCTACCGTCTAAGGGGCTGACATACTCTAATAGTTGATAAACAGAAAAAAACTTGCTTCCAAGTCTTTATCGACTTATTTTACTTAAACGAACGATCGAGTGCCACTATTAATTGATGATTTCTGATAGCTAAGCAAGTCATCTAATGTATCCTGCAGTCAGAAGTCCCTTGCCTGCCGTCTAAGAGGCTGACATACTCTAATATTTGATAAAAAGAAAAAAACTTGCTTCCAAGTCTTTATCGACTTATTTTACTGAATTGAACGATCGAGTGCCACTTTTAAATTGATGATTTCTGATAGCTAGGCAAGTCATCTAATGTATCCTGCAGTCAGAAGTCCCTTGCCTGCCGTCTAAGAGGCTGACATACTCTAATATTTGATAAAAAGAAAAAAACTTGCTTCCAAGTCTTTATCGACTTATTTTACTTAAACAAACGATCGAGTGCCACTTTAAAGTTGATGATTTCTGATAGCTAGGCAAGTCATCTAATGTATCCTGTAGTCAGAAGTCCCTTGCCTACCGTCTAAGGGGCTGACAAACTCTGATAGTTGATAAGCAGAAAAAAATTTGCTTCCAAGTCTTTATCGACTTATTTTACTTAAACAAATGATCGAGTGCCACTTTAAAGTTGATGATTTCTGATAGCTAGGCAAGTCATCTAATGTATCCTGTAGTCAGAAGTCCCTTGCCTACCGTCTATGGGGCTGACATACTCTGATAGTTGATAAACAGAAAAAAACTTGCTTCCAAGTCTTTATCGACTTATTTTACTTAAACAAACGATCGAGTGCCACTTTAAAATTGATGATTTCTGATAGCTAGGCAAGTCATCTAATGTATCCTGTAGTCAGAAGTCCCTTGCCTGCCGTCTAAGGGGCTGACATACTCTGATATTTGATAAACAGAAAAAAACTTGCTTCCAAGTCTTTATCGACTTATTTTACTTAAACAAACGATCGAGTGCCACTTTAAAGTTGATGATTTCTGATAGCTAGGCAAGTCATCTAATGTATCCTGTAGTCAGAAGTCCCTTGCCTACCGTCAAAGGGGCTGACATACTCTGATATTTGTTAAACAGAAAAAAACTTGCTTCCAAGTCTTTATCAACTTATTTTACTGAAACAAACGATCGAGTGCCACTTTAAAGTTGATGATTTCTAATAGCTAGGCAAGTCATCTAATGTATCCTGCAGTCAGAAGTCCCTTGCCTGCCGTCTAAGAGGCTGACATACTCTAATATTTGATAAAAAGAAAAAAACTTGCTTCCAAGTCTTTATCGACTTATTTTACTTAAACGAACGATCGAGTGCCACTTTTAAATTGATGATTTCTGATAGCTAGGCAAGTCATCTAATGTATCCTGTAGTCAGAAGTCCCTTGCCTGCCGTCTAAGGGGCTGACATACTCTGATAGTTGATAAACAGAAAAAAACTTGCTTTCAAGTCTTTATCGACATATTTTACTGAAACAAACGATCGAGTGCCACTTTTAAATTGATGATTTCTGATAGCTAGGCAAGTCATCTAATGTATCCTGTAGTCAGAAGTCCCTTGCCTACCGTCTAAGGGGCTGTCATACTCTGATAGTTGATAAACAGAAAAAAACTTGCTTCCAAGTCTTTATCGACTTATTTTACTTAAACAAACGATCGAGTGCCACTTTAAAATTGATGATTTCTGATAGCTACGCAAGTCATCTAATGTATCCTGTAGTCAGAAGTCCCTTGCCTACCGTCTAAGGGGCTGACATACTCTGATATTTGATAAACAGAAAAAAACTTGCTTCCAAGTCTTTATCGACTTGGAAGCAAGTTTTAACGACTTATTTTACTTAAACAAACGATACCGTCTAAGGGGCTGTCATACTCTGTGAGTTGATAAAAAGAAAAAAACTTGCTTCCAAGTCTTTATCGACTTATTTTACTAAAACGAACGATCGAGTGCCACTTTAAAATTGATGATTTCTGATAGCTAGGCAAGTCATCTAATGTATCCTGTAGTCAGAAGTCCCTTGCCTGCCGTCTAAGGGGCGGACATACTCTGATATTTGATAAACAGAAAAAAACTTGCTTTCAAGTCTTTATCGACTTATTTTACTTATACAAACGATCGAGTGCCACTTTAAAATTGATGATTTCTGATAGCTAGGCAAGTCATCTAATGTATCCTGTAGTCAGAAGTCCCTTGCCTACCGTCTAAGGGGCTGACATACTCTGATAGTTGATAAAAAGAAAAAAACTTGCTTCCAAGTCTTTATCGACTTATTTTACTGAAACAAACGATCGAGTGCCACTTTAAAGTTGATGATATCTGATAGCTAGGCAAGTCATCTAATGTATCCTGTAGTCAGAAGTCCCTTGCCTACCGTCTAAGGGGCTGACATACTCTGATAGTTGATAAACAGAAAAAAAACTTGCTTCCAAGTCTTTATCGACTTATTTTACTGAAACAAACGATCGAGTGCCACTTTAAAATTGATGATTTCTGATAGCTAGGCAAGTCATCTAATGTATCCAGTAGTCAGAAGTCCCTTGCTTGCCGTCTAAGGGGCTGACATACTCTGATAATTGATAAACAGAAAAAAACTTGCTTCCAAGTCTTTATCGACTTATTTTACTTAAACAAATGATCGAGTGCCACTTTAAAGTTGATGATTTCTGATAGCTAGGCAAGTCATCTAATGTATCCTGTAGTCAGAAGTCCCTTGCCTGCCGTCTAAGGGGCTGACATACTCTGATAGTTGATAAGCAGAAAAAAATTTGCTTGCAAGTCTTTTTCGACTTATTTTACTTAAACAAACGATCGAGTGCCAGTTTAAAGTTGATGATTTCTGATAGCGAGGCAAGTCATCTAATGTATCTTGCAGTCAGAAGTCCCTTGCCTGCCGTCTAAGGGGCTGACATACTCTGATAGTTGATAAACAGAAAAAAACTGGCTTCCAAGTCTTTATCGACTTATTTTACTGAAACAAACGATCGAGTACCACTTTAAAGTTGATGATTTCTGATAGCTAGGCAAGTCATCTAATGTATCCTGTAGTCAGAAGTCCCTTGCTTGCCGTCTAAGGGGCTGACATACTCTGATATTTGATAAACAGAAAAAAACTTGCTTCCAAGTCTTTATCGACTTATTTTACTTAAACAAATGATCGAGTGCCACTTTAAAGTTGATGATTTCTGATAGCTAGGCAAGTCATCTAATGTATCCTGTAGTCAGAAGTCCCTTGCCTGCCGTCTAAGGGGCTGATATACTCTGGTAGATGTTAAACAAAAAAATATCGCGCTTCCAAGTTTTTACCGATTTATTTACCTAATATAGAAATCGGGTTTCACTCTAATGTTGATTAATGTTGATGTTTTCTGATAGCTAGGTAAGTTATCTAACATATATTGTGGATAAGAGTCTCTTGCCTGCAGTCTAAGGGGTTGATAACCTTAAGGGCTCACGACTTCAAGTTAACGCAAATAGTAAAAATCATAAATAAAACGAAATTACCATGTTACTGACCAGAGACTTACACCAACGACAGCATATGAATTTATTTTGTTAGTGCTTTTATATGAAAGCGATGATAATCATTTTGTGATGTGTTCGGACACTTACCGGGCGGCTTTAAGTTAGCGGCCAAAACGTCTTTCCCGTCTTTGCCGCTACATATACCCTAATAAATAATCAGATTTCGCTTTAAAATTAGTGTTTTCTGAGAGCTAGGTAAGTGGTTTATAAGATTGTGTAATTATAAATCCCTTGCCAGCCGTCTAACGGGCTGATAAACACTTGATAACTAAAAAAAATGTGTAAAATGTATAGTTAGCGGCCGAACTTTAATTAATTATATTCGTACTCTATGTAATGTTATCATTATTTTACCGAAACCTAATACGTATTTTTTCGATTTTGATTGTATTCTCAGACACCGTTTCTCATGAAAAAATAGCGTACGTCTTTATTTGGTCGGGTTATCATTGGCCGCTAACTTTGGCCGCTAACTTCACACCGGTGTAAAAGTCGACTAAGGGAGCAGGGTTAAAGTGTGTTGTGGGCGATGGGCTAGCAACCTGTCACTGCAATATCACATTTTGACGATCTTTTATACCCACATTTATGCTAAAAGTGGCGCTGGAACATAAGTTTCATGTGCTCTGCCTACCCCATTTAGTATATATGTATATATGTATTTTTAACCCCCGACGCAAAGAGAGGGGTGTTATAAGTTAAACGTGTCTGTGTATCTGTCTGTGGTGTTGTAGCTCCCAAACGAATTGACCTAATGAATGCGTTTTTTTTTGTGTCAGATAATTTTATCCCGAGTGTTCTTAGCCATGTTTCATGTAAATCTGTTCAGCCGCTTTTGAGATATTGCACTTTGAAGGGAAAATGTCGGGGGTTTTTTAACTTTTCCAAGTTGTAATTATTAACTTCCTTTTTCTACAACCTTCCATGCTGCTGCGTTTTGTTAATGTATCACTAAGAATTAAATATCTTAGAAAAAGTGCATACCGGTCGCTGGGATCGAACTCGAGTACAATTACTCTTTCGTCCGTAGACCAAACATTAAATACTTAAATACATAGAAAACATCCTTGATTCAGGAACATACTCATGCTCATCACACAAAGTAATGCCCTTACCGGGATTCGAACCCAGGACCTCTTGCTTCGTAGGCAGGGTCACTACCAACTAGGCTAAAGCGTTCGTCACAGATGAGTTGCAAGTTGACAGCGAATCCTCAAATGTTTACTAACGTGATATCTCCATGGTAACGAAGTTGAAATACCGCCGGCGTAACAATACTGCAATGGGGTTGGCCGGGCGAAGGTATTTGCAGATGGCGCCAGCATAGGTTTCACCGTCAGTCCTACCGGTATTTATTTTTTATTTACGAATATTACTTTGTGACTAGAGATGGGTAGGGGTGGGTAAATACCGGGTAAATACCCGGTATTTACCCAATGCACCCGGTAAATACCCGTATCTACCCAAATTGGTGGGTATAAACTATTTCGAATGGATTTTTTCAAAAAGTGACGTTTTAGGGCTGAGTTTTTTTTTATGAAATGTTTAAAGCCTTCTGAACAACTTTTGTTATTGCAAAATATCCATTATGATACATAGTTTATGAGAAAAAAAATGTTGGTTATTAAAAATAACATGTATTATTTTCCGAAATAAGATCAAGTTATAACGGGAGCCACTACCAGAATAGTAACTATAAGCCTTAACAAAATGTAAGAAAAATATTGAAATAGTGTTGCCTTCTACTTATTCGACAAGAAATCAACATCTTGCTAGGCCTTTTTCCCATTTACTTGGGGTCGGCCTTCCCTGTTCTTTTTCTCCATTCTGCACGATTGAGTGCGAGGTTGGCGTCTATATTAAGATCTTTCAGGTCTCGCTGAACCGTCTTCAGCCAGGTGGCAGGTGGTCTTCCGCGTCCTTGCTTCGTCGTTGGAATATCGAGCGCTACCTTAACCATGTAGTCTACTGGGCGCCCCTGTACATGACCGTACCACCTCAGACGTTTATCCGTCAGCTTTTCTGTTATTGGCGCTGTTTTAAAACTACCCCGGATATACACGTTTCTTATCTTGTCTATCATGGTGACACCCGCTGACCAGCGTAACATGCGCATCTCAGTGGTGTGGAGCTTGTTCAGGTGGGGTTTATTTGTAGCCCAGTTCTTGGATCCGTACAACATCGCTGGTCTTACTACTGTCTTATATACATGACCTTTCACCTTTAGAGGCATTTTTCTATCGCATAGGATGCCTGTGAGTTCTTGCCATTTCATCCAGTCTGTCTGAGTTCTATGGACTACATCGCTGTCAATCTTTCCGTCGTTGCTGAGTATGGAGCTTAAACTTTGTAACAGTTGGCAGGCGATCATTACCTATATAGAATTTGTCATTTTCTGGGTTATTAGCCGTTTTGTCGAACAGAAAGGACATGTGTTCGGTCTTCTTCCGGCTGATTTTTAGGCCGTTCTTCTAGCGCTTCCATCCAGCTATTCAAAGCGCGTTGAAGGTCAGTCTCAGTCTCTGCTATTAAGGCCATATTATCGGCATATAGAAGGTGCCAGGGTACAGCCCGTTGGCATTTTCGTGTGAGGTAATCCATCGTGACATTAAAGAGAAGTGGACTAAGTGTGGAACCCTGGTGTACAACGACCTTGAGCTTGAAGCTGTCACTCGCACCTGCTGAGCAAATCACCTGTGTAGAGACGTCTGTGTACATGACCATAATAAGATCTATATACGACTCTGGGATAAGCTGGGCACGAAGAGCCTCCCATATAAGGTCGCGTGGTACATGGTCAAACGCCTTCTCAAGGTCGATGAATATCATATGCAGGTTTGTGTTGTTGACTTTGGCTTTCTCAATCAGGATTCTTATAGCCTGAGTAGCGTCAGAGGTGCCCTTTCCATTTACAAACCTTCACTGATTTGGTGTGAGCTTCACGATACCATTAAGTTTGCTGTTGATTATCTTCTCCCATAGTTTAAAGGTAATTCCCACAGTCAACTACGTCGCTTTTTCCTTTGTAAAACGGTATTAAATGACTTCCTTTCCAAGCATCTGGTATTTTCTGTCCTGCCATAAGTCTGTTAAACAACTCGCTTAGCCAGCCGATGCCAGAGTGCCTTATTATGTTTCCAGATCTATTGGAATCTCGGCTGGACCTTGGGCTGTTGTTTTTCATCTTTCTGATATCTTTGATGATTTCCTCCGTTGTAACTGCTGTTATTGCTTGGTTTAACTTTCGGGGATTCGTAACATTAAGCAAATGGCGGTAGTACTCTGCCCATCTTTTTCTTATATCATTGTCTTCTGTTAATAGTTTATTGTTTTAATCTGTGATATATTTGGCTGAAGTTATATCTTTGCTGTTATTATTTCGAGCTTTTGCGACTTGATGGATATTGATTTCTGTAGTGGAAGATTCTAATTCTTTGTAAAAGTTAGCATCGGCTTTGGCTCGTGCGCTTGCCACTTCACGTTTTGCGTTTGATTTCTCTCTGTTGTAGTCTGCTTTATCCGCATCACTACCGGTTTCTTTGTGTTTTCTTAAATGCAAACTTCTTGGCCTGCACAACATCCTTGACAGATTGTTGCCACCATTTAGTCTCCAGTTTTTTCTTCTTCTTCCTTTCTTCTTTTCGTCTTCCATTGAGTCCAGAAAGAAAGAAAGAAAGAAAGAAAAACATTTATTTATGACAAACACATATAACAACAGAGAAATACAAAAAACAGGACGAACACTGCTTGTCACAAAAGCAGCAAACAGCGTGAAGGGGGCTCTCTTACTCCTGGTTCTCCCTAAATGTGTTTTTGCGGATTTTCTACAGAATGTTTCTAAATGGTTCCACATATCGTTTTCGGTTTCTACCTTTGAAGTGTCTTTTGTGCCAAAGTACATTTCTATGTTTTGAACGAATCTTGATCCCGCGGCGGTTTTCAGGGATTTTAACTTAACCCTCGGCATGCCTGGTAGGGTCTGACAGACCCGGGCTGTGAAATATTCATCGTAATTTTTTTATATTTTAAATTTACCGCGTCGCGTCTCTGAGTAGCTTCGCCTTATTAACTACCCGACATTTTGACGCTGCTCCCGCAGTCGGTCACGAGCACCCCCTCGATTTGGACGTGCGCAAAGTGCGCGCGGGCCTGAGAAACCCGACCAGGCATACGGCGTAACATTTTATAGCCAAGTACATTTACACTATTATCCGTATACATTTTATATGCATATATATTTTATAGATAGTATGTGATACAAGGATATATCGGTGCCTTAAATAAACCTAAAATTGAAGTTGATCTTGGGTATACGTTTAATTTTTATGCTTTTAGACATGAGAGTTTATTTTTGTTGATGGAAATATGAAATATTTTTATGTATGTAATAAATTCTTATGGAGTTTCTGGAATTAAGACTTAGATTTATTTCTAGTAAAAATAATGTACAAAATAACCAAAAACACACAAATTAACGCATTAAAAAAAATATTCATTTGTAAATTATATTTTTACATTTACGGGTTTGTCAGACCCACCAGGCATACAATGTGACTTTCGTTCACCAGGCATGCCAAGGGTTAATTTTAGGTATCTGCTTGTTGCTGCACTTAACAGGTTTGGGCAATTCAATAACCAATAAGATCAGCCCTAACTGGCAGGTAGCGACGTCGCGATCGTGCCATCTGCGACGCGCGAATATTACACCGCGTCCGACCCGGCCAATTAATGTTTATCAGTTGCCTGGTTGAGACGGCCTTTGTGCGTTAAGTGCCACGTGTGGATATTTGATCCATGCTTTAAATATCGATTTTGTTTTGTTTGAGGTAAAAGCTCACGTTATTGAATTTTGTTTGGATTGGCGATACAAAAATAATATAATACCTATACTTACCTACAACTTTCATTTTTCCATCTTAAAGTTATATATACTCACTAAGTAAATAATACACTTCTCTCTGAGCTCGGATGATTGTAAATACAAACATTTAATTTTTTTTTTATTTATTTAATTAACAGCATGTATAATGTCCATGAGAACAACGTTTATACATTCCTGCATAACTTGAAAACATTTTCATTATAATATTTGACTTACAAAACGCATCAAAAGAGTTTATACCCACCTTTTTGGGAAGAAACGGGTAAATACGGGTAGATTGGGTAAATACCGGGTAAATACCCGGTATTTACCCATGGGTTTTTACCCACTACCCATCTCTATTTGTGACATGATATGATTGGTACCTGTACTCAGGTACAACATTGTTGGTTTTTATTTTTATGTTCTTTTTAATTAGTTGTGTTTTTTTATTCCTGTGTACACATGACATTGAACATCTATTAATATTATTACATTATTTTAAATGCAGCTATATATTTTGTATATACGCTGCAGATTGTTTATTATTCCACATTTTTAAGTTATTATGACTATTTATAACGATCACTATATGACGAGTAGCATAAGCAAATGTATATACATCCTTACTTGTCTTATTTCGTAAACAACATTCTAACCTCAAAATGTATCTTTTTAGACTATAGCAGCTATATCGTAAAAAAAGCGTTGCTAGACAAAAAAATCGTGAAGTGATGTCCGAAAAGTCGTCTCCGCATGATCTAATACTCACAAAATTGCTATTCTATCCTAAAAAGATGCATTTTGAGGTTAGAATGTTGTTTACCAAATAAGACAAGTAAGGATGAATGCACTATAAAGTGTTATGTCAAATTTGTATACTGAGATAAAATAAACGAAACTAAACTACCAAAACTGTCAAATTCTTGTTTTTTTTTTCGGAATTTCCTTGTTTAGAATCAAGCCGTTTAAGCCAAATCCCATGGAAAAAGGCTAGTGATTAGGTAAAACCTATGATGGCGCCATCTAGTCAAACATTTGACAGTTGCCAACCACATTAGACGGAACTGTGTTTTCAGGGAAGGCCCCAAAAAAAGGATACGTAACAAGACGCGTGTGGCGTGTCCCCACTGCGGCAAATCTGTGCTCGCCACCAGCCTCAAGTTGCACATAAGCGGGTATGTAGGTTCCGTATGGACCTGACCCCGTATCGGTCGTTCTTATCACACGATAACTGACAGAGTAGAGCGTCCGTCACTGGCTGACACCGATCGCTAGAACGAGACGACGCTCCTATTTTGTCACTTATCGCGTAAGGCCGACCGTGATACGGGGTCTGGTCAATTTTAACCTTGTATCTCCGGACTTACCCGGGGTCACCCAAAGGGCTATGGAGAGGATATGTTGGAAGTTTATCTGCGTTAATCTTAGAGCATTAAACCAACCGGAGTGGCCATTGACAGGCGTTCCCCTCTGCCGAAAATATATGACCAGTGGTCATACACATTGTATTGACTGACGTTTATCTGACGTAGCTATTTTCACGTTACGCATACATTTGACGTTCCCCTCCCCCGCAAAAATCGGCAGATGTTTTTAGATAGAAATGTGAGCGCGTGTCGTCTCCGGTTGGTTTAATGCTCTAAGGCGTTAATGCATATCCATACTAATATTATAAATGGGAAAGTGTATGTGTCTGTTTGTTTGTCCGTCTTTCACGGCAAAACGGAGCGACGAATTGACGTGATTTTTTAAGTGGAGAGAGTTGAAGGGATGGAGAGTGACATAGGATAGTTTTTATCCCCGAAATCATCCCCTAAGGGGGTGAAATGGGGGGTGAAATTTTATATGGAGCTGCGATATAAACGAGTTCCACGCGGACGGAGTCGCGGGCATAAATACGGAAAGGCATAAATAAGAAGGTAATACAGGCATAAATTTTTAAAAAAATGTGTTTTCTTAAGTGTCATTTGTTGGGAACGTTAAAATAATTCATTTGTACTGTTGTGTAGTCCCGTGCAGTGCCGGGTTAGAATTTCACCACCCCCTTTCTTCCCGTGGGTGTCATAAGAGTCGACTAAGGGAGCAGGGTTCAAGTGTGTTGTGGGCGATGGGCTAGCAACCTGTCACTGCAATATCACATTTTGTCGATCTCCTATACCCACATGTTACACTTACAGTTTGTTATGATTAAGTACTAATGGAAAATAGGTATAAACTTTCCATCAGATGCCCTCACTACACGCTCTGCCTACCCCTTTTAGTAATGAAGGCGTGAATTTTTGTATGTATGTGTAATATTGTGTTACAGACAGCACGCCGAGTCTCCGTGCAAGTGTGACATCTGCGGGAAGCAATGTCGCAGCGCAATCTCACTCAAGAGCCACAAGGATCGACACATGAAGGCAAGTGATGTCTTCACCTACTCCAGTCAAGTCCAGTCATTATACGGTCCGCTAGTATGGCGAAATGGAAATAATTTATAATAGCTTTTTTTTTCTGCTTAACCGATAAATTATAATTGTAGTAATAACGACGAGACTAAATCCGGCAAATTATTACTCATTTAGATATTTTAATAAATTATTGAAAATTTATAAATTCCTGTAAATTCGGTAAAAAAAATAACAATTTTTTTTTCTTTGTTTTGATAAATTAATATTTCCTTTATAACTTTGATGATAAATCAGGCAAAAAATGTTTCCGAATATTACATTTCTATTCAGTTAGTCTCCAACATTTTTTCATTTACCATATCTCCGTGTCTAAAAATAGTAATTGGCTGTAGGTTCCTACATTCCTTATTGAATGTAGTGGACACAAATATTAGAAAGCAATCCCACACTAAACAACAACGGAGGGTGGATTTTAGGGTTTAAATGTTGTTTAACAATTTAAAAAAATGCAAATTGATCAGTTAGTTTTGGGATTTTCATTATAAGCACTCTTTCATTGAATAATGTACGAATCGCCTTATAAAATACGTTGCAAGTAATGTTATTACAAACACCTGTTAAAGTAGCTTTAAAAATGCCGCGCGCGAGCCGCAGAGCTAACGTGATTGGCCGGTTGCCTGCGCTGCCACGAAAACCGAATCTCGAAGTTCTTTCATTCTCGGATATCTCCGTCTCTAACGCACTTATGTTTTATGGTACTCGAACCGAAGAGGTAGAGATATACGAACTTCGTGATTCGATTTTCGTTGTAGCGCTGCTGGCCGCCCGGTCGCCGCGTAGGTACTATAGGTACAAAATAAGTAATAGGTACCGCGTACCGCCCGAGTCGCAGCGATTCGCGACATGATCTAACGCTTCTAAGATCTATTAGTTGTTGATATCAGTTAAATTTTAATATACTCGTTGTGAAACAAATTATGAAATAGTTATTTACGATACAAGTGCCGAATATAGGAAATTCGCAACGAGTGGAGATAAAGTAAAACACGACCGAAGGGAGTGTTTTAAATCGACATGAGTTGCGAATTACCTATTCGCACGTGTATCGTACATCGTTTTACTGTACATATATATGGCTCTTTAAAGTTTCGACATATGCATGAAAAGTGCTCTTTTCCGCACTAGTGCGGGAAAGTAGCACCATACGTACAGTAAATATTATTTTTATTTATTTATCAATGAGTGACACTGACAAGTGTGGGATCAAGATACCTATGCAATTTAACTTTCACGGGCGTGTAGATTGTATTGTAATAGAGCAAAATTCGTGTAAATAATACCTAAACTAGAGGGATTTATACCCTTACTTATTATTAGATTTTTATTAAGCCCAATATTACATGTAAGATAATATACAGGGTGAAAAAATCTATGGGCCCTGAAGGGAAACCCTTAAGACAGCTCATTGTCTCGCTCTCATTTTCATGAAATAATCAGTATTTAAATTTAATTTACCTAGCCTTAGCCCTAATTACATGATGAATGAGGTAACCTAATTGCAATCACTCAAATTTATTGACCGAATATCTTTTGTCCAAAGAATTTTCGTATTTTTATAAGTTCTCTGAATATACCATTCATTACTTTTTAGGGTTCCGTAGCCAAATGGAAAAAAAACGGAACCCTTATGGATTCGTCATGTCTGTCTGTCTGTCTGTCTGTCCGTCCGTCCGTATGTCACAGGCATTTTACTCGAAAAGTATTAGATGTATTTGAATGGGGGTTCTGCCTTTTCTCCGAATTTATTATGTCCGAATTTCACTTGCCAACCAACTTTTCGCCGATGATTCACCTTGACAACTAACTTATGGCAAATTTTTGTATGACAACAGATTCATTTGGTAGAATTATTGATAAGTCGATTATTATAATGAATTAAAAATTTTGGCATACCTATCATTTGGCAAATCTTTCAGTTGGACAAACAACTACTAACCGAATAACGTTTCGTCAGTGCAACAGTTCCCTTTTCTTACATAAGCCAACTTTTTACTACAAACAACAAGACAGCATAACATCAGACTTTTATTCAACGTGTTCTTATATAAGTTACAAGGAGAGAAGTGGGGTTGGGGAGGCGAAGACATCCACAAGGGGGGTTCGGGGGCGAAGCCCCCGCATTAAAAATAACATACAATCGTTACAGTGATGTTATTTGTAGGTTAGGTTAGGATTAGCTAGTGTCCCATAGAGCAGAAATAGGCACCCCGCGTAGCGGGGTGACGTCGGCACGCTGGCGGTTAGGTAAGGTTTAGGTGAGGTTAGAATAATTGGCTGGTGTTTGTTTAAAAAAATAACACATGTACCTACATACATACATTCCACCAAGCAACAGTCCAAAAGTAATGATGTAAACACTTATCTCAAAAAACAAGTGAGCGGTTGCGCTTACTCACTTTGTAAATACGTGACATAGTTACTAAATAAAACATCTGGTAAGTGTTATACCACGAAATACAATAAGTCAAACTGACCCATTCTGCTACTCGAAAGGTGGCATTTTGAAAAGTGACTTTATGAAAAAAAGTCCAAGCATACAGTTGGTAACCGTGAGGTTGGGAAATAAAACTAAACCCTTTGATAAGTTGACACTTAATCATTCGGCGAAATGACATTATGCGAAAAATTGGTTGCGATGTCATATTCGTACATAACATTTTCGGAGATGATTTAGAGAACCATTTGAATGACATTTTGAGGACAAGTGTATATTGTTAGCCGCTACATAGTTTTGTAATTAAATTACCCTAAAAATCATATACATAGGGCTTAGTAAATTCTTTCAGTGAAAATTGATTTGAACAAGATCGGTTCAAAGGTTCTCGAGATATTAAAAAAAAAAGCCTTCCTTAAAGAAAAGGACGTAAGTGCTTTAAGACTTCAGTAACGATACGACCTTTTTAATAGGCACGGAATCCTTCATTGTGCGTGGTCCGACACGCACTTCGCCGCTTTTTTCATTTACCATTTGATGTTATTCAAATGTTTCAGTTGTCCGAGTTTTACCGCTACGATCATTAGAGCTTTGGGTTGTTACAACTTTTGTTTCCCAGGCAATTTTTTACTTATCCAGCATTACTTTCCGCATTTCATTCGTTTAGTCAAATGATCATTTTGAGTGAAATTCAAAGTAGTCTTATGGAGACAAGCAGGTCGGTGCAGGTACGACGACGAGCTAAGCGAGGAAGAGTGTTAGGTGAACTGCGACCCTACAGCGCGTGAGCCGAGAGAGCGAGCCTAGCGAGCGTGCCACGGCAGCGGCCGGCGAAGCGCCAGAACCACAGTTTAATTACATACAGTTGGGCAACGAATGTACTTGCGCAGAGCAACTGTGGGGGCTGTCGCGCTGTCGCCGCCACAAACGCACACAGTTTGTGTTGTATAACTTTCAAGGCAGGCGCGTGGCGCGTAGCTATATATGTTTGAGTTGAGTGAGCGGTGGCGGCGAATGATGTTACGAGTATTAGGTACAATGGCGCGCACTGTTCCGTGTACGGATGTACCTCAACAACAACATTAAATAAGGATTTAAGATTTCATAGATAGACCGTGATGACAGGTAAGTTTGTATACCTAATTTCGTTAATTACGTAGGTACCTAACTGCAACCTATGTTGGGAATAATAATTATAGTCTGATACCTACGTCGGTTCGATGAATTAATGAAATTGCGATGGCACAGCGTTGAATTGTTGTGGAAACCGTATTTAACCGTATATAGTTGTGGATCGCGCTCCGGGTACGGCCTTTTTTTATATAGGTATAACGTGGTTATATTCTCTTTGGGTATAGCTACAGCCTATAGAGTTATTAATATTATAGCGAGTTATGTATCTGTTCACATTTTTTTTATTAATTAGTGGCTATCGAATGTTCATATGAAAGAGCATCTTAAGCGCGAACTTGGAACTTTAGTGTGGTTTGTTCATATCGGCTTAAGTTCTAACCCTTGTTGCTGTCGTTATTTTAATAGGACGTCAACTTTATACATAAATACATACATTTACGCCTTTATTACCAAAAGGGGGTAGGCAGAGCACATGAAACGTATGTTCCAGTGCCACTTTTAGCATAAATGTGGATATAAAATATCATATTGCAGTGATAGGTTGCTAGACCATCGCCCACAACACACTTCAAGCCTGGTCCCTTAGTCGACTTTTACCACACCCTTGGGAAGAAAGGTGGTGGTGAAATTCTAACCCGACACCACGCGGGATGTCGGGGGGTCAACTATATACAACTCTCACAAACAATTGAGGTACTTATGATCCTTATGTTTATACTTCGTAACGTTTCAAGTACCTACCTATTACAACGTCGCGTGAGCTGTAGGTAGGCATCAACTTTTTTATTATTTTTTATTCGGACAGGCTGGGACTGGGGTAAATATAATTTCATTTGGTCAAATCCAGTAATTACGTCTATTAAACCTACCGCGCGATATTTAAGTAGTTATTTAATAATGAAACACAGTTAAATTATATTCAGCGTGAATGTAAATGTTTATAAGAAAATCTCACGTAAACATCTGGCTGTTCAATGCATGTTAATAAATCATTCCATAATAACAACGTTTATTTTATGTATTTTCCATTTTGTGACAACCCTGGCACATCCGCACGGGACAGCGTAAGTACTTACACGAGAGGCGGCGTCACCCGACATCAAAGGCGTTTCACTACTGTAGGGAATATATCGTAATACTGTGACAAAATGTCGTAATTATTTAGTTCCGTATTAAGGATATCATGTATCCAATAAACATTTAGCCTTTAAAACAAAATTAAGTCAAAGGTGAAAAGCTTACGTGAACTGGACGTATCTTTATCCTTTATATTGATCCTATCGGATAGTAAAAAAAAATGTGTAGTAAATATGTACCTATTTTTACTGCTTAAGTTTGTTCGATTCTCGGTAAAAGTATGTTTATTTACTGGTTACCTGTCACTAAACTTTTTTGACAATTACTATTCGACAAACTTCGTTTTCCTTTTTTTTTCGTTTGGCCGACAGTGACACTACACAATCTACAGTTGTCCGGTGGTCCTGAGTCTAAACTGAGCTAATCTAAATCAGTGGCGCAGAGTTTTTAGACAGGGGGTAGGCAGAAAATTTTAAAGGTAGGTATTATTTATTATCTTACCTAAAATTTCCTTCTTCCTTTAATCACCGAACGAAAGAAACATTCAACATGACTACATTCTATATTCTGCTTATATTGGAATCCATAACGTTTCTTGTCCTATTTTCGTAATCCATCCATACCGCTGTCTGCCATAAAGATAATTTATCCTAATGTTTTTGAGAGCCAAGGACCCTATTTATGATTCGCCTAATACATTTTGACCGAAATTTGATTGTTCCCTAATATTATCTGTCATAATAATATTTTTTTTTTATTATTATTATTATATGGATGTAAGTGTTTGTAAAAAAATGGTTCTGGCGCTTTGTCGGCCGCTGCCGAAGCACGGCCGACAAAGCGCCAGCCAAAGCGCCACGCGAATTCGCGTCCGCGGCATTAGGTTAACCCATTTCAAGGACGCGAAATCGCATCCTCGGCATTACGATTACACATACATGGGACGTGAATTCGCGTCTTCGGCATCCGAGATAAGAATTATGAAAATTACAAATGCCCCCAATCCAAAAACCAGCAACAGTATAATATTATCCTTCTTAACACTTTCGCAACCAGGCAAAATTCCGAACAATACCCCAGAAACCGACAGAATTGGCGTCGCGTGAGGGTTTATAGCTCGTGCTCGACTCTCGGGTATGCCGGCATCTGAGTAAAGTTTACGAGTGCCCGAGAGTCGGGTACGCGGTGTCCAATGTGTTAAATAAAGTAACATTTTGGTATCAGCATTCAAGTACAGTTGTTTTCTAGCAAAAAAAAAAACAAATATTACGATTACACATACATGGGACGCGAATTCGCGTCATCGGCATTGAATGGGTTAATGCTTAACTTGGCTCTACATGTGCATTGTAATTACCCACCCTTACCCATCTCTAGCCGTGCCTCTTTCTTTTGCTCGATTTGGCGGGGGCACTACCATACCCCCAGATAGACTGTCTAGTGGCCTGACACATGAAGCAAATTTTTATTTTCGAATGTATTCATTGTGATTGTAACTAAATAAACAATATCACAGATTTAAGTAGGGTAGGCATTGTCTTTCTGCCTTGATGTAGTGCACGCCACTGATGTTAAGGATTTACGGTGGTTTTCTTTCAGGGCCCATAGATTTTTCCATCCTGTATAGTTTAATGTGAGCTTAGTAGTATTTTAGCGGAGTTTTCTTTCTTACCCATACCAAAAATAAAGTACCTAAGTAACTACTTTCGTTACTACAATCATTTGTAGATAAATCTCGTACTACAAACTACTTATTCTGTTAAACGGACACTAAACTACTTTCAGTAGGAAATCATCTGTTAAATTTGTCGTCAGTGTTTTATAATGATGACATTTTATCATCATTATAAAACATTGAAACATCAAACATAGAAATTTACTTAATGCTTGACATGTTTTTGCTAAAATTATTATTATTATTATTATATATCGAGCCCATTATGTCCCACTGCTGAGCAAAGGCCTCCCCCCTCTTTTTCCAACCATCGCGGTCTTGAGCAATGTCTGGCCAGTCTTTTAAAATGGAGTCCAAGTTAGGGTTACCAACTATTTTTGGGGGAGATATAGTATTTTCCAGAAAAATACGACAATAATATAGTACACTGTAAAAAAATATAGTACTTACTTAGCTGGTCAATGTTGCTATTTAGTAAAATTTAACTGAAACCTGGGCAATTTGAAGCACTTCGTAAGGCCCCCCCAAAATATAGTATTTTTGCGTACTATATATTTCTTCAACAGTATATAGTACAAAGAGACGAAATATAGTACAATACTATATAATATAGTACGGTTGGCAACCCTAGTCCAAGTTGTCACGCCATCGCCGACGAGGTCTACCGCGTCTCCGTTTTGAGTTTTGCGGCTTCCTTTTGCTAAAATATGTTTATTTAATTAATCGCTTCCCGCTCACGCCATTATTACACCGTAAATAGTCGCATTTTCCTACTAGCACATCGTCGAAGACGATATACATATTACAAATAATCTGCGTAGGTAACGCAGGTAACTTATCTATCTAATTCGCGTCTTGGGGCACAGAAAGCGCGACCTTGAATGCGAACTGGGCGAAGCACTCGTTGCGTGCCGCCGTTGCGAACGAATGTGATCGTTAACACACGGGGAAAGAGTTCAACTTCAATTGTAGAATTAAACAGGACTATTCAAATGTGTATTATTCTTTACATAAACCTTTTTTCTGTAGGATTCATGTACTACTTTAATAATCTATATAGTTAAATTAAATTTAGACACAATTTGGTTCTATAAATATTTTTACCGATGGTTAATTGGAGTAAATGTATTTATATGCAATTCTAAACATAAATCAATACGATTTTTAGGAAAATAGGTTCATCAATTACTTTTATGAGAATCAAATCAAAGTACTACTTATTACAATTTTTTTCTACCAACTTATGGCACCTGTCACCCAAGCCATGCATTTCGTTAATTTATTGGTTTTACGTGTAAAAAAAATGTCGGATTTCATTGTTTACAGGTTAAAGACAATAATATTGGTATGTTGACGATTATAAACAACTATTATTATTTTTATTTAAAAAAATTGGCGTTCATTTGACAGTATTTTTTTATACCTACTTCCGGGTCGAAAGTTTTTAAGATTCGTAAATATAGTATCTTAAAATATACGACGGAGAAAAAAACCACAGGCTATTATAAATTAATGTTTGGCGAAACCGTAAAATGACTGGAGTAACCATCATATCAGCCGATAGACGTCCGCTGCTGGACATAGGCCTCCCCCAAAGAGTGCTCCAACGACCGGTTCTGAGCCACCAGCGGACTCCCGCGACCTTTACCAGGTCATCAGACCACCTGGTGGGTGTGGTGGCTGGGTATTCGCTTGAGAATCATTCCGCCCCAACGGACATCTGTGCTCGTGCTATGCCCCCCCCCCCCCAAAGAGCGCCACCCTTACTGTTTCTGAGCTATACCCGCAGCAGCGGACTCCCGCGAAAGTAACTCAGGACGCTCTACACAAGTCGGTTCGCAATACAAACGTAGTTTGGAATAACTTGAAACTTTGTATACGCAACTGGTGCTAGAAATTATTATAGAAAAAAATAATGAGCATCTTCGAAAAGTTGAAAACCCCCCGACACTTGAAAGTTTGACCACACATTTCACATTTTATTTCAGATAAAAATTATCCTATGGCCTTCCCCCGGATTCAAACTATCTCTGTACCGAATGTCATCTAAATCGGTTCAGCAGTTGTGAAGATGTAACTGACAGATAGACAGACACACTTTCCCATTTATAATACTAGTTTCCGCCCGCGACTTCGTCTGCGTGGACCCGGATAAAAACTATCATATATTTTAATCCAGGCTATAAACTATATTCGTGCAAAATTTCATTCATATCGGTTCAGCCGTTTAAGCGTGATTGAGTAACAAACATCCAAACCGTCCGTCCGGCCTCCTTATACTCCTACATATATATATAAGGGGACAATCTTATACAAATCGACCTAGTCCCATAGTAAGCTCAGTAAGGCTTGTGTTATGGGTACTAGACGACGATATATATAATAGATACATAGAAAACATCCATGACTCAGAAACAAATATTCATGCTCATCACACAAATATTTGCCCTTACCGGGATTCGAACCCAGGACCTCTTGCTTCGTAGGCAGGTTCACTACCTAAAGCGGTCGTCGGTCGTAGTAGGATTTACATATAATTTTGCTCCCTTGAGACACAATCTATACTGTTTGCAGAATGAGAACGTGAAGACCATAGACGATATGGATCCAGAGGCGTTTTGCCAGCAGTGTGTCGTACAGTACTCTAGCCTCCGTGCCTACAAGACACACCTCACTACGCTCAAGCACATTCCGAGGGATCAGTATCAGTAAGTGCCGTCTTTACAAGCTTTATACTAGACTAGCTTTATGCTGCCCGCGACTCCGTCCGCGTGGATATTGTTTATGTCGTAGCTAGGGGATAATTGGTTGTTGCAACAAATTGAAATTGTTACCTACTTATAGTGTGTTATCTTTGAAAATATAATTTGACGACCTGTGTAGCCTAGTTGGGAGTGATCTACGAAGCTGGAGGTCCCGGGTTCGAATCCCGGTAAGGGCATTTATTTGTGTGATGAGCATGAACATTCGTTCCTGAGTCGTGGATGTATTCTATGTATTTAAGTATTTATTTATCTTTATAAGTATGTATATCGTCGTCTAGTACCCATAGTACAAGCTTTGCTTAGTTTGGGACTAGGTCGATTTGTGTAAGGTTGTTTCCAAATATTTATATTTATTTATTATAATTCAGGAATATCTCATTGTACTAAATAAAACATAAGTATGTGGGAATACCTGTGGCGTAAACCCACGAGAAAAGTAGTGGACTGTATACTGCGTTATTCTAAAAACCCCGATGAACCCAAATACCCACAAAGAAAGGAGAGACCGACTTACCCGTCGCTGTCGTCCCCACAACGTGGAAGGGGCGCCCCTCTTCTGCTCCCAGTGCACTTGTATAGTTGGTTGTTTAATATATTTAATACTTATTTTTATCCGTAGCTGTTTTGCGTAATTAATATTTCTTCAAGACTTTTCTCGACACTGACACTTGACGGATTGTGTCTATGGTTGTTGCCGGTCAATACCTACTCTCGTAAGCATTGAGGTCCATCGGTTTGGTTGTATACTGAACACCCCCCACCGAAAGCACTATGTAGCTTTCCCATAACATAAAGGCCTATAAGTAAAACAAAATTAGTAAGCAATGAGCTTCTGCGCATATGATAGCGCTACAAAAGAAAAGAAAATAAAGCCCTTGTGGCTAAAATAAGGAGTAAAGGGAAAGGGGAGTCAGTTAGTGTAGGGTAAAGGACAGAGTTTATTCACTGGCCTCGACAGTACGTTATTTCCTTTCGTCTTCAAGGTAACTTTACGTACAATGCCATCTAAACCGGGATGTGTCTGATGGACAATTGCAAGTGGCCAACTGCAAGGAGAAACGCGATCATCTTTGACCAATACTAAGTCTCCTGCATTAAGATTGGGCGGCGAGGCAAACCATTTTGACCTTTGCTGTAAAGTATTCAAATAATCTTGGCTCCATTTTTTCCAAAACAATTGGGAGCAATTTTGTAAATATTGCCATCGTGACATATGATTTACAGGCACCGTTTGCAAATCATACTCAGGTACAGCTGTCAGACTCTTACCTATTAAGAAATGTCCTGGCGTTAATACATTAAACTCGTTAGGATTATCACTAGCCGGTAGAGCACACAATGGACGGGAGTTCATTATGGCTTCTATTTTGCAGAAAACTGTCGTAAGCTCTTCGAAGGTCAAAGCTTTATCACCGACAGCACGCACAAGATGATATTTAGCTATGCGCACGCAACTTTCCCACAAACCACCCATGTGTGGAGCACTAGGAGGGTTAAAGTTCCAGTTTATCAAGCGTTGAGCACAACCATTAAATATATATTCCTGATTGCCTTTATCAGACATAAATTTCTGCACTTCGCCAAGGTGCTTGCTCGTTGCTACGAAGTTGGATCCGCAATCGGAATAGAAGTGTGACGACAGGCCACGTCGTGACACAAATCTATCCAGGGTAGCCAAGAAGCAATCTGCAGATAATGAAGAAAGTGCTTCCAGATGCACGGCTTTAGTGGAGAAGCATACAAAAACTGCGAGATAAGCCTTCTCTATCTTTGCATTACGCCGTAAGCTTTCTTTTATGTACAAAGGCCCGGCTAGGTCAACACCCACATGTTCAAATACCTTGTCAGGCAGCAGCCGTGTCGACGGAAGGTCACCCATTTTTGGCTGAAGCAGGGTTGGTTTACATTTGAAGCACGTCTTACACTTCAACAAAGTTGACCGAATGAGGCTACGAGCCGACAATATCCAGTATCTCTGGTTATTTATATTTTGTAGGGTTTGCGGTCCAGCATGTAAATATTTCTTGTGGAAATATTCAACCAAAAGTTTCACAAACCTACATTTCTTCGGCAACAACAAGGGATGCTTCGCATTGTATGGCAGATCAGAGTGAGGAATACGACCCCCCACCCTCAGGAAGCCACGAGCATCAATAAAGGGGGCAAGTTTCCTTAACGAAGGAATATACGTCTTGCCTTTATTCAAAGCCTCACTTTCGTTCTGGAAGTAGGTGCCCTGTACTACTTTAATTAAGCAATCATGAGCTTGATTCAAATCGTTCGTAGTCAAGACCTCTTGGCTGCAGACAGAAGCATCACCGCGAAACCGCCGCAGAAAACGCAATATCCAGGCGATGCTTCTTTGCATTCTTGAAAAAGACGAAAATTGGTTGACAAGACGTTCAACAAATTCCAATTTATCTTCTTCCCCCGTCTGTTGAGATAACAAATTGAATGTATTGGAGTTAGACTTTATCTCCGGGATTGCAGTACCTTTTCTGTGAATGTATGTAGATACAGGCCAATTTTCATGATACTCATACATCCAGGCAGGTCCCTCGAACCATTGCGATCTGCAAGCCATGAATTGAGATGGAGTAACACCACGCGAGGCAACATCTGCAATGTTATTCTCGCTGTTGACATGACGCCATGCGTGAGGAGGTATTGACTCTAGTATCTGTGTAACACGGTTACACACAAACGTTTTTAATTTGTAAGCATCAGTTTGTATCCACGCCAATATAATAGATGAATCGGTTAGTGCTGTGATTCTGGACACATTGATCCGCGATAAGCATTCACATGCATACTTCATAAGTTTGCTAAGAAGTGTGGCAGCCATAAGCTCCATTCTAGGTATGGTCTCAACTTCTCAACAGGTGCCACTTTCGACTTAGCAATTAACAGTCTGCACTTGACTTCCAAGTGACGTCGTGAAATGACATAAATGCATGCAGCGTAGCCACGAGAAGATGCGTCACTGAATCCTACCAGTTCGCATTCAGTGACATCTGGAAGCAAAATATGTCGTTCAATCTGCAACTCAGATAGCCTGGGTAACTGGTCTATAAATTCTACCCACTGCTGGCATTCTTCTACGGGCAGTGGATCGTCCCAACCAAGGCCCAGCTTCCAAAGATCCTGTAAAATGCACTTTGCAACGAAGGTGCAAGGGGCAATGTATCCAACGGGATCATAAATAGATGCCAGCGTCCTTAAGACGGATCTTTTTGTATTGACGGTATCTCGCTTATTTAAGGAAAAGCTAAACGCATCGAATACTGGGGACCATTTCAAACCTAAAAGCTTTATTGAAACATCATCCACGTCCTTTGGAAAGTCAATTGTTTTCTCGCGATGTTCTTCTGGAACACGTTCGAAAAGCTGTTCACAGTTACTCGACCATTTCTTTAAAACTAGCCCTCCGCACTGCAGCATATTAATTAATTCATCTTGTAATGCACACGTTTCAGAGAACGTGGCGCATGACCAAAGAATATCATCCATGTAGATACCTTGTCTAACGACATTAGCGGCAGAAGGGAAACGTTCACCTTCATCACTGGCTAATTGCAGCAAGGTGCGGATAGCCAAGAACGGACTTGAACTCACCCCGTACGTAATCGTTTTCAGCTCATACACCTTTATGGGTTCGTCAGCGGTCGATCGGTATAATATATGTTGATATTTTCTATCAGATTCACGTACCAGGATAGCACGATACATTTTACAAATATCACTTGCGAAACAGTATTCAAATAATCGAAAATTTGTTATAATGGCACCTATATCACGGTATAGGTTTGGTCCTGTCAGCTGCGTATCGTTAAGAGAGACGTTGGAGCTCGTTTTAGCACTAGCATCAAATACAACTCTCAAAGGAGTTGACGTACTGCTTGGTCGAAGTATACTGTGGTGCGGGATCAGATACCTACTTGGTTCGCTACCAGTGTACAATTCCAAGTGGTCAAGCTTTTCATATTCCAACATGAAATCGTTGTAGGCTTGTTGCAGCACTGGAGAGCGTGCGAGTTTCCGCTCTGTTGATAGCAATCGTCGTTCAGCTGCAGCGCGGGTATCTCCAAGTAGTGGCGCATCAGGCGCGAAAGGTAACGGCACTATATATCTCCCCCCCCTCATCACGAGAGTGATGAAGTGCGTATATATCTTCAGCTAGTTGATCCGCTGCACTAAGCACAGGTTTGCACGGCAATTCCTCTACTTCCCAGAAGTCACGCAGCGTTCTATCCAAAGTCTTCTCTTGAGAAACTGACAAGTGAAAGTTTTGTGACTGTTGTTTGCCATCATTGTACAATCTTCCACTCACGACGTAACCAAAAACTGTTGGAATCACTTTCGGAATATTTGATTTGACATTAATCGGCTTGTCTTTTATAAGCTCTGACACGACATCGTTGCCTAGCAAAATGTCAATCGACGACTTCTCGAAGAACAACGGGTCAGCCAATTCGAAGTTCTTATATTCATCCACAACTTCCTGTGGAAATGAAACATTTGGCATCTCGGATGACACCTTCTCAACGACAACCATATCCACCTGGAAACTCGGAACGTTCGATTTACACGGATTCATGTCGCAGGTCACCATGCCAAAGTTCTTGACAATGTCACCGCCTAGTCCAGACACAGTAAATTGCGGCGTAGGCCCAAACGTTGAGCACAGTTCAAAGTTATAAACGAGCTTTGAGCTCCAGAATCAAGAACTGCACGGCAATTCTGATGTTGACCAGTGACGTCAACAATTAGAGTCCTCGTAGTCCCCAACACTACACCGTAAGAATTCACGTTTTCATTCACGGAATGAAGATTCTCGGTTACGGCAGATGCAGGCGTCACACTCACGGAGTGCGACGGCGACGGCCAAGCTGTGTGCAGGGCAGCGCGGGGTGGCTGCGGGGCCGCCACGGCCGGCACCTGCTGCGCCACACTCGCATCCCGATGTAGCAAGTAGTGGTGATTACGAGCGCAAACTCCACACGTCATGATGCTCTTGCAATTTGAATCGTCATGCCCACTTTTCAAACAATTGGTGCATAATTTCAAGACATTGACACGGTCAATCCTGTCTTGAACTAACAGTTTACGAAACTGTTCGCAACGATAAATCAGATGATTTGAATTGCAATGCACGCAAGTTAGTTTGTTTTGGTTCGAATTATTATCACGCGAAACAGCTAATCCAACCTTTTGCGAGGGCGAGGTCGCGTTCGAATATTTGAAACTGGCTGGTTTATGACTCTGTTGCATATTTGTGAAGTTGACAGGTGACTTCACTTTGATTTGTTGACCATTGAAATTAGTCCGGGAGCCGGTAGTCGGAAATGTATGTTCCAACACTTTGATTTGTTTGTTCACGAAAATAATTAATTCTTTAAAGGTCGGCAATTTGTTTTGATCGCGACTTTCTTCAAACAATTTTCGAGTATGAATGTCTAGCCCACGCAATGCTAAATGACAAATCAGGTAGTCATCTAAATGTTTAATTTCTAAGGCCTGAATCGCTTTTAACGAATGGTCAAATGTCTCCACGAAAGACGTTAGATTTGCGACGTTGTCCTTTGTCAAAGGTGAGAAATTCAGCATTTTGTCCAGATACCTGCCGGTCAACGCCCTGACGTCTTGATACTTATTAAGCAAACTTTGCCACACTACAGTATAATTATAGGCAGTGATCGGCAGACTCCTGACCATATTCAGTGCTGGACCCTTGACACAGGACAGCAGATAATGGAATTTATCTATGTTTTCGAAATTGCGACTATGGACCAATGACACAAACGTATCATGAAATGTGGTCCAATTCTCCATTTGACGATCAAATTCGAATAAAGTTAGCTTTGGTAAGACCGGCCTAGCTAGACAATCATCACTTTTTTGAACAATCATTTTGTCGGTTGGCTCCTGGCCTATACGATTGCAGTTCAAAGCTACCTTCTTGCAAGCGTAATACAGATCATCGAAACTATCTAATGGGCCTGACGAAGGCTTGAACTTAGGGTCTGTTTGCATCTCAAGCATGGCAATTTCCATTACAATATGCTCAAAGTCGCTGCGAGCGTCATCGAGTTCTGAAAACTGCACCATGAAGTTTTGTACCGAGTCTAAACTATCCAACTTAACTGTTTTGGATAAATCGTAAGCCTTCTGCAGCTTATTAAACAAATATTCTTTTTTGAGTGTCAACGCATTTATTTGCAACAATAGTTGTGCCTCGCCTTCCATTGTTCTGTCACGGACAACCTGTCAGATGGAATAAGATGGATAAAAATAAGTACTATCGAAAATAGCGAATAATACGATTCGCAATGTGCGTATGGGTAATTAATAGCGAATGCGATTCGCGATATGGGGAACAATTTAGAAATTTTGAGAATTTAGGATTAGGTTCTAATCCAGAAGGTTAATTCTGAATGTGGTGAGAAGGACCAGAAAATGTGGCGTAAACCCACGAGAAAAGTAGTGGACTGTATACTGCGTTATTCTAAAAACCCCGATGAACCCAAATACCCACAAAGAAAGGAGAGACCGACTTACCCGTCGCTGTCGTCCCCACAACGTGGAAGGGGCGCCCCTCTTCTGCTCCCAGTGCACTTGTATAGTTGGTTGTTTAATATATTTAATACTTATTTTTATCCGTAGCTGTTTTGCGTAATTAATATTTCTTCAAGACTTTTCTCGACACTGACACTTGACGGATTGTGTCTATGGTTGTTGCCGGTCAATACCTACTCTCGTAAGCATTGAGGTCCATCGGTTTGGTTGTATACTGAACAATACCCATAATAATAGCAACTTTTTTCACTATGGGCCGTATACTGGATAGAAACTGAATATTCCATCTTCTATACTAATATCATAAACAGCAAATGTCTGTGACATTGTAGGTTTGTATTTAATGGGTAACCTCCGGAACAAATCATTCGATTTCAAAAGTTATTTATCACTATTAGCTCCACAATCCAATCCATACTAATAATATTATAAATTCGAAAGTGTGTCTGCCTGTCTTTTACCTGTTCAGGCTTAACCCGCTGAATCGATTGAGATGAAATTTACTATAGAGATAATTTTGATTCCGGGTATTACTCATACTTATTATCCTGAAAGTTATTCCCTAATGTTTCACGCGGACGAAGTTGCGGGCAAAAGCTATATGCAAAATCTGTTGTATTGTAAAATCGATCGATTCTCTAACCGCGTCGCTTCGAGGGTAGGCCAAAGACTGTCCACGACTTCAAAATTAAACCCTAACTGTTAATATATAAGGTTTACATTGCAGATTCGAGTGTGAGACGTGCAAATTGAAGTTTCTGGACGGGACGCGACTGCAAAAACACATAGATATCGTGCATCTCGGTCAGGTACTGTCAGTTTAACACATTGCGTGCCACAGAAAAAAAATACACGCAAGTCCTCAGCCACACTATGGTCCGAGTACTGCCCTACTCACGCGATGTTCCCCTCTCTGTCCACACACTGCTCTACTCACGCGATGTTCCCCTCTCTGTCCACACACTGCTCTACTCACGCGATGTTCCCCTCTCTGTCCACACACTGCTCTACTCACGCGATGTTCCCCTCTCTGTCCACACACTGCTCTACTCACGCGATGTTGCCCTCTCTGCCCACACACTGCTCTACTCACGCGATGTTCCCCTCTCTGTCCACACACTGCTCTACTCACGTGATGTTCCCCTCTCTGTCCACACACTGCTCTACTCACGCGATGTTCCTTTCTCTGTCCACACACTGCTCTACTCACGCGATGTTCCCCTCTCTGTCCACACACTGCTCTACTCACGCGATGTTCCCCTCTCTGTCCACACACTGCTCTACTCACGCGATGTTCCCCTCTCTGTCCACACACTGCTCTACTCACGTGATGTTCCCCTCTCTGTCCACACACTGCTCTACTCACGCGATGTTCCTTTCTCTGTCCACACACTGCTCTACTCACGCGATGTTCCCCTCTCTGTCCACACACTGCTCTACTCACGCGATGTTCCCCTCTCTGTCCACACACTGCTCTACTCACGTGATGTTCCCCTCTCTGTCCACACACTGCTCTACTCACGCGATGTTCCTTTCTCTGTCCACACACTGCTCTACTCACGCGATGTTGCCCTCTCTGCCCACACACTGCTCTACTCACGCGATGAGGCCCTCTCTGCCCACACACTGCTCTACTCACGCGATGAGGCCCTCTCTGCCCACACACTGCTCTACTCACGCGATGTTCCCCTCTCTGTCCACACACTGCTCCAGGGGCGTATTTTGAAATTCGGCGCCTCGGGCCAATAAAGTTTCGCCGCGCCATAAGTCAATGAATAGCGCCAAAAGCAAAGAAAATGCAATCGGTCAGCAGCGGCTATGCCGCCCCTGGCAGATTGGCGCCCCGGGCCATGGCCCGGTTGGCCCTAGGGTAAATACGCCCCTGCACTGCTCTACTCACGCGATGTTGCCCTCTCTGCCCACACACTGCTCTACTCACGCGATGTTGCCCTCTCTACCCACACACTGCTCTACTCACGCGATGTTCCCCTCTCTGTCCACACACTGCTCTACTCACGTGATGTTCCCCTCTCTGTCCACACACTGCTCTACTCACGTGATGTTGCCCTCTCTGCCCACACACTGCTCTACTCACGCGATGTGGGCCTCTCTGTCCACACACTGCTCTACTCACGTGATGTTCCCCTCTCTGTCCACACACTGCTCTACTCACGCGATGTTGCCCTCTCTGGCCACACACTGCTCTACACGGAAAGAAATTATTATAACAATACTACTGTTGCGAACTCTTTGCCTAGTGTTGTATTGTAAATATTATGTCAAATTTGAATACTGTTTTTTTCTACATTCTTTTGATTTTAATGTCATTTGTGATTTATAGTTTGTCGCTGCCATCTGAATTAAAATGTGAATATTTATCCGTTTTTCTATTGAAGCTACATACTGAAAGGTAAAACATACGCTCATTCCATTACACAGGATATCAGCCCACTCTCCCATCGTTTTCATTGGTCCTTCATTTAGTTTTCAGTGCCTATTTTCTTTTCATCACATAGTTACCACCGTTAGTTTTCACCGTTTACCATTCATACATTTACGCGTAGTTTCATTATTGATATTAGTTCGTTAAACACATGATCACCCGTAGCAAAGGCAAGATAATGTCGGCCAAGTCTGGCCCTAACTCAGTTGTTCCGCAGCCTCAGCTTGCCGCCGATAGCTCCGGTTTGCCGGCTCAAAGCGTACATAGTGAACACACTGCGCAAAGCCGTTCATCACGTTCGTCGGCAACTGTGAAAGCACAAAAAGCAGCGGCGGAAGCGGTTGTTCTACGTCGCTGCCTAGAGCGCGAGCAGGAGCTTGCTGCCCGTGAGCGCGACCGCGAGCAGGTTCTTGCTGAACGTGAACGTGAGCGTGAACGTGAACTCGCCGCACTACAGAAGGAGGTCGAGCAGTGCGAGCTGCAAGCTGAGCTGGCGGCGATCGATGCCGACGCCGAAAGTAGCCGCGTGGGGAGCCACGCGAGCCAACGGAGCTCCACACGGGTGAGCGTAGATAGAACGAAAAAATGGATAGAAAATCACAATTTTGACAGCCGTGTTAATAGAGACGTCAACGCAGTAGGATGTGACCAAGGCTTTCCTGTACCATCCCCCGGTCGCTCGGTACCGCTACCGGCGACCACGCGGGCAACTGCAACCCCTATTAACCCTCTCACTGGACAAAATATTTGTTTACAAAATGTCACCAAAGCTTCCGAGGTGGGTGGCGTTGCGCCCCTGCTCATTTCTACGGAGGTTGACCAACCTGGTACGCTTTTACAAGCAGTCGCTGACACCGCGGCAGCAGCGAAGGCTCTGGCCTCTGCCTCCGGTGTGAGGAAACTGGAATTGCCTCTGTATTACGGTAATACATTGCACTGGTTACAATTCAAGCGTACCTATAATGTTACAAAAGCTAGTTTTTCCGCACTAGATAACATAAATCGTCTTGACATTGCACTTCGCGGACCCGCGCGCGAGGCCGTGGCTACGCTGTTGATGTCGACGGAGGATCCGGAGGAAGTCATGCGCGCCCTTGAAGATAACTTCGCGCGCCCCGAGCTCATCGTTTACAAGGAGGTAAATTCGTTGAAAAACCTTCCACGCCTAGGTAACGATCTCAAAGAACTCGGAGTTCTATCCAATCGGGTACGTAATTCGATTTCTACAATAAAGTTACTAAATCATTATGATTACTTGTGTTCACCTGAATTGTTCCACGCTGTTCTTGGGAAACTTAACCCTACTATGAAAATTAGGTGGACTGATTTTGCGGCACAGGATACTACAGGACGCCCGAAACTCGAAATACTGTCCGACTTTTTAAAGCGCGAGTTGGACCAGCATATCCGTTTTGGGTTGTCACCCGAGCTTAGTGCAACACAACTGCAACACAACATTCCTATTGACAAACCACTAAAGCGTGAAAATATTCATAATGCCGTTATGCAGTCCAAATCCAATTCTAAAGCTGGTTCTAATAAAAAACAAGAGTGTGTATTTTGCAAAAAAGATCATAATATTAAGGATTGTACAAAATTTAAATCTTTGTCTATCGATGAAAGATGGCAGTGGTTGCGTGAGACAAAAGTTTGCTATAGGTGTTTAAGGGCTAGTTCACATCAGTGGAAGACGTGCAAAGTGAATCCGTGTGGCGTCGATGGGTGCCCTTTACGTCACAGTGCACTTCTTCACAGGCAACCATCGCCGCCGCTCGTCAACACGCTTCGAGAACAAGCCACTGATAATGACAATGATAATGACACACACCTGACAACCGTTGAAAATACGACACACCCTACGTCGAGTGCTTATGAACCAACCGGTGAAAAAGTTATTGTGTCCACAACCTCTACAGGCACGCAACAACCAAACACGATTTTAGCTCTTCGTCCTCGTGCTTATTTGAAAATCGTACCTGTTACTGTCTCGGGCCCTGCTGGAACTTGTGACGTGTACGGCCTTCTTGATGACGGAAGCACCGCGACAATCATAGATTCCAGCATCGCCGCATGCATAGGGGCGACCGGGCCACAACAGGCCATTACGGTAAATGGTATTGGTGGTCTCGAACGAAACACCACAATATCATATGTCGATTTTCACATTAAAGGTAGGCACACGCAGGAAACATTTTTAGTAAAAAATGCTCGGTCAATGGAGTCTTTGTGTTTGCGCCCGCAGTCGGTCAAACGTGAAACGATCGAGTCCTTTACACATTTGTCCGACTTGGTTGACGTTTTGACATATGATGATGCAACCCCGACTATTCTCATAGGAGCCGAAGATTGGCATTTGTCAATCAACCGCGAGGTTCGAGTTGGTAAAAGGAACGAGCCCGTTGCCTGTTTGACAGCCCTCGGCTGGACTTTGTACGGTGTTGCTTCTAGCAAAACGAAATTGATTGAATTTGTTAACCACACATACATTAATCCAAACAATGACGATAATTTAGAATCCCTGATTAAAGAACAATACAAACTCGACTCGATAGGTATTACCAAAACCGAAACTCTGCATAGCAAACAAGACCAGCGCGCAGTCGACATTTTGGAGGCAACTTCCAAACGTTTGCCCACTGGTCGGTTTGAAGTAGGCATGCCTTGGCGCGACGATATACAGCGTGTTCCAGATAGTTACCCACAGGCGATGTCACGTTTTTTAAGTTTAGAGCGGCGTATGGCTAAAGACGTCGAGTTTGCTAAGGCATACAATGCGTTCATAAATAATATGATCACAAAAGGTTACGCTGAGGAATGCGCTCCCGACACTTACTACACACGTCGTGATAACAAATCTGACGGCTTACGTCTTTATCTCCCACATTTTGGCGTATACCACCCCCAGAAACGAAAGGTTAGAGTAGTTCATGATGCAGCAGCCAAGAATGAAGGAGTCAGCCTGAATTCTTTACTGCTCCCAGGTCCTGATCTGCTCCTGCCGCTACTTAAGGTTCTGTTTCGTTTCCGGGAGGGACGCATCGGAGTGACTGCAGATATCAAGGAGATGTTTCCCCAGGTGCGGGTTAGAGAACAGGTCAGAGACGCTCTTCGGTATCTGTGGAGATCTGATAGGACGCATGTCATTAAGGAGTTTAGGATGACATCTGTTATTTTTGGTGCCTGCAGTAGCCCCTTTATTGCGCTGTTTATAAAAAATAAAAATGCCCAAGAGCACGCACGCACACACCCGAAAGCCGTGGACGCCATTTTGTTCAGCCATTACATGGATGACTACATCGACTCACAAGATGGCGTTGACGAAGCAGCCCAGTTAGCGGCAGACATCATAACCGTGCACAATGCAGCTTGCTTCGAAATGCGAGGATGGATTTCCAATGAGCCAGGGGCACTGAACCTTATTCGTGAGGACCTCCGGGCCGCTAAGCCGTTGGAAGTCGACCTTGGCGAATCCAATAACAGCATTCGAGCTCTTGGCATAGCATGGAATCCAACCTCCGATTGTTTAGGGTTTCAAACAGGCTTAGTCGAGACACCTCCTAACACACTGACAAAACGCAAAGTGCTGTCACACGTTATGCGCGTGTACGATCCTCTAGGCTTGTTAGGCCCTATAGTCGTTAAAGGACGTATATTATTCCAACAAACTTGGAGATCTAACATTGACTGGGATACAGAGCTCCCACAAACCGAAGCAACCAAGTGGTTTGATTGGTTTCAAGACCTGTCAAAAGTCTCTTCACTGAAGATACCGCGTTGGTATTCAAGGGCTAAAGGCTTCGAGCCTTTCTTTAGGGAATTACATATATTTGCAGATGCAAGTGAGCTTGCTTATGCCTGTGTTGCCTATTGGCGTCTGATATACCCTGACGACAGCATCAAGCTCACTCTCATCGCAAGCAAGGCTAGAGTCTCACCGTTGAAGCCAACGTCGATTCCGCGCTTGGAACTTCAAGCTGCTTTGATAGCTTCCCGCCTGGCTCTTGTCATTAAGGACAGCCATCGAAAGAAGTCAGTACGCACATTCTTCTGGACTGATTCGATGACTGTCCTCCAATGGTTGCGCAGCGATGCACGCGCCTTTAAGCCTTTCGTTGCCCATCGGTTGGGTGAAATTCTAGAAAATTCCTCTGTCAAAGACTGGCGATGGGTACCGACAGATTTGAATGTGGCTGACGATGCGACCAGGATGCGCCCTATTAATTTGATCCCTTCACATAGATGGTTCTCCGGTCCATCGTTTCTTTTAAAGTCCCCAGAGGATTGGCCCATGGAACCACTTAGCGTCGCACCAGTTCGCGAAGAGCTTAAATGTCAACAGAACGAACTGGTGGGACTAACTTCAATTAGTGCAGCTTTACCTTTTCCTGTCACGGCGAATTTAGCTCGCTTCAGTGACTGGCTACGATTGTTGCGTGCCACAGCCCGGGTACATCAAGCTGCGGCTATTTTTGGAAATGTTTTGGCTTCCATTCGAAATTCCAAAGCAAGCAGTGGGGCTGTTCACCCCCGCTTTCACTCTTTGTCAACGTCTACCTCTCTTACACCCTTGAGTGACGACTTAATGAAAGCCGCTGAAAGGCACATATTACAGCAAATTCAACAGGACAGCTTCTCCCAGGAAATTCACTGCATCCTCAATAAGAAACCAATACATTCAAGCAGCCGCCTCATCAAACTATCGCCCTCACTGGGAGAGGATAACCTTTTACACTTAGCTGGAAGAATTAAAGCAGTAGAAGGCATTGACCCCAACTCTCGTTTTCCGATTCTTCTGGATGGCCGCCACCCAGTATCACGATTATTGGTGACACATTATCATCGTTTGGCAGGCCACGCAAATCACGAGTCAGTGATCAACGAGATTAGGCAAAGATTTTGGCTATTGAGACTTCGTGAAACAGTCAGAGCCGTCGCAAGCCAGTGTCTCTTATGCAGAATCCGCAAATCCCAACCGCTGAACCCCACTACTGGAGATCTTCCACCCCAAAGACTAGCACATCACCAGCGACCATTCACCTTCTCTGGTGTTGACTATTTCGGTCCTGTGAACGTTACAGTAGGACGCCGCCATGAAAAACGTTACGTGGCCCTTTTTACATGCCTCACGTCCAGGGCTCTTCACCTAGAATTGGTACACAGCTTATCCGCTGATTCTGCGATAATGGGACTCAGGCGCTTCTTTGCCAGACGTGGGATCCCCACGACCATGTTCTCTGACAATGGAACCGCTTTCGTTGGCGCAAACCGAATCCTACGCGAATTTTACTCAAATGGCGTACAAGATTTTGCGGCTGCAAAAGGCGTTCAATGGAGTTTTATCCCTGCCGCAGCGCCTACTTTTGGAGGATGCTGGGAGCGCCTCGTCAGGACGGTGAAAGTAGCGTTGAAAGCAACACTCAATGAGAGATCTCCCAAAGAGGAAACATTCTTGACGCTACTAGCGGAAGCCGAGGCAATTGTAAACTCGCGCCCTCTCTCGCACGTGTCGACGAACCCTGACGATCCCACCACATTGACACCGTTCCACTTTCTCATCGGATCCTCATCCAATCAAACTCTCCCAGCGACATTGGAAGACCGTGACCTGCTCGGACGCTCCGAATGGAAGAAGGCGTTGAAATTAGCTGATAATTTTTGGAATCGCTGGTTGCGGGAAATATTGCCGATGATGCAAGCTCGAACCCATGTTAAGGGAGATCATGGACAAGACCTTCAAATAGGAGACGTCGTGATAATTGTGGATAATTCACTGCCACGAGGGACATGGCCTCGAGGCCGGATAGTGAAGATGTTTCCCGGCAATGATGGCGTGAAAAGAGTGGTAGACGTTGCAACGGCTGGAGGTACGTTGCGCCGGCCCCTCAAAAAACTAGTTAAAATTAGTAGGACATAGGTCCGTTTGGAGGCCTTCGCTAGCGTCCAGCAGTTGGTGCATTGCTGCACGAGGGGCAGGATGTTGCGAACTCTTTGCCTAGTGTTGTATTGTAAATATTATGTCAAATTTGAATACTGTTTTTTTCTACATTCTTTTGATTTTAATGTCAGTTGTGATTTATAGTTTGTCGCTGCCATCTGAATTAAAATGTGAATATTTATCCGTTTTTCTATTGAAGCTACATACTGAAAGGTAAAACATACGCTCATTCCATTACACAGGATATCAGCCCACTCTCCCATCGTTTTCAACTACCAGAACATATTGTAAATTTCATTCTAGTATAAAGAAACAGAATTAAGTTAAATTTACCGTATTGTATTTTAGCAACAAATAGTCGTATTTTAATAAATGCCAGAATATTATAGTAAAAATATTTTCGTAAACAATACTCAAAGCTATTTATAAGTACATAATTATTATTGTAGAGAGAAAATTTCGATGATTGTAAAGTATACCTTCATAATTCGTTTGTTTTTGCTAGCTGTGAATTAAATAATACAATATTTAGGCTGTCTCTAAAATAACACCAAGTAATAAAAAATGTTTTAGTTGTTTAAATAAGCTAGATTCATATAGTACTGTTTACCCAATAATTATTTTGTTGTTGCTAGCTGTCATTTAAACAATACAATATTTAGGTTGTCTCTAAAATAACGCAAGTAACAACAATTGTTTAAGTGGTTTAAATAAGCTAGATTCATATAGTACTGGTTATAACATAATTCGTTTGTTGTTGCTAGCTCTCAATTAAACAGTCGAATATTTAGGTTGTCTCTAAAATAATGCAAGTAGCAAAAATCTTTTTATTTGTTTAAATAAGCTAGATTAATATGTTATCAGTACCATAATACATATAATGATTTGTGTAACATGTGAATCGTAATATTAAACGAAACGTTGTTTACGGTTGCAAATATATTGTATGGATTGCCTGAACTATGGTTGGCAACACCGACTGGCTGCCATTGTTTTTTTTATCATTTCATCTTTCGCAGCGAGCAGTGCGTGCGCGTGCAGAGACGTTGACTGTGGCAAATAGTGTGATTAGTTTAATAAATAGATATTATAGAAGTGTTCCAAATCAGGGAATGGACAAGGAAATTTTAAAAATAATGGAATCCTGGCAGAAACCGAGTACATAACGAAAAGAAGGGTTTTTTTTTAATTTGACACCACCATGTTGATTTTTAAATAACATGAATATAAACTCACAAACTTTTAATGTTTTGTTTCATTTAAAACTGTTGTTGACCATGTTGTTAATAAAGAAAAAGTTAAAAGCTGTCGAAACGAAAGAAAGAAATGAATATTGTTCAGTTTACTATATTTTTTTGGTAATTACTGCAATGTTTTGTTTTTTGCTCCACAATACGAAAATTATACTTATTTGAAAATTTCGTGACGATACAGACAGATTTCATTTTTTTTAATGACACGGTAAGTATGTACATATTTTTAAGACCCATTCACCTTCATAATATGTACTTACTTACCGTGTTGTTAAAAAAATTGAAATAGCTGTCTGTTTCGTCACGAAATTTTCAAATAAGTATAATTTTCGTATTGTGGAGCAAAAAATAAAACATTGCTGAAATTACCAAAAAAATATAGTAAACTGAACAATACTCATTTCTTATTATAGTAAACTCAATCATTTATGTGATAATGGCAACCCACAATGTTGGTAGAAAACACAAAATAAGTAGTAAAGTGTACAAAAATATATAGTTTGGTAAAATCTCAAGTTGGTAATATTTACATTAAATTTGTTAATAGTGACTATAATAATCTAGTAGTCGTTACTGAAAAATCTGGTTATGTCCAAAATAAAACCTAGTGTTACGAACGATACCAATTCCGTTACACTAAACAAAACCTATTTTTGTAATGGGTACAAATAGGTTATTGTGCACTATACACAAATTTTAATTATGTGTACCAGCATTATGTTTAACTGTGGTAGATATTCTTGTAAGCTATTACCAGATTTTTGAAGTAAACTCGACAAAATAGTTAGCTGTCGTATATATTACACGACAATCTGGTTAAGTTAACTTTATTCTGGTTACCTAAACTAGAATTTTCTCTCCGTGTACTCACGCGATGTGGGCCTCTCTGTCCACACACTGCTCTACTCACGTGATGTTCCCCTCTCTGTCCACACACTGCTCTACTCACACGATCTTCCCCTCTCTGTCCACACACTGCTCTACTCACGTGATGTTGCCCTCTCTGGCCACACACTGCTCTA
This sequence comes from Epinotia demarniana, assembly GCA_945867215.1. NCBI lineage: Eukaryota > Metazoa > Arthropoda > Insecta > Lepidoptera > Tortricidae > Epinotia > Epinotia demarniana. The sequence goes on along the minus strand of OX244284.1, from coordinate 1,465,877 downwards.
CTCACGCGATGTTCCCCTCTCTAGCCACACACTGCTCTACTCACGCGATGTTGCCCGCTCTGGCCACACAATTCTCTACCTACGCGATTAATCGCGACGCTCCGCACTAGGTTACTTGCCTTTATAGCGGCTTCTTTGACTCGCGACCAAAAGACCGAAAAAACAGGGAGCGGTGAGCAAGCTGAGTGACGTTGCTACACTTTGTTTCTGCTTCCTTTACTCGATAATTCCCGCGTCACTCGACGAGTGTGTGGCGGGGGCATTAAGAGTATTGTTCTTGAAGCTCGTATGAAGTCGGCGGTGGCAACGGTTGTGACGTGATTTTATACATACATACATATAATCACGCCTCTTTCCCAGAGGGGTAGGCAGAGATCACGGATCTCCATTTGCTACGATCCTGGCAAACCACTTTCGCTTCACTCACTTTCATAATATTTCTCATACATGCTCGTCGGTTTAGGGTACTTTTGACCTGGCCTTTTGTTAAGATTTCTCCAATTTGATCGTAGGAAGTTCGCCTAGGTCTTCCCCTTCCAACTTGCCCTTCCACTCTTCTTATATACACTTTCTTCGTTAATCTTCTTTCATCCATCCTCTCTGAAAATAATATCCCGAAAATCATCCCCTAAGGGGGTGAAATGGGGAGGGAAAGTTTGTACGGAGCTACAGACGAGTTCCACGCGGACGGACGGAGTCCCGGGCAAAAGCTAGTATTTAAAATGTTATAAAACAGCGCACACTCGCCGAAAAACTGCCCTCATTTTGGAGACACAGGAAATGTCACTGTTTTTTATACCTTACCATTAAGTTGTGTTTTGAAATAAATATATTAAATTAATTAATATTTATTTCAGAGAAACTACAAATGCGACCAGTGCGGCAAAATGTACGGCACAGCCATTAACGTCCGCGAGCACATCGCGAGAATCCATGAGAAACGCTTCAAGCTGCGGAAACACGTCTGCCATCTGTGCGGGAAAACCTTCACGGTAACCAGACCTATGCCTACTGTAACCATGCCTATGCCTACAGTAACCATACCTATGCCTACACTAACCATACCTAAGGTGTAAATCAATGGACTTTGCTATCTATGTAAACAAACCGTCATATTGAAATTGTCTCTGAATGATGAATTTAGTAGTGACGGGGAAGACTCTTACTGTACTCTTTTTATGTCAAAACATATCGAATATTAAAATATGGAAAGTAAAAAACAAGTAGGTATTTTTAGTTATTTTAACGACTTTACCCACTGATAAAACACTACGATTCTTTACCCACTTATAAAACTACCGCGTAGTGTACACAACTGCGATGGCGGTTGAGAGCGTGAGTTGGGTAGTGTGTAGCGGCTTTACAATATCACCAACTTTAGTCACAACACTACCCATCATAGACAATTGTAAAAATTGCAAAAATAAAAGAAACAAAAACGTCATTGCATCAGGGCACACTAACCTAACTTATGAAACCATTTTAAACTTTTAATGAAATATCCAAGATTCAGTTATATATTTTGTGGTTTTGTATTTTACGGTAACGACCGGTTCAATAGTGTATAGTTTCAGTGTTTGATGAGGTGATGTGAAAATTAAAGGAGAAACAGCGACAAAACAAAGTTACGTCCTTTGTTTACATAGATAGCAAAGTCCATTGACTTACACTTTATGCCTACAGTAACCATACCTACGCCTACAGTAACCAATGTTGTTTGTAATATAGCACAGTGACCTTGTGTCAACGAGGGTCATGCTGCCTATGATTAGTATGGTACTTAGAGGGCGCTACATGTGCTAGCCTCTGCCTATGCTGCCTGTAACATCACTATGGCTACTACCTATTCTGCCTATGTGGCCTGCTGTTAGGGTTGCCACCCGTACTATAATATATAGTATTGTACTATATTTTGACTGTCCGTACTATAGAATATTCGACTTACATAAAGTACGCATATTCAGCATAAATTTAAAAAATGTCATGAGAAGCAAAATCCAACAAAAAATACGTTTTTAAGGAAAAATAAATGAGTCCTTTATTTTGACCATGTGTATCTTTTTTTAGGCTTATTCGAACCGCCATATACTATATTTCTGAAAAAAAAGGTGGCAACCCTACCTGCTGTATACATTTATATATCGCGTTGGTGGTATACAATGTGTTAATAAAATAACTCAAAACGTGAAAACAGTCGCCCCAGCAGCAACCTTTTTTTTTTACGTTGGGGAAATGCTTTGACGCACCGTCCGCCCAGTCAGGGGGGACCAGACGGTTGTGTGGGACTCCCGGACAGAAGGCCCAGACTACCCACTTAACCCCCAACGATTGTCCAACCATGTCGCTGCTAAAGAGGGCCAAAGGTACGCTTGACGCATTCTACTCTGACCTATTATCAGGGCAACCTGATCTATGCTGAATGTAACACTAGTGCGGCAACCAACACTAGCCTGCCGTGTGCAGCTTGTAACCCGACCTATGCTATCTGTATTATTAGCACGTTATTATTCACGTCACTAATCATTTCTCAACTGCATCGGTTTGAATTCTCACTTCTCAAGCCGTACTTTCTAGAACCAAGATGATAATCCATACTTAATATTATAAATGGGAAAGTGTCTGTCTGTCGGTCAGTTACATCTTCACAACTGCTGAACCGATTTAAATGACATTCGGTACAGAGATAGTTTGAATCCGGGGGACGGCCATAGGATAGTTTTTTTCTCGGATATCATCCTCCAAGGGGGTGAAATGTGGGGTGAAAGTTTGTATGGAGCGACGATATAAACGAGTTCCACGCGGACGGAGTCGCGGGCAAAAGCTAATGAAACATACAATAACCTCTATTATTCCTCGCCAGATCCGTAAGAGTTTAAATGAGCACCTCCTCACGCATGAGGGACTGCGTCCCCACCAGTGTCCCCTCTGTCCCGCCACCTTCACCTACAAAGCGGCCTTGTACACGCACAACAAACTCAAACACCTCAAGATTAAGGGCAAGTGGAAGAAGAAGAAGAAAATAGCGAAAAAAGAGGGAAAATCTGAAGAGGGAAAAGCGGACAGCAATGACTGAGTTGTAGAAAAAAAGTTTAAAAAAACATGTGTGTAACAAGCACTTTATTGTACACAATACAGAATATAAAGTAACCAACAGTTGAAAACGAAAAAAATGTAAACAAACAATGTGTTGAATTTAACATATTAAATGTCAACTAGCTTACTTTACATGTTACACATGGATCAAAGTACAAAGGCGAACTTATCTATAAGGGATCTCTTCCAGCTAACCTTTGAGTGATTGAGAGGAAGGCAATTGAGAAACATTTGCTACAAGCTTTTATTGCCAACTGCGTTTTTCAATGTTCCGTACCATTTGGTCCGACGGGACACTTATACGAACAGTTTTTGTGTCCGTCTTTAAGTGTTTAACCCCCGACGCAAAAAGAGGGGTGTTATAAGTTTAACGTGTCTGTCTGTGTATCTGTCTGTGGTATCGTAGCTCCCTAACGGATGGACCGATTTGAATGCGGTTTTTTTTGTGTCATAGATAATTTTATCCCGAGTGTTCTTAGCCATGTTTCATGAAAATCTGTTCAGCCGTTTTTGACATATGGCTTTTGAAATGAAAATGTCGGGGGTTTTTCAACTTTTCTAAGTTGTAGTTATGTCAAATCTCTCACGACGGTTTTATCTTGTGAAGATTAGAAGCTACGCAGGACACCCTCCTGCTCCATCCTCAGATCACTTTTATGACACTATAATATTGTATTTGCATCTAACTTCAACTTCAACATCACAGAAATTATCATACAATTTTCTTTGCACCTTTATAAATCTCTGTTTAGCCCAATAGTTAGCTGGTAGAGAATGCCATTGGCATGAAGCTGGCTATTTGTGCATTTGTGTATTTTGTACAATAACGTTTAAATAAATAAACCAACATTTCAACTTGTAAAATCTGACAAGCAAGATTGGATCTAAACTAACGTATCCACACTGAAATTTAAATAAAAGCATGTAAATATATACAGTGCGTTACCGGTACCGGCGGGCTTTTTTTTAAGTAGGGTAAATTAACGGAGTTCTCTTAATACATATAATTAACTATAATTCCCACTTCATACATCTTCTAACAAAATTTAAATTGCCAGCAATGTACAGCAAAGTAAATTGACAAGTAAGTGTAAATGACAGCTCTTCATACTTTGTTTAGTACGGCGTCATACACCTAGTCCATTGAAGGTTTGTATTTTGAAAAATAATTAATTTACATATTTTTGATATGCAAACAATTGCTAATGGAACATATTATTATCAGTTTTAATAAATGCCCGCGTGCTGGTAACACACAGTATATTAAGTGGAGATAATAAGAAATAAAAAAATGCAGAATCTGGGCTGAGTTTTTTTTTCCATACCACATTGTCACATTAATGTTAGGCGCGAGGTACGGTCAGTAAAAGAAGTAGCAACAAAAAATAACGCGCTACAATGCTCTACACTGTCCTTATTATCTTGATTAATAAAGTCGTGTGTATGGCTGACTGTGGTACAATAAAATTTGCCAATTAGATACACGGTGTAACATAAATGGGGTGTGAACCGATCAACTGCATAACAGGTATCGTGTTCTGATAAGAAAAAAATAATGTTGTGTCGATTTTTTTTTACTTTTGCATGGAGCAGGTCGCCCCAGTCAGCCAACACTCCATACAAATATGAAAAAAATCGTTTTTTTTTTACTTTTGTATGGAGCAGGTCGCCCCAGTCAGCCAACGCTCCATACAAAAGTGAAAAAAAAATCGCGTCGAAAAAAATTCTCTTACTTTTTTCTTTTCAGAACACGACACCCGTTATGCCCTTGATCGCTTCACATCCCATTTATGTTACACTCTGAATATCCGGCACCAAATTAACCGGAACTAATATCCCTGCAGGTTACAGGCTACTGGCCTGAAAAATATAAACTTTTCATTTCGCTATGCATTTCGTATTACCTACGAGTTGTTTTCAGATTTGCCGCATTTTTGTTCGTCGCGATGCACGTCTATCGTGAGACAGCCGCGACATGCTCTCGATTTTTCTCGTACTCTCTTGTTTTAAGTGTTCTAATAAGAGAGAAACGGATAGTGCGAGAAAAATCGAGAGCTCGCGCGCTGTCGCGTGATAGCCGTGCTGGCAAAGAGTAAAGTAAGTATATAGGTAAGTGCTGGTCAGACTCTTAAGGTTCCTACACACTGGCAGCCCTGGCAGGATAGAGACGCAGTTTTGTTCGGATCGCGATGGAAGTATGTCTTTCTCCCCTAACGCATGATGGCCCATTGTGTGGAGCAACTTTTAAGTTTGCCATACACCCTATGAATGAATGAATGGATATTATTTATTTCAGATATTACAATCCATAATTTGTTAGTAGGTACATTGAATGTCAAAAGCATTTGTTAGTAAACATTTAAATAAAACTAATACAGAACAGACCTGATTACAACATAATTTTCGGAGTGAAGCAGCCTGACATCGTGTGCATTTTCACCCAGAAAACCAAAATGAGGAAGCTGTTGGTGCTGTCCCACACCCTGCGCATCAGGGATGCGACTCGTTTACGGATGATCGAATAGAAGCAATCCGTTCGAGCCTCCGCAAACATGCCCGATGCTGAGCAATGCTTCCTCAGCCCCAACAGCACCCTGAAAGCATTGTTGTATTGGACACGGAGAGCCCCGTACGACCTCCGCGTGTATCTGGTCCACAGGCCACACGTGTACATGGACTGGCAGTAAGCTCTGAACAACGTCACTTTGACCTCTCTGGTACACTGTGCGAACCTGCGAGCAAGCATATTGCAGCGGACGGCCAGGGCTCTCCGCTCCCTCTCCTTGTCTAGGTCATCCGTGACCCAGTGACCCAAGTATTTAACCATGAGCCTAAACCAACGGAAAACTAGCGCTTAGCTCAGCATTGATAAATAAAAGACGGCGTGTGGTGTGTAGTACATATATTCGCAGACTGAACGGCCTAGATGAAACCCACCCTCATATACAAATAGTATGGTAGTATAAACTACCCCCCTATCTAATACATAACATCTCCACCCTTATTTTCTAACTTACCCCGAGCTACTAGGTACTTACGTCTAGGTTTACAATAAGGTGAGTAGATTAAAGCACGCACAACAATCGAATGTTCAAATGTTAGTGTACTGCTAATAGTGATAACATTGTGATACTTAGGAACATTTGATTGTCAAGTCTGCGGCGGCAACTAAATCATTCGCCTTTATTTCAAGAGGTGACAATAACATGTGTTTTACACAGCAATCTACTCGTATTAATACCTAGATCTGAGCATAGTTATGGAAATTAACAAGTCTTATAGTGATGAGTGATACTTAAACTACAATACAATATACTTCTGTACCATTTACTTTTATTATTATTTAGTGTTACCGATACTTACAAGGTACCGACTAGACTAATACACAAAAACACTAGATTAAAAGTAATCCTCAAAACCGTAGCGTCTAGGTGGCTCAATAATGGGTCTTAGTCGATCGGGCCGTGTGCGCTCAGCGGCGGCCGGGTCGGGCGGCGCGAGCCCCGTCGGCGGGTTCGACTCCGGCTCTGCGCTCAGCGGCGGCCGGGTCGGGCGGCGCGAGCCCCGTCGGCGGGTTCGACTCCGGCTCTGCGCTCAGCGGCGGCCGGGTCGGGCGGCGCGAGCCCCGTCGGCGGGTTCGACTCCGGCTCTGCGCTCAGCGGCGGCCGGGTCGGGCGGCGCGAGCCCCGTCGGCGGGTTCGACTCCGGCTCTGCGCTCAGCGGCGGCCGGGTCGGGCGGCGCGAGCCCCGTCGGCGGGTTCGACTCCGGCTCTGCGCTCAGCGGCGGCCGGGTCGGGCGGCGCGAGCCCCGTCGGCGGGTTCGACTCCGGCTCTGCGCTCAGCGGCGGCCGGGTCGGGCGGCGCGAGCCCCGTCGGCGGGTTCGACTCCGGCTCTGCGCTCAGCGGCGGCCGGGTCGGGCGGCGCGAGCCCCGTCGGCGGGTTCGACTCCGGCTCTGCGCGCGACTCCCCGCGTGTATTGCCCACCTCGCGACTACTACCACTACTCTCCGCCGACCCTGAACTCGAAACCCCTGCAATCGGATCGACTGCGGGCATCTGAGCTGGTGGATACGCCAACGCCATGCCCCGCTGCGTATTTTCCTTGACCGTACCTATTGAATCGCGTTTTCTTAGTTGATCTATATGCCTATGATTAATTCCCAATGAGCTTTCTATTTTATAGTTAGTTTCCCCTATCCGTTCTAATACCTTACCAGCACCGGTTCGGTAAGCCGAACCTAGCGAAATATTCCCTCAGTTTTTTAATTAACATTTTGGAGGTAGTACTGGTCATTTCCGCTACTTCTATCCACTTAGAATAAGCATCCACGAGTACTAAATACTTAACTCCAGCTATTGGACCTAGAAAGTCTAAATGAATCCTAGACCACGAGCGACTAGGGTAGGGCCACGGGCAGGGCGTGTGGCGTGGCGGCGCCGCAGCTACCGCGGCGCACACGGGACACGCGCGGCACATAGCCTCCACCGCTTCGTCCAGGCCGGGCCACCACACTTAGCTCCGCGCCAGCGCTTTAGTTTTTACGATCCCCATATGTGGCTCGTGCAGCTCTTGAAGGACTCGCTCCCGACATGCCGTCGGCACCACCACTCTGTGACCCCACATTACACAGTCCAGCTCTGTATACAGTTCTGATTTACGATTGAAGTAAGGCTTCAATTCTCTAATCTCAGTTTCTTGAGGCCATCCATCTCTAATATAACTCACTATTCTACCTAATAATACATCATTACGTGTTTCCTTGCTTATCGTATTATAATCTAAAAGCATAGCGTCAGTCGCAAAATGTAAATATGTTTGTTCCGGACAGTCCTCGAACATGGGTCCCGTCGACTTATGTGCCGCTATAAGTCGAGAAAGTGCATCCGCCATATTATTTTCCGACATTACGTATTCTATATTGAAGTCGTACGCGGATAATATTAACGCCCAGCGTTGCAACCTACTCGCCGTCATGCTGGGAATACCTACCATGGCCCGGTCCAAATATGCTAACGAGCGGTTTGTGGTCAGTTTTCAAAGTAAACTGTCTACCGTATAAAAATTGATGAAATTTTTTTACCGAAAAAATAATCGCCAGGGCCTCTTTGTGAATCTGACTATAGTTGCGTTCGGGAGGCGTGAGCGCCCGCGAAGCGTAGGCTATGACGGTGTCGGGCGCGCCGCGCGAGCGAGCGCGCATCGCCAGCACGGCGCCTACGCCGTGAGGCCCCGCATCACAAGTCAGGACCAGTTCACGTGCAGCATCGTAGTGACCTAGTACTGGCGCCTCACTCAACAATCGTTTTACCTGTTCAAAAGCCCTATCTTGTTCGACCGACCACAACCACTTCCTATATTTCCGTAATAACTCGTACAATGGCGCTAAATACTCACTAAGGTTTTGAATGAACTTGCCATAAAAATTTATCATGCCAATAAACGATTTGAGCTCGGAGACGTTATTAGGTGGCGTCATTGTTAAGATTGGCTTAACTTTGTCTTCGTCTACCCTCACTCCGTTTTTATCAATCACAAACCCTAAATATTTAACCTCTTGCACTAAAAAGGAACACTTTTGTTTCTTTATCCTTAACCCGTTTTTGCTCAATGTCTGTAATACTTGTTGTAGACTACCTAAATGTGAGTCTAATGTGTTTCCAGTTATTAAGATATCATCTAAAAAAAATGTCACATTAGGAATATCTTTGAAAAGGTTACTCATTATTCTCTGGAATATACCTGGAGAAGAAGAGAGGCCGTATACTAAGCGCTTATACCTAAACAAACCCCGGTGCGTATTTATTACTGTTAAATCCCTAGAGCCGTCATCTTCTAAAATAATCTGGTTGTAAGCTTGCGATAAGTCTAACTTGGTAAAATACCTACTGCCATTCAGTTGTGCAAACAAGTCTTCAATTTTGGGAATAGGGAACTTATCCACCAACAAAACGCGATTCAATGTGGTCTTGTAATCAGCACACAGTCGTAAAGATCCATTTGGCTTATTTACAATTACCAATGGCGTGGCCCAGTCGGAGTGCTCCACCGGCTCAATGACGTCGGCGCACAGCATGGCGTCGAGTTCAGCGTCGACCCGGTCTTTCAACGCGTAGGGTAGCGGACGCGCGCGGCAGAACACGGGCACCGCGTCCGGCCGCAGGCGCAGCCGGGCCCGCCCGCCGGTGAACGCCCCCAGGGCCCCATCGAATATCTCCTTATGCCTGGAAATTACATCCGAAATTTTATGTTTGCACACCGCCTCGCTTGAGAGAATACTTTCACATAACGTTAGCTTTGGTATCGTTATACCCAATTCGGACAACCACTGACGACCTAATAAACTAGTAGTACCCCTATGGATAACATACAAATCTAAGTTCTTATTTACATTTCCGTATTGAACATCTACAACAATTAAACCCAACGGTCGCGTCATACTACCATCATAAAACTTCAAGGTCAAATTGCACTGTTCTAACGGTATATCTTTAAACAACGTATTATAAGTCTGTTCGTTAATACACGCTAAAGCCGACCCTGTGTCAATCTCAAAAGTTATAATCTTGTTATTCACCCGTATTGGCATGCTTACCGGTTTGTACTGGTCGAGGCTCATTTGGTAAATAGGTTCCTCGCTGCCTTCGTCTACTTCCTCCTGGTCTAGTTGGCCATCGTCATCCACCCAATGCATGCGCGAATTTCCAAAACGGCCCCTGCCGCGACCGCCTGCGCGCGCACCCCGCACCCCGCGCTCCGCCACGGCCCGGCGAGGCCGCGGTCCCCGGCCCGTACCGGCCTCGGCCCGGCGAGGCCGCGGTCCCCGGCCCGTACCGGCCTCGGCCCGCTGCGCCTGCTCCGCGTCGGCCATAGTAGACCGGATTCCCGGTGCTGCCACTTGACGAGTGCCTAGGTACCACCCCGCCTATCTCGCCATTTAAAGCTGGGCACATGCGGCGTAAATGTCCTTTAACATTACACCGACTGCACACGTAACTGTTAAATTTGCATTGCGCCTGCATATGACGAAAATCACCGCACGCTATGCACCCTGCCGAACGAACACTGTGCACTGTTGTACTAAGTAGCTCTGTTCCCGAGCCACTGGCGGCTGCCCCGCCGCCCCCCTCGACCACCGTTGAATCTCGTTCGGCCGCTTCTAGCGATAACGCTAATGACACTGCCCTTTTAAAACCAATGTTACCTTCTGCAAATAGCCGCTGCCTTAACGCATCACTCAATAAGCCGCATACAAATTGATCCCGCATGTTCTCATCTAATGTCGCCTCAAACTCACAAAATCTCGCCATCTTTTTAAGTTCTGCCACGTACTGCGCCGCTGTCTGACCTTTGACCTGTCGGTACTGGCGAAATTTAAACCGCTCCGCCAACACAGAAGGGGTTGGCTGCAGATGTTTTTCCATCACCTCCACTATTTCGTTGTAGGCCATGGTGGCCGGCTTCTTCGGGCTACACAAATTAACCATTAATTCGTAAGCCGCGTCACCAACTACCGATATTAACGTCGGCACTTTCAGCTCCGCTTTCACTGCATTGACGACAAAGTAGCTCTCCAGCCTGTCACAATATGACCTCCAGCTACCACTTTGGACGTCGAACTCGCCAATTCTTCCTACAGACATGGCCTTTACACTTTATCCTCGTCAGCCACTGATAAATAAAAGACGGCGTGTGGTGTGTAGTACATATATTCGCAGACTGAACGGCCTAGATGAAACCCACCCTCATATACAAATAGTATGGTAGTATAAACTACCCCCCTACCTAATACATAACAAGCATTACGCTGAGATGTGATCATTTCGCGGCAAATTGCGAAAGTTTAATATCATTGTCTGTAAATTGTCTTGTGTTTTGCCATGAATAAATGTATCTTTCTTTCTTTCTAAAGCCGCACCGTGAGCTGTACTCATACAAATCATGCATTGACTCGTCCCCGTAGCGCACGCGTGTGTGTGCTAGGCTTTACACTGCCATGTACATTTACAAAATTCGAAACTTGCCTATTAGTTTATCTGTGGAATATAGGTAGCTGTCATGTCAAGTCACTTCACTTGTCACTTGTCAAAGGCACGAAATAACTCGACAAATTGCTATTTTATTTTTGTGGTTTTAAATAATAGAGAGTATTGTTTCAATAATCCAAATGCACGATGATCTACGTGTGCGTGATCTGCATGGTCCAGCGACCGCCTCTGTCGCCTATGGAAGCAGAGTACAGGAGATTACTCGAGGCTATTGTGTCCCCCTTCATAAACACGGTAAATAACTATTTGAAAGTGTATTCATGTTGATTGTCCATACTAAAACTATCCACTTTTGTCCAATTTCGGTGGAAACTTAAAACAGGCCGTAAAAATCGACCCATAAAACTAAAACGGACGGACAAGCTGTAGCTAACTAAGGGTGGTATTCCACTTGTAGATCTTCGTCCAATGTGTATTTGCGTCTCACATTTCGAGTGAGGAGTGAGAAGCAATGCTCATCGGACAAGTCGAATACTACCCAAATCCCATTAGCCTGGCACACTGTCTGACTGAACTGAACTCCAATATCGACTTATAAAAAGTATCCTATATTTCCATTGTCAATACAGACATATAAAAAGAAAACGTGATAAGTGACAAGATAGAGTGTCAATCTTGTTCTATCAAACGGTGTCAGCCAGTGACGGCGCTTACGCGATGGTGACACTCATCGCGTGATAAGCTGACCATGATACGGGGATCTGATGTGATGACATTTAAAAATGGAAACTAATAAAGCCGACCTTAATATGGGACCTGTACGATATGGGTCACTGCACTGTCAACTTGACGCGGAACTAAGTTTGTCTACGCAACCTGCTGTGGAGGCTCAATAAAGTATTTGTATTTCAGAAGGAGGTAGAAACCTCCCACTCTCACTGGCTGCTGTGTGCAAATTGCAAAATATTCATGCAGACGCTATACACCTTCCAACAAAAAGCACTTGTTGGATTGACAAATCTCAAATACCTCTTGCATAAACTGCATAATACAGAACGAACAGTAAGTATTCTCTAGCATTTTGAAAGCAATAATAATCATTTGTTTTGACCAACTAGGATCATAACAGACATTCGATGTTAGACATTAGGCATGATAATAAAATCAAAAATCTTAAATTAAAATGACAGTCCAATTAAATTAGAAATGTTAAAGTTAGCTGTTTGCATATTTATTTAATCATATGGCATACATTATTTTGGCATTTAAAGGTTGTCACTCTTTAGTGCCACCCAGGGGACACGTGCAGGGTTGTGGTAGGTAGCTCCTGGGGACTCGAGTAACAGTAGTCCCCTCTTTGTCAAGTGAGTGGGCAACTTGACTGCTAGAAGTTCTTAAGCCGACCAAAGGCCTCTCAGCTTAATGACTACTGTCATAGACAGCAGCCGGGATCAACTGCTTAGCCTTCCAAGCACGGAAGCGCTCATTTATATTAACCACTCAAACATCAGGCGGTCACCCATCCAAAGACTGACCGCTGCCATCTTTGCTTATACTGCGTTATCGTTTCCGCTCGCAGGCGCCGCTAGGCTATGAAAAGCGCATAGCAGTGGTTAAGGAAAGTACACAATAATATGAGCACAATCGGCCTCCAACATTGGCAGAATGCTGTTGAAACCACCATAAAGAAATAACATTATCGCCACGGAAAGAATCATTAATTAGTCCTAATGAAAAATACATACAAAACGCACACCTGGCAAGCACGTTTGGGCGAACGGTGTTCGGGCGAGCCGTTCGTCCGGTGTGGACACGGCTAATAGTTGAAAAACGCAAAAAACAGAAAAAACACGATTCATTGTCGGTTAAAAAGAAGAACGACCCAGTTGCCTCTCCTGCCGTCGAGCGCTAAGCGTCACCGGTTACGCGGAGGGAGCGCTCTCTAACCGAGAAATGAATTTCGTTCTCTGTTTGCCCTCTGCACGGCTATCACAAGACGGCGCGCGAGCCTTATCGATTTTTCTCGCACTATCCGTCTCTCTCTTATAAGAAAACTCAGAGAGGTATAGTGCGAGAAAAGTCGAGAGAGCTCGCGCGCCGTCTTGTGATAGCCGTGCTGTGGGATACTGCGATTTACTGGTTAGGCCGATTCTTGGTGAGCGTAACCTTTAGTTTAGTTTAGTCATTTATTTCACCATGGTAATTATACAACTTGTTTTACAATATAATGAGGTAGCTCATGGACCCTTTGTTATGTGTTAGGCTCTCAAAATGTCGCTCCAACCAGTACGACAAAATTAACCTGGTTACAATCCCTGGCTTCAACTCGGGGAAGTGTAATAGCATAGGGATACTATTAATCCTTTAAGGTGATAACGAGTATACGCGGACCAAGTCGCAGGAATAAGCTACTATTAAAACAATGTTTGTTTTAGATAGAGGGTACAAAACTCAGCGTGGTCACCATTAAAATCGAGCCTGAAGTTTGTACAGCTGCAACCAAGGAGGAATTCATTACTATTGAAGCACCCCCTTACGTGAGTTATGCTTTATTCCTTATGTTATGCACATGTTAACGAAAAAAATCATTTTATTAAATATGTTTCAAGGTCAAGCGCATAGCATACATATTAGAGTGTCCATAAGCATGTGACCCTTTCAAGAAAATACAGAGAGGTCGCTAGAAGTCTGGCAAACGAAAGCGTGACCTGGACTTTTTTTAAAGTGGCAACATTATAATCTGTCAAAGGCACGTCAAATTATGTTGTTTACACAATTATTTTGCATTAATAATTTCCGTAATATGGGTAAAACAATAAAAAGTAATGTGCGAAAGCTGCTACATACTATGATCAGTAATTTCAAGCAAAAACAAGAGGAGACAGAAGTTGTTTTCCAAGAGAAACAACATGTTTAGATGCGATGTCGGATTTTTTAGGTTAGTATGACTTTGTAGTCTTAATCCTTGTGTAATATGGACGAGAATGATGTTACGTTTCTTATGTTTACATATAATCTTGAAAATATTTAAGGAATCCCTAAAAAAAAAATAGTAATACCATATGTAATTTTTTTGAATTTGCCGCGATTTCCCAGGTCACGCTTTTGTTTGCCAGACTCTAGTAGCAGCGACAGCAAATGCGAGGCAGATATGCTGTCACAGGCAGGTTCGAGTCCTGTCTTGGGCTTTAGGCGGTCACGGTTTATTTTTACAAGGTTTTATTTAACTTGCAATGTACGTAACTATGTTCGGGTGCAATCTTGCAACGTGTTTGTTGTCCGTCTTTCACGGCAAATCGGAGAGACGAATTGACGTGATTTTTCAAGTAGAGATAGTTGAAGGGATGGAGAGTGACATAGGATAGTTTTTATCCCTGAAATCAGCCCTCAAGGGGGTGAAATAGGGGGGGGGGGGGGAGGGGGTAAAAGTTTGTATGGAGCTGCGATATAAACGAGTTTCACGCGGAAGGAGTCGCGGGCAGAAGCTAGTACGAGTAGAACTATAGTTTGGATGACAATTCAATATCGTACCATCAAGCTGATCTGATGAATTGATAATGGAGACAAGTGGCCATGGGAATTCAAGACTTATATCCCGTTGAGTTTGGGCTCGTTAGAATTGTCCCAACGAGTAGTTGATGACGGTATACAGAAAATTACAGTTGGCAATAAAAGCTTGTACAGTCAACAGCAATAAGATCTGCCACAACATAGCACGCATAAATATCTGACACGACTCTATGTCTAATGCCATAAGGACGTGTCAGATATTTTTGCCGGCTTTGTTTCGGCAGATATTGATGCCGGTGACTGTACCAAAAAAATTGTTGACATAAACTTATTTCCTTTGCATAAAATCATTTACTTTACATTTTTAACCGTTTTCTGCCTCTAACTCTAGTCTCTATCTATACCAGGTTAACCCTCTCACAGGGGAGCTAATGAAAGTAGAACCTGGCCCCCCGGTATCTGGACATGACCCTGTACTTCAGGATTGTGACTTCGGTTCGAAGAAGAGTTCATTCATTCACCCAGCCAGCAACACGGCACCGAGCATCAAACGAGTTCAAGTGGGTCAATCAAGTATATATTGTTGTTAATCATTCCGCCAGCCAGGAGACAAACTCACAGAGTTTCTAAGGCTGGCCGCATACACACGTTTTCCGTATTCGATTTCCGAATTCGTTATCCGTCTTCGGACATCCGAATGCATGAAATCAATATAAAATACATTAAATGGCGCACGTGTTCGTTTTTTTTCCGAACGGATCAAATTCCGTACGTACGTTTCGAATGCAAGCCGGCGCGTTCGGAGAACCCACCTGGAAAAAACCTAATGACGTCATGCGGAACGCAGCGCCTGCTCACATTTTGTTTGTGCCGGCGCACACGTTCGGAAATTTCTGTTTAGTATTGCGTTCTGCAGATGTCGCACACGTATGAATTGAAACCATATGGGTGCGGCATCCGTATACTGACTGTACATTCCGAATGAAGAAAAACGAACGTTTGCGCTAGGGAATCGAAGACGGAAAACTTGTGTATGCGACAAGCCTTAGAAAACTGTTACAATATGGACTTTAGACATGCTTAAAAGAAGGTCATACAAAGCGTTGAACACGACTAAAACACCACATTTGGCGAATTTTAACATCGCAGTTTTAATTAGTGACCCAGGAGACGTAACCATGGCAACTAGTGGCAGGAAAAAGTTGATTTACCCAAGTTATACCGAAAATGGTAGGTGGTAGGGTGAGCATTCACCACAGCTTTTCGTTGCGAGGCGGTGAGCGAGGGAAACCATCCACTAACACTGGTGAATAACACTCGCTTGGTGAATATCTTCCTCGCTCGCACCACTCTGCTGGATGCACGCCCTTAATCGGGGTCCTGTTACTTGAATCTTTTGCCCTAGACCTAATGCATTTTTCCTTGAAACAGTGATTTTTTCGGGTTTTATTTGAGTGTCAGCCATACATTTATATGGCTAATTGGCGTTACACATTGGAATTGATTAAAAAGTGGACATTTTTAACTGCTTATCAGGTATGTACAAGAAATAACGGCCTTACCCATCATCAAATAGAAGTCATTTCATTAGGTTAGGGACGTTTTGCCATAGTCCTATAAAGTTTAATATTTAAGAAAAAATGCATTCGGTCAATGAAATAAACGGTCCAATGAAGCATTTAGGGCTAAAGTAGCTAGGTCTGAGGTACCCCCTTAATCGCCTGTTAGTGGCTACCCCCAATTTGACAGAGCGTTGAAGTTAAATATTAGAGATGCAACGGATATCCGTTTGCTATCCGGTATCCGGCCTGTCCGCCCATTATTTTACGGCCGAATACCGGATAGTTGCCCACTATCCGGCCGGATACCGAATAGGGATTCTTTTTGGTATTTAACTTTGAAAAACGGTTAGTACCTATACGAGAAAACAACAACAAAAAAAAGTTATACGTGTACTGCATACGAAATAGTTCCGTACACTGACCTATTAAAACTCGTTTCTTGCCTAGAAAACGGTCCGCGCGAACCTACAATACGTAACAGGTTGAAACCTGCACGACGCGCCCGCCGCCAACCTAAAATGTAGGCATCGTTTGGCCGGCCGAATATTCGGCGGCCGGATACCGGATATTCGGCCGGTGATCAGGCCGAATATCCGGTATCTGGGCAAACAACTATCCGTTGAATCTCTATTAAATATTATTTATTTCAGGTTGCACCTGTTGGTAGTGAGGGTAAACACCCGATATTCGGCCTTAAACCGAAGCCGAGCAGAAAACCAAGCCTCTCCAACACCCGACGGAAGGATGGCGTACGGTAAACAACCACTTAGTTTTCTTAAGCCACGTCATCATCATCATCATCATCATATCAGCCGAAAGACGTCCACTGCTGGACATAGGCCTCCCCCAAAGACTGCCAAAGTGACCGATCCCGCGCCACCCGCATCCAGCGGACTTCCGCAACCTTTACCAGGTCATCAGTCCACCTTGTCGGGGGCCTACCGACGCCGCGCCTCCCAGTACTTGGTCGCCACTCGAGAACCTTTCCGCCCCTACGGCCATCGGTTCTACGTGCTACGTGCCCCGCCCACTGCCACTTAAGTTTAGCGATCTGGAGGCCTATATCGGTTACCTTGGCCACGTATTCACTTTAAAATAAAATAACGGGTTGCACTCCGGGAGTGCCGGCAGAAGTGAAAAGTTGAATATTAACGTTGTGCAAAGTTTTCACTTCAATGCTTACTTGCAATGCTTACTAACCTGTGTTTATAAACAATGTTTATCAGTGAAGACAATACATTTACAATGTTTGTAACTGTTTAAGAAACAGATTTGTTCTTAGTGAATACGTGGATACACTACGATGCTCGATGACTTAAAATGACGGAGCTGTGTTTCAGGGAAGGGCCTAAGAAAAGGATTCGTAAAAAGCCGGTGCGTGTGGCGTGTCCCCACTGCGGCAAATGCGTGCTCTCCTCCAGCCTCAAGATGCACATCAGCAGGTATGTCGAATCCGTAGTACCCAATTTCAACCTTAAGGGGGTGCCTTGATTTGAGTCGTACACGCCTCCTAGACAGAGACACGCTGATGCCTTGCGCCCATGAGAAAAAAACATGTAACACTCTTCGTAAATCGCTGTTTTGGACAAATTTCTATAAATACCTAACTTAGAAATAGAAATAGAAAAAAAACATTGTACAAAAACCGTGTAGGCATACAAAGGTAAACAGTTGCATGTTTAGAGTTCCAACAGTTTTTACCCTTTTCGGGCATACAATTTTATAAATCTTAACCTAGGAACAATTAAAATTAAATTAAGTGAGATTTTAGATGAGATAAAATACTAATAGTATTTATTTATTTATTTAAACTTTATTGCACAAAAGAAAACTTATAGTACAAAAAGGGGACTTAATGCCATATGGCATTCTCTACCAGTCAAACCTTTAGGCAGTATAAACTTGATTGTAATGATTGTGTCGTAAAATAATGTATCGTTTGAGTAGGCTGAGTAAAAATAGGAAAATACAGACCCAACTTTGGATTTTTTCTATCGAGGAAATTTTAAGCAATCATGTATCGGTAAAATCAGATGAACAATCATATAGTCAAGAATCATATACCTGAAAATCAGAGCTTATTGTTTCTTAATCGAGTCAGAACGGCGTTTCAAAGCACGCGATAATTTCCAATGCACCGCCTTAACACTTTCGCAGCCGGACTAAAAATGGAACAAAACACCAGTAACCGACAGAACTCGCTAGGCGTGTAGGTTCATACTACTGCCCGCCTAGCAGGCTCAGCTGGCATCTGAGCAAACATTACGAGTGCCCGCTAGGCGGGTTCTTGGTTGCGAACGTGTTAGCAGTATCCCTGCTAACGCAATTTATAAATTTCGAATTAAAGGAATAAATTCAGGGTGTCCACTTTCTGGAAAGTCAGGGAAAGTCAGGGAAAAGTCAGGGAAGCAAATGATGGTCAGGGAAAGTCAGGGAAAGTCAGGGAAGCTTTAGCCAGGTCAGGGAAAATATTCCAGGAGGAAAAAATAAATTAAAAAGCAAAGGAATCAGAAAATAAAAATTGCATTATACATATGTTGATTGTGTTTTTATGTTATACCTCAGGCAGATAGCTATAGATCTTTAAAAGTTAGTTTGTTATTTGTATTCAGTGTTAAATACTGTAAGACCAAATACTATTAGGTAACTAACTACATTATAATCCAAGCGAGGAGGGGTTTTTATTAAATGAAATCATTTTTCACACCTTTCATTCGGAAAATTAAGTTTTGCTCCACGACGAGAGGGACCAAAACGCTACTTTTCTGTTCAAGCTACTTTTTTAATTTATACATTGGCATTGGAACATTTGTACGCAATGTGCCAATTGAACACAGATGTTAATAAAATAATCGATTGAAATTTCATCGTAGTCGATTCAAAACGAACATATTTCAAGTTTTAACTATAACAATGTTGTATAAAAATTTATAAATATTTCGTAATATTTAAAAATTAGTAATAAAAATTAAGATAATTTAGATGTATTTTAACAATAGCATTTTTTAAATTTCCTCATAGTCGGTGTGAAAAATAGTATGTGTCACTCGGTAGCAAAATTATTTTCGTCTCGGGCGTAAACACTTGTATCCCTCACTACGCTCAGGATCCTACGTTAGAATCCCTCGCTACGCTCAGGATTCTATTGTAGGATCCCTCGCTACGTTCAGGATTCAATACACCGCCCTCGCCGTAAATATACTATTTTGCTCCCTTGTGACACAAATAACTATTTATAGCTTAGCCCTTTTGTTGTTCCGGTGGCATAATTACGACGATATCTCATATATCCTGTAGCTATTGCGAAGTCCCTTCTACTGCGAGCTAAAAATGTGGACACATGAAATATACTTCCATCCCAGTGATTTAAAATGAGGGATAATAAATAAATAATTATAATAAATATTAGGGGGACCATCTTACACAAATCGACCTAGTCCCAAACTAAGCAAAGCTTGTACTATGGGACAATATGTGATATATGGTACTAGACGACAATAAACATACTTATATAGATAAATAAATACTTAAATACATAGAAAACATCCATGACTCGAAACAAATATTCGTGCTCATCACACAAATAAATGCCCTTACCGGAATTCGAACCCAGGACCTTTTGCTTCGTAGGCAGGGTCACTACCAACTAGGCTACGGCGGTCGTCAAAGAAAACTACGCCACCCGCATTCAGTGCACTCCCGCGACCTTTACCAGGTCATCACTCCACCTTGTGGAGGGTCTACCCACGCCGAGCTTTCTGGTACGCCCCAACGGCCGTCGGTTCTACGTGCTATGTGCCCCACCCATTACCTCATTTCTGATGCGATCACGCAGAGAAACTCCCAATATAGCCCTCTCTATTGCCATTTGGGTAACTTTGAGCCTTCTTATGAGATCCATAGTAAGCGACCACGGTTTAGTGCCATAATGTCATCACTGACAACACACACTGGACAAAGACAGGAATATTGGACGAAAAGATGTGCCGTACAGTGGTAGCCCTACGCTTAAAAAAACCGCAAATCGATGCACAGTTTAGCCGTTTGGCACACACATACTTGAGGTCAAAACAATTGTTTGGACTCGCAGTTCCTAAAAAAAAATCCCTTAGGGGGGGAATGCCAAGACATTTTTCTTTTTTTTCAGAAAGCTATCGTGTGTGGTATCATATGAAAGAACTTTATGAGGCGATTCTAAAAATATACCACATGAATACATTTTAGCCATATTTTTTTAATTAAAACAAAAATATTTTTTGAAACATACCAAGTTTGAGCTCCTCCAGACACGATATGGCTGATTTTTAAAAAAATCAATCAAGGGGCTTCCGCAACACTTAGTAGCTTCCCGAATGCTGCCCATCAACCGAGTCGGATTCGCCGATTAACGTCTTTCTCAAAGTTGCGGACCTTACCTAACTGGACAATCTGTTCTAGTATCTACGCTCGAAGTTGTAGACGATCGCCTTTACTGAGGTCATCGAGTATAGTACTTAAGTATACTTCAGTACTTCGATAGATATAGTGATAGTCAACTTGGCACCGCTGGAGGGTCTGTAGTACAGCCTAGAAATAATAATTGATTCGAAAGCTTTCTCGTAGTCCACGAACGCTAAACAGAGGGACAGGTTACACTCCTCAGCCTTCTTTATAACCTAACGGAGCGTGTGGTCTAGGGTACTAAAGTTTCTTCGGAAACCGGCTTGTTCGGGAGGCTGGAAGTTATCTAGCCTGCGTACAAGACTATTTGTGCCTGATCACTCTCGAAAACAGCTTATAGACATGGCTCAGAAGTGAGATGGATCGGTAGTTCTTCAGCAGGGTGTTGTCACCCTTTTTAAAGGACAGCACTACCACCACTCCGTCTCATGTCTTTGGCGTTCTCCCTTCCAGTAAGACGGAATCGAACAACTTCTTCTGGGGCCGTAAGGGCCGGTTTTGCACCCGCCTTCAGGAGTTCGGCTGTTTCGTCTTCATCGGGTGCCTTGTTGCTTTTGAGCTGATTACGAGCCATTACAATCTCGTACGGCTGATGATGTCGTCGGTATACTAACGGATTAGTCTAGCTCTAGAGCCTTCCTTCAGACTAACTTCGGATCTTCGCGTTGACGTGTCATACACATTTTAAATTACATATTTAGTAAAGTTAAAAATAAAACTGTATATTTCCCCTCCGATTTTAAACTCGAAACCGCGGTTTTTAACCGAATTCGTAACCGATGTGGATTTGGTTAAAAACCGTCGGTTAAACTCGCTGCTCGGTTTTTTCTATTACTCGGTTGCATTCCCGTGACCCCTGGGTGGTGCTAAAAGTGCAACAACCTGGCAACCGTACTGTCTTTTCCAAGATCTCACGGTTCTAAATACTGATTTGCCATACGATAAATAAATAAATTCCCTAAGCCCAGCCCGTCGAGCACTGTATACCTCCATAACCGGTGGCACGGAGTCCCGTCCCCCCTAAAATTGAGAATGGGCTATGCTTAGATAGAGCATTAAAGGTATTCGATAAAGTAAAAGAATTCGTAGAAAATGAAGCGGCTGTCACAACCGAAAAAAAACTTATGGACACAATAAAGAAACCCCTATTGATAAAGCGCAATTGGCGGGCGTTAGGTTCATCATAGATGACTGTGAACCATTATTATTATACGGTTAGCATTTTTGCACGCTGTATACAATACTTATTAAAAATCCTTATTACTCAAAATATCAAATACCTACCTACCTACCTGAGGCGTTAGTGCTAACAATGCCAATGCAACCGAGTAGGTTTGGCTTCCAGATGAATTATGCTTCCGGTGGCTTTCCGAACGTCTAAAAGGCTGCGGTGATACAACATCAGACAAACCGTGCGCTTGTTTGTCACCATCATATGTTTATGAAAAAAAAAATCTCTTTGGAAGGTGACATGCGTTTGCGTACTTTGAGATGACGTGAAAGGTTAATCAATTGTAATATTTTGATATATCTAGTCAGGGAAATTTGAAAAAATGGTCAGGGAAAGTCAGGGAAAAGTCAGGGAAATATTTTAGGGCTTTGCAGTGGACACCCTGATAAAGGCTATCTAGTCCAAAAATAAATGTAATGCTCCGAGCCGGATTCGAACCACAGGCATACATGGCGCGCTACTTACCAACTGAGCTATCGGAATAATCTGTCTTGGTCACTAAATTGTTCAATCAATTCTTTCTTACAACGCTTTAGGGGGGCGTGTAGCGACATCTACCAGAAGACTTAGGCTTCTTAACAGCACCAACGTCTCAAATTATATTGAGGAATCGTCATATAGGAGTTGAAAGAAGGAACTGATTGAAAGATTTAGTGGCCGAGACAGATTGTTCCGATAGCTCAGTTGGTTAGTAACGACGGGCCATGAATGCCTGTGGTCGCCAGTTGGGATCCGGCTCGGACCGTAACATTTTTCAATTTTTCGTTTATTTAATAGTAAGCACACAGCAACGCAAGATGTTAAATAATCACAAAGTTATACGTGTCCAAAGTTTTAAGTGAGTATTTTTTGTCACTTTTACGCAAAACGCACCTTCATATGAAACGATTGTCATTCACTGTGACGCTCGAAGATCTTGACGTCACGATCTGCGACCGTTTTCTCTCTAACTAGCAACTTTAAAACGGTTGTAGCTTCGTATTTTTTGAGACATTTGAATGGGATTTTCGTCACGAGGCATATTGTTGTCCCTGCTTTCGGCACTGGTCCCACCGCGAGCTAGTAAGCTATGAGCTATCGGCTATAAACACGAACAAAAGATAAGCACTGCCGTGTAAATAAAAGAGACACGGCGATATTTATAGTTACTCGCCCAGCGGTGAGCTGTAAATATCGCCGTCTCTTTTATTTACACGGGAGTGCTTATCTTTTGTTTGTGTTTATAGCCGATAGCTCATAGCTTACTAGCTCGCGGTGGGACCAGTGCCTTCTTTCGAAGTTATAATAAACTAGCTTCTGCCCGCGACTTTGTCCGCGTGGAACTCGTTTATATCGCAGCTCCATACAAACTTTCACCCCATTAGGGGATGATTTCGGGGCTAAAAACTATCCATGTCCTTCCCCGGGATTCAAACCGTCTCCATACCAAATTTCATCTCAATCTATTCAGCGGTTTAAGCGTCAAGAGGTAACAGACAGACACACTTTCACATTTATAATATTAGTATGGATTTGGTTTCCACACCCGTATTGTACAAGGTTGCGGGGGTCCACTGGATGCGGGTGGCGCAGGACCGGTCACTTTGGCACTCTTTGGGGGAGGCCTATGTCCAGCAGTGGACGTCTTTCGGCTGATATGATGATGATGATGATGAGGACCGGTATTGTTACAGGAAACACGGCGAGTCGGCTCCGTGCAAATGTGACGTCTGTGGGAAGGAGTGTCGCAATGCAGTAGCACTCAAAGTCCATAAGGCACACCATATCAAAAAGGCAAGTATTGGACCCGATTCTATTGTGGCCTCTAAACTTCCTAATTTTATTTAGGTATCGCTAAAACACACAAGAGGCGGTCGTGGGTTCGAATCCCGGCTCGTACCAATGAGTTTTTCGGAACTTATGTACGTTAGCTTTTCGGTGAAGGAATACATCGCGAGGAAACCGGTCTTATCCCAATAAGGTCTTGTTTTCCCTCTGGGTTGGAAGGTCAGATGGCAGTCGCTTTCGTAAAACTAGTGCCTATGCCAAATCTTGGGATTAGGTGTCAAAGCGGACCCCGGGCTCCTTTAGGGGCATTACCGGGAATAACGCTAGGACGATGATGATGTCGCTAAAACACTTTGCTATTCTATGAGCAGCTGTCATAATCACATGACAGCGCTATTTTTTTTTTATTCGTCCATTCGGACAGGCTAAGACCATGCGCCATACTGCCTCGTCTTCATTAGGTTTAATTTCATTTGATCGACTCCAGTAATCACGTCTTCAGTAGTTTCAAATCAGAAGTGTCTAGTCCAATAAATATGTCTTCAGTTATTTCCAATTCATATGAACAAATCTAGATATTAAGTCATCAGTATTATCAACATAGATTAGATTAGATTTATTTCCTGATGAAAAATTACATTACAGATACAAATGTCAAAAAAATAAGAATTTTTATCACGATCGTCAAAAACAGAGAAAAATTAAGATATAATATTAGGATAATGGCACTGAACGTAAGACAATGGACCCGATTCTACGTGCATATGGCTATATAGCCTAAAACTAAATTCAATACTCAATCATTTATTGCATTCCACAATGTTAGTTTACAGGGTTTTAGGTAAACTTAAGTTTAAGTGAGACTAAAACTTAATTGTGGACCCTGTTGGGCACAGCAAAATCAGTGAAGAGAAGACGACTTACACATACTTATTGAAAGTTCTACTTTTTATAATGCAATGTGCAAATTATAAAGAGCATTATATTTAAGAAGAAATTGTTTAATTTTAGACATAATTTAGGCGGCAGATTTAAAACGACATGTTTAGAATAGCATTTAGGCAGCTAAGCATGTCGAATAGACCGCCTAAAATAAGAAACGTCATATTCAAATTAGCGCTGTCATTTGATTATGACAGCTGCTCAAAGAATAGCAAAGTGTTTTAGCGACACCTAAATGAAATTAGGAAGTTTAGAGGCCACTGTAGAATCGGGTCCATTATAATGTATTGCATCGGAAGAATCCGGTGACAGCTGTCATCTCAGTGTAGTTTATGTCATCAAACGTCAAAGATGGCCCACTGAAATTATTACGTATTACACGCAAGCTACGGTAGCCCAGTGGTTCAGGCATGCGGCTGTCAAACGGCGGTCGTGGGTTCGAATTCCGGCTCGTACCAATGAGTTTTTCGGAACTTATGTACGGAATATGATTTCATATTTACCGTTAGCTTTTCGGTGAAGGCAAAACATCGTGAGGAAACCTGCATACATCTGCGAAGAAATTCAAAGGTGTATGTGAAGTTCCCAATCCGCACTGGGCCAGCGTGGGGACTACTGCCCATTCCCTCTCATTCATGAGAGATGGCCTGTGCCCAGCAGTGGGACGTATATAGGCTGATGATGTGACACTTAAGTAAATCTTTAATGCTGTGTTAATACAGGGTGTAACAAAATAGCGATGATCCGTTTAAGGGCATAACAGGTGTCGCGTTCTGATAAGAAAAAACTAAAGTTTTTTTTTGCAAATAGATTTTTACATTTGTATGTAGCGTTGGCCGACTCGGGCGAGCTGCTCCATCTTCTGCTTATTTAAGAGCTAAGCTCTAGTCAGTGTAGCTCAAAGTAGGCCCTCCATCTACTCCGATCCCAGGCAACCTCTTTGACATCTCGTTACGACCTAACATCAACTCTTTTTTTTTGAGCTGCTCTATGTAGTTTATTCTAGGTCTTGCTCTTCCTCGCTTCCCCTTTATCTTATCTGCTTCATACAAACGTAAAAAAAACAGTAAAAAACAATTGTGAAAAAAAAAAAGTGTGAAATCATGTATGGCGCGCGGCGCAGAGTTCGTTCACCCGGTTAGAGTTTGTACCTATCTACAAAAGATGGCGGTTAGCGGTCACTCGGCTGGATGGGAGGGGTTCGATCAGTTCACCAAACGCGTTAGTTCCGCGTAGCAGAATTTCCATTCGCGTTTTTCCCCACTCGAATTTGTTTTCGTTCATGAATGTCACCATTGGCATAGTTCCCCAAACGCGTTAGTTCCGCTTAACACCATTTCCAGTCGCATTTTTCCCCACTTCTTATTTTTCTTAGTCGATTTAATTTATATACGCAATTCGTCTCTAAGGCAGGTCGGTGTAGGTACGACGACGAGCGAAGCGAGGAGTGTTAGTTGTACCGCGACCCTAAGCGCGCGAGCCGAGCGAGCGAAGCGAGCGTGCCGCGGCAGCGGCCGGCGAAGCGCCAGAACCGAAAATGTGTTTTTTTACTTCCTCATATTAAATGTTCGTCATTGTCGTCGTACCGACACCGACCTGCCTTGGAGACGAATTGCGTATATGAATTAAATCGACTAAGAAAAATAAGAAGTGGGGAAAAATGCGACTGGAAATGGTGTTAAGCGGAACTAACGCGTTTGGGGAACTATGCCAATGGTGACATAAATGAACGAAAACAAACTCGAGTGGGGGCAAACGCGAATGGAAATTCTGCTACGCGGAACTAACGCGTTTGGGGAACTGATCTAATCACTCCTGGATGGTTGAACAAATAAAAAAACATTTTTTTTAGTTCTTTGTAATTAACTGGGCTTGGGCTCTAAGACGGTTAAAAACAATCTGTGAATAACTAACCACGTACCGGAAGGCGCGGCGTGGGTAAGCCCCCCCATAGGTGGACTGAGGACCTCTGGTTGCGGGTGGCGCAGGACCGGTCACTATGGCACTCTTTGGGGGAGGCCTATTTATTTATTTATTTATTTATTCCATTTGACATTGTGGCTTACAGTGCGGTCACCAAATCACGTACAATGTTATTTTATTTACTACTTAATTATTCATTTAAATTTATCATACAGCATAATTCAACTAAATAAAACATATATTAATAATCATTGTAAAATTCTAAATAATTCTATGTCACATCTACAAAATTTCCTATATTAATCTTTATATAAAATATTTAAAAAGTTAATACATTTTCTGCAAAATCCACCAGCACTATCACAGAATATGTCCAAGTCGTAGCCCTCGACAGCCACTAGATTTAAGAGAGCTAACGCCCTCGGGGTGGGGGTGGGGGTGGGGGTGGGGGTGGGGGTGGGGGCGGGGGCGGGGGCGGGAGCGTTGCCGCCCCGGCGGGTGCGCGCGCGCAGCCACGCGAACAGGCGGCGCCGGCGCCGGCTGCTGTCCGCTGCGTGCAAGAGGAACTTGCAGGCCGATTCGTTCCAACACGGATGGATTATTAACCCTATTGTTAAGCAAGCCGTAGTAGTGTCCCAAGAGCAGCAGTGTACGCCTAAGTTCTAGAGTTTCAAGCCCCACCATCCCTAGGACAAACCGCGAGGGGTACAGATAGGGATAATATCCGAAAGACCTACTGTATAGGTGCCTCGCGAACTTCCTCTGAAGTTTTTCTATTAGGAGACTATATTTGGATTCATAGGGATCCCATGCTATTGCTCCGAATTCTAGTTTGCTGCTATGTCCAGCAGTGGACGTCTTTCGGCTGATATGATGATGATGATAAATATATAAATGTTTTTTAATATCTTAGTTACAGAACACGACTTTCATAGACATTCGACCGCCGCGGCCAGAGTTGTTTTGCCAGCAGTGCGTCGTACAGTTTCCAAACCCCAGTCTATACAAGTTACACCTCACGTCACTCAAGCATCTGCCGCGGGACCAGTGTCAGTATGTACCAAGCTTTATATCATTTTTTTTACCACAGCATCAAAGCAGTCTTTTCAAAAAGACTACCGTCGAAGGTTTTTTTTTATACAATGACGGTGGCAAACCAGCGGCCCGCCTGATGGTAAGCGGACACCGCAGCCTCGCATGCCACTCCAAAAGAGTAACATGGGCGTTGCCGACCCTTGATATGTTTGTGGATTCGCTCTCAACACAACGCATCCTCGGGAGCTCTGGCGACCTTGCTCACCTCCAGGATCACAACACTACTACAGAGGAAGTAGTAGTGTTATTATGGCTGTGGTCTTTTGCAAGGCGGAGGTACTTCCCCTGTTCCACATTCGAGCGGGATGGCCTGACATCGCGAGTGCTCACGATTGAGGACCACATATTGGTTCGGAACATTTCGAGCGATATTCGATCTTATAGCCGTGCGTGACCCGGTACATTGAACATGTTATATGCCCGAGACTCACGGGAGTTTTCTATATTACATTACATTTATACATTACTACAGAGGCCGGGAAGTAAGCGGTTGCCGGCCGAGTACATATACGTGCGAGTACTGAGGCTGGCAACCCCTTTTCACGCCGATGTGTGTATAGTGCTTTTCTCAAACATGCAATGAAATAGATAAATAAAAATCTAATCAAACTCTAATTTTCATGGTTGAACGCCGTGATGCTGTGCCACAAATTGTGGAATGGAAATTAAAATTGCATTTGGGGTTAAAGTAGTTAGGTGTACACACATCATCAGCCTATATACGTCCCACTGCTGGGCACAGGCCTCCTCTCATGTATGAGAGGGAACGGGCAGTAGTCCCCACGCTGGCCCAGTGCGGATTGGGGACTTCACATACACCTTTGAATTTCTTCGCAGATGTATGCAGGTTTCCTCACGATGTTTTTCCTTCACCGAAAAGCTAAGGGTAAATATGAAATCATATTCCGTACATAAGTTCCGAAAAACTCTTTGGTACGAGCCGGGATTCGAACCCACGACCGCCGTTTGACAGCCGCATGCCTGAACCACTGGGCTACCGTAGCTTAGTTAGGTGTACAATACAATACAATACACATATTCTTTATTGCTCACCAGACATAGTAGACAGTAGAAACACAGTGTGTGTACAGTAGTACCACAAATATAAGTTACAACGATGTACCTACGCAGAAAGCATTTTTTGAAAACATTTTAACCAATCATAAGGCAGCATGTTTGCGCGGATAAAATCTCCAACGCCCATTGGTCAACATTTTGCGCGCGACGCCGGCGGCTCCGCCATCTTGTCTGGCGCCATGAGCGGGACAACACGACAGCACCTGTCATTGCATATTGTACCTTACGTGTAGTGCAACAAGGTCTATTGAAATGGTAACACGTTCGATTCCATTCGGTACTTCTCAGCACTCGTCGGCGTGGATTAAGATTGCCGATGTAACTTATATTTGTGGTACAACTGTAACGCAGAGCCGTTATTATAAGGTGTACATTGCAGATTCGAGTGTGCGACTTGCAAGAAGCGGTTTGTGGACGCGAAACGTCGGCAACAACACATTGACGTCGTGCATCTCGGTCTGGTACGTATCATAGTATACAGGTTGTAACAAAAATGACGTCGTGTGTGACCGATCAAGGGCATGTCTTATCCAAGAATCCACCAAAATTTCCATCGGGAAGTAAATATATAAAAATAAATGACACATCCATTATGTTTTTTGTGTGATTTATTTATTATTCTTGAAGAGCTTCTGTAAATTACCCAAAACAAAAATTTAAATATCTATTAATATTTTTCCTCTTTTTTCAGGAATTGGTTAAATATCGATTTTTTTGATGACTAATATTTTGGTGGATTTTGAGTCTACGTAATTACTAAAGTGATAATATATCAGTTACACGCAAAAAAAGCTGCTGTTATGAATTATTTCCAAATTTGCATTTTTTCCATACTAATGAAAATAAAGTGCTTGGGCTATAGGTTCAGTAGGTAGGCGCAGTAGGTAGGAAGTTAAGCGAACAGAGTTTTTGAAACAATATAATGTGTCTGTTTATAATAATATGGTTTCAAAAAAATTAAATTAACCTTTTCACCGCCAAACACGTGAAATCACGTCATCGACGATTCGTGACACCGACGCCAAAGACGGCATTTGCCGACATTTTTTTTATTTATTTTTATTTATGAAAACCTCTGAAATAGCCCAATTTCAATTTCTCTATCCATTATTTTTTTACTCTTGTGGCGTGAGGTGGCACGGCAAGTTGCTTGCAATGAACCTACGGCGACTTAAGTCCACTTTTAAGGTACTCATGTAACTTGATGTGTGATGTTGATTAAAGTGTTTCTATCCTATTAAAATGCCTAAAAAATGCGTTTGTTTGTTTTTGTTAATTTTGTTTTGTTTTTGTTTACATTGAAATGTTGGTTTATGTTATCATTAAAGTTTTTATTAATTAATTTAAATTTGACAACAAGGCCCATATTACAAATACCTTAAAGACTAACATATCAATTACAATCAAGCTTATATTATTTTTTTCTCAATGTAAACACATTCTTTGTGTATGACAACAAAAACGAAAAAGTCGTCACCTATGTATAAAAAACACAGCTGTGCGCGCATCGGTTGAAAACGAAATAAAACCCCCACCACCCCCTCCCACCCTCGCAGGGGAATGTTGTCATACACAAGCAATGTCAACAAAAAGAAAAACTGTAATGTAAACAAAGACAAAAATGTCGATGTGAACAAAAAACCAAACAAAGTCACCAGACTGTATCTCATGAACAGTGATAGTTAGACAGTTGAAATTTTCAGAGATGATGTATTTCTGTTGCCGCTGTAACAATAAATACTGAAAAACCGAATAAAATGAATATTTAAGGGGGCTCCAATACAACTAACGTGATTTTTTTGCCGTTTTAATGGATAATGGTACGGCACCCTTCGTGCGCGAGTCCGACTCGCACTTGGCCGGGTTTTTTTTCATTCGCTTGGACTAGGTTGATTTGTGTAAGATTGCCCCCGAATGTTTATTTATTTTGTGTCATCTAGAGCCCTGTGGTCCCCCCATATTTAAATAAAAATAAATAAATAAATATTAGGGGGCAATCTTACACAAGTCGACCTAGTCCCAAACTAAGCAAAGCTTGTACTATGGGTACTAGACGACGATAAACATACTTATATAGATAAATAAATACTTAAATACATAGAAAACATCCATGACTCAGGAACAAATATTCTTGTTCATCACACAAATAAATGCCCTTACCGGGATTCGAAACCAGGACCTCTTGCTTCGTAGGCAGGGTCACTACCAACTAGGCTAAAGCGGTCAAATTTATTTGTTTATTCCAGAGGCACAAGTGCGATCAATGCGACAAGACTTTCGCGACGCCGAGCAAGGTCCGCTGGCACGTCGCCGTGGCGCACGAGGACCGCGCCGACCTGCGCGTGCCGAAACACATCTGCCATCTGTGTGGGAAGACTTTTAAGGTAACCAGACCTGTGCAACCAGTAACCAAACCTATTCTGCCTGTAACACTAGCGCGGTGACCTATCATATTCCAGCTACTAAAATTACTGTGGTAACTAGACAGCGATCAGTAACCACACCGATGCAGCCTGTAACAGTAGCGCGGTGACATATCATATTCCAGCTGCTAAAATTACTGTGGTAACCAGACAGCGATCAGTAACCACACCTATGCAGCCTGTAACAGTAGCGCGGTGACATATCATATTCCAGCTGCTAAAATTACTGTGGTAACCAGACAGCGATCAGTAACCACACCTACTATGCAGCCTGTAACAGTAGCGCGGTGACATATCATATTCCAGCTGCTAAAATTACTATGGTAACCAGACATATGCAATCAGTAACCAAACCTATGCTGCCTGTAACACTAGCGCGGTGACCTATCATATTCCAGCTACTAAAATTACTGTGGTAACCAGACAGCGATCAGTAAGTATATTATAAAAAACCGGCCAAGTACGAGTCAGACTCGCGCACCGAGGGTTCCGTACTACAAACCTATAACAAGCAAAAGTTGTTGTATGTTTATTACTAAATGATAAATGAAAATGGAATCCGTAACATTACAATGCGGAAAGCTGAGGGAGCATAAATTTAAACAGGGTCACTTTATCAATTTAGTAATCATCCTTTAGGCCTTGATTTATTCCTTGCGAGTAGTTGCGAACGCCAAAATAAGCGGATTACTTATATTGCTGTTTCTTTTTATTGCGTTGATATAAAACTGAGTTCACGGGAAAGTACCTTTAGGTTTTGATACCCTTACGTATACCTACGCTGGCCCAGTGCGGGTTGGAGACTTCACATACACCTTTTTCAGTTTTAACTTATGCGACTTATATTGCTATTTCTTATGATTGCGTGGACTTGTAAAACTTTCGTTTTGCTACAGCTGAAAGGTATTACAGACATGAGTATTTGATATGAATTTCAATTTAATACCTCTAGACGTGTTTACGAGGAAAAACGTAGTAAGTTTAAAATTTCAAAAAATGTTTTTTGTATGATTTTACTAAAAACGTCTACTTTTCGTAATTTTTCCTTTGTCTGTGCTATATGGAGTTTCTTCGTGCCAAGTTTCAAGTTTCTGTGTAAACGCTTTAGGTTTTGAGTTTCATGCGGGTACTCCGTTTCAAACTATACGACTTAAATTTCTATTTCTTTTGATTGCGTTGACATACAAGTTTGGTTTTGCTACATCTGAAAGGTCCTATAGCCCTGAGTATTTGACATGAATTTCAATTTAATACCTCTACGCATTTACGAGGAAAAAGGTAGTAAGTTTAAAATTTCAAAAAATGATTTTTGTATGATTTTAATACAAATGTCTTCTTTTCGTAATTTTTCCTTTGTCTGTGCTATATGAAGTTTCTTCGTGCCAAGTTTCAAGTTTCTGAGTTAACGGGAAGTACCCTTTAGGTTTTGAGTTTGTTGTGAGTACTCAGTTTCAAAATATGCGACTTAAATTGCAATTTCTTTTGATTGCGTTGACATAAAAGTTTGGTTTTGCTACATCTGAAAGGTCCTATAGCCCTGAGTATTTGACATGAATTTCAATTTAATACCTCTACGCATTTACGAGGAAAGAGGTAGTAAGTTAAAAATTTCAAAAAATGATATTTGTATGATTTTAATACAAATGTCTTCTTTTCGTAATTTTTCCTTTGTCTGTGCTATATGAAGTTTCTTCGTGCCAAGTTTCAAGTTTCTGAGTTAACGGAAAGTACCCTTTAGGTTTTGAGTTTGTTGTGAGTACTCAGTTTCAAAATATGCGACTTAAATTGCAATTTCTTTTGATTGCGTTGACATAAAAGCTTGGTTTTGCTACATCTGAAAGGTCGTATAGCTCTGAGTATTTGACATGAATTTCAATTCAATACCTCCACACGTTTACGAGGAAAAAGGTGTTAAGTTTAAAATTTAAAAAAGCATTTTTTTGTATGATTTTACTAAAAATGTCTACATTTCGTAATTTTTCCTTTGTCTGTGATATATGACGTTGCTTCATGCCAAATTTCAAGTTTCTGAGTTCACGGGACGTACCCCGTAGGTTTTGCGAGTGTCGAAAAACTCAAAAATTTGCAGCATAAACGACTGTATCTTTTGATTGCGTTGGCTTTTAAGTTTGATTTTTTCACAGCTTCAAGGGACAATAGTCTTGAGTATTTTATATAAATTTCAGCTTGATCATCAAGATCAAGATCAACCTCCACTCGTTCCTGAGAAAAAGGGTCTTGACAGACAGACAGACAGACAGACAGACGGACAACAAAGTGATCCTATAAGGGATCCGTTTTTTCCTTTTGAGGTACGGAACCCTAAAAACCCGATTATATCAAAATTTTAAAAAAAGTCCAGTGTACAATTTTCCGTAAAAAGGCCCAAATATTATTTGATACTAGCTTCTGCCCGCGACTCCGTCCGCGTGGAACTCGTTTATATCGCAGCCCCATACAAACTTTCACCCCCCATTTCACCCCCTTAAGGAATTTCGGGGATAAAAACTATCCTATGTCACTCTCCATCCCTTCAACTATCTCCACTTAAAAAATCACGTCAATTCGTCGCTCCGTTTTGCCGTGAAAGACGGACAAACAAACAAACACATACACTTTCCCATTTATAATATTAGTATGGAGGTATGGATGTCAAAATTGTTTGTAAACAAAAAGATAACCTCAAAATTACGTAATCAATTTCAAATTTCTACGTATTGAAGTGTAGTCCTCAAAATACACTAGTTTTGGATGCGACACAAAGTTTTTTATATTGGTACACACGTACTATATTCAGAGCAATGACGCGTAATTCAATGTCGGAGAGGCAACCGGATGGCTCGCGGTATTTGAGCTCCCGAAGTGTTCTGGAACAGCCCTGTGCAACCCGAACTGAGCCAACTGTGACTGGTTGGAAATAGGAGGGGGGTGGTAAAGCCTCTCCGACATTAAATTACGCGTCATTGCTTTAACTATATGGATGCTCAGCAATGTCCTTTCGGCTAAAAGCTTTTCTCTGGAGCCATTAAATTTTCAGCATCATTATAAAACTAACCTTTTTTCCCCACCAGATCCGTAAGTGTATGGAGGAGCACCTCCTCACGCACGAGGGGCTGCGTCCCCACCAATGTCCCCTCTGTCCCGCCACCTTCACTTACAAATCGGCCTTGTACACGCACAATCAGCTTAAGCATCTCAAGATCAAGCGTAAGTGGAGGAAGAAGAAAAAAGTAGCGGAGAGAGAGGGAAGGGACGAAAACGCGGACAGCAATGATTGAGTTATAGATGTTTCTGTGGAGTATACCGGGCCGGGAAAGTAGGGATTGCCGGTTAAGTATAGGTCACGGCTC
This sequence comes from Epinotia demarniana, assembly GCA_945867215.1. Classification (NCBI taxonomy): domain Eukaryota; kingdom Metazoa; phylum Arthropoda; class Insecta; order Lepidoptera; family Tortricidae; genus Epinotia; species Epinotia demarniana. The sequence continues at coordinate 1,431,477 of OX244284.1, read as the reverse complement.
ATTAGAGCCACCCGGCGCCCGACCCGCACCGCCTCGCCTTGAGCGGTTAGTATTCTTTATATGAAGGGTCCACGGAAAGAACATGTCTAGTCACTTTGACAACATTTCAAGATATTGCGGTTTTTAAGTTTAGAATGATTCAATTAACCATACTATTTTGGCGATTAGATGCTTTTCAAGTGCAAAAAAGTGGTTTTATATTAATGTTTACAATTATAGCAGAAGGTGTAGGTAATAGTTAGTTGAGAGCTCTTCATTTTGAGATTAAAATCTCATTTTTTGAAAATATTCACTAGACATGTTTTTTCCGTGGACTCTTCATATGGATTTGTACGGGTAGTTAGTACAATCACGAGGCGAGGCGGTGCGGGTCGGGCGCCGGGTGGCTCTAATGAGCTGTGACCTTGAGACGTACAGTCACGAGCTTTAATTTAGGACCCACCTAAAGCTGAATATCGTGTAGCAAACTTACGCTATTTAGAGCTAATATTTTAAAGCAATGTCAATGTCATAATGTTTACCATCGATAACTTTACGTTTCTAGGGGCAAACGTGCAATTACGTCAACTGGAGCGAGGGCAAACGATCATTTCCGATGTTTTCCGATTAATGGTTACTTGGGTAAGCGGGATTTTGGTCCTGTCTTCTATCTGTTTTCTTCACTGACACTGACACGACATATGTTCGTAATTAGAAAACCGTTGTGATAGCGTTTGGCAAAGAGGTTATCATTTCAAGGGTCGATTCGATAAGACATTATATGTCTTAACTTGACATCCGTCAGTATCAAACTAAAATTTCGACCTTATTGCACTATGAATGTTCTAACAACATTTAATGGAAATGGGTCCCAAATTAAAGCTCGTGACTGTACCAGGGACCCGCCCACCCCTTCCCAGAAAAAAGCCTTTGAACGGGTTAGTCGTTCGTTTAATAGCCCAAACCACTTGCTGTCCTTTATTGATTGAAAACTCATTCATTTAACTTAGCCGTATGAAGGGGTTTCCCTTACGGGGCGCTACCGCTACTGATAGAAAAACCCTTTCGAAAGGCTTTTTTAAGCGCTTTTTAAAGGGTTGAAGCGCTTCCTCGTGTTGAATACCCATTCATTGTGCTTTAAAAGCCATCAGCATCGGCTTTGTTAAGCAAACCCTTCCAAAAACCCTTTGAAGGGGATACCGTATTGGAGCGCTTTAATAGCCAAATGAATGGGTTTTGAGGAGCATCGGCTTTCGTAAGTAAAGCATTACGAAAAACCCTTTCAAAAACCCTCGAAGGGGATTCCGGGCGGGTCCCTGACCAGCGTGGCGAGGTTGGATAGGGATATTAGGCTGGCAATCCTTATGTATGTGCTTTTCTCAAACATGCAATGAAATAAATGAAAATCTCAAAGTTCTTTTTGTGACTGCACGCCCCGAAGTTGAGTCACGAACATTGAAACGAATTGTGTGATTGAAACATAAGGTAGCTTTGCATTCCATTACGGATCTCTCGTCTCCCCGATTATAAGAAAACAATATTACATTTCATGATTGAGAAAAAATGCTTAAAAAATTTTTTATTGCCAGTACTTTGTGTTCCGTACCAAATTGGGCCAACGGAACGCGATCGATAATTACATAAATAAAGTCAGAAAAGGAATAAACCCGAATTAAGGGGGCAGTTTCGGGGGTAATAATCGGTTTAGCGAAAACTATATTACCTTTAATTATATTAAAACCTGATTAATTAAATTATGGTCAAATTAATAAGATTAAAAACATTGTCTGTTGTATTTTGAAATAAAACGAATATTTTAAACCACTACATGTATTTTAATTGTATTCACATCACATGTTGATAATCATTAAATGGAATGAATAGCGTTTGCATGTAAGTGTTCAGTGAAGAACATCCAATCTCGCGAGATTTCGAAAACTCGCGAGACTGGCCTTGTGGTCTCGCGAAATCTCGACTAGATCTGAAATCTCGCGGGACTGGCCTTGTGGTCTCGCGAGATCTCGACTAGGTCTGATATCTCGCGAGACTGGCCTTGTGGTCTCGCGTAATCTCGACTAGGTCTGAAATCTCGCGGGACTGGCCTTGCAATCTCGCAACACCACAAGGCCAGTCTCGCGAGATTTCAGAACTAATCGAGATCTCGCGAGACCACAAGGCCAGTCTCGCGAGACATGTCGGCTAGGTCTGAAATCTTGCGAGATTGGCCTTGTAGTCTCGAAAGATCCCGGGTAGGTCTGAAATCTCGCGTGATTGCATCCCCAAGTTCCTGGGTACTACAGAGCGTCCTGTCGCTTGACCTAACTTTTGCCTTTATGTATTTGTCTTCGAAACAGTAAACTTTTAGGGGGTTTTCTTTGAATACCATATATAAGTCATTAGGTTTGTTTTCCAATTATCTTATAAAGTCTGTACTATACAGGGTGTTTTATACATTACAAAGAACTTTTAAAAAATGTTTTCTTTTTAATGTATGAATATTGTTTTTCGTATTAATATTAATTTTAATCATCCAGCCGAGTGACCGCAGTGACCGCTTGCCGCCAGCTTTTGTAGATAGGTACGAACTCTAACCGGGCGAATGAACTACGCACCGCGCGCCATACAGGATTTTTCAAACTTAATTACCTTTTATTACTAAAAACCTACTAAATACATATTTTTTTCACGAATTATTGGTAAGTTTTGATACTTTAAGTGGGCTTCGGCTCTGACGGTTAAAAAACACGTTGTAGAAAAAAGCACAAATGAAGCGTTAAAATAAAATAGGTCTTCTACATATACGAGGTAGGAATATATGCCAAATCAAAAGCAACATAGTCAATTTTCCGCTTTTAACAACTGTAGGCAGAAGGATGCAATTTATTTCAATCTTTGAATCTAACAATGGAGAACCCAATAGGGTGGAGAACTCAATAATTATGTATTTTCTTGAAAAAGGATTAAGAATATAGTCAAAAGGAGAAAAAATCCAACAGAAGAGGTTAAATAACCACGAAGGGTCCAAAGTTTTAAGAAGGGGTATGTTCTGTCCGTTTTCCGCAAAACGCACCTTCATATGAAACGATTGTCATTTACTATGACGCTTGCAGATTGTGACGTCACTAACTGCGAGCGTTTTCTCTAACAAGCGATATTAAAACGGTTGTAGCTTCGTAATTCTTTGAGATATCTGAATGGGATTTTCGTCACCAGCCATATTTTTTTGCCTTCTGTCTTTTGGAATAATAATAATACATTGAGTCTACACTATTAAGTTTCCACACTGTCTTTCCCGTCGCCATCTTGTTCACTGTCATCATTTCCACTGTCTGTAACACTATTCACGGCAACTGGCCCAGGTTTAGTTTTCTTCTGTATCTTGTGCTTGTACCGGCCGTGCAGGTAGAGAGCGCTCTTGTGCCCGAAGTCCGCCCCGCACAGCGTGCACACGAACGGGCGCGCGCCTGTGTGCGAGTTTATGTGCGGCGTTAGCTGCGCCTTACTCTGCGAGGAAACATATATATATACTAAGATAGTGTGGGCTATATATACACGGTGTTCCCGGGAATTTCCGTTAACTTCGGCATATTGCAGAGTACATTCAGAGAAACAAATAAGCCTAATTATTTCTTGATAAATTCAGTTTTTCTTATAAAATAATTTAATGTAGCATTAACAATGGTTAAATCTGCAAATCTGATTAAATTAGAATACTGAATAACGTGATAAGAGTAAGAGTTAGATACTACTGTTTTGGAGAAATTAATTTTATTTGATCTAACCTATGCCCCCTTGCAAGTAACGGAAATTGTCAAAAACACATAGTATCATAAATATCATGGGCAAACCGACGTGATATAGTGGTCCCACTGATTTGTCCCACGAGGGAGACGTGTTTCTCGTGGTCTGCTTTCTATGGTAATTAAATTATACGCAGGCAGTGTCTGTGTATAAAAACTATAGTAGGTAATTAGGTAGCTACCTCTTGTTTTTTCCCCCGTAAACCGGCTGCACCAAAGTGGGACTACCACATAATAATTAATAAGGGGGACATATCACATAATAATGAATAGTGGGAATATATCACATAATAATTAATCGTGGGAATATATCACATAATAATTAATAGTGGGAATATATCACATAATAATTAATCGTGGGAATATATCACATAATAATTAATAGTGGGAATATATCACATAATGAATAGTGACAGTATACCACATAATAATTAATCGTGGGAATATATCACATAATAATTAATAGTGGGAATATATCACATAATGAATAGTGACAGTATACCACATAATAATTAATAGTGAGAATATATCACATAATAATTTTAAAAGTGGGAATATATCACATAATTAATAGTGGGAAAATATCACCTAATAATTAAAAGTGGGAAAATATCACATAATAATTAATAGTGGGAAAATATCACATAATAATTCATAGTGGGAATATATCACATAATAATTAAAAGTGGGAATATATCACATAATAACGAATAGTGGGAACATATCACATAATAATTAATAGTGGCAATATATCACATGACAATTAATAGTGGGAATATTAATAATTAATATTACCCAAAGGTACAGAAGGTCCACTGCCTAAGTGATGACGTTAGATGTATTTTTTGCAATAGACAATCATAGAGTGAGATAGGGTTGTTAACGTACCACATAACACATAACTGAACATCCAAAATGATAACTATTTTAGTTTCTATGTTTGTTATCAAGCTGATCATCAAACTTTAGAAATTAATTTGATATAACAATAGCCGGGAAGTCAAAACTTGAATACAAGTTAAGTCTTTGCAAAACAGTTCATATTTTGGCAATGGGACTACTTATTTCGTCTTGTTAACAAGATGTTTTAAAATTGAAATTCGTATAACGGTGTCAATGAAATGATGTTGTCACTACGTAAAACGGAACGTATATATGAAACGTCATTGTGTACGCGTTGTTAGACCTCCACAGGTTAAAAACGTCATTTCGCGCCAAATTGCCAGTGGGTTAGTGGGATCGGCCTGTACATAAGTACAGTCAGCAGAAGTTGCTAAGCAGTTCTAGTACTCAAAATGATCTACACACGAACTGTAATGTGTAGTCTTGAGTTTCGATAGGTTTAAGTTTTCATCATCATCATCATATCAGCCGAAAGACGTCCACTGCTGGACATAGGCCTCCCCCAAAGAGTGCCAAAGTGACCAATCCCGCGACACCCGCATCCAGCGGACTCGCGCGACCTTTACCAGGTCATCAGTCCACCTTGTGGGGGACCTTACACACACCGCGCCTTCCGGTACGTGGTCGCCACTCGAGAACCTTTCCGTCCCAACGGCCATCGGTTCTACGTGCTATGTGCCCTTTGTTTAAGTTTTATTAACGCACATATGGATTCTATAGTAGTCTGAAATAAATGTTTTTTTTTTATGTCGAAGGAATATAGGGACCATTTAGAGCGTGTTATTTTGCTTAGCTACTTCTGTATAAAGCTTGTAACAATAACTCACGGCGAAGGATTTCCCGCAGTGGTCGCACATGTGGTTCCGCGGCAGCGCGCGGCCCTCGTGGCGCACGCGCCGGTGCGCCGCGCGCGCTGACGCGTTCCGGAAGCGCTGCACAGTTCACAATAATTAAACAAATAGTACAGTCCCTGGGCGACCGAGCTCTGATCGGATGGAAATAGACAAATGTGGAGACCACTAATTTTTCCAGACCAGGTCAATAATTCACCCTATATTCCAAATTTCATAGAAAACCGTTAGAGCCGTTTACGTGAACGTGATTGCTAATATACATAAGTATACAGGGTGTGGCCTGAAACAGGGGCAAATAATTAAACGGTAGACTATTGGGCGTGTAAGCACTTATTTCCAGGTAATTTTAATTGAAAATTATAAAGCTTTTTTTTTCTTTAAAACATTTTCACCTGTATTGTTTACCCTTCTGGGGTGACACAGGTAGTTTTTTTATTTGAAAACACTAAAAAGATAAAAAAAAATCACAAAAATATCTTTTAAAAACAAAAATGCAAAAACTATTAAGACTCAGTACATGATGTTACCTCAAAATCTGCATTTGTTGAAAAGCTATGATCTCGTGGTGCCAAGATACATTACTTGCAGGTCATATTTTTAGGTCAACATTACTACGCAAAAAATTTTTTTTTATAAAAATTGGACACAAGGGGTTACTTCAGATGCTCTAAGGAAGCGTCCTTTTAAATATTTGCCCACAGGTTACAGGCCACACACTGTATATGTCGGAGACAGGATGGTCATTAGTACGGACGCTAAATTGTAGCGCAGCGTGGGAATGGCTACGATTGGTCGATTTGTGGCTGACGTCACATCGAACCATCTAACCCCACTCCATAAATACCCAATAAATACGGTAAATATTTCGTACATAAGTTCCGAAAAACTCATTGGATTCGAACCCACGACCGCCGCTTGGAAGCCGCATGCCTGAACCGCTCGGCTACCGTAGCTTCGTCCGTACCTTTGAATACGTATTGATTTAAATTAACAAACATACGTACCTGCCAAACAGCATAGCAGTTTGTCGGCAGAAACTACCGATCACTTTGACACTCTTTGGGGTAGGCCTGTGGCCAGCAGTGGACGTCTTTCGACTGATATGATGATGATAACGTCTGTGCTCTCTTTCTCTCTCTCTCTGTCTGAGTCTGTGTCTCTGTATGTGTGTGTGTCTGTCTGTCTGTCTCTCTCTCTGTCTGAGTATGTGTCTGTCTCTCTCTCTTCGTGTCTCTCTCTCTCTCTCTCTCTCTCTCTCTCTCTCTCTCTCTCTCTCTCTCTGTCTCTGTCTCTCTATCTCTCTCTGTATATATGTGTGTGTGTTCTTATCCGTTCATAGATACTGACCGCGGAGCACACTTCGCACGGGTAGTTGCCCTGCTCGCTGTGTTTCCCCTCGACGTGTGTGCGCAGATCCCGCCGAGAGGTGTACGCCCGGGGACATTCCTCGCACTTGTACCTACACAAATAATAAAACCATTGAAGTATATCATCTTGAGTCTCAGGTTCTTAAATAAATCTTGACGTTGTGTTCTTCATACTGGGCATCGAAGTGTCACGTTTCGGGCGCAGCGAGACGAGCGTCCCGTAATGGCATTTCATACAAAATTGGAGGCCTAGAATTGGTCTTTTAATTTCCATTGCACAATTTGTGGCAGGATCACGGCGTTCAGCGATGAAAATTAAGGTTTGATTTCTTGGAGTTTTTTAAATTGCATGCTTGAGAAAAGCACTATCTAAAGCACAGAGATTTTTCTGACGAGATCTCGAAAAATCTCGACTAATTGGAGATTTTGGATACTTTCTTTAATTAAGCATTTTGTCATCAGAATTGCTTTGATTCAATTGATAAGTATTATTTGCTCAGGGTATTGCAGTTGCATTGAAAATAAAAGGTCACATTTTTTTGAATACTGACACAAAAAATCAACGTTTAATTTAAAAAAAAAGTAATTATCATCACATAGGTACTAGATTTGAATACAAAACAGAGCACACACGTTCGCATGTAAATATGATTTAATTATTTTGAAAATAATTCCTTAAGAAGCATAAGGTGCTCAAGGTGTTGTCGGCCATGCGGCATCTAATTTTGGTTGCTATAAGGCCAGCAGCTGAAAATGCTCACTCGGACTCCACGCTAGTTGGGACTACAGTAAGAAGACTGTGGTATGCAAACTTAAGATATTGGCCCTTTTCTCCAGCGTACTCATAAAGATACATTTCTTTTTTTAGTAGGTGGTCCATCCTGTCGGTTGCTATAGCTCTAGGTTGTGTATCTTGTAGGGTAAGCGAGTAAAATACAAAAATAATTGTAGGTACCTAGTTTGATTCCATGTAGGTACGGATGCATGTCCAGCAGACCCAGCCGTGGACGACTTTCGGCTGATATGATGATGATTAGGTACGGATTAACATAAAAACATCAGACGCACTAAGTTTTGTAATCTCGTTCGAGATCTCGAAAATATCGGACGAGATCTCGACCGAGATTTCGAAAATCGAGATATCTCGTCAACGAGATTTAATCTCGAAATTTGGGTCGAGATCTCGCGAATTCGAGATCTCGCGAGATCGAGATTGCATTCCCTAGCTGTAACCGAAAACATAAGATTAGTCAAACAATGTACCGTAGCAGGTCTGGGGCGACATGTTTCGACGCGAACTTCATATGTGTCCTGTAGCCGGACATGTTTCGGAACTGCTTATTGCAATCGACGCAGAACGCGCGTGTGTCCACCTGATATAACATAAATTTAACATTAAAACAATAGGGGTGTAGGCACTACATTTATATAATTGTTCCAATTTTTAACACCCCACGAAGAAAGAGGGGTGTTATAAATTTAACGTGTATGTCTGTGGTATCGTAGCTCCCAAACGGATGGACCGATTTGAATGTGCTTTTTTTGTGTCATATAAATAAACGTCAAGCTACGTTACACATATCTTAAATACCTACAAACAGTTCGCATCGTATAAGTATACGTAATTGAAACACTTGAACTGGCAGCACATGAAAAGGGTTGTTTTCAAGCTTTAATTTTAAACACTAAATAACAATATTGAACTCTATTATTTATATTTAAAACCTTTGTTATATAGTCTTATATTGAAATTAAATTTGGACGTTGCAATAGAAATGAGTAAATTACGTAAAAAATAATATCTGTGAAAAAAACGCCAATTTCATAGGCGGGTCAGGACCAAATTCTTGGCCAGTAGTTAGCGTCGTTAATTGGTAGTAGTTAAAAAGTTCCGTTGTGACACGACAATTAACCATGGAGTTGTATGGCTAATTTTTGTGTCACAACGGATTTTTTAAATTATAGTCAGGCTAGTTCGTTGTCGCAGTATACTGGCCAAGCATTTGGTCCTTACCCAGGTAAGCTTTGCTTAGTTTGGGACCAGGTCGATTTGTGTAAGATTCCCAAAAATATTATATTTATCCCGCGGCCTCGCCTGGTTTAATATGACGCGGCGGTACCTTTGTTCGGTGGACCCCCAAGATGTGGCTCTTAATCTGAGCCTTGGTACGGCACTTGGTCCCGCACTCCGCACACTCGAATTTCTTCTCCGGGTTGGGGTTGTGCGTGCTGAAGAAAAATTGTTTACAAGATTGGATTAGATTAGATTATTTATTTCATGATAAAAAATTACATTAGAGATTTGCCTACATGTCAAAATATAAGATTTTTTATCACGATCGTCAAAAACAGAGAAAAATTAAGATATAATATTAAGACAATGTCAACAACACAAGGAAATATAAAAAAAAACCAAAAGAACACAAATATATCAACCTCTAGGTGTATCGTCATTCTTTACAATATTTAGTGCATCAGAAAATACGTGACACAATACATTTCAAGGGTTTATCGATTTGTATTACCGATTGGCTATGAATGCCTGTGGTCGCCGGTTTGAATCTGGCTCGGAGCATTAAACTAGTTAATTAGGTACTCGATTTAAAAAAATGCCCAATAACAGTAATCCATTAATAACTCACGTAACAAATAAACAGTACTATAGTTAAAATGAAAGTCATTGCTGACTCATCCCAACAACAAGTTGTTGCGACAAGTTGCCAGGTGTGTATTACTCACAGCATATGCGTGTTCATGCAGGAAGTGTTGACCCGTCTCCCGCACTGCCGACACGGCTCCGCGCCGTGCGCCCTCACGTGGCTCAGATAGTTGCCGTACGAACTGAAATGAAGAGTTAGTGTCAGTTGCACCAAACCGCCTGTAATCGTAAGCGGTGTTCAATCAATCTTTGTGTTATGGCCCCATCAGTATTGCCGATGATTCCGCCAACGTCCAGGTTTAAAAAGGCACGTATTTATTATAAAAAAAAATTTGACCGGTGACTTCCAATTGGCAGGTTCACTGAGATTAGAATCTAGAACAAAGGACAAAACAAACATGTATTGTTAAACTAACTACTATAAAAACAAGTTGTTAATTTTAATAAATTTACAAAGGACACAAAGGGTGAATAGACTAAGGTGAGGAGAAATTTAATATTAACAGGACGGGGGATTTCTGGGGGAAGAATATCATACAAAGGAGTGACAATACGGTTACAATAAAAAAATAGGTGTTCGAGAGTACCCTCCGCCAGACCACATTCACACAGAGAGTGATCTCGAACACGTATCTTTGCTAGGAACACAGGGGTACAAATATGGCCGAGTCGTAAGCGAATAATGGCAGACGTAATATTTTTTGGAATAGATGTAAAGTATAGTCCGGAGGCTCTAGTATAAGTTTTGCCGAAACAAAAAATTACGACCGCGTTCGCGTTTAGCTGTCAAATCCCATACAAATTGAGGGTAAAACGCAAACGAGATCGTAAAGTTTTGTTTCGGTAAAACTTATACTACAGCCTCTGATCTTATCTTAAGGGGCTACCCGAGGTTTTCATAGATTTTTGTCCATTTTGAATCGTATCTCCTCCTTTTGCACTACAGACATAATTATAAGTCAAACTGCTAACGGTTCTTCAATCTTTCATCTCCATTTTTGTATACCGGATTTTGAAAGAAATGAATACTTAATTTTGTATGTTTTTTTTAACATTGTCTAGAAAACACTTATTTCGTATCTCTATTGCCGTGAAAGATCTAACATGTACGAAATCTACATATTTGGGTTCGTCTGTGACGTCTCTAAAGATCGGTCAAGAGTTTTCATTTTAAACTAACTAACACAAAACTTATGGCCAAAAAACCAGCTTTTTGGCCTAAACTTGTTCAACTTTGATGCCAAATATCTCGAAAACAATGAACTTCGAAGTAAATATGGGATACTATATTGCTTAAAGCCGTTGTTCTTAATATAATGTATAAAATGGGAATTAACACTGAGAAACTAGGTGTCTTTAGGTCATTTGCTTACATACCACAGATAGATGCGCAGTCCAGGGTTCAGGAGTCACAGCCAGTCACAGGCACACACACGAGCTCACACGCGAGATAGACTTGGTATGTGACGTCACAGGTGGAGCGACATACGCCTTATTTTAATGCAAGCAAAGGGTCATCTGTCGGTCATTGTCAATAGGTAAGCGCGGTGCGCCCGGGATATGGAGGGGATGCAAGATTGTTTATTGAACATACCCCCGCCCTAAACATGACAATGTTTACGAAAAAAAAAAGGAAAATAAAAAAAATAAAAAACAAAATAAAAAAAACAAAGTTACTTTAAGGGATTCTTAGGGTAATCTAATAATCCGATTGGTAGGTCTTGTCAGAACACCCGTAGCCGTCCTAACTTGTACTACACGCACGACGCCATCTTTCCCGGGAACCACTGATATGATGCGAGCGCGTCGCCATTCCAATGGAGGGACATTATCCTCTCTCAGGAGGACCAAATCACCCACTGAGGGAGGCTCAGTATAGGCTGCCCATTTAGGCCTTGTTTGCAACGTCGATAAATATTGAGTTTGCCATCGTGACCAAAAGTGTTGTAGCATCTGTTGTACAAGTTGAAATCGAGTGAGTTTATTCGTTTTAATATCGTGCAACGGGTATTCGGGAATCGCAGTTAAAGGCTCTCCAATAATGAGATGGCCTGGTGTCAGAACTTCAAGGTCGTTAGGATCCGATGATAAGGGGCACAACGGACGCGAGTTGAGGACTGCCTCAATTTTAGTAAAGACTGTCGTCAATTCTTCATAGGTGAGGGGAGTGTCTCCGATAACACGTTTTAGGTGAGTCTTGGCTGACTTTACAGCCGCCTCGAAAAGACCGCCCCAGTGTGGGGTAGTAGGAGGATCAAAAATCCAAGTGATATTTCGCTTTGCCATTTCCGAGCCTAGAGTATACTTATTTAAGTTAAGGAAATTATGGACTTCTAAAAGGTGGTTATCCGCACCCACGTAATTACGTCCACAGTCCGACCGAATAAGCGAAGGGGTGCCACGACGAGAGGCAAAACGAGTAAGGGCGGCGAGGAACGCTTCTGTAGTGAGGTCTGACACTACCTCCAGATGGACCGCCTTGGTCGCCAGTATCGCACAACGCCCGAGCTTCAACATAATATCCGCTAGATGTTTTAACCTGAATGACGGCGGTAGGGAGTAAAACCAAGTCTGAATTTATAACGGTTGGAGCACGGGTAGGGTCAGAAATAGGGGGGCAGTCTAGTTATTGTGGGCTGTCATGATGGGAGCAACGCGAGGAATATGGTGACAAGTCTCGTTTATCTCTGCTGGTGGAGGGAGTAGGGGGGCGCTCGTGGCGCTCACTGCGACGAGGAGGCGGGGAAGGGTACCGGTTGGGTGAGCGATTCGAAGCACGGTGCCATGTCCGAGATGAAGACGGCGGGGGAGATCCTCGGGGTGAGGCTGGCGGACTGGATCGAGGTGAGGACCGGTTCACATTATAATAGCGGGAGCGGGAACCCCCGCCCGTGCGAGAATGCGGGGAGGTCGGCCGAGCTGGTTCCGGAGAGCTTCGAAAAGACACTGATCGAGTCTCTGGTTTAACACGAGAGGAGTAAACCGGGTTCCGCGGGTCATTGAAACATAGGAGGGTATGATGCGTCGGGCGCCTACAGGTTCCACAGCGATAATCGCGCATGCAAGATGCAATGGTGTGTTTATCTAAACATCTATAACACAGGCCATTCATTTTCACAAAGATTGAACGATCGCGTGGGTTCATATCTAGGAAATCTTTGCACTCGCGTAGATAATGGGACTGGCTAGAACACATAGGACATTTTTGTTCACGCATGTCGGTCTCAGCAACTAAGAACTGACGTGGGGTTCTGACTACTGGTGGTGGGGGCTTTGCTTGAGAGGACGGTGCGTCTACTAAAGAGGTATTTCCGACATTGTCGTGATGACGACATTCCTCTTCGAGGAAATCAATCAGCTTATCAAAAGTAGGGAGGTCCCTAAGACCATCGCCGTGACGACGCTCAAATCGCGATCGTAAATCCGTGGGAAGTTTCGCGAAACAAATGTGTACAATGATATATGACCAATGTTTTACCGGTAATTCAAGTCGCTCTAAACAACGATATGCAGTAAGGAGGGGGTTAAGAAAAGAAACTCGTAGACCAGTCAACCGGGGACTGATATCAGGCAGGGACATAATCTGTGCGATGTATGTATCGGCAAGTACTCGCGTATTGTGGTATCTCCGTTTGAGAAGATCACGAGCTACACTATAATTGCCGGCTTCAACTTTTAAATGTTGTACTAAACGTTTCGGTTCGTCAGACAACGCACTCATTAAATAGTGCATTTTATGGGTGGAAAGCAAATCACTTCGGGCATCAACAACACTGTCAAATTGGTCTATAAAACTAATCCAAGCGTCCGGACGTCCGTTAAAGCGCGGAATCGGAAGATCTGGCAACCGTTGGGAACGAGGGAGGTCAAGGTCACCCACTGCTGTTGCGCGGTCGGGCACTGAACGCATTGGGGTACTGGCAGAGATAGGTGCGACTATTTCATTGCGCCTAACTTTAATATCTAAGATCTGATCGCGCACCGACTTAATAATATCTTGCACATAGGCATATTCCTCCACATCTATAGCCCGATCCAAGCCGCCCAAGAGAATGGCACCAGCATCACGACATTCCTTATACTGATCCTCGACTTCGCTAAATAAAACTATCAGCCGGGCACGGTCTGTCGAGTTAAGCCGTTGATAGGCGTTCGAAATCCATTCACTGGTCAGTCTTAAAGTGCCGATTGATTTTCTATACTCCGCGGTTTCCGTAAATAAGGTTGCCCGCATAGTATCATTATCTCCGTTCTCACTCATTTCAACTTGTATAGGCAACCGTTAGCAACAAGGAAAACAAGAAAAATATATATGAACAGTAATATCTACACTCAATTTCAATCGTATACGCTTACAAACAAGGCCCAATTTGGAAGCACGTTCGTTTAGTACACCACGAGGTGCAGAGGTACTTACGCAGAACTATGCAAAAGGGTTTAGGAAACACAATTAGAACAAATAAATTCTTTTCCAAACTACAAATTAATGGTTATGTGATATTTAATACGTAATGCGTTATTTCGGCCCTTCAAGCTAATTTAGACCGTCCAGGTAAATAGATAAAGCACAAATTACGATAAACCGGCTCGGATGTCTGTCACCTGGTAAACAACTTTAATTTTTAATGGTTAAATCTTTAGGTAATAAAACTATGAGGGTTTAATTAAACTACGGCGCAAATACAATTGGGGGATGCTTAAGTCTTGTTTACGAGAAGGTTAAACTTAAAATAGTTATTTCAACAGAGGCTATGAAACCACGCTATTGCTACCAAATGTATAAAATGGGAATTAACACTCAGAAACTAGGTGTCTTTAGGTCATTTGCTTACATACCACAGATAGATGCGCAGTCCAGGGTTCAGGAGTCACAGCCAGTCACAGGCACACACACGAGCTCACACGCGAGATAGACTTGGTATGTGACGTCACAGGTGGAGCGACATACGCCTTATTTTAATGCAAGCAAAGGGTCATCTGTCGGTCATTGTCAATAGGTAAGCGCGGTGCGCCCGGGATATGGAGGGGATGCAAGATTGTTTATTGAACATATAATAAGCTACAAAAAACATTAAGGGATGCAGATCGAAGGTCATTGGCGTATGGGTGCCCCTTGAATAAACAAATATTGAAATAAAAAAGTGTGGAATTTGTGAAATATGACTCGTTAGCGGTTTAGGTAACAATATGTTGACTTCATGTTTTTAATTGCAGACCCGCACGTCAAAAAAATGGTTCCCCTCCGTTAGCCCTAATAATTTCATACCTAATTTTACTAGCCCTAATTTCATTAACCCTAAAATCACAAACCCGAATTTTCATTGTTCCTAATTATTCATTAGCCCTCATTTCAGTATCCCGAATTTTCATAATAACTAATTTCTCATGACCGAATTCTCACTAAGACTAATTTTATTTGACCGATTTCTTCCTAGGCCTAATATTGCAATGCCTAATAATGACTACACCTTATTATCAATGTCTCTAAAATCACTAACCCGAATCTTCATTTTGCCTAAGTATTTTAGCCCTAATGTCATTATCCCGAATTGTCAGTAGTACTAATTTTATTTCACTGGTTTTTTTTTCTTATAATGTCGGTTCTGGCGCTTCGCTGGCCGCTGCCGCGGCACGCTCGCTTCGCTCGCTCGCTGTAGGGTCGCAGTTCTACCTAACACTCCTCCTCGCTTCGCTCGTCGTCGTACCTACACTGACCTGCCTTAGGGTAGGTGGGTAATCCGATGTCTATCTAGCTCACTCTTATTAGACAGAGAAGTATCATGCGAGAAAAAATGAGAGAGCTCGTGCGCCGTCTTGTGATAGCCGTACAGCAAGTCGACGCCACCCCGCTGCGCGGGGTGTCTATTTCTGGTCTGAGGGACACAAGTGAACCCTAACCTAACCGACCTAAGATAGAGTTCGCTTATGATATGACATGCCATTTTCGTCCGCCCTGATAATGCACACAATGATTATCGGGCCGTACATTATTTGGCCGTGCATTATTGGCTCCCATTTTGGCGACATACTCCGCGGTAAAAAGTAGCCTGTTCATCAGGGATGCATTAATTAGTACCTACTAGTCAAACATTAGTGCAAAAGTTAATAGGTCAAGTGATAGTTAGGTGTGACGAAATTAGGTGTAGTGAACATTAAACTTAGTGATCATTAGGCACATTAATCATTAGGCTTAGTAGTCATTAGGAAAAATGATTATTAGTTTCCAATATATTAGCACACTTGATTATTAGGAATTAGGAATGATAGGATAGGATTAGTATTAGGAATGATTAGGAGGTTTGAAATTAGGCGCAGCAAATAATTATGCCATATAAAATTAGTTATCCGAATATTAGGGTTAATGAAAATTATATTGAACGTTGTTAGGTGTAATGAAATTAGCACTAACGATATTAGTTTAAGTGGGGGTGACCCCAAAAAAATAAAGACATAGAACCGTTTAATGATGATTTTAAGACCAATCTTTGCAATTATTTTCTATCGAGCCGATTTCGTCCAATTATGTATCGAGTCCGTCCACGGTCCTTGAAATATTTTTTTATGTGCTAGAACAAATATTTTTTTCAAAAAAACTGCTTAAATGACATCAATTTCAACAAAATTAGGTCTTTTCAGCCTCGGCCCAGCGAACGAAAAAGCCATAGAAATCTTAGTCGCGCCGCAAAATGACCCCACAGAAAGGGTGCCATTGCCATTATCCGGGGGGCGGGGTGTCAGAAGGATGCCAGGCAGCAGTTTAGTTTGAACATGCGCATAGGTACTGGGTTTTGGGACGTGTTTGGATCGGAATTTTGTAAGCAGCTCGTTTTCGTGCGTTCGGATAACTATTGATCTGACCAATTCTGTTTGTATAGGGAGTAGAATTGATCAAAATATTATGATGAGAGGATAAAAGAAAGTAAAAAAATATTTGAGATTAAGTAGATTCATTAAGAAATCTAAGATTTTATTGAAACGCCACAAATCATGTTTCAAAGCAGTTTCATCTAGATATAATTATGCAGAATTGAATGAGCAGCTCTTAAACTGTCAAAGAGAACTAGACCGGGCAGTTATAGAATTAAGTAATCGCTCCGAAGAACTTACATCATTAGAAAAAAAGCTGGAGGACATTAGCGGCAAGCATGAACACTCAAATAAAGCCTTACATGAGTACATACGCTTTATGAATTGTGTTCTAGAACCGGGGAGCGGCATACCAGTGCACTTCGAGTCTCCTCGGGCACCGGGCCGTCCTTCCGGGTCATACCACGCCACCGCACCTGTCACCCCCGGGTCTGCACCGCGTGCGGCGCGATGGCCGCCGCTGTCGGGCCGAACCGAGCCCACACCGCCGCCACCGCAGAGCCACGCCGAGCTGGAGCCGCCGACGACGAGCGACGCCGACCTGGAGCCGCCGTCGACGAGCCACGCCGAGCTGGAGCCGCCGACGACGAGCGACGCCGACCTGGAGCCGCCGTCGACGAGCCACGCCGAGCTGGAGCCGCCGACGACGAGCGACGCCGACATGGAGCCGCCGTCGACGAGCCACGCCGAGCTGGAGCCGCCGACGACGAGCGACGCCGACCTGGAGCCGCCGTCGACGAGCCACGCCGAGCTGGAGCCGCCGACGACGAGCGACGCCGACCTGGAGCCGCCGTCGACGAGCCACGCCGAGCTGGAGCCGCCGACGACGAGCCACGCTGAGCTGGAGCCGCCGACGACGAGCCACACCGAACCGAAGACGCCAGCGACGAGCCATGCGGAGCAAGGGCCGCCCACGTCGAGCCCCACCGCACCGCCCTCTCCCCCCGCGGCCGCCCGGCCGCGCCGCACCGTGCTGTACACGGACCAGGTGGGCGCCGGCCTCGGTGCGTTGCTGGCGGGCCACTTGGCGCAGAAGGTGACCAACAACTGTCTTTCAGGGGCCTCGGTCGATCGTTTGGCATCATGTATTGCCGCTGACGACTTCGATTGCCTCTCTACATTGGTAGTGTTCATCGGAGATACCTTAGGATGCACCGAGCGGGACGTCACCAAACTATGCGAGACTTTAATTGAAATTGACCAACTAGGAGTAAGCAAAATTATTTTTTGCGCACTGCCCTTTTCAGGGACCATGTCGGAAAAGCAATGTAAAAAAGTAGATTATTTCAATTCCATATTCTTTAGACTATCCATTTACAGCCGTACGATTTCGTATTTTGACACGAATAAATTTATAAAACATTTCGTCCTGACTCGTAAACGTACCTATCTACCGAGGAGGTACTTGCGCGATTGTGCTAAGCTGTTAGCATACAATATTGTAGACTCCGTCGTGATTAGCACGATGACTGATAGTTGTAAGGCGGACCCCGTGTTACGTTTTAGTAGCGTGGGATCTGGAAGGGAGCCGGAGCCGGCGGGTAATTTAAACTGACCACTCCGACAACGCGTGCTTGTGCTTCCACCGGCTCCCAACCCCTTGATAGCTGTAACACTAGTATTCATAAAGACAGTAATGTTATTAATATGGTACACCAAAATATACAGGGATTCCCTAGTAAGGAACTTGAAATTGACTTGTTTATACAATGCTCAGATATCCATATTCTTTGTATAACCGAGCACTGGCTTAAGGGTCATGAATTAATGTTTAATTTTAGCAATCATAGCATAGTAAGTTCATTTTCTAGAAAGTCATGTAGGCGTGGAGGTTCGTTGATAATGGTAAAACACAATTTGAAAAGTAAAGAACGTAAAGATATTGTTGACAAATCCATCGAGCGCCAAATAGAACTATCTTGTGTTGAGTTGGATCAATTCATAATTGTATGCGTATACAGACCCCCATCAGCGGATTACAGACTATTCGAGTCAGTTATGGATGAAGTGCTCAGTAGTATTTTCTTAAGTACTAAATCTGTTATTGTGTGTGGTGATTTCAATGTTAACTTACTCGAGAAATCGCCCCTGTGTGTGAGTTTAGTGAATACTTTTAAATCGTTCAACTTAGTGAACCTGTTTTGTGAACCTACTCGAATTACAGCAACCAGTGCAACATGTATAGATAACGTTTTCAGTAATGAGGATGCAATTAATAAATGTATTATAAACAAATTAAGTTCTGACCACTGCGGACAACAAGTCTCCTTCAGCGGGAAAACGGACGAAGTTTCACGAGACACCATGTGCAGACCTATTTCCGAAAAGAGATTAGATTTATTCAATCGTAATATTGTGAAACGATTACGTTATCTTCCATTTACACAGGAAAGTCCTAACCGTTTGTGTGATCATTTGTTTAACTGTATCAAAATGGAATTTGATGCCTGTTTTAATTTAAGGAAAATTCAAAGCAAGGTCAAGACTAAATTTAGCGACTGGGCTACCCCGGATATTCACGAGAAAAGACGCCGTCTCTACGACTTGTACGATTCGAGAACTATTGATAAGAGGCCGGAATTTCTAGAGTATGTTAAGAACTACTCGAAATCTTTTAAGTTAATGTGTGTCGCCGCTAAAGCCGATTACTTGTCAAGAAAGATTCAGAACTCCAAGGATAAGGTTAAAACTGTATGGCAAGTTATCAACACTGAAACTGGGAAACGCAAGATGAGAGATCCGCACTACAGCCTACGAATTGATGATACTTTAGTAAGTTCTGACCACGAAGTAGCGGATCATTTTGAGCGGTTCTTTTCTAACGTACCCGTTGAGACCACGAAGTCTTTAAACTCATCACCAGATGTCGCTGAATCGTTATTGAAAGCAAATGTAACGGAATGTACAGAAATCTTTAGATTCAGTCACGTGACCCCACTTATTCTTATAAAAGCGTTTAAATTGTTGAACTTAAAGAAAACTGAAGATCTTTGGGGCCTTTCAGTCAAAGTATTACATTCCATTGTAGAATCAATTGCACCTTTCTTAGCTAATATTTTCAATAAATGTATTGATACTGGAGTATTTCCTGACCTCATGAAACACAGTAAAATTATCCCGTTGTTTAAATCAGGAACGAAAACTGACCCTACCAACTTCAGGCCAATATCAATACTACCGGCACTAAGCAAAGTTTTTGAGAAGCTTATTCTCCATCAGCTTATGTCCCACTTTAGTTGCAATAAACTGCTCAATACCAACCAGTTCGGATTCACTAAGGGTCGCTCTACCACTGATGCCGGTGTGGTACTAATTAAACATATTTTTGATGCCTGGGAAGAGGCTCAAGATGCTATTGGAGTGTTCTGTGATTTATCAAAGGCATTTGATTGCGTTGATCACGAGAACTTAATCAGAAAGTTGAAACATTCTGGAATTAAAAACGGTGCTCTTGATCTTGTGACATCGTATCTCTCGGAGAGAACACAACGAGTAGTCATCAATGGGACCCAATCAGCAGGGACAACTGTTGCTCTTGGTGTTCCCCAAGGCTCGATTCTGGGTCCGTTTCTGTTTCTGATTTACATCAATGACCTACCAAATATGTTGCAAGATAAACATGATATAGTGTTATTCGCAGACGACACGTCGCTTATCTTCAAGGTAGACAGGAAAGAGGAAAACTTCGATGATATTAATGATGCACTCAACACTGTTGTGAAATGGTTTACAGCAAATAATTTACTGCTAAATTCCAAGAAAACAAAGTGTATCAGATTCACTTTACCTAATGTCAAGCAGGTAAACAATACCAAGATCAAATTAAAGGGTGATGAACTGGAAATTGAAGATAGAACAGTGTTTTTAGGTATCACCTTGGACTCAAAACTACAATGGCAGGCACATATCACCGCCCTAGCCGGAAAACTTAGTTCGGCAGCCTATGCAGTAAGACGCATAAGACAGTTAACAAACGTTGAGACCGCCAGGCTGGTGTACTACAGTTACTTCCACAGTGTTATGTCCTACGGAATCCTGTTGTGGGGGAAAGCAGCTGATATCCAGACCATATTCGTGCTACAGAAACGCGCTGTATGCTCCATATACGAACTGAAAGCTCGAGAATCTCTCAGGGACAAATTTAAGGAGGCAAACATTCTTACTGTAGCATGCCAATACATTTTTGAGAATATCATGTATGTGCGAAAAAACCTTCACGAGTTCAAACTCAACAGCGATATCCACGACTACATCACCAGAAGTAAAAACAAGATCGCAGTGAAGGCCAGTCGTCTCCGCAAGGTTAGCACGTCGTTCGTGGGGAACTGCATACGTTTTCATAATAAAATACCCACCGAAATTGTTAATTTACCGTTCAGTCAATTTAAGTCTCATGTTAAAAGTAATTTGCTAAGCAAGGCGTATTATACTGTCAACGATTTCTTAAACGACAAAAATGCCTTTAAGCCAGTAGTAGGCTAATTCTATTAGGAATATACCTAAATACACATTATAAGTATCTACCTGAAATAATTGTTCCATTTTATGTAAGAAGAGAGCACGTAATGCTGTTTCTCGCCGAGCAAGTCGCTTATTAATCTTTGCTTTTTAACATTGTCCGGTGGCTTGAATATGTCATGCTCGCTTAAAGGGCTTTGCTTACGGTGGCGTCGTTGATCGGGTCGCCATCTTCCCTAACATATGGTTGAGGGAGGCGATGGCTGAGATATGCGTCATACTCGTGATCGGGTGCTGTTTGTGGAGTCCGGACTGTTCATGCTTGCAAGGGCATAGTACCCAACTTCTTAAATACTAGTGTTATTTTATTATTATCGTATTGACGAGAGACATCATTCCGATCTTGACACGTTTTATTGTTATTGACCATGTACATCACTGACAATATTACATTAATATTCCTTTTTTTTATTGTTTTGTTTTGACGCTTAGAGACCGTATACATCTCTACGAACATTGAATAATTATTGATTGTATTTGGACGCTCAGAGACCTTATACATCTCTGGAATACTGAATTAATATCATTAACTTTCTGTTAATGCACAGACCTTATTCTAATCGAATGTAATGGTCGTATTTTGTTTTGTTTTCATTTACTTTGTGACATTTAGTGTGTTGTTATATCAGTCGTTAATGTGCAAATTTTAAATTATTATTGTGTTAGATTATAATCTTTTATTGTAAGATTATTATTTTTATTGTAAACTACCGTTTGACATGTAAAAGTGCCCTTGTGGCCTATTTGCAGAATAAATAATTTGTATTTGTATTTGTATTTTCTATGGTTTTTTAATGATGCTGCAAAGAAATATATGCATCATCATCATCATCATCATCATATCAGCCGAAAGACGTCCACTGCTAAATATATTCATACTCATAAATATTTTCCCTAACCGGGATTCGAACCCAGGGCCATCGGCTTTTTGGGCAGCGTCACTACCCACTAGGCTACCCGGTCACCATAATAAAAAAAATCGGTTTCTAATCTATTAATTTTCAGATTTAATTTTTTATAACAAATCCATCAAAGATTTATAAATTGAATACAACGTTATACTTATCAATAGATACCCGAGACTATTTTTTTTATTGACACATATAGCACGTAGAACCGATGGCCGTTGGGGCAGAAAGGTTCTCGAGCGGCGACCACGTACCGGAAGGCGCGGCGTGGGTAGGCCCCCGACAAGGTGGACTGATGACCTGGTAAAGGTCGCGGGAGTCCGCTGGATGCGGGTGGCGTAGGACCGGTCACTTTGGCACTCTTTGGGGGAGGCCTATGTCCAGCAGTGGACATTTTTCGGCTGATATGATGATGATGATTTTTTTATTACTCCTAGCAACATCTTATTTGTCCGTTCAATTCGCCTGATTGTGGATTTGACAGTGCTGTATACTCACGGTAGTTGTCTAGGGCACAAGTCGCAGCTCCACTCGCCGACGGGTATGCGGTGCTCGGTGTCACAGTGCCGTCGCATCGAGTTGGGGTTGTCCCACTTGTGGGCGCAGTAGCTACACTTCAGCAGCCTACGTAAAACACATTACATAAATAAGAGCTTCACAAAAATCGAAGTTCTATCGGTCTCCATCTCTATCGCACTTATGGTTTATGGTACTCCAGCGACAGAGACAGAGATATATGAGTTTCGAGATTCGATTTTAGTGGTAGCGCCGAGGTTCCTGTAAAATAAGTTTCTGACAAAAAATATTTGATACAAGCTTTTGCCGACTGTATTTTTTTTTTCTATAAAAAAACTGTCAAGTTATTGACCCTAGTCTCACCTGATCGACGACCGAGCCTAAGACTAAACTCACTGGTTCAGTATTAACCTTTGGTAATATGGTAGAATTTGATTTGCAAGATTTGACCAGCACAAAATTAATGAACGAACGAACTAGACCAGCTATACTTAGATGATTTTAACAGCTGAGATTTGACAGCCGTCATCCCGGTACAATGAACGTCAATGATGACATATGACATAAATTATACGTGATTTATTGGGAATGCACTGAACATTTTCAACTTAAGGCGCCGCAGGTTCATGGTCTTCTCTCCCTCTCACTGAGCATAAGCGTGAGCGAGATGGAAGTGCGTGCTCGGAAGCGCGGAAATCATGTTTTTTAATTTTAATTTTTTGGCCGTTTATATAAATAAAAACGTAATCACTGATTTACCTCAAACATGACATTGCCGATTTTTAGAAGCTATTTTAGTATTTTTAGCTTCGTAATTTTTGTTCGTAATTTGTAACAAATATTTTAAGTGTATTTTAGACCCTTTTAGACCTATGTTCGTGATTTTTTTCTATCGAGCGAAAAATGCTTAATCATGTTTCTAAACACTGATCTCCCTGCAGAAAAGCCTCAAGATTACTGTTCGTATTTTTTTAAAACCATATTATTATAAACAGACGCATTATATTGTTTCAAAAACACTGTTCGTTTAACTTCGCTGAACCTACGGCGCCTTAAGATGTGACGATAAAACTGGCTGATGAAAGATGCGCCTCATTTTTGTTTAAAACATTTTAAAGGCAACAGCATAATATCATTGTCAAATGTGTCAAACGAAATATGTATGATCTCCTAATCTTGATACTTGGTATATAAGAAAGTAACTGTTCCCTAATAAATGGAACTGCTTGTTCTTTTTAAGATAATTAAAGAGTTGCCAAAGAGTTGAGGAGTCGTGAAAGAGTTGAGGAGTTTGTATTATTCACACTGAATATTGCCACAAAAAAGAATTATTATCAGCCGAAAGACGTCCACCGCTGCACTTAGGTCTCCCCCAAAGAGTGCCAAAGTGACCGTTCCTGCGCCACCCGCAACCAGCGGACTCCCGCAACCGTTACCAGGTCAGCAGTCCACCTTGTGGGGAGCCTACCCACGCCGCGCCTTCCCTAGCGGAATTACTATGTCTTCCTAAATATTATTATTCTTCCTAAATATAAATTAGAATGAAGTCAGTGTTTTAATTCATATACCTTTACTTCCTTCTGCCTGATCAGTTGCATTGTAATTTCAAGTAATTATAATTATTATTTTATTGCGCCTGCACGCCCCGCTATCGTCCTAGCTCGGCTCCCGCGCAAGCTAGGACTGAGAGTGTAGCGGTCTACCTAGAACTACGGACCTCACCTATAGTGGTTGTTCTTGTGGGCCGCTAGCGCACCCTGTTTGCTGAACCGCAGCTCACATATATCACACGACAGCCCTCCGTACATCTGTTGACAACATTTAAAACTGTAATTTGTTAAATGAAAAAATAATTCCCAACACGCACACACACACACACACACACGCACACGCACACGCACACGCACACGCGCACGCGCACACACACACACACACACACACACACACACACACACACACACACACACACACACACACGCGCGCGCGCGCACACACACACACACACACACACACACACACACACACACACACACACATCTAAAGTAGTAAAGTTAAGTAAACACTGTCTAACTATCACGGTTCGTGAGATACGCTTACGTTCGTTCACGATATAGATAGCCTGGTGACAGACAGACAGCAGAGTCTTAGTAATAGGATCCCGTTTTTACCTTTTGGGTACGGAACCCTAAAAAACGAACTGTATTAACCTATAATAGAATCAATTTTTATTATTAGGCGTTAAACACTGGCCATCCTTCAATAACGAAAATAAATATTTATAAAAATCTCATTGATCTCAGACTCAAACCAGGGGTGCTATAAGTTTAACAGGTATATCTGTCTGCCTGTGCCATCGTAGCACCGAAATGGATGAACAGAGATTTTCTTTTTAAATCGAAAGTCTTGTAAGCACACAGATACATGGTTGACATTATTTAATTTGGCCGACTTTTTATGAAAATGTCATTGGAGTTCGAATCTTTTGCCTTGGACCATAGAGTTGCTTTTAGAACGGACTACTTTGATGCAATTCGGTCAACTCAGATAATCTCAAGTGTACATTAAACTTCCCACTTTTGCGGGTTAGAAACATACCTCAGTATGCAGTTTCATGTGTCCTAAAAATGACCTCCTCGTAAGAAAAGGCTCCACGCACTGCTCACAACGAAATATGGGAATACTCTTCGAATAAAACTCATTCTCCCTCTTACTCTCCCACCATCTCTTCATCTCTTCCTCCGTCAATCTCTCTTCTTTGAACGTGTTGGTTGCAGTTTGAAAATGTTTGTGTATTTCGGGTGCATCTGTTGATTTTTGTGGCATTTCTATTTCTATATTAATATCTTGTGATGCAGAGTTTTCTTGTGTAGAAGTTTTGTTCGGCAGAGGTGGGAAGGAAAGTGGAGTGCCTGAAATATAAATATCTAAATATGATACATTTTTTTTTACACATTTCATGAACACATGAGTTTTTGAGAGATATTTTTTTAGACGTTTTCTATTATTTATTGTTTACTGCTATAACATAATGGGCCCATTTCACTTGGCTACAAGTTATCCACACTAATATTATAAATGCGAAAGTGTCTGTCTGTGTTACCTCTTCACGCTTAAACCACTGAACTGATTTGGATGAAATTTGGTATAGAGATAGTTTATTAATTTATAACAGCGTTTTTTTGTTTGTTTAATTTTCAAATACGACACATCCATTATGTTTTTTGTGTGATTTATTTATTATTCTTGAAGAGCTCCTGTAAATTAAAATAAATAAAATAAAAAATAAAAAAAGTTTTATTGCCACATCTAAAAAGTTACAACAATCTTAATTACAATTAAAAAGTCTTAAAATGCTATACAAGTAAATAAAAAAATGCAAAATAACAAATAATTTAACCAAAAGAAAAAAAAACAGTAAAAAAAGAAAGACAGACAATGTTTACACAGTTTATGTTAGGCTATGGCAATGGGCTCTAGTCTCAGCCTGTGCTAGGTAAATCTATTTGATAACCTAGCGCTGATTTTCAGACTAGTCCCTTTAGCAGAGGTCGGCTTTGTTCGCGAGGACTGATATACCTACTTGGAAATAAAAATGTATAAATGTTTAACGCGACTGTGTATCTATGTTGTGTATCTATTTGTGTTTGCATGCTTGTGTGATATGCTAATGTGTTATAGGTCCAGTGTGTATGTCTATAGATTATATATATATATATATATATGTGTATATAGTTTTTTATTTATTTATCAGTATGCGGTGTGAAAATTATAATACATATATAATATCAAATAAACTTACTTAAGGTATGGGGTGGTTTCCCTTTTGCAAATCAAGATAGTATCCTTTTACTAGTTTTTTAAACTTCACCAGTGTCATCGGACTTCTCAATGGCCATTAACCATTAACCAAAACAAAAATTAAAATATCTATTAATATGTTTCCTCTTTTTTCAGGAATTGGTTAAATATCGATTTTTTTGATGACTAATATTTTGGTGGATTTTGAGTCTACGTAATTACTAAAATGATAATATATCAGTTACACACAAAAAAGCTGTTGTTATGAATTATTTCCAAATTTCCATTTTTTTCCATAATAATGAAAATAAAATGCTTGGGCTACAAGCCAACTTGGCTTGCCGCGCGCGGTGGCCTCGGACACGCAAACAGTTGGGCACTCAGAAAGGCAAACAGTCCGTATGCTCGACCGCACGCCTCGCCCGAGGCATGCGTGCGTGTGGACCCGGCTAATAACGAATTTGACTGTGCCCCATTTAGACTCGTGAAATGGTAACTTATGGGTACTGGTACACATGCTGTTTAGTAGCATACTTGCTTGCTCAATTATTATATATGCAAATGGCATGCTACTTACTAGAAACTAGCATGCTTTCGTGCTACTAAAGAGCATGTGTTGTACCTTATAGCTTTGTGAAATAGGCCTAAATTATCGTAAAATACTCACTTTTCTTATTCAAGAGAGACATTAAAGATGCATTGGCTATATTTACATCATCAGTAACTTTCTGGTTATTAGATTCAGGCGCCACACGGGTTTTATGTCGATATACGTGGAAAATATCTTCATTCTTTTCATCATCTATTTCTTTCTGGTTATTAGATTCAGGTGCTACACGGGTTTTATGTTGATATACGTGAAAAATATCTTCACTCTTTTCATCACCTATTTCTTCATTTTCATCACCCATTTCAACCTTTATCTCTATTTCAGTATTTTCATCCCTTATTTCATT
Source organism: Epinotia demarniana (assembly GCA_945867215.1). Lineage (NCBI taxonomy): Eukaryota > Metazoa > Arthropoda > Insecta > Lepidoptera > Tortricidae > Epinotia > Epinotia demarniana. The sequence continues at coordinate 1,404,352 of OX244284.1, read as the reverse complement.
ATATTGCTCACCTAATACATTCTCATCAAGCTCAACATCTATGCGAGATTCTGTTTTAATCCTGTCTAAAATGAGAGGATCTGGCTGTGCCGGTATCTCGATTACTTCCAAATCTATGCCTTTCGATATTCCCAATTTGGAGAGACTGTGGATTGCAGTCCACTGTGAAATAGATTTAGAATCATGTTCTATCAGTTGGTTTTATAAAGAGACGTTTAACTAAGTGTCAAATCAAAATGTAGCAACTCGGTACAGTATATTTTGACAAAACTGACCCACTTAAGGTCTAAAGGATCTTTATAATAACAACACAGTTAGCACAAGAGGCGCACGAGTTCTATCGCACTATCTGTCTCTCTCTTATTAGAAAACTTAGAAAGAGACGGATAGTGCGGGAGAGCTTGTTGCGTGCCATCTTGTGCTCACCTTGCTGGGAGGAGTGAAGTAACTAAAAAGACAAGAATTAAAAGTTGAGAAGGGTTACCATTTTGAGTATTTATAATTAACCTGTTCTCTCTTACAAGAAAGGACAGGTAAGGAAAGATTTAGTGACCAAGGGCATAAAACATTTTTCAATATTACCTTTAATTTGAAACTTATACATTTTGTTAGCAGACTGTACTGCTTAATACAAAATTAAATGAGTATGTATGTATATTGTCTTAAAGACTATGTTGAATTATCTAAGATCATAGTCCAATATTTCTTTTTTTTATTAACTTACCGGTTCCCTTCGCAAAGTTTCAAGACTGGCTTGTGCCTTCAGAGCTTTTAATCTGAAAGCTGCCATTTTTAAAATAAAACTCTTGCACTCCCAGCAAATCATGTCTTTGGCAGTAAGCTAAAACATACAACCAGAGAGTTCCTTTAAGTTAAGGTTATAGACATCTCTTTGTTAAAAAAAAAACTCAGATTTTAATAATAATTTGTTGAATCTGCGATCTTCGTATCGCTATACAAAATTAAAAAATTTTTGATGTTTCAATAGTTATTTTGCGATTCGGAGCGGCGACAAATCCAACAAATCAAAACATCATAAGATGATTCTTATGCTAAGGTTTTTATAACTAAATAACTGCTGCACCAGTTATAACCTTTGGTAGCTTATATTTGTTTATTAGTATGTTACTATAATAAAATACAACAGAATTAACCATTGAATAATAAAGTATGATCCCCCAATTTGTGCTACAAATGCGGACAAAAACTTCACAAATTGGCTTGTGTAGTCAACTAAGATAAGTATTGAAATGAATGAAAATTACCCTCAAATCTTTATAAAACGTCGAAAAGGGTAACTTAGCGTAATTCAACGGAAAAGGAAACATCTTCCTCCCTTGGGTCAAACATGTCCTGCATAAGGGGCCTGGCGAGTCCATTTTTCAGACCTTAATTATTTGTAGAAAACTTATTAATATCATCTAAAATAATTAATTTACATAAACAACAATCAATTCAATCAATCAATCAATCTTTGTGTTATGGCCCCATCAGTATTGCCGATGATTCCGCCAACGTCCAGGTTTAAAAAGGCACGTATTTATTATAAAAAAAATTTGACCGGTGACTTCCAATTGGCAGGTTCACTGAGATTAGAATCTAGAACAAAGGACAAAACAAACATGTATTGTTAAACTAACTACTATAAAAACAAGTTGTTAATTTTAATAAATTTACAAAGGACATACACAAAGGGTGAATAGACTAAGGTGAGGAGAAATTTAATATTAACAGGACGGGGGATTTCTGGGGGAAGAATATCATACAAAGGAGTGACAATACGGTTACAATAAAAAAATAGGTGTTCGAGAGTACCCTCCGCCAGACCACATTCACACAGAGAGTGATCTCGAACACGTATCTTTGCTAGGAACACAGGGGTACAAATATGGCCGAGTCGTAAGCGAATAATGGCAGACGTAATATTTTTTGGAATAGATTTATGAGCAAAAAACCACGACCTAGAGGGCAGATCTGGTTGTATGTTGCCATAATTTTTGCCCACATTTAGGCGGGAACTTTGCCAACGGGTGTTCCAGGCATCACGCATGTGTGGGAGGGCAAGTGCTTTGAGGTCACGAGGAAAACATCGGTCATACACATTGCTGCCAAGCGTGGTTGCTTCCTTTGCGTAAAGATCGACGGTTTCATTACCCTTTATCCCGCTGTGGCCCGGGATCCAGGCCAGAACAACATCAATGTTATCCATGTGACACTTGTGGAGGAGCTCCTTAATTTGTAACGTTACTGGGAAGTTTTCTTTTGCATGGAATGGGCGCTTAACTAAATCTTGCAAGCAACTTAGAGAATCTGTTAGAATAAGAGATTTATTAAGATGGTGTGAATGCACATAAGTGACCGCTTCCAGTATCGCAATGGCTTCTCCGGAAAACACAGAATTTCCGGGAGGAAGTTTAAAATGTAAGATGATTTTGTACCTGGGAATCCACACTGCAGATCCCACAGGACCCTCGTCGCTTAATTTAGATGCATCAGTAAAAATAGTAAGATAGTCAGACCACTTCTCGCCAATCACTTTGTTAAATATGTTGTCCGCACCTATTTGATTCTTTGAAATACCTAAATTAAATACAACCGTTGGCTGAAAGATTAGACTGTCATAGCTTATTTCAAACAGAGGGTTTTTGTAATTTTGGAACACTCTAACAGGGTGGTCTAAGAACTTTTTATAACTGTTAACTAAGAGGGGAGACACTTTGTGAGACCAAAATGGAGAGGAGACTACAAGTCGTTGGAGAGATTCAAGGATTGGGAGTAACGGATGCGAAGCTACTTGAAGCGATTTGAAGAAAAACCGGTCAGCCAGAAATTGTCTCCGTAAAGAATAAGGTGGGTCCATACACTCGACTTGAAGAGCATTTGTCGGGGAGGACTTCATAGCTCCTGTTATTATTCTTAGACACCTTGCCTGAATTCTATCCAGTTTTGCCAACGCGAGTTTGCTACATGGTTCTAAGACAAAACTTCCATAGTCAAAATGGCTTCTGACAATGGCATTGTATAGAAGTTTCTGACTATATGGGTGCGAACCCCACCTAACACCAGACAAAGCACGCATAACATTGATATTTTTTTCTGCTTTTTGGCACACATAATTCAAGTGGCTGACTCCAGATAGCCTAGAATCTAGAATAATACCAAGAAACTTAATCTCATCCTTAATCATCACAGGTTCGTCGTCGATGTGGATGTTAAGATCGGGAACATGCCTTTTTCTAGAAAAGATGACTGCATTACTCTTTTCTGCAGACAAGGAGAGACCGTGATCAGATAGCCACGTGTTGAGGTAATATAAAGCAGAGTTTAAAGCATGAGAAGATTCGGAATAGTCTTTCGATGAAGAATATAATGCGATGTCATCAGCATATTGTAAGATCTTGCAGAAGCAGTTAACTGAAGTGTCGAGGTCTGAGGTATATAAGCTATAGAGAAGGGGGCTCAGCACAGAACCTTGAGGAAGGCCTTTCCAAGCAAGACTAGGAGGTGATAGATCTCCATTCAGTCGGACCAGTATAGAACGGCCCATGTACATATTGCATACAATATTGGTAATCCTCACAGGGATACTCAGATTGAGCATTTTCTGCCTGAGTATAGGAAGATCCACGTTATCGTAGGCCGCTGTGACATCCAGGAAGACGCCCACCACGTGTTCGCCACGAGTGAGAGCCAGCCGGATATCGGAGGTAAGGATGCTTAGACTGTCCATAGTTCCCATACCCTTTCTGAACCCAAACTGGGTTCTCGAGATGATATTTCTATTTTCTAGAATCCACTCCAGTCTGTTTTTTACCAGATGTTCCATAATCTTACATAAAACTGACGATAATGCTATGGGCCTATAAGAATTAGGACTAACAGGATCCTTACCAGGTTTTAAAATCGGTACAATAATTTGGGTTTTCCAACAGTCAGGAATGTTTCCTGTTAAAAATATATTATTTAAGATATTTAAGAAAAAGAGTTTAGTAGCTTTTGAGCTTTGAGTAATAAAAGAATACGGGATACCATCACAGCCCGGGGTGGAGTCCCGCAAATGGTCAAGCGCGCAGCACAACTCGTCAAAGCTAAAGGCTTCATTCATTCTCTCGAGTGGGGCGGAAAGTGAACAATAATTACCAACGCCTTCCCAGTGCGGTGCAAATGGAGGGGCAAGCTTCGCAGTAAATCCATCAAGCCACGAAGTTACGTTACTGGGGACATTGTTGTCGACTTGGGAGCATCGAAAAGCCTTTATTTTTTTCCATACTAATGCAGCAGGAGCTCTTGGGGACAAAGATTCGCAGAAGGAACGCCAGCCCTGAAATTTCTTTCTGCTCAGCAGCCTCTTACTATGAGCACTAACACGTTGAAAATTTAGGTAGTTTTCTAATGAAAGATCCTCAGCAAAAAGAGACTCTGCCATGTTACGCTCCTTAATAACTGCCGAACACTCAGCATCCCACCATGCTGGAGAAGGTATTTTATCGCGGGCCGAATTTTTCAAAGGTATAGAGCTATCAGCCGCTGAGTAAATGGCCGAAATAAACTGGTTATACACTTCTAACACGTTCGTTTGGGTGATACTGGGCAAATTTTCCACAGATAGTTCTAAATTAGATCTAAATTTGCTCCAGTCCGCCTGGCAAGTTCTATATTTGAGAAGTGGAGTTTGTATGGGTAATGGAGCAATGGGGCACCCTACCAGAGTAGTAAAGATAGGCAGATGATCACTTCCAAGAGAGTTAGGGGAAACCGACCATGACAAAGAACGAACTAAATTTGGGGATGCCAACGTAAGATCAGGGACACTAGCGTTCTGGACGGGTGATGTTCTGCGCGTGGGTGTTCCGTCATTTAAAATACATAAGTTTACCTCATCCATAAGTTCTAAAAGAGAGAATGACGTCGCATCACAGCAATGGGAGCCCCATAACGTATGGCGGCAATTGAAGTCTCCTTGAACAATGATGGGAGCTGGAATGGTTCGTAATATAGAGCTAAGTTCCTGTATTAGTTCACAATTTGGATGTGGGATATAAACAGACACAAAAGAAATGTTGAGGCACTTAACTGCAACAACATTTAAACCAGAAGAGTGGGAAGGGATAGAGAGTTGTGAATAGGTAAATTTTCTATTTACAAGAATAGCACATCCAGCCCAACCATCATTCCTGTCATCCCGGATACAGGAGTAGCCCTTCACCCTAAATAGGGATTGGGGCCTCAGCCATGTCTCGGGCTGAAAGAATTTATCAATTGAACAATTTCTTGTTTTTTATTTTTAATATTTCTAGCATTCCATTGTATTAGATTGTAATTGGCCGTCTTGAATTACTTTATTAATAGCTTCACAAATGTTGCCCTTAAGGCTTTCTAGGACAGTGTACGGTATAATGTCGGCGAATTTCGAGAGCAAATTTACTATAACCTGGTAGACACAGTCTCCCAAGTTGTCATTCGGTGTAACCGAGAAGGCCTCTCCTAATGCATTGCCATTTGGCAAAGTTGATTTAGGAGTTGATGTTATCTGCCTGTGAGCTTCAACATCGTATGACTTCCCAGGCTGGGGCTTGGGTCGCCTTTCAATAAAGATTGTTTTCCGGTATGATTGAGATTGAGGGAGAGACCGAGAGTGAGCTGGGCTAGGGGGAGGGGAAGGTGAAGACATATTTGCTGTGTTGGATTGGCTGGCATAAACATTCTTTGAGATATCAGCATACGTAGTACGCACAGGGCGGAACCTTCTTGCCGCTTCAATATAACCAATATTTTCCTCAGACATCACTAATTTGATGGACTTCTGTCTGGAGAATTCGGGGCACTTCGGGTCAGTTGTCGCATGGGGACCAGAGCAGAATAGACAAGACACTTCATTGTCAGGGACTGAACATTCGGAGACCTCGTGATTTTGTGCGCATCGGGCACACCTAGGATTAGAACGGCATTGGTCCTTGATATGGCCAAATCTGCAGCATTTGTGACATTGAATAATTGGCAGCCTATAAGAGGACACCGGAATTGACATGTTGAAGCAGTAGATTTTATCAGGCAGTGTTTGCCCAAGGAATGTTACTACTACAGTACCTGTTGGCTCCCAAACTTTTCTGCCATCAACTTCTTTTTTTTTGTTAAGCCTACGGCATTTTATAACTTGTCCAGACCCAGTTGGGCACTGAATACCATTTGTAAATTCTTCTAATGTCCATTCAAGCGGGACTTGAGTAACAACACCCATGCGTGAAACCTGGAACTTTGGAATCATAGCTGAGAGCTTGTTAGTTGTCAGGATAGGGTCAGAAAGGAACGAGTTGGCTTCCATGTATGACTTAAAATAGATGGACATTTTATTTTTGCCAATGCTTTTTATTTCTGTTATACCTGCTACCTTGCCATTATATATTATCTGAGCCATTTTTAGGGCCCGCATACGACTTGGGGTATTTGGCTGATCTGCGGTATCTTCCCGCGATACATGTACAACAAAAGGACCTACGTCAATGTCGGAATATTTCAAATCTGTACTGCTTTCAAACCCTGGCCTCACGTATGTATGTTGAACGGACGCATTCGGAGGGCTAGATTTCTTACCGTGCAAATCTATTCCATCATTTTGGACCCCAATCGGCCTTTTTATACCCGTGTTTTGACTTCCCCCTTTATCAGGGGGCTCAGCATCACCCAACTCCATCCTCACAAGACAAACAAACACAAAACACTTACCAAACCGTGGTTATTATACCTTCCCCCACAAAAATAATCAAATCTCAGTGAAAATTGGTTAATAAAACCACTAATTAGCTTGATTCAAACCAGTACACGTGCGTTACCAAACACAGAGACAAGCAGAATCAACAATCAATTCAATAAACTTTAGGGAAATGTCAAAGTCAAGTCAACTGTCATACGTCTTTTTTTATTTGTCGGACAGACTATAACTATGTACCATACTGCCATCAATCTTAATACACCTGTAGTATTTACTGCGCTTTTAACTATGCCTCAAACATCCCCAGGTAAGGCGAATATAATCATTTAGGCCTGTCACCACACTGGACTGGACTGGTGCCACATCTAACACGACTTTAGTTTTAAGTTAAGTTTCTTTAGTGAGAGGATTAATAATAACTCAGTATTTGTATTTATGTATACCATTTAATTGTGTATAGTACAATATATCGTTGCATTTCGTAAAGCATACGAGTTACCAATACATCTTAAATAGGCTAGGGGGCTCATCAAATTATTACATGTACGACCTTTCCATTGGGATAGCGCGTTAACGGTTAACGCGTCGCGGTTTTGGCGCGCCAAGTATCTTTAGACGCCGTTTTGACATTCATTCACTTTGGCGCGACGCTCCATTCGGCTTCTTGAAGCGGTCGCGAATGGCCTCCTTAAAACCTTAATATCCTACCATTCACCAAGAAATTAGTTGGGGAGGCCTATGTTCCGCAGTAGACGTCTTTCGGCTGATTTGATGGTGGATACATGTCTCAAATGCAGTCGTTACACTTGCCAGTTGGCTCTTCAAGTTATTGTACTTGACGTAAGTATTTCTGCGTGAACTTGACTCCGTACTCGCCAGTGCGAGTTACTCGTGACAGCTAGTGCGCTTGCTCTTCAGGTGTATGTACTTGACGTGCGACAGCATGGCGTGTTTCTGCGTGAACTTGGCGCAGTACTCGCCAGTGCGAGTTACTCGTGACAGCTAGTGCGCTTGCTCTTCAGGTGTATGTACTTGACGTGCGACAGCATGGCGTGTTTCTGCGTGAACTTGGCGCCGTACTCGCCAGTGCGAGTTACTCGTGACAGCTAGTGCGCTTGCTCTTCAGGTGTATGTACTTGACGTGTGACAGCATGGCGTGTTTCTGCGTGAACTTGGCGCAGTACTCGCCAGTGCGAGTTACTCGTGACAGCTAGTGCGCTTGCTCTTCAGGTGTATGTACTTGACGTGGGACAGCATGGCGTGTTTCTGCGTGAACTTTGCGCAGTACTCGCCAGTGCGAGTTACTCGTGACAGCTAGTGCACTTGCTCTTCAGGTTTATGTACTTGACGTGCGACAGCATGGCGTGTTTCTGCGTGAACTTGGCGCAGTACTGGCCAGTGCGAGTTACTCGTGACAGCTAGTGCGCTTGCTCTTCAAGTGTATGTACTTGACGTGCGACAGCATGGCGTGTTTCTGCGTGAACTTGGCGCAGTACTCGCCAGTGCGAGTTACTCGTGACAGCTAGTGCGCTTGCTCTTCAGGTGTATGTACTTGACGTGCGACAGCATGGCGTGTTTCTGCGTGAACTTGGCGCAGTACTGGCCAGTGCGAGTTACTCGTGACAGCTAGTGCGCTTGCTCTTCAAGTGTATGTACTTGACGTGCGACAGCATGGCGTGTTTCTGCGTGAACTTGGCGCAGTACTCGCCAGTGCGAGTTACTCGTGACAGCTAGTGCGCTTGCTCTTCAGGTGTATGTATGTACTTGACGTGCGACAGCATGGCGTGTTTCTGCGTGAAATTGGCGCAGTACTCGCCAGTGCGAGTTACTCGTGACAGCTAGTGCGCTTGCTCTTCAAGTGTATATATTTGACGTGCGACAGCATGGCGTGTTTCTGCGTGAACTTGGCGCCGTACTCGCCAGTGCGAGTTACTCGTGACAGCTAGTGCGCTTGCTCTTCAGGTGTATGTACTTGACGTGCGACAGCATGGCGTGTTTCTGCGTGAACTTGGCGCTGTACTCGCCAGTGCGAGTTACTCGTGACAGCTAGTGCGCTTGCTCTTCAGGTGTATGTACTTGACGTGGGACAGCATGGCGTGTTTCTGCGTGAACTTGGCGCAGTACTCGCCAGTGCGAGTTACTCGTGACAGCTAGTGCACTTGCTCTTCAGGTTTATGTACTTGACGTGCGACAGCATGGCGTGTTTCTGCGTGAACTTGGCGCAGTACTGGCCAGTGCGAGTTACTCGTGACAGCTAGTGCGCTTGCTCTTCAAGTGTATGTACTTGACGTGCGACAGCATGGCGTGTTTCTGCGTGAACTTGGCGCAGTACTCGCCAGTGCGAGTTACTCGTGACAGCTAGTGCGCTTGCTCTTCAGGTGTATGTATGTACTTGACGTGCGACAGCATGGCGTGTTTCTGCGTGAAATTGGCGCAGTACTCGCCAGTGCGAGTTACTCGTGACAGCTAGTGCGCTTGCTCTTCAGCTGTATGTATGTACTTGACGTGCGACAGCATGGCGTGTTTCTGCGTGAAATTGGCGCAGTACTCGCCAGTGCGAGTTACTCGTGACAGCTAGTGCGCTTGCTCTTCAAGTGTATATTTGACGTGCGACAGCATGGAGTGTTTCTGCGTGAACTTGGCTCCGTCTTTGCCAGTGCGAGTTACTCGTGACAGCTAGTGCGCTTGCTCTTCAGGTGTATGTATGTACTTGACGTGCGACAGCATGGCGTGTTTCTGCGTGAAATTGGCGCAGTACTCGCCAGTGCGAGTTACTCGTGACAGCTAGTGCGCTTGCTTTTCAAGTGTATATTTGACGTGCGACAGCATGGCGTGTTTCTGCGTGAACTTGGCTCCGTCTTTGCCAATGCGAGTTACTCGTGACAGCTAGTGCGCTTGCTCTTCAAGTGTATGTACTTGACGTGCGACAGCATGGCATGTTTCTGCGTGAACTTGGCTCCGTCTTTGCCAATGCGAGTTACTCGTGACAGCTAGTGCCATTGCTCTTCAAGTGTATATACTTGACGTGCGACAGCATGGCGTGTTTCTGCGTGAACTTGGCTCCGTCTTTGCCAATGCGAGTTACTCGTGACAGCTAGTGCGCTTGCTCTTCAAGTGTATGTACTTGACGTGCGACAGCATGGCGTGTTTCTGCGTGAACTTGGCGCAGTACTCGCCAGTGCGAGTTAATTGTGATAACTAGCGCGCTTGCTCTTCAAGTGTATGTACTTGACGTGCGACAGCATGGCGTGTTTCTGCGTGAACTTGGCGCAGTATTCGCCAGTGCGAGTTACTCGTGACAACTAGCGCGCTTGCTCTTCAAGTGTATGTACTTGACGTGAGACAGCATGGCGTGTTTCTGCGTGAACTTGGCTCCGTCCTTGCCAATGCGAGTTACTCGTGACAGCTAGTGCGCTTGCTCTTCAAGTGTATGTACTTGACGTGCGACAGCATGGCATGTTTCTGCGTGAACTTGGCGCCGCAGTACTCGCACGCGAACGGGCGCTCTCCCGAGTGTGTCCGGATGTGGTTCACTAGCGTTCTGTTTGCCTGTAAATAAAAAAACTATTTTTTTTAACAAGATTTTTGCAGTCTACTTTTTTGTGATGATCCAACACTACGGGTTACAGTGGCGGTGCTAGGGGGGGAGAGGGGGGGGAGAGGGGGGGGGGGGGGGGGGGCGGTCCGCCCCGGGTGCCAAAGACCTGAACGACAACTCACTCGTACAGCCAAAAAATGCTTATAAAATCTCCCTTTATAAAGACATCAATATATAACCACCTACTATATTTAGTCGCACCTACTGAATAATATCATATTGTGAAACGAATCGCAAAGTTATTTTTTTTTCTAATTTACTAAAATAAGTAATTTCAAGGATGACTTTCATGGTGATACTTGACTCGAACAGAAATTAGGGCTAAATCCATAATATTTTTTTACAAGCTAAGACGATACCCTCTCCGATCTCCGAGCCCAAGGATCATGGGTTTATATAAATTAAAGGAATAAAAATGGGATCCTGCCGTTTTACCAAATTTATTTTGGTCAAAATTCATTTCCCAAACAAATTAAAGAAATAGTGTTACCGCGAAACCTCGTCCACATATGTTGCACAGTTTGTCCTTGTCTCGCTTCGCGCCTTCGTGCTGGAACCGCCGGTGGTCCAGGTACCGCGTGCGGTTCAGGAAGTGCTGCAAGTCAGTAATACAATACTTTTTTTTTTAAAGTTTTTATTTTCATACCTGACAGTTTTTTTATTTATTTTTATTTATCCAGGGTACTTAAAAACTATTACATGTGGTTTCGAACAGCGAGCGAAAACCGCTTACGGTTTATCTGTCGCTATGCTCCATAGGTCCATAGGTTCATTAGGTTGTTAGTATACAGTATCCTAATAACAGTGTTAGGAAAACAATTAAAAATGGAAAAAATTGCTGTGCTTGCTCTGTGCACGTGGCGGTAGAGGTTGTTCATGTACGTGCACGGCGAGTACACGTCGCTGCACTCCGGACACGGACACTCGCAGTGTACTCACCCGGTCGCAGTCCTCGCAGTGATACTTGCTCTGTTTGCTGTGCACGTGGCGGTAGTGGTTGTTCATGTACGTGCACGGCGAGTACACGCCGCTGCACTCCGGACACGGGCACTCGCAGTGTACTCACCCGGTCGCAGTCCTCGCAGTGATACTTGCTCTGCTTGCTGTGCACGTGGCGGTAGTGGTTGTTCATGTACGTGCACGGCGAGTACACGCCGCTGCACTCCGGACACGGACACTCGCAGTGTACTCACCCGGTCGCAGTCCTCGCAGTGATACTTGCTCTGCTTGCTGTGCACGTGGCGGTAGAGGTTGTTCATGTACGTGCACGGCGAGTACACGCCGCTGCACTCCGGACACGGGCACTCGCAGTGTACTCACCCGGTCGCAGTCCTCGCAGTGATACTTGCTCTGCTTGCTGTGCACGTGGCGGTAGTGGTTGTTCATGTACGTGCACGGCGAGTACACGCCGCTGCACTCCGGACACGGACACTCGCAGTGTACTCACCCGGTCGCAGTCCTCGCAGTGATACTTGCTCTGCTTGCTGTGCACGTGGCGGTAGTGGTTGTTCATGTACGTGCACGGCGAGTACACGCCGCTGCACTCCGGACACGGGCACTCGCAGTGTACTCACCCGGTCGCAGTCCTCGCAGTGATACTTGCTCTGCTTGCTGTGCACGTGGCGGTAGTGGTTGTTCATGTACGTGCGCCGCGAGTACACGTCGCTGCACTCCGGACACGGGTACTCGCAGTGTACTCACCCGGTCGCAGTCCTCGCAGTGATACTTGCTTTGTTTGCTGTGCACGTGGCGGTAGCGGTTGATCATGTACGTGCGCCGCGAGTACACGTCGCTGCACTCCGGACACGGGTACTCGCAGTGTACTCACCCGGTCGCAGTCCTCGCAGTGATACTTGCTTTGTTTGCTGTGCACGTGGCGGTAGCGGTTGATCATGTACGTGCGCCGCGAGTACGCGTCGCTGCACTCGGGACACGGGTACTCGCAGTGTACTCACCCGGTCGCACTCCTCGCAGTGATACTTGCTCTGCTTGCTGTGCACGTGGCGGTAGTGGTTGTTCATGTACGTGCGCCGCGAGTACACGTCGCTGCACTCGGGACACGGGTACTCGCAGTGTACTCACCCGGTCGCAGTCCTCGCAGTGATACTTGCTCTGCTTGCTGTGCACGTGGCGGTAGTGGTTGTTCATGTACGTGCGACGCGAGTACACGTTGCTGCACTCGGGACACGGGTACTTGCGCTTCGTCCTGCAATAGAGCTTTGATTGGATGGGTACACGGATCACCGGAGTACCTTTGTATAGCTTTGTAAAATTCGTTTCCTAACTGAACGTAACCTAAAAGGTTTTACACGACAACTATTTAAAAGAAAAGAAAAACATTTGGAGGTGGACAAAAGCGTTAGCCTCGAATTGTTTCAGAAGGTTGGGGTTCGTGATCAGGAATGCGCGTGATTTCGACAATCCTAGGGCTATACAACTCATATTCACCGCCCTAGTTAGAAGCAAAATTGAGACAGCATCTATAATTTGGAATCCACATGAAGCTACTTACACCCTGCTACTGGAAAAAATCCAAAAAGCCTTTTTACGGTTTCTTTAACTAAAACTTTTTCTAAAACTTTGGGAGCTGAAATACCACGAGCCATCCGGTTGCCTCGTGGACACTCAACTACGCGTCATTGCTCTAAATAGTATAGCTTGCCTTGAGTATTATATTATAGGTTCATGCTTCTTACCTAGTGTTGTCCCGCTCCCTCCACACACACACCTACTACACCGCATCCCTAGTGTTGTCCCGCTCCCTCCACACACCCACCTAAAGTCGCCCTCAATGGAATTGGCTAACTATGTACGCCATAGTGAAAGACAAATTCAATATGGCGGTTTGTTTACATAGTCAGCCAATAGGCATGATGACTCATGTTCAAATTGATAACGTAGTGATGCTAAATGTATAGTAAACCATCAAATTATCGTAATAAAGTGTAAATTATAAAATATAATTAAAATCGCAAAAAAATATGAACCTTGAAAGTTAAGAAAAATATGCATTTTTTTTTATTGTCCAAGAGTAAATTGAAAGTTACCAATAGAATCCTTACGCTTTTATAGAAACAAACTTGTATAACAGCTATGTACTTAAACGCAGTATTTCGCGACCGAAACAACAATTTACCTGATTTTCCATACAACGATACATGTACTTTGTACTAACAAATATTATTGTGACGTCATAATTAACTGTCTTTCAGTATGGAGCGTTTTGCGCTGCCGCCAGCGAGGTCAATCTTTGTCTCATTTTTTTGGGTATTTCTGTTCTTTAATTGTAGTTACTCCCATACAAACTTTTGTTCCTCCCCAAAAACTGGTTCGAATGACACCACAAAAAAATCTTAGTCATCATCCCTATTCTATTGACGGCCACTTTAGTACACCACATACCTAGTGTTGTCCCGCTCCCTCCACACGCACACCTAAAGTCGCCGAGAATGGAAATTGCCAACTATGTACGCCATACTAAAATACAATTTCAATATGGCGGTTTGTTTACATAGTTAGCCAATTCTATTGACGGCCACTTTAGTACACCACATACCTAGTGTTGTCCCGCTCCCGCGCATGCGCCGCGCTCGCCTGCAAGTGCCTCTTGTACATGCGGTCGCTCGTGAATCTTCTGTCGCACTGCACGCAGTACGAGTTGTCCGAGACGGAGGATGAGTGCTGTGTCTCAATGTGGTTCTTGTATGAGGAGGAGTTTTTTAGTTTCTTCTTGCAGTAAGGGCATTCGTAGCCGAAGTGATATCTGTCAAATTAACATAATATTGTTGGATCTTCGACGGTATATCGACGGTTAAAGGACCACTTAGTTAACAAGTGTTACTATAGTCTGAAAGTTTTTTTGACGATACAATGTAACATCATCAGCCTATATACGTCCCACTGCTGGGCACAGGCCTCCTCTCATGTATGATAGGGAACGGGCAGTAGTCCCCACGCTGGCCCAGTGCGGATTGGGGACTTCACATACACCTTTGAATTTCTTCGCAGATATATGCAGGTTGCCTCACGATGTTTTTCCTTCACCGAAAAGCTAACGGTAAATATGAAATCATATTTCGTACATAAGTTCCGAAAAACTCATTGGTACGAGCCGGGATTCGAACCCACGACCGCCGTTTGACAGCCGCATGCCTGAACCACTGAGCTACCGTAGCTTATAATACAATGTAAACGAACTAATAATTATAATCCTATTGACATGATACAACTATCGACGTTCTACATTATTCAATCTATTTTACTTGCAAGTAACTCTCTTAACATGTGTGACATAAAATATCAAAATAATCTCGATTCAATTAATGTATTTTATGATTATGATTAAAAACACCTCAAGCCCACAACATACTGGCGCGGCCTGGCCGCGGCGGACCATAGTAAACTTGTCGTTAGCTGTCAAATTTACTATTGACCGCCACCGCAGGCCGCGCCAGTGTGTTGCAGGCCGTAAGCGGACCGGTTGTCATTAGCTGTCATTTTACGCGGGAATAGCCTAAATTGTGACTTTTTATAGATTCTTGCAATGGTTGGTTTGTATAAACATTGATCTTATAATTCTTATTGTAAAATAGTAGATTTGGTTACATGTTAGGGGAATTGATTAAATTGGTTATATGTTAGATACCTACTAAGAATTATTTATATACTAGCTAATGTGACCATGTTCAGTGAATAAATTAATCATTCGTTCATTGAAATTCCAATCAAAGCGATTTTTTAATTTAATTGCCACGAGCGGGTTTGAACCTACAGCCTCTGCATACCGTGCCCAACTTGGCGGTAGATGTCGCAAATAACTACAACTTACAAAGGTTGTGAAGCCCCCGACATTTTCATTTCGAAGTCCAATATCTCAATAACGGCTGAACAGATTTTCATGAAACATGGCTAAGAACACTCGGGATGAAATTATCTACGACATGGAAAAAACCGCATTCAAATCCGTTTGGGAGCTACGATACCACAGACAGATACACAGACACGTCAAACTTATAACACCTCTCTTGCATCGGGGGTTAAAAAGTGAAGGGATTGAAACTACGAGCCTAGCCTACGGTAGCTCAGTTGGTTCAGATGTGTGGCGATTTTTTCAAATTTTTCACTTTGATTGGAATTTGGAATTTCGATATAAGACCTTTCTGCTTAGTAAATATTCACCTGAGGTGTTTTTCAATAATGGAACGCGCCTTGCACCGCTTCCCGCAGACGTCACACACAAAACTGCTGTGCAGCGTCTTGTAATGATTGTAGAACAGACGCACATTTCTGAAACGTACATATATATATACATTCACGCCTTATTTATTCCCTAAAGGGGTAGGCAGAGCATATGAAAGTTATGTTCCAGCGCCACTTTTAGCATAAATGTTGGTATAAAATATCGACAAGATGTGATATCGCAGTGGTAGGTTGCTAGCCCATCGCCCACAACACACTTCAACCCTATTCCCGGTTTAACTCTTACAACACCCACAAGAAGAAAGGGGGGTGGTGAAATTCTAATGCAACACCACACGGGGAACTATGTTTCTGTAAAAAATATCGTATTTGGTATGCTCAAGTGTAAAAATATGGGTGCATTTAACTTACTCATAAATATGTCCTTACTCATATGTCAGTATTAGGTTCGGTGCATATTTACTCCTAAAGCCTCCCCCAAAGAGCGCCACAACGACCGATTCTGCGCCACGCGCGTCTAGCATACTCGCGCAACCTTTACAGGTCATCAGCCCGCCATGAGGAGGGTCTACCCGCGCTGAGCTCGCTGGTCGCCACTCGAGAACCTTTCCGCCCCAACGCGGTTTTACGTGCAGTGTGACGCTCGCTGCCACTTATTTATTTAATCGTATGGCATATATTATTTTGGCCTTTTCAAGTATGTCACTCTTTATTACCACCCAGGGGACACGTGCAGGGTTGTGGTAGGTAGCTCCTGCGGTCCCCCCTTTGTCAAGTGAGTGGGCTACTCGACTGTTAAAAGTTCTTAAGCCACCCCAAGGCCTCTAGCGCTCGTCTTAACGAGTACTGTCATAGACAGCAGCCAAGATCAACTGCTTAGCGTGGCTTCCAAAGCAAGGAAACGCTCATTTTACCCCAGACTCACCACTCAAACATCAGACGGTCACCCATCCAAAGACTGACCCCCGCCATCTTTGCTTAACCTGCGTTATCGTTTCCGACTCGCAGGCGCCGCTAGACTATGAAGCGCATAGCAGTGGTTAAGGTAAGCCCAGACAGTAATGTGAGCACAATCCAACATTGCCAGAATGCTGGTTACCTATTAAGCAGCGCCGCTCATTGCAGGGTTGTGGTAGGTAGCTCCTGATTCATTTTCATTAGCCCCATTTACGAATGAAATAATTTTCTGTCAAAAATTTCATTTTTGGTACAAGCTCTTATTGCCGACTGTACTTATCTGTACACTATCAATACTATCATCAACTACTTATTGAGACGATTCTAACGAACCCAAACTCAATGGGGTAACGTCGGTTAAGTACTGAATTCCCATGGCCACCTTCTGTCTCCATCATCAGATCAGTTCAATGGTACCATAATATTGAATTGTCATCCAAACTATACTTATACCCAAAATTTCAGCTCAATCGGTCACCGTGAAGTGCGTCAAATTTAACTCGCAAGATTTGTAACAGGGTAAGTTAATAAAAAGCTTGTAAAAACCACTTAAGTTTAGCGATTCCGACATGTATACTCACGTGAAACACAGTTCGCACGCGATACACTGCACCATGTGATCGTGCTTCGTCAGATGTCTCTTCATAACACTTTGCGAGTAACACTGCCGGCGGCACACTTTGCATTCCCGCTGGAAGCGGTGCTTGGCCTGATGAGATTGTAGCTTGTAGTCGGTTGGACAGCGAGTGTTGCATATGTCGCAGGTGTAGGGGCCAATAGTCTGAAGAGAAATTAGAATAAATGTTGATTGCTTATGGTCAATCATTAGAGTGGAGAATCTGCCAGTGCCAAGGCATATAACTCAATTCTCAACAGCTTGCCTATTTTGACACTATTTCTAACTTATTGACAGTGTATTTTTTTTTTTTTTTTGATAGGCCTGCTACTGATAACTTTACATAATAATTGGTTTAAGAACTTTAAGAAGGATACACATGACCATTTCTTTATTAATGATGTTTAACAAAACATACCAGAAATGCCAAACTTAAAAATTTCACGCATACTTACAGTACACACATTTCTTTGCTTTTGTCATAGGTAAAATAGTTGCCATTTAGAGTCCGCAGTAAGCTCGATTCTCCATACAAACGTAGTTAGTCTCATTTTAAAACTACGTGTTGGATTGTAACGAAACTTTGCATGTACAATGACATGAGGTATATCTATGTCTGTAATTAGTTTATGTAGCTTCAGATACCGAAGTAAAAAAAATATAGTGAATTTAAGTTTTTCGTACAAAACTTGTTTTTGCTGTATTTCATGATTTATAAACTGGAACCCTATAAACTAATTACAGACATAGATATACCTCATGTCATTGTACATGCAAAGTTTCGTCATAATCCAACACACAGTTTCTAAATGAGAGCATAACTGCGTTTGTGGTGAAATTCGGCTACCAAAGTTTAAAAAAAAAAACTTTTAGTCTATGCTTTTTTTTCACCTCACCTCATCATGGCACTTCTCCTTATGCTTCACCAGCCCAACCCCATCGCTCCACACCGCCACACAGCTCACACACTTAAACTCTTCCTTTAAAAACCAACCACCATTCCTTTCATCTTCCAAACCTGACATCACTTCACTCATCTCCATTGGAATCTTCCTTACTAGCAACTGTCTATGTGTCTTATACTTAGTATTCACAAATCTATACTTCGCTTTCCTGTTTAGTATTCTCTTCATGTTAAATTCCATCCAATCTGACTTGGATGGCTCCGGAGCCGTTGCCACAATCTTGGGATTCTTGGGCAACGCGTCTTCGTCAATAGATTCCTCGTCTTTGATGTCGGTGTCGAAATGGTCTTCGTTTATGTCTATTTCTTGTTTGATATCTTTTATTTCGGTTTCTTCATGTGCTATATGTATTTGGTTGTGGGTGGTGCAGGTGGAGAGGTTTGATAGGGAGTTGGTGAATGGATCCTGAAAAGTATTTTAAATTAATCTATTATTGGTTTATTTTGTAAGGTTCCAAATATAATGTGAAATGACGAAGGCGAATTTGTGGACTTCCGTTGGAGCACAAGTGGCAGCGAACAGAGACTGTGCGACTAATTCAGCTTGGGCCGAAAATCGTTTGTATGTCTAGCTTCCCCACTGTTCTCTTCTACAGATCGCATTTCTCAACTGATTCTCGTGAAATTTTGTGAGCAGATTTGTTAATTATGTAGATTTTTACTGTCGGTTTTAAGGTGGTTCAATAGCCATACAAAACGTTTTTTGACATTCACAGGCTAATGGCGTGATATTTTCAGAAACTTATGTAACAATCTTTCATAAATTGGCTTCGCATTTGCGCGAAAATCCCCCTTTCCTAGAATAAACTTGTATAATCTATAATAATTTGAGAAATTAGTTTGTCACATGATACTTTGCGAAAAGGAATTTCGCGCAAATGAGAAGCCAATTTATGAAAGTTTGTTACATAAGTTTCTTAAAATATCATGCCGTTAGCCTGCAAATGTCAAAAGACGTTTTGTATGGCGATCGAACTACCTTAAGTAGACAGGCTCTCAGGTTTTACAGCTCACAGAGCCTAATGTATTAATACACAGCCAACAGCGAAATGAATGAATGACCCTGAATGATAAACACATGTTTTTTAATATGTGGTAAACGGTGTGGGTCACACATATTGTAATCACTAGTTATATAAGTATTCATAAGTACCCCTTGTAGTGGCCGTTTGTTTACCCACATAAATTAAAAAAAAAAAAAAAAAAAACAGCGCAACAAACTTGGCTGGTTTTTAGCAGGCATTCATTCCGCCTTTTGTACGATGAGTTTACCTTTTGTGCCATAAAGTCTGAATAAATAAATAAGTATACCAACTATGAACATTTTAAAATTGAATATAAAAGTGTATATTTTCATACCTACCTGTTTGTTAGTGTAATAATACTGAAGTATTCTCTGGGCTTCTGCTACTTTCTTTGTGAACATCCTAAATCTTTTCAGCAATGCTGTGCATTCCCAACACAGGTACACATCGGGAGATATCTACAAATAAAAAATGAGTAAAAATATAAAACATAAATCAGAGTGGCACACGTTTGTTACACAAAGTCAACATATCTTTGAATATAGAGCCTTCTTTACATGCTAGACTATGTGGAAGTTATTGTAAACTTGTTAAATCACTCACCATACTTTGATTATCGCAAATTTTGTTATAAATATCGACGTATTCCGCCAAAGGTGAGAGACTCCTATCCGTGCTGAGACACGCGTGGCAAAACGATGTCGTGTATTTTTTACAAAATTCATTTTTAACTTCAGTATTCTCCATTTCATTAAATATAATCTTGATATAATTGTTATTATAACATAAACAGACACATTTTTTGTCATACAATGACAGTTCCCAACCCCCAGTCCCCCACAGACCACAGATTCACAATACCACTCCTCACCTCATGGATGTTTGAGCTGCCTTTAAAAACAGTATAAGCAACTTGTCGCGATCAGAAACTTACGTTCAGAAATCTCAAAACAAGTATTCTTTGACAGATGCTTGACAGAATTGCGTACATGATGTGTTATTATATGTATTGCTTTGTATAAATAAGAATTGATTAATTACTTTCGCATTAAAGTCCGATTTAACTAACTAATTTTATGCTAAAGATCGGATGAATCAGGATATTGGTTTAACTAGCATTACTTCTAACATTGAAGTCATAGTTCGATGTAGCGATGTGATATAATTCTTATTGGCAAAGTGAAAGAAATATGAACGACATAAAAACGGAATCTGACGATGCAGTATGCCGTGGCTGCCTCAGCACGGACCGGCGGCTCTTGCCGTTGGCGAACTACGAACTGTACTTTAGTTTGTTGGACGAAAAACAGAAGATAGAGGTAAGTTACTGGTTCATCACAGTCAAAACCTCTCTCAACTAAGTGTACCTATAGATAGTGGCTTAGGCTTTATTAATATTATAAACCCGCGGCGTCGTTTGTGTTCTTAGTGCGAGGGGTATCTCGTAGGCAGCTAGTCAAGTAGTCAGAAATATACCTAAAGAAAAGGAAAAAATAATAATTTATTCATTTATTTAATCAAAATCAAGCCCCAACCAAACCCATATCCTGAACCGCCACTGGCAACTTATTTATCTATTTAAGGACCACCAGTAGACATCACATCTGAACTATTGTTACATTGATACATTTGGCTTAAATACAAAAATTTAAGTACAAAAACCAAATACCAGATAGAAAAAAGACCTATTAGAAACCATAGACAATGATTGGAAAAAAGTAACAATGGACTGACAGACATGGAACAAAATGCTAGACAAATACCTAGTAAGAATTAAAAATAGTGATTTGGAAGAGTTGTAGGGTTAAGAATACCAAACATGATTTATTAATGTATTTTGATATGTAAAACAAAAACAATAAAGTAAGGTACAAAGGATCGCCCTTGCGGTCCAAAGGGGAAATGCCGCCAGCGTCATGGGGTCCATGCCGCAGGCAATGTAATTTTTTTGTTTCATTATTTTTTATTTAGTATTTATGATGTACCATAATTGTCGTTGTTATCTTGTATATATTCCAATTAAAGTAATGATGTTGCTCCAGATTTATCACAAAAAAAAAAAAAAAAAAGTAAGGTTAGTGACCACAGCTCTCACAAATGTGGAATAAAGTATTACAAAACTATCATATCAAAATACATAAATTAATATTTACCCTTAATAGTAGATAATTTGTGTGATAATAGGATTCATCTTATTTTCCAGGCAATGAGAAAGCCCTATATAGTTGTATGTTGGGAGTGTGCTGCTCTATTGAGGAGGTTTCATCTGTTCCGAGGACAGGCCCGGAGAGCACACACTGTTCTTGAAGAGTCTTTATCAGCAGTGAGTATTGGTTAACAATGATCCACTATACTACTATCGTTTAAATATTAATTTGTAGTTATTTTTAGAAATTGCTTAAGTATTTAATGTTGATTTAGTTTTGAAAGCTTGCTGTCTGATCTGCAAGGGTTTATGAAATATCAGAAAAAGAGCTTAAATGATAAGTAGAGGCCGGATGTTTCGCGTTTTTTAACGTGAAGGAAAACATCGTGAGGAAACCGGTCTAATCCCAATAAGTTCTAGTTTTCCCTCTGGGTTGGAAGTTCAGGTGGCATTCGCTTTCGTAAAAACTAGTGCCTATGCCAAATCTTAGGATTGGATGTCGAAACGGTCCACGGGCTACTTTAAGGCACTACCGGGAATAACACTAAGAGGATGATATGAATGTAAGAATAACTTATGTTTACTGTTCTATTTTCCCGTATCCTTAATAATAATAATGTTACCTAATTTGCAGCCAGCAAAAGACACATTATCACGACTCAGCAGTAAAATTAAAGACAAATACGATGCTTGCTTTGAAGACAGCGAACTCCTTGAAGAATTAAAGTTTACCTCTACAGAGGTAATAAAATATGAAGCATCCAGAGCAGAAGCAATCAGTGATAATAACGAAATCAAAGTCGAATCAGCTATTAGTAACAAGAAAGTTCCTCCTAAAAAGAGGAAAGCAAAAAGTAAAACTGCAGAGACAAAGAAAAGAAAAGTCTCTGCGGATGTAGCCAATTTAAAATTAGAAAAAAATGCAAAAAAGTCAGCAAAGAAAGAAAAGCCGAACAGAACAGTAGAAATTGAGGTGAGCACTCATGATACAGATAAAGTTGAAATAAAAGTAGAAAGAATAAGCGACACTGATCATATTGAAGAAACAGCGTGGCAAGATTATGATGATAAGCAAAACGACAATTCAGAATCAGATTACAGTTACAGAGATTATAAAAGATCAAAAACAAAAGATGATAAGAAGAGAATATTCACGTTTAAGAAAACTATTATACAATACAATCATGATGTTTCAAGTTATTTTACGGAGGTTGAAATGAGTGAAGAAGATGTGAGAAGGGTTTTAGAGAAGCAAGTTGAGCTTGTGAATAAGTCTAAACCATATAGATGTGAGTTCTGCGGGGTCAGCTTTAAGCAAAAGAAGACTTTGGACGGTCATATTAATCATAGTCATAGAAAGGTAAGACAATTTGATACACAAAAGGTGTGGTTAGTGTATGGACTAATAATCCGTGTCCGCTGCAATTGAAAGAGTGAAATTATTTAAATGTTCGTCACCACAAGTTGAATCCACGATAGCTCAGTTAGTTTAGAGCTTTGCACGGAAAACAAAAGCCGCGGGTTCAAATCCCGCTCGTGGTGAACAACTTTTCAAATATTCATTTCAATCGTAATATTGCACCCGATTCTACGTGCCCGTGGCTTAAATAGCCTAATACTAAACTGTCTAATTTTTTGGTATAATTTAGGCGGCAGATTAAAAACGACACATTTAGAATAGCATTTAGGCAGCTAAGCTAAGTTGTATAGACCGCCTAACTGAAATAAGAAACGTCAGATTCAAATTAGCGCTGTCATTTGATTATGACAGCTGCTCATAAATAGCAAAGTGTTTTTAGCGACACCTAAATAAAATTAGGAAGTTTAGAGGCCACTGTAGAATCGGGTCCAATTATTTGGAGAATATTCTAAATGTCATCCAAATTTCAGGCAAAACATAAAGATGAAATGAAACAAGAACCGGATGAGACACCAACACACGGACACTTCCTCTACCGCTGCACCCTGTGCGACCGGATGTTGAGGAAGGAGCACACACAGTCACACCTACAGGAGTTTCACAGGCACAAGTACCACTGCTTGGGTTGCGAGTGGTCGGAGGCGTTCTTTTGGTAAGTCTGCAGACTACGGGCGGCTTGCACCAACTCAAAATTACTCACCGGTCAACGTTAAATATGGCGCCAGCTGTCAGTCCATAGAGACTTGTCAAACGTTCCATACATTCAGATTTCAACGAACACCGCTTACGATTACAGACGGTTTGGTTGGTGCAACTCACCCTAAGGGCGGGTTAACAACGATAACATTACGATTACAGACCGATCTACGTTAATAAGGGCGCCGGCAGCTGAAGAAACATAGAAACCTGTGAATTTTTACATATATTCTCATTTGTACAAACAGGGTTTACGATTATAGACGGTTTGGTACAAGTACAACCCACCCTGAGTGATTACACACGGCTTTTTGAAGTGATACAAACGCGATTACACAATAGTACATTACGTAACTAGGGCTGTGAATTCGTGAATGCCCCAGATCGCAGGGGTTTGTGGCCCGAACCGAAGGTGAGGGCCATAAATATGCGCTCTGGGGCTTTACGAATTACCGCCCGTGTTAAGTACAAAATTTTACGTCTTCATCTTGCCAGAATGCGAGTTTTCCCGTACGCGCAGCGTGCAGTAAAACTCGCATTATGGCCACGTATGACGTAAAATAAATAATAGTGATTACTCGTACATACAAGTAGGTCCTGTATCAAACAAAATCGATTTCTGGTAAACCTTAACTCATGTCACCCCACTCTATCGCATATAACGTAAAACAATAGGGGCGTAGACACCAAAGGACGTTCGCATAACGTGACGTCACGATCTGCGAGCGTTTTCTCTCTAACAAGCAATATTAAAGCTGTTGTAGCTTCGAATTTTTTTTTTGAGATATCTGTTGCATGCGTCTATAGGCCGCGTACCACCAGGCAGGCCGTACGCTTGTTTGTCACCGTCGTTAAAAAAAGATATTTCCAGGAACAAGGAGGACCACTCGTGCCACTGGCAAAATGTGCACGCGCAGCTTGTGTGCGACATCTGTCGGCAGACGCGGCGCAACACACACGATATGGAGCGACACATGCGGTATAATATAAAGCAAATTTATACAACGTGTAACAAAAATTACGCAAAACCGTTTAAGGGCATAACATGGTGTTGTCTGATAAGAAAATGCTAAGAGAAAAAGAATATGATGCGTTTTTTTGTTTGTATGTGGCAGGTCGCCCCAGTTGGCCAACGCTCCATGCATATGCAACAAAAATTTAACACGCCTGTTTATGCCCTTAATCGGTTATGCGTTATTTTTGTTACACGTTGCATTAGTACATTACGTAACGAGTACAAAATTTTACATCTTCACCTGGCCACAATGCGAGTTTTCCCGTACGCGCAGCGTGCAGTAAGTAAAACTCGCATTATGGCCAGGTGTAACGTAAAAAACATGATGCCCGCGCGGCTTCGCCCGAGTATTGCAAAGAATTCGCGGTAGATGTCGCTACGAGCCTCCCTAAGGTGTAATTGATTAGAAGGTATTGAAAGATTCATCGCCATGATTGGAGCCCAAGAGCTGGGTAACCTATCGAAGTTTCGAAAAACACTTGCCCGATTTTCACTTGTCCGAAAACGGTTAACCGAATTCTTATAATCCATATGCTTTGAATACCATTAGTTTTGAAATGTCGCTGGTTTGTTTTCCCACATTATCGTTTTCCCGAAACTCGATAACCAGAAGAACGATTGGTAACTTTATTATCTAACAACCGATTTGTTAACCACTTTTTCATAATTCCGATGCTACGTAAAATCTAAATCCCATTTTCATTCTAAAAGAAGTGCACATTAAAATTGCGATGCGAAAATAAACTTTTGCTGGGTTAGATTTAAAACTGTGACCTTATATATAGCGGGATAATAATATTACGGACTTAATTATTTTCGGCACGAAAAACTAGTTGACAAATGATCCTTCGGAATTTTAATAAGTGTCTATCCGAATCATAAGCGAAATAAAATTGCAACGAACTGCGAATTGGGAAAATAATAATATGGGAAATGTGCTTTAGGGCAAACAAAAATTCGGCCAACTAATAAAAAGGGAAACGTTTTCGGGATTTTAATATTCGGAATTACGATTTTCGAGCTTATGATAGGTAACCCAAGAGCTGAGTTGGTTATAATGGCCGGATTTCAGAGATCGCGGGTTCAAATTCCGCTCGTGGCGAATTTTTCACTTTGATCGAAATACGTATACCTATGTCATTTCAGTATACGTATGTTTTTTCAGAGCAAGCCATCTCCCCATAAAATGTCCGCAATGTCCCCGCGTGTACTCCAAGTGGAAATATTACCGGCAGCATCACCCAAGAGCTGAGTTGGTTATAATGGCCGGATTTCAGAGATCGCGGGTTCAAATTCCGCTCGTGGCGAATTTTTCACTTTGATCGAAATACGTATACCTATGTCATTTCAGTATACGTATGTTTTTTCAGAGCAAGCCATCTCCCCATAAAATGTCCGCAATGTCCCCGCGTGTACTCCAAGTGGAAATATTACCGGCAGCATCAGAAGATGGCGCACCCTGTGCTGGCACTGGAGCCGCCTGAGTCCAGGTATTCCATCCTAGCGACTGCGCCAGGGAACGGACATATTATAAACGCGAAAGTAACTCATGTCTGTTACCTTTTCTTACTCAAACTGCTAAACCGGTTTGGATTAAATTTGGCATGGATATAGTTTGATACCCTGGGAAAGACATGGGATAGTTATTATCCCGGAAATCATCCCATAAAAGGGTTATAAGGTAGATGGAAGTTTGTATGGCGGAGATATATTTAAGCCTAGACCTTATATTATTTATAATTTTAAATATTGTTATTTTAAGACGATTATGATGTAAATTCTTATAATTTTGACTAAGCCAACTTTGTACTGTAAATGAAATAAAATAACCTAATCTAATCTATAGCAGTTATACTCTTAGACCTCTTAAACGCTATTAGACTATATTTTATGCCACGGCTTCGCCTGTGTTGTCTGAAATGGCGGACACACGTGTGTCGCCAGTATCCAAATGGCTGCATTGCAGGTACTGCGTGGAGTGCGACCAGCAGTTCCCATCCATCATGGCGTACAAGATGCACGTCATGAACCACCACCGGAGCACTCCCAAAAAGAGGTACACGTCGCCAACGGGCTGGTTTCCTATTTCTACAGGCCACGCTTTCCTCATGGACCAACTATTTATCAAGTTCTGCCACTCAAATACGTGTTCCTAATGACACAACTAAGCACAACTAATTTACCACAACCGCTCCTAGTAACACAACTATAGTCGAAATAGGAAATAGTAGTCGGTTCTGGCGCTTCGCCGGCCGCTGCCGCGGCACGCTCGCTTCGCTCGCTCGGCCCGCGCGCTTAGGCTCACCGTACAACTAACACTCCTCCTCGCTTCGCTCGTCGTCGTACCTTCACCGACCTGCCTTAGAGTAGAATAGGTAAACAATTTTAATTTCGTCCAGTTGCTTTCTACGGTTTTGAACTGCATTGCAAGATGACTGTAATTAGTTGTGCGACGAGGAACTCATATTAAACCACAATAATTTAGTTGTGCCTACGGGAAAGATTAAAAAAAAAAAAAACCTAATTATACAACTAGTTGTGTATACGTAGTTGGTCCGTGAGGAAAGCGTTCTACAAGCTTATATTTTTAAATTACCTAGTTCAAAGGCACTTTCCGCCCAGGGACCCGCCCACCCCTTCCCAGAAAAAAGCCTTTGAACGGGTTAGTCGTTCGTTTAATAGCCATAATCACTTGCTGTCCTTTATTGATTGAAACCTTATTCATCTAATTTAGCCGTATGAAAGGGTTTCCCTTACGGGGCGCTACCGCTACTGATAAAAAAACCCTTTCAAAAGGCTTTTTTAAGCGCTTTTTAAAGGCTTGAAGCGCTTCCTCGTGTTGAATACCCATTCTTTGCTTTAAAAGCCAAATGAATGGGTATTGAGGAGCATCGGCTTTGGTAAGCAAACCCTTTCAAAAACCCCATATCAATTAAAACCACATCATCCAACTATAGAAAAAAAAATGCTTTCTGCGGCATGCTGGTCATGGTTTAAAAAAACAAAGGAATTAGATATAGACATATTTAACTGTAAGATCCCGTCTGTGAGGCGAGGTATCGAGTCGAGGTATTTTCAATAAATGTTCTGTGCTCATGCTACGATGATCATCGTTCGAGTTGAAGTTTGCATAGCGCAATTGGCGCAACATGTCAAGTTGTTGATAGCAGTGTAGGTACTATCATTAATTAATTGGCGCACTATGTCAAGTTGTTGATAGCAGTGTAGGTACTATCATTAATTAATTGGCGCACTATATCAAGTTGTTGATAGCAGTGTAGGTACTATCATTAATTAATTGGCGCACTATGTCAAGTTGTTGATAGCAGTGTAGGTACTATCATTAATTAATTGGCGCACTATATCAAGTTGTTGATAGCAGTGTAGGTACTATCATTAATTCATTTTTTCTACGTATATTATCCTTGTTCTGTTCGCTCCTGTAATTGTGTATGAGTGAGTTCACACTTTGTTAAGTATACTCATATTCTAGCGCTATCTGTGAGATCCGCTGTAATTGGCTTTTTGGTTTATATTCATGTTATTTTTAAGTTTTATATCTGTTGGTTCTCCTAAAAATAAATTTATTAAATCAGGCGTTACTTTGCGTTAAACAAATTTGCGTATACACATGCGAAAAATTTTTGCTCAGTGGACGTGCAAGCAACATCTGCCAGCATCTCGTGATGATGCCTTCTAGAGAGGCGAAACACGTGTCGACGTTTTGTAATTATTGATGGTGGTTTGCTGTAATTTTTCGCATGTTTATACGCAAATAGTTGCATCAGTTCCAAAGTCCCCCATTGACAGCTCCAAGGGACAGTGGACCTGAGTATTAGGTGTTAGCTTGATACCTCCGCGCGTTCCTGAGAAAAAGGGTCTAGACAGACGCACGGACGGACGGACGGACAACAAAGTGGTCCTATAAGGGTTCCGTTTTTTTCCTTTTGAGGTACGGAACCCTAAAAATGATTGATTTTTCTGTACAGATGGCCGTGCCCCGCTTGCGACAAGACCCTCAACAACAAAGACACTATGAAGAAGCACTACGCGCTGTTCCACAGCGACAAGACCAGCTACCAGTGCCCGCACTGCGGAAAGGTAAGCTGCGGCGCTTACACGAAACTCGAAGTTCGTTTGTTTCTCTGTTAATCGAGTAATAGGTGCGGTAGAGATGGAGGTACCCGGACTTTGGTTATACTTATATCTCTGTATCCTAGACTATAGCGGCGGTTGTAGTGCGTTTTTTCTCAAATCAACAAAGGGACGGCAGCGCGCTTGTGATTCTTTTGGTGTCACAAGTGTCAATAGTACGGTGTACTACTACGGTGGGCTACTTGGTAATTTGCCACCCTCATAGTATAAAATGGGATGATTTTTAACCCCCGACGCAAAGAGAGGATAAGTTTAACGTCTCCGTCTGTGGTTATAGCTCCCAAACGGATGGACCGATTTGAATGCGGTTTTTTGTGTCATAGATAGTTTTTACCCGACTGCCGAAGGAGAGGAGATATATATCCCGAGTGACCTTAGGCGTGTTTCATGAAAATCTGTTCAGCAGTTTTTGAGATATTGAAATTTGAAATGGAAATATCAATAAATTAACGGAACTCCAGGTTTGTTTCTGTTTACTGCAAATATTTATATTTCTGTATGTGATCGTTTGTTTCCTAAATAAAGCAAAAAAAATGTCGGCGGTTTTTCAACTTTTCTAAGTTATAGTTATTTTGCAGCGACAAACGTGATACAACATGGCTATCACGCGACGGCGCGCGAGCACGCAATTTTTCCAGCATTATACCTCTCTTCTAATAAGAGAGAGACGGATAGTGCGAGAAAAATCGAGAGAACTCGCGCGCCGTCGCGTGATGCCGTGCTGTGGCGGTTACCTATCACAGTATCGAAATATGTTTGACCGATGATTCATTTGGCAAATTTTCATTTGACCGAATGCATTTTTCAGAGACCGTAAAGTTTTCAGTATTTTTATAAAACTAACCTAACCTAAACGAATGGGTTCTGTGCGTTACTATTTTCGAAAGCGGTGAATTGTAATGGTTCCTGAAAAAAATGCATTCGGTCAAATGAAAATTTGGCAAATGAATCATCGGTCAAACTATGTTAAACATATTCGGATATTGTGATAGGTTACGAGTACCTGCTAGCAGGTGGCCACGCCAGGTGATCGCTAGTGGCGCGCGCTCGTGAGACGTTGGTCATCATAATCATCATCATATCAGCCGAAAGACGTCCACTGCTGGACATAGGCCTCCCCCAAAGAGTGCCAAAGCGACCGATCCCGCGCCACCCGCATCCAGCGGACTCCCGCGACCTTTACCAGGTCATCAGTCCACCTTGTGGAGGGCCTACCCACGCCGCGTCTTCCGGTACGTGGTCGCCACTCGAGAACCTTTCCGCCCCAACGGCCATCGGTTCTACGTGCTATGTGCCCCGCCCACTACCACTTAAGTTGAAGTGAGACGTTGGTACTTTAAACTTATTATATTGATATTTGTTTGTTCCAGTATTTATCTTCAAAGTGCTCGCTGCAGCACCATCTCAACTCTCACCTGAACATCAAGCTACCCAAGGACAAGCTCTGCTCTGTCTGTGGACGCGGCTTCTCGGTAAGCACATCTATCATATTGCCGTATCTAGAGTCCGCAGTAAGCTCGATTCTCCATACAAACGTAGTTACGCTCTCATTTTAAAACTACGTGTTGGATTGTAACGAAACTTTGCACGTACAATGACATGAGGTATATCCAGGTCTGTAATTAGTTCATGTAGCTTCACATACCGTAGTAAAAAAATCAGTGAATTTAAGTTTTTCATAAAAAACTTGTTCTTGCTGCATTTCGTTTGTTTTATAAACTGGAACCATATAAACTAATTACAGACATAGATATACCTCATGTCATTGTACGTGCAAAGTTTCGTCACAATCCAACACGTAGTTTTAAAATGAGAACAAAACTCCGTTTTTATGGGAAGGAGAAATTCGGCCGAGGTTACTGAGGACTCTTTTTGAAGGCTAACTAGTAGAATGTATCATCATATCAGTCGAAAGACCTTCCCTGCTGGACATAGGCCTCCCCCAAAGAGTGCCACAATGCGCCTAGTCAGCGTCCAGCGGACTCCTACAACTTTTACCAGGTCATCAGTCCACCTTGTGGGTCTACGCACGCTGCGTCTAATTAATGAAGGCTCTTAATTCTAAATCGCAATAATCAATCTGGGATTTATGAGGGTATATAAATCCTTTAGTATCCATATAACCCGCAGGAAATCATTCGTAAAGAAAGTACAATAGCCTCTTTTTGCTCGCCTCCTCCACAGTTAATAGCCTGAAAAAGTTCAATGGCACATAGTTCATTCTTCATTTCACCCATCATCCATTACAACCATACTCATAATTTATACACAGAAACTTATTCATTCAGTAATCACTTATTACCATACAGTAACCGCGGATTCAGTCGCCTGTACCCTTCGCGGGGACTGTTTCTGGTAAAATCAATGTGACAAAAAAAAAGTATTTTACGTCACACCTGGCCATAATGCGAGTTTTACTGCACGCTGCGCGTACGGGAAATCTCGCATTGTGGCCAGGTGAAGACGTAAAATTTTGTACTCAACACTGGCGGTAATTCGTAAAGCCCCAGAGCGCATATTTATGGCTCTCGCCTTCGGTTCGGGCCGCAAACACCTGCGATCTGGGGTATTCACGAATTCACCGCCCTAGTTACGTAATGTACAGTCGAGGTCAAAGATATCTTTACAATTGAGTGTTACAAAAATACCTTTACATTTAAATAAGTTTACACACTACACGACAAAAACATACTTACAACGCATTTTACAGTTTCATCTTTTCACTTAATGCTCCAAAGTTCTGTTTACCATCTCTCTTCCATAAAAACATTTTCACACATTGTGACATAATAGGTTTACATTGCATGTTACAAAATAAGTTTTCCTGTCGATGTGCCCTAAATATGTTTACATTAGCAAAGGCACTTGAAACCTATTGCTACATAAATATCTTTACAGGTTGATTGAAAGGTTCTTAATTTGAATATTGACATTGAATTGTCATATTCAGTTCTTCCTTAATTTCATGATTTGAGTCTTATATTTGTTATCAATTTCGGCTCTTTAACCGACTTAAAAAAAGGAGGAATTTATTAGTCGTTTTTATATTAGCTCTTATAGTTTTGCCATATCTGACTGTCTGTCTTTTGGCGGGTTCTTTATAGAGGGTGTACCAAAAATGGGGTGTGAAACCGATCAAGGGCATAACAGGCATCGTGTTCTGATCAGAAAAAATTAAGAGAACAATTTTTTTGAGGCGATTTTTTTTACATTTGTATGGAGCATTGGTCGACTGAGGCGACCTGGTCCGTACAAAAGTAAAAAAAAATGGCGTCAAAAAAAATTTCGCGCAAATGGAAATCCAATTTATGAAAGATTTTGTTACTTAAGTTTCTTAAAATATCGCGCCATTAACCCGTGAATGTCAAAGACGTTTTGTATGGTCGTCGTACCACCTCAAAAATGTTTACAAATATTTGTGAAATTACCTATAATGGCGCGCAACAATTTATCCATCTTACACATAACATACAACAAAATAAAGGATTTCTCATTGTATAACGCATACGCTTCAATTACCCGTTTAATTAACGCCATAATCTGTACGTATCCCGATTAGAAAACAAGTAGGATTTTTTTTTGACGCGTAATTTTTGACTTTTCTATGTCGGCCTCTTCTTGGAAGACTTTCCTCATACAGAAACAAATGTCGTCGTTGACGTCATGCCCAAAATGGAAGAGACAGAAATATTTGACAGTATGGTACTGTTTTCGGTGATTGTCATTATTTGAAATAAGAACCGAGGTTTGTGTCAAACTGTAAAGATGTTTATGTAGCAATAGGTGTAAGTAAAGAAAAGTACGCTTGAGCGTAAAGTTTCAAGTTCCACTGCAAATATAAACATATTTAAGGCACATTGACAGGAAATTTTATTTTGTAACATGACATGCAAACCTATTATGTCACAATGTGTGTAAAGGTTTCTATGGAAGACTGATGGTAAACAGAACTTTGGTGCATTAAGTGAAAAGATGAAACTGTAATGAGCGTTGTAAGTATGTTTTTGTCGTGTATTGTGTAAACTTATTTAAATGTAAAGGTGTTTTTGTAACACTCAATTGTAAAGATATCTTTGACCTCGACTGTACTACATCCTACTATATATCCTACTAATATTACAAATGCGAACGTTTGGGTGTTTGTTACTCTTAAGGGTGAGGACCAAATTCTTGGCCAGTAGTTAGCCTAATTAATTGATAGTAATTATTAATTAAATTTTCTATGGTTAATTTTCGTGTCACAACGGAACTTTTTAACTACTACCAATTAACGACGCTAAATACTGGCCAAGAATTTGGTCCTGACCCTTAAACGGTTCAACCGATTTGGATGAAATTTTGCACGTCCCCAAAGAGTGCCACAATGACCCGTCCCGCGCCAGCGTCCAGCGGACTCCCGTGACTTTTACCAGGTGATCAGTCCACCTTGTTTGGATGAAATTTTGCACGAAAATATTTTTTTCTGCAATTTGTCCTGCACAAGTGGGGGTGAAAGGCCTCCGCCTTGTATGAATGCGGTGAAGAGGTCCAAACGATGGAACATATCGTGCAACATTGCCCCTTGCAGTCTTATCCAGAACCATGTTGGGAGGACCACATTATCAAGACCTGCTGCACCTTACACCCGACGCAGCTGCATGGCTCAACACCCTCAATGTCGACATTTGAATACTGACTAAATTAATGTCCTGTCCATATGTCACTCTTGTATCGAATTGTAAATTATAAAACTAAATTGCCTATTTTAAATGTATGCCATACGATTAAATAAACAAATAAGTTGTTCTTTCGATAAAGATTAAATTAATGAAATAGTATATGGCCTGGATTCAAATATAGGATAGTTTTTGTACCGGGTTCACGCAGACAAAGTCACGTGCGGAAGCTAGAATAGTATAATTTGCTAGGTGTTTCCATGTGCCTCTATATACGTAATACTATTTGACGACCGGTAAGCCTAGTGGGTAGTGACGCTGCCTGCGAAGCTGAAGGTCCTGGGCTCGAATCCCGGTAAGGGAAAATATTTGTGTGATGAGCACGAATATTTGTTTCTGAGTCATGGATGTTTACTATGTATTTAAGTATTTATATCCATTATATATGTCGCAGTGAAATGGTCAAAACAGAGATTTGAACAAATCCCTAAGGGATATGATCAAATCACGCAGGATGTTAAAATGGAGAATCCATTTTATCATTTACCTGATACGAATCAGTCATTTGATCAAATCTCTGAATCTGTTTAGTGAAATGACGAAATCGGACAAAAAAGGCAACTCGTTTTTTCATTTCACTAGATTTGTTTAGTGATTTGATAAATCCTTGAAACGCGTCAGTGAATTGACGAAACTAACTCGCAGATATTGGCTCCTAAATCATTAGTCATTTAAACGGTTCTGGGACTTAGACTCGAATGGCGGATAGGTTAGGTGGTTATTTTTTTTATAAAAGAGCGGAAAAATCTTTATCGCGTTAGTTTCGTCAACTCACTGACGCGTTTCAGGGATTTTATCAAATCACTAAACAAGTCTAGTGAAATGAAAAAACGAGTTGCCTTTTTTGTCCGATTTCGTCATTTCACTAAACAGATTCAGAGATTTGATCAAATTACTGATTTGTATTAGGTAAATGATAAAATGAATTGGCCATTTTAACATCCTGCGTGATTTGATCATATCCCTTAGAGATTTGATCAAATCTCTGTTTTTACCATTTCCCTGCAACATATATATCGTCGTCTAGTACCCATAACACAAGCCTTACTGAGCTTACTATGGGACTAGCTCGATTTCTGTAAGGTTGTCCCCTAATATTTATTATTATTTATATATCCTTCCTTCTATTATTACAGACGAAACGCATGCTGCGTTTCCACACGTACACGCACACGGGCGAGCGGCCGTACCTGTGCGCGCACTGCCCCGCAGCGTTCACGCAGCCCAACCCGCTGCGCGTGCACGCGCGCAAGCAGCACCCGCACCTGCCGCTCTCGCTCGCACCCACGCATGCGCGCGCGCACAAACAATAAACTATATACTAATACGTGCTTCGTTTCACTTACCGCTCCGGCCGGACCAGCAGCGACCTCAGACCAAGAAAAAAAGATAGACGGAGCGTTACGAACAGTCAAGTGAAGCCAAACCACATACAAACAAAACTAAGCTACTTCAAGTTTAGCACACGCTCGCGCACACATATACAAACAAAATTGCACAAAACTCTTCAGCCCGTGTCGCAATGCTGTCAAAATCATTTATTTAGAGTTTTGTGCGATTTAATTTGTTTAGCGTGTGCTAAACTTATGGGGCTTGGTTGAAAACCGGTTGGCTTCACTAGACTGTTCGTAACGCTCCGTCTGTATATTTTCTTGGTCCGAGTGCTGGACTTCAGGTTACCCGAGGTTTTCGTCGATTTTTGACCAGGTTTGAATCGTACCTCCTACTTTTGCACTACAGATAGAAGTATAAATCAAACGCTTATCGGTTCTTCAATCTTTTATCTCCATTTTGGTCCACCAGATTTTGAAACAAATGAGTACTTAGTTTTATTTTGTATGATTTTTTTAAACATTGTCTAAAAAAACACTTATTTCGTATCTCTATTGACGTGACAGATCTAACATGTACGAAATCTACATATTTGTGTTCATCTGTGACGTCTCCAAAAACTGGTCCAGGGTTTTCATTTTAAACTAATTGACACAAAAGTTATGGTCAATAAACCGGTTTTTTGGCCTAAAATTGTTGAATTTTGATGCCAAATATCTCGAAAACAATGAACTTTGAATTAAATATGTGATAATATATTGCTTAAAGCCGTTTTTGTTAATATAATAAGCTTCAAAAAACATAAGAATACTAAGGGATTCAGATCGAATGTCATTGGCGTATGGGAGCCCCTTAAGAAGTTATTAAACGATAGGGGCTGTCCATATATTACGTCATTTCAAAATAGGGGGGGGGGGGGGTCTGTCCATTGGATGACGATAGTGATTTTATTAGGCGGGGAGGGTCCATTTCAAGGAATAACAGGATGATGATGGGGGGAGGGGGGATCGACAAAAAACGACGTAATTTATCGACAAGCCCATGACCGCTAGATGACCGAGCTCTGTTCGGGTGAAAATAGGGAGAAAACGAACTTTCCCGGACACGAGACCTGGCTAGATTGATTTCTCGCATGAACCCCGACGTTCCAAAAGTCATCGAAATCGTTAAAGCCGTTTCCGAGAAGGTGATTGCACATATATTCACAAATATTGCTCATTTTATAGTACAGCACCTCATATGAGAATAAATAAATGTCTTTAAACCTAAATTACCAATTTGATAACTTTTGAAATGACCGATTTCGTATAACAATATCAATTGACAACATTTCAAAATATGTAATGATGCCTAAATAGAAAACCATTTCGGTAATTATCTTATCTGAACGTAATAAAGTGGTTTTCCCATGTTAACTCTTACTAGTTTCCGAGAAAATCACTAAAATCTGTAAAACGCGTCCTACCCGGTGCGTGACGTCATTCCTACGTCTGTTAGTGAAAGATGTAGACAGGTGCCATAGAGAGACATAATAATGACGTCATATTTTACTTACGACCTATTGGAATTCACTACTTTCAATTTGGATATATTTGGATGAAAATAAATATTTAGGGAGAAATAAAAAAACATGTATACCTTAAAATTTCATTTTCTATCGAAC
Source organism: Epinotia demarniana (assembly GCA_945867215.1). Taxonomy (NCBI): domain Eukaryota; kingdom Metazoa; phylum Arthropoda; class Insecta; order Lepidoptera; family Tortricidae; genus Epinotia; species Epinotia demarniana. The sequence goes on along the minus strand of OX244284.1, from coordinate 1,368,142 downwards.
TAAATCATATAATGTCCACTTCAAAAACAATAATTGTCAATTACTTAATAAATTACTTTTCAGGGACACATTACTATAATAAAACACATTATAACTCACACATTCTCTTATTTTAGGTTCATATCAAAATATCTAATCTACGAGGTAAATCCCGAAGCATTTCATTATTTAATTAGTATCTATGGAAAATTATACACAAGACATAAATGTAAAAAATCTTAATGTATAATATAATTTAAATAATACTGATGACAGTTAATACTTATTAATTATAATTATTATGATTGTTATCGCTTAATCCAGTGTTGTTGACATTATTTAAAGGCCCAAACCCTTTTTGGAAAAAAATCGTCATTTTCTATACATAAAAAGTCTGCCGATTTTTGCGAGGGAGGGGAACGTCAAATGTATGCGTAACGTGAAAATAGCTACGTCAGATAAATGTCAGTCCATACAATGTGTATGACCACTGGTCATATACTTTTGGCAGAGGGGAACGCCTGTCAATGGCCGCTCCGGTTTGGTTGAATGCTCTAAGTATGGTATCTCTTTTAATATGGATTACTTGGTTTCGGTTGTCCAGGGATATGCAGCAAGTCAAGGGTATTGTTCTGTGACGTCACTTCCGCTTGCGCACCCGGTTTTGGTTGTCCAGGGGTATACGCAGCAATGCAAGGGTATTGTTCTGTGACGTCACTTCCGCTTGTGCACCCTGCGCACGTGCCGGGACAGGCACGAGTGCCAGCTGAAGCGGGCGGCGCAGGAGGTGCACTTGTATGGGGACTCTGATGTGTGCAGCGCTATAATGTGGCTGCGGAGCTTCGCGTGATTCTGGAAAATAAAATAACAGGGATGATGACTAAGCTGTCAAGCGGCGGTCGTGGGTTCGAATCCCGGCTCGTGACGACTAATGAGTTTTTTCGAAACTTATGTACGGAGTATTTACCGTTAGCTTTACGGTGAAGGAAACATCGTGAGGAAACCGGTCTGATCCCAATAAGGTCTAGTTTTCCCTCTGGGTTGGAAGGTCAGATGGCAGTCGCTTTCGTAAAAACTAGTGCCTATGCCAAATCTTGGGATTAGGTGTCAAAGCGGACCCCGGGCTCCTTTAGGGGCATTACCGGGAATAACGCTAGGAGGATGTAAAGGGATGATGACTAAGATTTTTTTATGATGTCATTCGAACCAGTTTTTTGAGAGGAACAAATATTTGTATGGGAGCAACTACAATTATAGAATATAAATACACAAAAATTTGAAACATAGCTTGAACTCGCAGGCGGCAGCACAAAACGCTTCATACTGGTAAGATACACAGGTATGACGTCACATTTGTACTAATCGTTGTATGGAAAATCAGGTAAATTGTTGTTTCGGTCGCAAAATACTGCGTTTAAGGTGCAACGTCACTGACGAATTCCATACAATTTTCGTTCGGACTAGACGTCTAATCTATCGATGTCAAGAACTTGAAATTGTGATATTTAGATAATATATGACCCTCTTCTCCCGCAGTTTGAATAAATACACGTACAAACCAGTAATATTCAAAATATAGCCATTTGAAATTCATAAAATTTTACTCCGAGCCTTGTATGTGTGCGTGAGTAGACACTGTCCGTGTAAATGACATGGCCGCGTCACATGACAGCACGTGGCCCAAAACCTTCACTAGATGTCTTTGATATCAAATCAAAATTAGTTAGACAGCGGGGTCAATAGTAGTAATTATATTCACCAGACGGCGACACCATCGTACAATCGCGTTTTTTTCTGGTGAAAGAGACGGCATTCATTTTATATTGCTACGCTACTCATTTTGGTAATGACGTAAGAGCTATGTCATTTGTTTATTGATAGAACGAATTTCAAAGAACAATGTATGAAGTTCAATGGTTTGCCTTTATTCGTGATTATTTATTGAGATTGCCATGAACAATAACCTAAACCTAAAGTCCACGCAACGATAATTATGCATACATTTTGCGTCTTATTAGAAAGGAGTAAGATACAATATGGAAAAGTAATCTGTGCCACCGGCCGTATACATATATAGGATTTGATAAAATGAATTTGCAACTTGGATTGATTAGTTTCGATTGAGTGAATGTTAATTAATGTAGCATTAAATATAACAGACAAATAAATGTTTTCTTTCTTTCTTTCTTTCAATTGTGCATTTGGAGTGAACTTGTTAAATTTAAAATGTTCGCTTTAGTCGACTACACAGTTGACAGTAAAATAACTAACTACTGCAACCTATATATGAATCGACTGTTCAAGTGTTCAACTACCGGAGATTAGATTACCGGACATGTCAATTAACTAATGCCTGTTCCCAATAATCAGTCCACGGATAGTTTTCCTTACAAGCATTTTGACAGATTACCCGTTGAAAATGTGTCAAATGTCGGTAAGGAAAACTATCAGTGGATTGATAATTGGGAACCGGCCTAAGTCACAAGTAGTCTTCTTTATAAAATGTTGTGAAGGTAGAATTATATACTCGTAGGCATTCTTCGGTGCAGGGACTGATGTCTGTTACGACCGGTGGCTAGGCAGATACGAAACCGGTATTCCATCAATTGGGTACGGCACTGTTATATTGTAAGGTTTAGCCGCGCCGCGACAACACAACGGTGCCCCCACCACCAGTTAGAAATATTGGTTACCGGTATTTATTAATGCCTAGTGATACCTTATAATACCGGTTCCAAACAGGTATTATTTCGATACAGTTTTTTTTTGTTCTAAGGCGGGTCGAGTTGGCACCTTTACATCTTTTATGAAAGCGTTTACGGTACCGGAAAAATTAACCGTAACTGTAGTTTTATGGTAGTAAAATATAAAGGTGCAGCTAACTATCGAAATGGCCCGGAGAAAACTGATACGTACGTATTTAATTATTTTTTTTAACTTTCATATAGGCAATACAAACCGCCATCTTGGAATCCCGAAATACCGAAATCCCGGACCGATTTTTCCACTAGTCTAATACCGGAACTGAAAAGGACCAATATCGAATTACTTTTTAAACCTACTAATATTATAAATGCTAAATTTTGGATGTTTTTATATATAGATGTTTGAATGTTTAGATGTTTGGATGTTTGTAACTCGATCACGGCTCAACCGATTTAGATGAAATTTTGCACGAAGATAGTTTAACCTCCTAAGGCCCATAAATTATGCCCATATAGTTTCGGGCAATTTTTAAAACAAACGAATGTCAACTCTATTTCCAACACAACACAATTCCAATGCCATTTTGTATTGTATGCTGGGCCTTAAGAGAAGCCGAGATTAAAATAAAGGATAGTTTTTATCCCGGGTCCATGGAGGCGGAAACTGGTTTTTAATAAAAAATATAATAACTTCATGCAATTGTAAAAAAAGGAACGCATAATCAAGTTAAGTATTTACATTTATTTGAATAGTTTTATTTGTAATGTCTGTGCTCTATTCTTTTTCTACCGAAGAATAATCACTTTTACGCTCTAATGATGATAGTGGTAGGAGCATAATTTGAAATGTTCGAAGGTAAAATAGGCTTCCGCTAAAACGGACAACTTTTATGAATGAACGTAGAACACCGTGCTCGTAAATGGGGAATTTAGGTAATAATAAATGCCTCGTCTTTTTTACTGGTAAGTTTGTTTTTTTTTCACAAAAACGTAGTTTTTCGGGTTGTTAACCCATTACAAAAACGTTAGTTGACATAAAACTTTCTTAAACTTTTGGTTTTTTAAATAAATGTAAAAAATAAATGTTATTCATTTACTCTTACTACAACAGGTTCAGGGAGGGAAGGTGTATTTGGGTTTCACATGCCGTATCACATACGCGCTGATTCTATTGTATAGACAGTTTCCAAATACACCATCGCTCAAACAGCTCAATACTTTTTTTTAAGTAAGAAGGTTGGTTTTGCTTTTGGAGATGAGTTTTTTTATTTTACTGTCGAGGCATAAGAGACGTGTTCAGATATTTGTGAGCACTCAAATATATCTGATGGCGACTGTACTTTTTGACGAACAAACTAAAAAAGCTGCAAAGCTTCCAATAATGTAAATTCAAGTAATGCAGACGAATTAGACGAACCAAAATTTGCGAATACGTAAAATAACAAATTATTGTCCTATCTTATCCTATTATACTATTAAACGAGGAATATATATATATATATATACGATGATTCTTAATTCGTGATCAAGACAAGTTACATATTACAAGCGGATGTCTCTTTCTATCAAAAGGTATTGAAAAGAGACTTCCGCTTGTAATTCGTTACTTGCAGCTTCGTGAAACGAGCCCCAGGAGTCAATTTTTCTAATTCTGTAATTGATACCAAACACGATTAACTCGAAGTTACCTAATACAGACGTTCTTTCTTTTTCTGAATAAACCTGAATAAGGAATCACTTTATAATTCAAAATCATCGTCACCCTAACGGTAGTTTGCAAAAATTTTACGTATGTGCGTTTGACGTATCTACTTAACTTCAAGAAATGTAGGGTGACCAAACATTCAGTGGATATTAGTGTTTACATTATCATGAAATTGAAGTATCTAAACAGTGATTTAATTGCATGAGACCTCATCCATTGAAATCCGTTTTGGCTGTTTATCAATATTTTTCGACTCCTGATCACGGATTAAGAATCATCGTGTATATACATTTTCGATTGAAGTCCCGAAATTCCGGTATTGTGGTCCAATATCACATTTCAGTACCGGTATTGAGAATCATCCGATATTTAATGCCTTATACATATGTACATATATCTTTTTCGTTTTTGAGGATTATAATAATGACTTAATGAAAATTGGCATAGTAATAGATCAGCCTATAACGTAATATGTTCGACTGCTGGGCACAGACCTCCTCTCATGGACGAGAAGAAAAGCTTAAGAAAAAAAAACGGTATCATGAGTATACCGGTTTGGAAAAGGCATTATAAAAGTGTAAGTAAATACAGTAAAAAAACCGGTAACGATATGTATATCTACACGGTTCCGGTTCCGGTACCGTTATGTTGGCGGCGCGGCTAACATTTACAATATAACGCTATCGTAATGGAATACCGGTCCCATACCGGTATACCGTAACCGAAATGAGTACATGCTCGTGAATCTGCCTTTAAAAAATATATTTTCGGACAATTATTAAAAACTGAATCGATAACAAATATCCATTATACTTAATTGAACGAGCGAGTGAGGCGAACGAAGTTTTTCATTTAAAATTGGGCAAATATTCTTTCGTATGTCCGGCTGTCCAGACTTCTCCTCTACATGTTCTCAACCGGTTCTCGTGAAATCTTGTGAGCTCGAAACTACCAGAGACACGGAAATCTGCTCTTAGGAGTCACCAGACCGATTTTAGAACAAATATAAACTGCATTTAATAAATTAACGGTCATGTCTCTCTAAAAACCAGAGTAGCTTTTTTGCATATAAAATTTACTAAGCCTAGTAGTATATCGCCATGAACTCCCAGGGCCCTATTTAATAAACATTACAATCCTACAATTTTGTATAAAGGTGACATATTTGTAAAGATTTACTAAGAAAATCTTTACAAATATGTCACTTTTATACAAAATTGTAGGATTCTAATGTTTATTAAATAGGGCCCTGAAAGTTCATTCATCCATCACCACAGAAATATTTTTTTTATCGGATGTGGTTCCGGAGATTATACCCTACATACAAACACGCAAAAAAATCACAGATTTCTCCTCTATATAGGAATCGTTCCGGTAGCCTAGCGGTTCAGGCATGCGACTGTCAAACGACGGTCGTGGGTTCGACAGATAAGTTTCATCTCATATTTACCTAAACAAGACATTCAATAATTTTGTAAGGAAATGTCCACCTCTGAACATTAGTACTGATAAATCTTTCATATAACTGTGAAAGCAAAAAAAGTAGAATTCTAATTTTGAATTTTGACAATCATCGAAAACAGTACCATATTGTCAAATGGTATATTTCTCTCTTTCCGACGCGCTCTCGGACGGGACTCGAGAGACTGGCCACTAACAGTTTTGATATACCTAAGAAGGATATAACAAACTCGCCCGTTATTCACAAAGCTCACCATATTCGTCCGGTGACGCAAAGTTATTACCAATTTTGAGGTCTTATTATTTTAGTCGGAGTTTACGGGCGAATATTGTGAATAATATTTAGCCTTTCTAATTAGTCCTGCAAGTCAATATGGATATAACAGATCAAAGTAATATACTAAGTATCTTACTTTACGTACCTTATTCCGTATAACATTAGATTTTCTAGGGAACATATCTTCGTTTATGATCCTTTTAAAATACTGTACTAGTGTTACTTATTTCGATTATTTAATGTGTCTCAAATTAAAAAATTACGTTGTTGTTAATCAAAATGGTTTTCATTCAAATAACATGAAGATTTATGCACGATTCGTCTAATGTCAATGGAATTGGGTTTAATAGATAAAGGTTGGGCTTTGATTTGTCAATTGTAAACCTATGGATATTCATGACTTTCCAATTAAATCAAAGGCGTAACATCTTTGTAAAGGATATACCTATCCAAAATAGTATATATGTAGTATGTAACATGTAAGAATATGTCCGCCAAAAATATAGGGGATATTTGTGGATAATCTAGATACAAACATACATACATACATACATACATATAATCACGCCTCTTTCCCAGAGGGATAGGCAGAGATAAGGGATCTCCATTTGCTACGATCCTGGCAGACCACTTTCGCTTCACTCACTTTCATAATATTTCTCAAACATGCTCGTCGGTTTAGGGTACTTTTGACCTGGCCTTTTGTTAAGATTTCTCCAATTTGATCGGAGAGATACGAACATGCTTATCAAAAAAAATTAAACATATTGAAAAAAAATTTTTACACGTTACAAGTCAATCTAATTAGTTGAGACGGTTATATTCGTTCGAAAATCCAAAAAGAAAAACAAAAAAGAAGTACTTTCGTCGGGATTTGAACCTGGTTCAATGATGGTGTTACAGACAGATTTAAGCAAAAGAGAAATTTACTGCGCTACCGTATGACATTAGGTGATGAGTGAAAAAGTCAGGTGCGTTCATATTGCATTCTAGAGTGCCAGCCACAAGAACATTTAGTTTCACTATTTCCTAATAGAGGCGCTACTATAGATTTAGTTTTGCGCCCTCTAGTTTGATTTATGAAAAAGGTTTGACAATGACTGACTTTGAAGTGACATTTAGTTACGTTAGTCTGCGTAAATTCACGAAAAAGCACTTTTATGCATATTTTCGGACTACATTTTAAAAAGAAGCACTGATTAGTGCAGATTGATTGCGATTCATACGTAGCACGCTCTTCGGCTTCCGCAGTTTGAAACACATGTTGGTACTATTAGGAGAACAATATTTCTTTGCTATTCCGCTAAAAAACGTGCTGGTCTATTAGTGAAGATAAGATGCAACTATTTGCGTAAAAACATGCAAAAAATTACAGCAAACCACCACCAATAATGACAAAAACCTCGACACGTGTTTCGCCTCTTTACGAGGCATCATCAGGAGATGCTGGCAGGAGATGTTGCTTGCGCCACGTCGCCGCCGTGGCGCAAGCAACATCTCCTGCCAGCATCTCCTGATGATGCCTCGTAAAGAGGCGAAACACGTGTCGAGGTTTTTGTCATTATTGGTGGTGGTTTGCTGTAATTTTTTGCATGTTTTTACGCAAATAGTTGCATCTTATCTTCACTAATAGACCAGCACGTTTTTTAGCGGAATAGCAAAGAAATATTGTTCTCCTAATATATCATGGACTTCCGCAAAGTAACGCCTGATTCAATAAATTATCATGTTGGTACTGGTCACGGTTTTGCGTAAAATGATGAGCAACCATCGAAATTATATATCGCGACATCTGTTAGCAACAGCTCGACAGGAACCAGTGATGTTTAACCTTAAGTACATAGTTGTCATACAATCTTGTTTCTATAAAAGCGTCAGCTTTCTATTGGTAGCATTAAATTTACTCTTAGATAAAAAAAAATTGAACATGAAGCATCATGCCTATTGCTGTCACTGTTAATATAATATGACAAAACCGATACAGTAGTACCACAAATATAAGTTACAACGATGTACCTGCGCAGAAACCCGTTTTATTAAACATTTTAACCAATCATAAGGCAGCGCGTTTGCGCGTGTAAAATCCTCAACGCCCATTGGCCGAAACTTTGCGCGCGACGCCGGCAGCTCCGGCGCCCGCCATCTTGTCTGGCGCCATGAGCGGGAAAGCACGAGTTCACCTGTCATTGCATATTGTACCTTACGTGTAGTGCAACAAGGTCTTTATTGAAATTCCACGTTCGGTTTCATTCGGTACTTGTCGGCACTCGTCGGCGTGGACGAAGATTGCCGATGTATCTTATATTTGTGGTACTATTTACTACTGTATGGATTGTGTGTGACTTACGGGGAAAGGTTTCCCGCAGTGGTCGCACAAGTGTTCGGAGTTTTCTTTCTTGTGCACCACCTGCTTGTGAAGGTACAGCGACGTGTGGCTCTTGAACACCTGAAACAAGTTGTATATTTACGGCGCGGGCGGTGTATTGGATCCTGAGCGTAGTGAGGGGTGCAAGTGTTAACGCCCGAGACCAAGATAATTTTGCTATCGACACAGACTATATGAAGAAATTAAGAAAGATGGCATTAAAATTACTTAACGAGTTTTACAATTTTCTTAATTTTTATTACTTATTTTTAAATATTACGCAAAATTCATAAATTTTCCTATTACTTTATTAAAGTTAAAACTTGAAATAAGTTCGTTTTTAATCGATTACGATGAAATTACAATGGATTATTTTATTAAGATCTGTGTTGAATTTGCACATTGCGTAAATGGCCATTATACGGGCATTTGACTCGAACAAAAATTTGGGCTTTAAAACCCAATATCTCGCAAACGACTCACTAATCTAAAAATCGTTTTAGGAAACCCATAATATTTTTGAACAAGCTATCCAACGCTACCCACAATACTATGGGATTAAAGAGAGAAAAAAAATGACACCCTCACCCTTGGTGTAGTTATTAGTTTCCTAGTAGTAATGGTTAACTGAGCTAAGCCGAAGACGGACGGACGGCCAGACGGACATGGCGAAACTATAAGTATTCCTTGTTCACTACGGAACCTCAAAAATGAGCGCGGTCTCGCCAACAAACCGTTCTGTCAGTTTGGCGGGTAAATTTGAAATTGAATATGTGTTATATGAAAAACATGAAACAAGGTGAAACATGGAACAATAGTGACCTTCTGGCACTTGTGACAGTGGTGCGCGAACACCCGCCGGTGCTCCCAGTCGCGGTGGTCCCGCAGGCGGGTCTTGTTCGCGAACCGGCGCCCGCACTCGGGGCACGCGTGCGGGAACTCGTGCTCGGACACGTGCGCGCGCGACAGCCGCATGTGCTGGTTGAACGTGGCGTGCGAGGAGAACGTGCGGTTGCATGGCGTGCACACCAGCTCGCCGTTCGCTCTGGAACAATAATAGTATTTTTTATACTCGTCGACTTTAATGTTTGAGTTAAGACTTCGCACATCATCATCATCATATCAGCCGAAAGACGTCCACTGCTGGACATAGGCCTCCCCCAAAGAGTGCCAAAGCGACCGGTCCTGCGCCACCCGCATCCAGCAACCTTTACCAGGTCACCAGTCCACCTTGTGGGGGGCCTACCCATGCCGCGCCTTCCGGTACGCGGTCGCCACTCGAGAACCTTTCCGCCCCAACGGCCATCGGTTCTACGTGCTATGTGCCCCACCTACTGCCACTTAAGTTTAGCGATCCGGAGGGAGACTTCGTACACCAGACTAAAATCACATTTTACTATGGAGGTCCAAACTCGACATTTTACAACTGTGTAGACAACATGCGACCCATCACGTGGCGCCTTTACTGAACTAAAATGCATTCGACCAATATGACGCCATCATGAGAAAGTCAAAAAATTAAAAGACATCAACGCACAAAAAAGAAAAAACCGTTGGCTGCACTTCGTTTCAACAGGGCTTAGATTTCCAATAGATACCAAGTTTGTTTAATTAGTTCAGTTGACTCGTAGAAAAAGTATTGTATACTACAATAGTTACATAATTAGCTTTTTACCCACACTATACTATTATCAACTAGACTAGTGTGCGGGGTACGAAAACGGATCATGGTGTTTTTAAACGCGATAAACTAAGTTGTACTGTAAAAAGTCTGAACTCATGGAAATCCGAGAATACGAGAAACACGTTAAAATTTCTAATTTCGACAAACGCGACAGAATAGATGGTGCACAATCAAATACCTACAAGGTGGACTGATGACCTAGTAAAAGTTGCGGGAGTCTGCTGGATGCGGGTGGCGCGGGATCGGTCACTTTGGCACTCTTTGGGGGAGGCCTATGTCCAGCAGTGGACGTCTTTCGGCTGATATGATGATGATGATGAATCAAATACCTGAAGTGTCCAGGTCTGGAGCCTCCCAGGGGCTTTCTGTTCTCTGAAGGCACTCTCAGCTACTAAACGGGCGTGCAGATCTGACTTAATACCGGTCTTCGGCTAAAGATACCTCAAAGACACAGCCCAAACTCTCTTGATGTGACGTGCACTCTTAATACTAGAACTTTTTAACTTCTATATGGAAAGCGCGATCTTTATATGAAATTACGATAAATTAGGCGCAGCGTGTGCGACTTCGAAAGCCGAAAATTGTAGTAGTAATGGCTACAGGAAGTAGTTCCTCCTAGTGTTGCCCTATACAAACGGAAGTTATATTTAAAGTTACCATACGAAAACCGATATTCAACACGAGAGTTGAACACATGGTTTTCCTAGCTCGGATGGACGATTATGGCGATCGGAGCTATGATTTTCAAAATAAATTTGCACAATTTGCAAGCGTTGTTCTGAAGTAAGTCTATTCATTGTAAAAATGTCAAAACATACTGACTTCTACCCGACTACTCCTACTCTTCTGTCTGACTTGATCTCTTCTATGTGGGCTTGCTGCTTCTCTGGAGTTATCCTCACCTGGCCGTGTGGCTATGCAGGTGCCGCAGTAGGTTCCCTCGCCACTGGAAGCGCTTGCCGCAGTGCGCGCACGGGAACTGCTGCCGCGCGCTGTTCACCGAAGACTTGATCTCTTCTATGTGGGCTTGCTGCTTCTCTGGAGTTATCCTCACCTGGCCGTGTGGCTATGCAGGTGCCGCAGTAGGTTCCCTCGCCACTGGAACCGCTTGCCGCAGTGCGCGCACGGGAACTGCTGCCGCGCGCTGTTCACCGAAGACTTGATCTCTTCTATGTGGGCTTGCTGCTTCTCTGGAGTTATCCTCACCTGGCCGTGTGGCTATGCAGGTGCCGCAGTAGGTTCCCTCGCCACTGGAACCGCTTGCCGCAGTGCGCGCACGGGAACTGCTGCCGCGCGCTGTTCACCGAAGACTTGATCTCTTTTATGTGGGCTTGCTGCTTCTCTGGAGTTATCCTCACCTGGCCGTGTGGCTATGCAGGTGCCGCAGTAGGTTCCCTCGCCACTGGAAGCGCTTGCCGCAGTGCGCGCACGGGAACTGCTGCCGCGCGCTGTTCACCGAAGACTTGATCTCTTCTATGTGGGCTTGCTGCTTCTCTGGAGTTATCCTCACCTGGCCGTGTGGCTATGCAGGTGCCGCAGTAGGTTCCCTCGCCACTGGAACCGCTTGCCGCAGTGCGCGCACGGGAACTGCTGCCGCGCGCTGTTCACCGAAGACTTGATCTCTTCTATGTGGGCTTGCTGCTTCTCTGGAGTTATCCTCACCTGGCCGTGTGGCTATGCAGGTGCCGCAGTAGGTTCCCTCGCCACTGGAACCGCTTGCCGCAGTGCGCGCACGGGAACTGCTGCCGCGCGCTGTTCACCGAAGACTTGATCTCTTTTATGTGGGCTTGCTGCTTCTCTGGAGTTATCCTCACCTGGCCGTGTGGCTATGCAGGTGCCGCAGTAGGTTCCCTCGCCACTGGAAGCGCTTGCCGCAGTGCGCGCACGGGAACTGCTGCCGCGCGCTGTTCACCGAAGACTTGATCTCTTCTATGTGGGCTTGCTGCTTCTCTGGAGTTATCCTCACCTGGCCGTGTGGCTATGCAGGTGCCGCAGTAGGTTCCCTCGCCACTGGAACCGCTTGCCGCAGTGCGCGCACGGGAACTGCTGCCGCGCGCTGTTCACCGAAGACTTGATCTCTTCTATGTGGGCTTGCTGCTTCTCTGGAGTTATCCTCACCTGGCCGTGTGGCTATGCAGGTGCCGCAGTAGGTTCCCTCGCCACTGGAACCGCTTGCCGCAGTGCGCGCACGGGAACTGCTGCCGCGCGCTGTTCACCGAAGACTTGATCTCTTCTATGTGGGCTTGCTGCTTCTCTGGAGTTATCCTCACCTGGCCGTGTGGCTATGCAGGTGCCGCAGTAGGTTCCCTCGCCACTGGAAGCGCTTGCCGCAGTGCGCGCACGGGAACTGCTGCCGCGCGCTGTTCACCGAAGACTTGATCTCTTCTATGTGGGCTTGCTGCTTCTCTGGAGTTATCCTCACCTGGCCGTGTGGCTATGCAGGTGCCGCAGTAGGTTCCCTCGCCACTGGAACCGCTTGCCGCAGTGCGCGCACGGGAACTGCTGCCGCGCGCTGTTCACCGAAGACTTGATCTCTTCTATGTGGGCTTGCTGCTTCTCTGGAGTTATCCTCACCTGGCCGTGTGGCTATGCAGGTGCCGCAGTAGGTTCCCTCGCCACTGGAAGCGCTTGCCGCAGTGCGCGCACGGGAACTGCTGCCGCGCGCTGTTCACCGAAGACTTGATCTCTTCTATGTGGGCTTGCTGCTTCTCTGGAGTTATCCTCACCTGGCCGTGTGGCTATGCAGGTGCCGCAGTAGGTTCCCTCGCCACTGGAAGCGCTTGCCGCAGTGCGCGCACGGGAACTGCTGCCGCGCGCTGTTCACCGAAGACTTGATCTCTTCTATGTGGGCTTGCTGCTTCTCTGGAGTTATCCTCACCTGGCCGTGTGGCTATGCAGGTGCCGCAGTAGGTTCCCTCGCCACTGGAAGCGCTTGCCGCAGTGCGCGCACGGGAACTGCTGCCGCGCGCTGTTCACCGAAGACTTGTTCCTTCTATGTGGGCTTGCTGCTTCTCTGGAGTTATCCTCACCTGGCCGTGTGGCTATGCAGGTGCCGCAGTAGGTTCCCTCGCCACTGGAAGCGCTTGCCGCAGTGCGCGCACGGGAACTGCTGCCGCGCGCTGTTCACCGAAGACTTGATCTCTTCTATGTGGGCTTGCTGCTTCTTTGGAGTTATCCTCACCTGGCCGTGTGGCTATGCAGGTGCCGCAGTAGGTTCCCTCGCCACTGGAAGCGCTTGCCGCAGTGCGCGCACGGGAACTGCTGCCGCGCGCTGTTCACCGAAGACTTGATCTCTTCTATGTGGGCTTGCTGCTTCTCTGGAGTTATCCTCACCTGGCCGTGTGGCTATGCAGGTGCCGCAGTAGGTTCCCTCGCCACTGGAAGCGCTTGCCGCAGTGCGCGCACGGGAACTGCTGCCGCGCGCTGTTCACCGAAGACTTGTTCCTTCTATGTGGGCTTGCTGCTTCTCTGGAGTTATCCTCACCTGGCCGTGTGGCTATGCAGGTGCCGCAGTAGGTTCCCTCGCCACTGGAAGCGCTTGCCGCAGTGCGCGCACGGGAACTGCTGCCGCGCGCTGTTCACCGAAGACTTGATCTCTTCTATGTGGGCTTGCTGCTTCTCTGGAGTTATCCTCACCTGGCCGTGTGGCTATGCAGGTGCCGCAGTAGGTTCCCTCGCCACTGGAAGCGCTTGCCGCAGTGCGCGCACGGGAACTGCTGCCGCGCGCTGTTCACCGAAGACTTGTTCCTTCTATGTGGGCTTGCTGCTTCTCTGGAGTTATCCTCACCTGGCCGTGTGGCTATGCAGGTGCCGCAGTAGGTTCCCTCGCCACTGGAAGCGCTTGCCGCAGTGCGCGCACGGGAACTGCTGCCGCGCGCTGTTCACCGAAGACTTGTTCCTTCTATGTGGGCTTGCTGCTTCTCTGGAGTTATCCTCACCTGGCCGTGTGGCTATGCAGGTGCCGCAGTAGGTTCCCTCGCCACTGGAAGCGCTTGCCGCAGTGCGCGCACGGGAACTGCTGCCGCGCGCTGTTCACCGAAGACTTGATCTCTTCTATGTGGGCTTGCTGCTTCTCTGGAGTTATCCTCACCTGGCCGTGTGGCTATGCAGGTGCCGCAGTAGGTTCCCTCGCCACTGGAAGCGCTTGCCGCAGTGCGCGCACGGGAACTGCTGCCGCGCGCTGTTCACCGAAGACTTGATCTCTTCTATGTGGGCTTGCTGCTTCTCTGGAGTTATCCTCACCTGGCCGTGTGGCTATGCAGGTGCCGCAGTAGGTTCCCTCGCCACTGGAAGCGCTTGCCGCAGTGCGCGCACGGGAACTGCTGCCGCGCGCTGTTCACCGAAGACTTGTTCCTTCTATGTGGGCTTGCTGCTTCTCTGGAGTTATCCTCACCTGGCCGTGTGGCTATGCAGGTGCCGCAGTAGGTTCCCTCGCCACTGGAAGCGCTTGCCGCAGTGCGCGCACGGGAACTGCTGCCGCGCGCTGTTCACCGAAGACTTGATCTCTTCTATGTGGGCTTGCTGCTTCTTTGGAGTTATCCTCACCTGGCCGTGTGGCTATGCAGGTGCCGCAGTAGGTTCCCTCGCCACTGGAAGCGCTTGCCGCAGTGCGCGCACGGGAACTGCTGCCGCGCGCTGTTCACCGAAGACTTGATCTCTTCTATGTGGGCTTGCTGCTTCTCTGGAGTTATCCTCACCTGGCCGTGTGGCTATGCAGGTGCCGCAGTAGGTTCCCTCGCCACTGGAAGCGCTTGCCGCAGTGCGCGCACGGGAACTGCTGCCGCGCGCTGTTCACCGAAGACTTGTTCCTTCTATGTGGGCTTGCTGCTTCTCTGGAGTTATCCTCACCTGGCCGTGTGGCTATGCAGGTGCCGCAGTAGGTTCCCTCGCCACTGGAAGCGCTTGCCGCAGTGCGCGCACGGGAACTGCTGCCGCGCGCTGTTCACCGAAGACTTGATCTCTTCTATGTGGGCTTGCTGCTTCTCTGGAGTTATCCTCACCTGGCCGTGTGGCTATGCAGGTGCCGCAGTAGGTTCCCTCGCCACTGGAAGCGCTTGCCGCAGTGCGCGCACGGGAACTGCTGCCGCGCGCTGTTCACCGAAGACTTGTTCCTTCTATGTGGGCTTGCTGCTTCTCTGGAGTTATCCTCACCTGGCCGTGTGGCTATGCAGGTGCCGCAGTAGGTTCCCTCGCCACTGGAAGCGCTTGCCGCAGTGCGCGCACGGGAACTGCTGCCGCGCGCTGTTCACCGAAGACTTGTTCCTTCTATGTGGGCTTGCTGCTTCTCTGGAGTTATCCTCACCTGGCCGTGTGGCTATGCAGGTGCCGCAGTAGGTTCCCTCGCCACTGGAAGCGCTTGCCGCAGTGCGCGCACGGGAACTGCTGCCGCGCGCTGTTCACCGAAGACTTGTTCCTTCTATGTGGGCTTGCTGCTTCTCTGGAGTTATCCTCACCTGGCCGTGTGGCTATGCAGGTGCCGCAGTAGGTTCCCTCGCCACTGGAAGCGCTTGCCGCAGTGCGCGCACGGGAACTGCTGCCGCGCGCTGTTCACCGAAGACTTGATCTCTTCTATGTGGGCTTGCTGCTTCTCTGGATTTATCCTCACCTGGCCGTGTGGCTATGCAGGTGCCGCAGTAGGTTCCCTCGCCACTGGAAGCGCTTGCCGCAGTGCGCGCACGGGAACTGCTGCCGCGCGCTGTTCACCGAAGACTTGTTCCTTCTATGTGGGCTTGCTGCTTCTCTGGAGTTATCCTCACCTGGCCGTGTGGCTATGCAGGTGCCGCAGTAGGTTCCCTCGCCACTGGAAGCGCTTGCCGCAGTGCGCGCACGGGAACTGCTGCCGCGCGCTGTTCACCGAAGACTTGATCTCTTCTATGTGGGCTTGCTGCTTCTCTGGAGTTATCCTCACCTGGCCGTGTGGCTATGCAGGTGCCGCAGTAGGTTCCCTCGCCACTGGAAGCGCTTGCCGCAGTGCGCGCACGGGAACTGCTGCCGCGCGCTGTTCACCGAAGACTTGATCTCTTTTATGTGGGCTTGCTGCTTCTCTGGAGTTATCCTCACCTGGCCGTGTGGCTATGCAGGTGCCGCAGTAGGTTCCCTCGCCACTGGAAGCGCTTGCCGCAGTGCGCGCACGGGAACTGCTGCCGCGCGCTGTTCACCGAAGACTTGATCTCTTCTATGTGGGCTTGCTGCTTCTCTGGAGTTATCCTCACCTGGCCGTGTGGCTATGCAGGTGCCGCAGTAGGTTCCCTCGCCACTGGAACCGCTTGCCGCAGTGCGCGCACGGGAACTGCTGCCGCGCGCTGTTCACCGAAGACTTGATCTCTTCTATGTGGGCTTGCTGCTTCTCTGGAGTTATCCTCACCTGGCCGTGTGGCTATGCAGGTGCCGCAGTAGGTTCCCTCGCCACTGGAAGCGCTTGCCGCAGTGCGCGCACGGGAACTGCTGCCGCGCGCTGTTCACCGAAGACTTGATCTCTTTTATGTGGGCTTGCTGCTTCTCTGGAGTTATCCTCACCTGGCCGTGTGGCTATGCAGGTGCCGCAGTAGGTTCCCTCGCCACTGGAAGCGCTTGCCGCAGTGCGCGCACGGGAACTGCTGCCGCGCGCTGTTCACCGAAGACTTGATCTCTTCTATGTGGGCTTGCTGCTTCTCTGGATTTATCCTCACCTGGCCGTGTGGCTATGCAGGTGCCGCAGTAGGTTCCCTCGCCACTGGAAGCGCTTGCCGCAGTGCGCGCACGGGAACTGCTGCCGCGCGCTGTTCACCGAAGACTTGTTCCTTCTATGTGGGCTTGCTGCTTCTCTGGAGTTATCCTCACCTGGCCGTGTGGCTATGCAGGTGCCGCAGTAGGTTCCCTCGCCACTGGAAGCGCTTGCCGCAGTGCGCGCACGGGAACTGCTGCCGCGCGCTGTTCACCGAAGACTTGATCTCTTCTATGTGGGCTTGCTGCTTCTCTGGAGTTATCCTCACCTGGCCGTGTGGCTATGCAGGTGCCGCAGTAGGTTCCCTCGCCACTGGAAGCGCTTGCCGCAGTGCGCGCACGGGAACTGCTGCCGCGCGCTGTTCACCGAAGACTTGATCTCTTTTATGTGGGCTTGCTGCTTCTCTGGAGTTATCCTCACCTGGCCGTGTGGCTATGCAGGTGCCGCAGTAGGTTCCCTCGCCACTGGAAGCGCTTGCCGCAGTGCGCGCACGGGAACTGCTGCCGCGCGCTGTTCACCGAAGACTTGATCTCTTCTATGTGGGCTTGCTGCTTCTCTGGAGTTATCCTCACCTGGCCGTGTGGCTATGCAGGTGCCGCAGTAGGTTCCCTCGCCACTGGAACCGCTTGCCGCAGTGCGCGCACGGGAACTGCTGCCGCGCGCTGTTCACCGAAGACTTGATCTCTTCTATGTGGGCTTGCTGCTTCTCTGGAGTTATCCTCACCTGGCCGTGTGGCTATGCAGGTGCCGCAGTAGGTTCCCTCGCCACTGGAAGCGCTTGCCGCAGTGCGCGCACGGGAACTGCTGCCGCGCGCTGTTCACCGAAGACTTGATCTCTTTTATGTGGGCTTGCTGCTTCTCTGGAGTTATCCTCACCTGGCCGTGTGGCTATGCAGGTGCCGCAGTAGGTTCCCTCGCCACTGGAAGCGCTTGCCGCAGTGCGCGCACGGGAACTGCTGCCGCGCGCTGTTCACCGAAGACTTGATCTCTTCTATGTGGGCTTGCTGCTTCTCCGGAGTGATCGAATCTTCGGGGAGGGTGTCTTTTAGTTTCCTGTTGGGAAAATGCCATATTTTTTTATACGATGGTGGCAAAAGCGTACGGCCCGCCTAATGGGAAGCGGACACCGCAGCCTTGATTTGTTTGAGGATTCGCCGTGTTGACAGCTCAAGGAACAAATGCTCGCTCTCAACACAACGCATCCTCGGGAGCTCTGGCGACCTTGCTCACCTCCAGGAACTCAACACTACTACAGAGCAAGTAGTAGTGTTGTTATGGCTGTGGTCTTCTGCAAGGCGGAGGTACTTCCACAGTTGGGCTGCTCCACATTCGAGCGGGATGACATTTCGCTGTGCCTACCTCACCAAAAATTGCCTCGCCTCGCCATAGAAAGCCAGACAGAAAGGTAAATAAAAATGTTCTGTCAAAAAATCGGCTAAGTGCGTGTCGGATTGCGTGCAATGTAGGGTTCCGTAGTTGCCTGTCTTACCCCTAAAAAGGACAGGATGGCTGAGATATGCGTCATACTCGTGATCGGGTGTTGTTTGTGGAGTCCGGACTGTTCATGCTTCCAAGGGCATAGTACCTAGCTACTCAAATACTAGTGTTATCCTCTAGCCACCCAGCACGCAAAAACGAACAGTGAAATTTGAGTCGCTTTTAAATGGAATGTATTTGAGTTTTCAATCACTGACACGTCCTTTTGACACGTTCGCAACCAAGAACCCGCCTGGTAGGCCCTCGTAATGTTTCCTCAGATGCCGGCTCAGCCCTCTAGGCGGGCAGTAGTTTTAACCTAGCTAGTTCTGTCGGTTTCTGGTGTATTGATCCATTTTTAGTCCGGTTGCGAAAGTTTTTAAATGCCCCTGGGCGGCTAGATGTTATTATTATCATTAACGTATTGACGAGAGACATCATTCTGATCTTGATACGCTTTATTGTTATAGACCTCTGACAATATTACATTAATGTTCCTGTTTTGACTTTGACGCTTATTAATTTTATTGTATTAGGCGCTCAGAGACCTTAATCTCTGGAATACTGAACGAAAATCATTAAGCACAGACCTTATATGTATAGAATGTAATGGTCATATTTTGTAATTTTATTTTGTTTTCATGAACTTAGTGACATTTCGTTTGTTAACCGTTTATATCTTTAATCTGCAAACTTTAATTTTTTATTGCGTAAGATCATTATTATTCTATCGTCAATTACCGTTTGACATGTAAAAGTGCCCTTGTGGCTTTGCAGAATAAATATTTGATTTTGATTTTAAACTTTTAGAGACAAGCTTTTATTGTCGACTACACTTTTTAACCCCCGACGAAAAGAGAGCGTTGTAATAAAATAAGTTTAACGTGTCCTTGTATCTGTCTGTGGTATCGGAGCTCCCAAAGGGATGGCCAGATTTGAATGCGGGTTTTTTAATTCGAAAGCCGATGTGAACCCGAGTGTTCTTATGTTTCATGAAAATCTGTTCAGCCGTTTTTGAGATATTGGACTTTGAATTTCACAGTAACTAACACCTCATTGGCAGAGTTCTAATGAGCCCAAACAATGCAGGTTTATCTCGTGTGATTGAGGCATTTCTATACCCCTTTCCATCATCAGACTTGCTTAATGGTACAGTCGAATTCGTAAATGTACGTTCCCAGAAGTTCAAAATTATCTTTGCAACCTTATGCCCTTAACAATGAAGTCGTGTTCACATATTTTTGATCACTTTGTCCGTGCACATATTTTCGAACTATACCATAGTATCTGTCGCCAGACATAAAAGTGCGTAAAAAAACTGCAGGTGAAATGAAATAAATACTTATACCTTTATAAAGAAACAAATTATTTAATTAAATAATAAATCTTAAGGCGCCGCAGGTTCATGGTCTTCTCTCCCTCTCACTGAGAATAAGCGTGAGCGAGATGGAAGTGCGTGCTCGGAAGCGCGGAAATCATGTTTTCTAATTTTAATTTTTTGGCCGTATAAATAAATAAAAAAGTAATCACTGAGTTCTCTCAAACATGATATTGCCGATTTTTAGAAGCCATTTTAATATTTTTAGCTTTTGTGCATAATTTGTAACAAATATTTTAAGTGTATTTTAGACCCTTTAAGACCTATGTTCGTGATTTTTTTCTATCTAGAGAAAATTGCTTAATCATGTTTCTAAACACTGATCTCCCTGCAGAAAAGCCTCAAGATTACCTTAGAATTTTTTAAACCATATTATTATAAACAGACGCATTATACTGTTCCAAAAACTCTGTTCGTTTAACTTCGCTGAACCTACGGAGCCATAACAAAAGTATGTATGTATGTATAATATATAGCTCGCCCATTAGAGTGGTGCCAAGGGTGTGAATGAGTCTTTCAAGAGAATACAGAGAGGGCGCCAGTCTTAGCGGGAATGTAATTGAAAAGTATACAGCTTCCGTCACTGACCTCGTAGCTCAGTTGGTCAGAGCAGTCTAGCGATAATAGAAAGGTCGCTAGTTCGAACCTGTCGGGGGCTACAGACGAAGATGGTTTATTACAAGCTTTTATTTAACTTGCCCTGTTAGTATGGGACAAATCTTGCAAGTTAAATTTGATCCACTTCCCGGTGACCGATTGAGCTGAAATTTTGGGTATAAGTATAGTTTGGATGACAATTCAATATTATGGTACCGTCGAGCTGATCTGATGATGGAGACAGGTGGCCATGGGAATTCAGTACTTAACCGACGTAAACCCGTTGAGTTTGGGCTCGTTAGAATCGTCTCAATGAGTAGTTGATGATGGTATACAGAAAAGTACAGTTCGGCAATAAAAGCTTGCACCAAAAATGATTTTTTTGACAGAAACTTATTTTTCCTTTATATTATTTCTCTCTGTATCATATCGTCTAAATAATTACTTACCTAAGTTTTAACTGGATCTGATGCTTGGAGCTGGTCTTGACGTGCTTCTGAAGATTGGAGGTGGTGGTGAAAGACAGTCTACAACAAAGACATATGACATTGACTACATACATATCTATATGGAATTTGAATCAATAATAACGAAACAAATCAAATGTTGACACTCTTCTAATTGAAAAAGATTTCAATTAATTAAAAAAAATAGTTATATGTGCAACAAGAGAGAAAGCTTGTTTTTGCTGCGAGTGCTAATTTTGAGTCCTGAGGAAGCGAAAGATTCTAAAAGTTTGAATCTTGAACGCAGCGAAGGACTCAAAAGCACGAGATGCAAATACTTTGCTCTCGAGTAACACATACAACTTTTCACCTCAGCAGTGAGAACATATTCATATCAAAAAATATATCATAGTATCACGTACCTATAAATAAATAAATAAATATAAGGGGACAATCTTACACAAATCGAGCTAGTCCCATAGTAAGCTCAATAAGGCTTGTGTTATGGGTACTAGACGACGATATATATAATAGATAGAAATACTTAAATAAATACGTAGAAAACATCCATGACACAGAAACAAATATTCATGCTCATCAAACAAACATTTGCCCTTACCGGGATTCGAACCCAGGACCTTCAGCTTCGTAGGCAGCGTCACTACCCACTAGGCTAACCGGTTGTCAAAGACGAGACCTATTCGTCTCAAGATTATTCAGGAAGAAAACTTAATTAGGCGTTATAGTTACTGCTTGTTTTAATTCAGCGCCGGCCGCGCCGTTATTCAATACTAGAAAGGCGAGACAAGGCGCGAGAAACCAAAGGATATTTCACTAACTAAGTATACAAGTGTCGCGTGACACTAACACATCACTAAAAACTAACCGTGTTATTATTACTCATATCTTCGAGCAATTTTTGAAATATTTATCATTATCACAAGGGCACTTGTATATTACGCGTATCTCGCGTGCACATCAAAAACTAGCCGTAGTAGTACTTGTTAAAAATGTTAAAATACTGCCTTCGTCACGTCACTGACTTCACTATATTTCCTAGTTAGATAGAGAATTGATTGATCCTAGTAGTTTTTATGTTTAAATATCAATAACGCAAGAATGACGAAGAATATATACATAATAAAATCTCAAACAAATTAACAGCGCGCAACTTTTTAAAAGGGGCGGGGCCCCGCGCTTGCGTTCGGAAACTGCATCTGTGGTATAGGTTCAGAATTTAAGATTGTTTCAACTAGAATTATTAATTAGCTAGCATAATAAATTCAGGTTTACCTATTTGTTATGAAAAACGGAGTTTATTCTGAGATCTTTTATTTAAATATTCTTCAATTTAAAATTCCTTTGTACCTATATTTATTTTGGTAATTTAAACTTGTTAATTTGATAGTTTTCGAACGTGTTTTATCCGCTTTTTGGGGGGCCTACTTTGAAATTCGATGGTCGAACTATGTCTGCCATTTTCTTTTTTCGTAATGGAGTGAAAGGGACAGTGCTAATAAAGTTCAAATATTCTGAACTTGTAATAGACCCCCTCACGACGAAATGTCAGTGCTCCGCACCAAAATTAAAAAGCTACTTTGTCTCACTGAGTGAGCAAAATCGCATTTTGCACACTGTTTTCACGCAGCAAAATATGCTTGTTCAAGCTGCTGTGGTGAAAAGGTATGTTGTAGGTACGATATCAAAGCAATCAAAATATATACGGTACTTACAGTTGACCTAGAACTATGAAATTTAGCAAGTAATATCGTATTATACAACAGGTACTGTCAGCGTCATACAACGTGCTCCTGAGGAACCCGCATAACTTTACCAGCGTATACCTGTGGTCATAACGAATAAAAAATGAAATAGGAACCCAGGTCGAAATATGAATTCAAACTTTTTATAAGTTTTCATACATCATAAATAAATATTTTTTGCTTCACCAGTAAAACAATGCCTTAGGATGAGCTGGCAACGTTTATTATTGTTATCTCTTTCCATTAAACAAAGCAAAGCTGGATTTACATGAGTGCAATCGGAACTTTGATTTAGGGCTTGCCACACACTAGGCGATTCTCAGCATTCACATTTTTGAACAACCTCTTTCGATTCAATGAGTAGTTTATTTATTTATTTATTTATCGTATGGCATAAAGTTTCTCTACTTAAATGTTTATGATATTAGATTTAAGTTAAGCAATGAGTTTCCTCTAATAATTAATCACCACTGCGTTATGTTTGCAGATGATGCCACTATCTTTGTGTCCGAAGAGAAAGGCTCTGATATAGCTAACGAGCTACGAAATACTTTGAAAACTTTAATAAACTGGTTGTCAATGTTAAATCTAAGAGTAAATCTAGAGAAAACTAAAATTGTTCAATTTGTTAACCATAAGCAGCTACAAGCAAGTTTGAATATTGTCATAAACGATAAAACGGTTCAACAAGTAAATAATACAGACTTCTTAGGAGTTAAAATCGATGCTAACCTAAATTGGAAGTCCCACGTCAACAAAGTAAATAAGAAGCTAGCCAAATCCGTCTGTGCAGTATCCATATTGACAAACATAGCTTCAACGGACGTTGCAATAAAGGCATATTATGGAATGGTTTACCCCATCCTTACGTATGGCATTATGTTTTGGGGAAACTCAGTAAATATTGAATCTACTTTTCGTCTTCAAAAAAAGTGTCTTCGAATCATATTTAAGCTTAGAAATATGCAAACCCTAAGAGATTCTTTCAAAAATAATGGTATACTGACGCTGACATGTATCTATATACTGCAAATCTGTTTATTTTAAAGGAACGACACGATATTTTTATAAAGAAAAGTGATACTAAGAACAATATCCGATCACAATATAAATATGATGTATGTACGGTAAGACCTTCTAGCTTTATACTCAGTAAGAGCGCATATCTGTCTGGTATCCAA
This sequence comes from Epinotia demarniana, assembly GCA_945867215.1. Lineage (NCBI taxonomy): Eukaryota > Metazoa > Arthropoda > Insecta > Lepidoptera > Tortricidae > Epinotia > Epinotia demarniana. The sequence continues at coordinate 1,344,422 of OX244284.1, read as the reverse complement.
ATATTTAATGATTTGCCTGAATGTATTAAGTCGCAAGACAGGATGAAATTTAAAACAACGCTCAAGAAATGGCTAATAATGAAAAGTTTCTACAACTTAAATGAATATTTTAGATGTATAAATACCTGAAATTGTTATTATTAAGCTTATCTGTATTAAAATTGACATAATTATATATTTTTTTAGCTACCTATTGTACGCCCAAAATGGGCAAGCTGTTGGACTTTTTTATATGACATCATCTAATGTACACAGTTTCTGACAATAAATGATTCTTATTCTTATTCTTATTCAATTGCATCCGTCGAGAGAGTCTTGAAATCAGCCGAATTCCCGCTAAATTTGGTGATGGGACACTCAAAGATGGTATGGTGTACCGTCTGATCTGGGCAGCCACACTGGCATTCCCCTGACTCGCACCATCCCCATCTGCACCAAAGAGATACGCAGTCTCCGACCCCTGTCCTGATGCGTAGTCGTTACTACTGATTCAATGCTAATTACTATGAAGTGTAAATCTAAAATTATTCAAAACTCGAATACTAAGCTGAGTTCAGCAAACATTATACGACATTTTATTTTCTCAACATGATCAGGTATACGCTGGTAAAGTTATGCGGGTTCCTCAGGAGCACGTTGTATACTTAGTAGAAGCCAAGGCAAATACGTCTTTATTATTGTAAGAATAAGGGTGTGTTACGAAATATCTGGCTAATCTGGCGGCTTACTATACACGATGATGAGTCAAACACACATTCGTCAATTGTTTGCAAACTACCGTTAGGGTGACAATGATTTTGAATTATAAGGTGATTTATTCAGTTTTATTCAGAAAAAAAGTACGTCTGTTTTAGATAACTTCGAGTCAATCGTGTTTGGTATCAATTACAGAATTAGAAAAATTTACTCCGGATCACGAATTAACAATCATCGGTGACTGTACAGGAAAAATCAGAAAATTATACATTTATAATTTAAGGGAACCTCGGTGGGCGAGTCCGAGTCGCATTTGTCCGGTTTTTAGAAATAGATTTGCGTGATATACAGGGTGTATCAAAAATGGGTTATGAACCGATCAAGGGCATGTTCGGTAGCGTATTGCGATTCCAAAAATGCATTACCGAATATGCGTGACATGGTGCCTTTCATTCCTCATTATTTTTTTAAATGACTTTTTTTCGTTCGTTTTTGACGAGGCATTATTTATAATTTTATGTATTTTTTTATACATACCTAATTAAAGTATTTATTATGTTATTATGTTTATTTGATTCATGTTTTGAGGTTTGCAATAAAGAGTATTTGTATTGTATTGTATTTAATGTACCTACTCGTACATATAGCCATTAAATCTTTTTAAATGTCAGTAGCTGACTGAACGAAAACTAACATTTTGAACACCTACGCTATCGGTAAAACATGTAGTCTTATATTTTTATACTTACCAACCTTGTAACCTATGTTTAACAAAATAGATAAATTGAATCGAAAAAAAACAACGGGTTGCCCTCAGGGAGTGCCGGCAGAAGTGAAAACTCAATGTCCGTCTTACAAATTTTCAATCTGACGGTCACGTGACCTGTCGCGAGTTTAACATTTATTCCCCATCACAAAAAGTGCACAGCGCCGCTAAAGTGGTTTTCACTTCAAAAAAAAATATCCATGCCCTCGCTTGATTCACACCCCATTTTTGCAACACGCTGTATATACAGGAAGCGTTGAGTGACATACTTGCAAGGCTCGCAGTACGGTCTTCGCTTCTGCCCGGCCTCGATCCGGTGTGTCTCCAGATGTTTCCGCAGCGAAGTCTTCCATCTAAACGTCTTCTCGCACTGCTCGCAGGGAAACGTCGCCTCCGACTTGACACTGGAATCAATGCAATGTTGGCAACTTTGACGCTTTCTGCCAAATACTTCCGGCCACTTCAGGACTTACATACTTAAATAAATAAATGAAACAAATGATGCCACATGTCTCGTACTGTCACATGACGTAAATACTATCCATACAAATTTTGACTGGAAACAAAGAATTTTCAAACTTTCGGTCATTTTTTTTTTCATGCTCTGCACAAGTTTCTCGACCTACTGCCATGCATTTTATCATGTTGTCATGTGACTTAGGTTTATACGCACCAATCAACTATGGGCAAAAATGCACAATAGGCATGATGACAGTCATTGAAAATCACTAAAATATGGTATTTTCTTAGTGAAATTTTAATCATAGAATTCGAAAAATGCTCATATTTTTTTATTTAGAAAGAGATTATTGTTTATTTTGATAAAATTAAACCGAAAAATACGGACGCTCGCAATGGCATGTTAAACACCAATCAAAGCGCATGACGTCACACTTGTACAAACAAATACCCATAACGGCCATTACCACAGATTACAGAGAAAACTTACGTACTGAACGAATAGTAAGACAGGAATAGAACCATGTTATCTGACAGGTGTTCATGTGTCATTGTCTCCGCTTTCTCGCTCGCACGGCCGCGCAAGACTTGGAGCATCTACGTAGCAAAAAGGTCTGCGTTCTGTTTATACAAACGTAAAGTCACTCGGGACGCCATGACACTGACAAGCGTTTTAGCGCCAATTTGAAATTTAAAAACTAAAATGCATTTTTTCCTACTTAACCGTTATATTCTCTTGAAAAATCTTATTCGTTGTACATAATAAATGTTTCTGAACATTATAGAACAGTTTTTCAAAATGTGTCATCATGCCTATTGTGTCGGTCCAGTAACGCAAGAGACAAAACTGTTATGTTAGTTAAAGAAACTTTTCTAAACCCCGCATTCAATAGGGGTGTAGACACTAAATAAAATCTAATATATAAAATCGGAAAATCAGAACGGGATAAAACACGAAGGAACGAGCGAGATAGCGCCTTACAAGAAACACTATGTTTGGCGTCACGTTTCTCAAAAACAGCGCAAGTAACACGATATATAAATTTACGAATCAATTCTCTGGATATTAACTTAGAACAAGAGCATAAAGGCTTCCGGTTCCGTTGCGTATTTATTCTACAATCACGTAATGAAATCTCGATAAAATTGACAATTTGAAGCGTTCGCCATCGTGGTCTCTCCATTTTACGTAATTTGATTATATCTGAGACTACATTAACACTTTAGTATAATTGGTTATACAATTGATTCGGCTAAAAAAACATACTGTTTATAAACAATAATGATTAAAACTGAACTTTGAAATTCCGGTTAGATAATTTTAAATGAAATGGAACGGAAATCGTAAATTAGTACTTAATCTGTGTACTCGTATTGAATTTGCCTCTACTTTAATTAGTTGGACCTGGCGTTTTCTCACCTGGACCTTGATTTGTATATTTACGACAGTGTTTACGACATCAGTAAGGCAGCAAGAAGGCATAATAATTGACGACAAGCGCCTAAGCTATCTGAGGTTTGCGGAAGACATCGTAGGTACTGCTCGCCTCTACTAGCAAAAAAGCTGCAGCTGCGTCGGGTGTAAGGTGCAGCAGGTCTTCGGTTGGCATTACTGTGCCCCAGTATGGTTGGGAAGTGCACACGTGGCGAAGGTAGTCACCAAACTGAACGACACGATGCGATGTATCTCGGGAACCATAAAGTCTACCAATACACACTGGTTACCTACACTGCCCCACACCTACGAAGGAAGCGTGCCCTACAGAGAGAAGCCGAGAAGATTGAGGCGACTTCTTCGCTACCCATCCACAACGAGTTCTGTTATCCACCACCCCAGCGCCTCAAGTCCCGAAACCCATCGTACGCTCAGGACGTCCATAGCCTTAATATGTCCGAAACTTGGAAACATGAATGGACCCCTGCTAACCTCTGTACGGAGACGATAGACCCCACTCGCCAACTTCCAGGGTCGGGCCTACCTCGAAAACATGGTGCCGCTTAAATAGGCTAATGACTGGCCACGGCCGCTGCAACTACTTCCTGCACAAGTGTGGGTGGAAGGCCTCCGCTTTTTGTGAATGCGGTGAAGAGGTCCAAACGATGGAACATATCGTTCAACGTTGCCCCTTGCACTCTTATCCAGGGTCCTGAGAGAATGAATCCTGGAGTCACAGGGTAAAGACCAAAACCAAAATAAGGACAATGCGCGATGGAAAGGACTATTTTGAACATAAAGAAAATCCATTAAGTGAAAAGTGAGTGCATATTATGAGCTTAGACGAAAATTACAGACGCCCTGCTCTATATCCTATGCTCTATATTGAAGTTAATTAAAAAACCTTATCATGGCAAGTCCGACTCGGGTGGCGGTTAGGTTAGGTGTCTTCGTGGTTATTTTTTTTATAAAAGGACAGAAAATAACTTCTTTAGAGAAAAGTTTTGATGTGTTCTGTTTGTTACAATGATTTAAAATAGGTGTTATAATGACACCACTTTGGGTAAAAATTTACTAAGTGCTGAAAATTATGAAACTTTGTGTCTATACTTCAGCCATTTTTTCAAATAATCTCTCATGGATAAGAGGGAACGGGCAGTAGTCCCCACGCTGGCCCAGTGTGGATGTATGCAGGTTTCCTGACGAATGTCCCCAACCCGCACTGGGCCAGCGTGGGGACTACTGCCCGTTCCCTCTCATCCATGAGAGGAGGCCTGTGTGTATTTATTTATTTATTTATTTATTTATTTATTTATTGTAAATATATTACACAGCATTACAGACTTAACCTAATACACTGTGAAACTAAATTAAAACAAGGTAACAATCAGGTAGGGACACTAGTCATTCTATTATCCATCAGCTCACAATACTTCAGGCACGCACAACACACAGCCATCCATCGCCATGCAAAAATATCACATTCTGGTGTTGACGCCAGAAGCGCATTAAGCAGCGTCAGGGCGCGGAGAAGTGGAGAGTTCCTGTGTGACACGGTACGAGCTGCTGGCACAGCCAACAACACGCGCGTACGGGGTCTAAGGGTTATTCGAGGAACATCTGGAACGTGCAACCTTACTACATTTTGTACCAGTCCTAGGCAATCTGACTCTCCCCGCAGCACACGGCAGACAGTAGTCAGCAGACTGAAGTTGCGCCTTACTTCTAGGGAATGGAAGCCCAGACATCCAAGGAGAAACTTTGTGGGGTATAAGTAGGGATAAAATCCGTAAACTTTCTTGTATAAAAACCTCAAAAATGTTTTTTGGACTTTTTCCAAGAGCAAACAGTAAGATACCTCGCAAGGGTTCCAAATGATAGCCGATGTCTCCAATTTACTTCTCACCAGAGCGTTATATAGCAGCTTTATAGCCCCAAAGTCATTAAAATCTCTCGCGTTACGCATAACAAAACCTAACCTACGGTAAGTATCGGCCACCAGAGCCCTAATATGCCCGTGGAAGGTTAACCGCGGATCGAAAACTACTCCCAAGTCCTTAATAGAGTAAACCCTGTTAATTTGCTCCAGACCAAGCAAATATTGTGCATATAAAGGGACACATGCGCGACTAAAAGTGCACACACAGCACTTAGACACGTTGAAAGTTAACCTGTTTTCAGTGCTCCACCGGAACACTGCTGCAATGTCCCCTTGAAGCTGCTCGCAATCAGTGACATTCTTTATTCCGTAAACTAGTTTCAAATCATCGGCGTAGAGAAGACACTTTGCGTTCACAACCACAGATTCAAGGTCGTTAACCATGACCCCAAATAGCAAAGGCCCGAGTATCGAGCCCTGACTAACACCAGATCGGGTCTGATAGGGAGGTGACACAAAGTGACCATGCTGAACGTATTGTTGTCGATCGCGTAGATAACTAGCAAAGAATTTGAGCAAATTTGGACCAAGACCAATGTTGCCAAGCTTAAGGAGAAGAACATCATTATCTACACGATCGAACGCCTTTTGAAAGTCGAAATAGACGACATCGACCTGGACACCTTTGTCGAGATATTCAGAGATGGTGTCAGTCAGAATCAGCAGGTTAGTATCAACCGAGCGATGTTTTCTAAACCCATGCTGAGAGTCACATAAAAAAGGTTTTAAGTGCGCGGATAGTGTCCGGTGAATAATTGATTCGAACAGCTTAGCAAGAGTAGAAAGTACTGCTATTGGCCTATAACTTTCAACATTGTCTCTATCCCTAGACTTCGGTATCGGCCTTACCCGCGAAATCTTCCATTGCTTGGGATATGTGCCAGTAGAGAGCGACAAATTAAATAAGTAAAGAATAGGCGCCAAAAGGTACTCACTACAGCCTTTCACAATATATGCAGGCAGATTATCAGGCCCTATCGCACTATGGGATTTTAAGGACTTGATAGCCGTTTCGACCTCTTGCGTTGATATTGCACTGATATAGCTATCATTAGCTAATGATTCCTGGTTGCTATCGCAATCTAAAAGGGGGGCATCAGATAAGAAAACGCTAGAGAAAAATCTAGCAAATGCATTTGCTGTATCTGGTCCTTCATACTGATTGCCCTCGAAAGCCACCTTCGACAAGAATCCGCCCTTTGATTTCAGACTGTCTACATGTTGCCAAAAAGCGCGAGGATTACTCCTAACTCTAGTCTGTATTTGACTTATGTAGATATCATATGCAGCGGCAATTCTTTTTTTTACATCTGCTCTCAATTTCGAAAAGCTGCTATATATGCTACTGTTTTTCGTGACCTTCCATTCCCGGTGAAGATCGGCTTTAAATTTAATGTCCTCTATCAAATCGGCAGTAAACCATACGGGATAGCGACGCACTGGCTTTTTAGGCCGATGTTTTTTCGGAATGGATTGGTCAAAAATGCTATAAATTACTTTATAAAACGCGTCTACTGCTACGTCAACATTCTGGGACTCCAGAACATCATGCCAGTTTTCTTGCGAGATAAGAGAGTAGAGTAATTCGTAGTTACCTTTACCGAAGTTCCAGTCCAGAATCGCATTAATGTTACTAGGGTCAATTTTTTCAGTGGATTGACGCACGGCTGACTGCAGTGGAATAGAGATCTCTAATGGCGGGTGGTAATTATCTCTCCGCGGAACGAGGCCACCGCCCTCTATCTCATCGACACTGACGCCACGTATGAACTCTGACACCAACACCACATCTAGTTTTCCACCATGCGCATTAGTCACATCATTCGTCTCTGTCAAGCCACATAGCGATAGAAAATAGCCATAGTAATATATAACATTTTGAGAGGTATAGCAAGGATTTAAGTTTAAGTCTCCGACTATAACTACAGGACCATCTATATTTAACAGTGTTGACTCTACAGCCTGAAACCACCGCATGTACACGTCATCCGGCGCACTAGGCGGAATATAAACCACACATATATAAGTAGTGACGTCATTTACGGTGCAGGTTACCCACAAGTCCTCCTCAAGAGGCGACTCAAGGTCGCGACATCGCGTGAATGTAAATCCCGGCCGCACCGCTAAAAGTACACCGCCACCACGGGCTCCTGAGTTACGATCTCGTCGCGTCACGCTCCAACCGCCAGAAACTAATTCGGCATCATCGACCGCATCCGTCAGAAATGACTCAGTAGCAGCAATTAAGTCGCAGTTGAGAGATAGGAGGTTTAATCTGAAGTGAGTGAGTTTCGTATTAAGACCTCTGACATTCTGGTAGGTTAAACTCAGCGCCGTTGTATTATTGTGTCCGTTGTGATGTGTGATTACCGTTTCCTTGGTATTTCCGAAATAACCACGGCTTTACCCGCGCATTATCAGGCCAGAGAGCAGAAGTCAAACAACTGTCGTAAATAGCAGGCGGGACTCCAATTTTATAAGACTTATACTCGCCCTTTGGTTTGAGCTCTTCGACAGTACAGTTGGAACCCGGGTATAAGGACTGCATGTAATCACGTATCTCGTCAGCTCCAGAGACCATATTCCAAAGGTGAAAATACTTACGGTATTCAACTGCTCTTAGTGGCGTAGCGTCAGGACCCGCCGAACCACGTACTGAAGTATACAGTTTTTTCCGTTCCTTGACCTCCTTGACCTCACCCTCAGCCGCATTAACGTGGGATTCTACATTCACGGGCCCGGACTCCGGTATGGAGCTCTGGTTACAAGTCAGATCCAGGGCCGGTATACCTGATAGCAGTGACGATTGTGTTCTCTCCGCCTCACTCTCTACGTCATTTTCGGTGGCGGCAGGTCCCACAGAATTTGTTTCATGGTCCACACTCTTCTTTGGCCTCTGCTTACGACGGGGTTTCTGTTTATGGGTTTTGATGTCCTTGTCCGGTATTGTCATAGCCGACTGCCCGACTTTGCAAGAGCACGCCAAACCTATTTCTAGCTTCCTTAGCCTGTCATCAACCGCCTCAAACCTAGCCGTACAGTCAGTGAGTGCACTCTGATATTGAGCTATTGCAGAAACTGCATCCACCAATTGTTCCGACAATAGAGTCATCTGGTCACGCATCAACTGCATTTCGAGTGTAAGAGACGGCAAATCACTTGAGGCTTGCGAGGGCGGGATCGAGGTGACAACAGTCTTAACAGTGGTTGGGATCGGAGATGCTATATGCGTTGAATCGCTCGGGAGCTGCGGCGGCGGGACGAGAGTCATGCTCTTGCTGCGACTCACTATATTCTTGACTGAGACAGGCGTGCCAACAGGGGTGTCACAGTTACGCCCTCCTTTTTTCATACTGCTGCGGCACTCGGGGCAAACCCAAGAATCAATCTCCTCCATAGTAAGATTTTTATTTGTGCACAGACGGTGATAGAGCTTACCACAAGTCTTCACCATGCACTGCAGGTATTCCTCGCCGACATCCAACTCCTTCATGCACGCACAGCATGTTAGATCGGCGCTATTAGCTCTCATCATTGTGCAGAGACCACGCAGAAAGCAACTCTAATTAAAGCGCAAAGGTAGCCTATTTCTTCTACTCAAACCGCGGCTGGCTCGTAGCAGATGTAGCTCACCGCAGGCGTAACACGCAATTGTTCACAGTTTCGTAGCCTCTGACGTCAAGATTTCGTAGCACGTATTACTGAGTTCCATGTTGACATTTTAATAAATGTATATGAAAATACCTGTATACTGTTATTATTTCCATATCGGTACGTTGCTAAGCAGCGCTCATGAACGTAATACAATTGTGACAAATACATTAATATAATTAAGTCACGAGAGCTTCCAGCTGGAACTCCAAAACCGTTTTGATTGCCTAGGCGGCGATGTGGACGAATTGAACGACGGGTTTGTGGAAGCTGTCCGTGTCATTGGGTCTAAGTTCTTCAAGGCCCAAGGCACTAACGGAACTAAAAGGCTATCTAGCCCCACTAAGAAGCTCATGAAGGAAAGGAGTGAAATGATTCTACAGTCTTCAGCCGACGCGACCTTATACCGGCAGCTCAATAAACAGATCTCCAAGTCCCTTACCCGCGATCTGCGCCAAATCAATACAAATCGTATTGAAGAGGCCATACAGCGTAATAAGGGCTCTAAAGTATTCTCGAGAGATCTGTCTATAGGGCAGAGCCAGCTCGCGAAGTTAAAAACTGAAGATGGTAGAATCGTTTCCTCTAAACCTGAGATTCTGGGTGAGATAGAGCGCTTTTACGGACAGCTATACACATCAACGCGCAGACCCGAAGTTAGTCAGGCGGAAGACCCTAGAGCTAGACTAACCCGACACTATACCGACGACATCCCGGACATCAGCCTGTACGAGATTGTAATGGCTCTTAAACAGCTCAAGAACAACAGAGCACACGGGGAAGACGGAATAACAGCCGAACTTCTGAAGGCGGGTGGAAAACCGGTCCTTACGGCCCTTCAGAAGTTGTTCGGTTCCGTCTTACTGGAAGGGAGAACTCCAAAGGCATGGAACAGAGGTGTGGTGGTGCTGTTCTTCAAAAAGGGTGACAACACTCTGCTGAAGAACTACAGACCCATCTCACTTCTGAGCCATGTCTATAAGCCGTTTTCGAGGGTCATTACAAACCGTCTCGTACGCAGGCTAGATGACTTCCAGCCTCCCGAACAAGCCGGTTTCCGAAGAGGCTTTAGTACCGTAGACCACATCCACACGCTTCGTCAGGTTATACAGAAGACCGAGGAGTATAACCTGCCTCTCTGCTTAGCTATCGTGGACTACGAAAAAGCCTTCGATTCGATTGAAACCTGGGCTGTACTACAGTCTCTCCAGCGGTGCCAAGTTGACTATCGCTATATCGAAGTGCTGAAGTGTTTGTACGAGAGCGCCACTATGTCAGTCCGACTCCAGGACCGGAACTCGAAACCTATTCCGCTGCAGCGGGGAGTCAGGCAAGGAGATCTTATTTCTCCAAAACTGTTCACCGCTGCACTGGAGGACGTTTTCAAGACTCTGGACTGGAGAAGGCTAGGCATCAGCATCAACGGCGAGTACATCACTCACCTTCGGTTTGCTGACGATATAGTAGTCTTGGCTGAGACCATGGAGGACTTAAGTACGATGCTCGATGACCTCAGTAAAGCATCCGAGCGAGTTGGTCTAAGAATGAACATGGATAAGACGAAGATCATGTCAAATGCCCATGTAGTACCAACTCCCATTACAATCGGACACTTTACGCTCGAAGTTGTAGACGATTATGTATACCTAGGACAGACGATCCAGTTAGGTAGGTCCAACTTCGAGAAAGAGGTCAATCGTCGAATCCGACTCGGCTGGGCAGCGTTCGGGAAGCTACGGCAAATCTTTTCGTCCAATATTCCGCAGTGTCTCAAGACGAAAGTCTTTGACCAGTGCGTGTTGCCAGTGATGACATATGGCACTGAAACGTGGTCGCTTACTATGGGCCTCATAAGAAGGCTCAAAGTCACCCAAAGGGCAATGGAGAGGGCCATGTTGGGAGTTTCTCTGCGTGACCGCATCAGAAATGAGGCTATCAGCAGCAGAACCAAGGTAACCGATATAGCCCTCCGGATCGCTAAACTTAAGTGGCAGTGGGCGGGGCACATAGCACGTAGAACCGATGGCCGTTGGGGCGGAAAGGTTCTCGAGTGGCGACCACGTACCGGAAGGCGCAGCGTGGGTAGGCCCCCGACAAGGTGGACTGATGACCTGGTAAAGGTTGCGGGAGTCCGCTGGATGCGGGTGGCGCGGGATCGGTCACTTTGGCACTCTTTGGGGGAGGCCTATGTCCAGCAGTGGACGTCTTTCGGCTGATATGATGATGATGATGATGATGAATTAAGTCACGCGGGTGGAGCCGCGGGCACGTCTAGTAATCAATAATGTCATGTTTTCTCGAAAAAGGATTAAAAGTGCAGTCAAATGGAGAAATACCCTCCTCTCCTTCGGGCAGTTGGGTAAAAAGAAACGCAAGAGGTTAAACAATAGGAAAGTTATTATGTGTCCAAAGTTTTAAGAAAGGGTATGGTTCTGTCCGTTTTTCGCAAAACGCAACTTCATATCAAACAACTGTCATTTACTTTGACGCTCGCAGTTAGTGACGTCACTAACTGCGAGCGTTTTATCTTTCTAACAAGCAATATTAAAACGGTTGTAGCTTCGTATATATTTTTTTTGCCTTCTTTCTTTTGGAGTAATAATAATTTTCGAGTATTGTGTCCGCCGAAGTAACGCAAGAGACAAAATTGTCATGTTAGTTAATTTAAGTTCTCTAAACCACGTCTTCAATTGTTTTACACCAAGAGTTTCGTGATGCTATAATTTTTTAGGGTTCCGTACCAAAAAGGTCTAGAGAAACCGATACTAGTCGGTCACGTGGAAGGGAAGATTTCCGGGATAAATACTTTGCACCCCCATTTAACCCGCTTAGGGGTGAGCTTTTCCAAAACCCTAAATTACTTTTCTTGTAATGTAATAAGGAGTCCATACACAAAGTTTCAAGCCTCTCACTTAAAATTTTACTCCATCCCCATAAAAACTTTCAACCCCTTTTTACCCCCTTCAGGGTGGAATTTTCAAAAATCCCTTCTTAGTGGGTACTTACGTTACATAAACCACCTATTGTGAAAAAGTCAGCTTTCTAGGTTCATCGGTTTGGGCTGGGCGTTGATAAATAAGTGATTGAGTGAGTCAGTCAGGACTTTGCGTTTATATATATGTATATATTTTTATGTATACAATACAATCTTTTTCCTTTTTTTTTACTTACCCAATTATAATAATATTTCCATCCCCCGTCTGACCATTCTCTTGGCTGTTGTGGTTTTCGAAGCTTGGATTTATTCTGTAACAGAATGGCAAAACTTAATGGGGTTGGCCGGGCGAAGGTATTTGCAGATGGCGCCAGCATAGGTTTTACCTGTCAGTCCTACCAAAACTGTCAAATCCTTGTTTTTTTCGGAATTTCATTGTTTAGAATCAAGCCGTTTAAGCCAAATCCCATAGAAAAAGGCTAGTGATTAGGTAAAACCTATGATGGCGCCATCTAGTCAAACTTTGACAGTTGCCAACCCCATTGAAAAAGCGGAATGCGCTAAAAAAACCGAGATCATAAGTTTTGGCCGATACCGAGTCTCAAACAATTACATACCCACTTTAGGTGTAAGGGAGGTACCCCAAAATTTTTTTTTTTCTAGATTGTATTATTCTGCTTTGTCGGCGTGATTGATTTACATACCCATGCCGAATTAGTTTTCTTGTAGTAATGGTTACTGAGCTAAGCCGAAGACGGACAGACGGACATGGCGAAACTAGAAGGGTTCCTTGTTGACTACGGAACGCTAAAACAATACATGATTTATAGCTCTGAGTCTAGGCTCTTGACCTCAACCACCAGCTATTTGGAGGCTAGATCTAGACCTAGTTCTATTTTAAAATAAGGATGTTTTGTTTTCTTTTTTCTCACACTTCTTTTGCCTATGTGAATTTGATACTAAGTTAATCAGCATGCTTGGTTATTTACTGTAAATGTTGATTGTGTACTTATAATAATAAATAAATAAATAAATTTTTAGACGAAATCAGTCTGACACTAAAGGCCGAACACCGAACGCGGGTCGTGCGCGGCGCGAGTCGGGCGGTATCTCTATCTCTTTTGCACAGGAGCGCGGGCCCGCGCAACTGTGTGATAGAGATAGTGAGAGAGATATTAAGGGTGAGTTGCACTAAACAATCTGTAGTCGTAAGCGGTGTTCGTTAAAATCTGAATGTATGGAACGTTTGACAAGTTTCTATGGACTGACAGCTGTCAGCGCCATATTTAACGTTGATCGGTCTGTAATCGTAAGAGAGCTACGGTAGCCTAGTGGTTCACGCATGCGGCTGTCAAGCGGCGGTCGTGGGTTCGAATCCCGGCTCGTACCAATGAGTTTTTCGGAACTTATGTACGGAATATTTACCGTTAGCTTTTTGGTGAAGGAAAACATCGTGAGGAAACCGGTCTAATCCCAATAAGGTCTAGTTTTCCCTCTGGGTTGGAAGGTCAGATGGCAGTCGCTTTCGTAAAACTAGTGCCTATGCCAAATCCTGGGATTAGGTGTCAAAGCGGACCCCGGGCTCCTTTTGGGGCATTACCGGGAATAACGCTAGGAGGATGATGGTCTGTAATCGTAAGTCGGTGCAACCCGCCCTAAATGCGTTGGTAAGTGTGAGAGATATACCGACCCGCGCCGCGCACGACCCACATTCGGTGTGTGCAGGCCTTTATAATTACCCGTGCGCGGTGTCTCGATGTTTCTGCGCGGCGCGCTTGCTGCGCGAGCGGGTTGCGCACGCGCAGCACTCGTAGCGCAGCTTGTGCTTCTTCGCGTGGTAGTTGTAGGAGATCTCGGACACGAACGAGCACGTGCATATGGGGCACTTGTGGTGAGCGGCGTTCTGTGAGCACGAGAAACTTGATTCACGATTCTCAATGTAACTTGATGTCGGTGACTTTTCAGAAGTTGTAATAACTTCGCGGTAGATGTCGCTACGAGCCTCCCTAACCTGTGGGTCCCCGCACCTCCGAAAGTATTACACCCCACGGAGTCCCGCGCGCGCGAATTCGCGCCGATTTTTTGATACTCGAGTGTCCCGGTCACGTGGTCACGCGGCCCCCCCCGGTGTCCCGAGGTAATTTGAGCTGACGCGACCAAACCACTTGACTCAACGTTATCGCTCATATGTCTGTAGTGTTTATACTTAGGAATGTAAATGTTTACATTTTTTACAAGGGCATGAAACAGACTTCATTGTGTTACATACTCAACATATTACAAAGTAGAAACCATGGCTCTTTCGCAGGAAGAAAAAATAATGGTCATTCTCCAAAGATACGCAAATAAAATAAAAAATATGAATTGAAACTATAACATTTTTATATATTCTGGGTCTCCAAGATACATGCTATCAATTATTGGAAATTACTTGAAGAAATATCCGTAAAAATATCGTTTTATTCGTCGTAGAAAACCGTGAATTACGAGTAACGGTTTTTCAACTCGTCATAGCTTGGCGTCAGTACTAACAGTCGAGCTTCGGTTGGTACCAATGTGTTGCTAATTTCATCGTGTTTAAATTAGAAATCGCTCAATGGAATAGAAACTCTATATTATTTACAGTAAAGTCTTTTTTCAACTGTGGGAACCACGGCGCGAATTCGTGGCAGCGGGACTCTAGGGGGGTAACCTGTGCAATTTGTTTGGGACTCCTGCTGGCTGCCATTTTTGCCACGAATTCGCGTCAATGGGGACCCACAGGGGCATAGCAGAAAGAGTGTAAAGTAGGTTATCTTCATACAAACGCACCGCGCGCACACTCAAAAAAATCTCGACCCGTTTCTCAGTGCGCCAGTAGAAATTTTGTTTGGAGTGTGCGTGCGGCGACGCATAGATACTAATGGCGCACACATAGAAGCCGCGCGCGGTGCGTTTGTAGAAGATAACCTACTTTACACTATTTGTACTATCCCTGAGGTGTAAATACAATAGTGGAAGGGATTGAAAGATTCGTCTCCATTAGCGGACCCACGGTGGCTCAATTGGCAGAGCGATGGACGGATTCCAAAGGTTGTGGGTTCAAATCCCGGTCGTAACGAATAATTTTTCTATTTTCCACTATACTAATTTGGAATTTCGTTTGCGGACGTTTCTGCTTAATAAACAGTTACGAGAAATATATTTTACAGTACACATGGTGCTACTTTCCCGCACTAGTGCGGAAAAGAGCACTTTTCATGCATATGTCGAAACTTTAAAGAGCCATATGTACGGTAAAACGTTGTACGATACACGTGCGAATAGGTAATTTGCAACTCGTGTTGATTTAAAACACTCCCTTCGGTCGTGTTTTAATTTATCACCACTCGTTGCGAATTTCCTATTTTCGGCACTTGTATCGTAAATAACTATTCTCAAACACGCAATGAAATGTTGACGTTGCGTTCTTCATAGTGGGCTTCGAGGTGTCACGTTTCGGGCGGAGCGAGACGAGAGATCCGTAATGGCATTTCATACAAAATTGGAGGCCTACTAGGATATACCTCATGTCATTGTACGTGCAAAGTTTCGTTACAATCCAACACGTAGTTTTAAAATGAAATCGTAACTACGTTTGTATGGAGAATCGAGATTACTGCGGACTCTTAAAAGCCAGAATAACTTACCAAATCATGTTTCACAGCGACATGGTCCTTGAGATCGTCAGCATTAGGAAATGACACGATACACTTCTCACATCGAAACATAGCGTTCACATACTCGTCCCTCAACTCCATCTCCCGTCTCTCTTCCTCAATCTCACTCTCCGTCAACTCCACCTCTCTGTACAATTCAACGGGCTTCTGCTTTTTCTTCCGTTTGACAGCTTTCTTTTTTTTAGATACGTAGTTTATAAGTAAATCATCATCACGGTCTGAATTTGATTCTATTTCGCATTTTACTTGATCCGGTATATCTATGGGTATTTCAATTTTTATTTCCTCTGTTAGTTGTTGGTCTGGGGAGGGCTCTGGTTCAATTTCAGGGTAATCAATGTTGTTTAGTTTTTGGACAGTCAACCTCGCCTTCCAGTATGGGAATTTCATGTCTGATTTCTGAAAGATAAAGAGTATTAAAGTTTCATATTCTAATAGGGCAGAATTATGTTTATTTTAAGTATAAAATAGGCAATTTGATTGAGGTCTTACTCCTAGCCATGCCGTTATTTAACTAACAATCAAACTAGGTAGTACCCAAAAAACACATATTGGACTTCGAATTTAAACTTTCGTGAGACATACATACATACATACATACATACAATCACGCCTTTATCCCTAAAAGGGGTAGGCAGAGCACATGAAACTTATGTTCCAGCGCCACTTTTAGCATAAATGTGGGTATAAAAGATTGACTAAATGTGATATTGCAGTGACAGGTTGCTAGCCCATCGCCCGCAACACACTTCGTCCCTGTTCCCTTAGTCGGCTCTTACGACACCCACAGGAAGAAAGGGGGAGGTGCTATTCTAGCCCGACACCACACGGGAGACATGTTGAAATAAGGCTAATAAACATATTAAATGTCACTATGGGCGACAGGTTTCGAACTCTTCGGGAGTTCTTCTTCAGGTTGAGTGTTTTCGCGGCGGTGTGGCTTGAATCACTGCACGCGCCCGTTCTGAATTCTGAATCCCGTGGACACAGCGTCATGATTCAAGCGACACCGCCGCGAAAATACTCATCCTCGAACAGAACTCCCAAAGAGTTCAAAACATGTCGCCCTTAGTGACATTTAATATGTGAGTTGAACCATGTAATTATTAGCATTATTACATACTAGCTTCTGCCCGCGACTCCGTCCGCGTGGAACTTGTTTATATTGCAGCGCCATACAAACTTTCACTCCCTTAGGGGCTGATTTCGGGAATAAAAACTATCCTATTCCGTTCCCCGGGACACAAACTATCTCTATACCAAATTTCACCTAAATCGGTTCAGTGGTTAAAGCATGAGGAGGTAACAGACAGACACACTTTCGCATTTATAATATTAGCATGGATATGGATTTCACTTGTTTTAATTCCCTGTTGTATGAACGAACCAAGCTCTCTGCATCAGTATGGCCCAAAATTCTTATGTATGGTATATGTTTTCATCTACAGGTCGCATTTCTTAACCAAAGTTTTGTTGTCAATTCAATCCTTCAAAATACAGCTCACAGAGGAACAACAGCAAGTACAAGACACAGAGACACTAGGTACGTTATTTTCCTTATCAATTTAGATTCAGAATAAAAGTATAATACATTACCCGCATCTCATACTCTCGCAAGATGTTAAAGTTGTCTGCGACCTGTTGCTTGAACTGCGTGAAGCGACGCAGCAGCGCCTCACACTCCCAACATAACCACACCGAGACATCACTCTCTGGTTCATACATCTATAGAAATAAACATGCTACTGTTATAAATGTATGTATATGTATTAACATGTGGGTAGTTATGAAGATCTGTTGGTACCCCCAGTTTTTTTTATTTCAACAGACTTGCGGGCCGTTGCCCATAGCCATAATCAAGTTAATAAAAAGGGAAGCAAATAAAGTTGATGAGTACGGAAAAGATATATCGGAATTTGGAAAAAATAATCAAGGCAGCAGCAAAAATATTAAAAAAAAAAACCAGTTCGGTTCTGTTTTAACCTTTTTGATTACTTGACAATATCTTTCAGTATGATTAAGTTATTGGTTAGAGCAGGTTCCAAGAGGCAAATATAAAGGCTTGAGGATACTACAACATTAAATACAGGAGAGTCTTACCGGTATTTCGCGTAAAATTGTCATAAAACATTGCTTAGTCCAGTACCCGTGCACTGCTACCATTTTACGTCCGGAGCCGAGACAGCCGCAGCAAAAATTACGCTCCTGGGCCTCCATAGTGTTGTTTTAACAGTTATCACACTAAAACTTGCATTTTCTTCTCAGGATATGTTTATAAAACAACAATCAACTGGGAATTAGGGAGCATCATTTCATTTAGTCATCGGTATCGGTCGGCCGAACATGCAAGAGATGCAGGTAAATGAAATGTCAAAACGTTTCGTTCACTTGTCAAAATAGTGCTGAAAACATAATATTAGCTAAATGAACATTGATGCATTGCATAAAATTATAAAACAAATTAATGCTAACTCCAAATAATTACTAAAGTCCATTAACTGGCTAGCTATAAGTAAATTAAAACATTATTGTCATAATTATAGATTTTACATAAAGTAGTACAATGCAAAAACAAGACGTTACATCCTGAACTATTATTTCCACGCAAATCACGTTTCAATGGAAACCATACTTATATAACTGACTATCCGGGCATAATGATTTAAAAAGTTACCACGCGTAATGGAATAAAATCTCTGTCGAGTTGACATTATGAGACTATGAGTTGCGATATAAACAAAAAATGGCGAAAAAGAAAATGGAAGAATTGGAGCATATATCACATTTAGATATGCCCGGATTCAGCGGAAGTGAACAGTCTTCGACCACGAAAGCAGGATTAAATACTTGCGTTTGCTGTTTGTCGGGAAATGTTCCTCTTGTGTCGCTCGCTAATTGTAAACACGTTGAGTTTTTGGATTGTAATCTCAAATTTAAGGTAATTTACAATAAACTAAGTATTCTGTTACTAATTACCGAATAAAACAAGTCCCACTACAGTCATTCGGCATATTCATTGAATTTCTTTTAGTATAATAGTGTTATTGTAAATTGGTATCTCGTAAATTCAAGATGGCAGACAATTGCATTATAATACAGTCATCGAATGACTCGAGAATCGAGACTGTGCTGCTGACTTTTAGCACGCAATATTGGTTTTGAATGTATATTATGCATGAATACATGAATGTATATATACATAATATTTTATTATTTCAGTTGGAGTATTCAGCAACATTAGTCTGTTATGTTTGTCATGGCATGCTCAAGAAAATCTATTTATTCAAGAGGCAGGTGGAAACCAGTTTAATAAGGCTTAATCAACAGGTAATTTAATAAATGCAACACATTGCTACCTACATGGTGGGCCAGTGTATGTGAAGCAAACAATTCTTCGTTTCAACTTGGGGCCAAAAATTTCGTATGTCTGGCTGGTCTCCGAACCGATTCTCCTGAATTTTGCGAGGAGGTTCATTAGTTATATGGATTTTTATTGTAGTTTCTTTTTTAGACATGTTTTTTTTAAAGAGAGACACTCAATGTCTGCAGCTCACAAATCCACTAGTTATTAAATACTAAGATGGTTTCTATCACGACATACACTATTTCTTATCTTTTTGGACTGCATGAACATAATATTTGTGAAAAAATAAATATATGCGTTGACTTGAGTCGAGAACCTCCTCTGTTTTTTTTCATCGGTAAAAAATTTGACAGTATGTGTAACACCTTTTGCAAGTTGATACATATTATTATGTGAGGTTATTTAGGAGTTAGAAATCCATATTAATCCTAATTGCTATGTGAGCTGTTTGTTTTTCAAAAAAATATTTTATGTATATTTTGTAAAACAGAACACAAAAATTCTATATAATTATTGAACTAGCCTACAAAATTTCACGAGAATCGGTTGCGAAATGCGACCTGCGTGTATAGGAGAGCAGCCGGACATACGAAAGAATATTAAGCCCAAGTTGAAATGGAATGCTTTGTTTGCTCTCTCTTTCAATTATAAATTTGTCCAGTACTATGCAAGGAAAAAAATCCAAAAATACGAAAGAAATAATGGTTTTTGTGAATATTTTCCTCGCATATCGCTTAGCTACCTCTCACATCACTCCATCACTGGTGAGTACTCACCCATAACGATATGTTCAATCCGGGATCCTGTTGTTTTACCAAATTTATTTTGGTCTAATTTCATTTCCCAAACAAATTTTAGCAACTATTTTGTTTGCCAATGCAAACTTTGGCACAATTTTAATACGAATATTTTCATTACGTCAAATTTTCATTCAGCAAAATATTATTACGAAAAATTACATCATGGCATGTGGTCTTTTAGCAAATGCTTTAATAAGGCAAAAAAACATTAGACAATCAACATTTCGTCAAGTTAATGTTATGGCAAACTATAAATAGACAAACATCACAATTGTTTGGGTTATGACATTTTAACAAAATACTATTAATAAAACGGCACGGTCCCTTAAATAAATAAAAAA
Organism: Epinotia demarniana; assembly: GCA_945867215.1. Lineage (NCBI taxonomy): Eukaryota > Metazoa > Arthropoda > Insecta > Lepidoptera > Tortricidae > Epinotia > Epinotia demarniana. Next base: position 1,324,338 of record OX244284.1, on the reverse strand, counting down.
TGCACGGTTAAGTAGGTGGGTAGGCAAAGGCGTTAAATTAGGTTAGGGCTGCGAAAAAAGGGGGCCTCGGGGGGCGAAGACTCCTAGCAGTAAAAAAACAAACAATCGTAACAATGGCATTATTTGGTAGGTTAGGTTAGGGTTAGCTTGTGTCCCTTAGAGCGGAAATAGGCACCCCGCGAAGCGGGGTGACGTCGACACGCTGGCGGTTAAATTAGAATTGCGACTTCTACACAAATTAATTTTCCCTACCCACATAACAAAAAAAGATGTTATTTTATTGTGTATCTTATACACCATTGAAATAAAGATGCAAATGATTTGTCATTGAAGAGTTCCTCTGCTGATTAACCGACGGAATAGAAATGGTCACTTAAATATTGACGATGTGAATCATTTGCCTTATTTGTTTTGGTTAAAACATATTATGCCAACTAACATATTTGATTGAATGAAATTTTGTCAAAGTACCAGTTGTTAAACGAGATATTGCCTAAACATGAATATGCCAAACATAAGGTTTGCGTAAGAATTATTTGTCGAGTGTTAATTTGGCAAACGATTATTTGGCAAATGAAATTCTACGAAAAATGTTTTGGGAAGTGATAATTTGTCAATTTTTTTTGGTAAAACAAAGGTAACCCGTTCAATCCAGACATCTGCTTCCCTTCCCAGGCACAGGATCTTCAACCAAACAACACAAACGTTTCCAAACTCGAAACATCAGACATTGAAATATTCCATACATACAACTCAGAGCCTATTGAAAAAGAAGTCATCAAGGCGCCATCTAATTTTGAAATAAAAACAGAAATCAAAATAGAAATTGACTTTTCCGACCCGGAAAACGACGTTCCACTATCGGAGATTAAAGAAAACAAAGAGAAAAAGGAAAAGAAAAGTAATAAAACATTTTTTCAATATAAGCATGAAGGGAAAATTAAAATAGTCATGTTGAGCGAGAAAGAGATGTGGGAGGACAGAAAGAGAGAGGCAGTTAAGGAGAAGTTCTTGAAATTGTTGTATAAGTGTGATAATTGTATTGTGGGTTATGACCATGAATTGACTTTGAAGGAGCATATGGAGAAGCGACATAGAGAGGTGAGCGAAAATAGTTTCGAAATAAATGTAATATTACTTAGTATTATGGTGCTGATAGAGTTAAGCATTCACTTTACAGGTAATGTTAGACCAACAAGTAAAAGCGCAAAAAATCGGCCAAGTGCGTGTCGGGGCACGCGCAATGTAGGGTTCCGTAGTTGCATGTCTGTCGTGTACCGTGTAAACGGTGCGGTTGCTTCAGTCGAATTTGTACGATTTTTTGCCTTTCTAAGTACATTATGAGGTGGTCGACTATTACTCTGTAAATAGTTACGCCTACTTAGCTATGGTAGTTTTCCTTTTAAATTAATTATATGTACTACTGCCACTATATTTTTCACATCCCCAGTAGTAGCCATTTAGCCTGCAGGGGGGGGGGGGGACTCGACCAAGAATTAGGGCTTTAATGCCCTATATCTCGCAAACGAATCACTGAGTTGATAGATGGTTTTAAGAAACACATACTATTTTTTAACAAGCCATCCAACTATACCCCACACTATGGGATTAACGAGAAACAAAATACATACCCACTTTAGGTGTAGGGGAGGTACCCTAAAAATATATCTGTCGGCGTGATTATATACCCATGCCGAATTACAGTTTTCAAGTAGTGAGGATTACCGAGCGCCAAATACGGACAGACAGACGGACACATGGACGTTGCGAAACTATAAGGGTTCTTTGTTGACTACGGAACCCTAAAAAGGAGCGTTTTATCGAGCTTTTTGGCAAGCCGAGCTCCGCCCACCGTAGGCCGCACGCCTTTTAATATTTTTAACTTTCATTCATTTGTAGGCTAACGGAGCCTACACCTGTGCAATATGCAAGTCGGTGCTCAGTTCCGTGGGGTCCTTCAAGGAGCACATGCGTCGCCATTATCGGAGGTGAGTGATTCCAGCATTCAATAGTACATTTCATTACTCATCTAGAGCGGTAATAGTAGTTTATGCGACTAGTCCATAATGAGAGGCCTTAAAATACGAGTGTGTTGGTAATAGGATCACACGAGTGTTTTAAGGCCTAATTATGTACAGTTGCATACACTACTTTATCTACACACATATCATAAGTAGGTAAGTAACAGAAAAAAACCAACAAAAAATGACAACGGCAATGGCGGCAATTCGTAATGACGAAAGGTTTTTTTAAATCATAGACAAACGAATGAAGTCCCTATACTCATATCACTCGAGGTCAAATGTCGTGCGGTTTATATTAAAAAACATACTGAATTGACGTTTCGTATCGATAAATGTGTTAATATATCTATGGATACTAGAATAGAGACCCACTTGAGTTTTGACAGCCGTTCCAAATTTAAACTCATAACGATACAAAAATCAGTACTGTAATAACATTACAGTACAGATTTTACCTACTACCAAAGACAAGAAAGTTCTCATAGCTAACTAAAGTTCTCATAGCTAGCTAAAATCAGTCGTAATAATGCTGGTCATTTCCTACGGTTTCTGAACGCATTTTAGAGCACTAATGATATGTGCGTAAATATATATATATATATATATTTTTTTTTACTATAACAAAACAATACAGTTAGGAAACGTTTGTACAGCGGACAAAGCCGTAAAGGTTTAACTGCCGCTGTTTACACTTTATAACTAATAAATATATATTTTACAGTACATATGGTGCTACTTTCCCGCACTAGTGCGGAAAAGAGCACTTTCCGTGCATCTGTCAAAACTTTAAAGAGCCATATGTATAGTAAAATGTTGTACGATACACGTGCGAATAGGCAATTCGCAACCCGTGTCGATTTAAAACACTCCCTTCGGTCGTGTTTTAATTTATCACCACTGGTTACGAATTTCCCATTTTCGGCACTTGTATCGTAAATAACTATTACAGGAGTTCTATTTTAACTAAATTACTATTATTAGGTACGTACAATAGATACTTAATTAATGACTAATGGCCGTATTCATAAACGTTCAACAAACCTATTTTAGCTAAAGTGCCTTTAAAATTTGTTTGTCTCTCACTTTGTTGTTTTCGTAAGAAAGGGACGAAATATATAGGGGCCTTTTATATATTGTAGGCCTTTTGATTTTCTATGAATAAGGCAGTAAGTTGTTTATACAATATAATTATGATATTTAAAGTATAATACTATAATTATAATATATATTTTCTTTTTACACATGGAATGTGTGTGTAGTTCATCATCAGCATAGATATAACGCTTTCATAGTACGTTTACACTTGTGTGGGTTATCACTTATGCTATTGAAAATATCAGTGGGTAGTTGATTAAGAATATTTGGCAACAGGTATTCCCATGTTCGTTTGCCATATACATTTTTACATTTCGGAAGGACAAAACGAGGCAAATACACTAATTTCCTAAGGTGTTCCCGTCTAGTTTTTTTTATGAGACTTTTTAAATTATCCATTTCTTCACTAACAATTTCTATTTTGATATGGTTATATATATTAATAATCTTACAGTATTTGAATAACTCTTCTTGACCCAAATGTTTTTTCTTAACGGAATTAGGTATAATTGTTTTTATTAAACTAGTCTGTACACTATATATCTTATCAATGTATGTTTTAAAGGTTCTGCCGTAGCTACTCAGTCCATATCCTATAACGGATTGCGCGAGTGACATGTACAGCATTCTAAGGATATTGTATGGGAGTTTATACTTTAGTATAGCAAGTTTTGCTAGAATTGATCTTAGTTTGTTACACACCCGGTTTATGTGCGGTCCCCAGTTAAAATGTGTATCTATGATAAGGCCGAGGTACATGTGTTCATGAACAAGTTCTAACGGTTCACAAGTACATACCCGCTTTTTTTCGTTATGGTTATTGTAGTGTAGGCATTGATGACCATGGGCAGTGATAACAGGATCGGGTGTCTTTACCAGGTGTGTGGAGTGGATATTCATTATTTTTGTTTTAGAGTAGTTTATAATTAATCCCACGTCGTGGGCCCATTTACAAAGAAGGTCGAAATTGTTTTGCATTGCATTTATGGCCTTTTGTATGTCCCTGTCTGCCACCAGGAGACATGTGTCGTCTGCGAACTGGTACACTGAGCCCATCTGAAATATGTTCGGCATATCGTTAACATACAATATGTACTCGGTAGGTGCGAAAATAGATCCTTGTGCTGAGCCTTTATCTGTTTTAATTAGGTCACTTAACGACTCATTTACTTTCACTGCGGTATACCGATTTGTGTGATATTTTTTAAAGAATTCAAGTAAAGGGCCCTGTATACCATTTCTCCAGAGTTTCGAAAACAATGTATCATATCTTAGGGTATCAAATGCCTTACTAAAATCAATGAATGAAAGATAAAACAATGAATGAAACAGATCGCAGAATGTATTTGATCCCCAAGACGATGGCAAGGGGATAAGATTATGCGATCGAGGCTTTGTTTAACACCCGTGGTGAGTACAACGTATTATTTCCTCTTGGCCAGGAAGTGAGATTTTCCGCACGCGTAGGTCGCGTCGTGTGTAATAGCCACTTTTCGACCAGTTGTAAGTAATTCAATCATATATCAACGGCATAAAGACTTTAATCAGTTAATCACTGGTTAGTCTTCTGTAATCATGATATAAAGAGGAAAAGTCTGCCAGATTTGTTAGTTTGTATGTATTGTATTATTTCCGAAATCGCTTAACAAAGACGTTTTCAAGAAGAAGAATACTTTCACTATGTAGAATGGACTTTCTGGATGGCATCATAGGATTCATAGGCTATGTTTTTAACCCCGACGCAAAAGAGGGGTGTTTAACGTGTCTGTCTGTGTATCTGTCTATGGTATCGTAGCTCCCAAACGGATGAACCGATTTGAATGCGCTTTTTTATGTCATAGATAATTTTATCTCGAGTGTTCTTTGCAATGTTTCATGAAAATCTGTTCTGTTGTTTTTGAAATATTGGGCCAGGGTTTTTCAACTTTTCTAGGTCGTAGTTATATACCTCGCGTGTTTGGCTGCGTCCTCTGCAATCCGCGGGTGAATCCGCGTGAGCAGCTAGTTAATATAAACAGTTACAAAGAGCTACTGTTACACATGCTCTAGTGTAGCATACTGAAAAGCGTGCTATTAGTATGCTTAATAAGGAAATGCTTATGAAACAAAAATTAATTTAGTATGGGGTAGCGCGTCGTTACTGACGATTTCTCAATATAATTTGAGACGTTGGTGCCGTTAAGAAGCCTAAGTCTTCTGGTAGATGTCGCTACACGCCTCCCTAAGGCATTGTATGAAGGAACTGATTGAAGGATTTGGTGCCCGAACCAGATTGTTCCGATAGCTCAGTTGGTTAGTAGCGACGGGCCATGAATGCCTGTGGTCGCCGGTTCGAATCCGGCTCGGAGCATTACATTTTTACTTTCATTTAAAATTTATAATTTTCGTTAGCAGCGTTACTGCTTAAAAACAAAAATTAATGTTATATTATTCACGATACTGTACTCCAAAATGCGACTTGTAGAGAGAGCAGCTGAATAGCATGCTACTGACTAGCAACTTTACATTTACACATATTTGCTCGAAACTAGCATGCTTTCGTGCTACTAAAGAGCATGTGTACAAGTAAGCAACAGTACCTTTATACTCTTGTTGTAGGATCGAGTGCACGGTGTGCGGGGCGCGCTATAGCACGGCGATGTCTGCCTCGGCGCACTACAGCAAGATGCACGCCGCCATTCCTGCTAATTATAAATGCGAGGAGTGCGAATTCACTACGACGTGAGTAATAATGTTCCACCCCCTTAATCACAATGCTAAATGCCCTTGATAAATGATGATTTCGTCCCTTTCTCACGAATGTCAAAGTGGCAGATGAAGTTATGCAAATAGATTTTGATGGCATTTTAGCTAAAATAGGTTTGTTGAACGTGTGAAGACTTCTTTATAATGGGTCATCATGGCCGATAATACAGGACGCAACTATGCGTTAGGGGGAGAGAGACATAATTCTAACGCATAACGGTGTCCCCGTCATGCGGTATGATACCCCTTTGTGTAGAGGAGCCTTAAATACGTTCTCCAGTCTATACTAATATATACTACCTATTAGTACTTTTTTTAATTGTATTTAGTATTCCAAACGCCAGTAAATTATAAAAACTGCCATAGTCTATTATTGTCTATGAGTACCTGTCAATGAATGTCCTGACAATGTCGCGTTCTAAATGAAAAAGTTTGGTCGACTCGAATGAAGGCATCCCCTTTCCGTCAGAAAGTCAAAATCCTGCTCCTTAGTAAAACGGTATATAACATTAAAGGGTCGAACACACGGCACCGTCGCGGGCGCGCCGCGCGATATTTCCCTACAAACCGCTAGCGCGGTCCAACAGGCTGCGCCCCGCCGGCAACGCGCCCCGCTTCTGTCGCGCCCCGCCAGCAACCCGCCGCGCACAGGCCGCGCGGCGCGTCAGTGTGACGCCAGACAGCGCAGCGCGCGGTGCGTACGTAGTGCTGGCGGGTTGATGGCGCGAGGCTAGCGTGATGCGCGCGTGCTCTGTGTGACCGGCCGTCCCGCGCGCATCACGCGCTCGTCAAGCGCGGCTACCGCCCCGCTGGCAGTCTGTTCGACCCTTTAGGAATACTTAAACAATGAATACTCTAATAAAGGTAGCTACTAATTTGTAAATTTTAATACTGACTGATAGATGTTTTTAAACCTAAATGGGTACTTTTTGAAACTTGATTAATTTGATTATATCCGTGTAAAGACAACACTCTGATAACATGTATTCTTGACGATCTCAATATTGTGAGCATGTTTTTATTCTATTTAATGTATGAAAATTATGTATTACTATTGAAAAATAAACCATTTGAATCTGAATCTTAACCCGCCAGCCCTATTTTCGGCCTCTGCAGTAATGCACAATTTCATTGGTGGATGTTTGCGTTACCAAGGCGCGGACACTCCGCGATTTACGTTCATCGCTACAAGTACATGCCGGTGCCCCAACGTTGGGGAACCGGCATGCACTTGTAGCGATGAACGTCGACGACGTCAGCGGGCCATAAATCTTAATGTTTTGGCTGAGAAAAAAGCGCCTTTTGTAAAGATCAAAGGAGTGTCCCTTCTGTACTTGTACTATTATGTATTCTGTGGCGTTACCAATGCTAATTTGTTAACAGAAATTACCGCCAGCTCCGCTACCACCGCGACTCGCACAAGCAGAAGGCGCGCTGCGATAAGTGCGGGAACATGTTCGTGAACAACTCCGGACTCAAAGTGCACATGTTGTAAGTCTAGTTAAAGCGTTTGGTTAGGATAATGGCTGGCATTGGCTGGGTCATTTTTAGGGTTCCGTACCCGAAGGGTAAAAACGGGACCCTATTACTAGGACTTCGCTGTCCGTCTGTCTGTCTGTCACCAGGTTGTAACTCAAGAACCATGTTAGCTGTTGCCGCTATAACAAAAATTAGTAAAAACAAAATAAAATAAATATTTAAGGGAGCTCCCATACAACAAACTTTTTTTAACTGTTTTTATAGATAATGGTACGGAATCCTTCGTGCGCGAGTCCGACTCGCACTTGGCCGGTTTTATTTAACCCCAACGCAAAAAGAGGGGTGTTATAAGTTTATCGTGTCTGTTTGTGGTAGCGTAGCTCCCAAACGGATGGACCGATTCGAATGCGTTTTTTTTGTGACAGATAATTTTATCCCGAGTGTTCTTAGCCATGTTTCATGAAAATCTGTTTAGCCGCTTCTGAGATAAAAATGTCGGGGATTTCTCAACTTTTCTAAGTTGTAAGTTATATTCTGTTCTGTTCCGTTTTGTAAGGCGTGGTGCGATGTTAGGTAATAATTCAAAAACAATTTTCATATTCATATTAAAAACCCACTTGATTAAATACTTGTTTTGATCAAGTAATATCCATCATGCCATCTGCTACAGGTGAAGTTGTTCCTTTGGGTCTATCAGACCATGATACTGGCCAGCTACTTCGAATACCAGTTAGCGAAAAGCATATTCCCCCCTCGCACAAATATATAAAAAGACGAGATTTCAATAGGGACAATCTAAAAAAGTTCTATCAATGCCTAGAAAACCTGTCTTGGAGCGAGGTTTATACAGAAGCAAATGTCGATACAGCATTTAATAAGTTTTATGACACGTATACCTTGATTTTCAATTTATGCTTCCCGATTACCATAGCCAAAGTGAGTTATTCTGGTAATAGCACAAAATGGATAACGAAAGGTATCCGAAATGCATTTAAAACGAAACGTAGATTAAGATACTCATATTACAAAAGTAAAACACCTCAAGATAAATTAAACTATAATAGATACAATAACTTGCTTAAAAAATGTATAACTGCATCAAGACAAATAGACAATAAAGCATCTATTTACGGCTCAAAAAATGTCGCCAAAACCAGTTGGAACATAATAAATAAAGATATGGGGAAACTAAATATCAGGAAAAAAAATATTAAGAGAGTTATTGTTAATGACACTGTGATCGAGGGACCCGTCAATATAGCCAACGCATTTAACAATTTCTTTATAAATATCACAAATAACGCTACCCTTGGCTCTCACTCGTTACGATATAACTATCCTCTGAATAGCAACTTCACAAATATGTTCGTCTCGCCTACAAGCTCAAAGGAGGTATTAGAATTAATAAAGAACCTGAACAATACTCGATCTGTTGGATATGACGATATCCCAACGGATGTGCTTAAGTTGACCGGTGATTTGATAGCCCCTGTGTTATCTTACCTAATAAATCTGACATTCCAACAAGGCACTTTTCCATATAAACTAAAATTATCGATTGTCAAGCCTATCTACAAGAAAGGGGACAAAGTAAAGGTAGATAATTATAGACCCATTACACTTATTTCCAATCTTAGCCAAAGTCATAGAAAAAGCTATGCATAAAAGATTAATTAATTTTATAAATAAATGCCAAGTATTGAGTGTACAACAGCATGGCTTTCAAAAAGGAAAATCCACCACCTTAGCTGCTTTTAACGTCATAAATAATATAATTAATAATGTAGATGAATTAAATAATACAGTGTCCATATTTTTCGACATGAGCAAAGCATTCGACCATGTTTCTCATGACCTCCTCCTAAAGAAATGTGAAATATATGGTTTAAGAGGTGTAGTTCAGAAATGGATTGAAAGCTATCTCACCAATCGGCGTCAAATGGTTGAAATTGCAAGTGTTAATTGCGACAACATAGAAGAGCAATACAAATCAGAAGCGAAATTTAATAGAGTAGGAGTACCCCAAGGGACTATCTTAGGACCTCTTCTTTTCTTAATTTATGTGAATGTTTTGCCATTAATTACTAACTACGATTGCACTCTATTTGCAGATGATATATATCGGTAGTTATCCCGGATAATAATAGTCACAAGTACAATGACTCAATTAATAACACCATTACTGACATAATACAATGGCTTAAAGCTAATAATCTGCAAGTAAACCTGGAAAAAACCAAATACATTCTGTTAAAGATTGCAATTAACCAATTATTGCCTAGCAACATTATCGGTCTAAGATTTTTTAAAAGTAAAAAAAATAGATATATTGTCTATGCAATGACCAGTCGAATTTGAGTCGTTGAGTAGCAGCCAAAGTTGTCGTGTCGTTTTCGATTGGCTTGCTCTGAATTATTCCGTAAAACAACTGATTGTCGCGTCGCAGTTGCAAATAACATAATTTTAATATATAAACCGAGTGTGGAAGCAGGACACAACCATTTTAAGTCAATTCAGTTGAGTGCCGACAAGACTCCTATCGGTGGAAGCTTCAGGAAAGGTATTTCGCGAACTGTAGGTAAGTCGGCTAGCTGAAAGTTGGTGAAAGTACTCTGCCCTGTTTGCTGACACCGACTTCTGCCTACTACAATCGCAGACAAGCCTGGTAAGTGCTCAATTATATTGACTTAGAGACTATTCCACACAAACTTTATTTCGTACATTTTCGTATATTTTAATCTCGTAAATACAGTCCATTAAGAAAAAGACACATTCAATTTATCAACCAAAGGAGAAGAAAGTTGAATCTCACTATTTCATATAATGATCACAATTTAAAAGAATGTGATAGTACTACTTTTCTTGGCTTCGTGCTGGATGATCATTGTAGTTGGAAACAACATGTTGACAAGGTTTGCTCTAAAATTAATCGGTTTGCATATGTCCTATGGCGACTAACAAGAGTTGCGGATAAAAGAACCGCCTTAAGAGCATACCATGGGTTTGTAGCGTCCAACTTGCAATATGGCATCATAATATGGGGAAATTCTGTACATATTCATCGTACTTTTATAGCGCAAAAGCAATGTGTAAGAGCAATAGCCAACATTCACATACCAACATCCTGCAAGGAATATTTTGTTAGCTTAAAATTACTAACAGTACACTCACTGTACATTTATGAAGTGTGTATATTTGTTAAGCTGCACAATGAAATGTTCATAAAGAAAAAAGATGTCACAAATATCAACACACGATATCCGGATAGACTCGTGCTTCCAAAAATGCGCACTGCAAAGAGGGGTAGAAATTGTTATGCCATGTGTATTAAGATATTCAATAATTTACCAAAGCAATTAAGAGAACTACCCCTCAAAAAATTAAAGCATCAACTATTTACTTGGCTAGTACAAAAATGCTTTTATAGTACCACTGAATATTTCAACAATATGAGTATTTAAAGTAGGTTGTTTGTCAGTCAGCCAAAAAAAAAAAAAAAAATTTGCATGACTTATTTCAGTCTAGATATATGAACCTGTATGTATTAGCCTAAGATCTGTTATTACTATATCTATTGCAAATAAAGATTTATGATTTATTTATGATTTATGAATTTTAACAGCGTATTCCTGACCATATTTGAAATTATAAATGTCGTATAATAATGCGGCAGTCCGCTGGACGCGGGTGGCGCAGCACCGGTCACTTTGGCACTCTTTGGGGGAGGCCTATGTCCAGCAGTTGACGTCTTTCGGCTGATATGATGATGATGACGATACATATTTACCATGTATTTTTTCTCTACAGCACAGTCCACAAAATGTCGGACCGCGTGTACTCGTGCGCCTCGTGCTCCAAGAGCTACCGCCAGCGCTCGGGGCTGCTGTCGCACGCGCACGCGGCGCACGGCGCGCACGGCGGCGCGTACTGCGCTCCGTGCCGCACGCACTTCCGCACCGACCACAACCTGCGCCACCACCTCAACACGCACAGCAAGCACGCCGGCGCCAACGACAAGAAGTAACTACTCTCTCTCCCCCCTTATATCTCTCTATCTCTGCCCCTTTTCCGCGTGTGCTCTCTCTCTCTCCCTTTTCCCTGACTCCTGAGTTCTCCCTCTCTTTCTCTCTAGCTAGCTAGCTCTCCCCCTATATCCTTCAAGCTCAAACTCAATATGATATTTATTTAAGCACTTTCAAATCGTCACGTCAGGTAGAAACGTAATCTTAAGCTAATTACTTAGTCATTTATTAAACATAAAAAGTAAAATTTATATGAAGTAAACATTTTTATAAAAAAATACTGGTCTAGAATGTTTCCAGAAAGACAATATAATGTCAAAAAATTAAAAAAAACGAGAATAATAAATTAAAAACACGGTGTCAAAAAGTTCCAAAAGGAATAAATAAATTATAAATCCAGTCAAAATTAGTCCCAAGAAGTTTTATCATTCATGTAGTCTTGTGTGCTATAAATAAGCTTTCGAAATAAGTTTATGTTTCACATAGTTCTTGAATTTATTAATAGATAACTCAGTTACGTTTCCAGGAAGTTTGTTTTAAAAACCTTCGAGCTCTCTCTGCCTTCTCCCTGAGCTCTTTACGACTATCCCTGAAGTCTCACTCTCAAGCTCTCTCTCACCCTGTAGCTCTGTCTTCCCCTCTCTCTCTCATCCTTTAGCTCTCTCCCTCCCTCTCTAGCTGCCCCCCCCCCCCCCCCCCCCCCCCCGGAAAAGGAAAAAACAGAGAAAGAAAGGAAAGGGTGAGAGCGTGAGAGGGGAGCTCTCCCGCTCTCACCCTTTCTTCCTCTGTTTTTTTCCTCCCCTCTCTCTCTCTCACCCTCTCTTCGTCCCTCTCTTATAAGAGATAGAGATATGGGCTATTCTCATTTATGGGCACATTGCCACAACCCTGGATGTCATGTAAAACGCTAATATAATGAATGATTGAGTATTTTACAAATTACAATTTTACTGTATGCGTGTATGGCGCACCGTCGCCTTTCCAAAGCCGTACGTATACTCCAGGAAAAATACGGTTTGAAAAACATTTACATGAACATAATTGATTGATAAAACATGAGTACGTCAGTTTTACCATAGACTAATGGCCATATTCATAAACGTTTTACAAGCCTATTTTATAATATATATATTTTATTTAATTCACTATTTTATATAATAATAAATACTAGTCAATTCCGTGTTCGAGGACCGTATCATTAAAATTAAAAAAATAATGCATCATTTCAAGTGTTTGGTTAGTGGAAATAACGCATCAACCCATCCATTTCACGATTCGCACTCGCAGGCCGGCATGACGCCGCCTCGGCGCATCGGGTTTACTTAGCTTTTTGTTAGTTCTGCGCCATAGCGGTGCGCAAAGCGCTGACAGCGTTCGCCCTGAAAGGGTTCACTAAAATGTCGTTAAAATTCATTTGTCTTTATCTGACACTTTGACATTTGTGTTCGTAAGAAAGGGACAAAGCACATTTTATTTAATTATAGAATTAGGGGGTAAGAGCTTACTATTAGAGGCGAATAGCACTTGCCTGAGCTAGGATACCCTGTGATTCAGGCAAGAAAGAACTAACAATTAAAATCAACTTATTCATAATATAATACAATACAATAGCATTCTTATTGACTGGTACAAAATATTTAGGAAGTTATTTAACCTAGGCGCTAACTAGAAAGATAGAATAAAATTACTTTAAGCCGATAAATATATTCTCTGTATCGTCATAGGACATATTTTGTAGGGCTGTCAGTAGCGTTGTTTTACATTTCATGTAGTTTAAGGGATAGCAACCTAGCCGCTCATTAAGTCTATTGTAAAAAAGTGGACCTGAAAAAGAAAAAATCTAGAACAGAGCATGTCGTTTTTGCGTATATTTAGGACAAACAAAATCTTTACGGCTTTTACTGGCATGGTCTTTCACTGGGATGGGGTGGGGGTGTTACTTTATAATTGCCTTTTTCTTTTGGTGATATCATTTTCAAATGTTATTCTAAGATGTATTCAAGAATCCGACGAACTTTCTACACGGAAGTAATTATTGAGATTTAAATGAAGCATGCATTGCCTTTTTTTCTTTGTATAATATATCTTGAATATTATAAATGAACCAAAATAAAGAAAAAATATTTATTAATTTTCTTCTGACTTTTCAGAAGCTACTTAATTCACGATTTTTTTCATGTTTGAAATTTTGTTGGATTCTGTCGCTGATTAACTATTTAATTGATAATATATGCGTTACGCAGAAAAAAATATCTAATATAAATTATTTCCAAAATTGTCATTTTTCCCATACAAGTTGTCAGTTCATTGACTGTACTGGTGGCCGAACCCTGAGCGGGGCGTCCACTCAGGCCTTACACTAAGACATGGACCCGCTTCGTAGGTTCGTCTGCAGTGTGTGCGACGCCCGTTTCATGACCAGGGGCCAGCTTAAGGAGCACACGGAGTGGGACCACCTCAAGAACACCAACCACAAGTGCGGGGAGTGCAATAAGGTATGGTTGAAATCACAGAAATATAAGATAAGATAAGATAAGATTTATTTGCAACCAAGTACTTAAAACTAAGATACATGGACCCTGGAAGGCACACTCACGGACCCGGACGACGAAATCACAGCGTCCATCGAAAGATGGAACGCTGCGCTTTCGGCGTCCAACACATCGCGTACACTTCAGCGTTCCCGCCGGCGGGGACGTCCACCGCGAGACAACACAGACACATACAGTCCGCTTTCGTCCCGGTACCGCCGCATACCGGGTAGAGTCAGTCCGACGCAACTCGGGCCTAGCTGAGTTTCTTGCTGGACTCTTCTCAGCTAGGCTAGGTTTTAGCGAACCAGCGATAAAACTCCCAGTAGTTCGATACCACTTACACCCCAGATTCGGTTGATACCGTTCAACCAATCTCACTGGAACGCAAACTCTTAGAGTATTCCAGTGTACAAACTTCCCCGCGTGGTCGTGCCGGAGGCTTCCCCTGGATTTTCCCCAGGCCACCCTCCAACCACGCAGTTCGACCGCTATATTGGGTCCGTCCTATTATAGCAAGTCAGTTTCAAAAAAAAAAAAAAGACCCTGGAAGGGTGTAGCAACAATCAGGTAACTTATACTATGTATACATAATTTTTAACTAACTAATATCGATAGGTACCTACCTATTGGTATTATAAAAAAGATTACGGCAAACACATTATAAACTTGTATCTTCCATAAATTCAGCTATGGAATAGTAACATTTATCTGTAAGTTTAGTTTTTAGACATATCAAGATAGAAGGAAAGATCGCGTCGATTAGTGTGGGAACCAAGCGTCTAACATTTTGGGTAGGTACATTGACGTCACGAGCGTAATTTAGTGATTAGAAACATAAGCCGCTCGAAAACGATTCAAAAGCATCGATTCACAGATCGAATCACCCCCGCCCCGCCGCTGTCAGTCAAAAACAAAACAAAAAAAAAGACCGGGTTGCACCCCGGGAGTGCCGGCAGAAGTGAAAACTTGAATAATTTTAATTTTGCAAAAAATAAATCCCTTCCTCCCCCCTCCCTTCCCCTGCGTGCCAATATCTCTAATAACAACCTTATTAGTAGTACGCTATAGTTCAACTTAACTCTGCAAAATTGATGAAGACGATGAAATAAAATACTAATTGGTTTTTGCCATTGCCAAATATTTTTCAAAGCTTTATCTCTTTAGGAATAACGTCCAAATTCGAACTATTCGAATTTCTCAATAGCAAAACGGTAAAGGACGC
Source organism: Epinotia demarniana (assembly GCA_945867215.1). Taxonomy (NCBI): domain Eukaryota; kingdom Metazoa; phylum Arthropoda; class Insecta; order Lepidoptera; family Tortricidae; genus Epinotia; species Epinotia demarniana. The sequence continues at coordinate 1,309,217 of OX244284.1, read as the reverse complement.
GTGGACAAAATTACAAATTTATTTGCAGAATATGCAATTGCAAAAAGTGTTTAACGGCTTTATAATCTTACGAATAGTGTTCAGTATTGAATGAAGTCGAATCGGCTAACAGCAAAATATAAAAGTTTGATAAAACAAAATGGCATTTGCATTTACGGAAAATGTGTTACGACCTTAACTGTTAACAATAAAGTACAAATTAGAATTATATGCTCCTATTCAACCCCCCGTTTCCCCCCCGCCCCCAAGCCTGGTCCCGAATCTCCCAATTCTATGGTCACGTGACCCGAGTTTAACAATTTTTCCCCATCCCAAAAAGTGCTCAGCGCCGCTAAAGAAGTTTTCACTTCAAAAACAGTCGGGTAACAACATCAGAAGCGGGAGGAGGTTGCGTGCGCGCTACGCGGCGACGCGAAATCCAAAACATGGGACCACAGAAATATATCTGAGGCTCTAGTATAAGTTTTACCGAAACAAAACTCTAAGACCGCGTTCGCGTTTAGCTGTCAAATCCCATACAAATTAAGGGTAAAACGCAAACTTCACGATCGAAGTTTTGTTAAAGTTTTGTTTGAAAACTTATACTGAAGCCTCTGGCATCGGACGTTCGTCTTCGTTGTGAGAAGTATGTACATTCGTGTGATGACAAACAGTGTACTCGTACATAATTATCACTCAATTATATTACGCCAGTATTGTAGGTGCATTTTTATCGATTTAAATATCGATAAGAAACGACAGAGGAAATGATAATCATTTTTTACAGAAGAAATGAGAAAGCTCAGAATTTTAAATCGAAAAATATAAATGTAGGTAGGTTACATTTGTACATGCCTACTATTGCCGCTGCAGTTATTATTTATTTATTACTAGCCTCCGCCCGCGACTTCGCCTGCGTGGACGAGGGATAAAAACTACCCTATATTTTAATACAGGCTATAAACTATCTCCGTGCAAAATTTCATCCAAATCGGTTGAGCCGTTGAAGCGTGATTGAGTAACAAACATCAAAACATCTAAACTTTCGCATTTATAATATTAGTAGGATTATTTAGCATTACCTACGTATAGACGTGTACCAATTTAAGGTTCCGTACCCAAAGGGTAAAACGGGACCCTATTACTGAGACTCGGGTGTCCGTCCGTCTGTCTGTCCATCCGTTTGTCACCAGGCTGTATCTCACGAACCTTGATAGACAATTGAAATTTTCACAGACGATGTATTTGTAATGCGAGTATAACATGCTAAAAACAGAATACCTATAAAATAAATATTAATCCCATACAACAGATATGATTTTTGTTGCCGTTTTTATAGATAATGGTACGGAACCCTTCGTGCGCGAGTCTGACTCGCCCTTGGCTGGTTTTTTTTTATATAAGGTGCTTTTGAATTAGGTACCAATTCTTTTAGAGTTGATAGTACTCGTCTCTAGGAGTCTATTTATATAAGAAATATTTAATAGATTGTGTTAATTTTTGAAGATAAATAAGGAAACAACATTACTGCGTAAACACACCCTATTAATGAGATAGTTAACAATTTTACCGCGAATCATTGACGTGTGTCACACACAGCGATGTTCACTTGACAGCAAGTGTTAAACACCTTGTCAGTTAACACAGGTGGTTATTTTTTAACGAAATTTAATATTATTTATTTTGTTCTGAAAATTAAAACAAAATAATCATATAAAAAGTTATCTTAATTTCTACTTAAAGTTAATTGTTTTGATAACACCTCTTAAAATATTGGTACCTAATTCGATGGCACCTTATATATTCTTTGTTACAGACCATGAAAAAAACAAAGAAGTCCCGTGAAGAAATATTAGAAGCTAAAAGGAAGGCGAGCAAAGAGCGTTATATGAAGATAAAATGTGATCCAATCTTGAATGAGATGCGAAAGAAAAAAGACGAAGAAAATTATATAAAAAACAAAAATAACAAAAAATATATTAAAATAAACGAAAGAGGTGTACAAGAACAAAGAAATCAGAGAGAAAGATGGCGCTTATATTCTAGTAAATATCATGCGAAGAACAAGAAGGATAAGCGAGTTCTGGAAGTCGATGTAGGTGAAAATATTAAAGAGCCTGAAGGCGAGGAAACTTTAGGGGATGCTGACCCTTTAGAGCTGGAATCCAAAGAAAAACAACCAGAAGTAAACCGGCCAAGTGCGAGTTGGACTCGCGCACGAAGGGTTCCGTAACATTATCTATAAAAACAGTTAAAAAATGTTTGTTATTTCATTTTGTTTTATAATTTGTTGTTATAGCGGCAACAGAAATACATAATCTGTGATTTCAACTGTCTAGCTATCACGGTTCTTGAGTTACAGCCTGGTGACAGACAGACGGACAGCGAAGTCTGTGAACCCTAAAAACGAATAGAAAACTAGCCTACCCTTGACTTTATTTATCCCCAGTTGTTCAAGAACAGCGCTAAGCTAAGGAGACACGTCGGGTACGTTCATGAGAAGAAGCGGCCGCCACGGAACAAGATGTGCGACCACTGCGGCCGAGGGTTCACGGTGAGCATCTAAACACTGCTCTTGGTACATTTACCCTAACAGGATTTGAACCTAGGTCTTCAAGGTTTGGCGGGCACAGCTAAATGTCATCCCGCTCGAACGTCATCATCATTATAACAGCCGAATGCGGGTGGCGCAGGACCGGTCACTTTGGCACTCTTTGGGGGAGGCCTATGTCCAGCAGTGGACGTTTTACGGCTGATATGATGATGATTATGACCGGAAATGCGATTTTTGACAGACATTTTTTTTTAATTTGACAGACGATGTCGATCCTGCGCTCGCACATCCGCACGCACACGGGCGAGCGGCCGCACGCGTGCGCGCGCTGCCCCGCCACCTTCGCGCACTCCGCGGCGCTCTACACGCACAACAAGCTGCTGCACACACAGAAGTGATCAGCACAGGCTAAAGATCACGGCTCATTAGAGCCACCCGGCGCCCGACCCGCACCGCCTCGCCTCGGGCGGTTAGCATTCTTTATATGGATTTGTGCGCAGTGCATCAACTCCGTAGTTAGTACGTTAACGAGGCGAGGCAAACTATAGTGCGGGTTGCAAACTCACTGTTACAGACCGATCAACGTTAAATATGGCGCCGGGCGGCTGTCATTCCGTAGAAACTCGTCAACCTTTACATACATTCATATTTCAATGAACACCGCTTACGATTGCAGACGGTTTGATGCAAACCACTGCCAATTACTTTTTAAGACGATTGTGTTGTGTGAATAAACGATTTCGTATTGACTTTTCACTCAAGTATTATAAATGCAAAAGTAACTCGACTGTTTTTTTATACAAGGTGTAAATCATATAACTGAAAACCTGAAAGTAGTTTGTTCAGAATCGAAAGCTGAATCGATTGCACCATCTTTTAAGGCAGGTTGTATTTTTTTTGAAAAATATTTTTTTATTGTGCCGGGTCTAAAAGTTACGAAGGCAACATACGCGAATCAGAGAAATGTTGGAGGATGTTGTTGTGAGGTTGGATGTTGGAGGTAGAATTAATATTAATACTGGCCGCTTTTCTGAGGATAGTTTTGGTTTTGTCAGTTGTCATTTGATTCGTCAAAGAACTCTGGCTAAATTCAGATTCCTTTCATTTCAAGTTAATTAAAGTAAAGAAAAGAAAAGTTATCTCATCACGATGGCATTTAGATACACAAACATTCAATATTGTGAAATGGTTCGAATGCTGGCGCGTTGCAACGACAACGTTAGCTTGGCCGTGCGAAATTTTCAGGAAGAGTTTGGTGTTTCTGTGTCGAACGGGACAATGTCGGCAGCTACGCAGAGGTTGCGTGACTATGGCACGTTTCGTCCGCCAACAGCCGTAGAGAGAGGCGTTGACGCCGCGGATCCTAATTTGGAGGTCGCGATTTTGAACTACTTCCACGAAAACCCCACAGCAAGCACGAGACAAGCAGGAAGGCGATTGAACTGCAGCCATATGCTCGTGTGGAAAACACTATCTAACGACAATCAACATCCCTATCACTATCGACGATGCCAAGAATTAAACCCCTTAGACTATGAGCCGCGTGTGACGTTTTGTGCATGGTTGTGCGAAAATTGGAATAGGAACATTCTTTGGACCGACGAATGTACTTTTACACGACGAGGGTTATTTAACCAGCACAACCGGCACATGTGGGCTCACGAGAATCCTTTTTTAATGGAGGAAGACTCTTCCAACATCGGTTCTCTTTGAATGTGTGGGCGGGAATAATAGGATCGCACGTGCTGGGGCCTGTATTTTTACCGCGCTTTAATGGTGAAACATATCTGCGGTTTGTAACGTTATTAATCAGTTAATAACAGACGAACAAAATTACGCTCTGCGCTGTGATAATTGCAGCGCCTAGCAACCAGTTTAAGTGGCGACCGCGCTCCATATATGGTAGGAGCGTGAGCTAGCGGCTATGATTGGTCGCGCATTCAGCGGGCCCGTTATCCGTCGAGCTAAGCGGTCCGCGACCAGCCATTCTACAATGGTACTCACAGATCTCTGGCCGCGTTAACTTTACGCGGTGTCCGTGCTAAATTACAATACTAGTACTTGCATATCAGTCTCTCAACGCCTTGAATGACTGCATTTGGCCAGCGTGCATCGCAACTAAGTTAATCCGCTTTTATGAAGTGCAATAATATTGTGTTTGTGATTTTCCCCTCTTTTGGGTAAGTGTGAACCTTAATTAACCATATAGGTTGTAGTTTGTAACGGAATCACCCTAGCTTTAGTTATTTTATATTATTAAAGAAACTTAGTACATGCATATTCCGTGGTTCTTAAGAACACTGTTAATGTTACTGTAAAACTCCAAATTGTTCAGTCTTACGTACTTAGTAACTTAAATATTTTATATTGCTGCATTCGCTTTGGTTTAAAACATAAAATCGTGTAGTTCATAGATTTGTTAATGCTTAGGTTGTTGTATTTTTACTAAGTGTCTAGCTTAAACAGCTTGCGTATTCTAATAGTTTGTGTTATAGTTCGCTAAGTAAACTCCGATTCTGCTTTTGTTTACCGCCACACTCAACCTTTAGGATTGGGCACTTCACTTTAATTCTTCCCAGTGGCGCTTAACAAACGCGGTTGCGAAATACTGTAGGTAATAACCCGTGATACCGGAACGTTACAGGAACTTGGTATCGGCACGGGACTCCGCAGGCAGCGGTCACCTGTGTCTGGGCGTTTCGGGAATTTCCCTATTGGCGAGAAGTGTCTACAACACTCATAGCCGCTTATCTTTCACCGCCGTGACTGCATCGCATCGAGAACGTCTACCGCCGTGCCGCGCGCTCAATAAACAAGGGAAGTGTCGTTTGCGGAATCCCAAGTAGTTTATTAGATAATTAAGGTTTTAGTTAGATTACCTTCATTAAACGTACTGTTCATCTAGTGGTCGGGTAACTCCACAACCCATTTACCTTCAAAACCTTTGATTTAGTATTTAGTTGTTTACACATGAATAAAGTACCTTGTAAAAAAGTAATAATTAAGTGTTGCACTTATTTAAATTCCAATCTAGGGAAAAAGTAAAACGCGACAGGTTCCTCACAGTCACTCTAGCTGAATTGCTGTTTAACGACGTTCCTTTGGCAAGCACCAGGCATATGAACTATCAACACGTCGGTGCTCTGGCACACTTCCAACTAAATGTCAGACGACATTTGGATGATGAATATGGACACCGTTGGATCGGCCGCGGAGGTCCAGTCCAGTGGCCTGCCAGATCACCTGACCTCACACCATTAGACTTCCATTTGTGGGGCCGCGTGAAAACCATAGTGTACGATGATGGAAACGGCCCATCAACTGAGACTGAACTGAGGAGCAAAGTTATAGCTGCGTTCCACACAGTCAAAAGTGACACGCAAGCGCTAAACTCGCTCAAAACGAATTTGAGGCGCCGTGCATCGCTGCATTCGTCAAAATGGGAGGCATTTTGAATCATTACTCAAATAGCTAGATGGTGCGAATGATATTTTGTAAATAGCTTTTGTAATTTGTTTTTGTAAATGTAGTGACATTAAATGACTTATTTTAAAGGGTGTGTTGGATTCGTTTTAGAGGTGGCTTTAATAAAATGAAAATAAAAGTAGCCGTATTTAAAATCATCCATTCCAAACTTGATAATCTGTGGACTAATACGATAAACTGACATGTTTGTGTCGTCCGGCGAACTGTTAATCTGTGGGACCCTTTAGGCAGGGTGACTACGTCAGGATCTACGTCACTGACAAGTACTGATTAGTGATTACAAGTGTAGAGTTACGAATCAAGTAGATCTGCTTGATAAAGAAAACCAACGAATATCTTTTGAAATAATTATCGTATTTGTAAATGGACGTATTAATCTTATTAAGGATTAAAAAACTCAGTTGGGGTGTCTGAGGTTTTCAGTATAATAAAATACACCTTGTATATATAAAAAACCGGCCAAGTACGAGTCAGACTCGCGCACGACACGAAGGGTTCCGTGCCATTATCTATAAAAACAGTTTTAAAAAAAGTTTGTTGTATGTGAAGCCCCCTTAAATATTTATTTTGTTTTGTTTTTATTATTTGTTATTAATTATTATAGCGGTAACAGAAATAAATAATCTGTGAAAATTTCAACTGTCTAGCTATCACGGTTCTTGAGTTACAGCCTGGTGACAGACAGACGGACGGACAGCGAAGTCTCAGTAATAGGGTCCCGTTTTTACACTTTGGGTACGGAACCCTAAAAATGGGATTAAAGTTAAGATAGATTACGCTCATCCAGAAAATCTATGGCAATGGCTTGCACGTTAATCACCTGACCCCGATCACACTGGGAGCCTAGCGGCAATTATTTTATATTCAACTAGGAAAAAATGATAATGTTCGGTTATGGCGCTTCGCCGGACGCTGCCGCGTCACGCTCGCTTCGCTCGCTCGGCTCGCGCGCTGTAGGGTTGCAGTTCACCTAACAACCTAACCGTTTTTTTCCCCTGGGGCAGGGGTCGGCAAACTTTTTAGATTAAGAGCCAGATCCCGGAAATATTACGATTTTTCGGAAGCTCAAAGAGCCACAGTACCAAATTTTAGGGAAAATTATAATTTCGGGGATATAAATAATGAAATAATTATATTTGCCTCGCGCTATTTACAATTTTTTTTGTCCGATTGTCATAAAATAACTTTTTTTTTTGGGGAACCTAAAGAGCCGCAACAAACCTTTCAAAGAACCGCATGCGGCTCGCGAGCCGCGGTTTGCCGACCCCTGCCCTGGGGGATCAGGCGGGTGAAATGGGGGCGGAAGTTTGTATGGAGGAACGATGTTCAAACGAGTTCCAAAAGCTACTATGAAGTAAAACACGTAAAGTGTCGTTAAGTAATTATTTTAATTATATAGATTATAAATACATCAAGTTGAAATGGAATACAGCGTGCTTATAGAAATAAAATACTGATATCAATTTATATACCTACTTGTTAAAAATGGAATACATCATATTGCACATTATTTATTTAAGCGTATGGCATTATATACAGTCGTTCAATACTTAGATTATAGTGTTATTTTATGAAATAGATTCTGGATCCAAAGGATAGCGTCGTTTTCGAGAGAGAACAGGTCTGCTGGACTGCCATGGTATTTCGTAAGGGGACAATCTCCAACGATATGCGCAACGTCCTGTACAGCAGCCCCGCATTCGCATGCCGGTGACTCTCGCCAACCGCACTTGGCCATGAAAGCGTTGCTTCGTCCGCATCCAGTTCGTACTCTGTTAAGCTGGCACCATACTTTCCTAGGGAGTGAGAACCCAGCAGGTTTTTCTATGGGGTTTATGCTAACTCCCATTGTTTCCGGGGTGTTAGTATTCCACTCTTGCTCCCACTTGCTATTTATGTTCAGCTCAGTGTTCACCAGCTGGCGCGCGGATTGGTATGGCGGATGTCGAGATTTCAAGCGGTGAGGTGTTGGGTTGGTAAACTCATAGTGTACGGGCAGGTTGGGGTTTGTATGTATTTTTGTAGCTTCACGGAGTAGAGTTTGTTGCCTTCTAAGATGAGGTGGTGTAATATGGCTTAGCACGGGCAGCCACTGGAGGGGTGTATTTTTTATGGCTCCGGATATGCATCTCATCGTCTGGTTTAGCTGGGTATCTACATGCGGTACATGTGCACTGTTTATCCAGACCGGCGCACAGTACTCGGCTGTTGGGTACACCAAACTCAGCCCAGTTGGGGGATGAAGTTGTTCACGTCCGCAGGAATTGCCACCAGTACCCTGCACGTGTCCCCCGGGTGGCGCTAAACGAACAACAAACCTTGGCTGCTGTACCTGTTGCTATAGAATTTGCGACCTCACAGTACCACAGTCGTTCTACTACAGACTACTACAATATAATACATATTGCACATTGATTTATATTTATAAATAACTAAACAAAAACCCAAGACGTTAAGATACTTTCGTTGCATTCTAAACCGTACATCTATTGCCATAAAGTCCATTCTTTTTAGTCTTCCATAAAAGAAATATAATAGAAATCTATTTCGATTTTATGTTTAGGAATCTATTTAGCTGTTGTATTCTCGACCGTATTACCACTAGCATTAGGTCTATCCACGACCTCCACAGTCTTCCTCGGAGGATATATCTTGTGTACCCTCTTTCTGTGGGTATATAAAGAGGCGCTCTGCCTAAAGGTGCATCCACACACCTCGCAAGACAGCGGCCGCTCGCCTGTATGTATGAATTCATGTTCGCGGAGCCCTTTTTTATCCTGAAAAGGAAACCTTAGTTAATAATTACCAAGTTAAGGTAGGTTTGGTGAGATGGGGCACAGCGAAATGTCATCCCGTTCGAATGTGGAGCAGCCCAACTGGGGAAGTACCTCCGCCTTGCAGAAGACCACAGCTATAATAACACTACTACTTGCTCTGTAGTTGTGTTGTGTTCCTGGAGGTGAGCAAGGTCGCCAGAGCTCCCGAGGATGCGTTGTGTTGAGAGCGAGGGCATTTGTTCCTTCAGCTGTTAATACGGCGAATCCTTACACATATCAAGGTTCGGCAACGCCCATGTTACTCCTTTGGAGTTGCATGCGTCTATAGGCTGTGTCCGCTTACCATCAGGCGGGCCGTACGTTCGTTTGCCACAGTTTGAGATGACATGACCTGGCTGCATTCCTCAGAGGTCTGCTTTTAAAATCCACCAATAAAATAGGGGTAAAGACGCTACATAAAATAATCAACAATGTCGTATTCTCTCGAAAAAGTATTAATAAACAACTTCTAAGTTGAAACACCCCTGACATTTTCATTTCAAAGTCAAATATCTCAAAAACGGCTGAGCAGATTTTCATGAAACATGTCTAAGAACACTCAAGATAAAATTATCTATGACGCAAAAAAACCGCATTCAAATCGGTCCATCCGTTTGGGAGTTACGATACCACAGACAGATTCACAGACACGTTAAACTTATAACAGCCCTCTCTTTGCGTCGGGGGTTTAAAATGTGGTCAGCCGTGAAAGTATAAAAAATCTAATCAATCAAATCAAAACATTTATTCGTGACCAAAACAACACAGATAGTAAAAGAAAGAAATAACAAATAAGAAACTCATTATCTTTGCCACGAAATGGACCCAGCTCAGCATGTTGCTAGCTTTGCAGCCAGCGCTGGTCTTCCGCAGGGTCCATTTGGTGAGGACACGGAAAGTAACAAAAAAAAACTAAATAAAATAAAAAATAAAAGGAAACACACACTCAACTAAAATTCAAACATAAAACTTACAAAAAAGGAATAAACAGCTTTTTTATATGAAATATTAAATAGTAAATAATAAAAAGGGCTTTAAGAGGAAATTAAAACGACATTACTTAACATTAACACCTAAGGCATAGCTGAATGTAACATTTGCAAACACGGCTTAAGTATGTACAAATTGTTTAACTCTGTACCATAAAATGATCACACAGACAAACTTGTTGACAGTTTTGTGAGACCCTGTTAATCATTAAGTTTCTATGTTCTGTTTATTATATAATAAATAAATAATAATAAAAAGCAACGCAAGAGGTTAAATAATCACAAAGTTGTAAGTGTCCAAAGTTTTAAGAAGGACATGTGCTGTCTTTTTTCCGCAAAACGCAAGTTCATATGAAACGATTGTATATAAAAACTTTTTAACAAAAAAATTAAACCGCCGAAAAAAAACTGAAAAGCAAAAAATAATAAACCTTTCTTATTTAGTTTAATAACTAAGTTCTTAAATGAATCTAAGTGTACCTAAGTAATTTTGAGTCGGCGCCAAACAATCATATAAATATTAAACCTTTTTTATTAACCATAATAACTAAGTTCTTAAATTAATCCCTTTCGTACTTAAGTAATTTTGAGTTGGCGCCGACTCAAAATTAATTAGGTACACTTAGATTCATTTAAGAACTTAGTTATTAATCTAAATAAGAAAGGTTTATTATTTTTTGCTTTTCAGTTTTTTTTCGGCGGTTTAATTTTTTTGTTTAAAAGTTTTTATTTTTCAATTTTCTGTGGCTTACTTTTGTTAATTACTAACTAAATTACTAGTTACTGACATGCAATATTTGTGATTACTCTTTGCATATGTGGTCATAAATTTCAATCAGTAAGTGAACAATCAATCGTCCCCTGTTTTCCTACCCTTAGGGTTGGAAGTTTTATTCAAAATTTATGTGGGACCAACTTCGAGGTACACCCTTTCTAATAAAAAAAGAATTATCAAAATCGGACTAATCTCTATAAAAAAAAATTACGCGTTGACTTGAGAACCTCCTTCGTTTTTTTCGTCCGTTAAAATTTATTATTAAGTATTCAAAAAGAAAGAAGGCAAAAAAATATGCCTAGTGACGAAATCCCATTCAGATATCGCAAAGAATTACGAAGCTAGAACCGTTTCAATATTGCTTGTTAGAGAGAGAAAACGCTTGCAGTTAGTGACGTCACAATCTGCGAGCGTAATAGCAAATGACAATCGTTTCATATGAAGTTGCGTTTCGAGGATGATGTCCTTAATACTTTGGACACTTATAACTTCGTTATTATTTAACTTCTTGCGTGGTTTGTTTTTAATTTCTTCTCCTCCATTTGACAAAATTTTTCGAGAAAAAACGTTATTATTGATTATTTTATTTAGTGTCTACACCCCTATTGGGTTCCGCGATTTATGGTTATTCCAAAACTTACATAGATATATTTCTTAATACAGGGTGACATTTTAATCAGTGTCCAAATTCAAGTATAAGATTCTTCAGCAAAATTATAAATAGGTTTTTTTTGTTTCATATCATTCAGTACAAAAAAAATTAGTAATTGCTGCTTAAAGTTATCCCAAAAAAACCTTACCGCGCGGGTACCTCAGCGGGTAGTAAGGTTTGCGCACGGCACGCCTCCCCTCCCTCGGCCCCGCCCCGCTCCGCGCGGTACTGAATGCTCAGTAACCACGCTGTACGGATAATTCTTTTGGGATAGACATTTTTTTTTTTCAAGAATGTAGTCTATTAGTGATACCAAACGCCTACAAACAATTTGGACACTGATTAAAATGTCACCCTGTGTAACGTATTTAGCTGATAGTGAAAAAGAAATCTGATTCCGCAAGAAATTTATCGCAAGCCTCCATAGGCTACGGTATCCATACCATCAGGCAGGCCGTACCCTTTTTTGCCACCTAGAATTAAGAAAGGGACGCGACGTCACTCACCCGGAACGCCTTGCCACACTGCTGACAGATCTTGTCGCGTGGGCCTTCCTTGACGCCCTGGTGGGCTCGCCTCACGTGCCGCGTGATGCAACGCCGAGTCGCCAACGCCTGACAAAATTGCACTGATTTCAGTACAGCCTGCAGAACAACTAACGATACTGTGACTATTTATACAGCTTACAACGCGTCTTTACGAATAAATAAGTTACTAGCTAAAAATGTTTTTTGGTAAAATATTCTTCGGCTGATTGTTTTTTAGGGTTCCGCACCCAAAGGGTAAAACGGGACCCTATTACTAAGACTTCGCGTAAGACTTCGCTTTCTGTCTGTCACAAGGCTGTATCTCAAAAACCGTTACAGCTACAGTTGAAATTTTCACAAATTATGTATTTTTTTTGCCACTATAACAAATACTAAAAACAAAATAAATATTTAAGGGGGTCTCCTATACAACAAACGTGTTTTTTTCCGTTTCGATAGATAATGGTACGGAACCCTAGGTGCGTGAGTCCGACGCGCACTTGGCTGGTTTTTTTTGCAGTCATTATACTGCTCGTTACGAGGGTAAAGTGAACCCAAACATAAAAAATATATATTAGGGGACAATCTTACACAAATCGTCCTATTCCCAAACTAAGCAAAGCTTGTACTATGGGTACTAGACGACGATAAACATTTCAATTCAACAATTCATAGAAAAAACAGGCTAAAGCGGTCGTAACGAAGATTTTTTCTTGTAGATTGGGAGTTGGTATGGCGGCCATAGCAACTCCCTCTGTCTGTTTTGACAAATAATTTACTTTAAAAACAAAGTTTAAACCGACTACAATTTAGCACTCCGCCAAGCCACGAGAAAATTTCCTATTTTTTTTACAATTTACCAGATGAACTGATTTCCGAATTTTCCGATAGCAAATGCGTTGATTACTATAGAAAAAAACCGAATCGCTTTATGTAGGCCGATAATATTTGAGGATTTCCATCGATTCCCCAAGATCATGACCAATGGCACTTCATTAGTTCCTATTTCAACGGAATCTTATCAGAACCTGTGACGTACTTTTGCACTTTTAAGTACATAATTGAGGAATTCGATAAGTCATCTGTGGTCTTCATCATCAATTCCTCGCCACCAAATTTATGATTCCGGATGTAAATACACGAGTTATAACAGAAAATACCAAAATCACTACACGCGTGCCTAATAAAATTGAGGAGTCCCCTCAATTCCCCATGGATCCTATAATCTAAATGAATTTTTGAAAAAATGGGACCCACCTGGAAGTATATACATACAACAAAAAAAATTTTTTTCGAATCGGCTCATCAATGACGGAGTTCTGAGGTAACAAACATTGAAAAAAAAAAAAAAAAAAATACAACCGAATTGAGAACCTCCTCCTTTTTTTTGAAGTCGGTTATTAAGTATGCGCATTCAATATTTTCTTTGTGCTTTGTATCAATGTGAAATGGTTAATTTTATAATACTGTTGCGATGGGGTTATAATATCGGTTTCGTTGCGGTGGAGATAACACATTCAGCAAAGCATTTGAAAATTCACCGTCTGCTTACAATTCGTCTATGACTAAGTGGTATATAGTACCTATGTTTGTTATTATATCATCTCTAAGGAAGAGCGGTGTCTCTTGCCACAGGCATCATGATTGCTTAAAAAGAGGCACCAGCCTGAATATTCGTAAAAAGTTTGAGTTTTTGAATGAACATTTTTTTTATACGCCCTATAGAGATGGTGTGAAGGTTCGATCCCAGCGACCGGTAATGAGATGTTTTCAAAAATCTAGCGATAGATATAAAAACGCAGTGACAATACCTTGCCACAGACGGGGCACTTGTGCTGCGTCTGCCCGTTGTGCTGGTAGTTGAAGTGGTCCCTGAGCTCGCCGCGCGACCGGTAACCCTTATCGCACACGTTGCATTTATACCTGTGAAGAATAATATCCTGAATAAACTTATTTATTTGTTTAAACTTTATTGCACAAAACCAAAATAATTTACAAATGACGGACTCATTGCTGTGTATTAGGTCAGTCAGCAGGTATTTTTGCCCTACAAACTAACTAAATGGTGGTATAGAAAATGTTTTAATTTGTATTGCTTAAGTATAGGCTAGTCATACAAAAAGATGTACAAAGGCGAGCGTATCCCTAAGGAATCTCTTCCAGCTAACCTTTGAGAAAATTAGTTAACAAAAACATGTGGGGAAATTATGAGTTAAGTAAAACGATGCGTTTTTTCACCATAAGCGGAGATGCTCACTATGTTAACTACATTTTGGGTGAGAAGTGTCACCTTGGGGTACGCGTGAGCTGACTTGAATATGTCCTTGTTGGCGCGCTTTAGTAAACTTTAGGCAGTGTTGATATATTTGTTGGTTTAATATAAAAAGGATTTGTCATACAATGGCGTTTTATGTACACATATTGTAGCCGAAGACGCAAACCAGCCCTGGCCCTCATGCCATTCGGTCTAAAAACGGCTCCCGCAACATTCCAAAGTGCACACACCGGATATACTTACTTAAGTATGGTAGAGGAGCCAGGTGGAGTCGGGAGGTAAAGCACATGTGGCAAACAAGCACACGGCCTGCCTTATGGTAAGTAACAACGTAGCCTATGGACGCTTGCGTCTCTAATGGAGGAATTGAGTATTCGTCCTGCCAGCAGGTCCCTCGCTCTCAACACAGTATATGGGAACACTGGGCTTACTTTATTTTTTACAAGCTTTTATTTAACTTGCCCTGTTAGTATGTGACAAATCTTGCGTTAAATTTGACCCACTTCCCGGTGACAGATTGAGCTGAAATTTTGGATATGAGTATAGGTTGGATGACAATTCAATATTATGGTACCATCGAGCTGATCTGATGATGTAGACAGAAGGCGGCCATGAGAACTCAGTACTTAACCGACGTAACTCCGTTGAGTTTGGGTTCGTTAGAATCGTCTCTAATGAGTAGTCGATGATGGTATACAGAAAAGTACAGTCGGCAATAAAAGCTTGTACCAAAAAATGAAATTTTTGACAGAAACTTATTTTATCGAATGACCGTACTCACTTAAGTATGTCTTTGGTGGCGTGCGCCTGAGTGTACTTGAGGTGGTGCTCGTACGAGGCTCTGCTGACGAAGCTCTTCGCGCACTCGACGCACGCGAACTGCTCGCGCCGGGAGTGTATCCTGGCGTGGACCTTCAGCAAGTCCACGCGCACCAGCTTGAGACAGGTCGGGCATTGCTCGCGAGGCGGCGGCGTGAGGTGCACCCTGGTAAACATCCGATTTAGGCTTCCTTCACACGGCATTGTTCTGCACGTTTTTTTGCAGTATACATCATCACGTATACATAGTGGCACATACTTCATGCATAGTACCGTTCATACGTCGTTTGTACTGCATAAAACCGTACATTGTTTATACGTTTAATCGAATACTCACCGGACTTGTCAAGCAAACCGGATGAACAATAACGTATTCGGTTTGCAGTGGCAGGTAGTATAGCTCTGTTTCATTCACACGGCACGAAGTCGTACGTTTTTTACCGAATAGCAACCGAAAATAATTGAAAAACTTTTTTTCACCATTCTTAAGTTTCATAGCACTTTGCAAATGTTTTAAAACGCGCTGTTTATTCTATTATTGGATTTAGCCAAAACCTTCTGTTTTGCCGATGGCGAAACTCTCGTCGCTTGCGATACCAAAATAAAAAGACAATAAAACGTGGATCCATCACGGACGTCTACTCACTGTGATGTTCACGTGAATACTGTGGTTATTCGTTTTTTTTCACGCACGAAACTCTGCCGTGTGAACACGCAGTTGATCGTACGTTGAAAATCGAATAATTAGAAAAACGTGCAGGACAATGCCGTGTGAACGAAGCCTTAGTGTTTGACAGTAACACAGTAGTTAAAGGTGGGTCCGCTGCGCCGTGTTTTCGATGTTTTTAAACATCTAACATGTTTTGCCAATCAAAACAATACCCTATTTGTATGCCGAAACTGACGGATGGGATGACATGTTAGATGTTTAAAACATCGAAAACACGGCGCAGCGGATCCGGCTTAACTGTCAACTGATTTCTGGTTGTATAAGCCGCGTTTAAGCGCAACCGATAACTAGGCTTGTGTAGTACATGTACTAAGAACTAAAAATACCTAATTCCCGACACTGTACTAGACCGAACTATTCCGCAACGGTTCTGCTCTTTAGTACGTTTAGTTCACCA
Organism: Epinotia demarniana; assembly: GCA_945867215.1. Classification (NCBI taxonomy): domain Eukaryota; kingdom Metazoa; phylum Arthropoda; class Insecta; order Lepidoptera; family Tortricidae; genus Epinotia; species Epinotia demarniana. The sequence goes on along the minus strand of OX244284.1, from coordinate 1,293,218 downwards.
GGAGCGAGAACCAGAGAGAGAGAGAGAGAGAGAGAGAGAAGAGCGAGCAGTGACACTGACAGCAAAACGATGCGATCCGAATGAATGACCGAGCGACCGAACGTAAGTATCCGACTGGCTCTCGGCGTGCACGAGCGACAAGGAACGATCTGTGTGAACAGAATTAGTGTACTAGTGAACTAAATGAACTAAAAGACCGAACTAGTACATTTGAGCGATTGTACTAGTTTGGAGCGATCCGCTCAGTGACCGAGCGCGCACAAGTCCACCGATAACAGCCAGTCCCAAAATGATACCACTGTTGCTTCTCCTATAAAACTTGTACAAAGTACAAATATCAATTAGTACAGAACTGGCTTTAGGTCATTATCATCGGGGAAAATTCTATAGCGCCATCCAGGAATCGACCCGAACGGTACAGCGCCATCTAGCGGCCAACTCGACGAAACTAATGTACGATGACACACGGCTGAACACAGCTAATATTGCTCAAAGAGTAATCCGAAAAGCGGTCCCATCTGAAGATCAGCAATACAGGGTGTTTTTTTAACCGTCTTAGAGCCGAAGCCCAGATAATGTATACATTACATAGAACTTTAAAAAATGTTTTTTTTTTCAGTTTTTTTTTTTTAACTTTTTTTTTAAATGCATAAAATATTGTTTTTTTTGTATTAATATTAATTTTCATCATCCAGCTGAGTGACCGCAGTGTCCGCTAGCCGCCATCTTATGTAGATAGGTACGAACTCTAACCGGGTGAATGAACTTCGCTCCGTGCGCCATAGAGAATTTTTCAAACTTAATTACCTTTTATTACTAAAAACAACAAACAATTTTTTTTTTCACGAATGGATAGTACCTTTTGGATACTTTCAGTGGGCTTCGGCTCTAAGACGGTTAAAAAAACACGTTGTATTAAGATAAGCTTCGACAGGTCCGCATTGCACTCATCTGACACATGCGCAATGCGCATACGTATGTAAGATTGTCCCCAAATATTTATTAATTTATTATTTATTCTATTCCATTCCATTGTAATACGCACTGTTCGTGCCGGCTCAGGTTGTTCTTGAAGGCGAACCTCTTCCCGCACGTGGAACACTCGAAGCCGGCCCTGTGCTGTCTCTGGATGTGTTTCCAACGCTGGTTCTTGTTCCTGTAACCACAATACAACAGACGCTGTTTATTGCGTATGCAATTTATTGTATATGCAATTTATTGCACATTCCAGGGCAAAAATTTGTGTGATGAACACGAATATTTGTTTCTGAGTCATGGATGTTTTCTACGTATTTAAGTATTTATATCTATTATATATATCGTCGTCTAGTACCCATAACACAAGCCTTACTGAGCTTACTATGGGACTAGCTCGATTTGCGTAAGATTTTCCCCTTATATTTATTTATTTATTATTTTATTTATTTTATTATTTATTCCACATATCGCGTATGCAGTTTATTGTGTATGCAATTTATTGCGTATGCCATTTATTGCGTATACAATTTATTGCGCATGCAATTTGTTGCGTAAGCAAATTATTGCTATCGAGGTATCTCAATAACAATACAGGACACGGGGGATATAAGCCAAGGCAAACAATAGGCGGTCTTATCGTTATCGCTATTGATGGAGTGACGTCTTCCACACAACCTTTGGGAAGCGGCGAGTAAATAAACAAACATAATCAAGAAACTGAAAGCTTACTCGAAATGTTTGTTGCACTCCGAACACGGGTAACCATAGACAGTGGGCAAGTCTAGCATCGCCCGAGACCCTTGCTCCTTAGTCTCTGCACTCTGTAAAAATATTAGGTATACTATACAAATACCGTTTTTTGTGCACCTCATTAAAAGTACCGTTAATAGTTCAGAACACAAGGAATATAAGCGGAGGTAAACAACAATCGGGGGGGTCACTAAATAAAATAATCAATGTCTTATTTTCTCGAAAAAGGATTAAGAATGTAGTTAAATGGAGAAAAAATCAGCGCGAAAGGTTAAATAATTACGAAGTTATCTGTGCAAAGTTTTAATGTCCCTTTTTCGCAAAACGCTACTTCATATGAAACGATGACGCTTGAAGATTATGACGTCACTAATAGACCATCGTGTCGACGCGGCCCCCCGGCAGCATCGCCTAACGTGACGTCACACACTGTTTGCGTTTTCTCTCTAACAAGCAATATTAAAACGGTTGTAGCTTCGTTATTCTTTAAGATATCTGAATGGGATTTTCGTCACTAGCCATAATTTTTTGCCTTCTTTCTCTTGGAGTAATAATAATTTTCAAGTCTACCTCCGTATTGGTCTTATCGCTAAAGAGCGGACCAGTCATGAGACGTAGTTGTATTGGGACCAGTGAGTGAGTGGGGTGGGTTGGGTGTAGTTGGGCGTAGTTGTGTTGTGGGTTGTATAAGGACTATTTGACGACCGCTTTAGCCTAGTTGGTAGTGACCCTGCCTACGAAGCAAGAGGTCCTGGGTTCGAATACCGGTAAGGGCAAAAATTCGTGTGATGAGCATGAATATTTGTTTCTGAGTCATGGATATTTTCTACGTATTTAAGTATTTATATCTATTATATATATCGTCATCTAGTACCCATAACACAAGCCTTACTGAGCTTACTATGGGACTAGGTCGATTTGTGTAAGATTGTCCCCTTATATTTATTTATTTATTTTATTAAAAAAATTTGCTTGATAAATTTGAATGACTTAAATGATGGAAGAAATAACATACGTTTTTCCTTTTCACATGCTTATGCGTTTTCAAATGCTTGCTCATGTCCGACATATTGTAGCACGTTCGGTCACAGAGAACACACGAATGCCGTGTGTAGTGCTCCGACTTGTGGGCGGGTAGACCATCGCTTTTTACGTAACACAGGCAGACAAGGCACTGTGCTTGATCGTTTTTCTGTGGAATATGTTTTTAGGTTATGAATTCCTAATTTGTCGTATTTAATTAATAGTGTTCAGCCTGTTTGCTTTTCCGGTATCCGTGCCTCAAAGGAAAAGCCGGCCAAGTGCGAGTCGGACACGCGCACGAAGGGTACCATTATCTATAAAAACGGCAAAAAATAATGTATGTGGTATGGGAGCCCCCTTAAATATTTATTTGATTCTATTTTTAACATTTGTTGTTATAGCCGCAACAGAAATATATCATTTGTGAAAATTTCAACTGATTAACTATCATCATTCATGATCATGAGATACAGTCTGGTGACAGACGGACATACAGACAGACAGATGGACGCGTGGAGGTTTAAAGGTCTGCAGTCCCTTGGAGCTGAATAAGATTGATATTCCGTTTTATTCAGCAGAGCAAAGCACCAAATTTCTTAGTAAAAACATGGACACGAATATATTGAAGAATGTAGGATGTTGAAAATGGCCGGAACGGCTTCGAGAAAAGGATGGTACGGCCATGCCTCTTTGTTTTGCTGGACTTGGTGGGGGCACTTCCGTGCCCCCAGATACTGTAATATTGAAGATGAAAGTCCTTTCATAAATGTACATGAAACCTATTATAGCTAATTTATTACCATTTTACAAATGATTGAAAAAAGTTACCGCCACATGATGGTCTTCATTATGCCTCTCCAGGCTAATTTGACTCTTGAAAACCTCCACACAAGACTCGCATTTGAATGGCGCTTCTACAAAACTTTCCGCCATCTTTCTTTTTACCCTACACTCTGTCATTTCTTCTTCAACCATGGTTGTTGTCACGAAGTAATCATTATAATTATTACAGATTTCCATTTTCTTCAATCTTTTCATTTTTCTTTTACATTTTACTGTGTTTTCTTCTGTCCGACAGTCTGCCTTTAGTTTCTTCTTTCTGACCTTACCATTTTCTATCTGACAATCAGTATCCGACTTCAGTTTTCTAATCGTACTATCCTCATCATCTTCTATATGACCAATGTATGACATACAATTGTCATGTAATTCTGAAAGTGGTATGTCATCTAAATCATCAGTTTCAGTCTTTATATCCAAGCCGCAGTCTATGAAATTGTCAGTTTCCTGTATGTCAGATACTATTGTGACGTCGTAGGAAGCTTTGTGGCAGCGGGCGAGGCGAGTGAGGCAGCTCAACGATTTCGTCTGTGAATACGAAAGGAAATAGATGAAATAGAAAAACATGTATTCGTGGCTATTCCCTCTCATACATGAGAGGAGGCCTGTGCCCATATTCGTGGCACAGCAACAAATGGAAAACAAAAGACGCATGTCACGAAATCGTACCAACTCAGGGTGCAGCTGGCAATAACCAGCGTTCGTCTTCCGTTGGAAACATTCGGTCATTTCAGTGAAACCATCCAGTGGTTTCAGTGAAACCATTCAGTGATATCAGTGAAATCATTCAGTTATTTCAGTGAAACCACGGCGGGATGATGATGTTGAACGCACTCTGCTACATGAATACAGACTTAATGCCTTAAACAGTCTCTACCACGCAACCGCAGGGCTAAGTAAAAATATAAAGTTATGTTGAATCTCTCCAAAAGTCCTTGACCAACGACCGAGGCAGATTTTTATCGAGTAAAAAAAGCATCTCTCTCCCTCGCATACACTTTCTAAAAACATGTTTTTCTAGGTTTCAAAAACTTGAAAATCCAGCGTAGTCGAAAGTGGGGCAATGGCATCTATCTCACCTATCCATATAGTGTAGATTTCATTTTATTGTTCTCTGGTTAGAATTATGTGAAAGACAGCATTTGCGTGTGATTTTCTCATAGTTCTAGAACAAGCGTACCGCCTGATAGTAAGCGGTCACCATAGCCTATGGGCGCTTGACCCCCAGGGGCGTCACATACGCTTTGTCTACCCAAAAGCCGTCTGCTCCCAGACATAAATATCGCCATTTTCGGTTTTAGGCTTTAAAGAAACAAGGATAATTGAACGGCCTTAATAGTTTTAACGAGGCTTTCATTTTTAAAACAACTGGCTCTCTATTAAACAAGCTTTCCCGGGGGCTTTGTCCGCGTAATACAAAGAAAGCAGGCAGTCTCGAGATGAAATTTAGCCGACAACCATCCAGAAAGTCTATTCTACCCGAAGCTCACAAAGAAGATTGGGTAAGCCGTTCCAGAGATTACCTATTAGGGATTTGCCACGTTAAGGTCAGGTCAAGCCCGCATTATGTATGACGGTTTTCAATTTGACCTGACCGCAGACCGCAGAACGCATCCAGTGTGGCATATCCCTTACATACAAACTGACAAAGCTACAATCACACATACTTTTCCTCTATAATCCATACTAATATTATAAATGCGAAAGTGTGTGTGTGTGTGTTCGTTTGTTTGTCAGTCTTTCACGGCAAAGCGGAGCGCCGAATTGACGTGATTTTTAAGTGGAGATAATTAGTTGTTTAGTAGTAGAGACATAGGATAGTTTTTATCCCGGAAATCATCCCCTAAGGGGGTGAAATAGGGACGGGGGTAAAAGTTCCACGCGGACGGAGTAGCGGGCAGAAGCTAGTATTAGTATACATATAGATTCAAGTATGGGTGTTTTGTCTTCCTAATTTGCAGCTAAGCTGCAGAGAAAGCCATAGAAGTATGCAGGGGGTCAGTGCAGTTGACTGTACATATTTATAGAAAAGTCACTCACATCATCATCAGACAGCTGCCTCTGTGCGGTGCAGGCCTGGCGCCTGAAGCGGGCGATGTTCCGCATGAGCGCGGCACACTCCCAGCAGATGAAGAGGCTGGCTGCTTCCTTGTTGAAGTTACTCACATCATGCCGGCCCTCGGCTATAACGGACAGCTGCCTCTGTGCGGTGCAGGCCTGGCGCCTGAAGCGGGCGATGTTCCGCATGAGCGCGGCACACTCCCAGCAGATGAAGAGGCTGGCTGCTTCCTTGTTAAAGTTACTCACATCATGCCGGCCCTCGGCTATAACGGACAGCTGCCTCTGTGCGGTGCAGGCCTGGCGCCTGAAGCGGGCGATGTTCCGCATGAGCGCGGCACACTCCCAGCAGATGAAGAGGCTGGCTGCTTCCTTGTTAAAGTTACTCACATCATGCCGGCCCTCGGCTATAACGGACAGCTGCCTCTGTGCGGTGCAGGCCTGGCGCCTGAAGCGGGCGATGTTCCGCATGAGCGCGGCACACTCCCAGCAGATGAAGAGGCTGGCTGCTTCCTTGTTAAAGTTACTCACATCATGCCGGCCCTCGGCTATAACGGACAGCTGCCTCTGTGCGGTGCAGGCCTGGCGCCTGAAGCGGGCGATGTTCCGCATGAGCGCGGCACACTCCCAGCAGATGAAGAGGCTGGCTGCTTCCTTGTTAAAGTTACTCACATCATGCCGGCCCTCGGCTATAACGGACAGCTGCCTCTGTGCGGTGCAGGCCTGGCGCCTGAAGCGGGCGATGTTCCGCATGAGCGCGGCACACTCCCAGCAGATGAAGAGGCTGGCTGCTTCCTTGTTAAAGTTACTCACATCATGCCGGCCCTCGGCTATAACGGACAGCTGCCTCTGTGCGGTGCAGGCCTGGCGCCTGAAGCGGGCGATGTTCCGCATGAGCGCGGCACACTCCCAGCAGATGAAGAGGCTGGCTGCTTCCTTGTTAAAGTTACTCACATCATGCCGGCCCTCGGCTATAACGGACAGCTGCCTCTGTGCGGTGCAGGCCTGGCGCCTGAAGCGGGCGATGTTCCGCATGAGCGCGGCACACTCCCAGCAGATGAAGAGGCTGGCTGCTTCCTTGTAAAAGCCTTCCTGTTAGTGATACAAGAATAAAATGATGATTAGTCAGTCTAGTATTTTTATTTATCGGGTAGTGGCTATTTTGGGTTATAAAAGCTCTTTTGTCACTTGCTGCTCTGCATTGCTGATCTAAAGTAAGCACCAGTTGAAAACGAAACAAAAGTAAACAAACAATGTATTGAATTAGACATATTAAATGTATGCATATCTTTTGCAAGGCCTTGTCTTCGCGGCTGGTCCAAGCAACTGGTGACACCAGAGCTGGCGCTTACCTCTCGCAACGAATTTCCATCGCGATTCAGAGAGCTAATGCTGCCAGCGTAATGGGGTCCATGCCCCAGTCTGACCTCCTAGAGGCGGTATCCTTTTTATAACTTCCCGTTTTATAATTTTCATTTTTAGTTAGAGCCAATTGTGTTTTTTATTATTATTATTATTATCTTGTATTTGTGCTTAAGCTAGCTTTAATTTTTATTGGATATTTACTGTTATTATTAATATAGTGCCGGATCACTGCTCTATGCCGATGACCTGAAGCTGATGTATGGCGTGCAACAGCTTTCAGACTGCAAAGCACTACAGGAAGACATTGATCGGTTATATCGGTGGAGCATTCAAAACAAGCTTCTGTTTAATATAGATAAATGCTCAGTAATGACCTTTGGGCGTATCCATAATCCCATTCAAGCCAAATATACATTGGGAACGGAACTATTAACTCGCGTAGATACCGTCAAGGACCTGGGTGTCATATTCGACTCACGCCTCACCTTTCATGACCACATAAAAGCGTTAGCCTCGAATTGTTTCAGAAGGTTGGGGTTCGTGATCAGGAATGCGCGTGATTTCGACCATCCTAGGGCTATACAACTCATATTCACCGCCCTAGTTAGAAGCAAAATTGAGACAGCATCTATAATTTGGAATCCGCATGAAGCTATTTACACCCTGCTACTGGAAAAAATCCAAAAAGCCTTTTTACGGCTTCTTTATAAGAAAAAATATGGATATTATCCATTTTTATATCCCACAAAATTTATTTTGGGCGTATTAGGTTTTAATTCACTTGAGGTGAGACGTAACTGTATGTTACTAACGAGCGCTTGCAAAATCTTGCGAGGTGGTTCAGATTGCCCTGAGCTGGTGGGTCAGGCGGTGCGTCTGCTAGTCCCCTCGCTGTCTAGGATTAATTTTCGTCCGCGTAACCGGCTATTGCTAGCTCCGCCAGAGGCGCGCACAATAGCGCGCAAAAACTCTCCTTTTGTCAGAGCTCTACACAGTCTCAATGCGCTTCTTGCATCAGCACCGGATGTGGACGTTTTTGGAAGTAGTTGGGGAACTGTGTATCGCGAATGCTTAAGGTACTGTGAGATGATGGATAGACGTAATTCTTCTGTCGTGTATTAAAATGCAGGGTATAATTGTATATATAATTAGTAATTCACAGTGACTTAGTTTTTAACTGTAATGCTGTGTAATTATTTTAAATAAATAAATAAATAAATATTTTTTAATTTCCATGTTAAAGACTTAATCTGTAATTTATAATAAATATTAAACATCAAATTCAATACATTGTTTGTTAACATTTTTATCGTTTTCAATGGGTGCTTACATTATTGTGGTTGGCACTTACTACTCGTATAATTAATTCTAGGTCCTGCAATCATTGCTCAGGGGCAAAACTCCAGTAAGTAATGTATGAAATGTTATTTAAGATTATTTAAAGTGCCAAGGGGAGGCCTTTGCCAAAGGGCAGACTGTCACAAACGAAAGCATCCTAGATGTCAGAATCTCAAATTAGAATAAGTGATATGTAAAAGTCAGTAATAAAGGCTCTATTTATTTATTAAAGTGTGAATAAGGCAATGTTTTTTTCAATCTTAGTTGAAAGTGTATAGGACATTTTGTCAGTGTATACCATATCACCCTTAGTAGTTCTTGGTAAACAATCATTTGTATGCTTGCTTGCATGCTGAATGCAAGAACTTTTACACAATACCATATGACCAGACGGAGTATGTGACTGTATTTTTACAAATAGTCATTTTTGTTTACTTATAACCACTGAAAAGTGACTATAGACAAAGATATAGATATGGCTAAAGTTACAAAACTTGTAAACAGTAAAGTCAAAGAACATATTTAATAACCAATTATACTCTGGATGTTTAGGTATTTAAAAGAATGTAAACAAACAAAACTATGTGACTTCGGTCATTCAGCCAATAAGATTGAATTGATTGCTGTGAATAGCAACCTTTTGTATCTATGGTATTATCTTATTGGCTGAATGACCAAGTCACGTGGTTTTGTTTGTTTACATTCTTTTAAATACCTAAACGTCCAGACTATAGACAAGCACATTTGTATAAAAAAGAAAATTAAAGCAAACAATTGTATACTTATTAAAGTTAATTGTATGCAGTCAACATCAGTTGTTTCAACTGCCTGCCTGATTAATAAATAATATAAGATTTGAAATTTTTTTCAAAGATTCCAGATTCATAGATTCAAAGATTCAAAATATTTATTTGCTCTGAATACAGTAAGCTTAGGTGGTAAAATACAATGTGTGCTGTGTATTCAGCCTGCGTACAAGCATGCAAACATTTGCAGGGGCGATGCTACATAATACATGTTAAAGACAAAATAATAAATACAATAGTCAAAGTTAAAAAGTCAATTGAAATAGTTATATAGTAATAAAAATAAAACAAGCAAACGATTAATTATTATGAAATGTCAGTTATGTATAAATGTCATAATCTAAATATTTTTTAACACTATAAAAACATTTGTCCAAGAGCCAGGCAGTCAATTTTGATTTAAAACTATTTCCTTTTAGTAATTTTGCTAAATAGCTCTTCTAAACAACTACTCTACTGTACTTTGAGTTGAGCTATCAAAAATATCGTTATCTGGTGCCCGTAACAGACCCATGGAGCTTTTTACTATGGGGCTATCAGAATTTGTGTAAGATTGACTTGTTTGATACTCTTGGTAACACAGGGTCTGTGTGTGGATTTATGATTTTAAATGCCTATGACGGCCAAAAAGGAATGTGAATTGACTAGAATAGAATACTTTATTGCTCTCATGTAGACATTACATCAGCTCTTAAATATATTATAGTCAGAGAAATTAGTTACATACATACATACATTCACACCTTTATTCCCAAAAGGGGTAGGCAACGCACGTGAAATGTATGTTCCAGCCCCACTTTTAGCATAAATGTGGGTATCACAGATTGACTAAATGTGATATTGCAGTGATAGGTTGCTAGCCCATCGCCCACAACACACTTCAACCCTGGTCCCTTAGTCGACTTTTGCGACACCCACAGGAAGAAAGGGGGTGGTGAAATTCTGACCCGAAACCACACGGGTCCCGACACCACACGGGTGAAATTAGTTTTATGCAATATATTTGAGGACAATTCAAATACGAATTTTCGGAAAGAAATGCTTAACTATATAAAACTTATATAAACTTTTTGCAGGGAGATTCATCATATTATATAGGGCTACTGAACTCTATCTAGAAGCTGATATTTAATAGCATAATAATAAACTTACCCTGTACGCTTCAGAATCGTAAGATAGAAGCGAATAAAGGTTGTTTACCCCATCATTTATTCGGCACAATTTGGACAACCTGCGGTCACTACTTAAACACGTACAACATAGCGTTTTTAAAGCTATTTCTTCGGTATCCTCCATGACCCGTTATAAGTAATTTATAAATGACTTGAGATCAAATCATTAATCATTTACGGGATTCTACCATATCATTATTTCTGCAAAAACAGAGTAATTGATTATTGGGATTATTATTTTGACGGACCATGATTTTTTTTTTTTTTTTTTAAATTCGTCCATTCGGACAGGCTAAGACCATGGGCCATACTGCCTAGTCTTCAGTAAGTATAATTTCATTTGATCGAATCCAGTAATAACGTCTTCAGTAGTTTCAAATCAGAAGTCTCTAGTCCAATAAATATGTCTTCAGTTATTTCCAATTCATATGAACAAATCTAGATATTGAGTCATCAGTATTATCAACATATGTGTCAAATCCAAAAAATAAGTCTTCAGTTGTTCCAATCCAATTCATGAAGTCAAATCCAGTAATAAAGTCTTGAGTATGTTCCAATAAAAACGTCAAATCCAATATTTAGCTCTTCAAAAAAGCTTACACCTCATCCAGACATTCCAAAAAGTCATTTGACCAACAAAATATAGGTACAATGCTTCAATAAAAATATATACAATTTTAAGCAAGTTTTAAATTTAGCGTCATATTTACAGCATACACACAGTATTATGTACAAAATTAAACAAAGGTAAATAAGTAGACGACTCCTTCAACAAATCAGTTACTGAAAGCGGGATTCGATTAGAAGCTCCATAAATCTCAAGCAACTCATCCATCAGCACTAGGCGCTGAATGCCAAAGGATGAGCAACTAAACAGAATGTGATCTATAGACTGAACCTCTTGCTTTTGACAATGATCGCAATAAGGGGAAGAGACAAAGTTTTTACGATGGAGATGAAAATTTAAACGACAATGACCAATGCGCATACGAGTAATTATGGTGTAAAACCTACGATGCATGTAAGTTTTAAACTTACAAAACCAAGGCTTACTATTAACTTGGTTATCTAACAAAGCATACAAATGAGCCTTATTCTCAACTTCTGTAAAATGATACCAATGTCTTCCCCAAAGAACAGTCATACGCTGTTTTAGATTACTTATAATATCAGAATATGGCAAGGTCACAGCTAAGTCCCTGCTGTCGGGAACCAGGGACAAGTCAGATGCATTAGCAATAGTTCTAGCTAGGTAGTCGGCGTTTTCATTACCAGAAACTCCTTTATGAGACGGAACCCATACAAAATCTATTTTAATACCAATTAAAGATAGTTCTAACCATAATTCTTTAATGGAAAAAATTAGATAGCAAGTGCTAGCATTCATTTTGTTACTCGATAAACTTATTAATACACTCATACTATCGCTTACTATGACCCATTCTTTACTATATTGATTATGTTCTTTAACATGTTTCAAAGCAAATAAGATGGCAGTTGCTTCAGCGGTAAAGATACTTGCATTTTTATTGATATTAAACCCAATACCTTTATTAATTTCAGGTTGATAAATTGCAAAGGAAACAGCATTATTATTTTTGGCACCATCCGTATAAATAAATTTACAATTAGACCATTCTGACAACAATAAATAAGCCTCCTCTTTGGAAGTTAGCTTTGAATCTATTACAATTTTTATATCGGGATATTTACTCTTAAAAGAGCCTGTGTAACAGGGAAGAAGGTCATTATCAAGATGTATATTTAACTCCTGCAAAGAGTGAAAGAAAGAAGTAAAATCCTGAAGAACATACATGTGCCTTTGAAAAGGCGCTGATTGGAAATAAATCAAGTTGTGAAGAAGATCGTTCTTAGGCAAGCTGTATAACTTTAAAATAAATCTTTCTTTTAAATAACGAAATCTAATATGAATAGGAGGAAGATTCGATTCAATTTGCATAGCAGCGATAGGACTAGTTTTAAATGCACCCAGTATTGTCCGCATACATTTGTTTTGTATTTTATCTAATGAATTTACAATTTTATCATCTCCAGCAAAACATAGAAAACCATATTCAAAATGACTTCGAACTAGAGACTTATACAAGATTAACAAAATTTTGGGGTCTGCACCCCATGAAGTGGCGCACAGCGATTTTAACACATTGTATGCTTTGTTAGCTTTGGTTATAATACTGTCAGCATATTTTATCCAGGAAAGTTTTGAAGTAAATATAACACCTAAAAACTTTATTAGATCATATGAAATAGGCAGTGATATGTCATTGTACAAAACTGTGGGCAAACACATGCTTTTGCGACCAAAAATAAAAACTTTGGTTTTAGTCGAATTTACATCTAAGTTCAGATAAGCAAAGTATTTATGTAAGTTGATTAATGCCTCATTAATAGTCAAAGCTAATTGATTTAAATCAGATCCTGACACATAAACAACCAAATCATCTGCATACTGCAGATTTTTAACCTTTGTTCCTAGAATAAGATTTAGTCTCCTAATGTACAAAATAAAAATTAAAGGGGATAAGATACCTCCTTGACAAACCCCTAAAGAAGATAATCTTGGGCCATATAAGTGATTGTTAAATTTAACAAAAACCTTCCTGTTTGTTAAAAACATTTGTAAGAAATTTATTATTTTGCCAGGTAACCCTATCATTGACAGCTCTCTACATAAAACGGAAATATTGACACTGTTAAATGCACCTGCAATGTCAAAGAATACCGAAAGAAGATACTGATTATTATATATGCTGTTAAGTGCATCAAGTTGCAACTGACAAATACTCTCACGAGAAGACCGACCTTTACGAAAACCAAACTGATTGCAGGGTAACAGACCATTTTGTTCGACAAAAAATTCCAACCGTTGCTTTAGAAGCTGTTCAAAAACCTTTCCTACACAAGATGTGAGTGCTATAGGTCGATATGAGTCGGGTAACAATTTATCTTTATCAGGCTTTAAAATTGGGACCAAGCAATCTGTTTTCCAATCATCAGGAATTAAGTTTTCTTCCCACAGCTGATTTAATATGTTTAAAAAGGTCTTTAGATTTTGTGAACTTAAATTTTTCAGTAAAATATATGGTATTCCATCAAGACCAAAGGATGTATCTCTTCTTGAAAATAGGGCAGATTTAAGCTCTTGCAAAGAAAACGGTTCAGTAAGATACTTATCATTATCATTTTCTGTGTGAACATAATTTAAAGACTCATTAAGCACAAAATCAGGAGTGTATTTCTTAAGAAAATCTGATATCCAACTATTATTACTAGCGTGTTTTGAAATAAATGTTTTATTAAATTTCCGCATGTAATTCCATATTAATGTCAAAGGAGTGCACCGGTTAAATGAGTTACACAGATTTATCCAACTATTACGCCGTTCAGTCTTAAGAACAAGCTTTTTAAGAGCTCGAAGTCTTTTAAATTCTATATAATTCTCTTCACTAGGTTCACTTTTAAATTTTATATAAGCATGTTTTGAATTAAGTACAGCTTCTGAACACTTTTGATTCCACCAAGGCAGCCGGGGAAATTTCAAAGATTTTGATGTACACGTATTAGAACTATTCAAAGACCTATGTCTAGGGATGGACTCTACAGCAGTAGATCGCAAAATATTACAAAACAGATTGAGCGCATCTATCGAAGACATATTTTCAAAATCAATATTAGCCAAACAAAAATCAACTGATTGCCTGTACATTTTCCAATTCACCTGTTTGAAATTTGGGTGAATGGGCAAATGTACATTATTACATATTGGGTTACTTTGTGAGCTATTTTCATTACCAACTATCATTTTTATCATTACAGGCAAATGATAACTGCTGCCAAGAGGACAATCCATAACAGACCAATCACATGAAAGTGCCAATGATGGAGAAACGAAAGTTAAATCCAGAGCATTAGGACGCCAAGAAGAAGAACCAGTTGTAGTAGTTTGACCATTATTTAAAAGAACCAAGTCATTGCCATCAATAATATCTAAGACATCTCTACCTCGAGGCAATGTATCAACACAGCCCCATGACATATGATGAGCATTTAGATCGCCTCCAAAAAGCATTGGCTGCGGAATAGATTTTATCAAAGCATCAAATTTACTTTTATTAAATGGGGGATCAGAATTTGATGGACTATAAAAACTTACTACACTCAACTGCTTGTTGTTTATAATTATTTGTACACAGATATTTTGTAGAGCATTGTCAAAATAAGTTTTAATATTAGAATATACTATATTGTTATGAATAAGTATTGCTACACCATTATGTTTATTACCACAGTCATTTCTAATGACATTGTATCCTTTAATTGAAAATTTTTGATGTTGTTTTAACCAGGTTTCAGAAATTATTGCTATGTGAATGTTATTTTCATATAAGAATCTAGTAAAGATTAGCCTATTGCTTATTATACTCTGAGCATTCCACTGCACTATGTTCAATATGTCCATAAAGAAAAAAATTAAGGTTGTTTCCTGAAAGTGTTTTTAAGTGTTTCTTTTATATTGTTAGAATTTATTGGCGTTTCTTTATCAGCACAAATTTTAACTATAGCTTCCACAAGTAGATTCATAAATCTGTCAGATTTGGTCAGATTACTTAGATGGGTGTCAATATATTTTGAGCCGAGCTGCGGAAATGCAACGTCACAAAACAAATCGGAATATTTAGCACTACGTGATTTTAACTTATTTTCCTCAATTTTCTGTTTTTTAATTGGACATGCAGCAGATATAGCCACGTGATCCCCACCACAGTTTGCGCATTGTGTTTTAACCTTATTACAATTTTTGAAATTATGAGGTTCAGCACAAATTGAACATACTTCATTATTTTTACAATACTTTGCTATATGACCAAATTTCATGCAACGAAGGCATTGCTTTACTGGAGGAATATAGATCCCTACTTCGTGCCTCCAATGGTCAAGTGTTACATATTCAGGCAACTGTACAGAGGCAAAAGTCACGGCAACCGTCTGAGTTGGAACCATTGAGACGATACCCAGCGTGTCTTTTACCCGCCGCATAAACCGTCTTACGCTTATCACCTTTTTACTGGAAGCTATTAATTGGAAAATCTTCTGGTTCGAATAATCAATCGGCACTGAAGTGAGAACACCCGTAACCTCGGTCTCAGATGCTGGGATTGAAGCATTCATGTGAATTTCATTTAATAATTTTTCATTTTTTAGGAAGACATTGGCGTGATTTGGGAGATCGAACATAATCCCAACTTTGTATGCATTAATTGTTCTTAGATGCATCACGCCCGACACGCAATGCTTTCGGATTGCATTGGACAAAGCAAGTCTATCTTTGTCAGAAAATTTGTGGCCATCCTCTCTGTGATTCAGAAAAACAATAAATTCTTTCTTAGCTGAATTTTCGTCGTACAACCTGTAATAACTTTTGGCCCTGAAAGGAGTATACTTCTCTTTGTCATCTTCTTTAGTCTTCTTTTTTGCAGGTATGCGCTCCGAGGGCGCACCTGTATCCGCATCAGAACTACTTTCAGATTGAAGATCTGGCTCCGGCTCCAAGCCCTCCAACCGAGAACGCTTTCCCGTACGCTTCCCCATGACTGGGGAAGCGCACCAAACCGATAACCAAATCAACTATGAATTTAAATTAAAATTAAGACTAAATATGTACAAATTAACACTTAAAATTAATTTACAATAAAATATTTTATTAAGCGCGCCTATCACTTTCAACGTTCCCGCCAAAAACCCCTTGACGGACCATGACAAATAAACAAAAAATTCACTGCGTTTAGTTACTAAGGTAAGTTTATTGAATTTTCATCTTATGTTAAGTAGAATAAAATTTAGTTTTAATATGTCTAGTTTTATAGCATATATTTTTAGATTTGATTATTTTAAATAACAATATTTAAAACTGCACTTTTGTGGAAGTTATTTGAGTTTAATATTTCGGTGTTTACCATGACTTTGTACTGCCATCTAGTGGGGAGTAGTTATAACCAGTTATACAAAGTAAAAGCTGTACTTACTAGCGTAAGAATATTACGGTTTTTTGGAAATAATTCGATATCGAGCAAACATTTTTTATACGGTTTTTATAGGTGATTTTAAGAACCTATATTTAAAAAAATGCTGTTTCTGCGGACCGGAGGTACGAAAAAAAGGTGTGTCTAAAAACTAGTGATTTTTGTCCGCAAACATGGTATTTTTATGATGAAAACTTATTTGTAAATGCTAGTTGCCTAGTTCTGAAATGTATGACCTGAATCCAAAAATATATGCAACGGGAAATATGAGGAGTCAAGCGTGCCTGTACATAGATCTAGATTTTTTCTTAGAAATTTGTTGTTAGGTATAGGTATTAAAAACTGTGTAAGTTCATTCGACAAATCTTGGTATCAATGAGTATTTATGGCATATCGCGCATATGTCACGTCAACATTGAAATATGGAATTATGTTTTGGAAGAGCTGTGTGTGGTATTTAACTGACAGACTCATGTAAACCACTGTTTATGAAGTTTCGCATACTGACATTTCCGTGCCTATATATTTATAAAGTAGCTTTACATGTAAAAACAAATGTTAACCAATTCCGTAGTTTTAATAGTGCACATCAACGAGGTAAAATAGACACAGACCGATGAAAACAGCCTTACTTGGAAAAAGTGTATTTGGCATGGCACCCAGAATTTATAATAATTTGCCCAAAGCCATACGAAATATAGGGGATGTAATTAAATTCAAAACAGAGCTATACAGTTATTTGTCAAAAAGCGTACTATTTTACAAAAGAGTATTTAGTTGACATGCATGATAGTACTTAGACATCTTAGGAATGAATGTTTTAGTTTATTATAATTTTTTTATTGTTTTTGACTTATTTACCAATTAATCATGACATTTTCTAATTACGTATGCAATTTTAAATTACGATTTATTACATATAACATTATTTACTTTCTAGATATTTGACAATTCACTTTTAATTAAACTATAATGTATAATTTTGATAGTAGTGAAATCGTATTTTTTAATTTTTAATTTGGCGAATTTTTGTATGTCTTGTGGCAAAACACAGTGAGACATGTTTTTTAATACCCTACCATACCTGTATATACCTGTGTTTTACAAATAAATTATTTTAATTTTAATTTGAATGAAAAAATCTAATATGTTGTAACTCTACTTTACCGACGCGACGCATACAGGGTGGAATATTTCAGTACCACCATGGTTAGTACCAAAACGTTAAGATACTGGTTTTACTCTAAATAACATCTTTAGAGGTTAGTTATAATTTAATTTGCATATCTAAACAGATTTTTGATATGAGTAATAATACTTCCTGTTTTGAGGTTACTAAATGTCTCTTCTAGGCGTTTTCTTTTTCCTTAATGTATACAAAGGTTCCTAACTATTTTTTGATATAAATTAAAATAACTTAATGTTTTTATAACTTTATTATCACATTTATGATTCATACAACATTTAGGTAGTATAATAAATACAAAAATAACGTAAATAAGTATAATAAGCAGTTTTGTGTTCTCATTGAATGCAATGGAATATGGCTGGTAACATAAAAATTACGTAAAAGTTATAACTAAATATCCACAAATACTTTCCACTGATATTGGTTTAATTAAACACCCTAACTTCGCCTTAAAAGAAAACTTTCTTAGTTATTTCTTACGATCGACTTAATCAGGGTTCCGAAAAATGATATGTATCTAAATGGTTCCTAAGATTATTGAATTGTTTATTAATATTTCTCAGAGAAATAGTTTACACAATAGCAATTCAACAGAAAGTATTGTAAGATAATGCATTTACACCAGGGTATGCATGATCCACGTAAGATTTCTTCAATATACAACAAACAGTGAGTGTTAATAGTCTTACTTCGGCGACAATGGTTACATGATATGAACATGAGAGCTCTACACAATGGGCCATCATGGCAGTAGGACAGGACGCAGTTAAGCATGGTTTTATGGAAGTGTAAATTTTCCCCCAAGATAGATTGCACAAAAGCACGTGTCGTGTGTGTATGTGTGTGTGTGTGGCACGGTTCAAAACCGGCTTCATTCGGTTGTTCGTCATGCTACGTGTCTTTTTCTTGGTTTGAGGATGGGCTATGGATATGATAGACAATTGTGTATAGGAGCCTCAAAAACCTGTTAGGGTTGTAGACTAAAGAAGATTCTATGATGTGATAAGAAAGTCAAATAAATATATGAAGTGTCGGCTAGGCGTCGTTATATTAAATTCCATTTATATATACTTAGCTTTCAAATATCCTTTTAGTATTGTCCCTCTTGATCCTCATTTTTATATAAATAGGATAAACATAAGTGTCGATATAAAAATGAGTCTTTTACCCGTTTTAAATAAGATCAATCTTTCCGAGGTTATCAAACCTGCGGATATCACCTATATTCCTTACCTTTAGCTAGGACATACTCCATACTGACTGAATAATGCACCCATTCTCTACATACTTCTAATTTATTTTATCGTATATAAACCATTCGTTTTATTTCGCTTGTCCGCCGGCTAGCCGGGTTACTGCTGTAATTTTTTTAGCATAAGGAAATAATAATGAACCGTCTACAACCCTGTTGCTAAATAATTAAGAACACATATTTAGGTATTATTACTTACTATAATTCGGTGACTAAGCACTAACAATACGAGTAAATAGACACATGGGAAATTCCAAAAAAAAACCGGAATCATGTGGTCTGTTCTTAATGCAACACTAAATAAAGTAATATAAGTTAAACCAATAGCATCACTTACTTTTTTCTCTTCATAATAACTTCAAATAAATGAAGATAGAATATTTAAATCAGCCTCTTATAGATTTGTCCTCTCTGTTGATACCTAGAGCCAAATTTACACAACGAAATTAGTGGCATGAAATTAGTTTGAATGATCTGATGAGGATGATCTTCGATTCATGATAAAGCTTTTATACATACGGAACCAGTGGCGTAACTAGTAGAGGGCAAGACGGTGCCGTGCACCTTGGAAGCTGACCAGCAACCCTTAAATTAAAATAGTGAAAAAGTACCCACTTCTGCTTCGGAAAGAAGGCAGCTTAGTTAGGGCCCTAGATTTTTGCACCAGAGCCTTTGGTTAGCTAGCTACGCCCCTGGACGGGGCTCTGCTCAACTATTGATTTCACAAAATTAGATTTGAATTGAATGTATTGTTCAATTAACATGCACGAAAGCAATTGTTATGTAATGTAAATTTGGCTATCCCCTTGACCAGTTTATCACAGTCTTTTCAATTAATCATTATGGTCTGTCCAACCACCCGCTTTACTAGAGAGGAGCTGAGAGTCTTCTATACCTTTCTTATGCTAGCACTATAACCCCAAACAACAGGATAACTATATATTTCACCTCATCTGCTAGACTAGAAGTAAATACATTCTCTTTTCCGGTTTTGGCCACAAGAAGAATCATCCTATGCGCAGAATCAAGCCACATTTGCATTACAAAATTACTGCAAAGAAATTAGTTTGAAGGCAGCAAATATTGATTAGACTAGATTTACTTGAACAGGTATTGATATCAAATTAAATATGCATGAACGTTATTTCGTAATGTAAATCCGACTTTAACTACATACTGATCATAGGAAAACTAAAAATCATCATCCTCCTAGCGTTATTCCCGGTTATGGCCCTAAAGGAGCCCGGGGTCCGCTTTGACACCTAATCCCAAGATTTGGCATAGGCACCAGTTTTACGAAAGCGACTGCCATCTGACCTTCCAACCCAGAGGGAAAACTAGACCTTATTGGGATTAGACCGGTTTCCTCACGATGTTTTCCTTCACTGAAAAGCTAACGGTAAATATTCCGTACATAAGTTCTGAAAAACTCATTGGTAACCACTAGGCTACCGTAGCTCCAGCATAGGAAAACTACAAATATGGAAGTAAAAATCATTAGGTTAACAATTAATATGTAAATAACCTGACTTAATACGACAATTAATTAAACACAAAATAACAACGATTTTCTTAATGATAACGTGCCTGGGCATTATAAAATAGAACCAGGCTCCTAATAAGGGCATCCTGTGCAATAGGAACAGAGAAAACTAGGGGATTGTAAAATAACAACGTCAATTTTCGCCTTATTACAAACGAACAAGTAAACATATATCTACCTTCGCCCGTACCTACACGACACGGAATCACTACAGGGTGTCTTTGAAGTGAAATAAATCAAACTGTCGAGTGTGTACCCAAATCACCACAATGGAGAATAGGTATAAGTTTATAAGTATAAATTACATGTTTAAATTTAATATTAGGAATCGGTTACATTTTTCACAGCAATTTAGCACATCTTCCCCAGACACCTTGTAAACATAAATTCCTAATTTTCAATTACAATATCTTGATCCTTCTTACTAATTCAGTCTCCCCATTGATAGATACATTTTTATCGATCCTAAATGGACCCAAGAACCTTTTCTCGCTTATTTTTAGGTCAACCACTATTCATTTTTTTTTCAAATTTTGCGCGTTGTTGTTATCTTTTTCTGACTTCATGGTAATTTTAAAGTAATTACTCTGAAAAAAAAAACAACAATAATTATAATCAAACATTCTTCGGGGTGTAAGCGGCTACATGATTTTTATTTATTTATTGATACATGGAAAACCAACAGCGCAACATATTTCTAGATACCATAATAAAACCCTATAGCCAATTACAGGTTCTCACTTATAGAAAAAAACAAAGTCAATATGAATTAAATAGTCTTTACTACATATTTTTTGTGCAAGTGTTGTCACTGAGCCTTTGGACTTTTGTATACTTTTATACCTACGCTTATTTATACAGAAATATCGCAATGCACTTTTATAGTCCTCTAAAGTTACAAAAAGGAAAAACGCTGGTAAATATTCCCAAAAAAGAAGCCTCGAAATGTAAATGTACAGTGATATTTTTAGTAATTAGGTAGAAAAAAAAATATAGCAGCAGTAAGTAGGTCAGTAAATTATTGAAGAACTTACGGTGTATGCCTTCCAGTAGCTCCAGCAACGAGGAGTGGTGGCCAGCGCCCTCGCGCGGCGTCGGCGGCAGTGTATCCGCAGAGTCATCTGGGAGCACTACAAATGATAATCAACCCTGACAGTTGTTATATTTAAGGTCTATATTGGGTTGCATTATATCTAAAGCCATCGTTTTTATTGGCATAATCACTTGTCTCATAATCATCATTACGCATAACCAACAAAAGTCATAAATTATTTCGCATATATTTGTGAACCACAATATTTAAGAGCATAAATAACAATTATCATAAATTTACTGCGCATAAAAGCTTTAAGCATAATATCAATCGCCATACTAGGTTTGCGCCTAACGTATTCAAGTCGTAGGTATAAGCAAATTAGTACGAGTAAATTATCTCTTTGTAACCTTAACCTAACGTGGTGCCTATTATCGGATGGGGCCCCGTCCACCCTGCTCAGAATAATTGTTAGGTTCCTCCTTTATTATTTATTACCATGTATTATCTCTCTAAATTAACTTTATGTGTGCTAACTATGAACTTTGTTATTACTAATATTAAGTTAAATCTTACTAACAATAATGATCCATGTTGGTCTTTGAATAAATGAATTGAATTGAATTGAATTGAATTTGCTCATCTGCTAGGGGCTCGTGGCATTTTACCCGCTCTGCCACTGGGTGGAAAGTAAAAAAAAAATATGTTACCGTATCTCACGACGCGCAGCAGCGGCTGCGATGGGTCTGCACGAGTCTGCGAGCGATACTCGAGAATTGCTTCCGGGCCGGACCCTCGAGAGCCTGACATCGGTGGCTGTTAAATAAACGGGAGTTATTTAAATTTCATAACCTAAGTACAGGATGATCCCATAACCGGAAAACGCTTTCGAAGAGTCGAATTATAGAGATAAAAATACAAGCTATCTAAACAATATTTTGGAAAAAAAATGTATTACCTTATAACAAATGTGCTGGTGTAAACTAACATAAAGTGAACAAATGGTCTTTTTAACCCCCGACGCAAAAAGAGGGGTGTTATAAGTTTAACGTGTCTGTTTGTGTATCTGTGTATCTGTTTGTGGTAGCGTAGCTCCCGAATGGATGGAACAATTTGAATGCGGTTTTTTTGTGCCATAGATAATTTTATTCCGAGTGTTTTTAGCCATGTTTCATGAAAATTTGTTCTGCCGTTTTTGAGATATTGGATTTTGAAATGAAAATGTCGGGGGTTTTTCAACTTTTCTAAGTTGTAGTTATTTTGTGAAAAATAATGCTACTAATTTGGATGCTGAATAATCTACGTACAATTAGCACAAAAGTGTTTTGAGCCATAGTGCGCCCCTCGGCGATGCTGGACAGACGCTTCTGAGCCTTGCAGGCCTGCTGCCGGAAACGGACAATCTTGGACATGATAGCGTCGCACTCCCAGCAGATTATGAGGCGCGTTGGCTCCTTATTGCCGTCCTAAAAATGGTATAGTTTTGTTCTTCAAAAGGTAATTATTTATGGTTAAAGAACTTTATTCTCGTAAGAATACACGGGATTCACTTACATGAGAACATTATTATTTATTGTCTATCTAAGGTTATAATTTTGTAATCTATTGTATATACATGGTTAAACGCACAGCATTTATAAAGTGTATACAATAAAAACAGATGCAGGTAGGTAAATATTTGGCATGCAAACTAGTTTAATGTCGTGCGCGCACGCAGCGCTTGAGATAAGATGTTAGGGAGACATTGATTGTTGTTACACGTAATGCGTCCACATTACGTGTAACAATGGATGCGGCATTGAACTATTTACAAAAATGTGTATGAATGTATTTAAATTAGTTAGTTTCTAGGATTTCAATATGTATATGCATGCATGTATGTATGTATGTGTATATATATTAATTTACATATAGGTTTTTATGTTACTGTTAATTCGTTATAACATGTTTTCTTTTTTATACAGAATTTTAGACATTTCTTAAAGCTGGACATAGACTTACAATCTTTGATGTCTTTTGGAAGCTTATTGTATAGCTTGGCGCCCTCAAAAACTAAACTGGTTTTTCCATAGTTAGTTCATATTTATTTCGTTTAATAAAATCGATATATTCAGGACGATTCCTAAGCTGTAAGCCGTTTTTAACAAGCTTTTATTTAATTTCACCTGTGGCGTTGTCTGTCTGTCTGTCTGTAATCAAATCTTGCAAGTTAAATTTGACCCACTTTCCGGTGACCAATTGAGCTAAAATTTTGGGTGTAAGTATAGTTTAGATGACAATTTAATATTATGGTACCATCGAGCTGATCTGATGATGGAGACAGAAGGTGGCCATGGGAATTCAGCACTTTACCGACGTAACCCCGTTGAGTTTGGGCTCGTTAGAATCGTCTTAATGAGAAGTTTATGATGGTATACAGAAAAGTACAGTCGCCAATAAAACTTGTACCAAAAATATTTTTTTTGCCAGTAACTTGTTTCTTATTTACCCTGTATATTAAAATGTTGCTAATAAAAAAACTGTACTTAATGTTCAATGTTGGTCTCGCTCTCACAGAATTATTAAATGAAAAGATAAAAAAGACACTTTTTTGAGAACTTGAGTTCTGTCCAAAGTCAATGCTAAACATAATAATAAAAAAAAGTACTACCACTTTTTTTAACACTCATGTGCACAATATTATTGCTTACCGGAGAATCGTCCTGGTCATCGCACAACAACGAAAATAAACTGTTCCCGCCACCGTTGACCATGCACAGGTGCAGCAGTTTCTTGTCCTTTCTCATACAAATACAGCACTGCTTGACCAGCTCCGGAGCCGGGCTGTGCTCGGGAGGATTCTTTTCAGCTATTTCAGCCATCCCAGCCACTTGGAGAGCGAGTTTTCTCAACTTGTCTATTTCTTTTAAGGCCAAAAATGTAATAAAGCTTGAAATAACTTTATTATACTCATAAACTTTACATGTACTGTAAGTAATGTGATATTTAGCTAGACCTTAATAAGTTTTTCCACCGTAGCTCACCTTTGCCCACGGTGCAGTGTTTTTTTATTTCACCCCTTTCTTTAGCTGACTGGTAGGTAGTTAATAATCGATTGCGCTGCGTTTAGTTTTTACCAGGAAGGTCCTGGAAGATAACATTATCTTTTTGTGTAACAAAAAGTTATTTATAAAAATAACATAAATGATTCAGGATCAAACTTTTATGCTTTTATATATCTTAGATCTAAGGTCATCTGTTGCTGAATAGCATTCGGTCATTTGACAAAAGTCTGATTTAATTGTTTGACTGTAACAAGACTTTACCGCCATCTAGCGATGAGTAGCAACATCTGCTAATTGACATCTACAACATCAGTGCTACCACACTACAGAAGAATTCCATCGAATGACATTGACAATTTGACAGTATTCTCATCACTCATCATCGCTATGGATTGTTTTGTTGTACTTTGGATGTTTTGACTATTTCAATCCCCAAAATTATGATTTATAATATTATAAACTGACGTTGTTTTCTAAAAGTGCCCGTATTTATTGCTGTTTTTATGTGTCGGTTTTTATGTTGTCACTGAAGCTACATTGAAGTTTTTTTAGAAATGTACGGTGTAAAAAGGGAAACTGAAGAGGTTTTATGCCACGGATGCCTCAGTGCAGACCGGAGGCTCACTCCCCTGACGAATTATGAACTCTTCTTCACACTTATAGGGCACACACACTCGCGGGAGGTAAGTTCTCCAAGCATGATTTTTTTTAAATTCTCGTAGTGATGTCACTGTTTTCGACTTTATGAAAGATATTGTCTGAAGTAATTATTTACCAATTAACACTTCATGTCCACTGGGACTGAAACTTGATCGCTTACTATGGGCCTCATAAGAAGGCTGAAAGTCACTCAAAGGGTTATGGAGAGGGCTATGTTGGGAGTTTCTCTGCGCGATCGCATCAGAAATGAGACTATCCGCAGCAGAACCAAGGTAACCTATATAGCCCTCCGAATCGCTAAACTTAAGTGGCAGTGGGCGGGGCACATAGCCAACATAGCATGTAGAACCAATGGCCATTGGGGTGGAAAGGTTCTTGAATGGACGATCACGTACCGGAAGGCGCGGCGTAGGAAGGCCCCCCATAAGGTGGACTGTTGACCTGGTAAAGGATGCAGGTCTCCAGGACCATTTGCTTTGACACTCTTTGGGGGAGCTCTATGTCAAGCATTGGACATCTTTCGACTGATATGATGATGATAATGATGACTCCAAGTCGTACTCCTATGTACCATGATGAAAGTACCCTGGGAGTCCACACATATACGAGTACGTACTACACTACACCTTTTGCACAATATTGATTTCAGTAATAAGTGTATATGTAACTAGCTAGCTACCCTCACGACATCGCCTGCGTATTACAAAGAACACTGACCCACTGACCTGTGGTTGACTGGTAGAGAATGCCTTAAGGCATTTAGTCCGCCATTTGTACTTCTTATTTGTGCAATAAAGTTTCAATAAATAAACATAAAACGCACGGAATATAATATAGCTTATAAACATTCTGACAGTCCATTCGACACACCACATAGGTAAAAGAAAAGCTTGAGACGGTCCTGAACGCAATTTGCCTAGTTGGAGTTTTGCCCACATTGCAGTTTGACCACCGAGCATTATGCCTAAAACGCAAAGTGAGTATAGGTAGGTTAGGTTCGTTAGGTTTCTTCAGATGCCCGAAGGGCAAACAGACCAGAAATAGGGCGGGGCTCCGTCAATATCGCTAACGTAACCTCAAAACGACGAAAATGTGATGTAGGCATTTTGCGTTTTAGGCATAATGCTCGGTGGTCAAACTGCAATGTGGGCAAAACTCCAACTAGGCAAATTGCGTTCAGGACCGTCTGAGACCAACCCAAAGAAAATAATGGTTCTTGAGATTACCCATTACATACAAACACTTATAAAGCTATAAGAAAGCTGTAAGTAAAACTGAAAGTGTCTCAGATGCAATCTGAGGCTTACAATATTTGAATGTCTGTCAGTGTTGGGCAAAACGTAATTGAATTACAAATTACTAATTGCAATTACAAAATGTAATTGCAATTACAAATTACAATTACATGGAAAAAGTAATAGAAGCCTCAATTACAAATTGCAATTACAAAATGTAATTTGTAATTTCAATTACCAATTACATTTTGTAATTAAAATTGGTAATTAATTACTTTTTCAATTACAAATTACTTTTTTCTAACACAATGTTCGAGTATATTTTGGACTTGGAGATTTTTCATAAAAATATTTCCTCACATTTTAGTGTTTTTTTAATTCGGTCGTACAAAATGCTTAAAAATAATCACAAAATGTCATATAAAGTTTTCCCCAAAATCACTTCTTTCAACGATATACTTCAACTCGATGTGTTAGACGGCGCGGTGCTATCTAGGACAGAGAAATTTCTAACAATAATTTTATTTTAACGTTTTGCTGTTTTTTTTCAATTGCGTCGTAAAGTATGCCTAAAAAGAATCATATTATGTCATATAAACTTTTTCCCAAAATAGCTCTTTTCAACGATGTACCTACTTAACTTCGATGGATCAAAGGACTTAGAGAAATTTCCATCAAAAATGTTTTTGTTAGTTTTCGGTTTTTATTTTTATTCCATTGATAGCAATGCTTAAAACAATCACAAAATATCATATAAAGTTTTCCCCAAAATCGCTTCTTTCAACGATATACTCGATGTGTTAGACGGCGGTGCTATCTAGGACAGTGAAATTACCATAAAAAAAAATTTCTTAGTTTTTGGTTTTTGTTTTTTTCTATCGAAAACAATGCTTAAAAACAAGCACAAAACGTTACATAATTTTTTTCCCAGAATCGCTCTTTTCATCGTTATGCTCAACCACAATGGTCGAACGAATCTATTTAAGGACTTAGATAATTTTGGACGAAACAATATTTTTTTTTTAGTTTACTATAAAAAACGCGCAAAAATAAGCACAAACTGTCAAGTAAACTTTTTTCTAACATGTCTCGTTAGAGAGATATCGAACTTCCAGTTAAAAGTAATTGAGCAAAAAGTAATTGCAATTACAAATTACATGTAATTGCAATTACCAATTACAAGTAATTTCAATTACATGAAATTTTAATTACATTCAATTGAATTAACGTAATTGAATTAATAATTGTGTAATTTGTAATTAAATTACAAAAAGTAATTAATTACGCCCAACACTGATGTCTGTTCTATATCAATTCTCAATTGCTCAAAGGTTAACTGGGAGGGATCTCTTACAGAGATAAGTTCGCTTTTCTACTTACTTGTGTTATCTGTTCTCTTTGTAGATGTCCCCTTGTCTTGTGTAACAATAAAAGGCTATACATACTTTAAAATTTTGACATTCTGAATTTCAATAACTATTATTTTTTTGTTTTAAAATTTATATAATTTTTTTAAATGAAAGGAAAAATTGAAAAAAATTGAATTGAAATTGAATTTTTCAATTTTTCCTTTCATTTAAAAAAATTATATAATTTTCTTTAGCAGCGTTACTGCTTAAAAACAAATATTAGTTTTAAAATTTGTTTCTTTTGCGCTGTTTGTGCCTAAAGATTTAAGATCTAAGAAAATGTACTGGTCACATGAAAATAGCCTACTGAGATGAATAAAACCAAAACATTAACATATTACATTCTTTATTTGTCTACACTGGATGCATGGTCCGCCGCAAGCGGCTCGCCCGGAGCACGTCTACACTGAGCGAGCACACTCCGGGCGAGGCGCGGCTCGCCCGAGGCACGTCTACACTGAGCGAGCACACTCCGGGCGAGGCGCGGCTCGCCCGAGGCACGTCTACACTGAGCGAGCACACTCCGGGCGAGGCGCGGCTCGTCCGAGGCACGTCTACACTGAGCGAGCACACTCCGGGCGAGCCGCCGCTCGCCCGAGGCACGTCTACACTGAGTGAGCACACTCCGGGCGAGGCGCGGCTCGCCCGAGGCACGTCTACACTGAGCGAGCACACTCCGGGCGAGCCGCCGCTCGCCCGAGGCACGTCTACACTGAGCGAGCACACTCCGGGCGAGGCGCGGCTCGCCCGAGGCACGTCTACACTGAGCGAGCACACTCCGGGCGAGCCGCCGCTCGCCCGAGGCACGTCTACACTGAGCGAGCACACTCCGGGCGAGGCGCGGCTCGCTCGAGGCACGTCTACACTGAGCGAGCACACTCCGGGCGAGGCGCGGCTCGCCCGAGGCACGTCTACACTGAGCGAGCACACTCCGGGCGAGCCGCCGCTCGCCCGAGGCACGTCTACACTGAGCGAGCACACTCCGGGTGAGGCGCGGCTCGCTCGAGGCACGTCTACACTGAGCGAGCACACTCCGGGCGAGCCGCCGCTCGCCCGAGGCACGTCTACACTGAGCGAGCACACTCCGGGTGAGCCGCCGCTCGCCCGAGGCACGTCTACACTGAGCGAGCACACTCCGGGCGAGGCGCGGCTCGCCCGAGGCACGTCTACACTGAGCGAGCACACTCCGGGCGAGCCGCCGCTCGCCCGAGGCACGTCTACACTGAGCGAGCACACTCCGGGTGAGCCGCCGCTCGCCCGAGGCACGTCTACACTGAGCGAGCACACTCCGGGCGAGGCGCGGCTCGCCCGAGGCACGTCTACACGAGCGAGCACACTCCGGGCGAGCCGCCGCTCGCCCGAGGCACGTCTACACTGAGCGAGCACACTCCGGGCGAGCCGCCGCTCGCCCGAGGCACGTCTACACTGAGCGAGCACACTCCGGGCGAGGCGCGGCTCGCCCGAGGCACGTCTACACTGAGCGAGCACACTCTGGGCGAGGCGCGGCTCGCCCGAGGCACGTCTACACTGAGCGAGCACACTCCGGGCGAGCCGCCGCTCGCCCGAGGCACGTCTACACTGAGCGAGCACACTCCGGGCGAGGCGCGGCTCGCCCGAGGCACGTCTACACTGAGCGAGCACACTCCGGGCGAGGCGCGGCTCGCCCGAGGCACGTCTACACTGAGCGAGCACACTCCGGGCGAGGCGCGGCTCGCCCGTGGCACGTCTACACTGAGCGAGCACACTCCGGGCGAGCCGCCGCTCGCCCGAGGGGGTAAGTAATACGAGGTATAACAACTCATCATATAACGGTCATAATATATACGCTCACTGTGTATAAGTTTGTTTAGTATAACGTTCATTGCACATAACGAACGAAAGGTATAATGACAAAATATATAATTTCGTAAAGTATAACGTACTTTAGACATAATATCAATTGATATATCGATTAAAGCGTATAATATTCATAACACCTACGGTTTATAACATATATTGTTCAATTTATCTAACATCAAAAAGTATATTGCTCGTATATTATAATCGTCTTCAGTTATTTTAATAGCAATGCCGTATGAAGGAATATATACGAATTTGAATAAAAAAACATTAAACTTTTTTAAGATTGATATTAAATTTATTTTTATATCAAACACGCCAATTATTTTAACCTAACCTTACTTAAACACCAGCGTGTCGACGCCACCCCGCTTCGCGGGGTGTCTTTTTCCGCTCTAAGGGACACAAGGCAACCCTAACCTAACCTACAAGTAATACCATTGGTACGAGGACTTGTTGTTTTTTACTGCGGGGGGCTTCGCCCCCCGAGCCCCCCTTTTACTTACAATCCTAACCTAATTTTCTGTATTGTAATCCTCATACGAAAACATACTATGCGTTATGATCGTTATACGTTATGTATGTTATACGAAAATATATTATATGCTATGATCATTATACGAAATGAAATTATTCAATTTGAGTGTTATAGAAAAAAACGTTATATAATATGATTATTATGGCTATTGACCGTTATTCCTTATAAAAGTATTGTTATTGTTGTTATAGCTAACGTTCATTATATCTTGTGAACGTTATTAATATGAAATTATATATACTGTTGTTATATCTCGTGGGACGCACCCCGCCCGAGGCACGTCTACACTGAGCGAGCACACTCCGGGCGAGGCGCGGCTCGCTCGAGGCACGTCTACACTGAGCGAGCACACTCCGGGCGAGCCGCCGCTCGCCCGAGGCACGTCTACACTGAGCGAGCACACTCCGGGCGAGGCGCGGCTCGCCCGAGGCACGTCTACACTGAGCGAGCACACTCCGGGCGAGCCGCCGCTCGCCCGAGGCACGTCTACACTGAGCGAGCACACTCCGGGCGAGCCGCCGCTCGCCCGAGGCACGTCTACACTGAGCGAGCACACTCCGGGCGAGGCGTGCTCATCCGAGGCATCCGTCCGGTGTAGTCATGGCTGTTGAGAAAGGGCCAGATGTGACATTAACATTTTTCTTGGCAGACCAGTAGTTACGTACATCCTTCACATTGTTGTTCAGGAATACAAATGCCTCAATATCTCGTTATGCTGGGAATGCCATGCATTGCTGCGGCGCACACAGTCCTTCCGCGCCCGCTTGCACCGCGCGCAACTTGCGCTGTCACTGGATCTCTCCCAACGGGTATGTTTTATGGGCTAATCAACTATTATGTTAGTTGTTGCCATGGTTTCTCAGTGTGTGTTTTTATGCTCTAGAAACGTAAAAATAGATGTAGTAAATAAATAGTTACTACTTTGAGTGAGTAGTAATATTTGATCGCCGGCGAGAACTCTCGCTCCACTGGACAATATAGAGCTAACCTTTTACCTTTTTTGAGCTGAGTTTTTATTCGTAAGCACACTGCACACTGCACACTGGCGCGGCCTGCGGTGGCGGACAATAGAAAATTTGACAGCGGCGGACAAGTTTACTATTGTCCGCCGCGGCCAGGCCGCGCCAGTCTGTGAGAGGCCTTACTCTGTCTTTTGCAGCAAATTTTGCAAGTTTTTGTTTGGACCTATGGTTTATTGATAGTGTGTCTTGAAGTCTGCTTCTTGTACAGTCGCCATCAGATATATCGGAGCGTCCAGAGCGCTCACAAATATCTGATCACGTCTCTATTCTCGAGGCATTAGAGACGTGTTGAGCAATTTGGCCGCTCCGATATATCTGATGGAGACTGTACTTGTTTGGTGTAATAGAGTATGAATGACGAGTATGTATGAAAAGACTTAAATATTTTGACAGTTCCGTGCCTCTACATATTCGAAATTGCTATGTATATTAAAACAAACCCCTCACTATTCAAGACGATCTCAGAGATATTTACTAGAAATACTAGGTACCCCCAGAATCTCTTTCCTGTTTCCGCAAATACTGCCCTAAAGCGCAAAAGTGTATTCTGCTTAGCTAGTAAAATTTACAATAAATTGCCTGTCGACTTTAGAATGTTACCCATACGTCAATTTAAACATAAGCTCTTGACTTTTTTGATTGAAAATTGTTTTTATTCTATTTCTGACTTTTTGCTTTATAAATTTAATAATTTGATATGAAATATGTACTCTTGACATTTTTATTCTATTTGCTGTAATAATTCAATATGACATGATTTCTGACATTAACAATAGAGATATTTAAATTTATTTTGCATGTTACCATTTAGAAACATATTGCTATAATCGAGAATTTGTACGCCGTCAGGCAGGGTATAGTGCTACGTATAATTAATTATTTACCACCACTGTAATCAGATTGACATATACTCACAAATAAAAAAACTTTGAACTTTGAATGAATATAAAAGCGTATACATACAATAAAACTGTTTTTATATTTGTTTTACAGACTTCAACGGAAACCTTATCTACACTCAATTACAACCTTAAGCAAGATTACGACTGCAGCATAGAGGAATCCATAGAGTCAAAACCTGATGTAGACCAATTCGTAAACAGTCCAGAAATAGATATAAAAGAGGAATTTGATGCGGACCGTTGCGAAATTGATAATTTCGATTCCAATCATAAAGATATAGATAATTATGAAGTAGATAAAGAAATTGAACCTCCAACGAAAACGAAATATAAGAAAGAAAGAGAGAAAAAACAGTTGCAGAAAATCGATAGTGGTATAGACTTAAGTGATCCTGATAAGTATTTTAGCAAAGTGTGTTTGAGCGAGAAGGAAGTAGATGGGATATTGGCGAGGGAAAGGGAGGAAGATTTCAGTCGGCCCCACAAATGTGACATGTGTGGATTTCAGTTTGCGAGTAAAACTGAATTGTACAGCCATAGGAAGAATATGCATAGACTGGTGAGTTATTTAGTCTAGACTTCTTTTTTATGTAATAGGAGGCAAATGAGCAGACGGATCTCCTCATGGTAAGCGATTACCGCCGCCCATGGACACTTGCAACACCAAAGGTGTTGCGAGTGCGTTGCCGGCCTTTAAGATGGGATGGGGGGTTTTTTATAGGTTTTCTTGTACTTCAAGGGTTCAACTATAAGGGTGGGTTGCATCCGACACGCCTGATTGACCGTAAATGTTAAATATAAAGGTTAAAGTTAGTACTCCTATCATATCACGGAATAAAGAACCAGTGGTTCTTTATTCCGTGTATCATATAGTGCTCAAACGAATGTTCAAATCAATAAAAGGTCTGAAACGCGGAAGTTGCAAGCGTTCGTTGGCTCATCATCAGGAAGGCCGTAAACTTGCTTGCCAACGTCGTTGTACTATAAAAAAGTATGGTGACGGCAGCAGTCAGAAAGACGGCAGAAGAGATGACTCTCGGAGAGAACATTTAAACTTCCCATATAAACCTTTTAACAAATACAAATTATTTATTCTGCAAATAGGCCACAAGGGCACTTTTACATGTCAAACGGTAATTTACAATAAAAATAATAATCTTACAATAAAAGAATAATAATCTAACACAATAATAATTGAAAATTTGCACACTAAGGACTAATATAACAACACACTAAATGTCACAAAGTTCATGAAAACAAAACAAAATATGACCATTACATTCGATAAGTATAAGGTCCGTGCATTAACAGAAAGTTTATGATATTAATTCAGTAAGTATTCCAGAGATGTATAAGGTCTCTGAGCGTCCAAATACAATTAATAATTATTCAAATGTTCGTAGAGATGTATACCGTCTCTAAGCGTCAAAACAAAACAAAAAATTGTAAAGACCGAAATTGCTATGTACATGACTAAACAACAATGAAATAAATAAAAAAAATAAAAATAAAAAAAGGAATATTAATGTAATATTGTCAGTGATGTACATGGTCAATAATAATAAAACGTGTCAAGATCGGAATGATGTCTCTCGTCAATACGATAATAATAAAATAACACTAGTATTTGAGTAGTTAGGTACTATGCCCTTGCAAGCATGAACAGTCCGGACTCCACAAACAGCACCCGATCACGAGTATGACGCATATCTCAGCCATCGCCTCCCTCAACCATATGTTAGGGAAGGTGGCGACCCGATCAACGAACGGGTCGCCAACAAACGAACTTAGATTTACAATTAGTCAGTAGTTTGGAAGGTGTTTAAGCGTGTTTAAACTTTAAGGGTGATCTACCATACCGCCTGTAATCGTAAGCGGTGCCCGTTAAAATCTGAATTTATGCAAAGTTCGACAAGTTTCTATGGAATGACAGCTGCCGGCGCCGTATTTAATGTTGATCGGTCTGTAATTGTAAGTCGGTGCAAAACGCACTAAGACTTAGAATCCCTTCAATTTGATATGTTACTTATTCATGTTATTTGCTACCAAATCTTTGGCACTGAATGTGTTAAGCATACAATACCAATGTATGAATACAAAGCCTTTGTATAGCTGCTTATGAAATGAAATGAAATGATATCGGTATTTTGCCCGTGCTCAAAGGCGCCTCAGTGTGCGTGCCTTGATTAATTTATACGTGTATCTGAGCGTGCCGCGGACAAAGCGATAAGATCGAAATTGTTTGCGGGCGAGGCGCGTACGAATTTGAACAACTGGCTGAGCCGTGCGGGTAATCGTTTGTTAGTCAATTTGGAACAACTATTGATACAAATACATAAAAAGCAAAAGGTGTGCGACCCGAAATCAATCAGCTGTCATCGCGTCGGCGCCATATTGAACGACGTGCAATGTCGCCTCGCCGCGAGCACGCTGCCTCGCCCGCGCATGTTTATGTGCAACAATTTGTCTCGCGAGCAGCTCGCCGCGCGGGGCGAGCATGCCTCAGGCTGAGCTGCTCTAATTCGTACGCAGCATATGATGCTGCCTCACTTCAAAAACCAAACTGATACAGACTATCCCTTCCAGCGCGTCACCACAGGCAAATGCCCCGAATGCTCGTTCCCCTACCGGAGCCAGTGGGAGCTGGAGCTGCACAGCTGGCGCGCGCATGCATCGTGGCGCTGCGCGCTGTGCGGCGCGGTGGTGGCGCGGCCGCGCGACCGCCGCCGCCACCTGCGCGCGCACCGCCGGCGGTACCGCTGTCGGGACTGCGGGCTCGACTTTGAGTGAGTAACACAAACCAATAACTAAACGAACCCGCGGTTGCGTGCGCGGCCGCAAGGAGACTAACCGTAAAACTGTATCCTAGTTCTTCTATCTACCGTTAAGCTGCGTACGAATTAGAGCGGCCTCGGGTAGAGGCACGCACAGCTCACCTATACAGTGTGAGTCTTTAACTACACCCCATTTTATCGACGGAAAAATTAACATTTTTTTTCTTTTTTATGAGTTTTTTTTTAGTTGCAGCTGCGATAGTCCGGTGCGGTTAGTCCGCTGGATGCGGGTGGCGCAAGACCGGTCACTTTGGCACTCTTTGGGGGAGGCCTATGTCCAACAGTGGACGTCTTTCGGCTGATATGATGATGATGATGATGAGTTGCAGCTGCTAACCCTCTTTAAATACATCGTTATAACTTTGAAACTAAATGTCTTCTCGTTATGGAATATTTTTTTTATGATCACTAATAATAGACCGTATCAATAAAGTTAAAATATCCACGGACATTGTCACCATAAATTGCTGTGTGCGAGCTGCCCGCGCGCGGCGCGCGGCGAGCCGTCCAGAGGGGTCTTGTGGACGGTTGTCCTCAAAGGCGCCTCAGTCAGTGTGCGTGCCTCGCGTTATTTGGGCGTGTATCCGCTTCCCGCGGGCAGAGCGACACGTTCTGACTTGTTTCTGGGCGAGCCTCGTATAGGGTTGCCAGGTGGAAAAATACAAAAGCCGGACTCGGCACTTA
The DNA here is from genome assembly GCA_945867215.1 of Epinotia demarniana. NCBI lineage: Eukaryota > Metazoa > Arthropoda > Insecta > Lepidoptera > Tortricidae > Epinotia > Epinotia demarniana. The sequence continues at coordinate 1,257,663 of OX244284.1, read as the reverse complement.
ATTAAGCCGGACATTTGCGCTAATTATATCTTTTTCAAAGCCGGACATTACGTTCTAAAAGCCGGACCATTCATAATAATCATAATATAGCGCTATAAATGCAAAACTAACCCTGTCTGTCTATCTATTCACTTTTCTCTTCTCATTTTAAAACTACGTGTTGAATTTCGACGAAACTTTGCATATACAATAACGTGAGGTTTATCTATGGCTGTAATTAGTTTATATGGTTCCAGTTTATAAAACAAACGAAATACAGCAAAAACAAATTTCGTATGAAAAACTTAAATTCGCTGTATTTTTTTACTATTGGTATCTCAAGCTACATAAAGTAATTACAGACCTGGATATACCTCATGTCATTGTAAATGCAAAGTTTCGTTACAATCCAACACGCAGTTTTAAAATGAGAGCGTAACTACGTTTGTATCGAGAATCGAGCTTACTGCGGACTCTTAACACGTTCCCAACCAAGAACCCGCCTGGTAGGCACTCGTAATGTTTTCTCAGATGCCGGCTGAGCCCGCTAGGCGGGCAGTAGTATGAACCTACACGCCTAGCGAATTCTGTCGGTTTTTTTTTTTTTTTTTTTTTATGTGATAGGAGGCAAACGAGCACGCGGATCACCTGATGGTAAGCGATTACCGCCGCCCATTGCTGGTGAATTTTTAGTCCGGTTGCGAAAGTGTTAATGAATTCAACGCTTTTATGTCGACCGGTTAGCCTAGTGGGTAGCGACGCTGCCTAGGAAGCTGAAGGTCCTGGGTTCGAATCCCGGTAAGGGCAAATATTTGTGTGATGAGCATGAATATTTGTTTCACAGTCATGGATGCTTTCTATGTATTTAAGTATTTCTATCTATTATATATATCGTAGTCTAGTACCCATAACACAAGTCTTATTGAGCTTACTATGGGACTAGCTCGATTTGTGTAAGATTGTCCCCCTTATGTTTATTTATTTATGTTCCAGTAACAAGCAGTTGTACCTGTACCACGAGAAGCAGTTGCACTCGAAGTACGTGTGCGACCACTGCGGGCACGTCGCTGCCGCCAAGAAGTCTTTGGAGAAACATGTCGTGTGAGTTGCTCTTAGCCTGAGACGTAACATTAAAGTAACTAACTAATAGCTAAGCCTACCCATCTGTTGTTTGTAAGGGAGTCCCTCTGCCAACAAACAGTCCTGCAGTTTGGCAGAAGAAAATGTTGTAAAACAAGCGTGTTTTAACTGAATTAATTTTTCTGTTTCTTTTCTTTTTCTTTTCTTTTCTTTTTCTTTTCTTTTTCTTTTGTTTTTCTTTTCTTTTTCTTTTCTTTTTCTTTTCTTTTTCTTTTCTTTTTTCTTTTTCTTTTCTTTTTCTTTTTCTTTTCTTTTTCTTTTCTTTTTCTTTTCTTTTTCTTTTCTTTTTCTTTTCTTTTTCTTTTCTTCTTCTTTTCTTTCTTTTTTCTTTAACCAGTCATCGGAATTCTCGTAGCATTTTGGAGCTGTCATAGGGACTTCTCGTTTATCGACTTCCGATTATACATATCATCATCGATAAATACAGAATGCAATAAGTATGTTTGTATACTTCAATTATGAAATTAATAAAACTATATAAAAAACAAATTAGTTAATGAAATGAAACAGAATCATCCCATAAAAATCATCTTCCATACTTTAAGCTCGCGCGCAATAGTTTACTTAATTTGCCGATAGATGTCGCTGTACGCAGAACGCTCATATCGTACATGGCGGTGTTAAGAGTTTTCCTGATTTAATGGGGTCGGAGCAGGTGCGCCCATACATTAGGTCGAAAATTTGTCGTGCTCGAATTGTCTTAGTTGTCTCTGGTCGTTCGTTGTCTAATAATAAAATTGTTCGCTAAGTATTGCTCGTAGGGTTTTAGGGTTCTGTTCTTAATATATTATGTTAACTCAATGTAACAAATAGAAATAGCCCATTTTTTTAACGCTTAAGTGGGGGACACTTACTGTGACGGACGGAAAACCACGGAACCCTACACTGAGCGTGGCCCGACACGCTCTTGGCCGGTTTTTTTATTTATTAAAACGGCCAAAAAATTAAAATTAAAAACGTGATATCTGCGCACTTCCATCTCGCTCACGCTTATGCTCAGTGAGTGGGAGAGAAGACCATTAACCTACAGCACCTTATGTACGTTTCCCACCGAACGGGTCGGGCCTTTGCGCATTCTATTTCATGCAAAGGAATTTGAACCGTCTATGCAGCAGATACTATTCATATTTGATTACAATCCCCACCGACCGCGTCGGTAGCTGCCGCCTCGCATTCAAATATTAAATGTAACTACTGTATAGACGGTTCAAATTCCTTTGCATGTAATAGAATGCCGGCCCGACCCGTTCGGTGGGAAACGTACATTAAGGGGATGCCTTGATCTGAGTCGTACACGCCTCCTAGACAGAGACACGCTGATGCCTTCCGCCCACGAGAAAAAGGGATGTAACACTCTTCAGGAATCGCTGTTTTGGACAAATTTCGATAAATACCTAACTTAGTGATGTTTTATTAAAATTTCATAAAGTGACATTTTAGATGAGATAACATACTATAATATTAACCCACGACAAGCCCAACTTTGGATTTTTTTTCTATCCAGGAAATTTTAAACAATCTTGTATCTATAAAATCAGATGAACAATCATATAGTTAAGAATCATACCTCTGAAAATCAAACCTTATTGTTTGGGGTCGTTCATAAATAACGTCATCTTTTTTTGACGATTTCTGACCCCCCCCCCCCCATCATCCTGTTTTTCCTAGGAATGGCCTAATAAAATTACTATCGCTATCCAACGGCCAGACCCCCCCCCCCATTTTGAAATGACGTAATTCACGAATGGCCCCTTTCTTAATCTAGTCAAAACGGCGTCTCAAAGCACGCGACAATTTCCAATGCACCGCCTTAACGTTGACTGTCTCCCCAGTCGCCGCCACCTCCCCAACAAGTGCTCGGACTGCGACCTTCTATTCCCGAACTGGGATCGTCTCCGGCGGCACGCGCGCGACACGCACGCGGGCTCCGGCCCCGCGTACTGCGTGGAGTGTGACGTCACGTTCGCCACCCGCGCCAAGTACAGGCGACACCTCAGCCAGGCGCAGAGGCATCGGCCTAGGAAGAAAATCAGGTCAGCTTAGTTTTAATTTTGTATTAATTTTTTAATTATGTGAGCAATAAATAAAATATTAAAAAAAAGTTTGTTCGTGCATATTCGGCATTAACGCCTATAACGCCCTGCGCGTTCAGTACAACAACGCGTTCAGGATGCTGTTGGGGCTGCCAAGGTGGTGTAGTGCCTCGCTCATGTTCGCGGAGGCCCGCACGGACAGTTTCCAGGCAATTATGCGGAAGAAGATCGCCTCGCTGCTGGGCAGGCTCAGAGGAAGCTCCAACGGCATCCTGGGTGTCCATTGCTGACAAGTATGACTGCCCTATTTTGCGGTACTGGGTCAGCCAAATAAAAGCTGTTGCTCAATTTAGAGATAAGTAGATTTAAGTACGTGTCTTTGCACAGACTAAACAACTTAGATTAAGGCTTACTAACACTATATGGATATAATCTGAAATAAAAATTATTGTTATTATTAAGGGGATCCCTTGACAAGAGTTGCAACTATGTTCGGGAATGGCTTTTTGGACAAATTTCGAAATTTTCTTTCTGAACTAATTAGGGTAATTAGTTGAACCAGTAGGGGCCCAACTTAGGAAGATAGGAGGACAAGAAAAAAACCTATACTGGTTTATTAATTTAACCTAGCGAGCTTAAGGGGGTGGTTTTACGATGGCATCAAGTTAATAATATAGTATTTTATCTCATCTAAAAACTCACATACATACATACATTCACGCCTTTATTCCCAAAAGGGGTAGGCAGCACATGAAACTTGTGTCCAGCGCCACTTTTAGCATAAATGTGGGTATAAAACATCGACTAAATGTGATATTGCAGTGACAGGTTGCTAGCCCATCGCCCACAACACACTTCAACCCTGGTCCCTTAGTCGACTTTTACGACACCCACGGGAAGAAAGGGCGTGGTGAAATTCTAACCCGACACCACACGGGTAAAACTCACTTAATGAAATATAAATAATACTTCACTAAGTTAGGTATTTATCAAAATTTGTCCCAAAAGCTATTTCCGAAGAGTTGCATCTCTTTTTCTCGTGGAAGGCATAAGCGTGTCTCTGTGTAGGGGGCGTGGTCGACAATCAAGGCATCCCTTTAACGGCGCGTTTCACGCCTTTGTAGCTATAAAAGTGCCATGTAACATGCAAATGTTAGGCCTAAGTTCGATTATTGTTAAGCCGCGGTTTGTTCCAAAATATCACGGTTCTAAATACGGATTTGCCATAAATAAATAAATTCCAGCGTTCCTTGCCCGGAGTGCGGGAAGGTGTTCTCACGGCGTAACTACATGAACAACCACATGAAGCTGTTCCATTCCAAACAGTCGCGCCACCATTGCCAGCTCTGTGATAAGGTAAGGCACACTAAACATGTTAGTTAAGGGGGCTCCCATACGCCAATGACCTTCGATCTGAATCCCTTAGTTATAAAAATTAGTAAAATATTTTGAAACTAGAAAGCGATATAGAATTTAAATCTGCGTTATATAACTTTTGAGTATCCAAAGCCTATTACTCCGTTCAAGAATACCTTGAATTCTTAGTGTTAGCAATTTATGCATGCGATACACATGACATTCTTATATATATTTGCATGTCCTTGGGACCAAACACGTAGCTCTACTGTATTTCTTATTGAACCACCTATTTGTACCATGTTTAAGCGAATAAATTACTGATTAGTTTTCTAATGTTTTTTTTAGCTTATTAAATTAACAACAACCGCTGTAAACAATATAGTATCCCATATTTGCTTCAAAGTTCATTGTTTTCGAGATATTTGCCTCCTACAACACTGACCTTCATCATCATCATCATAAGCCTCCCCCAAAGAGTGCCACAACGACCGTCCACCTACTCTGCGTCTGACGGCACGTGGTCGCCATTCGAGAACCTTTTCGCCCCAACGGCCTGTGGCTAGCCGCTCACAAGGTGGACTGATGACCTCCGCTGGACCGGTCATTGTGGCACTCTTTGGGGGAGGCCTATGTCCAGCAGTGGACGTCTTTCGGCTGATATGATGATGATGATGATGATGATTAATGTTTAGTTGGCTTTGTAAATGATTAAGGGCTTGTCCATAAATTACGTCATCGTTTTTGTAGATTTTTCCCCCATATCATCATCCTGTAAAATGACTATCATCATCCAATGCCCCCCCCCCCCCCCCCTCCTATTTTGAAATAACGTAATTTATGGATGGCCCCTAAGCTATGTCTGTTTCCAGTACTTTGTGACGGGTTTCTCCCTGCGCTCTCACAACAAGTATGTGCACGAGAAAATACCGATGCCCAAGACCAAGATTTGCAGCGTGTGCGGACGCGGGTTCGGGGTAAGTGCCCAATAGGGTATATGACGTCAGTTCATTATTTTATTAATACAAACAAACAAATTTTTAAGATTTTTAATTGTAAAGATAAAAAAATCCGACCAGATGCGGTCCGTACCATTATCTATAAAGACGGCAAAAAAATCACGTTTGTCGAATGTGGGAGCCCCCTTAAATATTTATTTTGTCCTGTTTTTAGCCGCTGGGTTAGTAGCCAAATGGCAAAAAACGGAACCCTTATGGATTCCTTCCGTATGTCACAGGTATTTTACTTGAAAACTATAAGGTGTACTTGAATAAAATTATTACGATAGGTGTATTTTGTTAGCCGCTACATAGTTTTGTAATCAAATTACAAAAAAAAAATGTTTTAGATGTGCACTCCGTACATAAAACTGAAACTCAAAAATAAATTTATATTGCAAGCCCACTTGTGGCACATCAATCGACAGGCCTTTCAAAATAAATATAAGGTTTCTCAGCAATTTTTTTGATTAAGTGAATAGAGTCGGAGATCGCCCCGAAAGTCACAAAAATTGTGTCCCCCCCCCCCCCTCCTCTAATTTTTTTTTGAACCGTGTATTATAAAAATATGAAAAAAACCATGGACATACTTGGGCTTACTAAATTCTTTCAGCGAAAGTTGTTTTGAAGAAGATCGGTTCAAAGGTTTTCGAGATATTTCTAGAAAACTGCCTTCTTTAAAGAAAAGGACGTAAGGGCCTAAGATTTCAGTAACGATACGGCCTTTTTAATAGGCACGGAAGCCTTCGTTGTGCGTGGTCCGACACGCACTTGGCCTCTTTTTTTAGTATTTGTTATAGCGGCAACAGAAATACGTCATCTGTGAAAGTTTGAACTGACTAGATAGATACAGCCTGGTGACAGACGGACGCACAGCAGAGTTTTAGGGTCCTGTTTTACTCTTTGAGTATAACAACAAATACGAAAAACAAAATAAAATAAATATTTAAGGGGGCTCCCATACATCAAACGTGTTTTAATTTTGCTGTTTTTATAGATAATTATACGGAACCCTTTGTGCGTGAGTTCGACTCGCACTTGGCCGCTTTTATTACATCATTGGAGCCACTACCATCATCATCATATCAGCCGAAAGACGTCCACCGCTGGACATAGGCCTCCCCCAAAGAGTGTCACAACGACCGGTCCTGCGCCACCCGCATCTAGCGGTCTCCGCGACCTTTACCAGGTCATCAGTCCACCTTGGAGGTCTACCCACGCTGCGCCTCCCGGTACGTGGTCGCCACTCGAGAACCTTTCCGCCCCAGCGGCCATCGGTTCTACGTGCTATGTGCCCCGCCCACTGCCACTTAAGTTTAGCGATCAACAGGGCTATATCGGTTACCTAGGTTCTGCTGCGGATAGATATTTAATAATTTAGCTTACTAGGTATGGGCCTCATAAGAAGGCTCAAAGTCACCCAAAGGGCTATGGAGAGGGCTATGTTGGGAATTTCTCTGGGAATTTCTCAGAAATGAGGCTATAATTATAGTAGAAAGAGTGTGAAGTAGGCCATTTTTTACAAACGCACCGCGCGCGGCCTGCATGTGTGCGCCATTAGTATCTACGCGTCGCGCACGCACACTCAAACAAATTCTCGACCCGTTTCTCAGTGCGCCACTAGAGATATCGTTTGAGTGTGCGTGCGGCGACGCGTAGATACTAATGGCGCACACATAGAAGCCGCGCGCGGCGCGTTTGTATGAAGTTAACGTACTTTGCACTATGGTATAATGTTTGTTTATTATTGTTTGCAGACAAATCGCGTGCTGGAGAACCACATGCGCACGCACACGGGCGAGCGTCCGTTCGCGTGCGCGCGCTGCGCGGCCGCCTTCGCGCAGCGCGTGGCGCTCGCCGCGCACGTCGCCGCCCTACACAAGGACGGCAAGGACAAGTGAGCGCGCAAGGGCTCCCGCTAGTTCGCCCGAGCGCCTCTTGGAAGCTATTGGAACGGATCTATATCTGATTCCCTAACGTTTTTTAACCTATTTTTGCGTTACCTAACGTTTTATGTCATAATGATCATTAGTCCTAACACTCATATGCCCCATCTTTAGTTTTCCTAATATCGAATGGATGATTTTTTTTCCCCATAATGTTTTTTTTCCTAACGTCACTTGTCATATTGATTATTCATCCTAACGTTATGTGCCATAATAATCATGTATCATAATTATCAATAAGCCTAATGATTTTTAATTCTAAAGATTATTTTTCCTAACTTTGTATGGCCTATTGTTTGTGCTTCTGACCTGACAGCAGTCCGGTTCTGGCGCTTCGCCGGCCGCTGCCGCGGCACGCTCGCTTCGCTCGCTCGGCTCGCGCGCTGTAGGGTCGCAGTTCAACCAACACTCCTCCTCGCTTCGCTCGTCGTCGTACCTAACTGGGCTCTGCCTTAGACCTATACAATTACCCTATTAATTGAATAAATATTGTTATGGCTATAGATCGTTAGGGCTAATGCCCATTAGGACAACACCACTTAGGATAAATGACATGAGGTGAAACGTTATTAGGGATTTCTAGGAATATGCAAAATAACATTAGGGATATTAATAATTATGGTAAAAATGTTTCGAGCAAATCAATTTTAGGGCAATAATTACATTATGGAAAATGATTGTTATAGCAATTGATCGTTAGGGCTAATGGTCGTTAGGACAAAACAGTTCGGGCAAGTGATTTTAGGACAAACGATGTTAGGGATCGCGAGGTAGACCCTATTGGAACGGGTGCCCCTTGTCTTGACGACAAACTTTTCATCGAAATTTGACGACCGCTTTAGCCTAGTTGGTAGCGACCCTGCCTACGAAGCAAGAGGTCCTGGGTTCGAATCCCGGTAAGGGCATTTATTTGTGTGATGAGCACGAATATTTGTACCTGAGTCATGGATGTTTTCTATGTATTTAAGTATTTATTTATCTATATAAGTATGTTTATCGTCGTCTAGTACCCATAGTACAAGCTTTGCTTAGTTTGGGACTAGGTCGATTTGTGTAAGATTGTCCCTTAATATTTTTTCATTACTTTTATTTAATTTTATTTGATCGAAAACGTTTCAAGTATTATTTAGTTCACGAATTATTGTTTGGTGTAATTTCATTTTATGGCCAGATCATTCTAACGTAAGGTCGACACGCTGGCGGTTTTGGTAAGGTTTAAGTTGGTTAAAATAATTGCTATAGATAACTGTGTATGCCAAATTTCTTAATTTTAAATAATAATCCTTTTATAATAAAAATACTTCAATTAATAAATCACAAAACGTTTTCCATGACATCATTCATCTATTTAATTAATTATACGACGAGTACAATACACGATTTAAAATTACTTGTAATGACCATTCCACGAACTGAATTGTCGACGAAATGAAAATACATGAAACGTTGACTTTGAAATGAAATTCGACGAAGTGAGAGATAAACCTATCGGAACAATGCGCGTGGGCCGCTAATCCTTCTAGTTCCCTACTTACGATTAGGGTGCCTTTCCACTAGAGATGTACTATGCTAAGACGCAAAGAGAGGGGTGTTATAAGTTTAACGTGTCTGTCTGTGTCTGTGGTATCGTAGCTCCCAAACAGATAGACTGATTTGAATGCGGTTTTTTTGTGTTATAGATAATTTTATCCCGAGTGATCTTAGCCATGTTTCATGTCTTCAGAGAGAGTTCTTGAGAGTTTTCTGTTCAGTCGTTTTTGAAATATTGGACTTTGAAATGAAAATGTCGGGGGTTTTTCAACTTTTCCAAGTTGTAGTTATTATACTACTAGCTACAGCTACGTTTCAAATTAATGAAATGAAAACATGGCATGGCATAGCACATCTCTGGTGGAAAGGCACCCTTAAGGTGGTACTCCACTTGTTTAAGATCTTTGTCCATTAATCATTGCGTCGTTTTTGGGCTTTGCTCAGTAACCCTTACAACTAGAAAACTGTAATTCGGCATGGGTGTATAAATGAATCACGCCGACAAAACAGTTGAATAAAATCTTTTAATAAAAATTAGGTTACCTCCCCTACACCTAAAGTGGGGATGTAATTTTTTTTTCTCGTCAATCCCATAGTGTGGGGTATCGTTGGATAGTTTTTCAACTCAGTGATTTGTTTGCAAGATATTGTGCTTAAAATCCCTAATTTGTTCAAATCATGTGTCCCCCCCTGCCGGCTATATGGCTGCTACTGGGAATGTGGAAAAAATCGTGGCAGTAGTACATATAATTAATTTAAAAGGAAAAATATCACGGCTAAGTAGGCATAATTAGTGGCCGAGTAATAGTTGACCAACTTGAAAGGCCAACTTTCGTACAAATTCGGTCGACGCAACCGCACCGTTCACTTCGCGCGTGTCGATGTAACACTTACAGACAGGCAACTACGGAACCCTACACTGCTCGTGGCCCGACGTGCACTTGGCCGGTTTTTTTAACAAAATGTGAGATGCAAATACATTGAACAAAGATCCGTCCAATGTATTTCGATCTCGCATTTTGTGAAACGCAGTGATTATCGGACAAAAATCTTGTACACGTGGACACACCCTTACGACTTTCCAGCTTTCGTGAATTTATCCAGTATATAATTGAGGTTGGGCATGGTGGTATAGAGATTAAGTTTTCTTATAATCAGGAGTCATGGATTGCACTTATCTATACTAATATTATAAAGAGGTATTGTTTATGACTTTGTATATGACAGGTTAAAGACATCCGATTAAAAAAAATCTTTCACCATTATTAATGGAGCTTCAGGATGTTTATAGGCTGTATTTTAATAATACACGGACGAAACCAGTTGTTTATAAATGAGGTATTAGGGAGGGAATCATGGTACGTAATAAAGGGACGATGATAAAGCTTAGGGTATATATTTCTACAGATGACCTGATGAATATTATATTCTAATAATAATACCACGACCGAGCGAGATGGTAGCATACAAATGTCAATAAGTGTGACAGAAAGAGAAGTCATTCGTCGCCCTTGTGATAGTTTCACTTTTATTTGCCGCAAATAAACCATTAGTAATGACTGTTGTAATTATTGTAAATAAAAAATATAATTTATGTCAACTCTGTAGTTTTATTTATATTAAAAATAATTATGATACATAATGTAAAACTCAGCCTTATAATTATCTTAGCCTATCATTAATATAATGAATGTATTCGAGGGTTAGATTTCGCTAGCTCTTATCAATTTACACGAGTTTTATCGTTTGTACAGTTAAATCCCTGACACCAAAATATGACCAATATGGCGTCTTACGTGCATACTACGCTGAGACGCGCCGTTGTTATGGTACGCGCGGAAAATCGACTCCTGCGCAGGGCCTAATTTTATATGCCGGGACTATACAATATATATGCAATACCAACAGTATATTGTACCTAGGTGATAACAACGTCTCAGACCGCGAGTTTTAGAGTGTTTCAGTACCATCCTGTGTATGAAATTGTACATTCTCCCCTAGCCGGTAATTGGGCATTCTGCGAGCGTAACGGATGGCTATAGCCCGGGTTGAAGTAAAAGTGCCATCTGTAGGCAGTTTCCTACATAATCTTTACTTCTATAATCAATATACCTAAGGCTTGCTTGTGAAATAATACATATGTATGTACAATCAAGTGTAAAAATATGAGTGAATGCAACTTACTTATAAATATGTCCCATCACTCTTATGCAAAAAGTTACTGACTGTTGAGTTTGTTTCGGCGTTTCTTCTTAATAGTGGTCTTCTTTTGCAGAAACGCTGGTAGAGTTTTAACTTGTTAAAGTGCCGTGACACCCTACTTGCAGAATAAAATTCAATTATTTAATTTACGTCTGCGGATTAAGGTTTCGGTACGTATGTATGAGAGAATTAAATCGATACATATTTTTTCACTTCACTGCACTGAGATACGAGCTTTGAAAAGTTATTCCTCATGTTATTTAGATTCATAAAAGTCTGCCTATATTTACATACCAATTAATTGTGTCATAAAACTATCTGAAATACCATGGATATGTTTAAATGTTTACCCTCAGCACTGAAGTATAACAAAGATGGTGGCATTCGCGCAGATTCACTATTTAGTGCGCATGGTCAGATAGTATGCGCGGGCCCCCTTACATTACACCCGCAACCGACATCGCGTAGGTTATGTTTACATTCCGGAGATTACCATACCTACTAAATAAGCTGTTTTATAGGTACAGTTAATGATGTTTGGAAGCTCTAGGGCGGTAATATACGGTATGTGTGTATTAGACAAGCTTCTACTAACCCAAAACTGGGATAGACAGACGATAACAGAGGCCTACTTCTGGTTTAATTAGTTTTTTCTTGAACATTTCAATGGATACCGCCATATCCAGGGGTAAGATTTTTCTAGTGAAGTAACTGAAACCAAACATAGATAGAATTATGACTATACATACTTCTATTTAGGCTTGGTTTCGGTCCACCTTTGTACAAATTACATTTCTACAGTACAGTCTGCATCATATAGCAGAACTAGCCAACTATATCGTAACACATCCTTACTCATCATCCTCCTAGCGTTTTTCCCGGTAATGCCCGGGGTCGGCTTCGACACCTAATCCCAGGATTTGGCATAAGCACTTGTTTTACGAAAGCGACTGCCATCTGACCTTCCAACCCAGAGGGAAAACTAGACCTTATTGGGATTAGACCGGTTTCCTCACGTTTTCCTTCACCGAAAAAAGCTAACGCCGGGATTAGAACCCACGACCGCATGCCTGAACCACTAGGCTACCGTAGCACATCCTTACTCTGACGTAATAAAGATGTGTACCGAAACATTTGCCTACTTTGTACATAAACTAATTAATAACATTTGTACAATAATGCATTTGAAATTGTACAATAGTGAACTGATCCAATGACAGTTTTAAATGCAAGAATTTTCATAAATAATTCTTGTGATCCGAAATAAAGTAACAATAATGTTTAACAAGCAGAAACAGTTCAAATAACTGAAACCAGATAGATATAATATAGTCTATGTTATCTGGGGCGTAATATTGAATCGATTGACACCATTGCATCGAAATCGGTTATACTTGAAACCATAATTAGATACCAAAAATATAACCTTAAAACTAGCTAAGTCCATCATTCGGAAGAGTGTAAGTTTGCCAGTGTCGTTTTTTTTTTCATTTTAATGGCAGTTTTAAGGTTATCTAATTATGGTTTCAGGTTTAGGCATCTTAAACGCTATGGTGGAAGGCACGACAATACAAACAGAGACTGGTAAGATTTACCTTCCTTTCGTATCTGCCGTTGTCGGGCTAAAGGCCTGTGATATTGTGGTTTTCTTGCAAACAAAAATGCATAGATAGCGTAGATTTACAGATAAGTAGGCAACTCGGCAGCTGTGTAAACTTGTTATTAAATATATCCATGACAATTTAAACATATGTATAATTAAACATAATAAATTAATATATAATCTTCAATTAATTATGATCGAGTATCTAAAATTCCTAATAGTTGATCAATCGAATCCTAATGATGATACCATAAAAATAAATCAATTACTTACAATGGTAAGTAATGCTGGCTGTACACACTCGCTGTGTTATTTGAACAGCGGAACAACCCTTTGACTCAGCCGCAAAAACCGACGCGTACCGAGGCGAGACCCGTGCGGACGAGACAAGGCGCATAGCATCGTGTACACACTCGTTCTCGGTCTGCCTCGACGAGTGTGTACAGCCGGCATAAGATTTCCATGGACACAAGCATTTTCTCCTAGATTTGAAGGAATTTGATGAATATGTATAGTACCTACATTTCATATTTGAATTGATTCACTACGATAGATCCCCTTCGGGACGCGCCGGAGTCCATGCGTGGAGTTTATCTTCAAAGAAATATGTGATAAGAACAAAGCATATTTGTACCGTAAATAGGGCCTGAGCAGGCAGACACTATGGCCCATCACTCCATAGAATACACAAGCGCGTTGCCGACCCTCTATTGATTTGAGGAGTTACGGCACCAGGAAGCTCGACACAAGTCGGCTCCCCATAGGATTAGTTTGGCTCTTATTTTAAAATGGCCAGAATAACATGAAACTAGTATCTAGCGCTAGAAATCAACTGGAGGGAGTAGAATGTCTTTCAAACAAAGTCTCTAATTGTTTAATTATTTTCGTATTAATTTATAGCAACAGAAACTGTCTTCCGACCTGGATATGGTGGATACAAAGTTTCATGTTATTTCAGCAAGCCATTTCAAAATGAGCACCGAACTATGACTCTTTAAATGTCTGATGATAATGACTATTGGACACGTAAAGATGCACAGATGCACGTCAACATTCTAATATCAAAACAAAAGAATGGTTGGCAGATGGACTGTGGTAATAATGGACTAGTCACTCTAATCATAGAGTGACATGACTACAGAGTTCATTCCTATGCATCTGGTAGAATGTGCTCTGTCCATGGGAAACATACTTCATTGCTTCATTAATACACTTGGATTGTACCAATGTCAAAGTTTGAGAATGATAAAATGGGACATGGCATCATACCGTCCACAGATGGAGCAGTAGGGTCGGGTCCAGCTTCAGTAAGTAACCAAGGACAAGGCCTATATCCAATTAACCTTTTCGCCGCCAATCAAGACATCCAAAAGAGACTGTCACGCCAACATCATTGTTACAAGAGAGCAAATGCCTAACTCGAAATACTGAAGGTTGCTTTGATAGTGTATAACATAACTATAGTTGTTCTTAGTGCTGAGGGCACGGCAACACACAACACCTTGGCGTTCAAAGGGTTAAAGCTTGAAGAGTGGTAGCATGTTGGCAGAACTGGTACACTAAGTTTGGTGGTAGCTAACAAGCGCACTGACTATTTCAGTTTTTCTTCTATTTGAAACTATTTCAGTTATTTTAATTCCTGTTTTTCATCTAAATACCAAAAACCATTATTAAAACATATGGCAATTTAAGAATGTAGTGACATTTTAAAAAGATGATTGTGGAACAGTAACAAATGTTTCTGGAATAGTCTAATTACCAAAATTAAGTTAAGAGGTTCATAATTATTATACACTTATGGGAAAATGTGTGAAGGTCTCCTCCAGATCCATCATGTAACACATGCTATGTATGTTAGCTAGATCTTAATGTAAATTTTTATGTGGAAAAATTACTGTTGCAATGTCCTACTGCGTCCGAAATGTTACGTGATCACGCCTCTAGTCACATCTGCATTAACACTTTTGCGACCAGACTAAAAATGAAACAATACACTCAAAACCGACAGAACTCTCTAGGTGTGTAGGTTCATACTACTGCCCGCCTAGCGGGCTCAGCCGGCATCCGAGCAAACATTACGAGTGCCTACTAGGCAGGTTCTTGGTTGTGAATGTGTTAACCTTGTTGTTTGATGTTATTATACAATTCATCATCACAATTAGCTTCTTAAACAAACGGTGGAGTGCAGATCCACAATGCAGGAAATTATTCATACAAAATTGTTACGGCATATAACAGATGAGTGTGGAGCATGACGGTCATGTCTATTATCATTCATTTTGAGGTTTAATATTCTCTCAATAAGGCTAGTATGACACTGGAGGCACCTGTTGCATCATATTAGCGTAGACACACTGGCTTTCTATAGGCTTCATCGGAGGCATTGGCGGGGGCATCATGTGCTGAACCGGTTGCTGTTGCTGCTGCTGCTGCGGCTGTTGCGGCACCGCCTCCGGAGGCTTCTTATTCTTCTTCTCGCACTTCTTGAACTTAATACCGAGCTTATTCAACAATATTAACCTTAACGATTCCTTCCCACCTCTGTAGTTCAATTCATGTTTTGCTGCCGCTAATATCTTCCCTAGCGTAGGTACCTCTTTTCTAACAGAGTAACTGTTCACTATCCCTCTCAACGCGCATAGTTGGAAGTAGTCGAGCTGCACTTTCGTTTTTCTGACCCGTTTTTTCTTCGGTCCTTGTATACGAGTTTGGGTAGCTTCCGCGCGTAATCCGTCCCTTTTGATGCGCTTTATGGTGCTCTCGGACAAGCCTGTGGCCGCGCAGGCCCGCTTCACCACGTTTTCGACGGGAAACGAGTAGCCTCTGTTCTGTTTTTCGCTTTCGAAGAATTTGATAACCTTGAAAATTATTTCACGGGCTTGTCCGTCTATCGCCTCTTTTTTCTTCTTATCCGCTTTGACTTTCTTTTTGTCTTCGTTAGCGAGCGACTGCACTTCCACGCTTATTGTCGCGGTCATCTGCTGCTGAAGCTGTTGCTGCTGTTCCTGAGGCGTTTGCAACTGAACCAAAGCATTTTGTAAGATTGTATGATCGGGGCGCACTTGATTCAATACTTGCACTTCGTGGACTTGTACGTTCATCTTGAACAATAGATTATATTGAATAATCCTCAATTAGCTAACTGATATTGTAGTTTCAGTGAATTCAGGCATTAGTCAGCTTATTAATAACACTACACTTAACTAAACAAGTAGAATTGAGAAGGCGGACGCCATATTTACTAATTGACAAGACAAATGAGGGATGCCACAGGGCAACGTAGATTACACAACAAATGGACTATTTGGAGAAACTAAACGCAAACAATAGCAAGTGTGGTAGACAAAAAAAATATCAACAATTACCATTATTTTAGCCTCCGAAAAGGCGTTATCCAGAGTGATATATGGATAGCCGACTAATACATAATATCATCATAATCTCCTAAATAAAAACAATGAAATATGAAAACCAAGTGGGTTTTGCAGTTTCCACTGGTAACACTATTTTGACATTCCATTCCAATTACATTTTCTCTAGTGTCGAGGTACATCCACAAAATAGTCCACCTCATCGAATAATTAGAATTCTTTAAAAACATCTAAATGCCGCTCGTAAATGTTTGCCCAGGCTGTTTGTCGTTCGATAGAAAACTAACACCTATTGGAAAACATGAGAATTTGTACCAGGAGCTATTATTGACCAAGACACACAAACCAGTAAGTCTGTGCCTTATCTCAACCGAAATTTAGGTTTAAGTATTGTATTAGCGTTTACAGTCTATAAATATTTTACAAATATGTCGTAGTCTTCATGCTGGCCGCCATACAAGATTTTAACTAATTTTAACTATATTTCAGAGCCAGATCAAGTTATGTTGGGAATGCAATAAGATCTTGGAAAACATCCACAAGTTCCGGTTGAAAATAACTTCAGCACAGAAAGTATTAAACAGTAGACCTTTGGTAAGTTTGTAAATGTACATTGTACATTATATATCATACTCACTCACACCACAGAACCTGTACCTAAAGGTACAGAAGACTCACTGCCTATGTGATGACGTTAGCTGTAATTTTCTTGCAATAGACTATCATAGGGTTGTTTATGTAGGTACCACATAACTGGACATCCAAAATGATAACTTTTAGTTCATATGTTTGTTATCGAAATGATCAATACTATGATATGATAATAAAAGAATACAATAAATAAATAATAAATAAAAAAGAATTGAATACAGATTAAGTTATAATAAAAAAGTTCATATTTTGCAACGACATTACTTTCGTCATGTGGAAGATGTGGTAAAATTGAAATTTGTATACTGTTGTGCAATCAATGAAATTATATTGTTACTATATACATATTTAAATATATATATATATATATATATATATATATATATATATACCATAGACAAACTTCGTTTCGGGCCAAATTGACA
Source organism: Epinotia demarniana (assembly GCA_945867215.1). Lineage (NCBI taxonomy): Eukaryota > Metazoa > Arthropoda > Insecta > Lepidoptera > Tortricidae > Epinotia > Epinotia demarniana. The sequence continues at coordinate 1,240,429 of OX244284.1, read as the reverse complement.
GTGGGATAGGCCTGGCCCCAATTTCACCACGGCTACAATTGTCAGTGACATATGTCGAGCTACAATTGTCAAGCGACAGGTGACATATTACAATTTTATGAAATATTTTCCATACAAATGCTTACAAACATGACAGGCATTTTGCTACAATTGTATGTATTACAATTATATTTTGAAACGAGAATTATTATTTTTAGTCGACATATTTGTAGAATTGTCGGTGAATCTTGACATGAGATTGAAGCTGTGTCGGATTTTCGTGACAATTGTAGCATTTCGTGGTTGCTACACGCGTAGTTCAAAATGGCTCTCCATGCGAGTAGTAGTAGTGACGCTAGTGATAGTAACAGTGATCTTGATGAATTCGCACATATAAGAAGATATAAAGACAGAATTAATTTTTCCTTTGATATTACGGATTTTTCATTTAAGGAAAAATTCCGTCTTAGTAAAGTAAGTGTAGAGTATTTAATAAATAAAATTGGTGCACGTATTGAACATCCAAAAAACAAAGCTTTGACGCCTTGCCAACAAATTCTTAGTACACTGCATTGGATGGGATCGGGATCTCAATATCACGTTAGCGGAGATAATCATGGAGTATCAAAGGCTACCATTCATCGGTGTATCAAACGAGTTACGACTGCAATTGTAAACGAAATGTTTGGGATTGAAGTACGCTGGCCGGAGAATACCGACGCTATCCCGCATTTATTTAGGGAAGTTGCAAATATTCCTAGAATTGGAGGAGTCGTTGATGGATCATTAATACCCATTGATTCACCTCAGCAACATGAGTACATGTACGTTGACCGCAAAGGTAGGCATTCGATTAATACAATGGTTGTTTGTGGGCCAAATTTAGAGTTTTTTTACGCCAGTGCTAGATGGCCGGGATCCGTTCATGACGCAAGAGTGCTACGTAATTCAACTTTGGCTCAGCAGTGGGAGAATGATTGGAGGCCGTTCCCAAATGCGTTTTTGTTAGGAGACAGTGCATATGCCATGAAAAAATGGCTCATTACGCCAAACATCCCAGTTGAAATACCAATAACAGAAGCAGTTATGCGATTTCTACGAGCTTTTAAATGTACACGAAGATTAGTTGAAAACGCTTTAGGAGTATTAAAAGAAAAATTCCCCTGTCTCAATCATCTCCGTGTTCAACCTCTGAAAGCATGCCATATATTTTTAGCATGTGTCACCCTTCACAACTTAGAAAAACGCCTAGGAGTGCAGTATTATATTCCGTATCACAATCCGATTGATAACGGTGACAATGAGAGAGATAATGAAGATAACGGTTACGACGATAATTATGCAATTGACTCTGAGGCGATTGAAGTGTTAAGGGAATTAATACAAGTGTATACTTAAGGAAATATTTAATGGACATATTATAAAAATAAATACAAATGCGTTTATTTCATTACCTTTAGACTACATTAGTATGTTACAATTTAATAAGGTACATATTATGAAAAAGATACGGGTAGGTACAGTCAGCAGCAATAGTTCCTAAGCGGCTGAGGTGTTCAAAATTACCGTCACACGCTCTTATTTTCTTGCAATAAGGTCGTGCCAAGTTCATTGTGCACACCTCGCCCGCTTAGCTACTTCTGCTGCTGACTGTACAGCTTGCTGAATTGAAAACCGCTAAATTGAATATTATAATCGATATATTATATATTATTATCAGCGTAATTGTGTACTTTGTAATTATAACATAGTAAGAAATAAGTATTCTACTAAAAGAGCTCGCCATCATACATAGTCAATAACCCTAGGTACAAAATAAGTTTGAAAACAAAAGTGATGACTATATAAGAAATTATATAATTTTAAGTTGTATTTGATCTAGTAAGTTGAACGTTTTCTTCTTCTATGTCGACTAATTGAACAATATCTATTTGTACACAATTTTGCTCGTGATAAGGTGCTGTATAAGAAGAATGCGTTAAGTTCAATTCTTTCTCTAATTTAAATAATTCTAAATCTAATTTATATTTTTCTCTCTTATAAAGTTCAGTTTTCTCTTTAAGAAACAATATTTCAAAGCCTCTAATTTTTCCTTTTTCAAACGTATAACGGATTAATAGTGCACATTAGTTGAATTCGTATTATTTTGGGAATTTTGAGGAATAGGTTGACTAGTATCTTGTACTATGATAGTCTCAGCCGCCCGAGTTCCTGAGGATTCTGGAACAGTCAAACCCTCTAAGACTGGAGTGTTCTTCCCTATTATACTCATTATAATGTGATCAGTTTCATCAAATTGCCATTTTTTGCCTCCCGCAGATCCTGTTTGGTTACGATTATCCCTTTTTTCCTAAAAAAGAAATAATTATTACGATTATTGAAAGCTAAAATTACTAGTGTTTTTTAATGAACGCCGTAAAGTCAATCAATTGGAATCCTAGGCCACTGTAGGCCAAATTAAAATAGTGTAAATAAAATAAATTTATTTCAGACCAATCGATCCATATTACCGCAACTAATTAATAATTCAAACTTGATAAATACTTACTATAGTCCTCTTTCTCCAATTTTGCCAAGTTGTATCTCTTAGATATTTCCAATCCTTGTCGTACACACCCATTTCATTCAAACGTTGAGCTATTTCCTTCCATTTATTAACTTTCATTTCGAATGTTAATTTGTTGTCAAATTTACCAAATAACACGGATTTGCTGTCGGAAATCATTTTTAAGATAGTTATCTTTCTTGCCATATCCATATTGCAATAATATTTTTGAAATAGATACTAACACACGCACACAAGAAATGCTAGTTTCACGAAGAAAATTACTCAATGGCGGGAATTGATTTAATAGTTTTAATTTGGTTTTATGGAAAAGAGAGCAAAGGCATTTATATTCAGCCAATAAAAAAAATATCGATCCTATACGGAAGCAGCGGTTTGGCAGTTAATAAGTTGGCAAAGCGTACTTAGATTATTATTTTTAAATTAAATAATATTTTTGAATTAAATAAAACTTATTGTTGTTTGAATTAAACACTATAGATTAATTAGCGAGAGCGTGGAATGGCATATGTAGTGGCTTTACCGTTAGCATGAAAATAATAATAGGTATTTAAAATAAAAACTAGCACAAAATATTTAGATTTTCTTATTACTTCTTCTTCTTTATTACTTTAATAAATAACAAACGTCTTTTTATACTGATATGCTATGCTAGTATGAGAAAACGGAAAATTCAAATTTAAAATGCCTGTACAGACAAATTACCACTACATATAATAATAGCTCTCGCTAATTTATCTATAATATTTGATACATTTTTCCCTATGTTTAGTCGTGACAATTGTTTTCGACAATTGTCGCACCTGTCATCGTGGTGAAACTGATAATTCCACATATGTCATATTTTGATACAATTGTCGCACCTGTCACGATGGTGAAATTGGGGCTGGTCACACTCATATTTGGAGGAGCCCAACTGGGGTGGTAAATAGCCTTAGGTACATGCAGAATTGCAGACTATATATATTTTTTTTACATTACACTGTGCCTTATGTCTATCTCCACTAATAATTAGTGTGCGGAGTTTCGGTGGCAAATTTCACACAGTGGATAATGGAGTCGTTTTTATGATTAACTTTTTAAGATTTGAATAAATAAATAATTCATTTACCTGAAGTTCTTAGTATGACATTAATTAGGTAGGTACTCATCCCGACTGTTTAGGTAACATGTTTCTCCGTGTGTAATAAGTAAAAATAAATAAATTTATTAAACAATGTTTACCTAAATACTTGTGTTATTTAGTAGTCCTGTGTTATCGTGGTATAAGTGGGTAATGCTCACAAGATAATTTATAAGGAGTATTATGCAAAATTAATCTTTTAATCGTTATTCGTTAGTTAGGCGACTCCATTTACCTCTGTGAAATTTGCCACCGAAACTCCGCACACTACGAATAATATAATGCATAAGAATATTTATAATACTCTGTGACATATAAAACTAAATGGGTGTCCATTGGCGGCGGTAATCGCTTACCATCAGGTGATCCGTCTGCTCGTTTGCCTACTATAACATAAAAATAAAAACTTTAACTAAACAGGCTCACGGCCTGTTATATAAAAAAAACCGAACCAACACAAATAATTTATATGCTATCATATCCTCGTGGCGCCCAGCACGCAAAAACGAACAGTGAGAAGTTTCTCTTAAATGGAATTAATTTGATTTTTCATCAACTGACATGCCTTTTAAAAGGCGCGTGTGCGCTACGAGGCTATACTATTAAATGAGTAATATGTATATATTTATATTTATATTTATATATATCTGCAATCATGGTCTCATAGTCGCACAGGACCGAAATATAGCCATTACAGAAAATCACCTAGAGCATGACTTGGCCACCATGGACAATTACTTTGTCCGCTGGCGACTGCATCCTAATGCCTCCAAAACCGAAGTGAGCTGCTTCCACCTAAGCAACCGACTTGCCAACAAGAAAATCAGCATGAAGCAGAAGGGGTTCAGGGGATCGACGGCTTTTCACAACCCACTACCAAAGTACCTTGGTGTCACCCTGGATAGAAGTCTAACGTACGGCCCCCATCTCGATAACGTTGCAGCAAAATTACGGCCCAGGTTAAACATCCTGCAGAAACTAACTGGGACCACATGGGGTGCCTCTGCCGGCTGCCTACGAACGACCGCTTTGGCGCCCGTGTACCCTCTACATGGCTTAACAGCTGTCACACTAAAACCGTACATACGCAACTAAATGCTACAATGCGTCATAAATAAATCATGGTCTCGGAAATAGCTCTAACGATTTCGATGAAATTTGGATATAGGGGTTTATGGGAGCGATAAATTGATATAGATAGGTGTTATGTTTGGGAAAAATCGTTTTCTCCTTATTTCACTATTGGACTTATTATTAAACTAGTTCACAAAATTTCACGAGATTCGGTTGAGTAATGATACCTGTAGAGGGACACGCCAAAAAAATTATGGCCCAAACTTAAACGCTGGCTAGCAATAACATAAAATATGTAATAGTTAACTAACCTTCCTTAACATTGTTGTAGGTACTACATGATTCTCTCTCAACCTTAACTAAAGTGACAAACGTTAATGATTATTTAATCATCACTGAAGCAGATAAACAAAAGACAATAGAAGTCCAAGTAGAAGTAAAACGCGAAAAAGAAGAATTGGATGCAGATGATCCTTTCGAGATAAATGATGATGTAATAGCCGATGTTGAAACTGAACAAAAGGAAGATTTTAACGAAATTCTCAAAGGCGAAGTGAAATCCGAAGGTGAAATCGATTTTGATGATATCGTAATAGATGAAAACATTAAAAAGGAATGTGATGAAGCTTTAATCGCTGGAGATGAGAAGAGAAATGAAGTTAAAGCAGGGAAGCGGAAAAAGAGAGGAGCTTTGAAGATGAAGTATAAAACTATTATTATGAAAGACATTACTCGTAAAGATAAAAGGAAGTTGTATTACAAAGTAAGTATTATTAAAACCTACTTAATTAATTTGCTACTGACTAACATATATGTATCAAGGTAATAATATTCTAGTAAGAACTACATGTTCAGTTTCCATTAGTCCTTTCGTAACTTAGTCTTAGCTTGACAATGGGCTGACGTGAAATATTAATTTTGTGTCAGTAAGCTATTATCTCGTTTAGAGACCTTTTACATCCCTAAAACTTAATTATTTGACTACCATCTTCAAATCTCCATTTGTTGTCCATGGGAACTCTAAATACATCCCTTTAACGCATTCGCCGCCACGTCACTGGCTGACACCGTTCGATAGATTGAGACGACACTCCTATCTTGTCACTTATCGCGTGATAAGGCCGACCACGATACGTGGTCAGTTCCTCACTGTCACTTGCCAAGTTGCCACCGACGTGACACGAAGTCCAAAAACAATAGACTTGAGACTTGGCGTGGGGAATCGATTTTTTCAGATGAAGATCGACGATAAGGCGGTAAAGGAGTGGATGGAGAAAAAGAAGGAGCAGACGAGTAAGAAGAGGTACCAGTGCGAGATGTGCTACTGCGGGTTCTCGCAACAGAAGTTCTACGAGGATCACATTGCCAAACGGCACGCCAAGGTAATCAGATCACCAAGTTTTTGAAGTGAAGGCTTCTTTAGCGGCGCTGTGCACTTTGTGGGATGGGGAAAAATAGTTAAACTCGCCACGCCAACACGCTTGTTACCGATTAGCAAACCACTACGTCGCGGTGTGGCTGCACCCCACGTGACATAAAAGAAAAAAAACTTCCCTCAATCTTAATACCTGTCAACGACAAGCTCCTATCTAATGTACCTAGTTTACTAATTGTGAAACCAGAAATATATCCTAATATTCTATAAACTGTGCGCTAATTATAACCTGTATGGCTAGCGTACAACGCTATTTTGGCGCTCAGCTCGCGCGCTGCCGCTGGTGAATGCAGTCAAAACTTTACGTCCACCCATTTGGAGGCATGGCATCCATTTAGAGACAGTCGGCGCGGCGCAGCTCTTATAGATGTATGCCCAACTTAAACCATACCGGTGGCCCGCTGTAAACCACGATTACAGCGACGATACTTGCAATTTACACCATACATACGAACGGTGCAAGTTAAATAACAGTACATTACTACAGAGGGAAGTAAGCCTCGTAACTATCCGACCTCGCTACGCTCGGCCGTCTATATGTACTCGGCCAGCAACCCCATTTCACGCCGTGCTTTTCTCAATGAAATAAATTAAAAAAACTCCAAGAAATCAAACTTGAATTTTCATGGTTGAACGCCGTGATCCTGTGCCACAAATTGTGGAATGGAAATTGAAAAAGACCATCTTGCAGGCCTAGGCCTCTAATTTTGTATGAAATGCCATTACGGCATTTCTCTCGTCTCGCTGCGCCCGAAAAGTGACACTTCGAAGCCCATTATGCAGAACACAACGTCAATATTTCATTGCATGTTTGAGAAAAAGCTTGTACAAATGTGTGATGATTTTACTGGAGGTAGGGCACAGCGAAATGTCATCCCGCTCGAATTTGGAGCAGCCCAACTGGGGAAGTACCTCCGCCTTGCAGAAGACCACAGCTATAACAACACTACTACTCGCTCTGTAGTAGTGTTGTGTTCCTGGAGGTGAGCAAGGTCGCCAGAGCTCCCGAGGATGCGTTGTGTTGAGAGCGAGGGAACTTGTTCCTTCAGCTGTCAACACGGCGAATCCTTAAACATATGAAGGGTCGGCAACGTCCATGTTACTCCTTTGGAGTTGCATGCGTCTATAGGCTACGTTGTCCACTTACCATGAGGCGGGCCGTACGCTTGTTTGCCACCGCAGTTGTATATAAAAAAAAGTTCCGTTTCCCAGCGACTCGGGCGCTACGAGTGCGCCGTGTGCTCCGCGCGGTTCGCCGAGGTGCGCGCGCTGTCGGCGCACGTGCGCGGCCACTACGCGCAGTTCGTGTGCCGGCTGTGCGCGCGCGCGAGCCGCACGCGCGGCGACGTGTACGTGCACCTCGCGCACGGCCCGCACGCGCGGCTCAACGAGTGCCGGCGGTGCGGGATGACATTCGAGTTAGTCACACATATCTCTCTCTCTCCGCCCCATTTTCCACGTCACGTCATGTTACCCCACACATTCCTTTCCAGGGCTGCAACCATCGCTCCTCCCCCTCCTATCTTCCCTTTCCCCCTCTTACTATAACTCCTGCTCCCATCTCTCCCTCCTATCCTCCCCCTCCTACCAACTCCCCTTTCCCCTTTGACTATAATTCATCGTACCATCTCTGTCTCCCTTCCTCCCCCTCTTATCATCTCTCCGTCCTTTCGTCCCCCTCCTACCATCTGTCGCTCTTTTCCTTCCCCTCCCTTCCTAGCATCTTTCCTCTCCTACCCTCCCTCCTCTTCGCTTCCTTTTTCCTTCTTTCAGTCCTCACTCTTCTATTTTCGCTCCTTACATCTGTTCCTTATTTTTCCTTTCATCCCACATTCACCCCTTCTAACTCTTTCCGTCACTCCGTCACTCTCCTTTTTTTTTTTTTTTCTCTCATACCTTTTTGGAGATCCCTCCACACTGTACGCATGGACGCGCCCGGAAAAGTCACACTCTCCTCTCTTTGTGACTTCAAGCCTTTCTACTAACACTTTTTCTTACTTAACAGTTGCAGTAAACGGAAGGAATTCTACGACCACTACAGGCAAATGCACATGCAGTTCATATGCGACTATTGCAACAGGAGATACGTGAAGAAAAATAAACTCGCCCGGCATATCAGGTAATTTTGATTCTGCTTCGTACCTCTAGTTGTTCCTTGTAAATACTTGAACGAGCAAACATAGTTCTCCGACTGGCAGTATCCAGGACTCGCGACTGTCTTTTGTAAAAAAAATATTTTCTTTTAACTTCGAAAAAACTAATCGTCAAAAGAATCTGTGTAATTTTTGACCCTGCTCAAAAAAATTTAAGGCGCCGTAGGTTCATGGTTCTATCCCTCTCACTGAGACTGAGCATAAGCGAGAGCGAGATGGAAGTGCGTGCTCGGAAACGCAGATATCATGTTTTTTAATTTTAATTTTTTGGCCGTTTAACTAAATAAAAAAGTAATCACTGTGTTCTCTCAAACATGATATTGCCGATGTTAAGAAGCCATTTTAATGTTTTTAGCTTTTGTGCATAATTTGTTACGAATATTTTAAGTGTATTTTAAGACCCTTTTAGACCTATGTTCATTATTTTTTTTCTATCGAGCGAAAATTGCTTAATCATGTTTCGAATCACTGATCTCGCTGTAAAAAGGCCTCAAGATTCTCATTCGTATTATTTTGAAACCATATTATTAATTATTATAAACAGACGAATTATATTGTTTCAAAAACTCTGTTCGCTTAACTTCGCTGAACCTACGGCGCGGCGTGCGCGAATCGGTTACGAACAAATACGACCTGTAGAGGACGGTCATACGAAAGAATTTTCGACCAAGCTGAAAAGCTCGTTGAATTATACAAAAAGTTTTTATGGCGACTGAACCTCGCCCCTCCTCGGGGGCCTCGGGGTGAACTACTAGTAATATACATCAATTTACATCCCACTGCTGGGCACAGGCCTCCTCTCATAGATGAGCGGGAACGGGCAGTAGTCCCCACGGGTCAAATGGGGACTCAAAGTGTATTATTGCTCCAAAAGATAGAAGGCAAAAAAATATGTCTAGTGACGAAAATCCCATTCAGATATCTCAAATAATTACGAAGCTACAACCGTTTTAATATTGCTTGTTAGAGAGAGAAAACGCAAACAGATAGTGACGTCACAATCTGCGAGCGTCACAGTAAATGACAATCGATTCATACGAACGTGCGTTTTGCGGAAAAGGGACAGAGCATGAACATACAACTTCTCAAAACTTTGAACTTTGAACACTTATAACTTTGTGATTATTTAACCTCTTGCGTCGCTTTATTCAGCATTGACATTTTTAATCCTTTTTCAAGAAAATACATCATTTTTCACAAACAGCACAGCGAAATGCCATCCCGCTCGAATGTGGAGCAGCCCAACTGGGGAAGTACCTCCGCCTTGCAGAAGACCACAGCCATAATAACACTACTACTTGCTCTGCAGTAGTGTTGTGTTCCTGGAGGTGGGCAAGGTCGCCAGAGCTGCCGAGGATGCGTTGTGTTGAGAGCGAATCCACAAACATTTCAAGGGTCGGCAACGCCCATTCGAGTTGCATGCGTCTATAGGCTGCGCTTACAATCAGGGCCGTACGCTTGTTTGCCGCCGTCATTGTATTTTTTTTTTATTATGTCATTTAGTGTGTAGAACCCTTGTATATATATAAATTTTACAGTGCAGTCCACACGGAACACCGCTGCCAGATATGCAACAAATCCTTCTCCACCATAGACTCGCTCCAGAAACACAACAAACGCAAACACGAGGTGGACGCTACGGAACACAACTACTGCGTGGAATGTAACATGCAGTTCATTAATAACACACAGTACACAACGCATATCAAGTTCAGCGTGAAACATAGGGCCAATCCCGCGTGAGTACCTATTTTTTATTGATTATTTGAGTCAGGCGACAAGGCCATATTTATTTATTATTCGGACAACCAACAGCTGTTGAAATATGGTTAACTTAATTATGTTAAAAAAAGCCAATTACAGGTTCCCAGTTGAAAAATGGTTTTAAGAAACCCATAATATTATTTACAGTACATATGTCAAAACTTTAAAGAGCCATATGTATAGTAAAATGTTCGTGAGGAAACCGGTCTAATCCCAATAAGGTCTAGTTTTCCCTCTGGGTTGGAAGGTCAGATGGCAGTCGCTTTCGTAAAACTAGTGCCTTTGCCAAATCTTGGGATTAGGTGTCAAAGCAGCGAGGAGCAAGCAGGAGCCTGGGGTCCTCCTTTAGGGGCATTACCGGGAATAACGCTAGGAGGATGATGATGTACAGTAAAACGTTGTACGATACACGGGCGAATAGGTTTCCTATTTTCGGCACTTGTATCGTAAATAACTTTACGTCACACCTGGCCATAATGCGAGTTTTACTGCACGCTGCGCGTACAGGAAAACTCGCATTGTGGCCAGGTGAAGACGTAAAATTTTGTACGCAACACGGGCGTTAATTCGTAAAGCCCCAGACCGCATATTTATGGCCCTCACCTTCGGTTCGGGCCACAAACACCTGCGATCTGGGGCATTAACGAATTCACCGCCCTAGTTACGTAATGTACTAACAAACAAACTGTCCAACGATTATTAAGTTTGACGAGAAAAAAATACATCCCCACTTTAGTTGAAGTTATGAGAGTACCCTAACTAAATAAAAAATCAAGATTTTATTCTACTGTTTTGTCGGCGTGATTGATTTACGAGTATATATACCCATGCCGAATTATAATTTTCTAGTAGTTAGGGTTACAGAGTTAAGCCGCAGACGGACAGTCGGACATGGCGAAACTATAAGGGTTGTATGCTATGTTGATTACGCAACCCTAAAATCCAAAATGAAATTGACCATGTCATTCCCGATATTACCCATTAGATAGTTATGAGGCTGGCAACCCCTTTTCACGCCAAGGTATATACATATAGTGCTCCCAAACATGCAATGAAATAAATTAAAAACATCTCCAAGAAAACAAACTTTAATTTTCATGGCTGAACGCGGTGATGCTGTGCCAAAAATAACTTTAAAAAAATACTTCCCGGCCTAGGCCTACAATATTGCATGAAAAAAAATTACAGGTCTCCAGAGTTAAGGTCATAGCTCACTAGAGGCACCCCGCGCCCGACCCGCGCCGCCTCGCCTCGAGCGGTTAGGTATTCTTTATATGGATTTGTACGGGCTGCGCTCACTACATCAACTCCGTATCAACTCCGTAGTTAGTACATTTACGAGGCGAGGGCCACCCGGCGCCCGGTGAGGGTTTCTCTAGTGAGCTACCTAAGATTCATAATTCATTGATGATACTATGATCCCTATTTCGATGATTTACGGCCTCTCCCAGCATCCCGTGCCCCGATTGCGGAAAGATATATACCAAGAAGAGCAACATGACCAACCACTACGATCTCGTGCACCACAAGAGGACCAAGTATTACTGCGCGCTCTGCCACACGGTACGTTCAACGTTCCTGTACAGTCGCGTATGTGAACACATCTCTATTGTCGAAGCGTTAGAGACTTGTTCAGAAATTTGTAACCACTGCTCCGTATCCGAACCTTTTTTGTGATTTCTCTGCCTGGAAGCCGCGTCGTTTTTAACTGTCGTTGATTTCAAATTTGACTTATATAAAAAGTTGTAATAAAATACAATACAATTCTGCAGAATACATATTTCCAGTAAAAACATAGTGTTTTAGTTACATCCAATACATTGTTGGTCCTTCGAGCCGGATATCCTAACAGAGCACGAGTTTTGGCCGCTCCGATATATCAGATGGTGACTGTAGTACTTATGTGACTAGTTAAGTATAGATTAGTATTTTATGCAATCGTTATATAATGTATGCTTTTTGAGTCGAGTACCACGTTTAGGCCACTGAGTGGCCTTATTAAGGTACGAGACTTAAAATAGTATTTTATGCAATCGTTATATAATGTATGCTTTTCGAGTCGTGTACCACGTTTAGGCCACAAAGCTTGCTGTGTGCATGTCATTGTATATGCAAAGTTTCGTCACAATCCAACACGTAGTTTTAAAATGAGAACGAAACTCCGTTTGTATGGCAAGGTGAAATTCTGCCGAGCTTACTGCGGACTCTTCAAATGTCAAACAATAATAATGAAATTAAGTCTTATCAAAAGTTTCGATGTGTTACAGTACTACTTGAACGGGTTCCGGTTGCGATACCACCAGAAGTATTTCCACGAGAAGCGGCCTAAGCCCAAGCATAAAATCTGCAAGTACTGCGGGAAAGGGTTCAGTGTACGTATTTAATCACATACTAGCTTTGGCCCGCGACTTTGTCCGCGCGATTTAGTAGATAAATGAGAATAAAGTTTTACTTTACTCCATAGCATAATGGCATGTATAAAAACAGTTTTCTTTATTTTCTGGCTTTTTTTACATTACTTAAAGTTGACCCCGAGGAAACTATTGATACTTGATAGAAATGGAATCGATTCACCTAAAAATAATACATGTAAAAAAAAGATTGAAAAGACAAACTGTATGGGGAAAGTTTTTCTCGATTTATGTCTTTTCTAGCCGGAAAATTCTTTGTGGTCCCATACAAGCTTTTGATCCTGGACAGTAATGGGATCGATTGGCATCAAAAACAAAGTTTGTCAAAAATGACCATTTTCTCGCACCCTGTATGTTTTTTCCAAAATAAGTAAACGCCAATCTTCATTAATTCGAAATCGAAGGAAGGTCTCCTAAGACCATTTTCGCCTAGCATCGCGGGATCTGGTAGCCCTCACTGACACAAAATCTATTTCCACCCTGTATAGTATACTCGATGTTATTGTTACAGGCGAACCGTATCCTCGAGAACCACGTGCGCACGCACACGGGCGAGCGACCGTTCGCGTGCTCGTACTGCGCGGCCGCGTTCACGCAGAAACAAGCTCTCACCACTCACATCAAGTCCGCACACAAATAAACTTGCTAGAACAAGCATTGTTTTATTACAAATTTTAAATCAAAGGATTTTTTTTAAAATATAATGCTTCGAGCCGGATTTGAACCGGCGACCACAGGCATTCATGGCCCGTCGCTACTAACCAACTGAGCTATCGGAACAATCCGGTTCGGGCACCAAATGCTTCAATCAGTTCCTTCATACAACGCCTTAGGGAGGCGTTTTTCGTTAGCAGCGTTACTGCTTAAAAAAACAAAAAAAAAATTTTTTATTGTATCGTTGACACAAATATCCTCTCACAGAGTGCGGTGGCGGTCGAAAGTAAACCGTAATAGGGGTGTGGACTCGAAAAATATTATTTCTCCAAAAGAAAGAAGGCAAAAAAATATGCCTAGTGATGAAAATCCCATAAAGATATCTCAAAGAATTACGAAGATGCAATCGTTTTAATATTGCTTGTTAGAGAGAAAACGCAAACAGTGTGTGACGTCTCATGATGGGCTGCTGCGTCGACGGCGGCGCCGAACACGATGGGCGCGGCCGTCTATTAGTGACGTCACAATCTTCCAGCGCGTCGTCGTTTCATATGAAGTAGCGTTTTGCGGAAAAGGGACACAACATACCCCTTGATTATTTAACTTTTTACGTTGATTTTTTTCTCCATTTGACCTCATTTTTAATGAATGTTTTTTCGAGAAAATATGTCATTATTGATTATTTATTTACTGTTAAATAGACTGTGAGAGGCTTATAACGAGAAGAAACTCATGAACGCGCAATGGTAATCACTATAAGGATTGCAACAGCTTATAAACCGCGCCAGTGAGGAACACATTCTGAAATGGCAACGTTTATCGCGCTTTCGCTCACACCATTGCTCACAGGAGAGAGAGAGACTTTGAGAACCACTCGCTACGCTCCTGATTCAATTTTAAAATCTTTCGCTTCCTCAGGACTCAAAGTCAACACTCGCAGCCAAAACAAATTGCAAGCAGCTCTCTTGTTGCGCAAATAACCATTTCACTTTGGTATTTAAAATTTCGATGGGAAGCTGGTTTAATTTTTGTTTTTAAGCAGTGACGCTGCTAACGAAAATTATAAAATTTAAGTCAAAAGAAAAATTGGTTTGTTCTGGATGACTAATGGAGAGAATGCCATTTGGCAATAAGCCCGCCATTGTGTGTTTTAAGCAATAATCTTTAATAAATAAGCACTATTGTCTATACAACTCACTTTCCATCGATATTCATCGCGTCTATTCGGTCCTCGATATCAAATATTTCTTTTTGCGTAAAGGTTAGTCTAGCTTTCGGTGGGACGAAGTATTTCTCTCTGTTACCAATGTACGGATTATCAGTATTGACAAAAACTTTCACCTCAGGAATGTCGCTATTTGGAAATAACCGAAGGTTATGTTTGAAAACGCGTCTTGTGGTGTATATATGACGACTACGAGGTCGCTGCATATGGTTATCAATATCGACGTCAATCACTCGCAGGCCTGTGGTATTAGAAGATGTGTCAAATTTAGTTTGTTCCCTAAGAGCCTTTTTGGGAATATCTTGTGGGACAGGGATCATTATCATTGAAGTTACGTTCTTGATAACTTGTGGAACAGGGATTGGGTTAGTAGTGTTGTAGACGATTTGTGAAGAGTTTTTTGTTACGTCATCAATAGCCCGTGGAACATTGGCGGTGTTTTGTGTTCCATTCATTATAATATTTGGAACTGAAGTAATATTGGTCATTAAAGTGACGTTTTTAGGAGGATATTTAAGTGAGAATCTTTTTAAACGCTTCGGAGTGCTGGCTTCTGGAACATATTGAGTTGTTGTTGATAATTTTCTGAGGCGTCGTTTGGTCAGAGACATTGTATACCGTTGGACTTTTTTATAAGCAACGGATTCGAGTTTAATATCTGGTGGAACATTCTGGTTAATTGAGAGTTTTGTATCAAGTGGAACACTATGGTTTGCTGTGTTTCCGGGTTTATTAATAACTGGAACAGGGCTAGTATAACTACTTTGAGAAGTTCCGTTATTGGCTTGTCTTGCTACTTCAATATAGCTTGAAACGTCGTTTATCTTTTCAGGATCTGCGGCATTTCCTGTGGTTTTATTATCTTCAGTTACTGTATGACCATTTTTATTGATTTTTGAGTCATTTTTAACCACTGCAATGGCATTTCTTAATGTGCTTGACGGTTCATTTTGATTCAACATTTCATCTTTTTTTAGAGTCTTTACTTTTTTTCCAAACTTTATAAACCTCCTTTCAATCGCATGTTCACCTAATCTATTAATTTCATCAGTAATCCTAGTTCTAATTGTGTAATTCATTCTCCCGTAATGTTGAATTACCAATCTGAACATTGCCTCTCTTACAACCATCACAAAATCTCGCTCGGTTCTACAATTCTTTAGTCTCCTCACGAATTCTTTCATTTTCTCTTCATGTTCTTGTTTATAATAATAGTTTAGGAATAAACCTAGGCCAATTAGTATGCTGTATTTATTCTTAACGCGGTCCATATAACTCTTTAACTTCGTTTTCAATTCCGACGGACTCGTTTCCGACCATTCCTTCAGTTTTGCTAACAAATACCCTCTTACCACGGAGTTATTCACTATATCATTGATGCCCGATGCTTTGTTTTCGAAGTAAGACTTGATCTCATCATACAGCACTTTGAAAAACATCCTTGTCTTTTTATACCCAAAGTTTAAAATCGCTTGGGCGACATCTTTTAGAAAATTGGTCAAGTATTTGGGCGCTTGAGTCCTTCTTGAAGCAATTCGGTCTTTAAGTGCTGATGTTAAGGCGTATTTTATATTGTGCAGGAATTTGCTTATTTTGTTGATTACTTTGCGAGTACTGTTAGTGTCTTCAGGGTCGATGTGGATGCGAGTGTCCAAGGACACGTGCACGCTCTTGGGCCCTATTGCCAGAATTACAACTGAAATATATAATTGACACATTAACATTTATATCGAATTTAAACTTTCGTGAGACATGTTAAAATAATACTTCTAATCACACGGTTCAACCCACGTATTCATGTCTGGGCGGAACGTATCCACGAGATTGCTGGAACACATACGCAGCGTGAAGAAGATTGATGTTAGGAACTCGGCGGTAGCAGAACATGCGTGCGATACAGGCGCGTCTCATTTCATTCGCTTCGACATGGCGAGATTGCTGGTACGGGAGAAAGGTTATGTGCCACGCAAGATTCGTGAGGCGATTGAGATTGAGCGCCGTCCAAATTTTAATCGTGATGGGGGCTGGATGTTACCGCCAGCATGGAAAACTATCATTCCTAAATTGAAGTGGACAGCGTGTAGTGACAATCCCGTGGACACAGTGAGTTCCATGTGCGTATCGTCTCTCGGAGGAGATGACCTCCTGCCGCAATCTCACATAACTGCTCCAGCGCTGGACGCTCCCCCTCCCCCTGCCCTGTCGGCGCGTGCGACACGCGCCGCTCGACGTGAGGAGCGGGCGCGGGCAGTGTTACATTGAAACATGTCGCCCGGAGTGACATTGAATACGTGAGTTGAACCGTGTGATTAGAAGTATTATTTTAACATTTATATCGTTGTAATGAACTTATTATTGGCAAAATACTTTCTTCTTTTTGCCAGTGTTTTTTTCTGAATCGCTCTGGTAGAATTTGACTTGTGAAAGTGCCATTGATGCCTCGTAAATAAAATTAATTTAATACGTATCCTCACATTTATTTATTTAGTTCGCTGGATGCGGGCGCGAGACCAGTCATTGTGGCACTCTTTGGGGGAGGCCTATGTCCAGCAGTGGACGTCTTTCGGCTGATATCATGAATCGTAAATAATTATTAGGTTACAATCTTATACAAATCGACCTAGTCCCAAACTAAGCAAAGCTTGTACTATGGGTACTAGACGACGATAAACATACTTATATAGATAAATAAATACACATAGAAAACATCCATGACTCGGGAACAAATATTCGGCCTCATCACACAAATAAATCTACCGGGATTCGAACCCAGGACCTCTTGCTTCGTAGGCAGGGTCACTACCAACTAGGCTAAAGCGGTCGTCATATACGTGTAAGACTATAAACTAAAGACACTATAAAGTAAGTAGGTACATATAGTTTCCATTAAGCTCAACTTTTAGAGCCTTTGCAATAAAGAAGAGATGCATAATTAATTTAGTACTCCGCCAAGCCACGAGAACATTTCCTATTTTTTTTACAGTTTACCACATGAACTGATTTCCGATAGCAAATGCGTTGATTACTATAGAAAAAAAACCTAATCGCTGTTTGTGGGCCGATAATATTTGAGGACTTCCATCGATTCCCCAAGGACCCCAAGATCATCACCATTGGCACTTCATTAGTTCCTATTTCAACGGAATCTTATCAGAACCTGTGACGTACTTTTGCACTTTTAAGTACATAATTGAGGAATTCGATAAGTCTCCTGTGGTCTTCATCATCAATTCCTAGCCACCAAATTTATGATTCCGGATGTAAATACACGAGTTATAATAGAAAATACCAAAATCACTACACGCGTGCCCAATAAAATTGAGTTCCCTTAATTGGTAATGGATCCCATCATCTAACTGAATTTTGAAAAAAATGGGACCCACCTGGAAATATATACGTACGAACAAAAAAAAAAATTTCGAATCGGCTCATCAATGACAGTTCTGAGGTAACAAACATTGAAAAAAATAATAACAAAAATACAGCCGAATTGAGAACCTCCCCTTTTTTCTAGAAGTCGGTTAAAAAGTCAAACACTGAAATGAACACTTCAAAATAGGTAAGTACGGTGCGCTTTAATCGAAGAAAACAACAAAAATATTTTGAATACCAGAGTTTATTTGCTTCACCAATTAATATTACAAAATCATTCATGAGAAAAAATTGTTTTGCATGAAAAAAATATTTTTCATAAATTCTTTAGTTTTTATCGTATTCGTCATTCATATACAAAATCAGTGAATTCAGAAGCTCCGGTCATATGGGTCATTTATATACCAGTCTTAGTAATATAATATCCTATGAGTATTAGTATAATTATGTACAATATTTACCAACAAATGTGGCGAGCACACTTATTCTTAAAACCGAACACATTTGGCAATATGGCGAGTGCGCCATAAACTGTTTTTTTTATTACCTGATAAATGTGATAAACGTATTTGCAATATAAAAATGCTCAGTATAACCGCGGAATAAACAATAAAACTCATGTAAAGAAAGTCCTCTCTGACAAAATAGGTATTTGACAGCTGTAAAACTCAATTTCTGTCACCGCTGTAACGCATGGCGCGATTGGGGTAGACAGAGACTAAAAAGAAGCGTGGGTCAAACGATTTTTTTGTTGTCTAGGTCACACGTACACTAGAGTTCTCCAATATCTATACAGACAAACCTCTAAAAAATATCTACATATGTGTCTTAAGTCAGTAACAATGAAGTCTCTGTATTTTTGAAAGTTTGTCTGTGTAGATATTGGTGAACTTGACTGTACTCAAAATGATGAGGTTTTTTGTAATTTTTAAGCCCTTTTTAATTAAAAAAATGCATTTATTTCAGACGACAAAGTGTCCATAGTTTACATCCACAATTTAGTCCATAATTTAATGGGCATCTAATTTTCGCTAGTGTCCTTAGGCTGCGGTGTCAACTTATATATATAACTTATGCTTGCTTGCCACCGTCATTCAAAAATAAAACATTTTTAAGGGCGCTATTGTTAGAAGTCCATGTCATAGCAATATGCTTCTAAGAAACTGTAATTGAAACTGTCATTTTCACTCCTGGCTATCGCGACAGTGTAACTAGAAATAGTTGACTGATCCATTTACTCCGCGTACGAGCACACAAATAAGAAAGTCTTTAAATCTCATCATATGTATGTATGTAAATCTCATCATAGAAACCCTCGCTCCGGCTCGAAGTGCAGAACCGCCACAGGCCGGAAGTCCTCTATAGTCTGTGGTTTGTTTATTTCCGCTTCCTGTTTGGTTTTCTTGAGGAGTGGGTAGCGTTTGGATTTGATGTTTAGATGTACCTGCAACGACGCGATATAACTAAGAATAAAGATAAGATAAGATAATCAGCAGGCTCCTTAACTCAATCATCTTTTGTTTTTAAGATTAGCAGTTAAGATTGTGACTTAAACGCAAAAAAAATGTTATTGAAATAAACAGTTAAAATACTTAGTGGTTAGTGAGTTTAATCATAAAGACGTCCACTGCTGGACATAGGCCTCCCCCAAAGAGTGCCACGAAGACCGGGCCTGCACCAGCCAAATCCAGCGAAATAAAAATTTATTTATATACATTTAAAATCAAACGGTGAAATTGAAAAATGTATCGCTCTGAGCAAGATTTGAACAGAGACATATAAGCAGATGCGATGGTACACAGTGCACTGAACTATCAGGTACTGTAAGAACGTCGTGAGACAATCCACTGTTCCCCTGTGGCTTTGAACCGGTGGTGTACAGTGATCCGGTGGTATACAGTGAGTCAGTGGTATACAGTGAACCGGTGGTGTACAGTGAGCCAGTGGTATCCAGTGGACCGGTGGTGCACATTGAACTGACCTGTCTGTTGTGCTTGTAGAGATTGGACTGCTGTGAGAACGTAGTAGGACAAAACTCGCATATGAACGGACGTTCGCCTGTGTGTGTTCTTATGTGTGACTCCAGCTGAACTTTGGTCTGAAAAAGAAAACTTATTACTCAAAACCCTCAAGCACAATGAAAGTACCCAAAGGGTAAAACGGAACCCTAATGACTCCGCTGTCCGTCCGTCTCTCTGTCTGTCTGTCCGTCTGTGAATGCATGCAGGAAGTCAATTTGTTCTTAAAACTATTGCCTGGTTCGAGAAGCTAGTGCCGACACTCACCGGGAACCCTTTCCCGCAATGGTGGCACATCTTGTTGTTGGGCCGCCCGCGGTGCACGTTGCGAATGTGCTGATCGAGGCCCACGCGGTTTTTCGACGGCTAAAACGTAATCAGTACATTACAAATACACTTTTAATCACACCGTTTTTTATACAACGATGGTGGCAAACAAGCGTACGGCCCGCCTGATGGTAAGCGGACACCGTAGTCTATAGACGCATGCAACTTCAAAGGAGTAACATGGGCGTTGCCGACCCTTGATATGTTTGAGGATTCGCCGTGTTGACAGCTGAAGGAACAAATGCCCTCGCTCTCAACACAACGCATCCTCGGGAGCTCCGGCGACCTTGCTCACCTCCAGGAACACAACACTGCTACAGAGCAAGTAGTAGTGTTGTTATAGCTGTGGTATTCTGCAAGGCGGAGGTACTTCCCCAGTTGGGCTGCTCCAAATTCGAACGGGATGACATTTCGCTGTGCGCTACCTCACCTAACACACACACACACTTGCTCGTAAATGCAATTTGAGGGCAACAGGGACTCTTCTGAATAGCGGGAATGAAAAGTCGTTACCTTGTGACATAAATGGCACTGGTAGGTCCGGTGTAGATGTTTCTCTTCTATGTGGTCTCGAAGCTTCGTTTTATCCGCAAACCGCTTGTTGCAGTGGTCGCAGATAAACCTGAATAAAAACATGTATACTTTCAAAAACACTTTCATACTGTACACATAATTGTTATTGATCTGTCCTGTCATGCATGACAACATGACAGAAACTTTGTTGTTTTTCACGTGGACTTTAACGTGGGGTTGAAAATGACAACAAACCCCTAAAGGACCATGCGTCAAAATGGTCCTGAAACCAACAGCACTGAGAGTTATGTCATTAAATAGGTCTTTAAATCTACTTTATTTCATTCTATCGGCACAAAGTCGAATTCCATTGCAGAACGAAGATAATCGTATTTTAGTTACAGTCAGTAGTACGAGCTATGAAAAAACGCATTCGGAGAATATTCATATTTAGTATTCTGGAGGGTAGATATGACAAAATGTACTAATGATGAAGGCACATCGAGCGAGGCATATATTCATATTTTATTAATAAAATAATTAATAAGCTCCAAAAACATTTTTATTTTACACATTAACCTTACCTTAATCATTCTGAATATGTATTCACTGAGAGAACCCGTTTTCTCATAGATCCTACTCACTTTAACTTAAATATGAATATCTCAGTTCTGCAATGGAATTCAACTTAGTGCCCATAGAACGAATTGAAGTAGTTTTAAAGACCTATTTAATGACCTAAGTTTCAGCTTTGTTGGATTCTGGACCAGGCTCCATACAAAGTTGCCCATACAAAGTTGCCCATACAAAGTTGCCCGTGGTCCTTTGGTGGATTTGTTAAATACTAACCCAGGACAATACTATGGTAACTAGGGACTGAGAAAAAAACTTTTTCTGACCCTAGTTACCTGTTTACTTGTCGTCATATATTAGGGACCAATCTTACGCAAATCGAATTACGCCTAGCTCAATAAAGCTTGTTTTTACAAAATGGGTATGTAAGTTAGTTGTCCGTCAAAATTTGCAATTCATTTATCAGGCACTTGCCGTTATCCGATTCAGCTGAAATTTTAGGTATTAGTATGGTTTGGATGACAGTTCAATATTATGGTACCATCGAGCTGATCTGATGATGGAGACAGGTGGCCATGGGAATTCAGTACTTGACCGACGTAACCCCGTTGAGTTTGGACTCGTTAGACTCGTCTCGATAAGTAGTTGATGATGGTATACAGAAAAATTAAATTCAGCAATAAATGCTTATACCAAAAAAATATTTTTTTTGGCAGATACTTATATTGGTACCAGACAAAAAATTGTGAACTGTGAACGGTTTGAAAACTACCAGTATTCGAGCCCTGGGCAGGTGTGCCTGGATATATACAAAGCCGTATGGAAGAATAATTTCAGCAAGTATTCGAACGGAAAGAATTCACGACGACGTAAATTTTTCCCCACGACGATAAAAGAGGGTGTTATAAGTATAACGTGTCTGTCTGTGTATCTGTTTGTGGTATCGTAGCTCCCGACCGATTTCGATGCGGTTTTTTTGTGTCATATTTAATTTATCCCGAGTGTTCTTAGGCATGTTTCATCAAAATCTGTTTAGCCGTTTTTGAGGACTTTGAAATGAATATGTGGGGGGTTTTTCAACTTTTTAAAGTTGTAGTTATTTAATAATATAATAATTGATCGCAACTTTTATTGTGCGCGTTAGGAGCGTCCGGCCGTGCGCGCGTGTGGCAACCGACCGGCTGAATCCCCGCTAGCGGCGCGCAAAGTGTAGGTATAATTGTAAGTTCCCACGGGTGCTAGGTAGCACTGTGAAGTAGTATACCTGAGCTGGTCTTGGGTGACGTGCTTGAGGCTGTTCTTCATGTGGCGCTGGTACGAGCAGGCGGATGAAAAGCTGATACCACACGCCGCGCAGTACGCCGCCGACGCCATCTTGTCCTGAAAATAGGGGTCCTGAGGGTTTCTAATCTACAATAATGTACGATTCCCACCGGGCCGGGCCGGTCGCCTGGCGCCGCATCGTAGCGGATGCGCGACCACCCCGCGGCAGCCGACCGAGTTTAAATAGAGTGCAGTTTGCAGCCGGATGGAGCCGGTCAGACGCGACGACAGACGAGCGGAGTCCCCACGTCCGCGGGGAGCCGACCGGCGGCAAGTCCATTCAAATATGAAATTCCTTTGACAACTTGTGAAATGCGCTCTGATGCGGTCCGGCCCGGCCCTTTCGGTGAGAATCATACATAATAGTACAGAGGCCGGGAAGTG
Organism: Epinotia demarniana; assembly: GCA_945867215.1. Taxonomy (NCBI): domain Eukaryota; kingdom Metazoa; phylum Arthropoda; class Insecta; order Lepidoptera; family Tortricidae; genus Epinotia; species Epinotia demarniana. Next base: position 1,217,535 of record OX244284.1, on the reverse strand, counting down.
AGGGGTTGCCGGTCGAGTACATAGACAGCTGAGCGTAGCGAGGTCGGATAGTTATGAGGCTGGCAACCCCTTTTCACGCCAAGGTACATTTAGTGCTTCTCAAACATGCAATGAGATAAATTGAAAAATCTCCAAGAAATCAATCATCATAAAACATGTTAGTAAATTTGACTATGGAACATGCACTATAGTATAAAATTCCTCTTTATATACTTTGCACACTTGTAAAATTTTGTGGGATACGACCCTGGAAATTATTTACCTAAATAACAATGATACATTACTGCAGAGGCGGGAAAAAAGGGATTGCCGCAGTAGATAAAGATTCAAGGCTGGCGTACCTTGTCACGACGAGGTATACAGGGCGTCCCAAACTTATGGGACATGAAGGGGAAGTACCTTAAATATCGTAGATAGTGTATTTTACTGAAAGAAGACTTTATGTTATTTTTGAAAGTTAGTAATTCTGCATTCAACGTTTTTCAAAAAATTACTTGCTTCTTCTGGGATTCGAACCGACTTAAATGTGAAAAAAAATCACCCCTACTTTTACAATGCCAATGGAAAGAATAGCTAAAAAATAATAAATCTTCTTTAGTGACACAGTATTTTAAAAGAAAAGAACTACGTGAAATTAATCATTTTAATCAATTTAAAAACATACATGAAACTGCCGAAGTCAATTATGTAGGTAGTTCTTGTCTTACACAAATCGCCAATCTTTTAATAAGGCCGCTGCCTGTTGATTTTCTTATCATTTTATGGTATCATATGACATGGCATAATCAATGCTACCTATGGAATGATAATATCGCTACTTTTCGTCGGCAATAAATCATTTTCTTGAAATATGACTTGAACGTTTTACATTGTTCCTTTCTTTTAAAATACTGTGTTACTAAAGAAGAGTTATTATTTTGTAGCTATTCTTTCCATTGGCATTGTAAAAGCAGGGGTGATTTTTTTCACATTTAAGTCGGTTCGATTGCCAGACAAAGCAAGTAATTTTTGGAAAAACTTTGAATGCAGGATTACTAACTTTCAAAAATAACATAAGGTCTTCTTTCAGCAAAATACCCTATCTACGATATTTAAGGTACTTCCCATTCATGTCCCATAAGTTTGGGACGCCCTGTATAGCGTACCTTAATATGGTGTCTCTCCATATGTCTTTTAAGGCTCGCTTTCCATCTGAACACTTTTTCGCAGACCGTGCAAGGGAAAGCGTTCTGCAGCTCGTGCACTGCACTGGAAAACAGACCTTATGTCAATAACACATTGTTCAAATCACATTGACATTAAACCACCCTGTTAGTTGCCTCCTAAACAAAAACACATGCATACACATTATATCATCATCATATCAGCCGAAAGACCACTGCTGGACACAGGCCTCCCCCAAAGAGTGCCAAAGTGACCGGTCCTTTGCATATAGTTTGACATATTAGGGATAGGGACACAAAACAGTTTATTAATAAAGCTTAAGCATAGTCAATTAAATCAGCAGAACCGATATAGCCCTCCGAATCGGCAAACTTAAGTGGCAGTGGGCGGGGCACATTGCACGTAGAACCGATGGCCGTTGGGGCGGAAAGGTTCTCGAGCGGCGACCACGTACCGGGAGGCGCGGCGTGGGTAGGCCCCCCACAAGGTGGACTGATGACCTGGTAAAGGTCGCGGGAGTCTGCTGGATGCGGGTGGCGCAGGACCGGTCATTGTGACACTCTTTGGGGGAGGCCTATGTCCAGCAGTGGACGTCTTCCGGCTTTTAAGAAGGGGTATGTTCTGTCCCTTTTTCGCAAAACGCAACTTCATACGAAACGATGACGTTCTCAGCTCGTGACGTCACTATCGTGTTCGGCGCCGCCGTCGACGCGGCCCCCCGGCAGCATCCCGTAATGTGACGTCACACACCGTTTGCGTTTTCTCTCTCCAACAAGCAACTTTAAAACGGTTGTAGCTTCGTAATTCTTTGAGATAACTGAATGGGATTTTCGTCAATAGCCATATTTTTTTGCCTTCTTTTGAAGTCATAATAAATTTCGACTCTACACCCGTTTTGGGAAAAGATAATCATGGTTTTAAAGAGTCCCTGTATACTCACAGTCTGTGGTTCATAAGGCCGGCGCGGTGGCTGAAGTTTTTGTCGCATTCGGGACACTGGACGCGCGCCTTATGGGTGTCCTTATGGTACCGGTGAGAATCTATGGAACTATAGATGATATAATCGAATTTAAACTTTCGTGAGACATGTTCAAATCATATGAATAATTACACGGTCACTACGGGCGACATGTTTCGATCTCTTCGGTAATTCTTCAGGATGAGTGTTTTTGCGGCGGTGTCGCTTGAATCACTGCCTGCGCCCGTTCCGAACGCCGTGCGGCGCGTGAAACATGTCGCCCGTAGTGACATTTAATACGTGAGCCGTGAAAATATAATTAATTTTAGGTGATATAAGTCAAAAAGCTCCTACAAAAGTAAAAAAAAAGTTTTAAAAATTCTCTTTTTACAAGCTTTTATTTAACTTGCCCTGTTAGTGTATGGGATAAATCTTGCGATTTAAATTTGACGCACTTCCCGGTGACCGATTGAGTTGAAATTTTGGGTATAAGTATAGTTTGGATGACAATTCAATATTATGGTACCATCGAGCTGATCTGATGACGGAGACAGTAGGTGGCCATGGGAATTCAATACTTAACCGACGTAACCCCGTTGAGTTTGGGCTCGTTAAAACCGTCTCAATGAGTAGTTGATGATGGTATATAGAAAAGTACAGTCGGCAATAAAAGTTTGTACCACAAATAAAATTTTTGACAGAAACTTATTTCCTTATCAGGACACGATGTTTTGCCCTTAATCGGTTTTGCGATATTTTTGTTACACCTTTTATATTAGGGCACTATCGGGACAGCGCTAGCATGGTGCGAACATGCATGTTGAACACACACACGATACTTGACTTACTTGGATATTTTCCCGCAAAGATTACATTTATACTGCTTGAGAGAGATCTCGTGCGTGGAATAGTAATGTTGCTGCATCACTTTCATGTCCAAAGTCCGTTTCAGGCATATGCTGCATTCGTACCTGGAATAAAGCCTTAATACAATACAAGCTGCCCGCGCGGCTCTGCCCGCGTATCGCACGGATTCGCTATTGACCCGACTATGTCCACCCAGAAGCCCATTAAAATAAATACATAATTAAATATCTATTTATAATCAGCTCGGCGAACCTTGATCCCTATGACAGTTCATACTAGTGACGGGTCGTGTCGATATATCGCAACTTTTTATAGGCAATGGCGTGACTTGCATTCAGCCACATCGATAAACATGTTTTTAAAATATAATCTACATTACTATAATTATAATGCTTGTTATATTTACAAGTATCCGTGTATTTGTATATGGGGTTGCCAATATTCCGATGCAGAGGTAACATGGTCGGACTGTATAATTTTAATGTGAATTAAAATTTTAGTTATAGCAACACTATCTGATCTGTCACTACGCTAGTACTGTCAGTTCGCTACGCCAGTACGAGTGCTAACGCCTTGTATGCGCCACGTGTTTTGTTGTGTCATCGGAATCCTTTGTTTGTTACTATTGTTGTTTTCTGTTTTTGTTATTGTTGCTGTTTTGTTTTTGTTGGTGTTTCAAAATGCCGAAAAGACTGAGAAAAACTGTACTCAACAGTGAAACGCGGGAGTTTGTTGTACGCTTGCGTGACTATTTTGCTCGCGAACAACAAAATGGCGGACCTTTGTTGCCACTTGACAACGTACGCGACCGTGTTGCTGATGCTTTGGGAATTGGCAAAGCTACCGTTTCCCGAATTACAAAGGAGAAGTTCGGCGAATCGTCGATGGAGGAGAACAAACTATCAACTCCAAAGAAGAAAAAACATAATAGGGCACGACCCGTAACTAACCCCGATGATTTCGACATGGCAGCGATACGAAACCATATTTACGGCTATTATTTTCGAGGTGAACTGCCGACTTGCACAAAATTATTAGCGTCGCTGAAATCGGCTGATTTATTTAAAGGTGGATTCACTTCTCTCAGACAGGTTATAAAAAAATGTGGATTTCGTTATGGGAAGTGTGACAAAAGAAAAGTGATAATGGAGCGGAAAGACATTGGATTGATGAGGTGTGATTTTCTACGACAAATAAAAAACATCGAGAACTGGGACAAGGTGGTTTATCTGGACGAAACGTGGCTCAACGCCAATCACTCAGTCTCCAAAACATGGACAGACGACACAGAGAAATCCTGTACCAAAGCACCAGAAGGCAAGGGCCAGCGTTTGATTATCTGCCACGCTGGCACAGCCAAAGGTTTTGTACCTAACTGCTTGTGGGCCTTCAAATCCGTGAAAACAACTGATTATCACGAAGAGATGAATTTTGAGAATTTCAAGAAATGGTTCACAAAACTATTAGACAATTTAAACGAGCCCCACTACATTTTAATGGACAACGCCCCATACCACTCTGTGCAAATTAATAAAGCGCCTACCGCGAACAACAATAAAGGCGAAATAATAGAGTGGCTGCAAAACAATGGTGTGGCAGCTAATACTCAAATGCTGAAAAAGGAATTAGTTAGATTGTTGAACCTTCATAAACAGCAAACAAAGAAGAAATATTTCTTGGATGAGATGGCAAAATCAAAAGGGCACACCGTGATTCGGCTACCGCCCTACCACTGCCAATATAATGCAATCGAAATGATATGGGCGCAGATCAAAGGTGGGTTGATTTGTATTTATTTTAACATGTTTTTATTTAGGTCACTGGTGACTGTCTAGTCGGCTAGTACTATTTAAAGCTATTTTATTTCACTAGCAAATTGCATTTTTATTTTTATCCATGTGCTTATATCAATTACACACTTTTAACGTACAAAATTATGTACTTATAATGTACTTACCCCGATCTCGCTCTTTGACTTTGCATCATTTTTAATCTAAACCATTATTGTTTCAGGTTGTGCAGCCAGGCTTAACACCACTCCGCCATTCACAGCTAATAAAATGCTTACGTTGCTACAAGAGGCATGTAGTCAAGTGACTCCGGACAATTGGAGGAAAGTGGTTGAAAAGACGAAAAAACTATGCTTAGATGATTGGAATCGAGACGTGCGATACGACAATATAGTAGACCAGCCGTTTTTAATAAACATAGGAGAAAGCAGCTGCAGTTCGGATTCCGAGTCTGAGACGCAATCAGTGACATCATTGTCAGATTCAGATTAATTAATGTATATTAAAAAATCATTAATAAACCGCTTTTGTTTTATTTGAGTAGGTATATACAATAAATTTGTTAAATCTCCTTTATTTTATTATCGCAAACAACTTAAATGATTATAAATCTGACACTAAGAGCGTAGGTACTCTATTGATGTATTTTGTACACTCGTTTCCATTTTCGATATTTGTTTATCGATACTTTTCCGCACTAGTCGATATCTTCCAAACGGAGTAACTTTTGCAGGACGTCAACGTAAAGTCTGATTGAGATAATTTCTTGTAAGTGTTAATAATTATTATAATTCCAACGGGATATTATTGTAATTGCATATATCTGCCTAAAATTAATAAATATCATTTTTAGACACCGCCAATTCGATTATAATATAACGGTGACGCTACTACAAGATTGTGTCGTGGGAATAACTGTCAGTGTCATAGGGATCAAGGTTCGCCGAGCTGATTATAGTGACAGATACATTTACGTGACATTACAGTAATAACCACGTCACCTGCGTCACGAAACCAAAACAACATATAATACTATTTAGGCGACGAAACGGCGTGGCCCCGTTGCATCTATATAATAATCTAGTCTAAATGCTGGAACAATATTCCACCCCCGATAAGAAACCTGCAAAATATACATAGCTTTCGAACTAAACTCACGACATATATTTTTAAACACCAGCTCAGTGAAGAAAATTATATGGACACTAGCTGCATATAATTATAGTTATTGGCCTGCTTTTTTTAATTCCCTGTATATATACTCACTTCTGAATTCTTACTTGTAAGCCTATAAACCTAGTCTTTCATTGTGTCATGAAAGACTAGGTTTATAGGTTTGCCTTTCTTCAATATTTGCAATATATTAAAATTGATATGATCCTAAAAAAAAAGGCGAAACCTGTAAACCAAGATCCGATCTCCGTAACGCTTACAAACTTGTTGGTGTTAAGCATAGGCTGGCGAAGTCTGGCAAACTCACCCATGTCATGGGACCGCTCGTGTTACCCAATTACCAATTAAGATAAGATAAGATAGCCTTTATTTGCTGAGTTATTTTGTTACATTTCATTTACTACATGCATGCTTATTATATAACTTAAACTAATTTATTTTCCTAATTAAAATATTTCATTTTTCTATGCATATTTGTTTTATTTTATTTAGCTTCAGCTTGCCTCTCGGACATAGGCCTCTTCCCAAGCTTTCCATTTGGTTCTATCTTTAGCCTCCCTTCTCCATATTTTTCCTGCTTTCTTTTTAATATCGTCTTCCCATCTCATTATTGGTCTTCCTCGTTTTCTTTTTCCCTGTCTTGGATACCACTCTGTGATTTCCTTTGTCCACTTTTCCATTTTTTCCCTCATCATGTGTCCTGTCCACCTCCATTTCATCTTTTTAATGCACCGTGTGATATCCGCCACTTTGGTTTTTTTCCTAATTTTTGTTAGGGAGACCTTGTCCTTCCTTTTTATGTTAAGCATGCTGCGCTCCATGCTTTGTTGGCAGACTTTCAGCTTCTGGGTGTTTCTTTGTGTGAGGGCCCATGTTTGACCTCCATATGTGGCACAGGGAAGTATGCACATGTTGTATACTTTGCTTTTTAGTGTTTGTGGGAAATGCTTGTTTTTCATTACCTCTTGGAGGGACCAATATCGCTTCCATGCACTTGTTACTCTTTGGTCTATTTCTTTATTCGTCTGCAGTGTTGGGGAGATAATCTGTCCGAGATATGTGTATCCTTCTACATATTCGATCTCTTTGTTGTTTACTTCTATTCTGGTTTTTTCACTGTTAGTCATGATTTTTGTTTTTCCAGCATTCAGTGACAGTCCCACTTTTGTACTCTCTGTAGCTAGTTCCTGAACCATCGTCTCTAGTTCTATTGAATTATTTGAGATTATTATTAGGTCATCAGCAAACCTGAGATGGTTTAGTAATTGGCCATTTATGTTTATTCCGTAGTTGTCTCAATTTAATTCTCGGAATATTAGTTCGAGCACTGCCGAGAATAACTTTGGAGAGAGTGGGTCTCCCTGTCTTACTCCTTTTTTTATCTGGAATTCTTGGCCCTCCCTTTCCATCCTAATTCTTGCAGTGCTATTTTTATATATTTCCTTGATCACTCTTATATATTTGTATTCAATCCCTTGACTTTTGAGAGCACTCCATAAGGCACTATGTTTGATTGAGTCAAACGCTTTGTTGTAATCTATGAAGCCAAGGTAATATGTTTGATTGTATTCATTACATTTCTCTATCACTTGTTTTATAACGTGTATGTGTGTAGTGTGATAAGTAATATACCTACCTACGTATCTGCATGTATACTCTTGTATACTCTCTACTATATGACTACTCTATGATGCTAGTATATAAGCACTGTAATGCACCATATAGGACACTCTAATAAACGACGTGGAACTATCAACTTGTTTGAATCATCTCTCACAGTACATGGTGACCTTGCCAGTGCGGCCTCGTGCCGTGCTGGCGGCGCGCCGCGCCAGCCAGTTTTAAGTACATACACGGACAATAAAAGTGAAATTAAGAATATTATGGGAGTGAGTGAATTACAGAAGAATTAAGTGACGTGGACTCGTCGACGTGAACTATATTTAAAACGAATTAGCATAAAATATTATGTGGTTATAAAATGAAATGATGATAAAAAAAAGTTAAATAAAAATCAGTGCAAAGAAAATCGACAATAACTGATTATAATAAGCAACATGAACTTGTGACGAAGAATGAAATATCACTTAATAAAATAAAAAACTGTGAAAAGAAATCGGAAGTCAGAACCGATGCGAGCCGAAGCTGAAGGTTGCAGCTGGGAGTCGTTCGTGTCCTTGGAGAGAGCCACTGTTCGGAGCCGAGGAGTCCGGCAATTCAACGGACTCAGGAAGATTTATTGAAGAAAGCAGGAAATCGTAGACCCCATTTTCAGTAGTATAATATTCCTTTTAATTTAATCATAATGTTTTCTTTAGATATTTAAGTGTAACATTACCTACATTTTGCCTTTTTTTTATAATACTGATATTAACAGACAATAACTTTTACGAACCAAAAATTTAACGGTAGAGATTTAATTAAACGTAAATATCCGGAAGAGTCAGTATAATATTATTTTAGGTTTCGCTAGATTCGTATTGTTCCATAAGTATGGATTGGAATTAATATTTGAATTAGTAAGTTGTATGCCGCTTGATGACGACGCACAATTATGGTTAAAAGTGAGGAAAAAAAAAAAAAAAGAGGAACAAAAAACCTTTTGCATAGGATTATATATATATTAAAATGAAAAAGAAAAAAAAACAATATTCATGACATAACTACTTTGCATTCTCAGGAAAACAAACATTATTTGTGACTAAAGTTTCACAGTGTTAATTATAATCAATTCTTCAAAAATTAATTTAGCTAATCATAAGACTATATTTTTGAATACCGCTATATTATAGAGGATTTCATCATACTATACAAATAAGGCACGACGCGAACGCGCGTGTCAGCATAAAAGGATTGGCATGCAGTTCGTCTGTTATTACATCTCAAATTTCGCAGTAACCTTGAAGCTTGTGCATCAATTTAGATCATTCCAATTAAATTGTCATTAAAACTTTTTGAAGATTGACAAAGTTGCTTATAAAAGTTATAAACCATATCTTAGATTTATATTATATTTTTCTGAATAAATATTAAGATTTAAGATTTTTTTTTTAATAAGATTTAAGGTCTATTATAGGCACTAAAGATTTATTTTTATTAAAGTTGATTATGTGTCCAGTACACACGTACTGATACTTTTTTCTACATGGAGTTAACAATTATAATAAATACGCAGGATGATACATAAGTAAATACATAAATGAATGACAAATATCAATGACAAAGAAAATGTTATATTTAATATAAGAGTGGTACTTATTTCGTGGAATCGGCTTTGTTAGAATATGAACAGTTTTTGCGGTAAGTATAGGAAAGATTGGGTTAGATTAACGTTGGGTTCTAAAGGTCAGAAGTTTCGTAAAATTGGGAGTTGGATGTGAAGGAATGTATTTTGTAAAGAAAATGGTTTTAGATGAATAATTTTGGGATGGCTCTGTTTTGAATAATATTGTTTTTTTTGAGGTAGGAATGTTTCGATTATTTGAAAGTGCTTTAAGCATAGTGTATGGGAAAACTAAACAAATAAGTTTTTCACTAAGCGATTAGCCTGATCACCTAAGAGCTTCTGAAATTCTTATATGTTTACGTTTTCATAATGTTACGAGTGATTTGATAGGCATTCAGAATGGTATTTTATTGAGAAGGTTTAATAAATAAAATAAAATGATATCATAGGAATATATGTCTCTCGTTATCTTCGGTAGCTCGAGAGGCGCCGTTGAGCGAGTAGGTAGGTATATAGCAAGAGGTACACCATGATACAAGGCAGGCAGGGAATCCTTGGAACCTGATCATGATTCGGTCGAGTATCAATCGTGAAGGTCCTTGGACACATGGTATGTTGAAATGAAAGAAGTGTTAAAAGAACTGCCTGAATAGTAATAATAAATAGTAAGTGCGCGTTAATAAATAGTAATTACCTTGTATCGTGAGCAAAATAAATATATATATGTAAGGTCGGCCGACCAAGTGTTAATGCGTTGTGTACCTTTGCCACAAGTGAAGCATATTATTGAGATGCACACTTTAAGTTAAATATTTAAATGGATATTAAAAAAAAATACAATGACGTCATAATGATACAGAAATAATGATTAAATAATGTAGATTTGCAACTTACTTACACTGATTAATGACAATGTTGAGCACTCATAAGTGCATAATTTAAGAGAAATATCTAGGTACCTAGGACAAACGATTATAATACACATAACTATGTGATATGATAACACTGTACGAGTATGGAGAGACACAGAGAGGTATTAAATAAAGAAAAATAAATATAAAAATATTAAATAGATTACTTATATTACTTTCTGTTTTTTAAATCTTAGAATAATTATTAATAGTTTACTTCCATAGTTTCGTCATCCAAGCGTGCATTCATTTATAACTTAGAGTACTTTGTAACATATAGATTTTTTTTCTCATTATTTTTGCTGACAAACTAGGTATATAAAAGAAGGAACTATAATTATAACATTTAAATCATCTTACGTGTCATGAATATTTTCTTTTAAAATGTTTAAAAAAAGCAATTATGAGAAGTGTATTCATCCAGTGACTTATAAGGAAAATAAATTAGTTTCATAATTAACGCTTTCAATGACAAATCGGAGAGTTTATATTAGAGACATATGTAGTCCTAGAATTTTTAGGTGTTAGTAATATCTTCCTTATTATTTTTAAGAATATAAGATAACTGTTGAGAGGCACTTGTGGTTATTATTAAAATAATAGGAAACAAAATGCATGGTTATAATACATGCATTTTATTTTCTCGGATGGGGAAGGTGTAGTGTGATAAGTAATATACCTACCTACGTATCTGCATGTATACTCTTGTATACTCTCTACTATATGACTACTCTATGATGCTAGTATATAAGCACTGTAATGCACCATATAGGACACTCTAATAAACGACGTGGAACTATCAACTTGTTTGAATCATCTCTCACAGTACATGTGATCAATCGTGGAGAAATTACTTCTAAACCCTGCTTGCTCTTTTGGTTGTGCTAGTTCGAGAGTTTTTGTCATTCTATTGAGAAGGATCTTTGAAAATACCTTGTATAAGTTAGACATGAGACTTATTGGTCTGTAGTTTTCAATTCTATTCTTATCACCTTTTTTGTGGAGTAGTATTGTGACCGATTCTGTCCATTGTTTCGGGATTGTCTCTGTGTCTCGTATATCGTTGAAAAGTTGTCTTAATATTTGAATTATTACCTTCTCAGTTCTTTTCAGGAGTTCGTTGCTAATTTTATCATCGCCAGGAGCTTTGTGGTTCTTCTGGGTTCTTATTGCGTTTCTTATTTCGCTCTCTATGATCGGGGCCACTATATCATCGTTAGTTCCCTGAAGGTGAATGTCTATGCTCTCTTCACAATTGTCATTATACAACTCCCTGTAAAATTCGGTGGCAACGGACATCATATCTTTTCTGTTCGTCTTAATTTTTCCGGTCCTGTTATCTTTCATACTTGGTATCCACGTCTTATATTCTCTAAGTTCTTTTTCTGCTTTTTTTATTCCTCCAGTTTTTTCGATGTGGGTCATTATTGTATCTGTTCTTTGTTTCTTCCTGTGCTTTTTTATGCTGTTTTTAATGTTTTTGCTTATTTCAGATATATCAGATTTGTTTACGTTTCCATTTACAATCATCTCTTTTCTGGCTTTAAGTAGCTCCCTGGCTTCTTCTCCTATAGGGTCCTTTTTTTTGAATGCAGGCTTCAATTTGTTTGATAGGTTTTTTAGCTCTGATTCGATGCAGTCATATCTTTCTTGAATATGTGTTGGTTGTATATTTTTTAGTTTATTTTCCAGACTATCTTCCAGTTCTTTTAAGGTGTCTTCCGGTAATTCCACTGGTAATCTGCACTCCCCTGGATTTATGTGTTTCCTTGACTTCTTAGCATCTTTGGAGGTTAATGTTGTTCGAAGCATGCGATGATCAGAGTTGAAGTTGAGGGATTTTAATACTTCGACATTTTCGATTGTTTTTGGTTGATTCGTGAGGATGTAGTCCAATTCTTTTAGTGTCTTTCCGTCTGGGGATCTCCAAGTCCACCTAGTATTTTGTCTCTTTTTGAAGAAAGTGTTCATAATCGAGAGATTGTGTTCTATTGCAAAATTAAGTAGACTTTCTCCGTTGTTGTTTCTTTTCCCATAGCTGAATTTCCCGATAGCTTTGTTTTCATGTAGTTGTTGTTCGCCTAATTGGCTGTTGAAGTCACCCATGACGATGACATTCCCTTGTCTTTTCTGCATGGTTTCGGATAGCTGCTCATAGAATTGGTCCTTTTCCTCGTCTTCTTTCTCTTCGTGTGGGGCATATATTTGGATTATCGACCATTTCTTTGTATATCCAGGTAGTTCAATAGTTAGCATTGCTATTCTGTCCGAGATTCCAGTAAACTCTTGTATGTGTTCTTTCAAGTTGGACTTTACCCAAAACCCGACTCCATTTTTGCCTTGTTTTTTTCCTGAATAGTAAAATATGTAGTTGTTCCTCTTTTCCACTATTGCTTCTCCCTCAGACCCTTGGGACGCCCTTGGGACCCTTGTTATTTATTATTTTTATTAATGATTTGCAATATAATTTAACTCATGGTACAGCTTACCTTTATGCCGATGACACAAGTATTGTTATCGACAATTATAGTCTTGCAGAGCTCAGAGCGCAAATAGTACAAACTTGGGCGGAATTATCCTACTGGTTCGAAAGTAACGGCCTTAAAATGAATTTGGATAAAACCCTTTATTTGCCTTTTGTAAAACACACAAATAGCATGACGTACGATTTGCCCCTACCGATAGCTAAAGCCAAAAATGTGAAGTTTCTAGGTATAGAATTAGACACACAGCTGCGTTGGTCAGACCATATAAACCAGTTGAGAAAAAAATTAGCTAGTGCCTGCTATGCTTTAAAAAATTTATCAAAGATGCTGAACGCATCTGTACTTAAGACAGTTTACTTTGCACATTTTGAAAGCATAGTTAGATACGGTCTTGAGGTTTGGGGAAACAGCGTCTATTTGAATCCTGTTCTTATATTGCAGAAGAAGGCTATTAGGTACATAGAGAAGGCAAAACCACTTGAGCACTGCCGTCCAATATTTGTAAAACATGGCATCCTCACAGTGATTTCCCTATATATATACTTGGTTTGTATTTTTGTACACAAGAACAAATCGCGATTTGGATGTAAGTCTAAGAAACGATCATATAGAACAAGACATAAATTTGACATTAAATTACCAGAATCCAATAATTATGTACAATACAAAAGAAGCCTCGAATATAATGGAATCAAGATATACAATAACCTAAATGAAGACATTAAACAAATCAGTAATATTAATGAATTTTCGCAAAAATTAAAAACCTTCTTAGTTACTAGACCATATTATAATTTAAGTGAATATTTTGATAAATTATTTTAAGTTAACGTTCAACGTCACTGGTTCCTGTCGAGCTGTTGCTAACAGATGTCGCGATATATAAGTTCAATGGTTGCTCATCGTTTTACGCAAAACCGTGACGAGTACCAACATGTGTTTCAAACTGCGGAAGCCGAAGAGCTTGCTACGTATGAATCGCAATCAATCTGCACTAAACAATGTTTCTTTTTAAAATGTAGTCCGAAAATATGCATAAAAGTGCTTTTTCGTGAATTTACGCAGACTAACGTAGCTAAATGTCACTTCGAAGTTTGTCATTGTCAAACATTTTGCATAAATCAAACTAGAGGGCGCAAAACTAAATCTACAGTAGCGCCTCTATTAGGAAATAGCGAAACTAAATGTACTTGTGTCTGGCACACTAGAATGTACGACGAATGCATCTGACTTTTTCACTCATTACCTAATGTCATGCGGTAGCGCAATGTTATACACTTTTGCTTAAATCTGTCTGTAATGCCATCGTTGAACCGGGTTCAAATCCCGATGAACGTACATCTTTTTTGTTTTTCAATTTTGGATTTCTAAACCAATATGACCGTCTTAACTAACTTAGATTTACTTGTAATGTGCAAAAAAAATTTTTTTCATATTTAACTTGTTTAAGTTTTCTTGATAAGCATGATTTGTATCTAGATTATCCACAAAACCCCCTATATTTTTGGTGGACCTATTCTGTCATGTTACATACTACGTAAATATTATGATGCATAGGTATTTCATTTCAAAAGATGTTACGCCTTCATTTAATTGGAAAATCATGATTCATGAGTATCCGTAGGTTTACTGTTGAAAAATCAAAGTACTACCTTTATCTATTCTATACCCTATTCCACATGATATTAGACAAATCGTGCGTAAATCTTCAAGTCATTCGCGTCATGAAAACTATTTTGATAAACAAAACCATTTACATTGTTCCATTTGAAACACATTAAATAATCGAAATAACACTAGTAAGTACAATATTTATAAAGGAAGATAAAAGAGGTATTTTTCCTTACAAAAATCTAACGTTATAAGGAATAAGGTATCTATACTTAGGAAGTATATTGGTACTTTGATTTGTTATATCCATATTCACCCGCAGTTGCTACATAATTACAATCAGAGAGGCTACGTATTATTCACAAAATGTTTTGTATTCGCCCGTGACTCGCGTCTAAAATAATGACCTCAAAGTTGGTAACAATTTTGCGTTACCGGACGGACGAATTTAGTAAGCTTTGTGAATAATTGGCGAGTTTGTATATCAAAACTCTTAGTGGCCAGTCTCTCGAATCTGGACCTAGACCGCATCAGAAAGAGAGAAATATATCATTTGACAATATGGTACTGTTTTCGATGAACGTCAAAATTCAAAATTCGAATTCGCCTTTTTCACGCGTTTACGTTTCTATACGTTTATGATGCTTTCACTCATTCATTACTAATCTTCAATGGCTGGGTTATGGGCATTTGCTTACAAAATTATTGAATGTCTTGTTTAGGTAAATATGAGATGAAACTTATCTGTCGAACCCACGACCGCCGTTTGACAGTCGCATGCCTGAACCACTATGCTACCGGAACGATTATTGTAAAGTGTTATTTATTTGTATCTTTGTATGTACGGTATAACCTCCGAAACCACTTATCCGATTATAAAAAATCTTTCACTGGTGATGCTTACTGGGGGGACATAGCCGTGCTTAGGCATAGTAAGTATACTTAGGTATACTTACTATGCCTAAGCTGACTTTATACGCAAAAAACAAACTCGGATTTTTAGACAGATTTGACTGCGTACTAAGTTAAATGCAGTTTTTATTCTTTCTAAAATCGGTCTGGGTGACTCCTTAGAGCAAATTTCCGTGTCCCTTATAGTTTCGGATTGAATGTCACTCTGTATAATCTTCAAATCAGCTCACAAAATTTCCCGAGAATCGGTTGAGAAATAGCTACCTACGACATATAGAGGAGAAGTCTAGACAGCCGGACATACGAAAGAATATTTATTTATTTAATCTTTGATTTGAACAAAAGAACAACTTATCGTACAAAAGGCGGACTTAAAGCCGTAAGCATTTACCAGTCAACATTTGGGCAAAGCAGACAAATTTTGGTCGGTGCAACTACAGATATAAACACACAGTGGTTATACATACATAATAAATAACGACAATAGACAAATAAATAAAATACATATAAATACCTTCATACAATATATATGTATATATATAAACAGACGAACATCGAGAACAGAAACACTAAAAATTTACGGCTCTGCTAGCAAACAACTTGCGTAAAGTAAAGATCTTTTAAACGCGAATCTGGAAATCTGGATTAATTGCCTAGCTGAAATGAAAATCTTCGTTCGTCTCGCTCGCTCGTTCAATTAAGTATATGGATATTGTTATCGATTCAGTTTTTAATAATTGGCGAACACTTTTGTTTTCAAAGGCTGACTTACGAGCATGGACTGATTTCGGTTACGTTATACCGGTATGGAATCGGTATTCCATTACAATAGCGTTATATTGTAAAGGTTAGCCGCGCCGCCAACGTAACGGTACCGGATCCGGAACCGTGTAGAAATACATATCGGTTACCGGTATTTATTTTTAATTTTACTGAAACTTTTATAATTCCTTTTCCAAACCGGTATAATTATGATACCGTTATTTTTTTCATTTAATTCTCGTCCATGAGAGGAGGTCTGTGCCCAGCAGTGGAACGTAATATAAACTGATATATTATTTACTATGCCAATTTACACGAAGTCATTATTATAATCGTCAAAAACGAAATAGATATATACCTTCAATATCAGATGATCCTCAATGCTGGTAGCATTGAATTTTGATATTGGACCTAAATACCGGGATTACCGGGGCTTCGATAATAATATCTATCAAGATTTGGTTACAAATTATAGTGCATTTTTTTAGGATTAGAAATGCGCTAAACAAAGAAGAAGTTGTCGTCAACCTTTTCTGCTTGGGATAAATATTGAACAGACACGGTTTGTTACACGGAAATTCATTATTGCTGCAAAGTTCACACACCAACTTGTAAATGTTGAACACCAACGTTTCTCATTTGTTGTTAATGGACTTTGTTTCTGCCTCTTTGCTTTTGTTGAAGGCAAAACGTTCGGGAGAGAACGAGTCGGTCTTTTTTGCAAGCCACTTAGGCCTGCCTCTGGTAGCTCCATCGCAGTCTGCACACCACCACACACAGCGAAAAATAAAATCTTAATATTAATTAACAAATAGATACTCGTTTAATAATCTC
This sequence comes from Epinotia demarniana, assembly GCA_945867215.1. Classification (NCBI taxonomy): domain Eukaryota; kingdom Metazoa; phylum Arthropoda; class Insecta; order Lepidoptera; family Tortricidae; genus Epinotia; species Epinotia demarniana. The sequence continues at coordinate 1,200,841 of OX244284.1, read as the reverse complement.
GTGATCTGAATTCAATAATTTGTTGATTAGCAAGAAAACAGGAAAAAGAACGTGATACGATTTTCAATTTTGACAATTTCGATAGCGAAAAATACGAACCGATCGTTTCAAACCTCTTCTTCTTTAGGTTTTTTATTTAAGCAACTTTTCGAGAACTGAATAACGAAATGTAAAATTATAGAGTTAAATAATAAATACATTCAAAATAAATATATTGATTGTTGTAAGTACTATTTAGATATAAATAATAAAAACACTTGTATGTGGAACAACACAGCTGTGTGGCATAAAGTGTCTTATATAAAAGACCTCGTGCTTTGTGCTTTATCCTTCTTTCTAATGCTAAAATAAAGCACTATAAAGTTCACTTTTTCTTGTAAAATAAGTCTGAAATTAAAAGTGTAAACAATACATTTGTGTTTTTGTGTTTTGGATTTACATTATTGGAAGTTTTACACCTTATTTTTTTGTCCAAACATTACTAGTGGTATATTACCTAATATAAAATTAAACACTCATCTCTCACAGCAAAACCAACCTATTTACTTATAAATACCTATGGGGCTGTTTTCGACCACTGCTTTTATCTGTTCAGGGAGTCATTGTAAATTTGGAAACTGTCTATACAATAGAATTAGTGCCCTCCCTGAAACGATAGTAGTAACAGTATATTTTTTTAGATGCATAATAATTTTTTTAACATTCATGTTTACAACCAAAGGTTTAGTACTTAAAGTTTTATTTCAGGTAACGTTTGTGTAATCAGGTAACAACCCTAAAAACTACGTTTTTTTGAGAAAAAAGAAAAAACTTAGTAGAAAAAAAAATCAATAAATCATTTTTTTCCTACATTCCCCATTTACGGTGTTCTACGTTCATTCATAGAAATTACCCATTCTAGCGGAAGCCCATTTTACCTTCTAACAGTTCAAATAGTGCTCCTACCACCAGCAACAATAGTGGAAAAGCGATTATTCTTCAGTAGAAAAATTACGTAGGACAGACAATAACAACTAACAAATAAATTTAACTACATTAGATTATCCGTTCCTTTTTTTTACAAATGCATGTCAATTTTTTTTTTTATTAAAAACTAGATTCCACTCACGGTTTCGTCTGCATGAACCTGGGATAAAAAAAATGTCCTATATTTTAATCTAGGCTCCTCCTAAGGCTCAGCAAATATTACAAATTGGCACTGGAATTGGAATCGCATTGTGTTGGAAATAGAGTTGACTTTCGTTTGTTTTGAAAAGTGCCCGAAACAAAACAAATTCAGCTCTATTCTAGTTGAATATAATTTAAATGCCTTCGACAGAATAAGTCCCATGAGTAGGCCCATGGGCTTTAAGAGGTTAGGCAGGCAATAAGGTTGCGCAGTTTAAGCGTGATTGAGTTACGAACATCCAAACATCTAAACATTCAAATATTTATACATATAAACATCTAAACTTTCGCATTTACAATACTAGCAGGATAAAAATAATAATAATACACTTATTTCGACATTGGTCCTTTTAAATTCTGGTATTAGAATATTGGAAAAATCGGTAGGAGATTCCGGGATTTCGGGATTCCATGATGGTGGTTTGCATTCCCTATCTGTACCTAGTATGTTAATAATAGCATAATTAATTAAATATATTGGGTTTCTCCGGGACATAGCTGGCTGCAGCTTTATATTTTATGTCATTTTTTTCGGTACCGTAAATACGGTTTCATAAAAGTTACAAAGGTAACCGATATTTCAGCTTCGGCGTGGAGGGCAAGGTCGACCCGCTTAAGAACAAAAAAATATCTAAGTAAGTATCGAAATAATACCGGTTTGAAACCGGTATTAAAAAGATATCACAAGGCTTTAAAAAATACCGGTAATGGACATTTCTAACTGGTTGCGGCACTGTTATGCTGTCCCCTAACCACTTTACCTAACCACCGGTCGTAACTGGCATCAGTCCCTGCACCGAAGAATGCCTACGAGTGTATAATTCTACCCTCACAACATTGTACTCGTAAAGAAGAAAAATTGTGACTTAGTTAATTTACATTTTGGGGGTAATCTAATATTCTAGTTGAACAGTCGATTCCTAAATAGGTTGCAGTAGGTAATTTACTGTCAATCGATGTGCAGTCGACTAAAGCGAATGTTTAAATTTATCAGGTACTTACACTCCCAATAATTGTCTGTTATATTTAATGCTACATAACGTAACATTCACTCAATCGAAACTTGCTTATAATCTGCAAGTTGGAAATTCAAACGGTTCATTTGATCAACAGCACCCCTTTCTTCCCGTGGGTGTCGTAAAAGTCGACTAAAGGACCAATGTTGAAGTTAGATGTGGGCGATGGGCTAGCAACCTATCACTGCAATATCACATTTTGTCGATATTTTATACCAACATTAAGGCGCTGAAACATACGTTTCAGGTGTTCTGCCTACCCCTTTTAGGAATAAAGGCGTGAATGTATGTATGTATGTATGTATGTCATTTGATCAAAACCTATATATGTATACGTTCGGTAGCACAGATTACGTTTCAATATTGGATCTTACTTCTTTCTAATAAGACGCAAAATGTACCTATGCATAGTTATCGTTCCGTGGACAAAAGAGCAAAGCATTGAAATTCATTCATTGTTGCTTGAAATTCAGTCTATCAAAAACAAATGACATTGCTCTTACGTCATTACCAAAATGAGCAGCTTAGCAAGATAAAAAATAATGCTATCTCTTTCACCACAAACTAAAAGTGTTTGTACGATGGTGTCACCGTCTGGTGATTATAATTACTACTATTCACTCCGCTATCTAACTAATCTTGTTTGATATTAAAGACATCTAGTGAAGGTTTTAGGCAACGTGCTGTCATTGTGACGCGGCCATGTCATTTACACGGACAGTGTCTAACTCACGCACACATACAAGGCTCGGAGTAAAATTTTATGAATTTCAAATGCCTATTGTTTGAATATTACTGGTTTTTGCGTGTATTTATTCAAACTGCGGGAGAAGAGGGTCATATATTATCTAAATATCACAATTTCAAGTTCCTGACATCGATAGATTAGACGTCTAGTCCGAACGAAAATTGTATGGAATTCGTCAGTGACGTTGCACCTTAAGTAGATTAAGATTTTGCATGCCATATTGTGGCGGAACATGCATTCATGTAACTACCTGCTCAACATGTACAAATGACACCAGTGTATGTTCTTGCAAAATAAACATTTCAATTTCAATTTCAATTTCTCGTCTGATCTCGCTGATTCCAATAATGTCCCATTTTACTTTCTCGGTGGCATATTCTAGTTCGGTTATCCTTTCATTATTCATTAGTGTTCTTACGTTAAATGTGGCTATATTTAATTTATCTGGTTTAGATTGTGTTGACATTAAACCTGGGAAGGTGTTGGTCTACATTGCCTTCACGGTGACCAGCCGGATTGAAGGTTGTTTTATTCGTTGTTTCCTGGTTGTATATTTGCATTCTTGTGTTATTTGTTGTCTCACTTGTGTATTCTTTGCTTTCCTTGTGTGTTTCATGAAGAAGAAGGGGCCCCTGTCCTTTATCCTATAATATGTTAGCGGCTGATGATGATGTGCTTGTCTGGGCACGGTGAAGTAATTCGAATGCATTCGTTTTAGTAATTTTATTCGGAGCGGTTTTTGTCCTGTTTTGTGTTTCAGTGGGGGATTTTGATGGAGATCTCTTCCTTTTATTGTCCTCTCCTATTGTTCTTCTATCTTTCACTATAAGCTTGTCATAGCGGATGAAGGCCACTTTTCCCTCTTTCTCCATCTCTTTTTTGCGATCCATTAATTCTCTCCTTAAGTTCAACACCTCCTTTGGAAAGTCTTCCGTTACTAGTATTTCTTCCGGTAGATGTTTTTTGTTTTTTATTAATTCAATTTTCCGCCATGTTAATGTTACTGATAATAGTACTGGTCTTGGTTTTATACTGTTCATCTTCCCAATTCTGTATGCATTACTCACTTCCCACTGGTCCCATTCTCGTGCCCCTGACTTAGCACTGACTGTATTTAATATCTCTATAATATTATTTCTCAAATCTTCGGGGTTTCTTTCATTTTCGCTTACTCCGTGCACTATAATGTTATTCTTCCTCGTCGACTTTTCTAGGATTTGAACTTTGGTTTGTAGTATTTGAACTTCTCCTTTCAACTTTTGATTTTCTTCTACTAATGGTTTTATTTTCTCTTCTATATGTATATTCAGACTTTTGTTAAAGTTTTCTAATAGAATATTGTTTTGTTTCTGGAACTCCCTCTTCATTTCTTCCATTTTGTCCAATATCATTGTAATTTGTTGCTCCATGTCGGTCCGTAAGAAAATCTACTATTTTGGTAGTATTTTCAAATATTGGTAACACTCTTCCGTATCTGGTAACCCTTTCCCTGACAGTTTGCCTTTTCTATGCTAGTGACACCCAATTACCAATTACCGGCGCATATCACATACGCACAGTCACTGGCCGGCTTTACCGAGCACACTTTTTTATAGATTTAGCGAATTTAATATGAGATAAGTTGTACTTGAATTGTGTAGTGTGTACAACTATGTACAATTTGTTGTACATATGCTATAATTTTATACTATTCATGAGCTTTATGTAATTTGATGATTATAATTGTTGCCATATAATATGAAAGATTATGAATAATAATAATTGAGTAAAACTCCATACTACCTTCGCATATGTCTCTTGTAATGTGCTGTGAAGGAATCCACTGAAGAGATGACAGTTTTGCATATCGGGCAGCTGTATTCACCCAAATACTGGAAATAAGTTTTTTTTATAACATTTTATCAGCGAAAACATATTCAACAGTGGCTTTTCTGTGAAGGAAAGCATCGGGAGGGTACCGATCTAATCTCAATAAGTTATAGTTTTCCCGCTGGATTGGAAGGTGATAGCAGGCGGTTTTGTAAATCCAGTAGTCCGTAAGCCCACTCACAATACACCTACGTCTCATGAGAACACGATAAAATGCATGGCAGCAGGTCGAGAAAGTTAATGTAATTAAATACGGGTGTAGACTCGAAAATTATTATTATTCCAAAAGACAGAAGGCAAAAAAGTATGCCTAGTGACGAAAATCCCATTCGATATCTCAAATTATTACGAAGCTACATCCGTTTTAATATTGCTCGCTAGAGAGAGAAAACGCGAACAGTGTGTGACTTCACTATCCGTCGACGGCGGCGCCGAACACGATGGGGCACGACACGTTGCTATCGATTACAAACAGTGCTGTTTTGTGAAGCCGTTTAACGGCAGGTAATACCATATACCTGCGACATATGTATGGTTCTAATTTGCTCCATAGCTGTTTATACGTATCACGGCGAATCTGCGCATATGCGCGATACGTAAATTTCAGGGTTCGAAATTATGAAGATAATTACGCTTCTTGATAATTATCGGATAGTTATCGGATAACTTAAAGATAATAAATATTTGGGGACAATCTTACACAAATCGACCTAGTCCCAAACTAAGCAAAGCTTGTACTATGGGTACTAGACGACGATATGCAAACTTACGTATATAGTTGAATAAATATTTAAATACATTGAAAACATGCATGACTCCGTAACAAATATTCATACTCATCACACAAATAATTGCCCTTATCGGGATTCGAACCCAGGACCTCCGGCTTCGTAGGCAGGGTCACTACCAACTAGGCTACAGAGGTCGTCAACGTCCGATTATTATCGGATAATTATCACCAGTATAAGTACCAATGACACCCGAGTTCGCTCAACTTTGCATAATCCGTACTGCGGCACTACCACGAAAATCGAATGTCGAAATTCGTATGCCTGTCACTCGAGAATGTAAGTGCGATAGAGATGGAATTACTCAAACTTGGACTTTCGAAGTTCGTGGTTATAGCTCTGAATTCCTCATGTAAGGGGAGTCCCCACGGCGCGGCACGTCACGCCATACACGTTCGAATACTTCGAATACAGTTCACTTTCACGAGCGCAATTTTTTGTTATTATCAATCGATAATTATCCATCTGTTATTATCGCGATAATTATCATGATTATTATCGTGATAATTATCGTTATAATTATTTTGATAATTATCGTGATAATTATCATTGATAATCATCCTTTCGAACCCTGGTAAGTATAGTTCTCCTGAAAATAAATAAGTAAGTACAGTACTCACAGAAGAATGCTTGTTCGTCATATGCGCATCGTACGACTTGACATAGTTGAAGCCAATGATACAAGTCGTGCATTTGTACTGGGATTTCAAATAGGCTTCCTTTTTGGCTTCTTTTTCGCGTTCGGCCAACATGGCTTCGTAGTTGAGTTCTATGGTTAAAATCTTTCCATCGGATGTTTTTTGTTTCTGCAAAAAAATAATTGTGTATGTACTTATCTATGGTGTACAACGAAATGAAAGAAATGCTACTTTATTTGTTTTAATATTATGTAACCATGAAATCCCATTGAAATGGAGTGTACATTGTATTCATATAAAAGCTCTGTTTCCTAATATGTGTTTTTCTCCCATTCTGTTTTTTAGCTAAAACATTCTGTTTGTAGCTAATATTCCGTGAAAATTTGTGAGTACAAATTCAATCAATATTCAATTTCGAAAAGATTAGAATCCTTAGTCTTGGGCAGATTATGCTGCAAACTCTTTTTTGCATACATCTCACCCGTATGGTTTCGGGTTAGTACAGTATTATGGAGATTATCCATCGGCGAGGAGAGGTGAGAGCCAATTACTTTTTTAATGATACACTGCGAGCGGGATTTCAACCCGCGACCTTTACATTCCATGCACCTGAACCAACTGAGCTATCGTGGGCTCTACTAATTTTTCACTATGAATGGAAATTAGAATTGCTCTTGCTTAGGGGTGAGTGTCCGAATAGGAATTTTTATGTTGGTATTAGATAATATAAACACATATGTAATGTCTATTCGAATACGTCACCACTAAATATGATTTACTTCAGTTTTTTACCTATAATAGAACCAAAATATTATTATTTTAAGCAGTAACGCTGAAAAAAAAAATAGTATGGGGTGGCGCATCGTTACTGACGATTTCTCAATATAATTTGAGACGTTGGTGCCGTTAAAGAAAACTAAGTCTTCTGGTAGATGTCGCTACACACGCCTCCCTATGGCGTTGTATGAAGGAACTGATTGAAGGATTTGGTGCCCGAACCGGATTGTTCCGATAGCTCAGTTGGTTAGTAGCGACGGGCCATGAATGCCTGTGGTCGCCGGTTCGAATCCGGCTCGGAGGATTAAATTTTTCAATTTTTCCTTTTAATAAAATGTAATAATATATGTATAATAGAACCGTTAAGAGTGGTCTAAAGGCTGTCAATCTTTGAAGAGTATACAGAGAGGTCGCCATTCGTAGCAGGAATACGGTTGAAAGATACGCGGTGTTCAGTCACTGTTCTCGTAGCTGCCTGGTTAAATCACTCTACCGGCAATAGAGGGATCGCAGGTTCGAGTCCTGTCGTGGGCTACAGACGAAGGTTTGTTTTTGCATTATATTCTTTCTCTCTGTATCATATCGTTTATAATAGAACCCTTCTACTTAGTAAAATTTATCAACATTACCTTAGGTTTTTTCACGCTAGCTTTCTTGACCTTGTTTCCCCTCTTCCGTTTCTTCTCACCGACACGTTCTACCTTTATGACTTTTATCTCTGTCTCTGGTTCATCCACGACTGGGTCCTCCAGCTCTGCCGGAGTTATGTCTAAGTCTTCATCTGGAAAGGACAGTTGGGTCAACCTGGTTTTGTCATTCTCTACCAGTAAGCCAGAAGTTAATAGTGACGGAGTTTTGAAAAAATATTATAAATTGCTCTCCTCAGGGTTCGAAAGTATCAAGGTAATTACGCTTCTTGATAATTATCGGATAATTATCACCAGTATAAGAACCAATGACACTCGAGTTCGTTCAACTTTGCATAATCCAAACTGATTTTTTCTTGTAATAGTTAGTTATTAATGAAATGGCGGGGCGGCACGTCGCGTTGACACTTCGTGCGTTCGGATAGACGCAAGTGCGGAAATACACGTTCGAATACTTCGAATACAGTTCACTTTCACGAGCGCAATTTTTTGTCATTATCAATCGAAAATTATCCTTTCGAACTCTGAGTCTCCTGCTTGCTGCACGCTTACGCGATGGCCAACCTGGATGGATTTAATGAGTTTACCAATATAACAAATGCATATGATAAAATATAAGGTACTTAAAAAGTACTACCTAAGCTGAGATGACAAAGTACAACGTGTAGGTAAGGAATAAAATTGTAGTCAATAATAGCAATTTGTTATTATAAGTATTATAAGTAAGTTAAGGAACGCGGGATGAATGAATGAATGAAAACGTTTATATCGGAACCAGGTCCATATTGGTTAGTACAGATATTATCTTATAATATAATGTTAGTTATTAATTATTTACCAAAAACAAGTTTACATCATCAATATTCAAGTCACAAACAATACAATTCATTCAAAATTAATAATTCTTTATAAACATATGTCAGAAAGATGAATAAAACAAAATAAAATAAAATAAAATTTGAATAAATATAATAAAATGAACATAATTTGACAGGGATGAACTCGGCCAACAATTGCCTAAACCTTCCAGGTTTTAAATATGTGGTTTTAATGGCTTTATGTGCAACAAAACAACTATAGTAAAGAACTTGTTTAAAAAAAAAAGTTCAGTGGATTAACACCCAATCATACACATTCATGGTTCTAAGCAACAAAAAGTAGTTGCAACTGAGGTGACGCGCTGAACGATATCGTTTTCATACATTTAGTCCGTTTTTTAGATTTACACTCATCTGACGCGCTGTGACGTCAAGGCCTCGCATCAGACCGTTTGAGGAGGGTGGTGATGCGGTCGCATCAGAATAGTTGTTTTTTGGTTTGTTTGGCCAGCAGCGTGACCAGGCCCCTATTTCATTAACTTGACAATTGTCACCTGACACTGACGATTCGCCATACATTGCTTGTTCTAGAAGTTAAGGGCGCGGTTCGCGCCGGAAAGTTGCCACTCGTGTCGCACAGACTTGCGAGGTCAAATAAACTGACGCATATCATGGGCCGCAAGATTTATAATCATCTACCGCGCGAATTGTCGCTGCTCATAGTGCATCAATGTTTAAAACTAAACTTAAGAAATGGCTTCTTGAGCAGACGTTCTACGACCATAGGGAACTATTTATCAGTTACAAGTAGGTAGCTGTTAAGACAAACCAATGGTTATAATTTAATTATCATATTGTTTGTTTTTTATATTTCCACATAGCTATTTTGTGTGTTAGTAATTATTTGACATGTAATTTTATATTATCAATAAACAATGAATATGAATATAAGGTGGTTGCTAGGTTACTTGTGGAACCAGCAATGTACGGAGAATTGTCGTTGTCTGGTGACAATGGGGTTGGCCGGGCGAAGGTATTTGCAGATGGCGCCAGCATAGGTTTTACCTGTCAGTCCTACCAAAACTGTCAAATTCTTGTTCTTTTTCGGAATTTCCTTGTTTAGAATCAAGCCGTTTAAGCCAAATCCCATAGAAAAAGGCCAGTGATTAGGTAAAACCTATGATGGTGCCATCTAGTCAAACATTTGACAGTTGCCAACCCCATTGTCAAGTTGGTGAAACAGCTAAAACAGCAAGGAGTAAATGCCATACTTTAATAGTTGGTGAAGTAGGGTCCAGAAACAAATATGTCAAGGTATAACCTCCCTAGGACAGAATACATCGAAAGATTGCGCACCGATAAACGCTCTGTTGGGATGCGTCGGATCGCCCCACGCGCGTTCGGTTTAGACGAAGTTACACACCAACAGCAAGTGTTTCCCTTGTTCCTAGTGTACGGAACGATTATTATTTATCATTTTCAATTAACTATTGAATATAATGAAACTGTGCCTTAGACATTCTGAAATACCGGCTTTCGACTTTCGACATCATTCTTGAGTTACTTGACGAGGCAGTGAAAGGAACCTGCCTTTATGAGGCAGTGAATGAAACCTGCCTACCTTATCACCACCCGCGACGGCCATTCACGTCATTGGAAAATCGTGCCATTCGTGCACCTCGTAACACCAGAGCCATAAAATTAATAATACCAAACATTAAAAAAGAGTTTTTATTGGTTTTTGGACGGTCGTCATTTGACGTCTGTGGCGTCCGTGGCATGGCGAGTCACTTCGTCAGGTCAATAGGTTAAAGTGTAAATGGTTATCACATGATTGGAACATACCTCTGTCATCGTCCCAATCAATTTTCACCTCATCCTTCACATAAACCGTCAGCTGCAAGTCTTTCTGAACTTTAGGTTTGTCCTCGGAGTCTGGGGGTACGTTGGTAGGGCTGTTCACCCGGACTAGCAGCCGTGGGGGACGGCTCACGTCCGTTAACAGGCATTCGTAGAGGTTCTGGAACAATAAGTCAGGATAGGGTTAGTGTTGTAAAGTTTAAATTATTTGAACTGAGCTCATGAATATCCTTTGTTACCGGTCAGCGCATGCCAATTTTGCAAAAAAAAGGTTACCGCCACGTAAAATGTTAATTAAATAATGAACCCTATCTTATTTACAATAGATTCCAAATTACGAGGGCTGTTCCGAAAATAGGTAGTCAACAGCGTACTATTAATCGTATTCATATAATTTTACTGTAGCTCAAAGGCAAATTTCATTACAAACTTTTTCGTGTAAATGTCACTGGCCAGTGACATTCCGTTATTTTTTTATGAAATCAGAAAAAAAACATGTCTGCCACTTTTTGCTCGCAAAAATGGAGCTAACGCGGGAAGCATTTCGTGCTATGATATATTATGATTATAAACGAGGGCTAACTTACAAGGATTCTCGTGAAAATTTAACTAGTGTTTTTGGGGCATTATCCCCATCTCTTGCCACTGTCAGTTACTGGTTCCGTGAATTTAAGCGTGGGCGGAGCGACGTCAAAGATGAGCCTAGACCGGGGCGACCGCCAACGGCAGTCACTCTAGAAAATGTTATCAAGGTAGAGTGGCTAATCAAGGAATCTCGAAACATTACCCACCGAGAGATTCAGGATGAACTGAAGATTGGATCCCAGGCAGTTTCTACCATTTTGCATGACCACCTTCAAGTTCGGAAGGTTTCGTCTCGATGGATACCACATTTTCTCACGCAGGAGCAAAAAGATAGACGTGTCGATTGGTGCAAATTTATGCTAAAAAAATTCGATAAAGGCGATTCACAACAAGTGAGCTACATTGTGACATCCGACGAATCTTGGATATATAGCTACGACCCATTTACAAAACAGCAATCCACGCAATGGGTCTTTGAAGAAGATGATTTACCTACTAAAGAAGTTCGCGGCCGAAGCGTCAACAAAAAAATGGTTGCTGTTTTTTTTTCGACGTAGTGGACCGGTAGCCGTAATTCCACTTGAAGATCATGAAACAGTTACCAGCCAATGGTACAGTGAAGTTTGCTTGCCACAGGCCTTCCAGGAGCTGAACGTCAGCCGTCCAAGTACTGGAACCCGGGGCATAATTTTTCATCAAGATAATGCTCCGGCTCACACGGCTGCCAGAACCATGGATTTTTTTAGCAAATCAGGAGTGCAACTGCTACCACACCCTGCGTACAGCCCTGACCTGGCTCCGTGTGATTTTTTTCTGTTCCCCACGTTAAAAAAATCATTACGTGGGCGACGATTTTCGACGGCGGATGAAGCAGTAGACGAATTCAGGCGACTTTTTTTTGACCTTCCGCAAGAACAGTTTTTTTCCTGTTTTGAAAGTTGGTTCCGTCGAATGCATAAGTGCATAAATGTAGCAGGGGAATACTTTGAAAAATTGTAATTAAAGTTTTATTATATTCCTTATAGTTTTTGTTTAACTAAAAATTTTCAGAACAGCCCTCGTAGCTACAAGATAAAATACCACACACAGCGCCTGATACCTGGCTGGCTGGGAGCGGGTTTTTTATCTTTTAGTCCATTTTGAATGTATTGAATAAGACGATAGAGTTCATTATACATTGAACATTTTATGTGGCGCTAACCTTTTTCTTGCAAAAAATGGCACGCGTCCGACCACACAGTCGTATTGTTAGACTTGAATGCTATTGTTCTGAAGATAAGAAAATCTCAACTATAGGAGGTGTGATATAGGCTTTGCAGTGCATCCTGAACAAAACTTACTATAAAAAGTTTACATCATTTTTACAAGATTTAAATTACCACACATGCAGTTCCTATTGTGTAAGTAAATTGCCCTTAAAATTTACAAACCATTTTTCAGCAAGTTGCCAATATCCGATAGAGCTGAGATTTGGGGGTAAGTAATACGAGGTATAACAACTTATCATATAAGGGTCATAATATATACGCTCACTCTATATAACTTTGTTTAGTATAACGTTCATTGCACATAACGAACGAAAGATATAATGTCAAAACATATAATCTCGTAAAGTATAACGTACTTTAGAAATAATATCAATTGATATATCGATTAAAGCGTATAATATTCATAACACCTAAGGTTTATAACATATATTGATCAATTTATCTAACATCAAAATGTATAATGCTCGTATAGTATAATTGGCTTCAGTCATTTTAATAGCAATGCCGTATGAAGAAAATATGTGAATTTCTTAGAGCGATAGCCTCAACTTGAGTTTGAAAAAAAAACAATACCGTTTGTAAGATTGAAATTAAATTTATTTTGAGATCAAACACGTCAATTATTTTAACCTAACCTTACCCAATCGCCAGCGTGTCGACGCCACCCCGCTTCGCGGGGTGTCTATTTCCGCTCTAAGGGACACAAGGCAACCCTAACCTAACCTACAAGTAATACCATTTATAAGAGTATTAGTTGTTTTTTACTGCGGGGGGCTTCGCCCCCAGAGCCCCCTTTGATGTGGGCTCCGCCCCCCCCCCTTTTCCTGGCTGCCCTAGCTTAATTTTCCGTATTATAATCCTTATACGAAAATATATATGCGTATGATCTGTATACGTTATGTTTGTTATACGAAAAGATATTATATGGTATGATCGTTATACGTTATGTATGTTATACTAAATGAAATTAGTCAATTTGAGTCTTATAGAAAAAAATGTTATATAATATGATTATTATGGCAACTGACCGTTATTCCTTATAAAAGTATTGGTATTGTTGTTATAGCTAACGTTCATTATATCTTGTGAACGTTATTAATATGAAATTATATACATACATTCACGCCTTTATTCCCAAAAGGGGTAGGCAGAGCACATGAAACGTATGTTCCAGCGCCACTTTTAGCATAAATGTGGGTATAGAAGATCGACTAAATGTGATATTGCAGTGATAGGTTGCTAGCCCATCGCCCACAACACACTTCAACCCTGGTCCCTTAGTCGACTTTTACGACACCCACGGGAAGAAAGGGGGTGGTGAAATTCTAACCCGACACCACACGGGTGAAATTCTAACCCGACACCACACGGGTATAAAATACGGGTGTAAATTATATATTTTGTTGTTATATCTCGTGGGACGCACCCGAGATTTGGCATGTACTTATGTATGTAAGTTTGGTGACAACGCAACAATATGGCACTTTCAAAACTACACAATGTAGACCCAGTGTTTGGGCTCTTCCCTCCCTAAGAGTAGGTAGTTGTTGACTATAAAATCAAAAGTACAGCAACAAAAGCTTGTACAGTTCGTACCATAAATATCACATACGGGTCATACTCAAATTTAGGTTCGCGTCTTTCCTGTGGACACTATAAAAGTTAAGGGCTAAGAAGCCTAATTTTGGTTTGGCCTCTTAATCCGCATAAACAGTGTCTCCTCTTATGTATGACTATTCGATAAAAACCTGATTTATATGCAGGTGAGCTCTTAATTATTGACCACAGGAGAGACGAATTTTGCTTATACAGTGTATTTGGGTGAACCCAGTGTATAAAAGAAATTCGTCTCTGGAAAGACGCGAACCTAAATTTGAGTATGACCCATACATCATTGCACTATCATTCATTGGGTAATTCACTGGGTAAGAATAATCTGAGGTTGCTGACAGGTATCGTAACTGGTCACAATACTCTGAATAGACATCTGAAGGTAATAGGTATTAGCAGCGACGCTTCCTGCCCACACTGTGGGGAGGAAGAAACTAGTAAGCATGTATTAGCGGAATGCATCATGTACGCGGCACCGCGGTACGATACATTCGGTAAAGATGTGTTAGAGGAGAGGGAATTGAGGGATGTCAGCCTTAAAGATGTCCTTCTGTTCTGCAGGAAAACGAGAAGAATGGAAGAGGTTGTAGTGGGAACGCCGCCGGGACAGTAACCTGAGGCTCCAAACCAAGGGAATGGGGCTGAATGAACGCAAAAACCGATCGACAGCCCGCCTGTGTCCGGCCAGGCGTCCCTTCACAACATCAACAACCTTATAATATTTAATCTTTAAATATATTTATAATGCTGACTGTAACACAATTATATTTTTAGTTTTAGGAAGGAAGGGTTTTAACCGGTTCTTTAAATCATCTCCGAAAATTTTATGTACGAATATCACATCGCAACCAATTTTTCGCATAATGTCATTTCGCCGAATGATTAAGTGTCAACTTATCAAAGGGTTTAGTTTTATTTCCCAACCTCACGGTTACCAACTGTATGCTTGGACTTTTTTTCATAAAGTCACTTATCAAAATGCCACCTTTCGAGTAGCGGAATGGGTCAGTTTGACTCATATACATTTCGTGGTATAATACTTACCAGATGTTTTATTTAGTAACTATGTAACGTATTTACAAAGTGAGTAAGCGCAACCGCTCACTTGTTTTTGTGACAATGACGGTACCTGAATTATCGCATCACTGGAGATAAGTGTTTACATCATTACTTTTGGACTGTTACTTGGTGGAATGTATGTGTGTAGGAGTACATGTGTTATTTTTTTAACAAACATCAGCCAATTATTCTAACCTCACCTAAACCTTACCTAACCGCCAGCGTGTCGAAGTCACCCCGCTACGCGGGGTGCCTATTTCCGCTCTAAGGGACACAAGCTAACCCTAACCTAACCTACAAATAACATCACTGTAACGATTGTATGTTATTTTTTAATGCGGGGGCTTTGCCCCCATACCCCCCTTGTGGGTAACTTCGTCTCCCCATCCCCACTTCTCTCCTTGTAACTTATATAAGAACACGTTGAATAAAAGTCTGACTATGTTATGCTGTCTTGTTCTTTGTAGTAAAAAGTTGGCTTATGTAAGAAACTACCTGTTGCACTGACGAAACGTTATTCGGTTAGTAGTTGTTTGTCCAACTGAAAGATTTTCCAAATGATAGGTACGCCAAAATTTTTAATTCATTATAATAATCGACTTATCAATAATTCTACCAAATGAATCTGTTGTCATGCAAAAATTTGCCATAAGTTAGTTGTCAAGGTGAATCATCGGCGAAAAGTTGGTTGGCAAGTGAAATTCGGACATAACAAATTCGGAGAAAAGGCAGAACCCCGTTTTAACCAGTTTAATTGTCTGTACCTCATTAGTATATGTTTGCAGAATCCTGTAGGAGTCCATCACTTGCTCTCTGAAAGCTACAGCTTTGCGTAGCAGTGCTTCACACTCCCAACAAATGCTCGGGCAAACTTGGGGAACATCGCACAGCTGTGAAAAATGAATACCAAGTTATAAACTAGAGTCCCCTGCCCATGCTGTTCTGCCCATACAAATACAAATACAAAATACAAATACAAATTATTTATTCTGCGAATAGGCCACAAGGGCATTTTTACATGTCGAATGGTAATTTAAATTAAAAATAATAATCTTACAATAAAAGAATAATAATCTAACACCATAATAATTTAACATTTTCAGATTAACAACACACTAAATGTCACAAACTGAATGAAAACAAAACAAAATATAACCATTACATTCGATAAGTATAAGGTCTGTGCATTAACAGAAAGTTAATGATATTAATTCCAGAGATGTAGAAGGTCTCTGTGCATCCAAATACAATTAATAATTATTCAAATGTTCGTCTCCGTCAAAACAAAACAATAATAAAAAGGAACATTAATGTAATATTGTCAGTGATGTTCAGGGTCAATAACAATAAAACGTGTCAAGATCGGAATGATGTCTCTCATCAATACGATAATAATAAAATAACACTAGTATTGAAGTAGTTAGGTACTATGCTCTTGCAAGCATGTATAGTCCACAAACAGAACCCGATCACGAGTATTTGAGCAGACTCAGGTTGAGGCATGCACGGCTCGGCTCATCTACGTAGAATGCAGCAGGATGTTTTCAGACACCCTTACATACACAGTCATAAACTTTACTTCCTCTTCATAATTTTATACATACTAGTATAGATAGAAGAAGAGTTGATGTTAGGTCGTATCGAGATGTCAAAGAGGTTGCCTGGGATCGGAGTAGATGGAGGGCCTACTTTGGGCTACACCGACCTTAGCTCTTAAATAAGCAGAAGAAGAAGTGTAGATCATGCCAATTCGTACTTTTACGAGACTAAGCTACTGTGTAACAAGGCTTTGCAAATGGAATTATGATAAATATTTTGGAGCACCATGATCTGATAGTATTGCATGTGGCTGTATCAAAAGTATGAAGTGTGACAATTTGGCTACTATCTTAGGTTATTCACTTGTTTTCTTTAAGATCGAAATATCAATATTATATCATATCATCTTAAGAATGCTTACTTGAATTTCGTTTAGGGCCTCCAAGTAAAAGCGCTTCATTTTCTCATCCGTAACTTTCTGTAGGGTCCTGCCCACACATAGGCACGACATGCATAGTAATTTATCAACTATAGTGTGCTTATTCTCCATGTTCATGCGTTTGCTATTAACAGAAACACGAAGTATTTACAGATTAGAAAGTTTACGAATGTTATATCCAATTTAAGACGTTCAATCACGAATTTCATTATGTACGATAATGCAGAACTACAGTTTCTTTTATTTTAGTACTGATTTTACATGAACAATCATGACTTTAAGTACATTTATGTAATGATTCACGTAAACATTTTCTTATCAAAAACATACAACAAAACAAATCGCCGCCATTACAAAAATAGTGTTGTATGCGACCGAAATGTCAAATAGCGAATGAAAATTGGTAAATCGATGCAGAAAAGTATAGCAACACTAGCAAATTGTCGCTAATGTGGTCACAGCCTTATAAATAGTATTGCAAGGGTTTATATTCTATATTATGTGACATATGATAATAAAAATATGTTTAGAAATATCATACAAATATTTTCCATCGTACAAATCTGATTGTTAAAATACATTTAAATATGTTCTGTAGCCGGCTATTCTTATTTACCATTCATTACAAAATAGTGTGTCAAAGGTATAAAAAACTTTAATCCATATAGCAACATTGTGTAAAGCAGCCATTTTGTGGTGTCCCAGTATAGTTGCGTGGTCGTCTTAATTTTCGTCTATTTTACATGGAAGTATTACTTTTTGTTATGATTTGAAATCTAATCTTCTATATTTAATTGGAAAAGTTTGTTTACAAACTATAAGGATGTCCGTGATGGATCAAGAGGTGGAGAGCGGCTACAGAGTCGTCTGTTGCACATGCTTGAGCTCTGATCGCAATTTAATGTCCATAAATGGCTTAGCTCCGGTGTATCAAATATTTCGACTGCTTATGTACGATTTCGCGGGCGACAGGGTAAGTTTTCAAGAGTTTTTATCCAGTTTTATTAACTTGCTAAATTACGATAAGTGCCTTCCATATAGTCCCTGTTCTTATATATGATATGAAATATATGATATTTTTTTTATCATGTACTGGAAGGAACAGGAAATTACAGTTTTTTTACTGGTACTCTATTTAATCGGTTTGTGGATAGACCTTGATCAACTACGAATTACTAATTTGGAGTTCTAAGGGTTGTTTTCTTAAGCTATGTAAGTAATTATGATTATATTATATAGCATTGCATTGTAGTTAACAGCAAAACATTTAGTAATAGATTTTATTGAGATAATCTCCTTGGCCACTCATGTAATATTTTATCCTGCGGCTACTTCTGGGTTCTTTGTAGTTATTTATTAGTATAGATACCACTACACTCTTTTTTTTTTTGAGATATTTTGTTTTGAATGAATCTATTGTATATTAAATAATTAAATATAACAAAATTATGATATTACAACAAATTGCACACCTGCATGCAGGTTGAATATGCCTATACAATTCTAGCCTTACCATGCTTTGTTATGATATTCTGGCAAATAAAGAAATTTTGATTTTACATTTTATATTTCAGTTTGCCAACTCCCTGTCGGAGATGGATCAGATAATCTGCTGGGAGTGCCTGGCGGTGATGAAGAAGTTCATCCGGTTCAAGCGCCAAGTGCACAGTGCGCAGGAGCACATCCGTGTGCTGGCGCTCAGTGGGTCCCAGGAGGTCTGTACACATTTGATTTTGATTAAAATGTTCTTTATTTCCTCATGGCTGACGCACAGTGTTTTATGAACCCCATTTTTGTTTAGGGTTCCGTACCCAGAGGCTAAAAACGGGACCCTATTACTAAGACTTCCCTGTCCGTCCGTCTGTCAGTCACCAGGCTGTATGTCAAGAACCGCAATAGATGGACAGTTGAAATTTTCACAGATCATGTATTTCTGTTGCCGCTATAACAACAAATATTAAACCTTAGAAATTAAAAATAAAAAACTTATGGGGAGCTCCCATACAACAAACGTGTTTTTTTAGCCGCTTTTATAGATAATGGTACAGAACCCTCCCTGCGCGAGCCCGACTCGCACTTGGCCGGTTTTTGTAAAAATCGTTTCTTTATATCATTCTAAGCACAAGACTAAAACTCAAAAATAATAAGGTTGGCCGGATAAAAACTTACCAATTAAACTGGGCTACTTAATTGAAATTTGATTTGATGTTACGTTTACACTCTTAATGACAAATAATCTGAACATTTTTGAACTCGGTAATATAGATAGTTTACGAGATAATACCAATTTTATCACTTTTCTGTTTTATTTATTTTCTTCAGAATAATTCTGCATTTAATTAAGATGATTACTGAACTGTGGTTACCCCCGTGTGGTGTCGGGTTAGAATTTCATCACCCCCTTTCTTCCCGTGGGTGTCATAAAAGTCGACTAAGGGAGCAGGGCTAAAGTGTGTTGTGGGCGGCTAGCAACCTCTCACTGCAATATCACATCTTGTCTATCTTTTATACCCACATATATGCTAAAAGTGGCACTGGAACATAAGTTTCATGTGCTCTGCCTACCCCTTTTAGGGATAAAGGCGTGAATGTATGTAAGTATGATTACACTGTATATTCCTTATACACACCTCTATCGATAGTATAAAAACCAAATTACCCTTTATCCGGCAACTTTGTTTTTTTTTTTCGTAACTAAATGTCATATCAATGAGGGAGTTTTAGTCTTAAATAAATAAATAACTAAATAAATAAATATAAGGGGATAATCTTACACAAATCGACCTAGTCCCATAGTAAGCTCAGTAAGGCTTGTGTTATGGGTACTAGACGACGATATACATAATAGACGTAAATACTTAAATACATAGAAAATATCCATGACTCAGAAACAAATATTCATGCTCATCACACAAATTTATGCCCTTACCGGGATTCGAACCCAGGACCTCTTGCTTCGTAGGCAGGGTCACTACCAACTAGGCTAAGGCGTTCGTCGACAAGTCTTGCTTAGAATGATATAAAGAGCCGATTTTTACAATAAAAAAGAGATGCAATAATAATGGGCTTCATGAAACACTGTGTGACGTGATAGCTGTCATCACGTTTCACCATCACTTTCCAAGTTGTGCTGTCTTGGGCTTGTCTGTCTGCATAGCTAGCTCTGGCAGTGATTATCAGGAAACACGCTTTCCAGTCTAAAAGTCACAGCTCACTAGAGCCACCCGTCGCCCGACCCGCGCCGCCTCGCCTCGAGCGGTTAGGTATTCTTTATATGGATTTGTACGGGCATGCGCTCACTGCATCAACTCCGTAGTTAGTACATTTACGAGGCGCGGAGCTGTGACCTTAAAGCCCGTCACAGACGTAGCAATAATATATATTAATACTAGCTTCCACCCGCGACTTCGTCTGCGTGGACTCGGGATAAAAACTATCCTATATTTTAATCCAGGCTATAAACCATCTTCGTGCAAAATTTAATCCAAATCGGTTGAGCCCCTGAAGCGTGATTGAGTAACAAACATCTAAACATCCAAACTTTCGCATTTATAATATTAGGAGGATACCGTAAGATACCCAAATATATTATGGAGTAATCTACTCTGTAGGTGAATAAATCAAAGACTAACTCCACAAAATATAAAAGGATTATATTACAGTATCTTAATGATACGTAGCTATTAACATACGCGGCAATAACAGGCGAAAGCGTAAGCGTAAGCGGCGCGGCAGAGTGGCACAGGTTCGGCGTCGAAGGCGATCGGATGCGCTCTGTCGCTGCGTGCCGCGGTCTGGGAGCCGGTCCGCGTCGAGCCCCCCTGCGCGCGCGCACACGCGCCGCTGTCGCCTGGACGGGTTTTGATTAGTGATGGGGGCGCGCTGCACTAGTGATGCGCCACAGCACCCCCTCGGGAGAATTTTGGTCCATCTGAAGACAAAAAACATGTAAACTTAACTACCCGGCCAGAACGTGTTCTTTTGACAGGAGTTTCCTGGTTAGGAACAGGAGCAGGGTCAGCAGCTGGCTGACGAGTGGTCTCCTGATCTGACAGTGAGAATGCAGGTTTTACCCTGTCTATTGAGACGGTAACAGGTCCTCTATTCAATTATATTGTGACCGTCTTATCTGTTCGTGATAGAACTTTGTGTGGCCCCGTATATGGCTTTTCTAAGGAACGGCGTACCGCATCCTTGCGAAGAAAAACGTATTGTGATGTTCTGAGGTCCTCATGTATAAATACTGTTTTTGATGAGTGTCGAGATGCCGGCTGGGGTCTAAGGTGAGAAATGTGCTCTCTGAGCCGTGACACGAAGTCAGATGGCTGCACCATATTATGAGGGGGTTTATTTATACGGAAAAACTCACCCGGAATCCGCAAGGGCTCACCAAAGACCATCTCCGCAGCCGAGCACCGTAAATCCGCCTTCCACGCTGTCCGCAGTCCCAGCAGCACGACGGGGAGCACGTCAGTCCAACTCTTTTCGTCGTGGGCCATGATGGCGGCCTTGAGGGTGCGGTGGAACCGCTCCACCATCCCATTAGCTGCTGGATGGTAAGCAGTTGTGTGGCGCAGGTGCACGCCGCAGAGACGTGCCAACGCCTGGAACATTTGGGAAGTAAACTGGCGACCCTGGTCAGTTGTGACTACCTCCGGACAGCCAAATCTCGAGATCCAGGTATCGCATAGTGCCTTCGCGACTGACTCAGCAGTTATGTCATGAAGAGGTTGTACTTCTGGCCAGCGTGTGAACCTGTCAACAGCAGTGAAACAGTATCTAAACTCACGTGAAGGTGGGAGAGGTCCTATTAAATCGATATGGACATGACCAAATCTCTCGCCGGGTAGCTGGAAATTACTGAGCGGCGAAAAGGTGTGGCGCTGCACCTTGGAAGATTGGCACGCGGTGCAGGCCTGGGTCCAGATACGGCAGTCTTTCCGTGCGTTCGGCCAAATGTACCTCTCAGTTACCAACTTGGTTGTGGTCTTGACACCTGGATGGCTTAGACAATGAATGGAGTCGAAAATCTGCCGTCGCAGCTCTTGTGGTGCATAAGGACGAGGTCTGGGCTGAGAAACGTCGCAAAATAGTGTGAGGAGAGTCCCTGGTACTTGAACTTCCTTGAGCACAATAGAGGAGTTATTAGTGTCAAGTAGGTGTTGCATCTCACGGTCTGCCTTCTGCATACGAGCCAGCGCCTCCAAGTCTGGTGGCTGCGATATGGCCTCGATACGGGAGAGAGCATCTGCTGTGATATTGTCCTTACCAGATATGTGTCTAATATCCGTGGTGAATTGTGAGATGAAATCCAGCTGATTCAACTGACGAGGTGAGCAGTGGCGATCTCTTTGAAGGAAAGCAAATGTTATTGGTTTATGGTCGGTGTAGATTACAAAATGCCTGCCTTCAACCATAAACCTGAAATGCTTGACGCTCTCGTATACCGCGAGCAGCTCCCTGTCGTAAGCACTGTATCGACTCTGCGCCTTGTTCATTTTCTTAAAGAAAAATGCGAGGGGCTGCCATTCCTGATCAACCAGTTGTTGTAGCACCGCGCCCAAGGCCGAGTTGGAAGCATCGGTCACGAGAGCGAGTGGTGCGTTCATCATAGGATGAGCTAGGAGGGTACAGCGAACAATACTTGCTTTGCAGCACGCGAAGACTTGAAGGAGCTCAGGAGTCCAACTGATTGTGTTCCCTTCACTTTTGGCCCAGCTAGTAAGTCGTGAAGAGGCGCCTGCTCCTCTGCAGCGTGGGGGATGAACCGCCTGTAGAAGTTTAATATGCCTAAAAATCTACGGAGGCCGCTTACTGTCTTCGGAGGAGGGAAATCACGAATAGCCTCGATTTTAGTATCCAGACGTGTACCTTGTAGAGAAATGTGAAATCCCAGGAAAGTTACCTCACGCTGTCCGAACACGCATTTCGCCTCGTTGATAAGCAGCCCGTACTCAGCTAGGCGTTGAAAAACCATTTCCAAGTGCTGCAAGTGTTCGCTGTGGCTTCTGGAATACACCAAAATGTCATCGATGTAGGAATAGCAGAAATCCATGTCCCGTAGCACTTCATCGAGGAAGCGTTGGAAGGTTTGCGCAGCGTTCCTAAGCCCGAATGACATATATGGGAATTCGAATAGACCGAAGGGCGTCGTCATCGCAGTCTTAGGGATATCTTCTTTGAAAACTGGAATTTGATTGTACGCTTTCACTAAGTCTATCTTTGAGAAAATACTACAGCCGGCAAGCCTATGGGCATAGTCCTCAATGTGCCTGATGGAATACCTGTCTGGGATTGTGCGCGCGTTGAGCGCGCGGTAGTCGCCGCAGGGTCTCCAGCCATCCTTCTTTGGAGCGAGGTGTAGCGCAGACGCCCAGGGTGAGTCGGAACGGCGAGCATTGCCGTCTCTAACCATCTCCTCGAACTGCTCCTTAGCCACCTTCAGTCTGTCGGGAGCTAGGCGTCGTGGTCTGGAAAATACTGGAGGTCCAGGTGAGGTACGAATAAAGTGAACAGAAATATATTGTGTTTCACTTCGCGCGTGATGCCCGACGGCTTGGTAAGTTGCGAGTACTTCGAAAGCAAGGAGTGATACTCGCTATCACCAGAAATCGTCTTGATACTGGAGACTTCGCATTTCATGCGTGATGCTGCCGTGGAGAGAGTGGTGAGGCTGTCCAACAACCTACCGTTCTTACAATCCACTAGCAGGCCATAGTGTGCGATGAAATCCGCGCCTATGATCGGCTTGCTCACATTAGCTACCACGAAGTTCCAGATGAAATCTCGCCGCAAACCCAGGTCCAGATGCAGTGTGACAGTTCCGTAAGTCCTAATGGGAGAGCCGTTGGCAGCGGTGAGCGTATACTCGGTCGGTTTGCCATCCGGCCAGTTTCCACGTGGCACCACGCAGAGGTCGGAACCGGTGTCGATGAGAAATTGCAGCCGGGACCTTTTGTCGGTTATGAAAAGGCGGCTGGTGGCGTGGCAATCAGTCGCCGCTTCTACTGAATGCCGCTGGCTTTTCCCGACGAGTAGTTGCAAGGGGTAGTGCATTTCTTTGCTTTTTCACCAAAAATAGCATGATACCAGCACGTACCTGGAGTTCTACTTCGGCTCCGACCCCTGCTCCTCGACCTGGCGTTGCCACCTTGACGGGATGTGGAACGTCCTCGGCTTCGCTGCATGGACATCTGCGCAATTTGTTTGGTTAGCTCGGACTGTGCACGTGTCAGGTCGTCGATGCGTTTTAACAACCCGCCATAACCGGATGTCGTGGCCGCAACATGTAATGGCGGCGACGGTGACGTTGCCTCGCAAATTCGGTCGGCTAGATCTCCCAGCTCCTCTAAACTTGCTGAGGCCTGTGAAATTAAAATAGGTTGAACGTGGGTTGGTAGCCTTTTCATCCACATGGTTTTCATAAACTCGTCGTTAACCCCACCGTCGGCCAAACTTTGGAGATGATGCAAAAATTGCGAGGGCTTACGGTCGCCCATGTCCTCGTTAGAAAGCGCTTGGGTTATTTGCTGCTGACGGGAAACAGAAAGGCACTTAGTTAATTCCGTTTTAAGCTTCAAGTACTTATCCGTCGGCGGTGGATTCTTTATAAGGTTCTTAATTTCTCTAGCGTACCTGTGATCCAGCTGCGCCACGACGCTATAAAATTTGGTGGCGTCATCCTTAATACCTGACACGTGAAATTGCGCCTCCGCCTGTCCGAACCAGATTTCGGGGTCATCTGGCCAAAATGGCGGCAACCGCATTGCCACGCGGTTAACGGAAGCCGCCCCGCCGTCGTCGCCCTCCTGAGCATCGGCGAAATTATCGTTCGTCTGCAGAATCGGCGCCGTGCCTGAACCATTTGCCATAGCTTTAACGCGATAATTAAACTCTCCGCGGTCCGTTTGCACTCTCGGGTCACCACTATGGAGTAATCTACTCTGTAGGTGAATAAATCAAAGACTAACTCCACAAAATATAAAAGGATTATATTACAGTATCTTAATGATACGTAGCTATTAACATGCGCGGCAATAACAGGCGAAAGCGTAAGCGTAAGCGGCGCGGCAGAGTGGCACAGGTTCGGCGTCGAAGGCGATCGGATGCGCTCTGTCGCTGCGTGCCGCGGTCTGGGAGCCGGTCCGCGTCGAGCCCCCCTGCGCGCGCGCACACGCGCCGCTGTCGCCTGGACGGGTTTTGATTAGTGATGGGGGCGCGCTGCACTAGTGATGCGCCACAATATATTTATATCTGCGTGTGTGGACTCTGTCAACTAGTATGGAAAATATATCGTAAGATGCCTAGCTATAATATTATATATTAATATATATTATAGCTACGTCTGTGATGGGCTTTAATTATAAAATAAAACAACAATCACGATAAAAACAACGTTTTTTTACTCAATCACCAGAAGGATAAAGGACAAGGTTGTATCCAAGATGCGCTTTGGCGCCCGATCCCAACATTTAAGCGTAGGCATAGGCTACCTTCCAAGCCAGAGTGGAGTAACTACTTGTTAGGATAAGACAAATAAATTTCAAATTATACATATAAATTTTGAAGTTGCATTTAGTCCGCGTGATCGCTCGGCATGGATCCCTACGCGGCACACGTGACTGGTGCACCGCTGAGCCCGCTCCAGTTTATCGTTGCGAGTGTCCAAGCTATATCTACCGTGCTCTACAATAGGGGTGTAGACTCGAAAATTATTATTACTCCAAAAGAAAGAAGGCAAAAAAATATGCCTAGTGACGAAAATCCCATTCAGATATCTAAAAGAATTACGAAGCTACAACCGTTTTGATATTGCTTGTTGGAGAGAGAAAACGCAAACAGTGTGTGACGTTATGTTACGGGGGGGGGGGGGGGGAGGGGGGGGGGCGCGGCACGGTACCGTCTATTAGTGACGTCACAATCTTCAAGCGTCATCGTTTCATATGAAGTTACGTTTTGAGAAAAAGGGACAGCACATACCCCTTCTTAAAACTTTGGACACTTATAACTACTTATAACAATATATATATAAAACAAAGGTCATTTATGCCTAAAACACAGATTACAACTGTAACCTAGTTTAGGCAATAAACTTGTATATTAGCCCCTAGGACCATTTATTTTAGACGTAATGTATTAATATTGTATATCAATAATCCTGCTCTCTATTTCACTACATTTTTAATCCTTTTTCAAGAAAATATGACATTATTGATTATTTTATTTAGTTTAGCTACAGTAGCGGCGGTTGTGGGTTCGAATCCCGGCTCGTACCAATGAGTTTTTCGAAACTTATGTACGGAATATTTACCGTTAGCTTTTCGGTGAAGGAAAACATCGTGAGGAAACCGGTGTAATCCCAATAAGGTCTAGGTCAGATGGCAGTTGGTTTCGTAAAACTAGTGCCTATTGCCAAATCTTGGGATTAGGTGTCAAAGCGGACCCCGGGCTCCTTTAGTGGCATTAACGGGAATAACGCTAGGAGGATGCTTATTTTATTTAGTGTCTACACCATTATTTACAGACAATGGACCACACCTACATGTCCCAATCGTTGTCGAGCCTCGAAGTGTCCACCAAGACCGAGTACGACAGCATATTTTTCGACTACACCACCCGCGACGAGTGGCCTCATTTCATATCTATCAGTAGCGCGCAGAGCGTCAAGCATGAGCAGTATGACGTGGCGCAGGCGGTCAGGGACAATATCAACTTGGAGATGGACGGGCATATGCTGGAAGGTAATATATTTTCCTCAAACACGCAATGAAATATTGACGTTGTGTTCTTCATAATGGGCTTCGAAGTGTCACGTTTCGGGCGGAGCGAGACGAGAGATACGTAGTGGCATTTCATACAAAATTGGAGGCCTAGGCCTGCAAGATGGTCTTTTTCAATTTGTGGCACAGCATTCACGGCGTGAAGCCATGAAAATTAAAGTTTGATTTATTAGAGTTTTATTTATTTATTTCATTGCATGTCTGAGAAAAGCCCCTTCCCGGCAGAGGCCGGGCCCCGGGACTCTCTTACACAAATCGACCTAGTCCCATAGGCTCAATAAGTCACTCTAAGCTCAATCTTAAGGCACTCTTCATAGAAGGAGTGGACTCGGGCTGGACTAACAAACTCTGGTAACCAACTCAGAATCATATCTGGGGTGTTCACAGGTCACTTCCGGGTCAAGGATGTCTTGGCCAAGATGGGACTATCGGATAGTTTAGACTGTAGAATGTGTGGTGAGGAGGATGAGAGAACACTTATTGTGTGAATGTCATGCCCTTGCCAGACAAAGAATGAATTACTTTGGTAACGGCTATCTACAACCAAAGGAATTCAAGGTGCTTCCGCTGAGCTGCATCATCCGCTTTGTGGAAATGATGGAGCGAGCTTGGGAGTAGGCATAAAGGAGAGGGCAAATCCACAAAAGATCCCACTGGGTTGAAGTGCATCCGAAAGGGCTCTCTTCTAAATAAGATAAGATAACTCGTCGGCATGGACGAAGATTGCCGACGTAACTCATATTTGTAGTACTACTGTACCTGGGCGTGAAAAGGGGTTGCCAGCCTCGTTAACTATCCGACCACGCTACGCTCAGCGCTCAGCCTTATGTATTCGGCTGGCAACCCTTTACATCCCGGCCTCTGTAGTAATATGCTATTTTTATCCCAGAAGCCATTTATGTTTTATTATATATGTTCGCTGGCGCCCTCTACTTCCCTAGTTCAAACATGAGAGGAGGCCTGTGCCCAGCAGTGGGACGTATATAGGCTGATGATGTGATGTGATGTGATTCTAGAAGTTATGTCTGCAACTTTGGTTACTTCTCTAATTTTGCAACTTTTCACTTTTTCTTGTTTCCTGTGTCCTGTAATACTCCTCTCTATGCCCTTTCACAGCGTTCCAACTCTTTGTGTTTTTTGGTGAGAGCCCAAGTTTCACAACCACATGTAATGACTGGTAGTACACGTGTGTCAAAGGTTTTCCTTTTCATTTGCTCTCTGGATTTAGAAACTTCCTTCAATTACCAGTACTTTTTCCATCCGGTTGCTAGTCTTCTGTTAATTTCCTTTGTAGTTTGATCTCCGTGGTTAGTTAGTGTGAAATGGTGGGGTAGCGATACTCTAGCCACCCCAGCTCCTCTAGAATGTTGGTGAGTGCCTTTGTGTTGCTGACTGCGTCCCGCAGTGTGTCCGGAGACCCTAGGTGTTTTTTCCTGTATACTTCTACCTGCTTAAAGTCCAGTAGAGTATGTTTGGTCGTTTCTTCTGCCTCCATGCACGCTCTGCACATGGGGCTGTCCGTGATACCTATGTTGTAGAGGTGTCTGTTCAGGGTGTTGTGTCCTGTTATTAATCCTACTATCTTGCGTAGTCGGTTTCTATGTGCCCTCAGTAGTGTGTCTTCCGGTTTTGAATAGGCCATAATTTTTATCATGATGTTTTCTATTGCAGTGCCGGAAATAGTCCTCGAGAATCCTGTGACGGGTGTGATGTCGCACGTAGTCGTGGCGACCGACGACCTCGCTAACATAGAGACATACGGAATGAAGGGAGAGCTTACGGAGCTGAATATGGAGTAAGACTACTAAACATTTCATTTCCAAGACTGGTTTGTATGTCACCATCAGCATCGGAAAGACGTCACTGCTGGACATAGGCCTCCCCCAAAGAGAGATCGGTTCAGCGGACAGCCGCGACCTTTACCAGGTCATCAGTCCATCCGTGTGAGGGGTTCTAGGCCGTTGAGGCGAAAAGGTTCTCGAGTGGCGACCACGCGGCAGACGCCGCGTAGTGAAACGCGGTTAGGACCGGTCATTGCGGCACTCTTTGGGGGAGGCTTATAATGATGATGGTCATAAACAGTGTTGTAAAAGGAGCATCTGCTGCTGACTGTATCAACGGTGCTATCACGTTAAGGGGGAACTACAGCTTGAACTTTCCATACAAACTTTTTCGTACTATCAAAAATTTTTATTAGGGAAGATGCAGCTTTATTTTCCATTAATTTGAAACGGTTTTGTTTTAGTTTAGGTACACTAATTTCAAACAATAATTACGATTTGAAGTAATGTGAAACGGAACGTGTATTAATGCACCAATCAGCGTCTGGTGACGTCACTCCTGTTATGACAACTAATTATAGGTTATAATTGTAAAGGCAAACTTTGTTGTGTTAAAAAATATAACAGCATCCTTCGAATAAAAATGTAAGCAGGCCTTACTAAAGCAGACTCCAGAAACCTTCCAAAAATTAGTGTTGATTAGCTCGTATATTATTTTGTTGAAAGTGCGGAGTATTATGCATAGACATGAAAGAACTTAACTAATACGATATGTTGTATAAATCACAGTGATACTTTGTATTTTTAACCGACTTCACAAAAAAGGAGGAGGTCCTCAATTCGGCTGTATTTTTTATTTTTTAACGTTTGTTACCTCAGAACTCCATCATTGATGAGCCTATTCGAAAAAAATTATTTTAGTTCGTATACTTCCAGGTGGGTCCCATTTTTTTCAAAATTCAGTTAGATGATGGGATCCATGAGGAATTGAGGGGACTCCTCAATTTTATTAGGCACGCGTGTAGTGATTTTGGTATTTTCTGTTATAACTCGTGTATTTACATCCGCAATCATAAATTTGGTGGCGAGGAATTGATGATGAAGACCACAGATGACTTATGGAATTCCTTAATTATGTACTTAGAGTGCAAAAGTACGTCACAGGTTCTGATAAGATTCCGTTGAAATAGGAACTAAAATAAATGAAAGGCACTTCCTTTGGTGATGATCTTGGGGAATCGATGGAAGTCCTCAAATATTATCGGCCCACATACAGTGATTAGGTTTTTTTCTATAGTAATCAACGCATTTGCTATCGGAAATCAGTTCATGTGGTAAATTGTAAAAAAAAATAGGAAATGTTCTCGTGGCTTAGCGGAGTACTAAATTGAAGACGGTTAAAACGGTTTTTAAAGTAAATTATATTGATTTTATTTTTATTTCATAGACCTTTGATTTGTTTATTCAAAATATGTCAAAAGTCAAAACTTAGGCAACTCTATAATGACATCTAGGGACGAACCACGGACAAACAAATATACTGACACACATGAATGACGTCACAGGAACTGTAGATCCGTTTAGGCGCGAAAGTTTTCAATTGTAAGTTTGTTACAGGAATTATTTATTTATTTATTTAATCTTTATTGCACAAAAGAATATCTTATGGTACAGAAGGCGGACTTAATGCTATAAAGCATTCTCTACCAGTCAACCTTAAAGCAAAGCAGATAAAATGTGGGCAGTGCAACTTAATTTAAAACAAAAACTCTTTCACATGTTTAAAGATGTGATGAATAATACAGTAGAATACGATACAATATAATATAACAATATGATATATTATTGACTATAAATAGTATTTGAATGTAATAATTTCGTCGTCTATTCTCCAGGCAATTCTTACACATGAAAGCAAGGTTGAAAATAATGCGTCTTCCCTAATACGAATACTGCCTTAAGGACCTCCCCTGATGTTTATATTGCAGGCCAATGGCGACTCAGCCCAAGATAGAAGCGGTGATCATCTCGCAGCCAGTCAAAACTGTCAGGGTGTCTCAACCCTCGAAGGAGGAGAAGGCTGCACACAAACTAAAGTACTTTACCGAGTACATGAGCGAAACTGAAATGCTGGCGTCCAGGTAATTAACCCCCGACGCAAAGAGAGGGGTGTTATAAGTTTATCGTCTGTGTATCTGCCAAACGGATGGACCGATTCGAATGCTGTTTTTTTTGTGTCACAGATCATTTTATGTTAGTGTTGCCATGTTTCATGAAAATCTGTTAAGCCGTTTTTGAGATATTGGACTTTGAAATGAAAATGTCGGGGGTTTTTCAGCTTTTCTAAGTTGTTTATGTTTCGTTTTAGAGAAGAAGCGAAGGAGAAAGTGCAATATGCCAGCTCGGTGTACAAATGTGAGCTCTGCATCATAGGATTTTACACGCAGCAACAAGTTGAAGACCATTTCGTATCAGATCACAGAGCGGTGAGTACTATGGGAGTTTGTTTATTTAAGAGTCCGCTGTAAGCTCGGCCGAATTTCACCTTCCCATACAAACGGAGTTTCGTTAAAACTACGACGGTACACAGAAAAGTACAGTCGGCAATAATAGCTTGTGTCAAAAAATATTTTTGACAGGAACTTTTCATTTTCCTTTTGGGGTACGGAACCCTAATAAGTTTCAGTCAATAATTAACGGGGTTACGTCGGTTAACCCTTGGCATGCCTGGTGAACGAAAGTCACATTGTATGCCTGGTGGGTCTGACAAACCCGTAAATG
The DNA here is from genome assembly GCA_945867215.1 of Epinotia demarniana. Lineage (NCBI taxonomy): Eukaryota > Metazoa > Arthropoda > Insecta > Lepidoptera > Tortricidae > Epinotia > Epinotia demarniana. The sequence goes on along the minus strand of OX244284.1, from coordinate 1,169,671 downwards.
TAAAAATATAATTTACAAATGAATCATTTTTTTAATGCGTTAATTTGTGTGTTTTTGGTTATTTTGTACATTATTTTTACTAGAAATAAATCTAAGTCTTAATTCCAGAAACTCCTTAAGAATTTATTACATACATAAAAATATTTCATATTTCCATCAACAAAAATAAACTCTCATGTCTAAAAGCATAAAAATTAAACGTATACCCAAGATCAACTTCAATTTTAGGTTTATTTAAGGCACCGATATATCCTTGTATCACATACTATCTATAAAATATATATGCATATAAAATGTATACGGATAATAGTGTAAATGTACTTGGCTATAAAATGTTACGCCGTATGCCTGGTCGGGTTTCTCAGGCCCGCGCGCACTTTGCGCACGTCCAAATCGAGGGGGTGCTCGTGACCGACTGCGGGAGCAGCGTCAAAATGTCGGGTAGTTAATAAGGCGAAGCTACTCAGAGCCGCGACGCGGTAAATTTAAAATCGAAAAAAATTACGATGAATATTTCACAGCCCGGGTCAGACCCTACCAGGCATGCCGAGGGTTAAGTACTGAATTCCCATGGCCACCTTCTGTCTCCATCATCAGATCAGCTCGATGGTACCATAATATTGAATGGTCATCCAAACTGTACTTTTCAACATGTGAACTGGTTGACAGCGCCATCTCTAGGATTTCTCCCGTACTACGCATAATCCTGGATGGCTCTGTCACATTATCACGTTCCCCGGTCGATTGAGGTCCAATTAGTGCCTAGTGGCCCCGATAGAGGGCGTTGTAATTAATAATAACACTAAAATGTAGGATATAATAGATCTGTTAGCAAGTAAGTACGTTCACTTCCCCAATATACATCATAAGAAGCACACGGTCGTCTCTCTTCATTCCCCAAGCTACCTCAACCTCCTTCCACGTGTTAACAGTACTTATACCCAAAATTTCAGCTCAATCGGTCACAGGGAAGTGGGTCAAATTTAACTTGCAAGATTTGTCCTATACATACTAACATGGCAAGTTAATATAGAGCTTGTAAAAAGAGCATGAATGACAGCAAACCGTTTCCTTCCAGAAACCGGGCTATTCCCCCTGCAAGGTCTGCTACGTGTACGTGGAAGAGTCGAAACTCCAGGCCCACATCCAGCAGCACTACGCGCGCCACATCTGCAAGCTGTGCGGCCACAGCGAGCGGCTGCTGGCCGCCATCACCGGCCACGTCAACACGCACATGAGCAAGGCGCCGCCGTCGGCGTTGATCAATATAGGGGACAGCCAGAAAAAGGTTATTATTATTACTTTATTTTCAGACCTAGCTCCAGTGTTAAAAATTAAAATTACATATAATTACATCAAAAAACACATTAGATTAGAAAAAAATGTCAGGTACAGGGACGCCCTGTGCATTTTATCCCAGTGTGACAGACGCACATAAGCAGAAAAAGTTAAATAAACTAGTTACTCCGAAAGTTACAAGCAGATAAAGGTATTAATCAAAAAGTTACAAGCAGATAAAGGTATTAATCAAAAAGTTACAAACAGATAAAGGCATTAATCAGAAAGTTACAAGTAGATAAAAGTATTAATCAGAAAGGTACAAGCAGATAAAGGTGTTAATCAGAAAGTAACAAGCAGATAAAGGTATTAATCAGAAAGCTACAAACAGATAAAGGTATTAATTTGAAAGTTACTAGCAGATTAAGGTATTAATCAGAAAGGTACAAGCAGATTAAGGTGTTAATCAGAAAGTTACAAGCAGATTAAGGTATTAATCAGAAAGTTAAAAGCAGATAAAGGTATTAATCAGAAAGGTACAAGCAGATTAAGGTGTTAATCAGAAAGTTACAAGCAGATTAAGGTATTAATCAGAAAATTAAAAGCAGATAAAAGTATTAATCACAAAGGTACAAGCAGATAAAGGTGTTAATCAGAAAGTTACAAGCAGATTTAAGTATTAATCAGAAATTTACAAGCAGATAAAAGTATTAATCAGAAAGGTACAAGCAGATAAAGGTGTTAATCAGAAAGTTACAAGCAGATTAAGGTGTTGATCAGAAAGTCACAAGCAGATTAAAGTATTAATCAGAAAGGTACAAGCAGATAAAGGTGTTAATCAGAAAGTTACAAGCAGATAAAGGTATTAATCAGAAAGATACAAACAGATAAAGGTATTAATCAGAGAGTTACGAGCGGATTAAAGTATTAATCAGAAAGGTACAAGCAGATAAAGATGTTAATCAGAAAGTTACAAGCAGATAAAGGTATTAATCAGAAAGCTACAAACAGATAAAGGTATTAATCAGAGAGTTACGAGCGGATTAAGGTATTAATCAGGAAGTTACAAACAGATAAAGGTGTTAATCAGAAAGTTACAAGCAGATTAAGGTGTTAATCAGAAAGTTACAAGCAGATAAAAGTGTTAATCAGAAAGTTACAAGCAGATAAAGGTATTTATACGTAAGGTACAAGCAGATAAGGGTTGTAGAAGGGGGAGAAGGGGGGAAATTCGTCAAATCTTTAAAGCAAAGTTTGAATGTCTGCAATGGTGGACAATTTCTTCAGTGCTGCCACCTTGGTTTGAGTTTAGCCAAATAAAGTCTGTTTGGAATTAACCATTTTTAAATATGTACAGTCATCAGCAGAAGTAGCATCAGTAGCTACGCTCAAAATTTTACTAGATATCTCTTCCAGCTAACCTTTGGTAACAATCTTGTTAACAGAGTCGAAAGAAAAAGGATCCTCCATCCAATCCGCCGAAACCGGGTGATCTCCGCAAACTACTGTCCAAGACCACTATAGAAGGCTACCAGTGTCTCGAGTGTGATATGTTTTTCAAGTAAGTACCTATTGAATAATCTGGAGGTTTAGATTTTATAATAGTACATTACGTACCTAGGGCGGTGAATTCGTGAATGCTGCAGATCGCAGGTGTTTGTAGCCCGAATCGAAGGTGAGGGCCATAAATATGCGCTCTGGGGCTTTACGAATTACCGCCCGTGGCGAGTTCAAAATTTTACGTCGTCACCTGGCCACAATGCGAGTTTTCCCGTACGCGCAGCGTGCAGTAAAACTCGCATTATGGCCAGGTGTGACGTAAAATGTGTTTTTTTAACCGTCTTAGAGCCGAAGCCCACTTAGTTTCCAAAACGTACTAATCACTCGTGAAAAAAAATGTGTCAGTCAAACTTTTAGCAATAAAAGGTGACTTTGAAAGATGCTGTATGACGCGCGGTGCGAAGTTCATTCACGCGGTTAGAGTTCGTACCTATCTACACAAGATGGCGGCTAGCGATCACTCGGCTGGATGATTAAAATTAATATTAAATAATATAAAGAAAAACGACATTGATACATAAAAAAAAGCTTTTTTACAGGCAGACCGCACGCTTGTTTGCCACCATTAGTCTCTCTTCAGTCGTTCTCTCTTGACAGAGTGGTCGTGGTTTCATGGTTATGTATGGATAAAGCAGTACCTGCGATGCTCCTCCACTTGTTATGGTGGATTGCCACCATAGTCCAGTGTCCCCGTGAGCAAGACCATACAATGAGTTGTGAGACAATTGTCACAACTTATTTTCCACCATTAGTATGAAAAAAAAAATAGGAGCTACGGTAGCCTAGAGGTTCAGGCATGCGGCTGTCAAGTGGCGGTCGTGGGTTCGAATCCCGGCTCGTACCAATGAGTTTTTCGGAACTTATGTACGGAATATTTACCGTTAGCTTTTCGGTGAAGGAAAACATCGTGAGGAAACCGGTCTAATCCCAATAAGGTCTAGTTTTCCCTCTGGGTTGGAAGGTCAGATGGCAGTCGCTTTCGTAAAACTAGTGCCTATGCCAAATCTTGGGATTAGGTGTCAAAGCGGACCCCGGGCTCCTTTAGGGGCACTACACGGGAATAACGCTAGGAGGATGCTGAGTATGAAAAATATAAATAAGGCTATATAAACATTGATTTCACTACATAAATTGATTTCAGAAACTCCCGCGCCCGTAAGAACCACGTGGCCCGTTTCCATAGAGAAGGCTTGCAGTGTGACCACTGCAAAAAACGATTCGTTAATCGGACTACGCTCGCAACACATTTGAGGTGAGTTAGAACCGTCTTGCTTAGAGGTAAGGTCGATAATTGCACGAACTACTTCATCACCTCGCTACGCTACGGCACATCTTTTCGTCCAATATTCCGCAGTGTCTCAAGACGAGAGTCTTTGACCAGTGTGTGTTGCCAGTGATGACATATGGCACTGACACGTGGTCGCTTACTATGGGCCTCATAAGAAAGCTCAGTCACCCAAAGGGCAATGGAGAGGGCCATGTTGGGAGTTTCTCTGCGTGATCGCATCAGAAATGAGGCTATCCGCAGCAGTACCAAGGTAATGGACATAGCCCTACGGATCGCTAAACTTAAGTGGCAGCGGGCAGGCCACATAGCTGGGTCACCCCCACTTAAACTAATATCGTTAGTGCTAATTTCATTACACCTAACAACGTTCGATATAATTTTCATTAGCCCTAATATTCCGATAACTAATTTTATATGGCATAATTATTTGCTGCGCCTAATTTCAAACCTCCTAATCATTCCTAATACTAAACATCAAGTGTGCTAATATATTGGAAACTAATAATCATTTTTCCTAATGACTACTAAGCCTAATACCCCAGGAAAATTACGTTTTATTCAAACATTAATTTGTAACAGCGTTTTTTTTGTTTGTTTAATTTTAAAATGTTATTCTAAGATGCCTTATCCAAGAATCCACCAAAATTTCCATCGGGAAGTAAATATATAAAAATAAATGACACATCCATTATGTTTTTTGTGTGATTTACTTATTATTCTTGAAGAGCTCCTGTAAATTAACCAAACCAAAAATTAAAATATCTATTCATATTTTTCCTCTTTTTTTAGGAATTAGTTAAATATCGATTTTTTTGATGACTAATATTTTGGTGGATTTTGAGTTTACGTAATTACTAAAGTGATAATATATCAGTTACACGCAAAAAAGCTGCTGTTATGAATTATTTCCAAATTTGCATTTTTTTCCATACTAATGAAAATAAAGTGCTTGGGCTATAATGATTAATGTGCCTAATGATCACTATGTTTAATGTTCACTACACCTAATTTCGTCACACCTAACTATCACTTTACCTATTAACTTTTGCTCTAATGTTTGACTAGTACTAATTAATGCATCCCTGATGAACAGGCTACTTTTTACCGCGGAGTATGTCGCGGCCGTCCCATGATAGACTTCCTAATCTCGTCAAAATGGGAGCCAATAATGCACGGCCAAATAATGTACGGCCCGATAATCCGTGTCCAGTTTTCGTGGACGTGGATTATTGGATCGTGCATTATCACATTATCAGGGCGGACGAAAATGGCATGTCATAAGCGAATTCTATCTTAGGTCGGTTAGGTTAGGGTTCACTTGTGTTCCTCAGACCAGAAATAGACACCCCGCTGCGCGGGGTGGCGTCGACTTGCTGTACGGCTATCACAAGACGGCGCACGAGCTCTCTCATTTTTTCTCTCATGATACTTCTCTGTCTAATTAGAGTGAGCCAGATAGACATCGGATTACCAACCTATTCTACCCTAAGGCAGGTCAGTGTAGGTAGGACGACGAGCGAAGCGAGGAGGAGTGTTAGGTAGAACTGCGACCCTACAGCGAGCGAGCGAAGCGAGCGTGCCGCGGCAGCGGCCGGCGAAGCGCCAGAACCGACATTATAAGAAAAAAAAAACAGTGAAATAAAATTAGTACTACTGACAATTCGGGATAATGACATTAGGGCTAAAATACTTAGGCAAAATGAAGATTCGGGTTAGTGATTTAGAGACATTGATAATAAGGTGTAGTCATTATTAGGCATTGCAATATTAGGCCTAGGAAGAAATCGGTCAAATAAAATTAGTCTTAGTGAGAATTCGGTCATGAGAAATTAGATATTATGAAAATTCGGGATACTGAAATTAGGGCTAATGAATAATTAGGAACAATGAAAATTCGTTAATGAAATTAGGTATGAAATTATTAGGGCTAACGGAGGGGAACCCACATAGCACGTAGAACCGATCGCCGTTGGGGCGGAAAGGTTCTCGGGTGGCGACCGCGTACCGGAAGGCGCGGCGTGGGTAGGCCCCCCACAAGGTGGACTGATGACCTGGTAAAGGTTGCGGGAGTTCGCTGGATGCGGCTGGCGCAGGACCGGTCACTTTGGCACTCTTTGGGGGAGGCCTCATGTCCAGCAGTGGACTTCCTTCGGCTGATGATGAGGTCTGTGTGTTACCTTTTCGGCGCTGAAATTTGGTATGCATATACCTTGAAAACATATGGTCTAAGACACAGGATCATCGTAGTTCAGTTCAGACGCATGTAATAATGTATGTACAGTCAAGTGCAAAAATGTCAGTCAAGTGAAAACCTTGATCCGCTAACATGAGAGTTATGGGACATATTTATGAGTAAGTTGTATGCACCCATATTTTTACAATATGGTTTTCATTTAATTATTATTGTTATAGTTATAGGTAATTCCCCTTTATATTGTGGGGTAAAACAAATTGATACCCTACTAATTAATGAGCAATATTTTTATACATGTTTGTAACCGCGTTTTCGAAAACGGCTCTAACGATTTCGACGAAATTTGCAATATAGGGTGCCAAAAATGTATGTAGCAGAATCTTATGCCTGGGAAAAGCTGTTTTCTGTATTTTTTCCCCGAGCAGAGCGCGGTCGACCGATTCCTTTTTTATGTACATATATCTGTTATCGTTCTAAAAAACGGCTTTAATAAATTGACAATATAGCAGTTTACTGGTACGAAAAATCGATCTAGCATGTCTGGGAAAAATCGATATTTTTTTTCTGAAAAACACGATAAACGCTAAGTCAACTTAAGGCGGGTTGCACCAGCTTACGATTACAAACCGATCAACGTTAAATATGGCGCTGACAGCTGTCAGTCCATAGAAACTTGTCAAACGTTCCATAAATTCAGATTATAACGAACACCGCTTATAGTACGGCGGAAATTGGCCAATATTGATAAAAGTCGTGGACACGTCTTCTATATACCTAAAACTGGTATGGATGTGTTCCTCGTTGTCTCCAGAGTACGAATCTACCGGTTTTAGTTAAGGGAGAGGGGGACGGACATAGCTGTGACGTCATAAAGATGGCGGCCGACGGTCATCGTTTTTTGTTCAAATCTCGGGTTCTATTTTTCTGATCGGTTCATGTGAGGTGTCATTTGAATGCGTATTAAATGTTCTACAATTCATTTTTTTGAGATCTGTAACGTACATTCAACCGTTTGGAAAATAATTTAAAAAATAGATTTTTTTACCTTAGACGTTCTGCTTTCTTACCATCATAATTCGAGAAAGAGATACTTTAGCGTGATAAATGTCATTATAAAAAATATCAAACATTTTATTAGCTTTCTAATAATATGCAACTTGTTGTCGTTAAATAATAAACCTGTCATTTATGGCCAATTCCGTAACGCAAGTCCGCGGGAACCGGCACGATCCGTATGATTGAAAAACTATGAGAGTTCAATTTTGGTGTTCCCAAATGAAAGGTACTGTTGTTTCTATTGGTGTTGCTGTTGTTGTTGTTGCCCTAGAGCATCCCCGTGGTGCTTAAGGCGGTGCATTATAAATTATCGGGTGCTTTGAAACGCCGTTCACAAACGGTGTTCGAAACAATAAGGGGTTTTCAGACATATGATTCTTGACTATATGATTGTTCATCTGATTTTATCGATGCATGATTGCTTAAAATTTCCTCGATAGAAAAAAAAAACCAAAGTTTGGTCTGTATTTTCCTTCTTTTACTCAGCCTACTCAAACGATGCATTATTTTACGACACAATCAAGTTAACACTATAGTATTTTATCTCATCTAAAATCTCACTTTATGAAATTTTAATAAAAGTTCACCAACTTAGATATTTATCGAGTCCACAACAGCGATTCCCGAAAAGTGTTACATCTTTTTTTCTCGTGGGCGGAAGGCATCAGCGTGTCTCTGTCTAGGGAGCGTGTACGACTCAAATCAAGGCATCCCCTTTAGGCCTTCATAAGCTCTCGCCACGCCTTCCTGTGTGTTCCTGTAGTCGAATTAATAAATACTCTGTTTCAGTTACTGTGTGTCGTACAGAACCCTAGACAGATAAATATGTTTCAATAAAGAGGCATTTTAAATTCATAACTTCTTTGACTGTAGGCCGCAAGCTTTTGCCAAAATCCAGCCCGAGGACTAGGAGCCAAACTCGGAACAAGGCCGCTCTTGCCGTACCCCACGCCCGCGCATACTTCATTTCATTTGAGTGTAAGTTGCGGTTGAATTTGAAGACATTTGCACGTGGTGATTCGTTACATTACCTTTCTAGCAACAGCTATATGTAAACATATTTTTTCTCTGGAGATGCGTATAGATATTTTTATATATAGCTTGGTAGTAGCAGTTTTGCAGGCAACAAGTTCGAACAGACCAACACGGCCCAAAGGCGAGCGGTGAGGCTCGCGGGGCCAAAGGCCCGGAGCATCCCTCAAGAGCGTGCTCTTCACGCGAGTACTAAGGCCAAAGACCCCGAAAGGCGAGCTCACGCAGACATTTTACTACTCCTAAGTGCATTACAAACAAACCTGAGGGCCGAAGGACCGAAGCGAACCTTCAAAGCGGGCTGTCCACGCAAGCCAGAGGGCCAAAAGCCCAAAGGGCGGGCCTACGTGGACACTTTACTACTCCTAAGTGACCTACAAGCAAACCTGAGAGCCGAAGGCCCGAAGGAGAGCAGTAGAATCTGCGTAGGACCAAAAGCCCGAATTGTTCCTTCAGAGTGGGCTCTCGACGCAAGCCAAAGGGCCAAAGGCCCAAAGGGCGGGTCCACGTGGACTCTTTAGTACTCCTATGTGTCCTACAAGCAAACCTGAGAGCCGAAGGTCCGAAGGAGAGCAGTAGAATCTGCGTAGGACCAAAAGCCCGAATTGTTCCTTCAGAGTGGGCTCTCGACGCAAGCCAAAGGGCCAAAGGCCCAAAGGGCGGGTCCACGTGGACTCTTTAGTACTCCTATGTGTCCTACAAGCAAACCTGAGGGCCGAAGGACCGAAGCGAACCTTCAAAGCGGGCTGTCCACGCAAGCCAGAGGGCCAAAGGCCCAAAGGGCGGGCCTACGTGGACACTTTACTACTCCTAAGTGACCTACAAGCAAACCTGAGAGCCGAAGGCCCGAAGGAGAGCAGTAGAATCTGCGTAGGACCAAAAGCCCGAATTGTTCCTTCAGAGTGGGCTCTCGACGCAAGCCAAAGGGCCAAAGGCCCAAAGGGCGGGTCCACGTGGACTCTTTAGTACTCCTATGTGTCCTACAAGCAAACCTGAGAGCCGAAGGTCCGAAAAAGCAGCATGACACGCTAGGCAGGCCGAGCTCTGCGTGGGGTCGAAGGCCCGAAGCGTTCCTTCAGAGCGGGCTCTCCACGCAAGCCAGAGGGACAAAGGCCTGAAAACCGGGCCCACGCGGACACTTTGTTACTCCTAAGTGTCTTACCAGCGAATCTAAGAGCAAGGCCCGAACCGTCCCTTTAGAGCACGCTCTCTACGTGAGTCGGAGGGCCAAAGGCCGGAAGGGACCCTCCAGTGAACCTGAGGGCCGAAGGCATGCACGCGAGGAGGCAGGCCGAAGGCATGCACGCGAGGAGGTAGGCCGAGCTCTGCGTAGGGCCGCAGGTCTGAAGCGTCCCTTCAGAGCGCGCTCTTCACGCGAGCCTGCGCGGACAACTTGAGGGCCGAAGACCCGAAAGAGAGCGGTATGGTAAGCGAGGCGGCAGGCCGAGCTCTCCGTATAGGGACGAAGGTCTGTAGCGTCCCTTCAGGGAGCGCTGTTGGACACCATACCCGCCGAGTGTTTTACAAGTGAACCTGAGGGCCAAAGGCCCGTACGGCAAGCCAACGCGGCCAGACACTCCCCTTACTCTATCACATACAAGACTGAAACACTCACCAAGCGGACACACACTCGGTGCGTGCAACGTTTCAGTTACAACGTTTACAACGCTACAACGTTTCAGTCTCTGCTGCTTTTCCTATAGCTGTTTTTCACTTCTCTTTTGCGAGGAAATACATAACCAAAACAAGTCAGATTTGGAAAGTACAAGTCAAAGTACAACACAGGTAACCTCGGGCAAAAACTATTCCTACTAATATTATAAATGCGAAAGTTTGGATGTTTGATGTTTAGATGTTTGTTACTCAACCACGTTTAAACGGCTAAACTGATTTAGAAGTAATTTTGTACGAAGATAGTTTATAGCCTGGATTAAAATATAGGTCAGTTTTATCCCGGGTCCACGAAGACCAAGTCGCGGGCGGAAGATAGTTGTCTAATAAAGCTGCTTGCGTTCATTGATTTATTAATTATTTTTAACTTAATACTAGGAACTGGACTAATTTTACATCAACCGGGCGTAAATTGGTAATAACAATCTTACTTGTCAGCCAAAAGAAGACGTAAAATTGTGTGTGGGTGTCGCCTTCGGCTCGGGCTACAAAGTTCCTGAGGTGGCCTTTATTTTACTGCTCTAGGTGCGTATCATGACCGTCTGAGTCGTATAATTACTCATAAAACAAAAAAAGAGTTTCTAAAGGCGCGATGTGACAAGCGATCAAGCAAGCGATCGCTAGCAGAGACGAGCGTGGTGATAGTTAATTGGTGCGAAATTAAAAAAAAAATATTACTTGGGTATTTATTAGTGAACACCAACAAAATCTATATTTTTTAGAAAGTTTATAAAATTACCTATCTTTTTTATAATGACTTTTATTACGCTAAAGTTATTATTTATTGAGTTACGAGCATATTTTATCAGTACTCGTTCAAACGCGCGGGGTAAAAAAATCATATTTTTTCTAATTATTAAAAAACTGTTGATTGTACGTCATAGCGTTCTGGAAATCAATTATAGTACGTTTAATAAGCTTTCAAATGACACCTCACACGAAGCAATCAGTAAAATAGAACCCGAGATTCGAACAAAATTCGATGACCGCAGGCGGTCATCTTTGTGACGTCACAGCTATGTCCGTCCCCCTCTCCCTTAACTAAAACCGGCAAATTCGTACCCTGGAGACAACAAGGAACACATCCATACCAGTTTTAGGTATATAGAAGAGATTTATTTATTTATTTATTTACATTTGGAGAACCAACAGCTACAGAAACACAATGATTATGTAGATAAAACACAAAAAGCCAATTACAGATGAGATGTCCACGAAAATCGTGAAGGAGACGACTTTTTTCGATTTTGCCACCGTACTATTACGATTACGAACGGTTTGGTACAACTCACCCTTGTCGCATCGCGACAGGCCATCTGGCGGGAAATAGAGGAACCAGTTAAACCAATTGTAAATTCTTTCTAAGTATAGTCTAATACCTATTGGTTCCCACCGTTTCCGCTAGATGGCGAGACGAAAAACGCTTTACCGCGTGAGTGCGAACGACTCACGAGGATAAAGCGGTTTCGCTCCCACTCTGACATCTCTAGCGTCGACGATAGTGGGCGTCTGTAAAAATATAATAATTGAATAAACAAGAAAATAGGAATTATGTCTTTAACTTCACTTGCAACTGGACAACCCTTAAATTGAAATTATTAACGTGCTAATTAAACTTGTTTCCCAGACTGCACGAAGGCCCGCTGCCGAAGGAAGAGTGCCCGGTCTGCCACAAGATGGTGCGCGTGATACAACTCAAGTACCACATACAGCGGCACCAGAACAAGAGCCGCTACGAGTGCCTCGACTGCAACAAGGTGACGTATGTGCAGACTGCACGGAGGCCCGCTGCCGAAGGAAGAGTGCCCGGTCTGCCACAAGATGGTGCGCGTGATACAACTCAAGTACCACATACAGCAGCACCAGAACAAGAGCCGCTACGAGTGCCTCGACTGCAACAAGGTGACGTATGTGCAGACTGCACGGAGGCCCGCTGCCGAAGGAAGAGTGCCCGGTCTGCCACAAGATGGTGCGCGTGATACAACTCAAGTACCACATAAAGCGGCACCAGAACAAGAGCCGCTACGAGTGCCTCGACTGCAACAAGGTGACGTATGTGCAGACTGCACGGAGGCCCGCTGCCGAAGGAAGAGTGCCCGGTCTGCCACAAGATGGTGCGCGTGATACAACTCAAGTACCACATACAGCGGCACCAGAACAAGAGCCGCTACGAGTGCCTCGACTGCAACAAGGTGACGTATGTGCAGACTGCACGGAGGCCCGCTGCCGAAGGAAGAGTGCCCGGTCTGCCACAAGATAGTGCGCGTGATACAACTCAAGTACCACATACAGCGGCACCAGAACAAGAGCCGCTACGAGTGCCTCGACTGCAACAAGGTGACGTATGTGCAGACTGCACGGAGGCCCGCTGCCGAAGGAAGAGTGCCCGGTCTGCCACAAGATGGTGCGCGTGATACAACTCAAGTACCACATACAGCGGCACCAGAACAAGAGCCGCTACGAGTGCCTCGACTGCAACAAGGTGACGTATGTGCAGACTGCACGGAGGCCCGCAGCCGAAGGAAGAGTGCCCGGTCTGCCACAAGATGGTGCGCGTGATACAACTCAAGTACCACATACAGCGGCACCAGAACAAGAGCCGCTACGAGTGCCTCGACTGCAACAAGGTGACGTATGTGCAGACTGCACGGAGGCCCGCAGCCGAAGGAAGAGTGCCCGGTCTGCCACAAGATGGTGCGCGTGATACAACTCAAGTACCACATACAGCGGCACCAGAACAAGAGCCGCTACGAGTGCCTCGACTGCAACAAGGTGACGTATGTGCAGACTGCACGGAGGCCCGCTGCCGAAGGAAGAGTGCCCGGTCTGCCACAAGATGGTGCGCGTCATACAACTCAAGTACCACATACAGCGGCACCAGAACAAGAGCCGCTACGAGTGCCTCGACTGCAACAAGGTGACGTATGTGCAGACTGCACGGAGGCCCGCTGCCGAAGGAAGAGTGCCCGGTCTGCCACAAGATGGTGCGCGTCATACAACTCAAGTACCACATACAGCGGCACCAGAACAAGAGCCGCTACGAGTGCCTCGACTGCAACAAGGTGACGTATGTGCAGACTGCACGGAGGCCCGCTGCCGAAGGAAGAGTGCCCGGTCTGCCACAAGATGGTGCGCGTGATACAACTCAAGTACCACATACAGCGGCACCAGAACAAGAGCCGCTACGAGTGCCTCGACTGCAACAAGGTGACGTATGTGCAGACTGCACGGAGGCCCGCAGCCGAAGGAAGAGTGCCCGGTCTGCCACAAGATGGTGCGCGTGATACAACTCAAGTACCACATACAGCGGCACCAGAACAAGAGCCGCTACGAGTGCCTCGACTGCAACAAGGTGACGTATGTGCAGACTGCACGGAGGCCCGCTGCCGAAGGAAGAGTGCCCGGTCTGCCACAAGATGGTGCGCGTCATACAACTCAAGTACCACATACAGCGGCACCAGAACAAGAGCCGCTACGAGTGCCTCGACTGCAACAAGGTGACGTATGTGCAGACTGCACGGAGGCCCGCAGCCGAAGGAAGAGTGCCCGGTCTGCCACAAGATGGTGCGCGTGATACAACTCAAGTACCACATACAGCGGCACCAGAACAAGAGCCGCTACGAGTGCCTCGACTGCAACAAGGTGACGTATGTGCAGACTGCACGGAGGCCCGCTGCCGAAGGAAGAGTGCCCGGTCTGCCACAAGATGGTGCGCGTCATACAACTCAAGTACCACATACAGCGGCACCAGAACAAGAGCCGCTACGAGTGCCTCGACTGCAACAAGGTGACGTATGTGCAGACTGCACGGAGGCCCGCTGCCGAAGGAAGAGTGCCCGGTCTGCCACAAGATGGTGCGCGTCATACAACTCAAGTACCACATACAGCGGCACCAGAACAAGAGCCGCTACGAGTGCCTCGACTGCAACAAGGTGACGTATGTGCAGACTGCACGGAGGCCCGCTGCCGAAGGAAGAGTGCCCGGTCTGCCACAAGATGGTGCGCGTCATACAACTCAAGTACCACATACAGCGGCACCAGAACAAGAGCCGCTACGAGTGCCTCGACTGCAACAAGGTGACGTATGTGCAGACTGCACGGAGGCCCGCTGCCGAAGGAAGAGTGCCCGGTCTGCCACAAGATGGTGCGCGTCATACAACTCAAGTACCACATACAGCGGCACTAGTACCACAAATATAAGTTACATCGGCAATCTTCGTCCACGCCGACGAGTGCCGACAAGTACCGAATGAAATCGAACGTATGACCATTTCAATAAAGACCTTGTTGCACTATACGTAAGGTATAATACGCAATGACAGGTGAACTCGTACTTTCCCGCTCATGGCGCCAGACAAGATGGCGGCCGGAGCTGCCGGCGTCGCGCGCAAAATTTCGGCCAATGGGCGTTGAAGATTTTACCCGCGCAAACGCGCTGCCTTATGATTGGTTAGAATGTTTAAAAAAATGATTTCTGCGCAGGTACATCGTTGTAACTTATATTTGTGGTACTACTGTATATACGTATAACACAACTAGCTAACAGTATTGTCACCCTTGCAATAGAGTATTTAAGAACAAGTTTGGTCTAGCCCGCCATATCAGAGATTATATAATAGGGCTAATCCATAATTTGTTAGGCTCGCCGTCGTCGAATTCCATGAGCAGGACTATATATAAGGATGAGTAGATCAGGTGACAGAAAACTGCTGTCAAAATGACACTACTTATAAATATTATGTTCACAATTTGTCAGGAATCGAAATAACCCCATAGTAAACTCAATAAGGCTTGTTTCATAGTTAATAAACGACAATGTTTGATATATTTAAATAAATAAAATAAATAAAATAAAATTGTTCTTTATTTAGGTATCAACCCATTAAATTTACAATGACAAATTAAAATTAAAACTTAAAATAAAAAAATTAAAATTACAGGCAACAGTTTTATAGACGAGGCGTAGACACCTTACTCGTAAGGTAGCATGCCGTGTACACTACCTTGACAATACTGTTGGTCGATTCGCTCACTCTCCCGACAAAGGACCAGTGTCTTTTACGTATAATTGCGTAAAAGTCATCCACTCTGTTCACGGCGAACATCCCAGACACACTACACCGCCACGGCAGCCGTAGCATCGCACGAAACGCGTTGTTGTACTGTACTCTGAGTCTGTTGAACGACCGTTTCGTGTAATGATACCACAGATGACTAGTGTAGAACGCCTGGCAATAGGCCCCGAACAGAGTAATTTTGACTTGGTCAGAGCAGTGAGCGAACCGACGTGCCAACATATTGCTTCGCATAGCAATGGCCCGTCTTTGTCTCTCGAGATCGTCGTCGTCTTTTAGTTTGTCTGTCAGTATATGTCCTAGATACCTAAAACTAGTTACATTTTTTAGCTCTGTCCCGTTCAGTCTGACGGGCGGCACAACTTCAGGTCCCCTGCCGTATTTAAATACCATTATCTCTGACTTTTTCACATTGTACTTAAGTTCGTGTAGTGCGGCATAACGCTCGCATATGGATATCAGCATTCTCAGTCCCATGATAGAGGGGCTCAGCAGAACCATGTCGTCAGCGTAGCTAAGGTTATTGGCGCATACGCCTGCTACGTGACACCCGACTGCGGCCCTGCTGAGCTCCTCTATCAGTTCATTCATGTAAAGATTAAACAGTAATGGCGATGTCAGCCCACCCTGTCTAACCCCACAATTCAATTTATATGGGTCCGAATTGCTACTTCCCCATTTAACGCTATTCGTTTGGTTTCCGTACCAGAATCCCAACAGACCGGCTACTCTTCGCGGCACACCGGCTTTTGATAACTTTAATACTTCAATACATAGAAAACATTCTACGGTAACCTAGTGCTTCAGGCGTGCGGCTATCAAGCGGCGGTCGTGGGTTCGAATCCCGGCTCGTACCAATGAGTTTTTCGGAACTTATGTACGGAATATTTACCGTTAGCTTTTCGGTGAAGGAAAACATCGTGAGGAAACCGGTCTAATCCCAATAAGGTCTAGTTTTCCCTCTGGATTGGAAGGTCTGATGGCAGTCGCTTTCGTAAAACTAGTGCCTATGCCAAATCTTGGGATTAGGTGTCAAAGCGGACCCCGGGCTCCTTTAGGGGCATTACCGGGAATAACGCTAGGAAGATGATGACATAGAAAACATTCAAGGCTAAGAATCAAATATTTATGCTCACCGCACAAATATTTGCCCTTACCGGGATGACGTCAGAAAGTCAGAATGTGGTTAGTTGAGAATTTAGTGAGCTGCTCGTAAACTCTGGACTCCGCTATAATTAATCAATGAATGAATCACATCTTTTATTTCAGTTCTTTACTGACCCATACAAAAGGTGTTAGTTACATTTTAAGGGGATGCCTTGATTTGAGTCATACTCGCCCCCTAGACAGAGACACGCTGATGCCTTCCGCCCACGAGAAAAAGAGATGTAACACTCTTCGGGAATCGCTGTCTTGGACAAATTTCGATAAATGCCTAACTTAGTGAAGTTTTATTAAAATTCCTAAAGTGAGATTTTAGATGAAATAAAAAACTATAGTATTAACTTGATTATGTCGTAAAATAATGTATCGTTTGAGTAGGCTGAGTAAAAAAAGGAAAATACAGACCCAACTTTGGCTTTTTTTTAAGCAATCATGTATCGATAAAATCAGATGAACAATCATATAGTCAAAAATCATATATCTGAAAATCAGACCGTTTCTTAATCTAGTCAGAACGGCGTTTCAAAGCACGCGATGATTTTCAATGCACCGCCTTAATTATTATTTATTAGGTTAGGTTGGGTTAAGTCCACCTTTTATACATTTTTGTACTGTGCAATAAAGTCTATAAATAAATAAATTTAGTGACGTGGTTTTGTTTTTGCTTTCAGATATTCTCCCACCTAGCCACGTACCAAGCCCATCTGAAATACTCCAGAGCACACGCCTCTGACCAGATATTCAAGTAAGCAAACATATCATCAATGATCGTCCTAATCATCATCATACCAGTGACTTCCTCCAGACACGACACGGAAATAATAACACCACGACCGAGCGAGATGTTCGTATACTAATCTCAATAAGTGTGACGGAGCGAGCGTGCATTTGTTGTCTTTGCCAAACCACTTTTTTCTTTACTGCAATCTGCACGAATATCATGGGACGGCCGCGACTTAGTCTCGATTTCTCGTTCTAAGTGTTCCAATAAGAGAGAGACGGATAGTGCGAGAAAAATCGACAGAGCTTGCGCGACAGCCGTGCCTGCCCCAATAAAGGTGGTTCGCTTTCCATACAAAACGTTAAGGATGAAACGCACAGAGAGCGGTGGCGGGGCGGCGTGGAGGCGTTACCGGTTGTAATGTTCGACCTAATATGAAACGGTTCGCACAGAGCGGCGCGGCGCGGCGCGATTTTCTGTGAGGACCCTTCCGTATTAGCTCGAACATTACAACCGGTACCGCCGCCGCACCGCACCGCGCCGCCCCGCCACCGCTCTCTGTGCGTTTGCAGCTTTATTTGACATTCGCAGGCTAACAACGTGATATTTAAAAAAAAATATGTTACAAACTTTCATATATCGGCTTTCCATTTGCGCGAAATGCCCCCTCTCCTAGAACAAGCTTGTATAAACTAGAATAATTTGAGAATTTAGTTTGGGACCTGATAAGTTGTTTAAGGTTATTTCTTCAGGCATTTTAAATAAAAAAAAATGTCGCATATTAGGTTTTCTGCCCTATGTCTCGCGTATAGCGTCTCTGTGTAAATTCGTACTTTAATTGTACATTACGTACCTAGGGCGGTGAATTCGCGAATGCCCCAGATCGCAGTCGGTTCGAATTACCGCCCGCGGTGCGTACACAATTCCACGTCATCTGCGTGTGAAGTGAGATTTGCCGCTGCGCCCGCGGACGGTAAACCCCACTTACCGCCCAGAGTGACGTAATAACTAGTTTTGTACGCAGGTTCCCGTGCCCGATGTGTAATAAGGGGTACCCAACTAAGGAGGCGATGCAGGATCACTTCAACTATCAACATCTCGGCAAGACTTCACACAAGTGTCCCATGTGCGATAAGGTACTTACCCTGGCTGGGCATCGCGAATAAAATAAAAAAACTCAAACACGCAAAATACGTGTTTTTTTAAACCGTCTGCAAACAAAGTTACGCTCTCATTTTAAAACTACGTGTTGGATTGTAACGAAACTTTACATGGACAATGAAATGCGGCATATCCAGGTCTGTAATTATAATTAGTTTATGTAGCTTCAGATACCATGGTAAAAAAACAGAGAATTTAAGTTTTTCATACAAAACTTGTTTTTGCTGTATTTCGTTTGTTTTATAAACTGTAACCATATAAACTAATTACAGACATAGGTGCACCTCATGTCATTGTACATGCAAAGTTTTGTCACAATCCAACACGTAGTTTTAAAATGAGAAGGAAACTCCGTTTGTATGGGAAGGTGAAATAGGGGTGTAAACACTAAATCAAATAATTAATAATGACGTTAATTTCTTTCTTTTCTCTCTAACAAGCAATAATAAAACGGTTGTAGCTTCGTAATTCTTTGAGATATCTGAATGGGATTTTCGTCACTAGGCATATTTTTTGGCCTTCTTTCTTTTAGAGTAATAATATTTTTCGAGTCTACTCCTACACCCCTTTTCGGCCGAGCTTACTGCGGACTCTTGTATTGAAGTGCAACGTTGTTCTCCAGCCGATAGCGTCGCGCGCCAACGTGGAGAAACATATGATGCGGGTCCACGGGGAGAAGAAGGAGAAACCGAGGAACCACGTCTGCCAGATATGCAGGAAGGCTTTCACTGTAAGTACTCAAACTCTTAGCGTTATTCCCGGTTATGGCCTCCAGGAGCCCGGTGTCCGCTTTGTCACCTAATCCCCAATATTCGGCATGATGCCGACGTATTTTTTCATTTTAATTGCAATTTCAAGGTATTTTTTTTGGAATCTAATTATTGGACCCGATTCTACAGTGGGACTGGTCTTTTGACAGTTCCAATATGATGTAATGAGTGATGTGGCTAGAGTAAATCGATTGTCATAATATCCGATTACGATTGATGATGGCTAATAAAAGGAATCGATTGATTACTGTGTAATAATATTTTTTTGGAAATCAAATAGAGAGCCTATACACTGTCGTCTGCTAAAACAAGTGTCCTGTGAGTAAAGAGAGAGACTGATAGTGCGAGACAAATTGAGAGAGCTCGCGCGCCGTGCAGAAATCAATGCCATATTTTCAAACGCAACATTTTGCACAATCAAATATGTCGTATTATCGTGTTATCGTGACAGTAATTAAATAACACATTGTTATTTTCCTATTCACAATTATTTTATTCATATCGATTTATTTCTAAATTGACAGACTCCAATCACTAAATTATAAAAAATAAGTTGTGGGACGTAATGGTTTGCATACCGAGCTTTCAATGCTAATTTCTATACAAATAAGCATTTAAAACGACCGCTTTAGCCTAGTTGGTAGTGACCCTGCCTACGAAGCAAGAGGTCCTGGGTTCGAATCCCGGTAAGGGCAAAAATTTGTGTGATGAGCATGAATGTTTGTTTCTGAGTCATGGATATTTTCTATGTATATAAGTATTTATATCTATTATTTATATCGTCGTCTAGTACCCATAACACAAGCCTTACTGAGCTTACTATGGGACTAGGTCGATTTGTGTAAGATTGTCCCCTTATATTTAATATTTAAAAGAAAAGAAAAAAAAAAAAGAAAAAAAAAGCCGTAAAGAAATATGACAATCATTTTATAAGTGCTAAAAAGAGCGTGCATGGAGATTGAACTTCGTTTTGTAACTCGGAAGCTATTGAAACTTTTTTTATTATTTCGATGAGCAGTGCCAATTTACGTTATATGGGTCTCGCGATGTGTCAAAAGACCAGTCGCAAATCTTGTAGACCGTAGGTGTCGCTAAAACACTTTGCTATTCTTTGAGCAGCTGTCATAATCAAATGACAGCGCTAATTTGAATCTGACGTTTCTTATTTTAGGCGGTCTATTCGACATGCTTAGCTGCCAAAATGCTATTTTAAACATGTCGTTTTTAATCTGCCGCTTAAATTATGTCTAAAAATAGACAATTTAGTTTTAGGCTAGTTAAGCCATGTGCACGTAGAATCGGGTCCATGGTTTCAAGTATAGATCTCTACAAGAGGTTACCATAGACAAACGTAGTAACGCGCCAAAATGACAGTGGGATAGGCCTGCTCAAACTATTACACATAATTTAAAGTAAGGGAACATTGTTTTTTTTTCAGAAACTGTATACTTTTGGTGACAGTTATAATTATAAAACGAACCTACCTTACCTAACGAGCTCATCACAATGGCTTTTTGCTGTACCTAAAACAAAAAATATAAAGTTTTCCAGGGACCCGCCTGGTATCCCCTTCGAGGGTTTTTGAAAGGGTTTTACGTAATGCTTTGCTTACCAAAGCCGATGCTCCTCAAAACCCATTCATTTAGCTATTAAAGCGGTTTCAATACGGGTAAGCGCTTCAACCCTTTAAAAAGCGCTTATCCTTTCAAAAGGATTTTTCTACCAGTAGCGGTAGCGCCCCGTAAGGGAAACCCCTTCATACGGCTAAGTTAAACGAATGAGTTTTCAATATATAAAGGGCAGCAAGTGATTTGGGCTATCAAACGAACGACTAACCCGTTCAAAGGCTTTTTTTTGGGAAGGGTTGGGCGGGTCCCTGCAGTTTTCTGAAAAAACAGTCGGGCAATTAAACAAGGGCCTTTACTGTACTAGTGCTTTATTTTCAGGATAAAAAGGCCCTGAACCAGCACGAAGTGATCCACTCGGGCGCACGACCACTAACCTGCGACATATGCCAGCAAAGCTTTAAGCAGAAAGCTTCGCTGTACACGCACCGGAAACGGGTGCACAAGGTCTTCCCCGCTAAGAAACAAGTCGAATTCATGGACGTCAAGCATTAGTTATCTTCCGCCTTTTATCATACACCAACACACATCGAGCTTCAAGTGTAAAAGCTTCGTTGTACACGCACCGGAAAAGGGTCCATAAGGTCTTCCCAGCGAAAAAGCAGGTCGAATTAATGGATGTCAATCAGTAGCGTCCTATTCGTCATATACCAACACATACACCCGCGATATCTGCAGACCTGCTTCGTAAACGAGTGCATAAGGCCTTCCCTGCCAAGAAACAGTCGAATTCGTAGACATCGGGCAGTAGCGCTCCTTTATTCATATACTAACACATACACCCGCGATATCTGCAGACCTGCCTATTACACGAGTGCATTATGTTCTTTACCGCTAAGAAACAGGTCGTATTCATGGACGTCAAGTAGTAGCGCTTCTTTATTCATAAACTAGCACGTACACCCGCGATATCTGCAGACCTGCTTAGTAGAGTGCACGCTTGGTCTTCTTGGTCTCTCCGCCAAGAAACAGTTGCATTCATGGAAGTGAAGCAGTAGCAATCCTTTTGTCATAAACCAACACATACACCTGCGATATCTGCCAGAGCTCAGTCACGAACAGAACGAGTGTATTAAGGTCTTCCAAGTTAATAGTCCGTAAGCCCACTCCAAATACACCTATGTCTCATGGCAACACGATAAAATGGCATGTCAAGAAAGTTGTGCTGAGCAAAAGTCAGAACATTATTGCACCTAAAATTGGCCGAAAGTTTGCAAATGCTTCACTTCCGGTAAAAAATTGTATGGATAGGTATATTTACGTTATGTGACAACATTTAGCCGTTTAACACATTGGACACCGCGTACCCGACTCTCGGGCACTCGTAAACTTTACTCAGATGCCGGCATACCCGAGAGTCGAGCACGAGCTATAAACCCTCACGCGACGCCAATTCTGTCGGTTTCTGGGGTATTGTTCGGAATTTTGCCTGGTTGCGAAAGTGTTAATCGTAGAGATAGTAAACCTAAGTCTGTCAGTTCATAAATGGCCGGAAGTACTTGGCAGACGGTGCCAAAGTTGGCCACCTTTCTGTTTGTTGCTCTGCACAACATTCTCGAGCTGCTGCCAGGCATTTTATCGTGTTGTCATGAGACGTATGTGTATAGTGAGTGGGCTTATGTACTATAAGAAACATGACGAATTCATGGAGGTAAAGCAGTAGTACTCCTTTTGTCATAAACCAACACACACACCTGCGATATCTGCAGATTATCAAGTAGACTTGCCTGCACCGTAAACGTGCATAATGTCTTCGCCGCTAAGAAACAGGTTGAATTCATGCACGTCAAGCAGTAGCACTCCTTTCTCATAAACCAACACACACACCTGAGATATCTGCAGAATATCAGGCAGACTTGCCTGTACCGTAAACGTGCATAATGTCTTCGCCGCTAAGAAACAGCTCGAATTCATGGACGTCAAGCAGTAGCACTCCTTTTCTCATAAACCAACACATACACCTGCGATATCTGCCATAATTGTCTGTCTCCATTGACGATGGAAAATACTTATTGCCTTCTCCGATCACACAAAGAAAATAGTTTGCCTCCTTCGATAATTTAAATCAACTTATTTGTCATTCTTGATCATGCAATAAAAACCGTTAGCCATCTCTTTATCATGGGATGAAACCTGTGTGCAATGACCTGCCTCTTTAACTCATTCACTGCCAAGAATCGCTACGCGTTACGGTTGTAACCGATCCCGTGGGGTTTTCCGTTGAGGAGTGGAAAGCGCTACGGCGTAGGCGCCCGCTGGGCGGGTTCTTATCAGTGAAGTGTTAAATCTCGCAAAAGTTAGTGCAGAGTTAAAAAAACGAGTCTTCTGTCCTGTGGTCAATACTTATGGCTTACGTGCACATATAAGTGTTTTTTCACGTCGCATACTCAAAAAGTGCGTCATATTAGGCTTAGCAATCGGGCCCGTGTAGCGTCAACTTTATAGTAGAATATCAATTCTTCGTTTTATTCATACTTTTTACAGGTCAACGCTGATATCTTAGTTTTTAGTTTCGGACATAAATGATGTAATCTATAAAATGAAGTTGTTTAATGGTAAGTGTATATTGGAATTGTGTTATATACAATATTATATTTACAAATAAATGATTTTTAGTATACTATTTGATTTTATTCATAAAAATTGAAGAATCCACTAGTATACTCGTATGAATCTTCCAAATTAATAACAATGATTATAATAAATCAGCTTATACACATTCCACTGGTGGGCACAGGCCTCCTCTCATGGATGAGACGGAACGGGCAGTAGTCCCCACGCTGGCCTGGTACGGGTTGGGGACTTTACACCTTTGACTTTCTTCTCAGATGTATGCGGGTTTCCTCACAGTGTGTCCTGCACCGACAAACTAACGGTAAATATCAAATGATATTCCGTACATAATTTCTGGAAAACTCATCCGCTAGCTAGGCTATAGCTTTACTTTTAAATATCATAATGACGAATATTACTTACAACAAATTACATTGTTCATAAACTGTACAACATTGACCACATTGAAAAAATCAAGGGAATATATTGCAAACATGCAATGAAATATTGACATTATTGACGTTGTGGTCTTCATTATTGGCTGTGCTGCAAAGTATCACGTTTCGGTTGTGGCGAGACGAGCGATCCGTAATGGAATTCTTCACAAAATTGGGGGCCTGCACCTTCAAGCAGCATGCATTGCAAGCGACCTTCATTTGTTTCAATATCAATTCGTGACACGACGTCATGGCGTTCTGCCATTCACAAAAGTGTTGGAGTTTTTTTCATTGCGTGTTTGGAATACTGTACTTGGCCGACAATGACTATTTTCCCGGGCTCCGCAGTAATGGACTATTTGACATATGTACCTAGTCGTAGAATAATAAATGAATAAATCAATTGGTTCGGCTGCAGGTTCTCAGAAAAAGGCATTTAAATATATTTCTAAGCAAAAAACGATAGATATAAATCTTATTTCTCAAAAGGCATCATCGGTAACATGTATTAAATAAACCGTAAAAACGCCTAAGCTATCGCGTATTCAAACTCTCTTTCTGACGACTTAATAATAGTATCGATCTTGTGCCTCGTGACGTGCAAATTTCTTCTCAATTTAAACACAATCACATCAGCAGTCTCATCCTTTACATCCGGAAACTCTGTCTTAATCCGCTCCCTTATCTCCGCGAAAGTCTGATCAGGTACGCCATCTTGAATATTTTCCCGCTCTTTTGCAAACGTCACATTATTCTGCTGCGCTTCAACTGTTTCTCTCAAATCATTCGCGAAATTGACCAGAAATTCTTCCAAAGTCTGCTTTATTTTTTCCATGTCGTGTATAGTTAGGTTGCGGTATTGGCTGTTCACGTATTCAGCCATGATGTTTTTGAAGTTTTGTATGTAAGATACGACGTTGATTGTTTTCTGGAGTTGCTCTATGTTTTCTGTAGTGGTGGGTGTTTGGGTTAGGTCTTCTTTCTCCTCTAGGGGGATACATGTCGTTGAGGCTATCAATCCCAGCAATATTAGTGGCCCTGTAACAATTCGATTTGATTATTAATTGGGTTTCAAATATAATGATAACGCTAGAGACAGTAAATTATAAGGACTGACAATGTCTATAGAATAATAATAATTACGCTAGAGACAGTGAATTATAAGGACTGACAATGTCTATAGAATAATAATAATTACGCTAGAGACAGTAAATTATAAGGACTGACAATGTCCATAGAATAATAATAATTACGCTAGAGGCAGTAAATTTTAAGGACTGACAATGTCTATAGAATAATAATAATTACGCTAGAGACAGTAAATTATAAGGACTGACAATGTCTATAGAATAATAATAATTACGCTAGAGGCAGTAAATTATAAGGACTGACAATGTCTATAGAATAATAATAATTACGCTAGAGGCAGTAAATTATAAGGACTGACAATGTCTATAGAATAACGTTTCTAAAGGCCGGTAAGTAAGGGGTTGCCGGCCGAGTACATATAGACGGCCGAGCGTAGCGAGGTCGGATAGTTATGAGGCTGGCAAGCCCTTTTCACGCCGAGGTATGTAGGTATAGTGCTTTTCTCAAACATGCAATGAAATAAATTAAAAGACCTCCAAGAAATCAAACTTTAATTTTCATGGTTGAACGCCGTGATCCTGTGCCACAAGTTGTGGAATGGAAATTAAAAAAGACTGCAGGCCTGGGCCTCAAATTTTGTATTAATGCCATTACGGGTCTCGTCTCGCTACGCCCGAAACGTAACACTTCGAAGCCATTAGGGAACAACCCAACAGACGACCGCCCGCAGCCACAATTCCACCACTGTTATGTTCCTGGTGGTGAGTAAGGTGGCCAGCAAATATCTGCATGTCTCTAGCTGTTAACACAACGAATCCTCAAACTAATGGAGGGTCGGCAGCGCGCTTGAAGCGTCCATAGGCTACGGTGTCCGCTTACAATCGGGCTGGCCATATGTTTGTTTGCATACCTTCGTAGTATAATAAACAACATGTTTTCAGGCCATATTCAGGTTTACTTTAACTAGGTCAAGAATTAAGTAGGTAGTAGGTAGGTTTAGGTATCAATCAAGGAAGTGTTGAAAAGAATCAATGACAAGAGAGATTAACCGTGTTATCAGAAATAGAAAAATGCAGAGGAGTAATGTTCGGTCATCCGCTAAGACACGACCTTTTCTTTGGGAATTTTATGGAAGAGAAAAAAAAAAAGAAAAGTATTACGGGACAATCTTACACAAATCGAGCTAGCCCCATAGTAAGCTCAATAAGGCTTGTGTCACGGGTACTAGACGACGATATATATAATAGATATAAATACTTAAACACATAGAAAACATCCATGACTCAGAAACAAATATTCATGCTCATCACACAAATATTTGCCCTTACCGGGATTCGAACCCAGGACCTTCAGCTTCGTAGGCAGCGTCACTACCCACTAGGCTATCCGGAAGGAATTGAAGAGAGAAGATTGAAGGAACAAGGGGATAGCAATTGTCATGCTGCATTTGAATCAAAAGTTAACATTACATTAGCAGAAGCGGTTGAATGGTTCGAAAATAACAAATTGAAAATAAACATGTCAAAAACTAAAGCAATGCAATTCTGTTCATACAACTCAAACCCACTGCCTATACAAATTAATTATGGCAATTTAAATGTAGAATTAGTTGACTTTGTTAAATTTTTAGGTTTTAATATTGACACCAATTTAAATTGGAAGCTTCATGTTGACACTGTTTGCAAAAAACTAGACAGGTTTGTCTTTGCACTCAGAAGAGTGAGACAAACAGTGTCATTAGATGCAGCTATAACTGCGTACCACGGTTACGTCTCATCGGTCTTAAACTATGGAATATTACTGTGGGGAAATTCCGTAGAGTCGGATAAATCATTTAAACTTCAGAAACGGTGCATTAGGGCCTTGGACAACGCGTGGTTTTTGCAAAGCTGTAAGCCTTTATTTATAAAATTTAATATACTCCCGCTGCCTTGCCTGTACATAAGAGACGCATGTCTCTTCGTTAAGGACAACCCTAGTCTCTTTATAAATCGGTACGACACCAGTGCTAGATATACAAGGGCCCAGTACCAAAACCTGTTATACCAACCTCGCTGCCAAACAGTTATCTATAAAAAAAACTGCTACAATATGTGCATAGTCATTTATAACAACTTGCCTG
Organism: Epinotia demarniana; assembly: GCA_945867215.1. Lineage (NCBI taxonomy): Eukaryota > Metazoa > Arthropoda > Insecta > Lepidoptera > Tortricidae > Epinotia > Epinotia demarniana. The sequence continues at coordinate 1,142,875 of OX244284.1, read as the reverse complement.
ATGACCTTAAATTGGAAAATAAGAATTCTTTTAAAAGTAAGTTGACAAAATGGCTGCAGGAGAAGTGTTTTTATAGTGTAAATGAGTATTTGGCAACAGACATAAGTAATTAAGTTATCTCTTTGACATACATACAAATTAGGTAATTATTAATTATAGAATAATCTGATGAAATGACATGTACGAAAATTTAGCTTTATGACATAGTAATACTTTGCACACCTGCATGCAGGTAGAATATGAGAAACAAAAATAGCTTTAAGACCTTACCTGTCACCATATTCCGGCAAATAAAGAAATTTTGTTTTTTTTTTTTTTTTTGAATTTGAACGAAAGGCAGGCCAAGGAGATTTTTTTTGGAACAAATAAAGGAGTAGGTAAGTTAAGCTCGGGTCATATCAGAAAGTAGGAAATTGCAGAGGACAGAAACGGCTGGCGATCGCTCCGCCGACAAGAGTGCTACTCTTAAGTTAAAGATGAAGAATTAACTATCATTCTAATAAGAATATGCTTAATTTTTGGTAAAAAATAGGTACTAAATGTTCAGCTTGTTTCGTTTCTTATTGACAGTAGTGTTTTTCAGAAACGCTCGTAGATTTTGAATTGTAAAACTGCCGTTGCGGCGTACTTGCAGAATAAAGATTCGTTTATCTCATTTACCTAATATGTGAATTCCACCACATATCCACACGTCTTGCTATATGCACTCACATCATCATCATCATCATCATATCAGCCGAAAGACGTCCACTGCTGGACATAGGCCTCCCCCAAAGAGTGCCAAAGTGACCGATCCCGCGCCACCCGCATCCAGCGGACTCCCGCAACCTTTACCAGGTCATCAGTCCACCTTGTCGGGGGCCTACCCACGCTGCGCCTTTCGGTACGTGGCCGCCACTCGAGAACCTTTTCGCCCCAACGGCCATCGGTTCTACGTGCTATGTGCCTCGCCCACTGCCACTTAAGCTTAGCGATCCGGAGGGCTATATCGGTTACCTTGGTTCTGCTGCGGACTACTGACTGCTGTCTATGCACTCACGTTAGGTAACAAACTAACACAAACAGCCCGTTCACACAGAGTCTCCGTATTTACGGTACTGTATAGTGTATACTGAATACTGTGTCATATGTAAAGTCGCTCATACAACTCCATCTGTGTGAACGGGCTGTAAGGCCAAATGTGATCTACATTTAACAATGCTTGCGGTTAGGTACATTGTTATCAGCTAATTAGATATAGAGCAAAAAGGTATTTGACTCGGAGTTGCGTCACTGAATGTTTACCCAATAGAATAAATTGTAACCGCAATAAGTAGATTAGTCTCCAGCCGACTAAGGCCTTCCACACACTGGCGCGGTCTGCGGTGGCGGACAAGTTTACTATTGTCCGCCGTGGCCAGCCCGCGCCAGTGCGATGCAGGCTTAAAGGTCTATTAAAAGGCAACCTGGCCATTGCACGATAAGGATTTATCGTCACCTTGGAAAATGGCTATATTTATTGGAGGTTATCTGTATTGAAAGGTTACGTTAAACATAATAAAACATATCGTGATAGCTAAATAACAGTTTAAATTGGAACTGATGTGTATTATTGCATTTGTTTTGTTTGGTATCATTAACCCCCGACGCAAAGAGAGGGGTGTAATAAGTTTAGCGTGTCTGTCTGTGTATCTGTGTATCTCTGTCTGTTGTATCGTAGCTCCCAAACGGATGGACCGATTTGAATGCGGTTTTCTTTGTGTCATATATAGTTTTATCCCGGATGCTCTTAGCCATGTTTCATGAAAAATTTTCAGCTGTTTTTGACATATTGGACTTTAAAATGAAAATGTCGGGGGTTTTTAACTTTTCTGAGTTAGTTATTTTACGATAATTTCATGGTTTAATAACCATATAGTATCTATGTTATAAATATTAACCCCACGGTAAGAAACCCCACGGGTTCTTCAAGAAAGTGTATTTCACCGTAAAATTGTGAGAACCATCAGGTTAGTGTATAGTCTATCTACCTAGTGAGATTGTAAAGTGAGGGCTACGTTTAGGTCAGTTTATACTTACTTAATCTAAGTAATGAACACAATTTTACGGTGACATTGCATTTAAAGGGGCATAGGTTGACATTTCGGTTTGCCCATATATGCTGGGCGGACCGAAATTACGCGACTCACAAACTACGCTCGTCTGGCCTCAGCAATGCGCTTGTGACTCCCCTGGAGTTGCAGGTGTACGCTTGTTTACCACCGACGTTGTATGATTAAAACTATTCAATTATTTGAATTTCAGAAATTATTCAGTATGTATAACATATAAGCAATCACTATCATCAATTCATCATCATCCTCCTAGCGTTATTCCCGGTTGTGCCCCTAAAGGAGCCCAGGGTCCGCTTTGACACCTAATCCCAAGATTAGGCATAGGCACTAGTTTTACGAAAGCGACTACCATCTATCTGACCTTTCAATGTAGAGGGAAAACTAGACCTCAATGGGATTAAACCGGCTTCTTCACGATGTTAGTATGAAAATGAAATTATATAATAGGCTTATAGAAAAACACTAGTTTTTGAGTGCTACTATTAAGGGTCCGCAGTAAGCTCGATTCTCCATACAAACGTAGTTACGCTCTCATTTTAAAACTACGTGTTGGATTGTAACGAAACTTTGCATGTACAATGACATGAGGTGTATCTATGTCTGTAATTAGTTTATGTAGCTTCAGATACCATAGTAAAAAAAATACATCGAATTTAAGTTCTTCATACGAAACTGGTTTTTGCTGTATTTCGTTTGTTTTATAAACTGGAACCATATAAACTAATTACAGACATAGATATACCTCATGTCATTGTAAATGCAATGTGTCGTCACAATAAAACACGTAGTTTTAAAATGAGAGCGTAACTATATGTTTGTATGGGAAGGTGAAATTCGGCCGAGCTTACTGCGGACTCTTAATCACCATTTATTTATAACTAAACAGAGCAATGACTTAACACGACATACTACGGCGGTAAATCGCAACTGAAGTCACTTGCATTTATTTAGTATTTATTTATTTATTTATTAAAAACTAATATTAGACATAAACATAAGGCACATTGCTCTACAAAACTTCATTGATAGTTTGTCTGTGGAGTCAAAAATTAAAGACGCATTTCTCTTAAATATTAGTAGTGTATTAAATATCTACAATAAATAGTTTGGTATACTAAGGAGATTTCTAGAGGGCATCGATAAGGTATTATATACCTACATATCTGTACGTATAGACGGGTCATACTCAAATTTAGGTTCGCGTCTTTCCCGTGGACACTATAAAAGTTAAGGGCTACGAAACCTAATTTTGGTTTGGACTCTTAATCCGCATAAACTGCGTCTCCTCTTCTATATTACTATTCGATAAAAACCTTATTTGCATATAAATATGCGTGAGCTCTTAATTATTGACCACAGGAGAGACGAATTTCGTTTATACACTGGGTTCACCCGAACACACTGTATAAGCAAAATTCGTCTCTCCTGTGGTCAATAATTAAGAGCTCATCTGCATATAAATCAGGTTTTTATCGAATAGTCATACATAAGTGGAGACGCTGTTTATGCGGATTAAGAGTCCAAACCAAAATTAGGCTTTGTAAGTTGTGTTGTAGGTTGTGTGTTTTTTGTGTGTTAGCCGTTAACTTTTATAGTGTCCACAGGAAAGACGCGAACCTAAATTTGAGTATGACCCAGACACTAGCTCACGGATCTTCGTTTACTTTAACATTGTATTCGTACAGTATAAGTTTACATATAAGCAGTACTCACACATTTCCCAATTGCTTTAAACTACACTCCGTGTTCACTATATGAGCACAATTGTCCGACTGCGCACTGCGGCGGCGGGTCAGTGTAATGCCGTAGGTCTTAAAATCATAACCTTACTATACCTAGATACCTTCCTGCTCATTTTTTTGACTAATGAGATGGCACGCTTTTGTTTCTTGCATATAAATAGTAACTTGTAGTACTGTATTTATAATATTTTTGGAATTGATGTAGATAGTCCCCGCGTGGCGCCGTGGGTGTCGTAAAAGTCGACTAAGGGAGCAGGGTTAAAGTGTGTTGTGGGCGATGGGCTAGCAACCTGTCACTGCAATATCACATTTTGTCGATCTTATATACCCACATTTATGCTAAAAGTGGCGCTGGAACATAAGTTTCATGTGCTCTGCCTACCCCTTTTAGGGATAAAGGCGTGAATGTATGTATGTATATATGTATGTAGATAGTAGTGGTATTCTAGATATGCCATTCGAATGAAGCATGCGGCTTGGAAACCGTACATAAGCTTATCGACGCTTGAAAGAATTTTATTGATTTGAGGAGCAGGATGTCCACTGGATGCGGGTGGCGCAGGACCGGTCATTTTGGCACTCTTTGGGGGAGGCCTATGTCCAGCAGTGGACGTCTTTCGGCTGATATGATGATGAGGAGCAAGAGCTCACACATTTTTCATTGAGAATAATTGAGGACCTTTTCTCAACACGGAACATCTGCGGGAGCTTTAGCTACGTTACTTACTTATTCAATTTTTTTTATGTTAAGGGTACGGTGTTTCCATCCATTTTAGACATGTTTTGAATCGTATATCCTACTTTTGCACTACAGATAGAATTATAAGTCAAGCGGCTATCGGTTCTTGAATCTTTTATATCCATTTTTGTCTACCGGATTTTGAAAGACACGAATACTTAGTTTTGTATGATTTTTTTAAACATTGTCTAAAAAAACACTTACCTATTCCGTATCTTTATTGACGTGAAAGATCTAACATATACGAAATCTACATATTTGGGTTCGTCTATGAGGTCTCTAAATCATGTCTAATTTTTGGCCTAAATTTTTTCAACTATGATGCCAAATATCTCGAAACCAATGAACTTTGAAGAAAATATGTTATACTATATTGCTTATTGCAGCGTGGGGACTACTGCCCATTCCCTCTCATACATGAGAGGAGGCCTGTGCCCAGCAGTGGGACGTATATATGCTGATGATGATGATATTGCTTAAAGCTGTTCTTGTCAATACAACAAGCTACAAAAACATTAGAAAACTAAGGGATTCAGATCGAAGGTCATTGGCGTGTGGGAGCCCCTTAACTGGCTGTGCAATGTGGACTGGATGTCGTCATATAATGTACCTCTACAGTTTTATATAGCCTACGTATTTGTAAGTATATGATACGCTGAACTATTCGATAAATTATACGAGTGCGAGCAGGATGAATGTTTCCTGTCTCGACGCACGCCGTTAACCATGTTGTGATGTTAGCGTTGTACTTATTGCTGGTGGCTCCGTCCTGGACACAGCCATCCACTTAACTAAAGCAAATTATCTAATTTTACGTTCAAAGCAAAATGGTGCCAATGCGGATAATACCTTGGTTAGGGCAGGCGTCGGCAAAGTTTAAGGCGCCGTAGGTTCAGCGAAGTTAAGCGAACAGAGTTTTTGAAACAATATAATGCGTATGTTTATAATAATATGGTTTAAAAAAATACGAAAAGTAATCTTGAGGCTTTTCTGCAGGGAAATCAGTGTTTAGAAACATGATTAAGCAATTTTCGCTCGATAGAAAAAAATCACGAACATATGTCTAAAAGGGTCTAAAATACACTTAAAATATTTCTTACAAATTAGGTATGCACATAATCTAAAAATATTAAAATGGCTTCTAAAAATCGGCAATATCATGTTTGAGAGAAATCAGTGTTTACTTTTTTATTTATTTAAACGGCAAAAAAAAAAAAATTAAAAAACATGATTTCCGCGCTTCCGAGCACGCACTTCCATCTCGCTCACGCTTATGCTCAGTGAGGGGGAGAGAAGACCATGAACCTACGGCGCCTTAAAACCTAGAACCGTTTTTATGGACACGCGGGGCGAACTGCGCTTTGTAGATATAATTAGTCACCAGCATCAATATCTGCCATAACAAACCGGGCAAAAATATCAGACACGTGCTAACCTTAAACTCGGCCAAGTGCGTGTCAAGCCACGCGCGGTGTAGGGTTCCGTAGTTGCCTGTCTTTCTTGGTTACATCGACACACGCGCGCCAACTAAATGGTTGCGTCGGCCGAAATTTTACGAAAGTTGATGTGTAGAGGAGGGGGGATACACCCCAAAAAAATATTTTTTTAGTTTTTATTTTTCTTTTTTGTCGGCGTGATTGATTTATATACCCGTGCCGAATTACAGTTTTCTAGTAGTAATAGTTACTGACCTAAGACGGACGGACCGGACATGGCGAAACTATAAGGGTTCCTTGTTGACTACGGAACCCTAAAAATAGAGTCGTGTCGTGTCAGATATTAATAGTCCCCGGCACGGTCAACTCAAGTAGACTATCCATACAAACGTAGTTATAGATATGGAATAACATGTTTTGTTTAAATACTGCATTGGATCCGCAAAACGCACGACAAAAAAGTGGAAGATGACAAGGACAACGAATGATACAAGCCTTTCCGTTGCACTTATTGCGATTTGTAAGTAGGTAGGTAGGATATGCAACCATCTCGCTCGGTCGTGGTATCAAAGCTTGACCTGAGTTATCATAGGTTCAGGGACTCACGCAGCTACCACGATACGTTTTATGGTTATGTTTTACCTAGGTACATACGTGACATTCAGTACATGTTCGCCGTAAAACGTGCCGATATAACCTATCGTGCTAGGGCCTCTGGTACGTCACTCCGTATACACATACTGGAGTACCTACTTAGCAATAATCTGCAGTAATGCTGGCATCCTGCTGCTAAATGGGTAATAAGCCTTGATTAGCTAATGTGGCTGAAAAACAGACGTTAGGTACGTTCAAGGATAATCAGGTTCACTTCTATACCGGATTGGGATCCATACCATCGTTACTTCCTTACTATATATCATAACTGCGAAAGTGTGTCTGTCTGTCCGTCTGTTACCTCTACACGCTTAAACTGCAGAACCGATTTCGATCAAATTTTGTATAGAGATAGTCTGAGTCCTGCATGGCTATCATGCGACGGCGCGCGAGCTCTCTCGATTTTTCTCGCACTAACCGTCTCTCTCTTATTAGAACACTTAGAACAAGAGGTATAGTGCGAGAAAAATCGAGAGTATGTCGCGGCCGTGGCATGATAGGCGTGCTGGGGAAGGATATGTTTTTATTCCAAAAATCATCCCCCAAGGGGGTGTGAAAGTTTGTATATATGTTATTGCGAGTTGTGTGTTGTTGCGAGATAGAAGAGGAAAAAGGAAGAATTTCCAATTTCAATGATAGTAATATAAAAAGTATACTACATTAAAGTGCATTCATCCTTACTTGTCTTATTTGGTAAACAACATTCTAACCTCAAAATGCATCTTTTTAGGATAGAATAGCTTTTTTGTGAGTATTAGACCATGCCGAGACGACTTTTCGGACATCACTTCACGATTTTTTGTCTAGACAACGCTTTTTTACGATAAAATAAGTGATACATAGTAGATACATTTTGAGGTTAGAATGTTGTTTACCAAATAAGACAAGTGAGGTTGAATGCACTTTAATTAAATATATAATCTCAAGAATCTTAACCATAAGTACATATAATGTTCATATACCGTTTGTTTGTTTATAGGTAATGCTTGACCTATGATAACACAATGCTCGTACAACGTTTGACCTATGTACCTAATGCTTGACCTATTTTCCTTATTGATAGATGGATAACCTGGGTAATTTGCTGGAACGAATTGTGTACAATTAATAGAAATAAAGAAGAAACATTTATTCACGAACACACAGGACACACATATTAAACAGTAGAATGAACAAAAACAGATAAAACATGAAACAATCTCTGCGGCAGTGAACCGGACACTGGCTCATCATTATGCTGAGGTGTCAGACATCTGCAGCGCTGATTTTCAGCCAGCACCGTCGGCGACTCACGGAAACGTCATACTTAATTTATTTTAAAAACAAAGTTTTAACCGACTTCAATTTAGTACTCCGCCAAGCCACGAGAACATTTCCTATTTTTTTTTTACAATTTACCACATGAACTGAGCTCAATCAGCATTTCTCTTCATCTACCTCTTTTAGCGGTTCTATTAACGTAGGTACTCTAAACTATCTTTCAACTTCCCAAACTCCTGATTTCTCTCCTTTTTCTTTTCGTCAATTCACTGACAGTGAAGTTAAGAAGAGCGTACTTGGCATAACTTCAAATGCTGTTGGTGTGGATTGCATTAGTCGTAAGATGATAATTCCTCTCCTTAAGCTACTGCTTCCTATTATTACCAGCATCCTAAATTTTTCAATTTCATCTGGCATGTTTCCTTCTCAATGGAAGGATGCTGATATTATCCCTTTACCCAAAAAATCAAACCCCAGTTCCTTTTCTGATTATCGTCCCATTTCCATTCTTCCTTTTCTATCCAAAGTATTGGAACGACTAGTGCATCAGCAATTAACTTCCTTCTTGAACAGAAATGATCTTTTAAGCCAATTTCAATCGGGTTTCCGTTCAGGGCATAGTACTAGTACAGCTCTTGTTAAGATCACTGATAACATCCGTTTGGGTATGAACGACAGAAAGCTTACAGTTTTAACTCTGTCGGATTTCAGCAATGCTTTTAACACTGTCGATTTTGACATTATGCTCGCTATTTTACGCTCTCTGAACTTATCTCCTGCAGTAATCGACTGGTTTCGTAGTTATTTAAATGGTCGCCGGCAAAGAATAAAGTTGGATTCTTCTTATACTTCTTGGTGTAGTACACTAGCGGGCGTTCCGCAGGGCGGTGTGCTATCTCCTCTCCTATTTTCTATCTTCATCAATTCCATCACGCACAATGTATCCTCTCATTATCACCTTTATGCCGATGATCTTCAGATTTATACACAGTCCGTGCTTGGTGATTTCCCTTCTGCCATAGAAAGAACTAATGATGACTTGGGACACATTCTGAAATGGAGTCAACGATATGGTGAGTGTGAACCCAGCGAAGACCCAAGTCATTGTTATTGGAAGCAACAATCTGATTTCTAGAGTTGATTTTGTTAATATCCCTCCAATACTTTTTCATGGAATTCAGATTGATTACTCGATGCAAGTGAAAAATCTTGGGATCATTATGCATCGCTCCTTGTCTTGGGTGCCTCAAGTGAGTGAAGTGAGCAGGAAGGTGTTTGCTGCAGTGGGGTCTCTCAGGCGGCTTCGTTTTTTTTAATTTTCTACCTACTGCAACTAAAATTGCGCTCGCTCAAACTTTACTTCTTCCTATTCTTGATTATGCTGATGTATCCTATCTCGACCTTTCTGAGGAGCAACTTAATAAACTTGAGCGTCTCCAAAATGTCTGCATTCGGTTCATATTTGAGTAACGCAAATATGACCACGTTTCTAGTTTCCGTTCCAAACTCAAGTGGATCCCTATCCGTTATCGCCGTAACTCTCACATTGTTTCGCTTCTGTTTAGTGTCCTTTTTAACCCTGCAACTCCCCGCTATCTCAAAGAGCGTTTTAGTTATTTTAACTCTGTTAGATCTTCTAACAATTTGCTATTAACTGTGCCTTCGTCATCTTCTAAATTTTACAGTAGTTCGTTCACCTTTAAGGCAATTCGACTGTGGAACTCTCTCCCTCGTGATATAAGACAAGCAAAATCTATCGGCAAGTTCAAATCTCTTCTCAAAGAACATTATTTGTCTATCCCTTAACCCTGATTGTCTTACTATTGTTATTTTTTGGCTGACTGTTTATGTATTATATATATATTTATTTGTGATTTTTGTATATAAGTATGATTGTGTATGTATGTTTATATAGAGCTATTTATGTACGTGTATTTATAATAAATATTTTGATTTTTGGCTAAATATAATCTCTGCAGTCTGCACTACCTACTACATAATCTAGTTTTATCTCTTTCTCCAATACCCAAAGGTTGTCTGGAAGAGATCGCTCTTTAGCGATAAGACCGCCTGTTGTCTACTTCTACCTACATGTTATTGTATTCTTTCTCTTTATAACTGCTTTGATTGTGTGAGGTGTGCAATAAAGAGTATTTGTATTGTATTGTATTATATAATAGTACATGTACAAACTACCTAGATGCAAAAAAAAATACACTAACATAAACTGGATAATAAATGAACAATTGGCATATTTATTGCTGTCACAGTGCTGGGGATTAGGATTTGGATTTCTGGAGCGTCAACAAATAAGCCTTTAAGCATACGCTTAAAGGTGTATTCTGCTAAGCATGTATTGAAGTTTTCCTCAACCGATTTCATGTGAGGGGTGAGGGGGGGGGGGGGGGGGAATGGGGGAAGGGCGGTAGGGGTTGAGGGGAGTTTTTTTATTTATTTTTTCCTCAACGTTAATATTCAAGTTTTCACTTCTGCCGGCTCTCCCGAAGTGCAACCCGGTCCTTTTTTAACCGACTTCAAAAAAAAGGAGGAGGTTCTCAATTCGGTTGTATTTTTTTTTTTTTTTTTTTTTTCAATGTTTGTTACCTCAGAACTCCGTCATTGATGAACCGATTCGGAAAATTTTTTTTTTGTTCGTATGTATATACTTCCAGGTGGGTCCCATTTTTTTCAAAATTCAGTTAGATGATGGGATCCATGAGGAATTGAGGGGACTCCTCAATTTTATAAGGCACGCGTGTAGTGATTTTGGTATTTTCTCTTATAACTCGTGTATTTACATCCCGAATCATAAATTTGGTGGCGAGGAATTGATGATGAAGACCACAGATGACTTATCGAATTCCTCAATTATGTACTTAAAAGTGCAAAAGTACGTCACAGGTTCTGATAAGATTCCGTTGAAATAGGAACTAATGAAGTGCCATTGGTGATGATCTTGGGGAATCGATGGAAGTCCTCAAATATTATCGGCCCACATACAGCGATTCGGTTTTTTTCTATAGTAATCAACGCATTTGCTATCGGAAATCAGTTCATGTGGTAAATTGTAAAAAATAGGAAATGTGCTCGTGGCTTGGCGGAGTACTAAATTGAAGTCGGTTAAAACTTTGTTTTTAAAGTAAATTATTGTATTACTTAGTATTAGTTGCCCGCGCGGCGTCGCCCGCGTCATGCAGAGAACCACTGGCAAACCTGCGGATTAAAAAAATGCGTATTACCATCCCACACATAGGGATTCCGGTTTTATTAACCGATTTCAAAAAAAAGTTGGAAGTTCTCAAATCGGCTGTTTTTTACTTTCAATGTTTGTTACCTCAGAACTCCGTCATTGATGAGCCGATTCGAAAAAAAAAATTTTGTTTTTATGTATATACTTCCAGGTGGGTCCTATTTTTTTCAAAATTCAGTTAGATGATGGGATCCGTGACGAATTGAGGGGACTCCTCAATTTTATTAGGCACGCGTGTAGTGACTTTGGTATTTTCTATTATAACTTGTGTATTTACATCCGGAATCATAAATTTGGTGGCGAGGAATTGATGATGAAGACCACAGATGACTTCTCGAATTCCTCAATTATGTACTTAAAATTGCAAAAGTACGTCACAGGTTCTGATAAGATTCCGTTGAAATAGGAAGTAATGAAGTGCCATTGGTGATGATCTTGGGGAATCGATGGAAGTCCTCAAATATTATCGGCCCACATACAGCGATTCAGATTTTAATATAGTAATCAACGCATTTGCTATCGGAAATCAGTTCATGTGGTAAATTGTAAAAAAAATAGGAAATGTTCTCGTGACTTGGCGGAGTACTAAATTGAAGTCGGTTAAAACTTTGTTTTTAAAGTAAATTATTACATAAATTAAACCTTATAAAGCTACATTCTAACAGACACGTTCGTTTTTATAGTATTTGTACTTATATAGAATATATCGCCGCGACATAGTCCGCGTGAATTATTTAAATGTGATACACCGCGTTAATTATTTATTCGTCATAAAACTGGCACCGAGTTAAGTTTTGTTTAACAACTCACGCTAATTGGGTGGAAACACACTTTTTTAGGGTTACGTACCCAAAGGGTAAAACGGGACCCTATTACAAAGACTCCACTGTCCGTCCGTCAGTATGTCCGTCTGTCACCAGGCTGTATCTCATGAACCGTGACAGTTGAAATTTTTCACAGATGATGTGTTTCTGTTGCCAAATATAACAACAAATAAAAAAGAAAATAAAATAATTATTTAAGGGGTCTCCCATGCAACAAAAGTGACTTTTTTTGCAGTTTTTATAGATAATGGTACAACCTTCGTGCGCGAGTCCGACTCGCACTTGGACGGTTTTTTAAACTGCTCAGATCCCGTATCATGGTCGGCCTTATCACACGATAAGTGACAAGATATAGAGCGTCCGTTACTGGCTGATGCGCTCGATAGAACGAGACGACGCTCTTATCTTGTCACTTTCGCGTGATACGCGGCCAGGTAACCTGCTAAAAGCTAACCTAACAAGGGGCTGAACATATCTGTACCGTTTTAACTTCATTAAACTGCCATACGAAGTTGTCAAACCAAACGGTGCAGAGCGATAAGGTTGGATAAGGTACAATATCACATCATCAGCCTATATACGTCCCACTGCTGGGCACAGGCCTCCTCTCATGTATGAGAGGAAATGGGCAGTAGTCCCCACGCTGGCCCAGTGCGGATTGGGGACTTCACATACACCTTTGAATTTCTTCGCAGATGTATGCAGGTTTCCTCACGATGTTTTTCCTTCACCGAAAAGCTAACGGTAAATATGAAATCATATTCCGTACATAAGTTCCGAAAAACTCATTGGTACGAGCCGGGATTCGAACCCACGACCGCCGTTTGACAGCCGCATGCTTGAACCACTGGGCTACCGTAGCTTACAAGGTAAGGTACAATATGTCTTTATGGAATTAAATAACTACATTCGACAGCTTTCCCACCTCAAGAAAAATCTGTCAAAATCATCATTCGAAGTGTGTAAGTTGAATGCGCTGATTAAGTTGTACCTTATTATAAGACTGAGAACACACTAACCATGTTGTTATAATTTTTTTTTTTGTTTTTTGTTAAAGGGGAAAATATTGTGGGGACAGTTTGGCAACGTCAGCTCATATTCAAGTGTACCCAAGTATGAGCTGACTAATCACAAATACATACACGAGGCAACGGGCCTATGGACGCCGGTCCCATTGTAACAACGTTCAGATCTAGTACTGTAATATGTGTAATATTGAAGCCTTGAAATATACTTGTGATTGACATTGACTCTTATTATTTATCTCTTAGGTGACCATCCTAAATTCAGCTCTAGATACGGTTAAGGCTTCGGCAACTAACCATTTTATTTTTATACCTATCGTCGTTATAATTAACCGACTTCAAAAAAAGGAGGAGGTTCTCAATTCGGCTGTATTTTTTTTCCGTCATTGATGAGCCAATTCCAATTTTTTTTTTGTTCTTATGTACTTCCAGGGGGTCCCATTTTTTTTCAAAATTCATTTAGATGATGGGATCCATGAGGAATTGAGGGGACTCCTCAATTTTATGAAGCACGCGTGTAGTGATTTTGGTATTTTCTATTATAACTCGTTGTCTAAGCCCACCCTTAACTACCTGGAGGGGAGAGGGGTCGGCGCGGCCGCGGGAGGAGGACACTACTTGTCACATCATCTTTAAAAAACCACCTTGTACGGCAACGATCAAGCGCTGCCTATTACATGAATTAAATCAAATTTCGATACTATATATACCTTTGTGGAAGCTGATTACACGTATATATTATTAACAACGTCTACTTATTGAAGAGCACCGAATTACCGAACATTTTATGGTGACCCCGACGTGATTTGGATGACGCAACTGGAAGGCGAAGATATCCCGGAATAAGTGCCTTTTGGATCCGAGGGAAGTACGCCCGTTCCTAATAAAAGTATTCATCTCCTTTACATTAGTATTCGTCTCAACTTGTGTTAATTTAGTTCGATAATTCAAGTGCAATTAGTGTTGCTTACGACTAACTTCCATGATTAGGTACAACTACCAACGTATGTAAATTTATTAACAAAACTTCTTAGTTCTTCATTTATAACGTTAAATTCATACTCAAATATCTTCTTAATCATCTATAGATAAATTATATATAAGCCTTAATATCCTGAATATCGTAAGCTAACTGCAAATTTAACTTAAAATTTGTGTGTTAACACAGTGTGACACAGTGTCCAATTCTCGCGATTCTATTTCGTAAATTCAAGATTTATCTACTAGTTTCTTTCAAAAATAAGTGAAGTAGTGCATTTAAACATAATTTGCTGACTATTCCAGGAAAACGGGGAACGAGCCGGTGAGAAGTAGTGTGTATTTATATTATCACGGCGGTTTCTGATAGCCGCACCGTGCCTCACCGTGTCGCTGCGCCGGCGCTGCCGCCCGGTAACAAAGCAAGCACTTGTGCACGAAACGGTTGTTATCAGCTGTTCTTCGCATCTATTACGAGGTTGGATTCATTTTAATTATTGTAATCATTTGTTATTTTCGTCCGGATTATGACTGACTTACAGGATCTTATAAAGCAAAGAAGTGTCATTAGAGGCCGTATAACATTATTTGAGAAGTATTTATCGCCGTTATTAAAACTAGATACGATAAATGAGCGTAATAAACTGATAAATAATGAGTTAAGTTTAAGATTAAGTAAATTCCAAGAACTAAGTTACACCTTTGAGGAAATTCAGAGTAAAATTGAGGAATTAGACCCTGACTCGTCCAGACAGATGGAAGAGCGGGAGCAAACAGAAAATCGCTTCTTCCAGCTGATTGGTATCGCTCAGGAGTTCTTGGATGCGTATAATGATTGCAAAATGAAACGAGGGGATGAATCTTCATGTCGTGGTAGTACCTACTGCGTCAGTGGTAAATCATATTAAATTGCCACCTCTGAAGATTTCTCCTTTCAACGGTGATATAAACAAATGGCTTCAGTTTCGAGATATGTACTTATCACTCATTCATAACAATGAGACTATTGACGACGTTAGTAAGTTTCATTATTTAAAATCGTACTTAGAGGGTTCCGCTTTGTCAGTCATTAATTCGGTCAATGTTTCTGCAGATAATTATCAGATTGCTTGGTCGTTGCTCTGCGATAGATACAACAACAAGCGTCTATTAATTAATGAGCACGTTAAGTGTTTACTTTCTATTGAGGCGCTCCCTAAGGACCGTCCGACCGGGGCCTACGTAACTTGGTTGATACTATTTCTAAAAACTTAAGTGCCTTGAAGTTGTTAGGCGAACCGACCGATAGTTGGAGTACGCTTATAATTTATATTGCCTCGTCGAAGCTGGACTCGACAACTGCTAGGAATTGGGAGGAATTTCGTAGCAAATTAGAGACCCACAATTTAGACGATTTTTTCGATTTCCTTCGCCAAAGGGCAACTGTATTAGAAACAGTCTAAGTCCAAGACATTAAATAGTCACAATAAAGTTGAAAATCGCCAAAACTTTAATAGGTCGAAATCCTTTGTTTCTTCTTCGCTCGATTCACCTCTCCGTGGTTGTTGTTTGGCCTGTAAACAAGATCATAAATTATATGACTGCAATAAATTTAAAAATATGTCTGTTGAAGAACGAAATGCTAAGGTCTACCAATGGAGAATATGTAGCAATTGTTTACGCACTGATCATCAATCATACCAATGTCGGCTCGCAGGTTGCCGCATCTGTAAAAGAAGGCATAACACATTACTACACAAACAAAGTAGCTTTACTTACCAATCGCGCCAACCACAATCGCTCTCAACAGTCTCAACACAACCAGAAGCACAAAATAACGTGGAACCGTCCACGTCAGCTTCGTTAGCTTCGACTACTAACCTAGCTTCTAACATTGAAGCAACCGTAATTGCAAATGATAACGCATCGTCTAGCCCCACTCCGGTAGTTACAATGTCTGCTGGCGCCTCAAATTTGGCTCTTCTTTCTACGGCCTTGGTTGAGGTGTCAAACAATGGCAACATAATCAAACTGCGCGCACTGTTGGACAGTGGCTCGCAGTCGTCTTTTATTACGGAGGCGGCGCAAATTAAATTAGGTTGCATTAAAAATAAAAATCACTGCAAATATGTGTCCGGTCTTAATAATGCAACAGTAAGCATTGCCGAACACTGCAACATCGAGATTAAGTCAACATACAATCAGTTCAGCACCTCTGTCAAATGTTATGTGGTACCTATTATTACCGACAATCTTCCTCAGACAGAAGTGCAACTGCATCAATTAGGCATTCCCGGCCACATCGAGTTAGCCGACCCAACCTTCTTTCGGCCATCAGACATTGACCTGTTATTAGGCGCAGATGTCTTTTGGGATATTATGGGTTCAGCTCGAGTGCAGCTAGGACAAAATAAACCAATCCTCCAAGAAACGCGTCTTGGTTGGATCGTGGCAGGCCGCATTGGGGGGAAATATTTTAAGGCTCCAAGTAAAATACACTGCAACTTTAGTAAGGATATAGAACAACAACTTGTCAAGTTCTGGGAACTAGAAGAGATCCCCACTAGCAAATCTACTTCAAATAGCGAAGATTATTGCGAAACACTTTACCGAGAAACAACATATCGCGATGAGGATGGTAGATATTGCGTTCAAATCCCACTTTGTGATTCACCGAATGTACTAGGCGACTCGTATCATATAGCTGAAAAGCGACTACATCAAATGGAAAGAAAAATGAAACAGAAGCCTGAGTTTAAACAAGAGTATACTAAATTTATGCGAGAATACGAGAGCCTCGGACATATGAGTGAACTCACGACTAAACCAGATGTTGTATGCCTTTTGCCGCATCACGCTGTAATAAAAAATAGTAGCGAAACCACTCGTTTAAGAGTGGTCTTTGATGGATCGTCGAAGACGTCATCAGGCATTTCATTCAACGACATACAACATGTCGGGCCTGTCGTTCAAGACGACCTCTTTTCAATATTATTGCGATTTAGGCAGCATAAATATGTCGTAACGGCTGACGTGGAGAAGATGTACCGCCAGATTTTAGTTCAGCCTGAACAGCGCCATCTACAAATGATTTTATGGCGTGAGCGCGAAGATATACCTATTAAAATATTTAAACTAAATACGATTTCATATGGTACGTCTTCCGCGCTGTTCTTAAGTACAAGATGTTTAATTCAACTTGCTGATGAATGTTGCGATGCTAGGATTGCTAATATAATAAAGCACGATTTTTATATTGATGACGTCATTACTGGAAGTAGCTCAAGGGAGGACGTGTGCTATATAATTAATGCTATTACGGAAACTCTTAATTCAGCACACTTACCACTGCGTAAATTTCGAACAAATGTTGGTTCCGTCCTCCAGGACAAATCAAACTCACTGATACCAAAGGATTTAGATCTCAGTTCACAATCCAGTACATTGGGACTTAATTGGGATCCAAGTACAGACACCTTCAACTTTCCAGTGGACATACAATATTCCACAGTAGCCACGAAGCGATCAATTTTATCAAACTCGGCGAGGCTATTTGATCCTCTCGGGTTGTTAAGTTTATGCACTATTGTGCCTAAAATAATTCTTCAAAAATTATGGATATCCAAATTAGAATGGGACGATCCTATTCCAGCCGATATATCAAAGATGTGGGAAAATTTTGTATTAGGCCTAAAGAGTTTAGTTAAGTTTCGAATACCAAGATTTGTACTTGCCAGCGATCCAGATGCGATCGTGGAGATGCATACGTTTTGTGATGCGTCACAAGATGCATATTCAGCATGCGTTTACTTGCGCTCGATTAATAGCTTGGGTGAAGTAGAAATCAATTTACTCTGTGCAAAAACGAAGGTGGCTCCAGTACGAGCTCAAACTATACCACGCCTTGAATTGTGTGGTGCCTTATTGGCTGCACGCTTAAGCTCAAAGGTATTGGAAGCTCTACGCCTGACTATAAGAAATATATATTATTGGACTGATTCATCCGTCGTGCTGGGATGGATCCACTCCTCATCTCAGACTCTTAAGACATTTGTGTGTAACCGCGTCGCGCAAATTCAAGAATTAACAGCAAATGGATCCTGGAGGCATGTCCCAGGTGTCCAAAACCCAGCGGATTTAGCTTCGCGTGGGTTAAATCCATCACAAGTGGCTGATGCGAAGTTATGGTGGCATGGACCTTCCTTTTTAAAAGAAGATCCATCGGCATGGCCAGTGATAATTAAGCCATCAATCGAATTTCCTGAAATGAAAACTTACACAACTAAACCTAAAACTAAAACTCACACTATTACATCTACAACATGCACTTTATTTGCAAACACAACTTCTGATCACCTTGTCAACTTTGAGAAATTCTCAAAGTTCCCAATTTTACTACGAAGCATGGCCTATGCGTTACGATTTATCAATAACCTACGGCACTCAACAGCAAAGGTCACAGGCCATTTAACTACAGATGAACTTCAGTTGTCCTTACATCACTTAATCAAACAACATCAGAACGAATGTTTTAATGACGAGCTAGCCCTATTAAATAATAAAAAATGCTTACCTTCAAAATCAAGGCTTCTTTCACTTACACCATTTGTAGACGAGAGGGGTATCCTTAGGGTTGGCGGACGTATTCAAAACTCACCTGAAATATTCAGCAAGAAACATCCCGTTATATTAGACTCAAAAAACCATTTTACCAAACTTCTGTTCATTCATGAACATATAAAATTGTGTCATGGGGGTGCTCAGCTTCTGCTGACTAACGTGCGACAGCTATATTGGCCCATCACCGGACGGAGATTAGCCAGATCCACGGTTAATAATTGTAGGATATGTAGGATCTTAAGGAACAAATCAGTTATACCTATAATGGGAAACTTACCTTTAGCTCGTGTCAATCCTAGCTTCGCCTTTGAGGTAGCGGGTGTCGATTTTGCTGGCCCGTTCTCGACGCGTGACCGAAAGGGGCGCGGTTGCAGGATTATTAAAAGCTATTTGTGTATATTCGTTTGTTTTACAACCAAGGCACTTCATTTAGAAATTGCATCAGACTTGAGTACAGAGTCATTTAAAATGTGTTTACAACGTTTTATCTCACGCAGAGGAAAACCAAGCGTGATTCATTGCGACAATGGCCGAAATTTTGTGGGCGCGTGTAATGAATTTAAGAGATTTTTAGAAACTTTTGGTGAATCCATCTCGTCATATGCTGCCGGAGAATTCATCAATTTCAAATTCTCACCGGCTTATTCGCCTCATTTCAACGGACTTACTGAAGCAGGCGTCAAAGCTGCTAAACATCATTTGACTCGGATGATAGGGAATACTAACCTCACTTTTGAGGAATTAGCGACTTTATTT
The DNA here is from genome assembly GCA_945867215.1 of Epinotia demarniana. NCBI lineage: Eukaryota > Metazoa > Arthropoda > Insecta > Lepidoptera > Tortricidae > Epinotia > Epinotia demarniana. The sequence goes on along the minus strand of OX244284.1, from coordinate 1,123,519 downwards.
ACACAGGTTGAGGCAATATTAAACTCCCGACCATTAACTCCTCTATCAGCCGATCCTAACGACTTTTATCCTTTGTGTCCTGGGCACTTTCTGATCGGCAAGCCGCTCACTTCAATACCATCTCCTGCACTTATCGAAATAAACCCGAACCGTCTTAGCAGATATGAACAGATTGAACGAATCCGTCAACAGTTTTGGGAGAGATGGCGCACCGAATATCTCAATGAGCTGCAACAGCGAACAAAGTGGAGAGTTAATGAGGGACAACTATTTGAAGGTGATATGGTGGTAATCAAAGAGGCCAATTTACCACCGCTCAAATGGCGCATGGGGCGCATCCATCGACTTTATCCAGGACCCGATGGTATTGCACGCGTAGCAGATGTCAACACATCAAGGGGCATCATCCGACGTGCAATCACAAACCTCTGCCCGTTACCAAACGAGCATGCAGACAACTCGAAATCCCACGGTCTTCGAGGGGGGGAAGATGTCTAAGCCCACCCTTAACTACCTGGAGGGGAGAGGGGTCGGCGCGGCCGCGGGAGGAGGACACTACTTGTCACATCATCTTTAAAAAACCACCTTGTACGGCAACGATCAAGCGCTGCCTATTACATGAATTAAATCAAATTTCGATACTATATATACCTTTGTGGAAGCTGATTACACGTATATATTATTAACAACGTCTACTTATTGAAGAGCACCGAATTACCGAACACTCGTGTATTTACATCCGGAATCATAAATTTGGTGGCGAGGAATTGATGATGAAGACCACAGATGACTTATAGAATTCCTCAATTATGTACTTAAAAGTGCAAAAGTACGTCACAGGTTCTGATAAGATTCCGTTGAAATAGGAACTAATGAAGTGCCATTGGTGATGATCTTGGGGAATCGATGGAAGTCCTCAAATATTATCGGCTCACATACAGCAATTCGGTTTATTTCTATAGTAATCAACGCATTTGCTATCGGAAATCAGTTCATGTGGTAAATTGTAAAAAAATGTGGAAATATTCTCGTGGCTTGGTAGGTACTAAATTGAAGTTGGTTAAAACTTTGTTTTTAAAGTAAATTATTTAATCGGCACGTCAACGCAGAAGTTTTAAGAAGAAAAGTGCGTAAGACCGGCAGCCTTAACATCTTGCAGCCAGCGCTAAGTTTGAACCAGGTACGCGTTTTCCACCAGTTTCCCTTTTTGCCACTTCATTCCTGGCATTTCCCCTTGGCGTTTTCCCAGTTATACCCTAACCTAAAGGAAGGCGGAAGGCTAGGCGGGTCCGCTTTAAATCCGTACTAATACTATAAATGGGAAAGTGTATGTGTGTGTTTGTTTGTCCGTCTTTCACGGCAAAACGGAGCGTCGAATATCCGTGTTTTTTTTAAGTGGACATAGTTGAAGGGATGGAGAGTGACGTAGGATAGTTTTTATCCCCGAAATCATCCTCTAAAGGGGTGAAATGGGGGGGGGGGGGTGCTAAAAGCTTGTATGGAGCTGCGATATAAGCGAGTTAGTCGACGACGGAGTCGCGGCAGAAGCTAGTAAATAAATAAAATAAAAAATGTTTATTAAGTACCACAACTACCAGGAAAAAAAAAGAGTTAATAACGTTACCCAAAAACAGGTAAGCATGTGATTTCGTGGTATTGGTACCTAATCCCAAGATGTAGACACTAGTGTTACGAAAGCGACTGCCATCTGACCTTCCAACCGAGAGGGAAAATAGACCTTATTCGGATTAGACCGGTTTCCTCACGATGGTAAATATTCCGTACCTACATAAGTTCCGAAAGAGTAATTGCTACGAGCCGGGATTCGAACCCGCGACCGCCGCTTGACAGCCGCATGCCAGATCCTAAGGCTACTTACCTTAGCTTCATTATGCTGTGACTGTAGACTAATTATTGATATCGATACACTTGGGGTCTCCATTTACTCCCGCATAGATATTGATAAATTAACTAAAATTCAAAATGGCCGCCATAAAATTAAAGATGGCCGTCGGAGGAGTTGGTTCCTATCAAAAACTTAAAGCTATGGACCTAACAAGTACCTGAAAAAATTTGGTGCTGTTGTCCAGCGTGTCCACATTTTCGACAATTTGTTCGAACACTCTGCCCCACTATACTACTTAATATCAACCCCTGACCCCTCTGACCCCGGTATCTGACCCCTAATGCCCTATCTCTAGAACTTAAACATCCGATTGCGCAAAAACAGGGAAAATGCCAATCCATTCGCAATCAGCTCCATGATCTGCGTATATATACCGCCCTCACACGGTCGACCACACAACAACTCCTGTCTTCAACTTGGGAACTCACTACTCTTAGCTACTCCAAATCAAAATGGCCGCCATTAAGACTCTTCTAATTCTGCTCGTGATCGCGCTGGTCATGGCAAGCGCTGTCGCCGTACGCGTTGGGCCTTGTGACCAGGTCTGCAGCCGTACAGGGGCTGAACGGGACGAGTGCTGCCGTGCCCATGGCTTCAGCCGGGGCGGCTGCTCTAGAGGTCAGATGAACTGTTACTAGGTAACGCTGGCTTGGGGGTTCCAAGACGGCACAAGGAGCAGCCTGCTTCGTTTTCATCAGCATCGCTGAAGCCTGTCTTACGAGGACCCTAATTACTACGTGTCCTGGCATCTGTAGCTTTCTAAATTCAGGACATTCAGATTCCAAGATGACTGAACCACGCCCGCTGCAACTTCTTGCGACTGCGATCACCATCGGAAGAATCAGTCTTTTTTTTAATACAACGACGGCGGCTAAGTCGCGTAAGGCCCGCCAGATGGTAAGCGGACACCGCAGCCTATAGGTGCATGCAACTCCAAAGGAAAGGAAAAAGTTCCCTCGATCTCAACACAACGCATCCTCGGGAGCTCTGGCGACCTCGCTCACCTCCAGGAACACAACACTACTACAGAGCAAGTAGTAGTGTTGTTATGGCTGTGGTCTGCTGCAAGGCGAGGTACTTCCCCAGTTGGGCTGCTCATCATTCGAGCGGGATGACATTTTGCTGTGCCCTGCCTCACTTACTCGTACCTCACTTAGATCTGTGAAGATCTACAAGCGGATTTCAGGGCTAGCTTGCAGGGAGATTTCCGCTGCTAAGTTGAGAGCGGATCAAGGAAGCTAACTGAAGGCATCGCTTTGTGGCTTGCTTTGCTTCCAACATAGAAGATAACTTTCAAAGGGCGATTGTAACATCCAAGTGGTAAGTATGTACCTACACTACCTACTATTGATATTCCTCGAATAGTTAGTTGCTTCTAAATCCATCAGATATAATCCATGTGTCGACTTCTAGTGTCCGTTGTAACCCCTATTATACGCCAGTAGATATCTCATATAGACCAGGTACATAAGTATTCGTTTGATTTTTTTAATTTGCTTCTGATTCGGACTATCATGTTTAACATTGGTAGTATAGTATATTTGATACCTAATATGAAACTGTGATGTTATGAAATAAAATTTCTATTCGTGTCCAATTTAGTTTTGCCTCTTCCTTTACTATGATTAATTGATGATGATATGGACATTGAGAGGGAGCGTATATATGCTTGCACGCAGGTTTGCTCGATGTTCATACGAAGTTTTTAAAGCTTATACACAGTCTTTTTACTCGAGCAGACAGTGTGGGTTAAATATACCAAGCTAGCCTATAGCGCCCTGCGTGTCCTATACAGTAATGCGTTTAGAATGCTGCTGGGGCTGTCGAGGAGGTGTACCTAGTGCCTCGATCATGTTTGCCGAAGCCCGTGTCGACGGGTTCCGGGCGAACATGCGCAAAGAGATAGCCTCGCTTAGGCAGGCTGAGAGCAAGTGCCAACAGCATTCTACAAGCAATAGCGTCAAGAATGTCAAGATACAACTGTCCAATTTTATCTTTCTGTGTTGGGCAGACACAGGGCGTTGCCCAATTTAAGTATTTTTTAAAAAATTTACATTGTTTTTGCCTAGTTTTAAGTAAGTCGTCTGTTACTAACATACTTACTATGGATCAACCGGTCTGAAATAAAGATTTTTTTCTATTTTATTTTATTTTATTATTCCCACTTTCGTAATCTTCAATCTGGTAAGTGGCATAATGAACCTTTGGCAGACTACAACCAATCTTAAGCTAAGCTCCTGCAATTTCTTTACGTAGGTACCTAGGTAAGTTTAAACGAAATATAAAAATAAATAAGTAACTAATGTTGTCCATTTAAATAAGTACCTAACTAATGTTGTCCATTTAAATCTTTAGTTATCATAACAACATGCTATAGTTGGTTACTTATATACCTATTTGTTTTGCATGCCGTGTTTACCTCTAAGTACCTAATTGTGACACCCCTTTTAATGTATCGATGTTAATAATTGTCGTTGAACCTTAAAAAAGTTTCTGGAAAAAAAAAATTGGTACAAGCTTTTATTGCCGACTGTACTTTTCTGTATATCATCATCAACTACTCATTGAGACGATTCTAACGAGCCCACACTCAACGGGGTTACGTCGGTTCAGTACTGAATTCCCATGGGCCCCATGGCCACCTGTCTCCATCATCAGATCAGCTCGATGTTACCATAATATTGAAAAGTAATCCAAACTATACTTATACCCAAAATTTCAGTCAATCGGTCACCGGGAAGTGGGTCAAATGTAACTTGCAAGATTTGATTTGATTTTGTCTCTGCAGTTTAGACGTTTGTGACAGGAATGGAGACTATACATTAAAGTATTTTAATTTTTTAACCTGTTCTGTTCTACATGCGATTATTTCAAATGAAAGCAAAATGAAAATATTGCATCTTCCCTATTGTTTGTCAGTCACTTCACATCCCCCGGACGACAACTTGTGAGAAGCTTAAGAAAATTGTACCATGAAGCCTCGTAGACGTCAGAACGTTGCAGCTCGTTTGGTGGGCTACCACCGACAGTCTCCCAAATGCGTAAAAATAAAAGAACAGATCGTCATTTACTCTTGATTGATTTTATAGTTAGTTAATCCAATATATTGACGAAATATTTTTTTCCAAACAAAGTCCGTCCGCTGGTCACACGAACAAAATCTTTAAAAATTTGTCTGATGAGTGTATATTTACTACAACAAATGAATAAATCCGTCAGCTGGTTCTATCACGATGAAAAACTTGGCAGCTGATGCCCTGAAGTTTATAATAGAGCCAAACCGGTGCATCTATCGCATTTTAGACACACTACGGGACGCAGTCAGCAACACAAAACAATTAATAAGCTGACAAAAGACCTTGATATTGTCTGATTCAGCAGTAATATTCCTGTGAGGCAGAAATTGACAAGGAGTTTTAAGGCGCCGTAGGTTCATGGTCTTCTCTCCCTCCCACTTAGCATAAGCGTGAGCGAGATGGGAGTGCGTGCTCGGAAGCGCGGATATCATGTTTTTAATTGTTAATTTTTTGGCTGTTTAAATTAATAAAAAAGTAATCACGGAACTCTCTCAAACATGATATTACTGATTTTCAGAAGCCATTTTATTATTTTTAGCTTTTGTGTATAATTTGTTACGAATATTTTAAGTGGGTTTTAGACCGTTTTGGACCTATGTTCACCCATATTATTATAAACAGACGCATTATATTGTTTTATAAACTCTGTTCGCTTAACTTCGCTGAACCTACGCCGCCGCTTTAAGTTAATCATACTGTGTTGAGTGTTCCTTCCTACCCTTATGATGTTGGTATAAGTATATATATTATAGTTAAGTTAAATTAATTCATTAGTTTCAACATTTTGTAACCCCTAGTTAAGAAATCTCACTAATGGAGTGTAAAAATAGTGATCTCACAAATGTTTGATCCCATTGTGGATGCAAAGTTTCATGTCTTTTAAAATGTGAACTAAACTAGGTTTGTATGGAGACCCGAGCGTCCTAGCGGCAATAACGGCCCTTAAGAGAAATAAAACTTAGTAAACCACTATCAAGCATGTTTGTTGGACATCATAGTGAAACAAAAAATCTTTATTTAACCTTTATTTCATTCATCAAATAATAAAACCCAAGTACATACATTAGTGGTGTATTTTGTGTAAATATCACAAAATTTAAACATAAGCGTGCACTGCCTTTCTACAATTTGGACACATGATGCAAAGTTTAAATAAATTCTAGTCAGTTTAGATTGCGGATATGGATATCCGCGTACCCGACCAACGGGTATGTTGGTCACATTTACCAGATGTTATAATATTAATTAAGTCGCACATTGCGACAGAAAGTATGCGAATAATTTTATGAATGTGACCAACAAAACCTGCAGTGGCCGCTACACGAACCTACCAGTTACAATGTTACAAGTCTAAAGGCCATCACACAACTAGAAATTTGTTACAACAACTTATCAATTTGTCACAATAACGATAGCAAGTTGGTGTGACAATTTTACGTAGCGGGATGCGGCGGCAGTCTGTAATGCGCCTTACACGTTTTTGGGATTAGGGCGCCCAAACGCGGCACCTAGCGCTCCCGTCGCACTCAAGCGCTGATTCGAAAACCGTTGACAGCGCCCAAACGCGTTAAATAGCGCCCTGATTTTGCGCCGTGAGAACCTGATGTATCTGCAGTACTACTGATGTACTTGTGAAATTGTAACGAATACCGTTCCGCAGTCTAGGAGCAATACACAGTGCCGGTTTTAGCACTACCAGCGCCGCGGGCGAGATTTCTAGGGTGTCCCAACTCAATGAGCGAGAAATAAAAGGGCGCCGGCGCCCCTTCATGTCCGGCGCCCTGGGCGGTCGCCCCACCGCCCTACCCTGACGCCGCTATTAGTTGCAATACATCCTGCCACGAGAGCAGTACCCGCCCCTATAATAGTGGTGCGCGCGGCAGCATTCATCCTTCTCTGGCTGGGTACGCGGGCAGACCTGAGAAAGACATTGAGAGCTCTCACACACAATTAAAAGAAATCAAAAATATGAAACGTCAACGCTGACAAACTTGTCTTTGTATTCCATTTCAAGAGGTACGTCCCAGCAGAATGCCATCTTGCTCATATGTGGTACTTAAACTGCCATACGAAGTAGTGAAACCGTTGAAAGCGACAAGGTACGAAGGTGTTAAGATACTTATGATTTAGACTGTACAACTGATGGTCTGTGTGTAACTTGGGTACATTTTTTCATTACTTAGGGTGGTACCTAATCCACGTGTCTAATTTCTGTAGCCAATCGGTGATCAAATTTTTTGTAGGTACCTACCCAGTTACTCATCATATATTTGATTAACTCGTCCAATTTCTTTGATGAAATGTGTTGTGGTAATCCCCCTTAGAAAAACTTTCTTTAAACTTAATTTTCTTATTCAGAAACAGTAATTTTTTGAGAATGTTAGCCTTGACCTTCCAGCTGTACCTAAACAGTCTAGTTTCTGAAGAAAAAAACTATGAAATGAAAATTCTGCTAAGTAATAAAGTGACATGTGTGTCGACGAAATAATGGGAAAGGAAACCCATAAGTAGTCAAAAATGAGGAGTTAGGTATAATTACCTCGTCACAAGGGTACACGCGAGTAGCACACTCGGCCACACTGGCGAGCACCAGCGCTCCCACCATCAGGACCAACAGAGTCTTCAGGGCGGCCATCTTGGATTAAACGATTGGTTTGATCGTCAACTGTGAAGACGCAGCCCCGACAACAGTTTATATAACGCTTTGTTATCGGTGTCTTCAAAATACCAGAAGTAAGGCTTGCAACGGAAGTTCGATAAGGCAGCCAACATTTTATCAGCGCACACGCCGGGTCTGAATCAGGGTCACTTACACGGTTTGAGGGTTGGGGTCGGCAGCACCAAGAACTTAGGCTTATTGGGGCATCTAACACTTGCACACATACAGACTGATATAGTACGGATTATTGTTCTAGACCGAATTCACCTCTTTGTGCCTAGTAAATAAAGCGATTGGCTTTCATTGTTAAGTGGTAAACAAAAGCGATTGTCTTTTATTTTCAAGTGTAACCGCTAATTGATACTGTAAAATAAATGTAGTGAACATCAACACTTTTAGGTCTAAGGAAAGAGGTAAAAAATACTACTGAGGAATGTAGACCATTTTGCATTAAGTAATAATTATATTTTAAACAATAAACTACTATTAATATTCGAGTACCTACCTAAAGTATTAATTTAACATGGCCTATTCATTTTTAAGCGCTTGTAGCACGTGGCTATTGTGGTGTTGTATTCTGCATGTCTGTCATGGGTCGGCCGCGACATACTCTCGGTTTTTTTCGCACACCTCTTAGAACAAGAGGTGTGCGAAAAAAACCAGAACCAGAGTGTTCTAATAAGACAGAGACGGATAATGCGATGCGAGAAAATCGAGAGAGCTCGCGCGCCTTTGCGTGAAAGCGGTGCTGGTAAGGTCGCCAGGCAGCCTAGCACCACTGACGTCACGCCGCGACGCGAGTTGATAAATATCTACCCTCCTTTTTCTAATTTGCACGGTGCGAGTGAGACAGGAGATGCTCAGTCGCGCGCGATGCGACTAAGCAGCGAGTTGTGTTAGACGTTCTGAGCTTCCGAACATGTGTTGAGTTGAGAGTGAGCTCGCGGTCGTCTCTAGCTACCAACACAGCGAATGCCCAAACCAATAAAGGGTCTGCAACGTGGTTGTTATTCTTCTGGAAGCGCAAGCGTCCGTACTCTACGGTGTCTGCTTATATACCATCAGGTAAACCGTATGCTTGTTTGCTACCGTCGTATTATAAAAATTTATGTTTGAATTAGAATACATCGGGTGCAACCCAAAAACAATATAAATAATATTAATTTCTCGATGCGCAAATCTGACTCGCACTTGCCCCGTGTTTTGTTTTTCCTGCTGGCTGCCGAACTTGTTATGATAAGATTCGTTGCGCAGGCGCAGGACTGGTTTGAGGTCGATAACAAAAAATTTGCCACCTTTCGAATACCTAGCAATTCTGTAAAATACATTTAAAAATTTGACAATGTAGGTACCTACCCTGAATAAATTGCATCATTTACTAGGATGCCATTTTCACTTGGAGCAAATTACCATGCACCTACGGGTATTTGTTATTATTTTTATAGTTTTTTTTATTTGGGCTTGCTTTTTAGGATTTTGCTCTACAAGTATTCAAAAAGTGGATCGATTAGCAGTCGGAGTGTAGCAAAGGGGGTTAAGCATATGTTCGGGTCTGGCGCTTCGCCGGCCGCTCCTCTGTGGCACGCTCGCTTCGGTTGCTCGGCTCGCGCGCTATAGGGTCGCAGTTCTACCTATCACTGATTTAAAAACTACAGCATTTTGGCCTGTCTGAAAATGTATTAAGTTTTATATCTTCGTATCTCAGCAATAGGACACAAACAGTTGTTGTAAATGGAACCCAGTCTAGTGGAGCTGCAGTATCGTTAATAGTAGTGCCTCAGGGTGTGAAATAGTACCCTGTAGGTTTTGATTCTCTTGCGAGTTTCGAAAATTTGGGGCATAAACGGTTGTAGTTTTTGATTGCGTTGGCTTAGAAGTTTGATTTTTTCACAGCTAAAAGGGACAGCAGACCTACTTGAGAAATTTATATCAAATACTCAGGTCTATTGTCCCTTGGAGCTGTGAAAAATGAAACTTAAAAGCCAACGCAATCAAAAGATACAGTCGTTTATGCTGCACATTTTAGTTTTTCGACACTTGCAAAACCTACGGGGTACTTCCCGTAAAGGAAAAATTACGAAAAGTAGACATTTTTAGTAAAATCATACAAAAAAAGATTTTTTTAAATTTTAAACTTAATAAGTAACTTTTTCCTCGTAAATGTGTGGAGGTATGTCAAATACAGGGCTATAGAACCTTTCAGATGTAGCAAATCCAAACTTTTATGTCAACGCAATCAAAAGAAATAGCAATTTAAGTCGCACATTTTGAAACTGAGTACTCGTAAGAAACTCAAAACCTAGAGAGTACTTCCCGTTAACATCGATACTTGAAACTTGGCACGAAGAAACTTCATATAGCACAGACAAAGGAAAAATTACGAAAAGTAGAGATTTTTAGTAAAATCATACAAAAATTTACTATCTTTTTCCTCGTAATCTTAAGGGTATCAAAACCTAAAGAAATGAAATGAAAATTATTTTGATGTAAAATTATTTATTCGTAACAAACAAATACAAACACTATTTAATTACTTAATAACTATTTATTTGTTAGGAAATGGTCCCGCCTCCGCATAATGCTCACGAGCCAGCGCTGGTCTTCCGGCGAGACCATTTTCAGTACATTTAACGTTCTCTGCTGTATGTGCGATACGGCCTTAAATTAAAACTGAACGCAGCCGCTGCGCTTGCGTCAAACAGCAGCGCCATCTGGCTGCGAGTGTGAAATTAATATTTTTCACCTTACGCATGGTCGTACGTACCAGCGTTCTTTACAGCAAGTTTATATCTTAAAACAATAGAAAACCCGAAGATACAACAGATAAATAAGGATATTATAAAACTGTGTTTGGTTAAATCCAGAAAAAATAAACAAACAAATTGATATGATGAACATTTTAACACTATAAAAAAGAAGAAGACAGAAGTGCGACTTCATGTGCGAACAATTGTGCATTGTACACAAACACAATGATGTAAAGGTACAGTCACCAGCAATAAGATCTGCCACAACATAGCACGCACAAATATCTGACACGACTCTATGTCTAATGCCATAAGGACGTGTCAGATATTTTTGCCGGCTTTGTTTCGGCAGATATTAATGCCGGTGACTGTACTTCCCGTGAACTCGGTTTAAGCTGATACAACAGCAATTTAAGTAATCCGCTTATTTTGGCGTTCGCAACTACTCGCAAGGGAATCAAAGCCTAAAGGATGATTACTAAATTGATAAAGTGACCCTGATTAAATTGAATACTCCCCCAGCTTTCCACAATTCAATTTTCATTTATCACTTATACTCGGAAACCTAATTCAAGACCAAAAAAACTACGACAGATATCTCACTGCCATTAAGTGTCAAAGTCACTTATGTCATTGTCAATCGAACATGTCAGATGTAGCCAACCTTTTTGCATTGATCATCAATTCATAGTAGGTAAATATTCGTGGATATGGCCAACATTTTCAATGTAAAAAAAGTTACATTCAACAATACGCATTATTAAAAAGTAATTATTTTTTCTACCTGATATCGTACAAAAACAATTACAATATCCCAAAACAAAAAAACTTGTTAAAAATTTTATGAATGTATTCAGTTATAAAATGACAGATTGACAATAACTAATCTATGGGGTCATGGCTGGTGGGGTCTACAGATTATATGATTTCACCACAGTTTGTCAGTACAACGGTTACCTATATAAATCACTAAATTTTTTTGTCCTATTTTCATTTCGGCATATACTATTCGACAAATTTCGTTTGCCATTTTTTTTCGTTTGTCCGACACTTTAGTTCGCGACGTTTACGGCTGGTCATTTTATGGTTTAGCTTTAGTAATTGTTTGACAAATCCATGATTCCCAATTATTAGTATACCCGCAATATCGTTATACCGACGTAACGATTCGGTTGATAATCTGCTCGTATTTTATCAAATCGGCTTTATTATATTTGACATAATATTATTGTTTATACGGAGCACACATATGTTACTAATTCATATGTTTGTTTATGATAATTTACTTTAAAAACAAAGTTTTAACCGACTTCAATTTAGTACTCCGCCAAGCCACGAGCACATTTCCTATTTTTTACAATTTACCACATGAACTGATTTCCGATAGCAAATGCGTTGATTACTATAGAAAAAAACCGAATCGTTGTATGTGGGCCGATAATATTTGAGGACTTCCATCGATTCCCCAAGATCATCACCAATGGCACTTCATTAGTTCCTATTTCAACGGAATCTTATCAGAACCTGTGACGTACTTTTGCACTTTTAAGTACATAATTGAGGAATTCGATAAGTCATCTGTGGTCTTCATCATCAATTCCTCGCCACCAAATTTATGATTCCGGATGTAAATACACGAGTTTTAAGAGAAAATACCAAAATCACTACACGCGTGCCTTATAAAATTGAGGAGTCTCCTCAATTCCTCATGGATCCCATCATCTAACTGAATTTTGAAAAAAATGGGACCCACCTGGAAGTATTTACATACAAACAAAAAAAAAATTTTCCGAATCGGTTCATCAATGACGGAGTTCTGAGGTAACAAACATTGAAAAAAAAAAAAAAAAAAAAATACAACCGAATTGAGAACCTCCTCCTTTTTTTTGAAGTCGGTTAAAAATGGTTGTTACCCTATGCATTTTCAATATTAAAAACATTAGCAAAAAGTTGAAAATTAAACTTAGGTTATCCTCCTAAAGCTGTATTTATGGTAAATTATGTATATGTCGGCGGGCGATTGTAAAATTCGCCAGATCACGAAATTCCAAGGCATATCGCAAATGTAAATGAAAAAAAAAGGAGTGCGGACTGATAATCTCCAGCGAGTCGACGCCACCCCGCTGCGCGAGGTGTCTATTTCTGGTCTGAGGGGCACAAGTGAACCCTAACCTAACCGACCTAAGACAGAGTTCGCTTATATGACAAGCCATTTTTGTCCGCCCTGATTATTGGCTCCCAACAAATACGGCCGCCATCGCATACGCAGCGCCACCAGTGGCCAAGAAAGAAACAACTTTTCGATGTGACTGGTATAGAGCTAGGAATATCGACGAATGCGTTGTTCTCATCGATCTAAACGATAAAAACTAAAAACGATATGCAAACTGCAGACTGAGCTACTAGAGTCGCAACAAGAAATTAAAAATCTTAGTCAATTAATTAATGGACTTGAGCAAGAATTACTAAACTGTAAAACCTCATATTCACAATTACACTCCACGGTGACAAACATACAGCCGACGACAGAGTGTCTCCAGCCGTGTTCTCAGACTTCCAAATCTCCAAGTTCTTCTCTCACATTTAACACTAGCCACGACCTCGCCAGCGAGTCTACTAAGGAGAAACAAAGAGACACACCGACGACGCCGGAAATAGCTACTCGCGAGGCACGAAAAAACGCATCCGAACCGCCGAAATTATGTGTCATAAGTACTAACAATACAAGTTTACAAAAAATCACCAACCGATATCTCAATGGCTGTCTTCACTATCGCATGACAGGCGGTGGGGTCGAACAATTATTCAGTGAGTTACAAGGAAAACTACAAAATTTTACCTTAGATGACTTCTGTATTATCTATATTGGCGAAAAAGATTATACTGTAACATCTAATTGTGTTCAGCAAATTGTGTTTATAAGAGAACAACTCCAAAAAGTACAGCATACCAATGTTATAATATGCCTTCCTACTTTTAAACTTAGTCATAAGTCAGCTTTATATAACAAAAGAGTAGAATATTTTAATTATCAACTGTACCTAGACAATACACAATACGAATATGCTTACATTCTAGATTCAAACAAAAATCTATCGTACACAAACTATATGTTTTTGCGAAGCGCAGGTACGATTAATAACAGAGGACTTAACATAATATTTAAGAATGTCCTAGATCTCATACATATAATAAGTGATTCAAACTCATCATCATCATGCTGCAATGTAATAAGTGAAATGTCTACATTTGATATGAAGCAACCCGCACAGCATTCCTTTCGATGCAAACTCTTCATTTAATATTATGCATCAAAACATTGCAGGCGCGCTCGGAAAACTGTATGTTATTGAGCTGTCATTGCAAACCTTAGCTAATAATAATAATAATCGCATAAGTGCTTTATGTCTATCTGAACATTTTATAAAACTAAAAAATGAGTGCAATTTGATACTTAATGGTTTCAAAATGGCAGCTTGTTATTGTCGTAAAAAGATAAGTAGAGGCGGGACGTGTATTCTACTTCGGGACGATATAGAATCCAACCCTTTGCTGTGGATTAAAGACATATGTTCTGAAAAGGTCTTTGAGTGTTGTGGTGTTAATATACCGTCATATAATATTACAATTATATGTATCTATCGAATACCAGGCGCAGATTTAGATTCGTTTTCTGAAAAACTTCACAAGTTATTACATACTCTTACAAAATCGCAAAAACATTCTAGACGTATAATTATATGCGGTGACTACAATATAGATCGTTTGAATACCAATACTATAAATACAGAATTCGAGCGAATACTGCAAAGTTATAATTTCAAACTACAAATTAATGAACCAACACGCGTCACAAGTACCTCCAAGACATGCATCGACAATATTGCTACTAACATTAAAGCTGCAGTTAAGTGCAATGTACACAACTTGTGCCTCTCAGACCACAAAGCACAAACAATATCAGTCCCAGTCAAGTGCCTACATTCCGTGACATACTGGTACGAATGCAAAAGAGACTTCAATATGGAACATCGTAAAAAGTTCCAGCATGCTATACAAAGCTTATCATTTTCCGATATAATGTCGTGCAGTAATACTAACAGTGCCTTCAATGATTTCCACGACATAGTTAATCTATTTTTTAACCTGTGCTTTCCTATTAAAAAAGTGAGAATTAATGCAATTTGTAAACCAAAATGGATTACTGTAGGATTAAAAAAAGCTTTAAAGACAAAACGAAAGCTATACTTTAAATGCATTCATTCATCTAAATATATTCACAAAGCAAACTATAAGAAATACTCAGCTCTGCTAAAAAAATGCATAAAGAAGTCACATAGGATACAGAACCACAATCATATATATAAGGCAGATAATGTGACGAAAGCAACGTGGTCAATTATAAACAGTCACATAGGGAAGCGTCAACCGAGCCATTTCACTGACAATATGATTTTCGACAGCCAAAAAATTACTGATGCAAATGAAATGGCAAATAGACTAAATTATCAATTCACTACTATAACAGACAACATACATAGTAACAAAAGTAAATACCAATATAAATTGTATTTACTTTTGTTACTATGTATGTTGAATATCTTAGACTCAACGATATACTTACACCCGACATGCCCGGCTGAGGTTGCAAGAGTAATCATGACGTTAAAAAACTCTAAAGCAGTTGGTTATGACGAACTACCCACGTCAATTATAAAAGAAAACTCTTCAGTGTTTGCTTTTGTACTAAGTCACTTGATAAACTTGTCTATGGCTGCAGGCGTTTTTCCTGACAAACTTAAGCTCACAATTATTAAACCTTTATTAAAAAAAGGGGACATTACCGATCCATTAAATTATAGGCCCATAGCGCTCATTCCAGTGTTATCAAAAGTTTTTGAAAAGATTCTTCATAAGAGAATGTCCGTTTTTTTAGAAATATATAATATTTTATCCAAAGATCAATTTGGTTTTCGTAAAAATAAATCTACAACATTAGCTGTACTGGATCTTATGAAAGATGTTTTGAATTGTAGAAATAATAGAATACCTGTCACCGGCATTTTTATGGACATGTCAAAGGCTTTTGACAGAGTAGATCATGCCATCTTGTTAACAAAACTATACCACTATGGTATCAGAGGGAACTGTTATGAATGGATAAGAACCTATTTAAACCAGCGTGTGCAATGTACAGAAATACCGAGATATGACGATGCCACAAAAACGCTAATAAAATATAGATCTGATTATATTAATGCTACAACTGGAGTCCCTCAAGGCAGTGTCCTTGGGCCATTACTTTTTCTCGTTTATATCAACGATTTGCCATCTCTGACTAACCACAAGATGACGCTTTTTGCCGATGACTGCTCGATAGTAGTACAGGAGAAAGACACCGTAAATTACGAAAATGCCATAAATCAAGTCTTTGAGGATGTAAACCTTTGGCTGCTAAATAATAATTTGAAAGTCAACCTCCTTAAGACAAAATTTATGGAATTTTATGCACCACAGGGGAGACCAAGAAATATTAATATAAACTATGATGGTCATACAATCGAATGTGTGTCATCAATTCGCTTCTTGGGTATTATTTTAGATTGTCACACAAATTGGAAAGACCATACTGAAATGCTTATAGATAAATTGAACAGGTTTATATTTGCCTTGCGAAGGCTGTCTCAAATGTCTTCACAAAAAACTGCCCTATTAGCATTCAATGGTCACGTAATGTCTAATTTGCGTTATGGCTTAATACTTTGGGGTAACTGCAGTAATATGCAAAAAGTATTTGTGCTCCAAAAGAAATGTATACGGGCTATATGTGGTGTGCATCAAACAGAACCCTGTCGACCTCTTTTCCATGAGTTGAAAGTCATGACGTTACCATCATTATATATATATGAGATAGGTCTATTTGTCAAATACAATATAGGCTTATTTAAAAATAAGTTTATCAATTACGAAACGGCACCGACCTATGCTATCCTTTTCAATCAAAGACAGCTTTCCTTGGGAATAGCGTTTTATGTATGTCTGTAAAAATATATAATCATTTACCCGCAGAAATAAGGAACTCGGACATGCCTGAATTTAAATACAAACTACATAAATTTTGCTTAGATAAATGTTATTATAAAATTAATGAATATTTGACATCCGTAAAATAATAAATAATTTTATGTAATACTTAGTAATAATGTAAATCTTAGGTAGAAATTGACATTTGTAAATGAATAAAAAATTCTTTGTAATAGTAATATTGTAAATCTTAAGAAGAAATGAAATCATAATGTGTATCCGATTATGATATTATTGTATAATTTAACTTAGCTTCAATTTGGAAATTTGCATGCTTCTTCAAGTGAAATGTACGCATCCAAAATTATTGTCCACCTATGTTCATCACTACATTTGTGCAAATAAACATATCTTTATCTTTATCTGCCGTATTGTTTATCAGGCACATCGTGATAAGCCTGGCCAACTTTTAGGCATATCATGAAATGGCGGCGTTTCAAGTTATTTCTTCGGACCTGACCCATACTTATACAGTACATATGTAAGCATTAGGTAGTAAAAAAGTGTTCGGTTCTGGCGCTTCGGTGGCCGCTGCCGCGGCGCGCTCGCTACACTCGCTCGGCTCGCGCGCTGTAGGGTCGCAGATCACCTGACACTCCTCCTCACTTCGCTCGTCGTCGTACCTACACCGACCTGCGTTAGAGTCTCAGTAAAACTACTTTTGAATTTCCCTCAAAATTAACATTTGGCTAAACGTATGAATAAATGCGGAAAGTAATGATGGATAAGTAAAAAATTGGCTGTGAAACAAAAGTTGTAACAAGCCAAAGCCCTAATGACTGTAGCGGTAAAAGTTTTTCGGACAACTGAAACATTTGGATAACATCAAATGGTTAATGAAAAGAGTAATGAATTGTATATTCGGAGAACTCATACTAATACGAAAAGTTTTCGGACAAACGATATTCGGTCAATACATTTTAGTGATTGCGATAGGTAACCCAGTACAACATGTCGAAGTCATAATTGGGTGTGTCGTATAGATGTAACAATCCAACCACATGTGCATCGAATAGCTAAACGCATGGCATTATATTTAAATTACATCTAACGTTGTTCACGACCATTGTTTATAAATCCTACCAAATGTTATGAATACCTGAAGTATTACAAGTGCAACAACAGTTTTTCTACCAAAAATCTTCGATGGTTAAATATTTAACAGGGCATCTTGTATTCTTGTTAATAAGTTGAATTAACTTGTTTATTTAAATCGTAGGTTTAAAACTATCAATTAATAAATTTTCTTGGTGCGGCCTTTTAAAAAGTGAAAATATACCACCGTAGACATATTTTATTTTAGTGGCAACCCACGTTGGTCTTGAATTAGGTTTTCGAGTTACAGTAATGAACGTACTACAACTTTTGCTTGTTATAGGTTTGTACGGAACCCTCGGTGCGCGAGTCCGACCCGCACTTGGCCGGTTTTTTTCCTTTTGTGGTACAGAACCCTACAAAATACAACCAAATCGAGAACCTCCTCCTGTTTTTTGAAGTCAGTTAATACTGTTAACCATAATTTTAATAAACGAACCATAAATAAAATAGCAACCAAAAAGTTTCGTGTTCGTAAAGTAGACAAGTCTTTTTCGGCTCAATGTATCCACTTTTATAATAAATGACCTAATTAAATTTTGGCTCTACCCTTTCCAGCTCTTAAAAATTACTTGACAATAAGTTTCTGTCAAAAAAAACATTTTTGGTACAAGCTTTTATTGCCGACTGTACTTTTCTGTATACCATCATCAATCTACACATTGAGACGTTTCTAACGAGCCCAACGCATTATGATGTTTTTTTTTATTTGTATTCATATTCAGTTTGACTTATTTAAAGTAAGTTTAGAACTACCATTGTAATAAGCTTTTACAGTACATATGGTGCTACTTTCCCGCACTAGTGCGGAAAAGAGCACCTTTCGTGCATATGTCGAAACTTTAAATAGCCATATGTACACTAAAACGTTGTACGATATATGTGCGAATAGGTAATTCGCAACCCGTGTCGATTTAAAACACTCCCTTCGGTCGTGTTTTAATTTATCCACTCGTTGCGAATTTCCTATTTTCGGCACTTGTATAGTAAATAACTTTTTTTTGGCAAATAATGACTGACTGCCCACTGCACAAGCCGGAGCTATCGTATGAGTAAATAACGTTTGGAACGAAAAAAAAAATACGGGCCTTTTTGATTGAAGAGAAAAGTTTTTCGAATAATTTTCGCTAAATGAATAAACCATGCATATTGTTAATACTGAACTTGGCTCCCATTTTCACATTTATGGTTTTTGGGATTATTGATATTTTACGTCCCTTAGTTTCTTTATTCATTGATGGAACCCCGTAAATATACGAACACAGACTGCTGCAGTCAAATCCTTTTGGCTTCGCCGTAGTCGGGAAAAATGAGGGATGTGAATAAACTTAAGAGTCCCCTGCTCGGTCGACTCATGTTGACTCCCCGTACAAACATTTGGCTCTCATTTTAAAACGGCAAGCTGGAATAACATGACGCTTTTTATACACAACTAGCTGGTACCGTCTTAGAAAAAATATTGCTATTAAATTTTTGTAGGCGGAACCTTATTATTCGCCGACCCAAACAAAGTTCTACCATTTTTAGGGATGATTTCCGAGATAAAAACAATCCTTTATTCTTCCAAGGATCTCAAATTAGCTATACGGAAAATTTCATCTAAATCTGTTCAGGAATTAAGCGTAAAAGGTAACAGTGCGATGAGTTCATTCTTTTAAATTACTAAATTCAACAAAGGATTCTGCTTAAAATGTATAAATTGTATTATGGTATGTTTTAAAATGTATTATGGTATACATTTAAAATATCTATCGTATTCTACACATTCTACACTAAACGGTATTAACGATATACATATGTTATCCTTATTAACGCCTTTAGGGGATGAATTTCGGAAATCGCCGTAGGTACTCAGCATGTTTGACTATATAAAAGGACTCATATCATGTTTTCCATATCTTTAAATATATTTCTGGATAGATCTACATATTATAAAAAAACCTGCTGTCCTGCTTTCATATTTCTAGCCACAGTTTATCATTAAAAATTACGCATTACTTATTTGAACTTTCAACCCCTATCTTAACCCCATCAAGGGATGAATTAGAAAAAAACCCTTATTAATGGTTTCGACTGGTCATTAGGAGCTTGTGACCGATTTTCTAAGCGCGTTACTTTAAAAACGATATGTTTCCCATACAAACTTTCAACTCTTTTTTAACCCCCTTAGGGGAAGAAATTTAATAACAATGCTAAATTATTTGTTTTGCTTTTTAGTAAGAAACCTTCATACAAAGACTCAAGTCTATAACTTTCAAAATGAACGATTTCCATACAACGGTTCGACCCCTATTTCACCCCCTTAAGGGTTGAATTTCGAAAAATCCTTTCTTAGTACACGTCCACGTACTGTAAAGAATACGAGTATATGTTCCAAATGTCATGCTTATAACTTTAGCGGTTTCGGAAATCACACATTACTTATGTAACTTTCAACCCCTATCTTAACCCCTTCAAGTAATGAATTAGAAGAAAATCCCTTATCAATGTTTTTGACTGCACATTAGGAGCTTGTGATCGAAGTTTTAAATGGCTAACTATAAAAAGGACATGGTTCCCATGCGAACTTTCAACTCTTTTTTAAAAGTAGTAAAAGTAATCTCATATCTTTAGCGGTTTAGGCTGTGCGCTGTCTGTCAATAGATTAGTAACGCAAGAGTTTTATATGCATAGATGAGATACGCAATATCTAGGTCGGAAAAAATCTGTTACTATAAATTATAATAAAATTATTAAAATCTTTTAGTACAAATAAATGCGCCTCGAGAGTTTGTATGAATAAACTTCTCGCTCTATTTATTTTGTATTTTAAATTATAGCAACGGAAACTAGTCTCCGAACTAGATATGAAGCATCCCTTTGTGGATGCAGTTTCATGTCTTTTTAAAATGACATTCAAAGAAAGTACCTTAGTAAACCACTATAAAACATGTTTGGACATCATAGTGAAACAAAAAAATCTTTATTTAACCTTTATTTCATTCATCAAATAATAAAACCCAAGTACATACGATGGTGTATTTTATGTCAATATCACTAAATTTAAACACGTTACGTTACGCGTGCACTGTCTGTGTACAATTTGGAAACATGATGCAAAGTTTAAATAATTTCCAGTTAGTTTAGATAGCGGATACGGATATCCGCGTACCCGACCAACGGGTATGTTGGTCACATTTACCAGATGTTATAATATTAATTAAGTCACACAATGCGACAGAAAGCGTGCGAATAATTTTATGAATGTGACCAACAAAACCTGCAGTGGCCGCTACACGAACCTACCAGTTACAATGTTACAAGTCTAAAGGCCATCACACAACTAGAAATTTGTTACAACAACTTATCAATTTGTCACAATAACGATAGCAAGTTGGTGTGACAATTTTACGTAGCGGGATGCGGCGGCAGTCTGTAATGCGCCTTACACGTTTTTGGGATTAGGGCGCCCAAAAGCGGCACCTAGCGCTTCCGTCGCACTCAAGCGCTGATTCGAAAACCGTTGACAGCGGCCAACGCGTTAAAAGGCGCTACGCGCCCTGATTTTGCGCCGTGAGAACCTGATGTATCTGCAGTACTACTGATGTACTTGTGAAATTGTAACGAATACCGTTCCGGAGTCTAGGAGCAATACACAGTGCCGGTTTTAGCACTACCAGCGCCGCGGGCGAGATTTCTAGGGTGTCCCAACTCAATGAGCGAGAAATAAAGGGGCGCCGGCGCCCCTTCATGTCCGACTCCCTGGGCGGTCGTCCCACCGCCCTACCCTGACGCCGCTATTAGTTGCAATACATCCTGCCACGAGAGCAGTACCCGCCCCTATAAAAGTGGTGCGCGCGGCAGCATTCATCCTTCTCTGGCTGTGTACGCGGGCAGACCTGAGAAAGACATTGAGAGCTCTCATACACAATAAAAAAAAACAAAAATATGAAACGTCAACGCTGACAAACTTGTCTTTGTATTCCATTTCAAGAGGTACGTCCCAGCAGAATGCCATCTTGCTCATATGTGGTACTTAAACTGCCATACGAAGTAGTGAAACCGTTGAAAGCGACAAGGTACGAAGGTGTTCAGATACTTATGATTTAGACTGTTCAACTGATGGTGTGTGTTTAACTTGGGTACATTTTTCATTACTTAGGGTGGTATCTAATCCACGTATCCAATTTTTGTATCCAGTCGTCCAATTTCTTTGATGAAATGTGTTGTGGTAATCCCCCTTAGAAAAACTTTCTTTAAACTTAATTTTTTTATTCAGAAACAGTAATTGTTTGAGAATTTTAGCCTTGACCTGCAAGCTGTATCTATAAAGTCTAGTTTCTGAAGAAAAAAACTATGAAATGAAAATTCTGCTAAGTAATAAAGTGACATGTGTGTCGACGAAATAATGGGAAAGGAAACCCATAAGGTACTCAAAAATTAGTAGTAGGTATAATTACCTCATCACAAGGGTACACGCGAGTAGCACAGTCGGCCACACTGGCGAGCACCAGCGCTCCCACCATCAGGACCAACAGAGTCTTCAGGGCGGCCATCTTGGATTTAACGATTGGTTTGATCGTCAACTGTGAAGATGCTGGCGCGACAACGGTTTATATAACGCTTTGTTATCGGTGTCTTCAAAATACCGGTTAATTATTGGATAAATGAAGTAAGGCTTGCAACGGAAGTTCGATAAGGCAGCCAAAATTTTATCAGCGCACACGCCGGGTCTGAATCGGGGTCACTTACACGGTTTGAGGGTTGGGGTCGGCAGCAATTGGGGCATCAAACACTTACGCACATACAGACTGATATAGTACGGATTATTGTTCTAGACCGAATTCACCTCTTTGTGCCTAGTAAATAAAGCGATTGGCTTTCATTGTTAAGTGGTAAACAAAAGCGATTGTCTTTTATTTTCAAGTGTAACCGCTAATTGATACTGTAAAATAAATGTAGTGAACATCAACACTTTTATGTCTAAGGAAAGAAGTAAAACATACTACTTAGGAATGTAGACCATTTTGCATTAAGTAATACTTATATTTTAAACAATAAACTACTATTAATATTCGAGTACCTAC
Organism: Epinotia demarniana; assembly: GCA_945867215.1. Lineage (NCBI taxonomy): Eukaryota > Metazoa > Arthropoda > Insecta > Lepidoptera > Tortricidae > Epinotia > Epinotia demarniana. The sequence continues at coordinate 1,100,885 of OX244284.1, read as the reverse complement.
CTAAAGTATTAATTAAACATGGCCTATTAATTTTTAAGCGCTTGTGGCACGTGGCTATTGTGGCTAAGCAATTGCTTTGTTGAACCGATGGGTCTCAAGATAAGATCCGATTTAGAAAAGGAATCCCTCGGTCCTATAAATGAAATTCGGCACACACATAGAAAACCGTCCAAGCTCTCATACAAACATTTTACAGACTTTAACGGACTAAACTTACGATCACCGACCACAGGTATCGTCATTATTTTCAGCCTGTAATCGCCCACTCAGATTCAGATTCAGATCATTTATTCATAAATAGTATAAACATATTTATAGGTCACATTTTAAATAGGTACGTCGAGGTCAAAGATATCTTTACAATTGAGTGTTACAAAAATACCTTTACATTTAAATGACAAAAACATACTTACAACGCACATGACGGTTTCATCTTTTCACTTAATGCTCCAAAGTTCTGTTTACCATCTGTCTTCCATAAAAACATTTTCACACATTGTGACATAATAGGTTTACATTGCATGTTACAAAATAAGTTTTCCTGTCAATGTGCCCTAAATATGTTTACATTAGCAAAGGCACTTGAAACCTATTGCTACATAAATATCTTTACAGGTTGATTGAAAGGTTCTTAATTTGAATATTGACATTGAATTGTCATATTCAGTTCTCCCTTAATTTCTTGATTTGAGTCTTATATTTGTTATCAATTTCGGCTCTTTAACCGACTTAAAAAACAGAGGAATTTATTAGTCGTTTTTATATAAGCTCTTATAGTTTTGCCATGTCTGACAGTCTGTCTTTTGGCGGGTTCTTTATACAGGCTGTATGTACCAAAAATGGGGTGTGAAACCGATCAAGGGCATAACCCTTTCGGCCACTTTCGAAACCAAATTTTCGAAACTAGTAGGAAAACGGAATCATTCGTCTTGTTTGGAAACCAGGTTTCCTAAAAATAAATCACAGTCTGTTTTAGAAACTTCTACCGAATACGGAATGTAAAATCTGCTTTCGAAGGGCAAACAGACGAGAAATAGTCCGTCGACATCGCTAACGTAAAGATAAAACGACGAAAAATGATGTAGGCGTGCCTACATCATTTACTCTTGTACCTTACATCAAAAAAGTTGATATTTTTGAGGTTTCGAAAGCAGATTTAACATTCCGTATTCGGTAGGAGTTTTTTAAACAGACTGTGATTTATTTTTAGGAAACCTGGTTTCCCAACAAGTCGAATGATTCCGTTTTCTCTACTGGTTTCGAAAATTTGGTTTCGAAAGTGGCCGAAAGCGGCATAACAGGCATCGTGTTCTGATCAGAAAAAACTAAGAGAACAATTTTTTTGAGGCGATTTTTTTTTAAATATTTGTATGGAGCATTGGCCGACTGAGGCCATCTGGTCCATACAAAAGTTAAAAAAATGGCGCCAAAAAAAAGTCTTAGGAAAGGGGGAATTTGGCGCAAATGGAAATCCAATTTATGAAAGATTTTGTGACTTAAGTTTCTTAAAATATTAACCCGTGAATGTCAAAGACGTTTTGCATGGTCGTCGTACAACCACCTTAAAAATGTTTATAAATATTTGTGAAATTACCTATAATGGCGCGCAACAATTTATCCTTCTTACACATAACATACAAAAAAATAAAGGATTTCTCAGTGTATAACGCATACGCTTCAATTACCCGTTTAATTAACGCCATAATCTGTACGTATCCCGATTAGAAAACAGCAGGTTACGCCGTCAGAGCAAAATCCCTTTTGGCCTCCTTTCTTAAAAAAGCTGTTGAGACTGCTTACACGCACCGCCTTCATAGTTCTGGCTGTCATAAAAAAAAACATTCAGTTACATACGTCAACGCATAATTTTCATATTTTCTCCGCTGCAAACTGATCTACGAATAATAAGATTGTTATTAATAAGTACCTATAGTGATTGTGCTAGTTACTCCTGCCGCTCCTCTCTGCTTACGCCCGCTCCAAGTCACTCGGACAACTAAGGTAAGCAGTTTCAGCTTCTCAAAATTTGCATATTTGGTTTGTCTTTTATCCTACGGCGTAACCTTGCCTTCGGCTCCGCTCATCACCGCATAGTCTAAATTGCCTATTTACACGGCCTAAGCATATTTTTGGTCCTATCGAGTTCCGGATTCCTCCGTCCAAATTTTTAAAATTCCCATTTATTTTCCGCAATACTCATATATTTCACCCGCCATTAACGCTCATTTCATATATATCACGCTCATTGTCATTTACATTTAGCTTGACATTGTCATTAATATAATTGAAATTTTAATTTAGCCAACATGTCTAAATCTGAAATGGAAATTAAGTTAGCAGTGTTAAAAAGTAAAGAAGAGAAAATCTTTCAGCGATTTACTCGCATACATGCCGCTTCTAAAAATATTTCAAATTTTGAATCGCGAAGCAACGAGTCTTTCATGGCCGATAGTGAAACGATTGATGACTTACGTGTGAGTTTCGAATCAATTCTGGATGAGATGAATAAAATCATCATGTCTCTCGTTCCTGGTACCAAGCCTGACTATGAGGCCCTGGATGCGTTCGAAGATATGTACTCAAAAATAAAACGCACTCGAAACAACATTATTAAAATGTCAATACCGCAAGCAAGTGCATCATCCGCACCCGCGAGTCGTAACAACGGCTCTTATATTAAACTCCCGCCTATAGAATTGCCTTGCTTTGATGGTCGTACTGAGAACTGGCCCATCTTCTATGAGTCATTTAAAACCAACGTACATAATAATGACCAACTGACTGACTCGCAACGTGTGCAATACCTCATGGGCAAGCTAACACATAATGCTCTGAAATTAACCGCTGGTTTAGTGCCTACAGGTGAAACCTATTCCATAATTTGGGACAGTCTTGTCAAAAAATATCAAGATAAACGCGCCTTGGGTACTTATTACCTGAACAATGTATTTGACTTAAAACCATGCTCAAACAATGCCAGCAGTCTCAATACCTTCATTGAGAAGTATTCCGCGTCTATCGCCGCTCTTAAGCAGTTAGACATTCCTGATTTGGCTGATTTTCTTCTTTTAAATTGCGCATTGAGGAAGACCGACCAACAGATGTTACAAAGTTACGAAATGTCAATTCGCGATGTTGAGATTCCGACTTATAAATCGTTCATATCGTTTGTGCAAGACCAAGTTAAGATTTTAGAACGGTCCAATGGTAGTACCGTCGGCAAATCAGTTGCCAATATACCGGCACAAACTACGCGAACTACGTATAAGGCGTTTGTAGCCAGCAATGATACCGCTTCAAAACCCGCGATTAATGAACCAGCTTGTATATTGTGCAACAAAAAGGATCATTCGCAACTTTATGCTTGCATGAAGTTTAAAAACATGGTCTCCCCGCAAGTGAGGTTTGAATTTATAAAAGATAAGCATGGTTGTGTTAATTGTTTAAGTACGACGCATACACTTATTAACTGTAACTCGCGTCACACTTGCAACGTGTGTCAGAAGCGTCATCACACGTTCTTACATTTTGAGTCGAATAAAGCTGCTTCCGCTAATATTAAATCAACGCAATTGTTCGCCAACACTAACGACGTTACTTCTTCCGCCGCTCATGTACCGCGACCGTCAGCAGCCGCGCCTCCATCGCGCTCTCCGCCTGCAGTGTTCAATTCTTGTGAACCAAATGCACCTAATGCAAACTCGAACTGTGTCTGCACACCGCAAATAAATACTCCGCTGACTGCTCATCCGCCCCGCGATAGCATTAATACGCAATGGTCACCTGATGGGGCCATAGCACAGCCGCTTTCTAACGCTTCGGTCTCACTCAAAGTAGAGTCGAACCCTAAGTCAACAATATTGTTGTCAACCGCTCAGGTGTACGCTAAGCCTTATAATGGTGATGGTAAGACGATTATAAGATGCCTAATTGATAATGGTTCACAAAACAATCTAATAACGCTTGATTGTTGCAAATCACTTAACTTACCCGTGATACCGCTTAACAATTCCTATATAAAGGGTGTTGGTTTAACGTCGAGGCCTATACTTGGTTATGTTTATTTGAATATTGAATCGCGCATCTACCCAAATAATAAATACTATATACATGCTTTAGTGGTAGATTGTATAACAGATCAACTGCCCGCGCATTTCGTCGAAGCTAATAAATGTGACTTGGCATATCTTGCCGATATACCGCTTGCAGATTTAACCTGGAATATTCCAGGCTGCATTGATGTGGTGCTAGGTGTTTAACTCTTCCCGTATATATATTTGGCAAACTTTTATGTCAACGCAATCAAAAGAAATAGCAATGAAAATCGCATATTTTGAAACTGAGTACTCGCAAGAAACTCAAAACCTAAAGGGTACTTTCCGTTAACACAGAAACTGGAAACTTGGCACGAAGAAACTTCATATAGCACAGACGAAGTAAAAATTACGAAAAGTACCTACACATTTTTATTAAAATCATACAAAAACATCTTTTTAAATTTACTACCGTTTTCCTCGTAAACGCGTAGAGGTATTAAATTGAAATTCATATCAACTACTCAGGTCTATAATACCTTTCAGCTGTAGCAAAAACGAAACTTTTATGTCGCATAATTTAAAACTGAGTAGGTAATCTCAAGGGTATTAAAACCTAAAGAAATGAAATGAAAATTATTTTAATGTAAAATTATTTATTAGTAACAAACAAATACAAACATATAGTACTATTTAATTACTTAATGACTATTTATTTGTTAGGAAATGGTCCCGCCTCAGCATAATGCTGGCTCACGAGCCAGCGCTGGTCTTCCGGCGAGACCATTTTCAGTACATTTTACGTTATCTGCTGGCAAAACTGATTGGGATCCTTCACGAGGTTACCGCCTGTTAACTGCCTGGTTCTACCGCTAGAAACAGGCAGAACGGAAACAATCAGTTGAGCCCATACTTTCATATCCCAACCCATCCTATCCCGTTTATCCCGTCTAATCAGCCGTAAGCGATGACATGGCATGTCGCAGCGGGCTTTCCATCCACAAAGAAGGATGGTTAGCGGTAAAATGCCATCCGCGTGTTTGTGCCGTGCGCGGGGACCCGTACGGGTGGAGAGGGAGGTCCCGGTAGCTGAGTCGACCAGCGGTCGGGATAGTTACTGCTGGGAGACAACACTCTTCTTCGGCTCAGGATTCACCTGGAAAAGCGGACACGTCCAGCAGGCCCCCGCAAGGGGACCTGGTGGCGCAGGCGCCGGAGGGGAGGTCAGCGGAACTATGGCCATCTGCAATCGGCCGGCCGGTCCTCTTCCGAATCCTGCTGACGAGCCGGGCGCCGTCGATAGCGTGTCCGCACCCCAGGGTGCGGATGCGTGGTCCGATGGAGGAGTCGTCGGAAGCAGGAGGCAGAAGAGGCGAGATAACGCCAAGGCAAGGGCTCACACACTGAGCGAGGGCACCCCCCAGGATACACCCACTTCGGGGCCAGGGATGGTGCAAAAGAAGAGGCAACTGGGAGCCAGTGGCGACTCTTCCCTGCTTGTCAGCGACTCCAAGCGAACGAAAGTCACAGCCTCGTTCGCTGAAGTGGCTGCAAGCGAGAGGATGGCCATCGTCCCGGAGGCCTTCCCGGCCGAGAAAATCGGGTTGGGACATCTGGGCACCATCCAGGGGCTCATTCTGGAGCGTCTGGTTGATGCTCCGGATCCCCTACCCCGAGTCACTCTCGGCAATGTAGTGGCGGGCGCTCTCCACGTCAATTGCCAAGGGAGAGAGTCCGTCACATGGCTCAGGTCGGCAATTGGAGGCGAGGAGATTGCGGGCCTGCACCTGAAGGTCATGGACGCCAAGGATCTTCCAAAACCAGTCAAAATGGCATGGAAAACGAAGATAGTTGGCGGCCATGACGTAAAGTTGCTTCTCCGTGTGTTGCAAAGGTACAATCCTGCGCTGCACACGGAGGAGTGGAAGGTGGTAGACACCTTGACGTCGGATGTGAACACCAGGCGCATCATACTGATGGACCGGGTGTCGGCCGACGTCATCAAGGGAGCGGGCTACCACCTACACACGGGGGTCGATCTGAGCTCCTTCAAGCTCCTAGAGGACGCGGAGGAGAGGGCGCTTGAGGGGGCTGAGGACGGCACTTGTGTGGGGACGGGCGCGGGGGGTCCGACGCCGGGGGAGGGCGCGGGGGGTCCGCCGCCTGGGGAGGCCGAGGAGGGCAAGGTGCCAACTGCCATTGGCAAGGAGGCTGAGGTGGCTGGGGCAGTCAAGGAGGAGGGGCAGTCGGAAGCGGAGGCCGGGGACAGGGCGGGCTCCAGTGACAGACTTGCCGAATCCCGCAGGGCCCGAGAGTCATCACCGCTATCGGGGATCGGCTCAGAGGACCTGCAGGGAATGGCGGAGCTGTACCTGGAGCCCTCCATGTCTCCCATGTCCTGCGACGAGACTGTCCAGGAAATGGCTGCTGATCTCAGCACACCAAAATATTAATAGCGCCAATGGCGGGTTTAAGGTGTGTACAAATTAACTTACAACACAACAAGGCGGCCACTGCCCTTCTGGCAAGGCAGCTAAAATGCGACAAGTTCGATATTGCTCTTATTCAAGAACCATATATATATAAAAGTGAAATAAGAGGCTTAGGTGGAACAGGGGGAACAATCGTTGACCTGTGTCCAGATAACAATAATATGAGGACATGTATATATGTCAAAAATGGCATCAATGCTATGCCTTTACATGCTTTCTGTTGCAGGGATCTCACCACGGTGATGATCCAAAAAAAGGGGGAGGGTAAGGAGCTCATTCTATCATCAGCCTACCTCCCCTACGAGGCGACGGATCCCATCACGCAACAACTGCGGGATCTTGTTGCATACGGCAGCCGGGCGAACACCAACCTGATAATCGGCTGCGACGCGAACGCTCACCATGTCATCTGGGGCAGCTCGGATGTCAACAGGAGGGGAGAGAAGGTACTGGATTTCCTGGTAAGCTCCTCTTTACAAGTACTGAATAAAGGCAATGAACCTACCTTCGTCAATTCTAGACGGGGGGAGGTTATTGATTTAACGTTGGCTACTAATAACACTAGTAACAAAATCAACTCATGGCATGTATCTGATGACATATCTCTTTCGGACCACCGATATATATGCTTTAGGTACCAAACTAATATAAAAGCAAATACGGTACGTAAACGGAATCCTAGGTACACGGACTGGTCGGCCTTTAGAAGGGATCTAAAAGTGGACCTAGGAGACCCAAAAGGCAAGCTAAACTCTATTATAGACATAGAATTCGAAGCGGACAAAATAGTACAAGCCGGCAAGTATATACGGCCTTCACTAATAACTGCCCGGAGAAGAAAACCCTGGCTAAAAAGTTACCATGGTGGACCCCAGAGATAGTTAAGCTCAGGAGGGAAACCAGGGCGATATTTAATGACGCAAAGGCATCTAATGACTTTGGGTACTATGCACAAAAACTCACAGAACTCAGCAAGGCTGTGAGGAAAGCCAAAAGGAGAGCGTGGAGGAACCACTGCGATCAGATTGAGTCAATACCAGAAGGAATGAGACTAACAAAGGCACTAGCAACCACAAAGTCGGTCCCGCTCACATCCATCAGGGACAATGACGGTAGAATGACGAAAACGGGGCTGGAGACCCTTAAGATAATGTGTAACACGCACTTCCCAGGCTCAGTAATACACGACAGCATAACAGACGATGGAGCAATAAGTGTGTTGGAACAAACCACAAGTACAACGAGACACAATTGGGACACGTCTAAAAAAGTAGTAGATCATAAAAAGATAAAGTGGGCACTTTCAACATTTCAACCTTACAAAGCCCCGGGGCCAGATGGAATCTACCCCATTCTACTACAAGAGGGCGCTAATGTACTAATCCCGCATCTGAGCAGATTGTACAGGGCGTGCTTGGCCTTCGCACACGTACCGCGTGTGTGGAGGATGGTAAAAGTAACCTATCTACCCAAGCCGGGTAAGGCGGATTACAGTGAAGCCAAATCGTATAGGCCGATAAGTTTATCGTCGTTTTTCCTCAAAACACTGGAGAAATTGGTAGATAGACACATAAGGGATGGCCCATTAAGGAGCCATCCGCTGCACGAACTACAATGTGCATACCAGCCAGGGAAGTCAACGGAAACCGCACTTCACCTGGTAACAACCAGGGCTGAACAGGCTATAGAGAATAAGGAACTATGCCTGGCAGCTTTCTTGGACGTGGAGGGAGCGTTCGATCGTACCACGTATAAAGCTATCAGCGAAGCAGCTGCAAAACATGGTGTAGAGCCCACCCTATGTAAATGGATAGGCAATATGCTAAATGGCAGACTAATAAAGTCATCTCTCTTAGGGGATGAGATAATGGCCACGGCCACAAAGGGATGTCCACAGGGGGGGGTACTCTCACCAACTCTCTGGAGTCTGGTGGTGAACTCACTCCTGGTAGAACTCAATAAGGGTCCCATCCACACGGTGGGATATGCTGATGATCTAGTGATACTGGTTAATGGGAAGTTCCCAGGCACGGTATCAGAAATCATGAACAAGGCACTGCGGATAGTGGAGAAATGGTGCGACCTGCACCAACTATCCATTAATCCAGGCAAAACTGTGGTAATACCCTTTACTAGGAAAAGGACCCTTCCAGGCGTACAGCAGTTAAAACTGTACGGGAGGGTACTAGAACTGTCCGATGATGTGAAATATCTAGGTGTTACACTGGATAAGGAACTGAATTGGAAGAAGCATACAGATCTTACCATCACAAAGGCACTGAGGGTATTTGGAATGTGTAGATCAGCGTATGGCAAAACATGGGGATTGAACCCAAAGGTACTTAAGTGGATCTAGACTATGATGGTGAGGCCCATATTATTGTACGGCAGCCTGGTATGGTGGCCAAGGACTTTAATGAGCACATGCAGAGAGGCTCTAATGAAGGTGCAGAGATCGGCTTGCATGGCTATAACAGGGGCGTTTCGTACCACGCCTACAGCGGCGCTACAAGTCCTACTGGACCTACCGCCACTTCACTTGGTGATTAAGTCAGAAGCGCGGAAATCGCTCTACAGATTAAGAACTCTTGGACTGTGGAGCGACAACAAACCAAAGACTAAACACACAAACATGGAGACTGATGGTTTCTTAGACAGAATAACAAGCATGGGAAGTGACAAAATGCTACCCAAGTTTGTATTCCATAGGAACTACACAACAAAAGTTCCATCCAGGGCTGAATGGGCCGAAGGTCTAGAACCGCCTAGGTCTGGTATCGAAGACAGTATATGGTACACGGACGGATCAAAAATGGGATCCGGTACGGGAGCAGGCATTTATGCCAATGACTACAGTAGTAGTGTAAGCATGGGTAGTTTGGCAACCGTCTTCCAGGCGGAGACATACGCTATAATTGCCTGTGCACAGGAGAATATAGACAGGCAAACCAGAGGGCAGACCATCTATATACTCAGTGACAGTCAAGCGGCCCTTAAAGCACTTACGGCGCCGAAAGTGGAATCTAGACTAGTCTATAACGGCGTCCAGGCACTGAACAAGCTTGGAAAGCATAATAAGGTGCAACTAGTTTGGATACCAGGGCACGAGGGCTTCATCGGCAACGAAAGAGCGGATGAGCTTGCAAGAGGGGGGTCTACAAATCACTTTGTAGGTCCAGAACCATGTGTGGGACTCTCGCAGGGAACCATAACTTCGGCCTTTAAAGCCCACGCCAAAACCAAACACCAACACGAGTGGAGGAATGAGGCGGGCTTAAGGCACTCTAAGCTCTTCATAGAAGGAGTGGACTCGGGCTGGACTAACAAACTCTGGAAATCCAGTAGGAAGCAGCTCAGAATCATATCTGGGGTGTTCACAGGTCACTTCGGGGTCAAGGATCTCTTGGCCAAGATGGGACTATCGGACAGTTTAGACTGTAGAATGTGTGGCGAGGAGGATGAGACTATGGAACACTTATAGTGTGAATGTCATGCCCTTGCCAGACAAAGAATGAATTACTTCGGTAACGGTTATCCGCAACCAAAGGAATTCAAGGTACTTCCGCTGAGCTGCATCATCCGCTATGTGGAAATGATGGAGCGAAGTTGAGAGTAGACATAAGGAGAGGGCAAATGCACAAAAGATCCCACTGGGTCGAAGTGCATCCGAAAGGGCCCTCATCTAGATAAGATAAGATAAGATAAGACGTTATCTGCTGTACGTGCGATACGGCCCTAAATTAAAACTGAACGCAGCCGCTGCGCTTGCGTCAAACAGCACAGCAGCGCCACCTGGCTGCGAGTGCGAACATTAAAATTAATATTTTCCACCTTACGCATGGTCGTACGTACAGCGTTCTTTACAGCAAGTTTATATCTTAAAACAAAAGAAAACCCGAAGATGCAACAGAGAAATAAGGATATTATAAAACAGTGTTTGGTTAAATCCAGAAAAAATAAACAATGGACATTTTAACACTTATAATAAAGAAGAAGACAGAATTGTGACCTCATGTGCAAAAAATTGTGCATTGTGCACAATGATGTAAAGGTACTTCCCGTGAACTCAGTTTTATATAAACGCAATAAAAAGAAACAGCAATTTAAGTAATCTGCTTTGCGACGGTCCAACCTCGCAACACGGGCCGCAGCGCGCGTCGCATGACACGCGCCAGCCACAAGTCACCGTCCGGCTACACCGCCGCCGCCGCGACGGCGCCAGCGAAATCCAAGTCGGAGGTCCGGCTACCACGCGCTACACGAACACATGGAGCCGGCCGCCTCGCGTCACACGCACACACCGGCGCCGGTCGACCACATAAAAGGGAGCGCGCGCGGCGACGCGGCCAGTCGCGGCTAAGGAAGTCAGTGACCTTGTCAGGCGTCTCCGTATTAGGAAGGCTCCGGGTGCGGATGGTCTATCCAATCGCATCCTGAAACTTCTCCCCGAAACCCTCCTCCTCCTTTTGGTCGGCATCTTCAATGCCGCACTGACCAATGCTCACTTTCCAGCCGCGTGGAAATGTGCAACGGTCATAGGGATAGCGAAGCCCGGCAAACCCCGGACCTCGCCTGCCTCTTATAGGCCGATCAGCTTACTTAGCTCCCTTGGAAAGCTATATGAGCGGATCCTTCTCACGAGAATTCTCAGATTTACGGCTGAGAATAACCTCCTCATCGATGAGCAGTTCGGTTTTAGATCCGGACACTCATGCGTCCAACAGGTGCACCGCGTCACGGAGCACGTGTTGGATGGTTTCTCTCGATTCCAGGGGCTCAAGACCGGTGCGATCTTTCTCGACGTAGCGAAAGCCTTCGACAAGGTCTGGCATAACGGGCTTGTATACAAGTTATACCAGCTCGGAATGCCGGACAGACTCGTACTCACAATACGAGATTTTCTCAGTGACCGAAGCTTTCGATACCGACTGGAGGGAACGTATTCGGACCCACACCCCATCCGGGCCGGAGTCCCGCAAGGCTCCGTGCTCTCTCCCACTCTCTACTCGTTATTCACAAACGACATTCCCAGGCACCCTAAGGTGCAACTGGGGTTGTTTGCGGATGACACCGCGCTCTTTACGACTCATTGTAAGTACGCTACTATCCGGCGATACCTCCAAGAGGCAATCTCCGACCTAGGTCGTTGGTTTAATCTTTGGCGTATCGAAGTCAACCCGGAGAAAAGCACTGCAATAGTCTTTCATCCGTCGGACTGCATTAGTACAGAAAGGCGGGTGGCTCCGATCCAGATGTTTGACCGACCCATCCCCTGGGTCAACGAGGCCAAATATCTTGGAGTGACCCTCGACAGGAGACTGACTTTCCGTAGCCACATCCGTAGGGTACGCAACCGCGAGTTGTTCGTGCTAGGAAGGCTAGGGCCGATGATCAACAAGTTTAGTAAAATGTCACTTAGGAATAAGCTGACACTCTACAAGACTTGTGTTCGTCCAATCATGACATATGCAAGTGTAGCATTCGCTCACGTGCCTATGTCATCGCTCAAGCCGCTTCAGGTCATTCAGAATCGTTTTCTCCGAAGGGCGACTGGTGCCCCGTGGTACCAATCGAACCTCAGCCTGCACCACGACATGGAGATTAGCACCATGTATGGTTTCTTTAAGCAGGCTGCCAGACGTTATTTTGATAACGCTCCCCACCATAGGAATCCGTTAGTTAGGAAGGCTGCTGACTACGTCCCCATCCCTCCCCCCTCTGTCGTTACTCGGCGCTCACTGATTAGGGGCCGCACGGTCCGGCGTCCTAGGCACACACTCACGGACCCGGACGACGAAATCACAGCGTCCATCGAAAGATGGAACGCTGCGCTTTCGGCGTCCAACTCATCGCGTACACTTCAGCGTTCCCGCCGGCGGGGACGTCCACCGCGAGACAACACAGACACATACAGTCCGCTTTCGTCCCGGTACCGCCGCATACCGGGTAGAGTCAGTCCGACGCAAGTCGGGCCTAGCTGAGTTTCTTGCTGGACTCTTCTCAGCTAGGCTAGGTTTTAGCGAACCAGCGATAAAACTCCCAGTAGTTCGATACCACTCTCACCCCAGATTCGGTTGATACCGTTCAACCAATCTCACTGGAGCGCAAACTCTTAGAGTATTCCAGTGTACAAACTTCCCCGCGTGGTCGTGCCGGAGGCTTCCCCTGGATTTTCCCCAGGCCACCCTCCAACCACGCAGTTCGACCGCTATATTGGGTCCGTCCTATTATAGCAACAGTCAGGTTCAAAAAAAAAAAAAAAAAAAAAAAAAAAAAAAAAAAAAAAAAAAAAAAAAAAAAAAAAAAAAGACGCGGCCAGTCGGTCTTTGCCGCTGTCCCGAGACGGTCGCAGGGGTCGACTGCACCTAGAGCGCGGCCTGGGCTTACCGAGTGCGTTCCTAGGTATTTAGGTAGGGAGTTCTCAGCAGGCGCGGCCTGGGCTTACCGAGTGCGTGCCTGCCAGGACTTAGAATAGGGAGCTCAGCAAGCGCGGCCTGGGCATACCGAGTGCGTGCTGTTGAGACTCCACCGGGGAATCCCTGAAGGGCGCGGCCTAGGGTACCTAGAGCGTACCCATCACAGGATTAGATTAGGGAGCTTAGCAAGCGCGGCCTGGGCATACCGAGTGCGTGCGGCTGAGTCTCCACCGTAGCATCCTTACCGAGCAATCCGCGACCGCGTTCCCGAAACGTCCTACGGGACCCGTATCTTGCTGGTGCATGAGGCACCTGTCTAGCCATTACTTAAGATAAGTGTTTATTTCAATAAAGGGCATAACAAACCCATATTTGTTACTGAGTCAATCAGTGTTTTCTATTTACCCTAGTGCACATCCCTCCTACCCCTGAGTTAGCCTGGAAACCTTCACTACGCCCTTCAGGCGGAAGGATATGTGTGGCTCGCCCTAAGCGACAACCATCACAGCTTTTTTTGGCGTTCGTAACTTCTCGCAAGGAAATCAAAGTCTAAAGGATGATTATTACATTGATAAAGTGACCCTAGAAGACCCTAGTGGCCTAGAAGAGCATATATGGATCAGATAAAAGAAAAGATAAAAATATGGTCTTATAGAGAGTTAAAGGCAAAGGCAGAATGTAGATCAGATTGGAAATTACTCCACCGACAAGAGCTAAGCTCTTAAATTTATGATGATGAAAGTGACCCTGTTTAAATTTATGCTCCCCACCTCTCCACATTGTAATGTTACGGATTCCATTTTCATTTATCATTTTCATTTATTATTATAGGTTTGTACGGAACCCTCGGTGCGCGAGTCCGACTCGCACTTGGCCGGTTTATTTTCTATTCACTTGACGACGTAGTGGAATCAGAATTTATATTTATATAATAAATCTAGCGTTGACATTGTCAATCAGGTGGTCGAGTCGGCACTCCATCTTTGAGTCGTCACGATTTGCAAACATTCCTCTTTCATTTCTCTTAATTTCATTCATTTTAAATGTCTTGTTCCTGGCAACATGCCCCTTTACCTGTGCCCAAACTAATTCAATGTGATTTAGTTCACAATGGTAAGGGGGCAGACGCAGGTGGTGCCCATTTTGTATGTTCAGAAATATTTAATGATTTATCAATCACTATGAATATTTGCCAATTGAACTAATAGGAAACCGGTAATTGTTTTAATTACTAACCAAATGTATAAAACTTCTCACCATTACCAACAGCATGAATTAAGACTCCACATATTTTATTTAAACAACGGCCATACATAATAAAAAAAAATATTTTGACTTTTTAAATTAGCAAAATATTTTTGACTATTCATACGATATTATTTAAGTCTGAATATGATAATATTTATGAGTATTTCAATGATTTTCGACTAACCACTGCTTGCGCTTATTTTTTTATGGTGGCAACCCATCCATCTGTTTACATTTTCATTTTCATTCGAATATCATCTCAGACCTTAAATGTAACGTACCTATACCAACTTGTTTCCGATAAGCTACGCCCGTAGCGCTATCGCTACGCCGTAGTCCGTAGCAGCGTGTTCACATGTAGCGGTACTCATACGTAGCACTCTGACGCACGGTGTGTCATGATCAGCCTTATACTAACGCGATCATACTATACTACCCAGGCAACATCTAGTCTAGATATAACACTTTAAACTTTCGCGCTTTATACACATATTTACATATTTTATTTTACACGGGTTTAACGCCATATTTATTATAATAAATCAATTATTTATTCTGCCTCACAAGGGCACTTTTACATGTCAAACGGTAATTTAAAATCTTACACAATAACAAATAAAAATTTGCAGATTAAGGACGATATAAACGGTTAACAAGTCACTAAGTTAATGAAAACAAAACAAAATTGCAAAATATGACCTTTACTTTACATGCAATATAAGGTCTAATATATCAGCATTAACAAGAAGTTTTTTTTTTAATTAATGTAATATTGTCTGTGATGTACAGGGTCGATAACAATAAAACGTGTCAAGATCGGAATGATGTCTCTCGTCAATACAATAATAATAAAATAACACTAGTATTTAAGAAGTTAGGTACTATGCCCTTGCAAGCATGAACAGTCCGGACTCCACAAACAGCACCCGATCACGAGTATGACGCATATATCTCAGCCATTTACCTAGCCTAGTTACCCGACTACCCCCCCATGGATGTTTTCTATGTATCCTTCCTTCTTCAACTAAAGAGCTCTGCTCTTGTCGGTGGAGTAACCGCCATTCAGCTCTACGCTCTGCCACTGCTTTGAGCTCCTGGTACGACACTACATTGACCTTCTCCTTGACCTGGTCCATAAAAGTACGTCGCGGCCTTCCTCTGCCTCTTCTTCCCTCTATTTTCCCTTCGATTATAGTTTTTATGTAAATGTCATGTCGTAACAGGTGCCCCAACATATTTCCTCTTCTATTTTCAATCGTCCTTAGCAAGGATCTCTTCTCTTCGACTAAATCCAAAACCTCTTCATTCGTTCTTCTTTCCGTCCAACTAATTCCTTCCATCCTTCGCCAACACCACATCTCAAAGGCACTTAATCTTTCTCGGTCTCGCTGGGTAAGTGTCCATGTCTTGCAGCAATACAACGCTATGCTCCAGATATATGACTTTATAAAACGTTTCCTTACGCTTCGCTTTCTATGTATATAAGTATTTATTTATCGCTTTGAGAGTGCAGTATAATAACACACTCAGAATGCTATTGGGTCTGCCCAGAGTGCCCAGACACAGCTTGCAGTGCTTCCGGCATGCAAATACAAATACAAAATACAAATACAAATTATTTATTCTGCAAATAGGCCACAAGGGCACTTTTACATGTCAAATGTAGTTTACAATAAAAATAATAATCATACAATAAAAGATTATAATCTAACACAATAATAATTTAAAATTTGCACATTAACGACTGATATATGTTTGCGGAAGATTTTATACTTAGACGGTTTCCAAGCTATTCGGAAACGGGTCGCTTTCACCAAGCACCGTGGACAGCACCAATTTGGATGTGGACAGCATTCTTCGTGGGATCGCCAGTAGGCTAGACGCCTCATAGCGATGCACTGGGAGAGACTCCATGTAGACTCGTTGCCACGTTTGTTTTATTCATTTATGTATTTATTTAGGATAACCAACAGACAATACATCGTACAATTCAATATGTAGTTTAGGTAACATTCTTGGTTGATGTTCATCTAATAAAGTAGCGACCACACCGCTGCTCAGAATACGCTAACGCACCGTAAACGCAGCAAAATGTATGAAGAATACGTGACGCATACGACACGTCTACGCGAATACGCAGCGTAACGCACCGGTGCGGTCGCTACCTTAGAGGTAACTACAGCTTATTTCAGTATCTTAGAACATGCGAAAATATTAAACACAAAACAAAACAAGGGTAAACTACAAGTTCTGCAGTGAGAACAAAATTACTAATGTTTTATTTTTATTATATATATATTGGTTGGTTTATCACAGTTTTAGAAGTGATATGTAATCACTTCTAAAACTATGATAAACTGTAATAGAATGCGTAATTTTTTTGATATAGTTGCTGACATTTTTAACCGACTCCAAGAAAGAGGAGGAGGTTCGCAATTCGGTTGTATTTTTTTATATATTTTTTTATGTTTGTTACCTCAAAACTCCGTTATTGTTCAGCCGATTCATACACTCGAAATTGATGAAGCGTAGCTATTATGAACCATCGCAATCACTTCAGCTTTCAGATTAAAAAACTACATTAAAATCGGTCCATTCGTTCACGAGCTACGATACCACAGACAGTCACACAGACACCTCAAATTAAGGCCTTTGCGGGGGTAAAAAATTGAAAAACAACGTATTTTGCAACATTTACTTATTGAACGTGAATGGGTAAGGACCAAATTCTTGGCCAGTAGTTAGCGTAGTTAATAATACCATCAGTATTTAAAAAGTTCCGTTGTGACACGAAAATTAGCCATAGAATTATATGGCTAATTTTCGGCCAAGCATTTGACTACCGGCCAAGAATTTGGTCCTTACCCGAATAACAGACGAGATTTATAAATGTACAATATAACTATGTAATTTTAAATTTCATTTGTATGCGCTAAAAATCCATCGGGTATGATACCTAATTTAACTGGGTCATACAGTATGACCCGGTCGGTATCCATTAGTTGCAATACATCCTGCCACCATAACACGCGCCGTAAGTGGCGTGTCCGTTGGCGCGGCAACACTCGTCTTGCGCCGTGCCAACCTTGATGCTACAGAACTCATCGCAGGCCGGGACTCTGGTCAAGCGAGCCTCAGCATTGGCAACTACGGCTACAACAACTATGACAACTAGGAAAGTTATCTTGAACATGGTTGAGAGTATGTTATAACGTTGTGATTGACAGTTGAGTTGCCAGCGGTTTGATGCGCAATGAAGGGACGGGCTGTTTATATACGCTGTGAGTTGTATTTTTGTGGCAGGATCCGGTTAGTGCTTGACATCATAACATCGATAATTTTATCATCGACAGGTTGGCAATAATATACTTTGTAAGCTGTAGGACTTGAGACACTGTTTACTTCAAAAAAAGACCGTGTTGCACTACCGGCAGAAATTAATATAATATAAGTTATAGGAGTGTTACATGCAATGCAATCCATTCTGTATATATTTTAACGACAAAATAATTGTTAATGTTTGCACACGAAATAGTTCAAAGGATGTTTTAACCTAGCGCACTACAATTAAGGTTCAGTTTCTTAATTAAGCGAACAGAGTTTTTGAAACAATATAATGCATCTATCTATAATAATATGGTTTCAAAAAAATACGAACAGTAATCTTGAGACTTTTATGCAGGGAGATCAGTGATTCGAAACATTACTAAGCAATTTTGTCTCTATAGAAAAATATCAAACATTGGTCTAAAAGGGTGTAAAATACACTTAAAACATTCGTAACAAATTATGCACAAAAGCTAAAAATATTAAAACGGCTTCTAAAAATCGGCAATATCATGTTTGAGAGTAATCAGTGATTACATTTTTATATATTAAACGGCCAGCAAATTAAAATTAAGAAACATGATATCCGCGTTTCCGAGCACGCACTTCCATCTCGCTCACGCTTATGCTCAATGAGAGGGAGAGAAGACCATGAACCTACGGCGCCTTAAGTTGATGTCCGTAGCAGCTCGCGCACAGTAAATGGCCGTGAGAAAAAGGTCCTAAGCGCCATGCAGATTGATGCAATGTTTACGCGTCTCGAGCAACGACTGTCTTCACGTGGCTGTCGTGACGGCGCCGCTCCCCCCCCCCGCCCCAAAGGCTCGTGCCGAATCTCTCACCATACGAATCTTACGGTCACGTGACCTGTGGCGAGTTTAACAATTTTTCCCCATCCCAAAAAGTGCACAGCGCCGCTAAAGAAGTTTTCACTTCAAAAATCTTTGAAAACTATTTGATAATCTGTTTCGACAATAAAATCTACCTGTCACACAGGTTGATTGAACCTGGTAACGAAATTTCACGAGAATCGGTGAGGAATTCGACCTGCAGAGGAGCACAGCCGGACATCTGGACATCCGCACATCAGGACATAAAAACGATTTTCGGCCCAAGCTGAGGCATAGAACTTCTTTCGCTTCGCTCGCTCGTCCGATCGTTCGATAAGTATGATGACTTATCGATAAACTAAACTAATCGGAAGGAAGTCATTAGCGTTGTTTCGTTGGAAACAGGAAAATTCGTACTGTCAAGTGAAAATGAACTCGTGATTACTCTGTTCGCTTATGTTATGGTTACGACCTACTTAGTTACCTGCACTGTTAATGAGGAGAACGAGCGAGTTTGTATTAAGGCGCCGTAGGTTCAGCGAAGTCAAGCGAACAGTGTTTTTGAAACAATATAATGCGTCTGTTTATAATAACATGGTTTTAAAAAATACGAATAGTAATTTTAAGGCTTTTCTGCAGGGAAATCAATGTTTAGAAACATGATTAAGCACATTTCGCTCTATAGAAAAAAATCACGAACATAGGTCTAAACGGGTCTGAAATACACTTAAAATATTTGTTACAAATTATGCACAAAAGCTAAAAATATTAAAATGGCTTCTAAAAATTGGCAATATCATGTTTGAGAGAACTCAGTGTTTACTTTTTTATTTATTTAAACGGTAAAAAAATTAAAATTAAAAAACATGATTTCCGCGCTTCCGAGCACGCACTTCCATCTCGCTCACGCTTATGCTCAGTGAGAGGGAGAATAGACCATGAACCTACGGCGCCTTAATCTAGTTTGTATCTACATCAATATTACCGCAAAGCCGCTGCGTACGCGACGACGCCGCGATCGCTTCGCCATCCCCTCGGCTAGGACTCGCGCGCTCGCTTCCTCTCCTTTACACCAAGCACTGACGCTAGTTAATGACATCCTGCACAGTGACAGTCTTTTGGACGTGGGAATCCAGGTTCATGACCATCATGGTCAGGTATCAAGTAGATATTTGGAATCAACAGTAACCATGATTCCATAATTCCCGACTTAGTATTATTATAGTCTAATAATTTAATTGTATTGTAATTTTATATTGTTTTTTGACTTTTCCATATTTCATTCGACGTATGTTAATATAACTTTCTTCTTTTCTGTTGTAATTTATATAAATTTTAAGTGTAATTTGTTATACTTTATCTACCTAATTTGTTTTGACATGTAATACCAATACGCACGTAAGGTTTAACTGTAAGTGCTGATATTGAAATAAATAAACAATAAATTTCAATAAATAAATATTGGGAATCGATAGAGTCATTGCGCTAACGCCGACGCTAAGGCCCTATCGCGGTAGCCCCTCTGGTTGCGTGCCCTACATGTTGTGTGACTTCACATCCATAAAAATCCATTTATAAAATGTTAGTCTTTAAGGTATTTGTAATATGGCCCTTGTTGCCTGATTTATATAAATAAATATAAAAAAGCGGACGTGGCCGGCTGTCGTCGCACGTGACCGGCTTCGTCCGACTTTTGCCTACTGCACTCTATTAAAACGCGGTCGGCTCGCTCACCCGTTGCGACGCGGCGCCAGGCGACCCGGCCCGGCCCGTTCAGTGGGAACCGTACATAACACACTGTCAAGCCGGTTTCTATGTCGAGCAAAATTAGTCAAATCGTTATCAGTTAGGTTTTCCTTTAACTTATAGATAATTTATTGACTGAGGTTTTCCCCTTAAACATTATGCAGGCATTTTCCTTATTTTACTGTTTTAATTATAGGTAATAAAAGCCACTGTGGTTCAAACTCCGGGGAGGTAGCACTGGGTTTTCTAAAATATCGGCCAAGTGCGTGTCGGGCCGCGCGCAGTGTAGGGTCCCGTAGTTGCCTGTCTGTCTTAGCTACATTGACACGCGCGCTCCAACTAAATGGTGCAGTTGCATCAGCCGAATTTTTACGAAAGTTGGCCTTTCTAAGTACATTTTAAGTTGCTCGACTATTACTCGGTAACTAGTTATGCCTACTTAGCCGTGATAGTTTTCTTTTTAAATTCATTATATGTAAGTACTACTGCCACCATTTTTTTGGGTTTGGGACACATGACTAGAACAAAAATTTGGGCTTTAGAGCCTAAATATCTCGCAAACGAATAACTAAATTGAAAAACCATCATCATCATCATATCAGCTGAAAGACGTCCACTGCTGGACATAGGCCTCCCCCAAAGAGTGCCAAAGCGACCGATCCCGCGCCACCCGCATCCAGCGGACTCCCAGCAACCTTTACCAGGTCATCAGTCCACCTTGTGAAATTGAACTTGTGAACCTTGTCAATTGAAAAATGGTTTCGTGAAATTCATAATATATTTGAACAAAGCTGTCCAAACCCCACACTACGGGTTTAAAAAAAATTACATCCTCGCTTTAGGTGCAGGGGAGGTACACTAAATTTTTTTTTTTTCAAGATTTTATTGTACTGTTTTGTCGGCGTGATTGATTTATATAACCTATGCCGAAGCACAGTTTTCTAGTAGTAATGGTTTCTGAGCTGAGCCGAAGTCAGACGGATAAACGGACAGACCTACATGGCGAAACTATAAGGGTTCCTTGTTGACTACGGAATCCTAAAACAGTGGAACATAGATATGTTGTATTCAGTGGAAATGATGGAGAAAGCTTGGGAGTAGGCATAAAGGAGAGGGCAAATGACCCTCATCTAGATAAGAGACGATAAGATAAGATATATTATAATCTACTCTTTTTTTAAGTCGGTTTATTTAGCTGGCTTTGATGCATAGTAGGTACCGTGCGAAGCTGGGGCGGGCAGCTAGTTTAAATATAAAACGAATCGCTCTTTTTTGTACTACAAAGGTTGTTTGTATGTCAGCTGCTTTACCCGAAACCAGAATAGTTAGATTGTGCGGAAACACTAACTGGTTTAGGTAATTTGCCAGTAAGTTATCAGTGACAGTATTATCGTGGCAATTAAAAGCGAACTTAAGACTTAATCGGTCACGTGTAGTGATGGGTAAGGTTTGGGTAAATACCGGGTATCTATCGGTGGAAAAATGGTTGTTAGAAACCCATTATATTTTTGAGTAAGCTAACCAACGATACCTACCCCACACCATGGGATTAAAGCGAAAAAAGAATACATCCCCACTTTACGTGTAGGGAAAGTACAATTTTTTTTTAAAGATTTTATTCTGCGTTTTGTCCGCGTGATTGATTTATATGCCCACGCTGAATTACAGCTATCTATTAGTAACCGTTACTGAGCTAAGCCGCAGACGGATAGACGGACATGGCGAAAACGTAAGGGTTCGACGCGTGATTCGGCCCGTGTGGATACGTGTCGGAAGCACGGCTGCCGGCCAAATCAAGGCCACTCCTTACTACACGGTGTTCCCGGGAATTTCCGTTAACTTCGGCATATTGCAGAATACATTCACAGAATCCAATTAGCATAATAATTTCGTGAAAAAAAAATTTTTTTTCTTTGTAAAAAATATAATTTAATGTAGCATTAACAGTTATTGTCTTATTGTGCAAGGGTTCAAGTCCATAAGCAGTAGATACCTCAGTTACCGCTGAGGCCACCGAAATGGATACGGACGTTTGTAAAGATTTGTGTGGATAGCTGAAAGCTACAGTGTTTTGTTTATGTGTACTGTGTATACCTATGTGGTTTTTGTACTGACCTAAACGTTCCCAAGACTTCGCAGGCTAAAGTATGGGCATTTTTTTCCTGGGAATATTTCCAACAGCGCCTCACTACGCGTGAGAAATATAAAAAGAAGATGAATTCCGTTTTGTCACAGTTAAGTACCCGCTCCTAACGAATACAGGTAAGAACAGTCTGAATCTAATAATCATTCGTATTAGACCGATGGTACAATTCCTGGCTTTATTTATACCACGACGGTGGCAAAAAAGCAAACGGCACGCAGACACCGTAGCCTGTGGACGCTTGCGACTCTAAGGCAGCTAGCATGATAGGTTTTATGGTCATGATACGCGACAGTTTGGTACATTTGGGCCGTGAAACTTAAGGGTGGCCAGGACGCTCGACTGTCCATACAAACGTGGTTTGGTTCGCGTTTTAGAACGACATACTAGAATGACATGAAACTTTGTAAGTAAGCACATGGGATCCGCCTTAGCAACTAGGTTCAGTTGCTAAAAAAATAGAGCGAGTACTTAGAGCCACAAAGTTTACAAAGTTTCTAATCGCTTCTTTTTTTAACCCCCAACGCAGAGAGGGGTGTTATAAGTTTAACGTGTATGTCTGTGTATGTGTGTATCTGTTTTTTGTGTCATACATAATATTCGGTTTGGTCTGAAACTAGTAGGTACGTATGAGGAAGCAAGGGCGTCCGTGACATCGCCGATATGATCATAGAAAGCCGGCTGCGATGATATGGTCACGTGGAGAGCAGGCCACCAAACTATGTTGGTAACTTGGCACTACAACTTTCCGTCTCTGGTCGAAGATCCGGGCGCAGACCCAGAACAAGATGCTGTGTTTTGAATGAGGGACTCTACACTACATTACTAGCTTTTCAAAATAACGAATCCTCAAATCGGGTGACTATGGCACCATCAGGCAAGTCGCATGCTTGTTTGAAACCTTTGTGGAGTAGGTACATTTTAGCCCCGTCAAAAACGATAGGGGTTGTTTATTACTAATAGGATTGCGTTTGATGTCAGATAATTTTGAGGTAAATTATTACAAATATTACATAATAATTTGTAATTAGCCTTTCCACAAATTTAACATGCATTTATTAAAGAGTTTGTATTTTAAAGGTGTTACAGTGTTATAGAAACGCGGATTATAGTCGATTTGAGTCACGCTTTGATTTGTTATTTATTATATTTTTTTTACATGTGGTTGCATCTTATTGGGAATAGCGATATCTTAGGAAAAAATAATATTATCACAATCATGAGACGGTGCTTTGGTATGGTAATATTATTTTTACTTATGGTATCCCTAAATTGCCACAATTTGACAGAAATTGGATGCGACAAATCAGAAGGGATAATTGTATGGTTTGTAAAGCCCATGAGATCGTAGCCCCCCGGATGAACAGATCGAGAATCTTGTCTTTTGGTATAGTTTTTAGCTATGGTTGGAGGTAACGAGTTTTTTTTTTTCACAGCTCCAGACTCAAAATGGCCGTCATCAAGACCAGCTTAATACTGCTGGTGGTCGCGTGCGCGCTGATCGCCAACACGGACGCTGTCAACAACTGGGTGCGCGTGCCGCCGTGCGACGAGGTGTGCTGGCGCAGCGACGCGGAGAAAAACGAGTGCTGCAGGGCGCATGGACACGCTTTCTACGCTGACTGCTCTGGCGGGATGAATTGCTTCAGACGCTAATTTAAAAAGAAACTACGGAAATACCTTTAGACTTATCGACACTGTTATAGAGCGAGAAAACTTATACATGCTAAAAGTTTGTAATACGCGGCGGACTGCCCGTCTGGATGCGCCTTAACTATGACTATATTTCAAGTTTGACGGTGACAGCTGTCACATTAGTACAATTCATTTCGTCAAATGTCAAAGATGACATTTATATTAGTGCGGAATGACAGCAGTGACCGACCATGTACCTTTCCAAATTTCCAATATATTATGGTTGATTTCCGTAGAGAACAACACACATGTTCCCGATATTTTAAATGACAAAATGAATCATGACTTTAAAAAAGTACTACTTTAGAAATATTGTGCACACAACACCAGAATAAATTCGAAATTACCTACATCATTATGACCTACTATGGTGCTTTTATTTACCCTTTCACCGTAATTGGGTTTTCATTTCATGTTTCAAAAATACAGTTATTTTTTAAAAAGCTGAGGCCCGGCCCATTTCACAATTTGTAATGCCAGCGAAAGTCTGTTTTGAACTCCTTTCATTAGAAAACGACTTCCGCTTGTACACGGTTTTGCAAAATGATCATCATCAAGACAAGCCAGGGGACCAATTTTTGACTTTCGAGCGCTCGACTCTTCACTCGAAAACTGTCAAATGCTAATTTGAAATAGCGATAGAAAATTCAAAAACGAGTGGTATTGACCACTCGTATTCAATTCAATCGGTAGAAAGTAAGTGCCGGCCATTTTGACAATACAAAAGTATTTACTTTTATTTGATTTTCGATCGTTCGAAAGTCAAAAATCGGTCCCCTGGTCGGACGGAGGCCGAGGCCGAGAGGCCCGAACCCCGCATCATTCCACTGCAATGGAGATGGCAGTAAATACGCGTAGCGCCTGGCTCTCCCTCGCCGGCGGAGCGGATCCGCGAGGGGATCATTCTCGCGTGCCCGCGCTCTGTGGCCTCCTTCTGCGACATAACCTGATCACTGAAGGAGGCCGTCGCCTTCCATGAATCCTCGTTGTCAAGCATGGCCCTAACAACACCCAACAACGAGACGTCGGACCGCGTCACAGCTCTTTGGGAGGTCGACGCTCCGTCGAAGGTCAGGGCTCCATACTGCCTCTCAACCCAGTGAAATCATTACCCTAGCGCCCTCTAGCACCCCCCCCCCTAAGTATTTCGTTAAATTATCCAGACTTACGCGCACGTGTTAAAAAAACGGTTCTAGCGGTAGTTAAGTAGGTACCTACTCGAAGAGAGGGGAATAGACAGGGGAGGAAAGTTTCTCTTGGATCTGGATGGAATATTGAACGACAGTTCGGCTAGCAAATCAGGACAGTCCACATTGTCATCCATTGTTTAATAGTACATTGTGATACAAGTGAGGTAGGTTGATAATTACATCAGAGGCGAAATTGTTCACGCGAACCGCAGGTGAGCGTGATAAGGAAGCCGAGGATGTAATTATCAAAGCTCACGCGTATCATACGACGTTTTTCAACACATTTTGCGAGGAAAAAAATCATTTTCATATGATGAAAATGTTATAGGCCTGCCAAATTATTTACTTTACATTAAGCAAATCATTAAGATGACAACAGGTTTTTACTCACAATTGCACATCGCCAAGAATTTCCAGTGGCGTCCATTCTATTTATCACTTTTCTAGTCACCACGAGTCAACATTTTTGATAATAACCAAACACGCATAAACAAATTTTACAAATATTTGTGAAATAAATAACCTATAAGGGCGCCCAACAGTTTTTTTTTTCGTGAAGTTTGCGCAGTGTGGGCATAGAAATCTCTAAACAGCCAATACAAAATAAAATTATATTTTCGTTTTAAAATGTTATCTGCATTTAATTCATGTAAAATGTTATGAAAAGTGAATAGTTTTACTAAATTAAACGTTTCCATATCATATACAAAAAGAAATAGTCAATTAATTAACAAAAAGGATTTAATTAGTTTAGTCGAGTAAGAATCCATTTGCCGAAAATTAAAAAAATAGCTGTACATTCTGTACAACCCAGTTAATTTAAGAATGCACCGTGTTCATGCATATATCTTGCTGCAAGATGCCAACGTGAATTAATCGGGATATAACCATAACACACAAGTGTTGTAATGTTATAAAACACGCGTTTTTAATATCCAGGATTATGAGCCTAAAAGCGACACAATAAGAGGTACGTTACGAGCAATTGTGTTGAAAAATATAAATTGCAACGATATGTCCATTATGATACCGATACGAATGACGAATGCATCGTCTTAGCGTATACGATAACGAATGCATTACGATTTTTTAATTTACATCTAATAAAACAAGACAATGGAGTAAAATCAACATTTATTTAAATTTTAGACAGTTTACCAAATAAATGTTATAATTAAAATCAATTTCTTTCAAATACCTACTTATTAAGAAAACATACAATTTATAAATTATCAGCAGTGTTGCCAGCACTGGAGTTCGATTCGATGCGATCTGAGCCTTGAAAAGATCCGAAAATAGTGGCGAGGATCCGCAAAGTACATTTTCATAATTTCTCGATATAAGTATTAGTGTTTAAAAGATATTAAGTATTTTTTATACAACGACGGTGGCAAACAAGCGTACGGCCCGTCTGATGGTAAGCGGAGACCGCAGCCTATAGACGCATGCCACAGGCGTAACATGGGCGTTGCCGACCCTTGTTATGTCTGAAGGTTCGTCGTGTTGACAGCTGAAGGAACAAGTTCCCTCGCTCTCAATACAACGCATCCTCGGGAGCTCTGGCTTCTGCAAGGCGGAGGTACTTCCCAGTTGGGCTGCTCCACATTCGAGCGGGATGATATTTAGCTGTGCCTAAGTAAGTCCTTACTAGCTTAAATCTACCATGAAAAGACGTTTTAAAAGATAAACAATTTAGCTCTTTATTCACTCACCCAGCACGTCTATCATGAGACGGCCGCGACATACTCTTGATTTTTCTCGCACTATACTTACCCCTCTTTCTAACTGTTCTAATAAAACAGAGATGGATAGTGCGAAAAAAAATCGAGAGAGCTCGCGAACCACGCCGGCTCGTGATAGCCGTGCTGTTTGCATGAGCATTATTTCACAAGGCGTATTTTTGATCATGACGTCAGAGTATAGCAAAGGGCGGGCGATTTTCGGACTTTATTTGCGTTTTTACTAGTTTTTTTATAAAAACTTTAAAGAATAAAGGAAAATAAGCATCTTTTATTGATATATTTTTGATTAACTAGAACTTTTAGAGACAATAGCGGTTCAAAGTTCATTATTTGGTGGAGCAGGGCAATCAGGGACATTTCAGCACTTTAAATTTTTTGCCTAAGTGGTGTCAAACACCTTTTTAAATGATTGTTACGTATAGAACACGTCAAAATAAGCATTTTTTACTTGAAAAACTTTTCTCTAAAGAAGTTTTTCCGCTCTTTTATAAAAAATAAACCACGAACAAGCTCCGCTCCTGCCACCATCTTCTAAACTATCCGCCATCCGAGTCGGTTTACGATACGGAGTTTATTAAGGCCCAAAACCGTTTAAATGACTGACCTTTGAACCCAAATATCTAGGCATATATCGATCAGAGAAAAAAAGTTTTACGCATAACACATACTTATTTTTACGCAATTTTTAAGATAAGAAGAGAAAATTTAAAAATAACAAAATTATTAAAAATGTTCTAAGTGCAAAAACCACCCCCCCCCTAACCTAATCTAACCGTATCTTCTTATAACCGTGAATCGTCTGCCTAAATCTTAAAACAAAACAATAAGTTAATATTTGTATAAGACCTATAGGAGCAGCAAATCATTTATCTCCCTGAGTCGCTTTTTTCATCAATTCTATACGTGCAATCCAATACAGCTATCACAAGAAGGCGCGCGAGCTTTTGCGATTTTTCTCGCACTGACCGTCTCTCCCTTATTAGAACACTTAGAAATAGACATATAGTGCGAGAATAATCGAGAGGGCTCGCGCGACATTCTTCGATAGCCGTGCTGGATTGCAGGTATAGTAGTGATGTGTACAGACTTAATAAAAATAAAAATGTACAGAATAACATTCTCGTGGGATAGGATCCAAAATAGTCCGATTTGAGTCAGGATCCGCACAAGATCCGCCAGAGGTCTGAATTATCCGAAATCGGACCAAAAGATCCGCACCGGCAACACTGATTATCAGGTTTTAGTCTATTTCGTATATCCGTATGGACTAAACCAGCTGTGGAAAACAATCTTTCTGAATTTACAGTACCTGGTTTGATGGACAAATACTTAAATTATGGCCAATTTTTTCTAGTTAGGAAATTCAATATTTTTCCTCCAATAATTTGAAATCGAACTAGTTTTAAGAATCGTTATTAATCGTAATACTTTTTACGATACGGATGGTCGTCAAAAATGACGATAACCTGGGGACCAATTTTTGACTTTCGACCGCTCGAAAATCAAATAAAAGTAAATACGTTTGTAGTGTCCAAATGGCCGGCATTTACTTTCTACCAATAGAATTGAATACGAGTGGTCAATTAATTAATTAATTAACCACTCGTTTAATTAATTAGGGATAAGTTCGCCTTTGTACTTTGATCTATTGTGTGACATGTATATTCCTAAACCTGTTATTGTGTACAATAAAGTGCTTACATACATATATACATAATTAACACTCGTTTTTTTTTAATTTTCTATCGCTATTTCAAAATAGCATTTCATAATTTTTGACAGTTTTCGGGTGAAAGAGTCGAGCGCTCGAAAGTCAAAAATCGGGCCCCAAGTATCGGAATTCTTTCACCTTAAAAAGTTGTGACATATTACGTAGAGCCAAGTCAGGCATTCTTATTACCTCTATTTGCTTCTAAACAAAATTCTGCAACTTGGAAATCACAGAAATTTACTACATACATTTTTGCATACTACTAAAATTGACAGAGAAAAGTGGCGGTTACTCCACCGACAAGAGCAAGGCTCTTAAGTAACGATGATGATGACCTAAAAGTAAGTGATAAACGGTAAGTGATCTCTTCCAGTTAACCTTTGAGCAATTGAATGTACATCAGAAACAAACAGACAGACAAACACGTGTACAGACGTATTTACCTTCACGCTACAGTTATTATCGCTTTAAAATAGTTTTAAAATCATTTTTTTTATTCTATCTTTTAGGCACCGCCTCAGTTATAACTTCCTAATTATTTGTACTAGTTAGTCAATAAGAGATACTGTATTATATTTTACATATAAATAACTTTTTCATTTAATAGTTCTTTTTTGGCTGAAACAGGGTATCCTAGCTCGGGCACGTGCTATTTGCCTCTAACAGTAAGCTCCTATATAGTCTATAGTAAAACTGATGTACATTATGTCTTATCAATAAATTATTTGTATTTGTAATTAATCTTATACATATACATACAATACAAGCTACGGTAGCCTAGTGGTTCAGGCATGCGGCTGTCAAGCGGCGGTCGTGGGTTCGAATCCCGTCTCAGTACCAATGAGTTTTTCCAGTTTTTCGGAACTTATGTACGGAATATTTACCGTTAGCTTTTCGATGAAGGAAAATATCGTGAGGAAACCGGTCTAATCCCAACAAGGTCTAGTTTTCCCTCTGGGTTGGAAGGTCAGATGGCAGTCGTTTTCGTAAAAGTAGTGCCTATGCCAAATCTTGGGATTAGGTGTCAAAGCGGACCCCGGGCTCCTTTTGGGGCACAACCTGGAACAACGCCAGGAGGATGATGATGATTTATAATTAATCTTAATGCATTTACTACATGTACTAAATATAGTAGTTTGTAGAGTTTTCTAGTGCATTGCATTGTATGTATTTGTACCTACACATAAAGCTGGGTCCGCTGCGCCGTGTTTCCGATGTTTTTCCAATCAAAACAATACCCTATTTGTTTCCTTGACATGTTAGATGTTTAAAAACATCGAAAACACGCCGCAGCGGATCCGGTTTTACACTAACCGCAAGCAAAGTTTCAAATTTTTAGGTCTGCTACAAGTACCTTCGAATTTTTATGATCGGCGAGTTGACTTGCATTCTTAAATTATTGGTTCGAATTGTTATTTGGAAATGTCGTATATCTAGCTATGATGCCTTCATGGGCACTGAAACTTCGGGCTTCTAGTTTTTTCCACAACGAAGTTACAGGGGGATCGAAAATGGCTTCGAGGAAAGGATGGTAGGTACTAGGTACCAACGGCCGTGCTTTTTTGCTCGTACTGGTGTTTGTTATCGCCCTCAAACCAGTCCTGCACTTGTGTTATCAAAACAGGTTCAGCAGCCAGCAACAGGAAAAACAAAACTGAGCAAGTGCGAGTCAGATTTGGGAGAGAGAGTTACTTACTTATATAATACAAATGTTGCTCCTTTAATATTTAGTATAGGATAGAATTGTTTTCGGGTTGCACCTATGCTTTCTAATAAAATTCATACATACATTTTTAATACTACGACGGGGGCAAATAAGCATACAGTTTGCCTTATGTCCTCATGTTAAGCAGACTCCGTAGAATACGGACGCTAGCGCTTCCAGAAGAATAACAACCACGTTGCAGACACTTTATTGATTTGGGCATTTGTTGTGTTCATAGCTAGAGGCGACCGCGGGCTCACTCTCAACACACATCATCACATCACAAGGAACACAAGCGTTCGATGTGGTGTTGGAGGCGAATAGAGAAAATTAGCTGGATAGAGAGAGTAACCAATAAAGGAGTACTGAATAGAGTGAGGTAAACCAGGCAGTTAGTGAGGAACTTGGAAAATGGAAGAGGGAAGATGATAGGGCACCTCATACGACACGAAAACTTTATACTCAATGTAATTGAAGGAAAGATAGGAAGCAAAGAAGAGGAAGACCTAGAATAAACTACATAGAGTAGCTCAAAAAGAGAGATGACAAAGAGGTTACGTGGGATTGAAATAGATGGAGGACCTACTCTGAGCTACATTGACAAGAGCTCTTAAATAAAA
This sequence comes from Epinotia demarniana, assembly GCA_945867215.1. NCBI lineage: Eukaryota > Metazoa > Arthropoda > Insecta > Lepidoptera > Tortricidae > Epinotia > Epinotia demarniana. The sequence continues at coordinate 1,069,986 of OX244284.1, read as the reverse complement.
AAGAAGACGTATCATTGGTCAATAAGTAAATTGTAATACAAGTGAGGTAAGTATGTTGATAATAACATCAGAGGCGGAATTATCACGCGTTTCATACGACGTTTTTCAACACATTTTGCGAGGAAAAAATCCTTTACATAAGATGAAAATTTAATAGGCCTGCCAAGTTATATTCTTTATACATATTTTCATTTTAAAATGTTATCTTTATATTAAATCATGTAAAATGTTATCATAAGTGAATAGTTTTACTAAATTAAACGTTGCTATATCATATCCAGAAATAAATAGTCAATTAATTAACAAAAAGGAATTATTTTGTTTAGTAGAGTAAGAATACATTTGCCAAGAATTTTAAAAAAAATGGCTGTACATTTTGTACAACCCGGTTAAAATTTAAGAATGCACCAGATATAACCATTTATAACACACAAGTGTCGTAATGTTATAAAACACGCGTATTTATTAATACCCAGGATTATGAGCCTAAAAGCGACATAATAAGAGGTACGTTACGATCAAATGTGTTGCAAACACTTAAAGTACTGTTGGTGGACACAGTTACAATTATTTAATGACAAACAAACAAACTACACAGCACAGCTAAACATTAACTTAGGTAATTATGGCTGCAGTCTTCCATAAATAAGGTGGAGGTACTTCCCCAATTAATTCTGCTGTGCCCTGTCTGCCTGCCTTAAGGAAACGCTACACGGGACGATATCGGCGGGACTGCATGCCGGCTGTCGCGTGATTCGGCCGGATACGTGTCGGAAGCGCGGCGGCCGGCCAAATCAAGGTCACTAAATACTACATTATCTGTGACCTTGCTTGGCCGACCGACAAATTCATAGGTTTAGAGTCTCCTTTACAAGTCACGGTATAGAGATTATGGCGCGAGAGACGCGTCATCGTTGAGAAATGTTTAGCAAAAAACGCTGCGAAAACCCTGCACATATCACGCGACGGCGCGCGAGCCCTCTCGATTTTTCTCGCACTATCCGTCTCTCTCTTATTAGAAGACTTAGAACAAGAGGTATAGTGCGAGAAAAATCGAGAGTATGTCGCGGCCGTCCCATGATGGACGTGCTGAACCCCAAATTATCTCAGGGAGCCTGACTCCCTCGGTGTATGGTTGAGATTATTATAATTTGACCGACTTTTATAAAACAGTTACTGGAAATGGAACCTTCTACCTGTGACGATAGAGTTGTTTTTGAATAGACTACTTTGATACAGTACTACCAACTAAAATAATCTCAAGTAAGTATACCTGGGTCACAGATTATATAAAAAATTGTATTCACAAAACTGTAAAAGAGTAAGGCGAAGTTTGCTCCATTTACAGGCAAACAGGTCGCAATCTGACCCCCTAGCACACTAAGTTTTATGTCGGACATAAATCATTTGTCCCTCTTGCACTCTTATATTGGCCATAATGGGACGAATATGTCCGACATAAAACTTAGTGTGCTAGGGGGTCTGGTGCATAATAAATCAAGTTATTTATTAGCGCTTGAGCATGGACAACCGGCGAGTGCTCGTGCGCCGCCGTGCGAGCCGCCTCCTCCGCCAGGAGTCGGTGGCTGCGGCCGCGCAGGTACTTATCGGGAACGAAGAGGCGACATGTTCTTGCGACCAAGTCGGAACAATCTGACTCACCCCTCAACATCTTACAGACAGTGGACAAAAGCTCGATATTTTAACGTCTGACCTGTAAGGAGTTGAAGCCCAACATTCCCAGTAGGTAACCCACCAAGTGGTGGGGTAGGGGAATCAGAATCAGAATCATAAATTTTTATTTGTCAGAATACAGTTATAAAAGGTTTTACAGTATAAAATGTCCTTGTATTCAACATGCAAGCATGTATACAAATACTTGATAAATTACGCTAGAATACAATATTGATAGATGTCACTGAATTAAAAATAATGATAATAATAAGATAATCAGTCAGTAAGATGTCAGTAGATTTTTATAATTTAGATATTCCCTTATACTGTAAAAACATGTATCCATCAGCCATTTCGTCAATTTGTGTCTAAACATATTCCCAGATAATGCTTTTAAATCATTTGGTAAATTATAAAAAATTGTTATAGTTGTATTAAAAACACTTCTTTTGTACATGTCCTTGTGACTGGAAGGGATAGTAACCGTGCATTTATTTATTTATTTATTTATTTATTTATTGGTACAAAAGAAATTACACAGCATTACAGTAAATACTAATGCACTGCGAAATTTAGGACAGAAAGTACACATAACAACAATCTTAATAACTAACTGAGGACGGACGGTCATCCATCGCTTCACAAAGGTTTTTGCATTTCTCACAAATTAGCCTCCAACTACTGGCAAAAACATCACAGTCAGAATCCGACTTGAGAAGTGCGTTGATGTAGTGCAAAGCGCGGACCCTTGGTGATTGCATGTACGCCACAGTGCGCGCTTTAGGTGCTGCAAGTAAGTCGCAATGACGAGCTCTGAAATTAAACTTTGCCTGAGACAGAGAAGGGACACGGAGGCGCAACAACTGCGAGACCAGCTGAGGGCAGTCTGAATCCCCCCGCAATATCCTGCACGCGCCGGTCACGAGTGCATAATTACGCCTCACTTCCAGGGAGTTAAAACCCAGAGTTCCAAGCAAATATTTTGTCGGGTAAAGGAAGGGATAGTATCCATAGATTTTTTTAAATAAAAATCTAAGGAACGTCTTTTGGATTTTCTCCAGAAGCAAGGCGTAAGTGACCTCATGGGGATTCCACACTATTGACGCTGCCTCCAGTTTACTCCTAACTAAAGCGGTATAGACAATCTTGACGACAAACGCGTTGTCAAAATCGCGAGCGTTGCGGATAACAAATCCCAATCTCCGATAGCAGTCGGTAGCCAGGTTACTCATATGAGCATGAAAATTCAAATGCGAATCAAATATGATACCTAGGTCTTTAATAGTGGCATCTTCTTGTAGAGAAAGCGGAGAAACGCTTTTTGCACTTTTTTCTTAAAGAAGGGTGTATACATTTTTATGCGGGTTCCAAATAACTGAAGCCGATTCAATCTTGCTTCTGGCTAATGCGGTGTACAAAAACTGTACTACTTTGGGATCATGAAAATCTTTCGCGTAGCGGATGATGAAACCAAGCTTCATTAAAAGTAAGTTGCGGATCAAACGTAACGCCAAGATGTTTTATAGAATTTACGAGAGCTATGGGACAGTTGTCTAAGGAATGCGAATTAGGAAGAGGGGAAAGAGAGCGGGTAAAGGAATAACATTTGAACGAATTAAACAGTAATTTGTTAGTTTTCGTCCACCCATCGCGCTGATGAACGGACGACGCTCCTTTTACCTAGAAATGGCCACCAATCAGACACCTTTTTGGCGGGTGGCGTAGGTACCTACTCAAAGAGAGGCCTATACTCAGCAGTGGGGGAGTAAGGGCTGAAAATGATGACGATACCTGTGGTCGGTGAACGTAAGTTACGTCCGTAAATATTTGTAAAATGTTTGTACCCATATGCTGAGATATAAACCCATACGTTGCATTTCTACGACGCGATTATCGCACGACAAAAAATCGTAGTGCGCGCCTGGCCTAAGTGTTAGATGCCCCAAGCCTATAAGTTCTTCGTGCTGCCGACCCCAACCCTCAAACCGTGTAAGTGACCCTGATTCAGACCCGGCGTGTGTGCTGATAACGTTTTGGCTGCCTTATCGAACTTCCGCTGCAAGCCTTACTTCATTTATCCAATAACCGGTATTTTGAAGACACCGACAACAAAGCGTTATATAAACCGTTGTCGGGGCTGCGTCTTCACAGTTGACGATCAAACCAATCGTTAAATCCAAGATGGCCGCCCTGAAGACTCTGTTGGTCCTGATGGTCGGAGCGCTGGTGCTAGCCAGTCTGGTTGAGTGTGATACTCGCATGTCCCCATGTGACGAGGTACCTAATTATACTCCTAATTCTTAAGTACCTTATGGGTATCCCTGTCCCATTGTTTCGTCGACAAACATTTCACTGTATTACATCGCAGAATTTTCATTTCATAGATTTTTTTCTTCAGAAACTAGACTTTTCAGGTACAGCTTGAAGGTCTAGGCTAAAATCCTCAAATATTTACTGTTTCTGAAAAAAAAGCTAAAGTTAAAAGAAAGTTTTTCTAAGGGTGGTAATCCACTTGTCCAATGTGCATTTCATCAAAGAAATTGGACGATCAAATATACGAGGAACTTCAAAAAATTCGATCAAAGATCGGCTATAGAAATTGGACACAGGGAATAGGTACCACCCTAATTAATGAAAAATGTACCTAAGTTGGATACGTACAGTCTAAATCATAAGTACCTGAACACCTTCGTACCTTGTCGCTCTCAACGGTTTGACAACTTCGTATGGCAGTTTAAGTAGGTACCACATTAAAGAACCACGGTACATGTTCAGCCCCTTCTTCGACTGTACTTGCCTAGTTGGGCTGCTCCAAATCTGAGATGACATTCTGCTGAGACGTACCTCTTGAAATGTAATACTTCGAACGACAAGTTTGTCGGCGTTGACGTTTCAAATTTGTATTTTCCTCAGGTCTGCCGACGTACACAGCCAGAGAAGGATGAATGCTGCCGCGCGCACCGCTATTATAGCGGCGGGAACTGCTATGGTGGCAGGATGTATTGCCAGTAGTAGCGGCATTAGGGTAGGGTGGTGGGGCGACCGCCCAGGGCGCCGGACATGAAGCCGCGCCGGCGCCCGTTTATTTTTCGCTCATTAAGTTGGGACACCATAGAAATTTCGCCCGCGGCGCTGGTAGTGCTAAAACCGGCACTGTGTATTGCTCCTAGACTCCGGAACGGTATTCGTTACAATTTCACAAGTACATCAGTAGTACTGCAGATACATCAGGTTCTCACGGCGCAAAATCAGGGTGCGTAGCGCCTTTTAACGCGTTTGGCCGCTGTCAACGGTTTTTGAATCAGCGCTTGAGTGCGACGGAAGCGCTAGGTGCCGCTTTTGGGCGCCCTAATCCCAAAAACGTGTAAGGCGCATTACAGACTGCCGCCGCATCCCGCTACGTAAAATTGTCACACCAACTTGCTATCGTTATTGTGACAAATTGATAAGTTGTTGTAACAAATTTCTAGTTGTGTGATGGCCTTTAGACTTGTAACATTGTAACTGGTAGCTTCGTGTAGCGGCCACTGCAGGTTTTGTTGGTCACATTCATAAAATTATTCGCATACTTTCTGTCGCATTGTGTGACTTAATTAATATTATAACATCTGGTAAATGTGACCAACATACCCGTTGGTCGGGTACGCGGATATCCGTATCCGCTGTCTAAACTAACTGGAAATTATTTAAACTTTGCATCATGTTTCCAAATTGTACACAGACAGTGCACGCGTAACGTAACGTGTTTAAATTTAGTGATATTGACACAAAATACACCATCGTATGTACTTGGGTTTTATTATTTGTTGAATGAAATAAAGGTTAAATAAAGATTTTTTTGTTTCACTATGATGTCCAAACATGTTTTATAGTGGTTTACTAAGGTACTTTCTTTGAATGTCATTTTAAAAAGACATGAAACTGCATCCACAATGGGATGCTTCATATCTAGTTCGGAGACTAGGTAGTTTCCGTTGCTATAATTTAAAATACAAAATAAATAGAGCGAGAAGTTTATTCATACAAACTCTCAAGGCGCATTTATTTGTACTAAAAGATTTTAATAATTTTATTATAATTTATAGTAACAGAATTTTTTTCCGACCTAGATATTGCGTATCTCATCTATGTATATAAAACTCTTGCGTTACTTATCTATTGACAGACAGCGCACAGCCTATACCGCTAAAGATATGAGATCACTTTTACTACTTTTAAAAAAGAGTTGAAAGTTTGTATGGGAACCATGTCGTTTTTATAGTTAGCCATTTAAAACTTCGCTCACAAGCTCCTAATGTGCAGTCAAAACATTGATAAGGGATTTTCTTCTAACTCATTACTTGAAGGGGTTAAGATAGGGGTTGAAAGTCACATAAGTAATGTCTGATTTCCGAAATCGCTAAAGTTATAAGCATGACATTTGGAACATATACTCGTATTCTTTACAGTACGTGGACGTGTACTAAGAAAGGATTTTTGGAAATTCAACCCTTAAGGGGGTGAAATAGGGGTCGAACCGTTATATGGAAATCGTTCATTTTGAAAGTTATAGACTTGAGTCTTTGTATGAAGGTTTCTTACTAAAAAGCAAAAAAAAATATTTAGCGTTGTTATTAAATTTCATCCCCTAAGGGGGTTAAAAAAGAGTTGAAAGTTTGTATGGGAAACATATCGTTTATAAAGTAACGCGCTTAGAAATTCGGTCACAAGCTCCTAATGACCAGTCGAAACCATTAATTAAGGATTTTTTCTAATTCATCCCTTGAGATAGGGGTTGAAAGTTCAAATAAGTAATGCGTGATTTTTAATGATAAACTGTGGCTAGAAACATGAAAGCAGGACAGCAGGTTCTGGAAATCCGTTAGACTAGCCAGAGGTAAGAGCCAGAACTCTGAGCTGAAGTCAGTCAAAGACAGGAATGGAAGTATGCTTAATGAGATAGAATGCATATTAGGGAGATGGAAGGAATATTTTGAAAGTTTGTATGATAGGGAGGAAGAAAATGGTTCAACCTCAAGTCTGAATGGTAGCGCAACCGAGGATGAAAGTAATATTAGCATGGACGAAATTGTGAAAGAATTGAGAGGAATGAAATCGGGTAAGGCTGCAGGGTATGACAGAGTTTCCGCCGAGATGCTGAAGGCAGGACAGGGCGTCATAGCGAGTCAGTTGTATCGCCTCTTCAATTTGTGCTACAGCACCGGCCGTGTACCTAGGGACTGGTGCAAGGCCGTAATCGTTCCTCTTTACAAAGGGAAAGGGTCACAACTTGACTGCAAAAACTACAGGGGCATTAGCTTACTCAGCATCGTCGGCAAATTGTATGCAAAAGTGTTAGTTAAAAGGGTTGTGAAAGAGAACGATGAGAAAGTATGGGATGCACAAGCAGGATTTAGAAAGGGTATGGGTTGTACGGATCAAGTCTTTTCCTTACGATGCATAGCCGAGAAGTATTTGGCCAAAGGTCAAAAGGTCTATTGCGCTTTCGTGGACTTGGAAAAGGCTTATGATAGAGTGGTGAGGAAAGAACTATGGTCGGTGTTGTGCACGTATGGAGTAGACAGCCGCCTCGTTCAAGCACTGAAATCTTTATATAAGGATTCCAGTGCTTGTGTGAGAATAAACGGGTCATATACTGACTGGTTTAACATCGAAAAGGGTGTTAGACAGGGATGTGTAGCGTCTCCGTGGCTGTTTAATCTATTCATGGACAGCTGTCTGCAGGATCTAAAAGGTGATGAATGTGGTTTGAGAATGGAAGGGTTACGCGTCAAATGTCTCCTATATGCTGACGACCTTGTACTACTTGCGTCGTCCGCTGAGGAGTTACAAATGATGGTAACGAAGATGAATGAATCTTTTGAATGGAAAGGGATGAAGATGAATGTAAGTAAGACGAAAGTGATGGTATTTGAAAAAGATGAAATTATGACAGACTGCAAAATAATGATTGGTGAAGAAAGACTGGAACAAGTAAAAGAGTTTGTGTATTTGGGGACGTTATTTACTGGAGACGGAAAGCATGAGAAAGATATTGAAAGGAGAGTGAATGCAGGGAACCGAGTGAATGGGGCACTGAATGTCTTTATGGGCAGCCAGAAAATATCACAAAAAGCACGGATGGCTGTGCATAGGGGAGTTTTGGTGCCCACACTTATGTATGGTAGTGAAAGTTGGGTGTGGCAGAAAAGACACCAAAGTCGAGTGAATGCAGTAGAAATGAGAGCGTTGAGAAGTATGTGTGGAGTGAAATTGAGTGATAGAGTCAGAAACAGTGTTATAAGAGATAAGTGTGGAATGGATGGAGATATAGTCACAAAAATTGAGAAGGGTATGTTAAGGTGGTTTGGGCATGTAGAGAGGATGGATGAAAGAAGATTAACGAAGAAAGTGTATATAAAAAGAGTGGAAGGGCAAGTTGGAAGGGGAAGACCTAGGCGAACTTTCTCCGATCAAATCGGAGAAATCTTAACAAAAGGCCAGGTCAAAAGTACCCTAAACCGACGAGCATGTATGAGAAATATTATGAAAGTGAGTGAAGCGAAAGTGGTTTGCCAGGATCGTAGCAAATGGAGATCCGTGATCTCTGCCTACCCCTCTGGGAAAGAGGCGTGATTATATGTATGTATGTATGTAGGTTTTTTTATAATATGTAGATCCTATCCAGAAATATATTTAAAGATATAGAACACATTTTTTTTGGCATTTGGAGTCGAGACCCTTGGGCCTTGGGGTCCAAGTGCTCGAGGACTGTACAACGAGCTTAGCAAAAGGCTTGTCGACACTACAGGCGACCAAAGAGCTGGCAGCTTCCTCGCACAGCGGATTAGCATTGCTATTCAGCGAGGCAATGCTGCCAGCATCTTTGGTACGATGACACGGGGGCCCTTTTTAGAGATAGTTTAAATTTTAAGTTAGCTTTAGATTCTTCTACTTTTGTTATTGTACATAGTTTTATATTCATACTCTTTGTATAATATGTAAATATTTAATTGAATAAATACATAACTGATGAAAAAAAAAAAAAAAAAGAAAACATAATATGAGTCCTTTTATATAGTCAAACATGCCGAGTACCAACGGTGATTTCTGAAATTCATCTTCTAAAGGCGTTAATAAGGATATACATATGTATATCGTTTTTATCGTTTAGTGTAGAATTCGTAGAATAGGATAGATTTTTTAAATGTATACCATAATACATTATGCAAAATGTACATTTTAAGCAGAATCCCTTGTTGAATTTAGCAATTTAAAAGAATGAACTCATCGCACTGTTACCCTTTACGCTTAATTCCTGAACAGATTTAGATGAAACTTTCCGTATAGCTAATTTGAGACCCTTGGAAGGATAAAGGATTGTTTTTATTTCGGAAATCATCCCTAAAAATGGTAGAACTTTGTTTGGGTCGGCGAATAATAAGGTTCCGCCTACAAAAATTTAAATGAAATATTTTCTCTAAGACGGTACCAGCTAGTTGTGTATAAAAAGTGTCATGTTATTCCAGCTTGCCGTTTTAAAATGAGAGCCAAACGTTTGTACAGGGAGTCAGCTTGAGTCGACCGAGCAGGGGACTCTTAAGTTTATTCACATCCCTCATTTTTCCCGACTACGGCGAAGCCAAAAGGATTTGACTGCAGCTGTGTTCGTATTTACGGTGTTCCATCAATGACAAAAGAAACTAAGGGACGTAAAGTATCAATAATCCCACCAAAACCATAAATGTGAAAATGGGAGCCAAGTTCAGTATTAACAATATGCGTCGTTTCTTTATTTAGCGAAAATTTTTCGAAATATTTTCTCTTCAATCAGAAAGGCCCGTAGTTTTTTTTTCGTTCCAAACGTTATTTACTCATACGATAGCTCCGGCTTGTGCAGTGGGCAGTGTAGGCTACCTTTTCTATTCTAAGGCAGGAGTGTTATAAATAAATAAATAGGTAATAGAAATAAATGAATTTTATTCTGCAGGTAGGCCGTAATGGCACTTCACAAGTCAAAATTCTACCAGAGTTTCTGAAAAAGAAGAACACTGTTAAGAAGAAACGCCGAAACAAACTCAACAGTCAGTCATTATTTGCCAAAAAAAGCTTATTACAATAAGAGTTTTTAACCTACTTAAAATAAGTCAAACTGAATATGAATATAAAGAAAAAAAACATCATAATGCGTTGTTCTACAAGAACACATGTCGGAATAAGCTATATGAATGATTAAGTTATTTTGGGCTCTGGTTTGGGCGATGCATTTCTGTCAGTTAGATGACTATCTACCCAACCTCAATCATGTAATACTTAAGCCTTTGACATCAATGTTTTTATTACAAGCTTTTTTTTAACTTTACCTGTTAGTATGGGACAAATCTTGCGAGTTAAATTTGACCCACTTCCCGGTAACCGATTGAGCGGAAACTTTGGGTATAAGTATAGTTTAGATGACTATTCATTAATATGGTACCATCGAGCTGATCTGATGATGGAGACAGAAGGTGGTTATGGGAATTGTTAGTATGTATGGGTCAAATCTTGCAAGTTAAAGACCCACTTCCCGGTGTCCCATTGAGCTGAAACTTTGGGTATAAGTAAAGTTTGGATGACAATTCAATATTGTCCTCTTCGTCCCAGACACTGTTCGAGAACGGACGCGTTATCGTTTGAGTCTTAAAAATACCTGTGCTTGAGATCCGATTCTCGCCAGTATTACTATCATATTGATTTACATAGTCGTTTGCACATAACGAGCCTATTATTTCGTCTTATCGCGATCTGACGGTGCGAGCGCTGCAGTTAGCGGCCCCGCACTACACCTCGGGGGAAGGAGAGCACCATCATAATTTGCCTCTCGCTCACTTGGATGCAACGCCGAAGATTACCGATCTGTACCGAACATACTGCGCCGCTACATGTGCTACGTGCTACGAAATCTCGACGTCAGAGGCTACGAAACTGTGAACAATTGCGTGTTACGCCTGCGGTGAGCTACATCTGCTACGAGCCAGCCGCGGTTTGAGTAGAAGAAATAGGCTACCTTTGCGCTTTAATTAGAGTTGCTTTCTGCGTGGTCTCTGCACAATGATGAGAGCTAATAGCGCCGATCTAACATGCTGTGCGTGCATGAAGGAGTTGGATGTCGGCGAGGAATACCTGCAGTGCATGGTGAAGACTTGTGGTAAGCTCTATCACCGTCTGTGCACAAATAAAAATCTTACTATGGAGGAGATTGATTCTTGGGTTTGCCCCGAGTGCCGCAGCAGTATGAAAAAAGGAGGGCGTAACTGTGACACCCCTGTTGGCACGCCTGTCTCAGTCAAGAATATAGTGAGTCGCAGCAAGAGCATGACTCTCGTCCCGCCGCCGCAGCTCCCGAGCGATTCAACGCATATAGCATCTCCGATCCCAACCACTGTTAAGACTGTTGTCACCTCGATCCCGCCCTCGCAAGCCTCAAGTGATTTGCCGTCTTTTACACTCGAAATGCAGTTGATGCGTGACCAGATGACTCTATTGTCGGAACAATTGGTGGATGCAGTTTCTGCAATAGCTCAATATCAGAGTGCACTCACTGACTGTACGGCTAGGTTTGAGGCGGTTGATGACAGGCTAAGGAAGCTAGAAATAGGTTTGGCGTGCTCTTGCAAAGTCGGGCAGTCGGCTATGACAATACCGGACAAGGACATCAAAACCCATAAACAGAAACCCCGTCGTAAGCAGAGGCCAAAGAAGAGTGTGGACCATGAAACAAATTCTGTGGGACCTGCCGCCACCGAAAATGACGTAGAGAGTGAGGCGGAGAGAACACAATCGTCACTGCTATCAGGTATACCGGCCCTGGATCTGACTTGTAACCAGAGCTCCATACCGGAGTCCGGGCCCGTGAATGTAGAATCCCACGTTAATGCGGCTGAGGGTGAGGTCAAGGAGGTCAAGGAACGGAAAAAACTGTATACTTCAGTACGTGGTTCGGCGGGTCCTGACGCTACGCCACTAAGAGCAGTTGAATACCGTAAGTATTTTCACCTTTGGAATATGGTCTCTGGAGCTGACGAGATACGTGATTACATGCAGTCCTTATACCCGGGTTCCAACTGTACTGTCGAAGAGCTCAAACCAAAGGGCGAGTATAAGTCTTATAAAATTGGAGTCCCGCCTGCTATTTACGACAGTTGTTTGACTTCTGCTCTCTGGCCTGATAATGCGCGGGTAAAGCCGTGGTTATTTCGGAAATACCAAGGAAACGGTAATCACACATCACAACGGACACAATAATACAACGGCGCTGAGTTTAACCTACCAGAATGTCAGAGGTCTTAATACGAAACTCACTCACTTCAGATTAAACCTCCTATCTCTCAACTGCGACTTAATTGCTGCTACTGAGTCATTTCTGACGGATGCGGTCGATGATGCCGAATTAGTTTCTGGAGGTTGGAGCGTGACGCGACGAGATCGTAACTCAGGAGCCCGTGGTGGCGGTGTACTTTTAGCGGTGCGGCCGGGATTTACATTCACGCGATGTCGCGACCTTGAGTCGCCTCTTGAGGAGGACTTGTGGGTAACCTGCACCGTAAATGACGTCACTACTTATATATGTGTGGTTTATATTCCGCCTAGTGCGCCGGATGACGTGTACATGCGGTGGTTTCAGGCTGTAGAGTCAACACTGTTAAATATAGATGGTCCTGTAGTTATAGTCGGAGACTTAAACTTAAATCCTTGCTATACCTCTCAAAATGTTATATATTACTATGGCTATTTTCTATCGCTATGTGGCTTGACAGAGACGAATGATGTGACTAATGCGCATGGTGGAAAACTAGATGTGGTGTTGGTGTCAGAGTTCATACGTGGCGTCAGTGTCGATGAGATAGAGGGCGGTGGCCTCGTTCCGCGGAGAGATAATTACCACCCGCCATTAGAGATCTCTATTCCACTGCAGTCAGCCGTGCGTCAATCCACTGAAAAAATTGACCCTAGTAACATTAATGCGATTCTGGACTGGAACTTCGGTAAAGGTAACTACGAATTACTCTACTCTCTTATCTCGCAAGAAAACTGGCATGATGTTCTGGAGTCCCAGAATGTTGACGTAGCAGTAGACGCGTTTTATAAAGTAATTTATAGCATTTTTGACCAATCCATTCCGAAAAAACATCGGCCTAAAAAGCCAGTGCGTCGCTATCCCGTATGGTTTACTGCCGATTTGATAGAGGACATTAAATTTAAAGCCGATCTTCACCGGGAATGGAAGGTCACGAAAAACAGTAGCATATATAGCAGCTTTTCGAAATTGAGAGCAGATGTAAAAAAAAGAATTGCCGCTGCATATGATATCTACATAAGTCAAATACAGACTAGAGTTAGGAGTAATCCTCGCGCTTTTTGGCAACATGTAGACAGTCTGAAATCAAAGGGCGGATTCTTGTCGAAGGTGGCTTTCGAGGGCAATCAGTATGAAGGACCAGATACAGCAAATGCATTTGCTAGATTTTTCTCTAGCGTTTTCTTATCTGATGCCCCCCTTTTAGATTGCGATAGCAACCAGGAATCATTAGCTAATGATAGCTATATCAGTGCAATATCAACGCAAGATGTCGAAACGGCTATCAAGTCCTTAAAATCCCATAGTGCGATAGGGCCTGATAATCTGCCTGCATATATTGTGAAAGGCTGTAGTGAGTACCTTTTGGCGCCTATTCTTTACTTATTTAATTTGTCGCTCTCTACTGGCACATATCCCAAGCAATGGAAGATTTCGCGGGTAAGGCCGATACCGAAGTCTAGGGATAGAGACAATGTTGAAAGTTATAGGCCAATAGCAGTACTTTCTACTCTTGCTAAGCTGTTCGAATCAATTCTTCACCGGACACTATCCGCGCACTTAAAACCTTTTTTGTGTGACTCTCAGCATGGGTTTAGAAAACATCGCTCGGTTGATACTAACCTGCTGATTCTGACTGACACCATCTCTGAATATCTCGACAAAGGTGTCCAGGTCGATGTCGTCTATTTCGACTTTCAAAAGGCGTTCGATCGTGTAGATAATGATGTTCTTCTCCTTAAGCTTGGCAACATTGGTCTTGGTCCAAATTTGCTCAAATTCTTTGCTAGTTATCTACGCGATCGACAACAATACGTTCAGCATGGTCACTTTGTGTCACCTCCCTATCAGACCCGATCTGGTGTTAGTCAGGGCTCGATACTCGGGCCTTTGCTATTTGGGGTCATGGTTAACGACCTTGAATCTGTGGTTGTGAACGCAAAGTGTCTTCTCTACGCCGATGATTTGAAACTAGTTTACGGAATAAAGAATGTCACTGATTGCGAGCAGCTTCAAGGGGACATTGCAGCAGTGTTCCGGTGGAGCACTGAAAACAGGTTAACTTTCAACGTGTCTAAGTGCTGTGTGTGCACTTTTAGTCGCGCATGTGTCCCTTTATATGCACAATATTTGCTTGGTCTGGAGCAAATTAACAGGGTTTACTCTATTAAGGACTTGGGAGTAGTTTTCGATCCGCGGTTAACCTTACGGGCATATTAGGGCTCTGGTGGCCGATACTTACCGTAGGTTAGGTTTTGTTATGCGTAACGCGAGAGATTTTAATGACTTTGGGGCTATAAAGCTGCTATATAACGCTCTGGTAAGAAGTAAATTGGAGACATCGGCTATCATTTGGAACCCTTGCGAGGTATCTTACTGTTTGCTCTTGGAAAAAGTCCAAAAAACATTTTTGAGGTTTTTATACAAGAAAGTTTACGGATTTTATCCCTACTTATACCCCACAAAGTTTCTCCTTGGATGTCTGGGCTTCCATTCCCTAGAAGTAAGGCGCAACTTCAGTCTGCTGACTACTGTCTGCCGTGTGCTGCGGGGAGAGTCAGATTGCCTAGGACTGGTACAAAATGTAGTAAGGTTGCACGTTCCAGATGTTCCTCGAATAACCCTTAGACCCCGTACGCGCGTGTTGTTGGCTGTGCCAGCAGCTCGTACCGTGTCACACAGGAACTCTCCACTTCTCCGCGCCCTGACGCTGCTTAATGCGCTTCTGGCGTCAACACCAGAATGTGATATTTTTGCATGGCGATGGATGGCTGTGTGTTGTGCGTGCCTGAAGTATTGTGAGCTGATGGATAATAGAATGACTAGTGTCCCTACCTGATTGTTACCTTGTTTTAATTTAGTTTCACAGTGTATTAGGTTAAGTCTGTAATGCTGTGTAATATATTTACAATAAATAAATAAATAAATAAATAAATTGTAGTACCATCGAGCTGATCTGATGATGGAGACAGAAGGTCATGAGAATTCAGTACTTAACCGACGTAACCCCGCTGAGTTTGGGTTCGTTAGAAACGTCTCAATGAGTAGTTGATGATGGTATACAGAAAAGAACAGTCGGCAATAAAGGCTTTTACCAAAAATGAAATGAAATTTTTGTCAGAAACTTATTGTCAAGTAATTTTCAAGAGCTGGAAAGGGCAAAATTTCGTTAGGTCATTTATTATAACAGTGGATACATTGACCCGAAAAAGACTTGTCTACTTTACGAACACGAAACTTTTTGGTTGCTATTTTATTTATGTTTCGTTTATTAAAATTATGGTTATCAGTATTTTTAACCGACTTCAAAAAAAGGAGGAGGTTCTCAATTCGGTTGTATTTTGTAGGGTTCCGTACCTCAAAAGGAAAAAAACCGGCCAAGTTCCGTACATATCTATAACAAGCAAAAGTTGTAGGACGTTCATTAGTAAATGATAAATGAAAATTGAATAGTGGAAAGCTGGAGGAGCATAAATTTAAACAGGGTCACTTTATCAATTTAGTAATCATCCTTTAGGCTTTGATTCCCTTGCGAGTAGTTGCGAACGCCAAAATAAGCGGATTACTTAAATTGCTGTTTCTTTTTATTGCGTTGATATTTATATCAGTTTAAACTGATTTCACGGGAAGTACCTTTACATCATTGTGTACAATGCACAATTGTTCGCACATGAGGTCGCACTTCTGTCTTCTTCTTTTTTATAGTGTTAAAATGTTCATCATATCAATTTGTTTGTTTATTTTTTCTGGATTTAACCATACACTGTTTTATAATATCGTTATTTCTCGTGGTTTTCTATTGTTTTAAGATATAAACTTGCTGTAAAGAACGCTGTACGTACGACCATGCGTAAGGTGAAAAATGTTAATTTCAGTGTTCGCACTCGCAGCCAGGTGGCGCTGCTGTGCTGTTTGACGCAAGCGCAACGGCTGCGTTCAGTTTTAATTTAAGGCCGTATCGCACGTACAGCATAGAACGTAAAATTACTGAAAATGGTCTCGCCGGAAGACCAGCGCTGGCTCGTGAGCATTATGCGGAGGCGGGACCATTTCCTAACAAATAAATAGTTATTAAGTGATTAAATAGTATTACATGTTTGTATTTGTTTGTTACGAATAAATAATTTTACAGCAAAATAATTTTCATTTCATTTCATTTCTTTACGTTTTGATACCCTTGAGATTACCTACTCAGTTTTAAATTATGCGACATAAAAGTTTTGTTTTGCTACAGCTGAAAGGTATAAGGTATTATAGACCTGAGTATTTGCTATGAATTTCAATTTAATACCTCTACGCGTTTACGTGGAAAAGGACAGTAAATTTTAAAAAATGATTTTCGTATCATTTTACTCAAAATGTCTACTTTTCGTAATTTTTCCTTTGTCTGTGCTATATGAAGTTTCTTCGTGCCAAGTTTCAAGTTTCTGTGTTTACGGGAAGTACCCTCTAGGTTTTGAGTTTCTTGCGAGTACCTACTCAGTTTCAGTATGCGACTTAAATTGCTATTTCTTTTGATTGCGTTGACATTAAACTTTGGTTTTGCTCCATATGAAAGTTCCTATAGCCCTGAGTATTTAACTTGAATTTCAACTTAATACCTCTACACATTTACGAGGAAAAAGGTATTAAATTTAAAATTTAAAAAAAAACTTTGTGTGATTTTACTTAAAATGTCTACTTTTCGTAATTTATCCTTTGTCTGTGCTATATGACGTTGCTTCGTGAAGAATTTCAAGTTTCTGAGTTCACGGGAAGTACCCCGTAGGTTTTGCGAGTGTCGAAAAACTTTAAAATGTGCAGCATAAACGACTGTATCTTTTGATTGCGTTGGCTTTTAAGTTTCATTTTTCACAGCTCCAAGGGACAATAGACCTGAGTATTTGATATAAATTTCTCAGCTTGGTCTACTGTCCCTTTTAGCTGTGAAAAAATCAAACTTCTAAGCCAACGCAATCAAAAAATACAACCGTCTATACCGCAAATTTTCGAAACTCGCAAGAGAATCAAAACCTACAGGGTACTTCCCGTGAACTCAGAATCTTGAAATTTGGTACGAAGCAAAATCTTATAGAGTCTGGCAAACGAAAGCGTGACCTGGAGTGCGATTTTTGAATCTCACTGGTGATATCAAAGTCACCGGTGACTAAAATTATCACCGATGACTTTTATGCCACCATTATCCTAAAGCCGTATTTTTGAAAGTCACACGCCGTTTACCAACATGTAGAAATTTTACAATGTCAGTCAGTAACAATCTTCCCGTTACGTTCCTTTTTACGCAGATGTGTCTATGTCATGTAACCGAAAATTAAAGTTTGGAAAATTCTTGGCAGATGTCACATACGTCAACTGTCAAAAACAATCGCATGGTGATTTCAATTACGAGTGGGTAGGGGCACTCGTAAATCGATATTATAGGTATGACAAATGTAAGTCACCGATGAGTTTCAAAAATACGAACTTTCGGAAATCACTGACATCGGAGAGAATTAATAGTCACTTGGTGAGATTCAAAAATCGATCCCCTGGACTTTTTTTAAAGTGGCAACATTATAATCTGTCAAAGGCACGTCAAATTATTTTGTTTACACACTTATTTTGCATTAATAATTGCCGTAATATGGGTAAAACAATAAAAGGGTCAATTTTTGAACAAGACGTTTTTTCGACATTTGTATGGTTTTTTTTATTTTTTGGAATATTAGATTCGTACCGACAGTGAGAGGTAGGGTTTTTAAAAAGAAAAAATATGGTGCATGAGGCACCACTGTGCTTCTAATGGTTAGCTAGATATTGATGCTTTAAAATCACCGTGCCATACCAATGTCGTCAGCGCCATACAAATGTCGACAGCGCTATACAAAAGTCGATATAATGCCATACAAATGTCGATTCTGCCATATAAATGTCGATAGCGGCATAAAAATGTCAACGAGTGCCATCAAAATGTCGATCTTGCCATACAATTGTTGAAACAGCTTAAAATATTTGTACAATAAAAAAACTCACTATTTCGATATAGTATCTCCGGTTTATGGTTTATGATGGTCGTTATATTGTACTATTACTTATTCTGTGATTATATTCCAAAATATTAAAAATCACTTAGATTTTGTTTTGAATCGACATGTGTATGCCACGATCGACATTTGTATGGCCAAAAAAGCCGTACAAATGTCGCCATACAAATGTCAACTTAATTTTTTTTTGGCAATCCTTCGTACACTATTAATTGAATTCACTAATTAGTTAAACACGAAACTCTTACCCCATATTGCTAACCTTTGTTATGAAAGACACATTTTTATTTCAATGGTATATTAATAAATTAACGCCCATACAAATGTCGTGATAGCCGTACCAAAATACATCGTATCAAGAAAACCTGTTTCCTCCTTCGAAAATACCGGCTCTGCGTCCACTCCCGTTGCTGGTTTAAGCCCAACTAACCTGTCTATCGTATCGTAAAGTAAATGTAACGGTGGGATAATTAAAAAACAGATTTTAAGGGTTTTGAGCTTGAGTCCTAATAAATGGGTCGCGCGTGGGACAACTACAAAAATACTTCACAGGTTTTAATTATTCACGCATTAAATTTGCAAGATATATTAATGAATACGCTAATAAATCTTCTTTATAACAGTACAAGTTGTTTATATAGAATTGAATGTAAGTAGTCTGTTATTATATAAGTTTTTTTTGATCAACTTGATTTCTATTTAGACTCATAGGCTGTGGCAGAATAACAGCGTTGCAATTTGCATACTTTGCAAAATAGCAACACATGCTGAGTCCCAGCCTTTTCTTTATCGCACACATTGCTGGACCCTTTGTCCGAACAAAGTGTACACGCCTTTTTATGTTATTATTATTAATCTAGTCCTGTTATGTGTGCTTTATAGAATAAATGGTTTTTCTTTCTTTCTTTTCTTTCTATATATACGTTGCCGTAGTCCATAGTTATGAATTTTTGTTTGAGCAAAACCGCAAGTGGGACACGCAAAAAAGCGGTAGATTTCGCTGTTTTACGATTCCAAATACATTTTTTTTCAGAATCAATGAATATTTAAGGTATTGTTATATATATTTTAAATACTTTATAACACACGGAATACAAATATATATGAATCAATACTCCATGTTAATCTGACTTGAAATCATAATCATAATCATTATCATAATCATAATCATTTATTGCACCATGGTACATAAAAGTTGTTACAATATTATAAGTGTCCCATGGACCCTAGTCGGGTATTGCAAACTTAATTTCTAAGTACAGCAACTCACATGGAGTACATACCTATATTATATTATTAAATAGCACAAAGTTTAATTTTTAAAAACACCTGAATCCTTTGTAGAATGTTTTTACCATTACGAGTAAGTACAATAAGAAATATATAAAAGGAAAATAGAGACAGACTTAAACTCATACGTGTGAGAAATGCGTTTTTCTGATGATTATTTCTTGATATTTTGTAGTAACATAGTGCATCTTAATTACAACATTTGTAAATGCAATGATGTAACAAATGTCGAACTCCATGACGTTGCACTAAGGAATAGTTTATTCGTTGAAAATAGAAAGATTAAGGTCCATAAGATATCCGCAACGCAGGCTTCGTCAATTGCGTACAAACAAACATACATCCCCCTAGGCACTTAACTAACAACGAAAGAATCCGCAACAGGCTTCGTCAAAAACTCATTATTAAATTGTTGTACTTGCATGACCTAGTGTATGCAGGCAAAAACAGGAAGAGCTAAATTTATACAAAGCAAAGCTTACTTATCTATATCTAAATTAAATAGTATATTGTATACTACAAAATCAAGACAAAAATATAAATCTAGCTCTTATTATCTACTTATCACAAAAAAAATCTTCTACTTTATAATAGGTTTTGTTTACCAGATATGATTTTAACTTTTTTGCATATGTTGTGTCTTTTTGTTCTGCTTTTAAATAGTTTGGGAGATGATTATAATATTTAACTGCTGCATAATGAGGACTGTTTCGGAATATTTCGAGATTTGGGACAGGTAATATAAGTTTATATTTGAGTCTTTTATTTTGTTGCTCCTTGAACAGGTGGATATTTTTTCGCACAAATATACATAATTCCAATATATATGTTGGAGACAGGATGGTCATTAGTACGGACGCTAAATTGTAGCGCAGCGTGGGAATGGCTACGATTGGTTGGTTTGTGGCTGACGTCACATCGAACCATCTAGCCCCACTCCTTGCGCTAGAATGGAGCCGGGCGGGCCGAGCTCCGGACATTCTCTGGCTGAACACGCGAGTGACCGGACATATTGGAACCACCTCGGAACTGTCCACGCTACAATTCAGTAGTATCATTGAAGTGAAGTGCAATCTAATACGAGTATACCCAATAATTAAATAAAGTATTGATTTGATTCAAAGTCTTAGTCTCAATACCCGATCTCCCAACGATGCCCGACAGCAACGCCCATTCCTGAACTGTATCATGTACCACCACCATTTCTCCGACATCAGAAGCGGGATGTAATCAGTGCCCACAGGATGTGAATAAGAACGTGCACATGTGTGAAATGCTCATGGAGCAGCAAACAAAAAATGGCTTTATTGGAGGCAATCACACCATTACCTGAGTGAGGTGGATCGATTTCTGATACGACCGAAAGAAAATGAATTGCGTACCGCCTACAGCAAGGATGATGACTTCGCTTATGTCGAGATGGTCTGGGCGGTCTACTGAACAACTACGTTGCCCAATTTAAACGCCGTGCTCATAAATCCGGTGAGGTCAAACCATTTTTATTGTTTTTGCTATGTTGATACAAGATTTGACGTATTTTCCGTTAACAATAAAAAAAAATCCTACGTTCTCTTTAAAAGTTTTCGTGTTTACAAAATTGTGGTACATAAGTGTAGGTAGTCATTTCATTTTGATAGCTTTGTGAAAATCTAACTACCTACTTTCGTGTTAACTTTTAGAACAGTGTTAAAATTTCATTAATTTCATTGTTTTGCTTAACAACTTTGTGGCAATTGGTTAAAGTACCTTGATACCGTATCGGGATTGAAAATATTTGCTACGCGTTTGAAATTAATGTTTCAGTGTCACATGGCGTACATCTATAAGCAGTACTACTGACTGCAAACGTCTCGTCCAGTAGCGTGGATCATTGAAGTTTCGAGGCCGTGCAGCATCGGCGGTTCTCGCACGTCGGACTATCAGAGGACACGTGCTGTGCTGAAGCTAGCTGCGGACACTATTGACAACGACTGTATTGAAGCAACAGAAATAAAAGGACGGTATTCGTTCCAATTGATTTCATGCAAAATTAGAGCCAACAAACGATAATTAGTGTTTCAATCATTATTGATGAGATTTGTATTGCTTTTTTTTATGTTGTAGACCACGGCATTGGTGTAATTTTCTGAATAATACATGAACTTTAATTTCAAATTTAATTCAAGACAAATTAGTTTACTTGAAGAATAGCTTGATGTAAACATCGTCATAGTTTGTAGGTATGATATAACTGATACCATACAAATTGCCGTTTACAGAATATTATGCGGTACTTCGTCGCAGTGGAGATTTCGTGTTTTTCGTGGTGAACTCAGCGAGCAGGCAGGCGACATTGGCAGTGGGTGACGAAATAATAGAAGACCCTCTTTCCTAACCGTGTGCGTCGTGGCAACGCACCATGGCGTACAGTTTATCCGGTGAGCAGTTCACAATTCATTGGGATTATTGAGCAGAGCGCTCACGTGCTATATAATCTATTTAGTACAGTTAATGGGTAGTAAGACTAGAAAGGTAGTACCTACTTGGTTAAAATAATTGACAAAGGAAATTCAACATGCGGTTAAATGTTTTAATAATCACCAGTCTAAGTAGTTTTGTGTGCTTTGAGCTATGCACCTTCAATATCATTCGTAGACGTAGGCGTAAAATACCGGGCATAGATTTCCCGTTGCTGTGCGGCCACGACTGTGAGTGGCGTGCGTTTGGTTTGAAGGTGTATCGCATCTGACAATGCGTCATATCGCTGGCTAAGCGGTGCAAAAAAAAAAGCGTGTGTCGCTGGGTAAGCGGCCTCGGTGTACTCGCTGGTTAAGTGAGTAGTATGTAAAAAAAATAGTAATTTGGCACTGTTTAAGTGGCCAATGTACTTGCTGGTTGAGCAAGAAGTAAAAAAAAAAAAAAAAAAAGTGTGTCGCTGGGTAAGCGGCCTCGGTGTACTCGCTGGTTAAGTGAGAAGTATGTAAAAAAAAAAGTAATTTGGCACTGGTTAAGTAGCCAATGTACTTGCTGGTTAAGCAAGGAGTAAAAAAAAAAGTGTGTCGTGCTGGGTAAGCGGCCTCGATGTACTCGCTGGTTAAGTGAGAAGTATGTAAAAAAAATAGTAACGTGGCACTGGTTAAGTGGCCATGATGTATGCACTTGCTGGTTAAGCAAAGTAAAAAAAAAAGTTATTTGGCACTGGTTAAGTGGCCATGATTTATGTACTTGCTGGTTAAGTGAGTAGTATGTAAAAAAAAAAAAAGTAATTTGGCACTGGTTAAGTGGCCAATGTACTTGCTGGTTAAGCAAGAAGTAAAAAAAAAAAGTAATGTAGTATGGCAATTGGCCGCATTTAGTGTTTAGCAGTAACACAATAGTTTACTGCTACATAAACGCATATTGCTTGTATCAGCGATAACTTGTATGTATAAAATAGGCTACACAGTTAAATAAAGTGTTCTTTTTACGGTATTTACTTAACCTATACTGGTGTATTACTTCGCTCCTCGTCACCACCCCAGCCCAGACACCATTACCATCTTAAATTATCACAGTAAATTGGCACTGGTTAAGTGGCCAATGTACTTGCTGGCTAAGCAAGAAGTAGAAGAAAAAAAAAGTGAGTTGCTGGTTAAGTGACCACAATGTACTTGCTGGTTAAGCATAGCACAGTGTTACAAGTAAATGTTGAGTCTAATTAGTATCGTACCATAAAAGAGGATAGACTATTCAAACGTCCATATTTACTACCTTGGGTCAGGAATGACCGAGCCAAAAACCTACTGTTTGAATTTTCTGTTCTTCTAGGTGCATCACACGAGGACGTGTGAGATCGTCAGAATGGCCGTGTCGGAGACAGGATGGTCATTAGTACGGACGCTAAATTGTAGCGCAGCGTGGGAATGGCTACGATTGGTTGGTTTGTGGCTGACGTCACATCGAACCATCTAGCCCCACTCCTTGCGCTAGAATGGAGCCGGGCGGGCCGAGCTCCGGACATTCTCTGGCTGAACATGCGAGTGACTGGACATATTGGAACCACCTCGGAACTGTCCACGCTACAATTCAGTATCATTGAAGTGAAGTGCAATCTAATACGAGTATACCCAATAATTAAATAAAGTATTGATTTGATTCAAAGTCTTAGTCTCAATACCCGATCTCCCAACGATGCCCGACAGCAACGCCCATTCCTGAACTGTATCATGTACCACCACCCCAACACCACCATTTCTCCGACATATATATACATGGCAACGTTAATATTCCGTGTTTGGTAAAATGGGGCCTGCAGCTATCCCAGTTTCGTATGCCGACCAGTACACGTATACATTTTTTTTGCATTATAAACAGGTCGTGTGCGTCTGTACTGTTGCCCCACAAAATAATACCATACCTCAACCACGAGTGGGCATAGGCGTAGTAGGCAGAGAGTGCTGTGGCAAAGTCTGTTGTTTTACGGAGCGTGAACAACCTATATAGAAATTGGGATATTTTTGTTTTAGTAATTGAAATGTGTGTTTTCCAATTCATGTGACTGTCTAAATTATGGCTGTGGGACAGCAAAAACAGCTCGTTTGAAAATTGACCCAAAAAGTAATGTGCGAAAGCTGCTACATATTATGGTCCAAAGAAGATATTAGTAATTTTTACAACTGCCACTAAAGTAATAAAAAGATAAATAATTATTATTATTATTAATATAAATGTTTGATTATTATATAATTTTGATAAATTTATTTTATTTTCATTATTAAAAAATAAATTTCTAAAAAAAAAATTATTTATTTCTATGATCAATAAGTTCAAGCAAAAACAAGAGGAGATAGAAGTTGTTTTCTAAGAGAAACAACAATGTTTAGATGCGATGTCGGATTTTGTAGGTTAGTATGACTTTGTAATCTTAATCCTTGTCGGCTGATTATTAGTTATAATAATATTAACGAGAATGATCATACGTTTCTTATGTTTACAGATAATCTTGAAAGTATTCAAGGAATCCGTAAAAAACAAATAATTAGTAATACCATATGTATTTTTTTTGACTTTGCCGCGTTTTTCCAGGTCTCGCTTTCGTTTGCCAGACTCTAGCACAGATAAAGGAAAAATTGCGAAAACGGTAAATTTTGTACGGAACCCTCGGTGCGCGAGTCCGACTCTCACTTGGCCGGTTTTTTTATTATTACAGAATGAACCTATGTTCTCAAGGACATAAACAATATTTTCATAAATGTACTGGGATGCTACTGTTAAAATGCTAATTTCTTTAAAAAGAGTTCTGTCACGGATTCTCTTGCTCTCGGGTTGGCAGAACGAATGGCTCTTTTTTGTAATACAATGATTGTCTGTATTTCGGCTACTTTACTCCAAATCAGAAAACTGTACGACATAATACCATGAAAATAACTATGATATACAAGGCTAGCTGTTTCAACATTGGTCAGTTGTCTTATTTTTCTAATAGCATATACGGCTGAAATTAGTTTACGCGCCAACACGGCTATATGGCCACTCAATTGTACATTTTTGTATAATGTTATACTCAAGAATATTGTTTTATGGACTACTTCTAAACACTCATTATTTACAAATATACTAGATTCCACCAATCTAACAGTAGGCGAAGAAAATCTTACACATTTCGTTTTCTTGGCATTTAATAGCAGATTGTTAACGATAAACCAATCGAGTACTTTGACCAGCGTGCCATTAACTTTGCTATAGTCTGTTGATTTTGCGGTCAACCTTAAAGATTAATGATGTATCATCGGCAAATAATACTATATCACAGAGGTTGCTTACTATAGACGGCAAGTCATTTATATAAACCAAAAATAGTGCCTCATGGTTCTATTTCAGGCCCTGAGGCACTACTATTAACGATACTACAGCTCCACTAGACTGGGTTCCATTTACAACAACTGTTTGTGTCCTATTGCTGAGATACGAAGATATAAAACTTAATACATTTTCAGACAGGCCAAAATGCAGTAGTTTTTAAATCAGCGATAGGTAGAACTGCGACCCTATAGCTCGCGAGCCGAGCAACCGAAGCGAGCGTGCCACAGTAGAGCGGCCGGCGAAGCACCAGACCCGAACATATGCTTAACCCCCTTTGCTACACTCCGACTGCTAATCGATTCACTTTATTCATGCTTGTAGAACAAAATCCCAAAAAGCGAGCCCAAATAAAAAGAAAACTATAAAAATAATAACAAATACCCGTAGGTACATAGTAATTTGCTTCAAGTGAAAATGGCATCCTAGTAAATGATGCAATTTATTTAGGGTAGGTACCTACATCGTCAAAATTTTAATTGTATTATTACTCGAACTAATCTGCTAGGTACTCGAAAGGTGGCAAACTTTTTGCTATCGACCTAAAACCACTTCTGCGCCTGCGCAACGAATCTTATCATAACAAGTTCGGCAGCTAGCAGGAAAAACAAAACACGGGGCAAGTGCGAGTCAGATTTGCGCATCGAGAAATTAATATTATTTTTAATTTGGGTTGCACGCGATGTATTCTAATTCAAACATACATTTTTATAATACGACGGTAGCAAACCAGCATACGGTTTTACCTGATGGTAAGCAGACACCGTAGAGTACGGACGCTTGCGCTTCTAGAAGAATAACAACCACTGACCCTTTATTGGTTTGGGCATTCGTTGTGTTAATAGCTAGAGACGACCGTGAGCTCACACTCAACTCAACACATGTTCGGGAGCTCAGAACGTCTAACACAACTCGCTGCTTAGTCGCATCGCGCGCGATTTCCTGTCTCACTCGCACAAAGCAAAAAGGAGGGTAGATATTTCTCAACTCGCGTCGCGGCGTGACGTCAGTTGTGCTAGGCTGCCTGGCGACCTTACCAGCACCGCATTCACGCGACGGCGCGCGAGCTCTCTCGATTTTCTCGCATCGCATTATCCGTCTCTGTCTTATAAGAACACTTAGAACAAGAGGTGTGCGAGAAAAACCGAGAGTATGTCGCGGCCGACCCATGATAGACGTGCAGAACCCAACACCAAATTGGCGGTGTAGAGATTATGGCGCGAGAGACGTGTCACCGTCGAGAAATGTTTAGAAATAAACGCTGCGAACGCCCTGAGCCCCAAATTATCACAGTGAGCCTGACTCCTGCAGTGTATGATTAAGATTATTATGATGTTGCCGACTTTTTACTGTACATAATAGTATAACAGTTACTGGAAGTGGAACCTTCTACCTTGGGCAATAGAGTTGTTCTTTGAATGGACTACTTTGATACAGTTATACTAACTAAAATAATCTCAAGTGAGTATACCTGGGTCGCGTGTCCCTATCCTTAGCTAATCTTATCCAGAAGTGACCTGCGACCTTCCTAATATCGTCCACCCATGGTGCTGGTGAACGGCCGACGCTCCTTTTACCTAGAAGTGGCCACCAATCTGACACCTTTTTGGCGGATGGCGTAGGTACCTACTCAAAGAGAGGCCTATGCTCAGCAGTGGGGGAGTACGGGCTGAAAATGATGACGATACCTGTGGTCGGTGAAGTTAAGTCCGTTAAAGTCTGTTAAATGTTTGTATGGGAGCTTGGAGGGTTTTCTATGTGTGTGCCGAATTTCGTTTATAGTACGGAGGGATTCCTTTTCTAAATCGGATCTTATCTTGAGACCCATCGGTTCAACAAAGCAATTGCTTAGCCACAATAGCCACGTGCCACAAGCGCTTAAAAATTAATAGGCCATGTTTAATTAATACTTTAGGTAGGTACTCGAATATTAATAGTAGTTTATTGTTTAAAATATAATTATTACTTAATGCAAAATGGTCTACATTCCTATGTAGTATTTTTACCTCTTTCCTTAGACATAAAAGTGTTGATGTTCACTACATTTATTTTACAGTATCAATTAGCGGTTACATTTGAAAATAAAAGACAATCGCTTTTGTTTACCACTTAACAATGAAAGCCAATCGCTTTATTTACTAGGCACAAAGAGGTGAATTCGGTCTAGAACAATAATCTCTAATTCTTGGTGCTACCGACCCCAACCCTCAAACCGTGTAAGTGACCCTGATTCAGACCCGGCGTGTGCGCTGATAAAACTTTGGCTGCCTTATCGAACTTCCGTTGCAAGCCTTACTTCATTTATCCAATAATTAACCGGTATTTTGAAGACACCGATAACAAAGCGTTATATAAACCGTTGTCGCGCCAGCATCTTCACAGTTGACGATCAAACCAATCGTTAAATCCAAGATGGCCGCCCTGAAGACTCTGTTGGTCCTGATGGTGGGAGCGCTGGTGCTCGCCAGTGTGGCCGAGTGTGCTACTCGCGTGTACCCTTGTGACGAGGTAATTATACCTACACCTCATTTTTGACTACCATGGGTTTCCTTTCCCATTATTTCGTCGACAAACATGTCACTTTATTACTTCGCAGAATTTTCATTTCATAGGTTTTTTTCTTCAGAAACTAGACTTTTTAGGTACAGCTTGAAGGTCTAGGCTAAAATTATTACAAGAACAATATTTGACACGTGTTTCGCCTCTCTACGAGGCATCATCAGGAGATGCTGGCAGAAGATGTTGCTTGCGCCACGTCCACTGAGCAAAAGAGCTGACTGCCACTGAGCTGGCTGTTTTTGCTCAGTGGACGTGGCGCAAGCAACATATCCTGCCAGCATCTCCTGATGATGCCTCGTAGAGAGGCGAAACACGTGTCGAGGTTTTTGTCATTATTGGTGGTGGTTTGCTGTAATTTTTTGCATGTTTTTACCCAAATAGTTGCATCTTATCTTCACTAATAGGCCAGCAAGTTTTTTAGCGGAATAGCAAAGAAATATTGTTCTTGTAATATATCATGGACTTCCGCAAAGTAACGCCTGATTCAATAAATTATTTTAGGCTAAAATTCTCAAAAAATTACTGTTTCTAAATAAAAAAATTAAGTCAAAAGAAAGTTTTTCTAAGGGGGATTACCACAACACATTTCATCAAAGAAATTGGACGAGTTAATCAAATATATGAGGAACTAGGTACCTACAAAAAATTTGATCAAAGATTGGCTACAGAAATTGGACACGTGGAGGTACCACCCTAAGTAATGAAAAATGTACCTAAGTTGGATACGTACAGTCTAAATCATAAGTAGCTGAACACCTTCGTACCTTGTCGCTTTCAACGGTTTGACTACTTCGTATGGCAGTTTAAGTATCACATTAAAGCGAGACGGTACAAAGGGGCTGCTTCAAATATGAGCAAGATGGCATTCTGCTGTGACGTACCTCTTGAAATGGAATACAAAGACAGGTTTGTCAGCGTTGACGTTTCATATTTTTGTTTTTTTTTTATTGTGTTTGAGAGCTCCCAATGTTTTTCTCAGGTCTGCCCGCGTATACAGCCAGAGAAGGATGAATGCTGCCGCGCTCACCGCTATTATAACGGCGGGTACTGCTCTGGTGGCAGGATGTATTGCCGGTAATAACGGCGTTAGGGTAGGGCGCAGTGGGGCGACCGCCCAGGGCGCCGGACATGAAGGGGCGCCGGCGCCCGTTTATTTCTCGCTCATTGAGTTGGGACACCCTAGAAATCTCGCCCGCGGCGCTGGTAGTGCTTCAACCGGCACTGTGTATTGCTCCTAGACAGCGGAACGGTATTCGTTACAATTTCACAGGTACATCAGTAGCACTGCAGATACATCAGGTTCTCACGGCGCAAAATCAGGGCGCGTAGCGCCTTTTAACGCGTTGGGCCGCTGTCAACGGTTTTCGAATCAGCGCTTGAGTGCGAAGGAAGCGCCGCTTTTGGATGCCCTAATCCCAAAAACGTGTAAGGCGCATTACAGACTGCCGCCGCATCCCACTGCGTAAAATTGTCACACCAACTTGCTATAGTTATTTTGACAAATTGATAAGTTGTTGTAACAAATTTCAAGTTGTGTGATGGCCTTTAGACTTGTAACATTGTAACTGGTAGCTTCGTGTAGCGGCCACTGCAGGTTTTGTTGGTCAAATTCATAAAATTATTCGCACACTTTCTGTCGCATTGTGTGACTTAAATAATATTATAACATCTGGTAAATGTGACCAACATACCCGTTGGTCGGGTACCTACGCGGATATCCGTATCCGCAACCTAAACTAACTAGAATTTACTTAAACTTTGCATCATGTGTCCAAATTGTAGAAAGGCAGTGCACGCTTATGTTTAAATTTTGTGATATTGACACAAAATACACCATCGTATGTACTTGGGTTTTATTATTTGATGGATGAAATAAAGGTTAAATAAAGATTTTCTTGTTTCACTACGATGTCCAAACATGCTTGATAGTGGTTTACTAAGTTTTATTTCTCTTAAGGGTCGCCAGGATGCTCGGCTCTACATACAAACGTCGTTTGGGTCTCATTTTAAAAAGACATGAAACTGCATCCACAATGGGATCCTTCATAACCCAAATGCAAGAAGTATGCACAGAAATAAAGTATATGCACCTAGAGCAAATTTAAAGTTTTATAAAAACAATGTTGTTGGGATGGCTGCTCGAGTCTATAATCACCTGCCCACGGCTTTATTAGAATTACCTATTAAGAAATTTAAACCACAACTGTTAAAATGGCTCTCTCAAAAAAAAATTTATTCACTAAAAGATTTCTTTTTACCATTACATAAGTAGTCATAAGTTATCCGTAAGTTAGGTTTAGTGTTAAAATATTTGTATACCTACTACTATAAGGTATCAAACATTGTTGAGACCAACTGTATACTGTAAAAACATCTTCATATATGTACACAATGTTTGGCAAATAACTCATTATTCTATTCTATTCTATACTATTCTATTCATATCTAGTTCGGAGACTAGTTTAAGTTGCTATAAGTTAAATTACAAACTAAATAGAGCGAGACGTTTATTCATACAAACTTTCAAAGCGCATTTTTTTCCTAAAACATTTTTATTATTTTATTATAATTTATAGCAACAGAAACTATTTCCGACCTAGATATTGCGTATCTCATTGCCTTTAAAAAGTGTCATGTAATTCCAGCTTGCCGTTTTAAAATGAGAGCCAAACGACGTTTTTTTTTTTTTTTTTTTTTTTTTTATGTGATAGGAGGCAAACGAGCAGGCGGATCACCTGATGGTAAGCGATTACCGCCGCCCATGGGCACCTGCAACACCAGAGGTGTTGTGAGTGCGTTGCCGGCCTTTAAGATAGGAGTACGCTCTTTTCTTGGAGGTTTGAAGGTTTTTATGGAGAGTCGACCGAGCAGGGGACTCTTTTAAGTTTATTCACATCCCTCATTTTTCCCGACTACGGCGAAGCCGAAAGGATTTGATTGTAGCAGTCTGTGTTCGTATTTACGTGTGTATGTTTGTATGTATGTAAGCACTTTATTGTACACAATAACAGGTTTAGGAATATACATGTCACACAATAGATCAAAGTACAAAGGCGAACTTATCCCTATAAGGGATCTCTTTCAGCTAACCTTTGAGCAATTGAGAGGAAGGTAGGTAGAATGAGATAGGCAAACTTATACCGTGTACAAAAACAGAGAAAATGAAAGCAAATCCTAATTAGTATTAATTCTAGACAAATAAAAACATGCCAATACATATATAAATATACAGTATAAAATATAATACACACTAACATATGTAACATATATATCGCAAATATACAATAAATAAATAAATACTATATTCAACCAATTCACAAGTCATTGGAAAGCCACAACTTCTTCAAATTCATCTTAAGTGACGCAACAGACTGCGACTGTCTCAGCGACAAAGGCAACTCATTCCACAATTTAACAGCGCGCGCAGTAAAAGATCTGGAGTGTGTTCGCGTCTTTCTAGACGGTACAGCAAGAGTAAGGTTAGTACTCGACCGCAAGCGGTGGCCACTGCCGTCTGCCATATAACTAAACCGCTCAGAAAGGTAAGGAGGGGAAGTAGGGCTGAACAGTGTATTGAAAAGTAATGACAGGATATGCACATCCCTGCGCCGGTGAATCGGTAACCATCGAAGCTTAGAGCGTAATTCAGAGATATGATCATACTTGCGTAGACCAAATACATATCTGATACATACATTTTGTAGACGCTCCAGCTTATCAAGTAGCTCCTCGTTGAGGTCCAGAAACGCAATATCGCCATAATCCAGAAGAGGAAGCAAAAGAGATTGAGTAAGGGTCAACTTGGTACGAAGAAGAAGGAAATTCTGGAGACGTCTCAGGGAGTGAAGGGATCTAAAGATCCTCTGACTCACCTCAGCTGTATGGGGTGACCAAGTAAGCGTCTGGTCCATGGTGATACCCAAACTCCTGACAGTAGAGGAAAGAGGAATAGAAATTCCATCAAAAATAATGTCAGGCACCACCACCTCTGAGAGCTTATCTACATAGTAAGGACTACCAATAACAATCGCTTGCGATTTCTTCGCATTAATTTGTAAACCATACTTACACGCCCAGCAGTGTATAGATTCTAGGTTTCGATACGGACTAGGATTCGGTTAGGACGTGTGTTCCATCAATGACTAAGGAAACTGAAGGACGTGAAGTATCAATAATCCCACCATAACCATAAATGTGAAAATGCGAGCCAAGTTCAGTATTAACAATATGCGTGGTAATTTATGTATTTATCTCTATTTAGCAAGTTTTATTCGAAATAGTTTTCTCTAAAATCAAAAATCCCCCTATTTTACAAGCTTTGCACAAATCTTGCGAGTTAAATTTGACCCACTTCCCGGTGACCGATTGAGCGGAAATTTTGGGTATAAGTATAGTTTAGATGACAATTCAATATTATGGTACCATCGAGCTGATATGATATGAGATGCCAGATTGTCTGTTTACCGTCATATCAATTTCAATAATATAATTTGTTGTCATCCTTGTAATCCATAATTATCATATGCCATAACATAATTTGCCTTCCATATACCTATATGCCACAATTAGTAGGTATTACACTCTAAATAATATACTGAACTTACTATACTAATAATATACTTATACGGAACCGGCTTGGATAGCAAGTAGGTTAGAAGACTTGGAGTTTTTTTTAGTAAAAGAGCGGAAAATGTTGCTTGTTGACGTTTTAAATATTCTACCTAATAATAATTAAAAGAGAAAAAAGAAACACCCAACATTGTCCTCTCCATAGCCCTTTCATCCGACTTTGAGCCTTCTTATGAGGCCCATAGTAAGCGACCACGTTTCAGTGCCATATGTCATCACTGGAGGGCTATATCGGTTACCTTTTACTTTTTATATCATTATTGTTAAAACCTAGCCTGAGAAAGAGAATAAATAAAGAGATAATAATAATAATAAATACTTTTTATCGCACCACGACAAAAGAGAAACAACTAACAAAAAAAAAATCTTTCACTTAATTATATGTATGACATTCGTATCATTCTGGCATCTAATGTTTGGGAAACAAGAGTATTTAAATAAATAAATTTATTGATAAAAGAGACTTAAAATAACATTAAACAATTACTATCTAAACTTAATATAAAAGCCTTAAAAAATATTTAAATTAACTATTCTAGTAAATGAATCATTCGGGCAAATGAAAATCGGGCCAACGTGATTCGGGCAAATGAATATTCTTGCATATACATTTCGGCCAAACATTAGACACCCCTAAAATTTTGTACGACATTCAACATTATGGTTTAAAAAAATATGACATACTACAATTATGACAATGAAAGCATTATGCGCAAAATCATTAATGACAAAAGACTTTTAAAAAGAGCAACAACTTTATGCGTAGAGTTACATGAAATTATGACAATAGTCATTATGCGACTAGACTGGCACCCATGAAAATGGCATCCTAGTAAATTATGCAATTTATTGAGGGTAGATACCTACATTGTCATAATTTATAAACATACGCTTACCCACTTTTTAAATAATGTTACATACTTACTAAATGAAACCTTGTTCAATAAAACATTTCTTATATTTTTATACCATGAAATGTAATATTACTCGAACGAAACCATTCTGCTACTCGAAAGGTGGCATATTTTATTTAAAAAAACCGGCCAAGTCCGAGTCGGACTCGCTCACCGAGGGTTCCGTACAAACCTGTAGGTATTATAGACCTGAATATTTGATATGAATTTCAATTGGATAACTCTACGCGTTCGTGAGAATAAGAATAAGAATAAGAATCGTTTATTGCAAACTGTGTACATAGATCATAATATTCACAGTATATGTTTCAACAGTTCCCTGCCGGGCATGCCATTTTATTATAATGCTTATAGACTAAAAACGTTACCTTTTAAGGATACAAAATTAATAACAGGTTACTCAGACAGTATTTAACTAGAATCAAAGAACTCTTTTAAGCTATAGAATGTCTTCTCTATGAGCCAGCTTTTTAATTTTGCCTTAAAAGAGTTTCCTTCCAGAGCCTTGATATGAGTCGGGAGTTGATTAGATACTCGGATTGCCATTATAAATGTACTTTTATTATAAATTGAGGTTTTAGCCCTTGGCAATCTTATATCATATTTGTACTGTGCTCGAACATTTTTCTTTGTGGCAGTTAATGTTGTGAAGTAGTTTGGCTGCGTTTTTACAAACAGGCTTACTTCCAATATGAATATCCCTGTTAATGTGAGGAAGCCTTTTCGTTTAAATACTTCACGGAGGGAATCTCTAGGATTTAGACGATAAATCGTTTTAAGGCATCTTTTCTGGAGTACAAACGTTTTATTTACATCTGTTCAACTCCTCGCCTAGTGCGAGTGGAGTGAACTGCCACGCGTTTCGCGGGTCATATAAGCCAGTGGATTGGCTACAAAACGTGTTCAACTCACCTGATTCCGGGAGGCGCGATGTTCGTTTCAACTCCGGTTAGTATCTGTTCAGGGTTCTGTCAACTGTCAGGTCAGGTCAAAGTCAATTACGAGGGTCTCCGGAGCCGAAGGAGCCGTCGTGGTGTTCCGCGGGCCGTCTCGCCAACAATTCGCGGCGTCTTCTTCACCAACTTTTCGGATACTACCCAAGTATCTACACAAAACACTCGGACACCCCTGTGTCTTCAACGCGAGCGATATTACAAAAAAAACAAGGAAAAATGCGTTTCCAAATTACTCAAAAACCACTCGTGACTTTCGGGTCAGCAAAAACGAGGTTATCTCAAAATCGACACGTTTTTTTCTCCGCCTTGACAAGAAGTGTCACTGTCAAAACCACAGACTCAAAAGGCGTACACACGTGAGGAGTTTAAGGGGCGGGCAGACGGTCGGCCCGAACAATCACCCGCCTCGGAACGGCCTATAAGCCGGTCCGCTATACTAGGGGAAGTCGCGATAGGGTTGCTACCGCTCGCTTCAGAACCGAGTCCCCAACCATGACCTCGGCAAACCGAGGGGTCCCGTCTTTACCGGGAAACAAATTAACAATGCGCCCCCGGCGCCATCGCAGTGGCGGAAGGTTAGCATCCTTAACTAGCACAAGGTCTCCAACTCTGGGGGGACTGGTTTTGTCAGTCCACTTGAGGCGCTGCTGCAAAACATGCAAATACTCTAATGATCATCTGGTCCAAAAGTTCTGAGCCATTTGTTGCAGCATCTGGTAGCGCGACAAACGACCGGAGGGTACGTCCCGGAGGGGGTGCTCCGGCAACGCTGCAAGTGGCTGACCAATCAAGAAATGGCCTGGAGAGAGCGCTTCCAGGTCATTTGGGTCGGAGCTGAGCGGACACAACGGACGGGAATTGAGGACGGCCTCAATTCTACAAAACAACGTCGCGAGTTCCTCAAAAGTCAATACAGTTTGACCGACTACCCGATACATATGGGCTTTATTTATTTTCAAATAAAAATTTTACAACATCTTGTAAATAACGGTCGGCACCCATGTAATTGGTTCCACAATCTGACCGGATCAGAGATGGGAGTCCCCTACGGGATACAAATCTATCCAATGCCGCAATAAAAGCCTCCGTCGTAAGATCACCAACAAGTTCAAGATGAGCAGCCTTGGTCGACAGGCATACGAAAACGCACAAATACGCTTTTACAACCTTCGCATTTCGAAGTCGCGACGTTTTCACTAAAAAAGGTCCCGCAAAATCGGTCCCAACCCTAGAGAAGGTCCTAGCCTCGTTGACCCGATCAGGAGGAAGGTCCCCCATCTGGGGCTGCATCGTGGCTGCCTTGAGCCGAAAGCAAGGCAAGCACCGAAACACGATGCTCCGAATAACCCGTCGGCTGTTCAATATCCAAAAGTCTCGCTGCAAAATGCCCAAGAGTGCATTGCAGCTGGCATGCGAGTTCTTTATGTGGCGGTCAATCACCAACAATTCCACCAGATGCCCCTTCTTAGGCAGCAAAATGGGGTGGCGCACCGAGTACGGCAAGCTAGCGTTGCGGAGCCGTCCTCCAACCCGGAGTGTACCCGACTCGTCAATGAACGGGTTGAGGCGTGCTATCGCCTTCGGTAGCTTAGGACGTCCCTGCCGCAGGGGCTTCAATACGTCCCCAAAGTGTTCTTCCTGCACAACCCTAATCCAATGATGTAGGGCGGCATTCCGCTCTTCTGTGGCGAGAACTCTAACGCGTGACCGGTTGTCAGGGTGGCGACAATTGTGTATAAATCGCTTGACCCAGGCGGTCACTCCAACAAGCTTGTCGAGAGAGCTATACCGTTCTAGCAACCAAGCAGTGTCTGACACTGGAGCGGTCTCGACAAGGTGGACACCCAAGCCAGAGGATGGGGTCCCAATCACACAACTGGCAGGCCAGAGTGTCTCCGGTTCCAACAACCAATCTGGTCTCCACCACAGTGAGTGGGCAACAAGCTCAGGTGCCGTGCAACCCCTGGACGCCACGTCCGCTGGGTTCAGTTCACCTGGCACGTGTCTCCAAACCAAAGCAGTCTCCGAGTTCTGGATCTGCGAGACCCGGTTGGCCACAAAGACCTCCAAAGTATGGAATGACGTCTGCAGCCAACACAATACAATTTGGCTATCAGTCCATGCGTAGACACTCTCCTCAAGGTTCACGGTGTCCTTCAAGGTAGAGGCCACGTGGTTCAGTAGGCGTACAAGAAGAGCCGCTCCAGATAATTCCATTTTTGGGATTGTCAAACGCGTGCGAAGGGGAGCCACCTTGCTCTTCGCCATTACCAAGTGCAAATCGACCGATCCGGCGGAGCTGACCGTCCGCAAGTAAACGGCAGCTGCATACCCTCGCTCGGAGGCGTCGCAAAACCCGTGTAGGGTTACTCGGCATTTCCCTGCCGGCAACAGCTTACGCGGCAGTTCGACCTGATTTATCTCCGGGAGCGTGGAGAAGAAAACCTCCCAATCGCTCAACAAATTTCCGGATAGTGGATCATCCCAACCCAGTTGGACCATCCACAGGCGCTGCATAAATGCCTTCGCCGTGAAGATGACCGGCGCGATCCATCCATTCGGATCGTACGTCCTGGCCACCGTGGACAGCACAAGCCGCTTCGTCCAGACCCTCTGGGAATCCAGTTCCACCCGATAGCTGAACACATCTTGGACTGGTCGATATTGCACGCCTAGGACTGATAACATGTGCGGGCTCTCAACATTTTCGAACAGGTGCGGATCCTGCTGGTGATCCTCGGGGAGGCCGGCCACCACGGCCGGTGAGTTGGACATCCATTTGCGCAATTCATATCCACCCGTCCGCAAGAGTTCCACCAGGTCATCCCGCAAAACCAAAGCCTCTTCGACACTGTTTGCCCCGGTGCACACGTCATCGAAAAATAAGTCCCGTTCCAAAATGGCGGACGCTCGAGGGAACCTCAGTCTCTCTCGAGACGCCAATTCTAACAAAGTTCGAATTGAAATGTACGGACTGCTCTTCAAGCCGTATGTATTCGTATTCAGCTCGTACACCAACATCGGTTCATCAGGGCTCTCACGCCACAAGATCAGCTGATACCGACGATCATCAGGATGGATCACTGTCTGCCGAAACATCATCCGGATGTCGGCGACGAACACCACCTGATGTTTCCTAAAATTTGTGAGGATATCCGTGATATCCTTGTGCAGCTTAGGACCTGCATGCAAACACTGGTTCAATGACACCCCAGTCGAGGTGGACGCGGACCCATCAAAGACCACGCGAATCTTGGACTCCGGGGATTTTAGGACCGCGTGGTGCGGCAGGAAGCAGTGCTCCACTGTACTCCAGTCCGTCCGAGCCACCGACATGTGTCCCAAACCCTCGTACTCCCTCATGAAGTCCACATACTTCTGCCG
This sequence comes from Epinotia demarniana, assembly GCA_945867215.1. Taxonomy (NCBI): domain Eukaryota; kingdom Metazoa; phylum Arthropoda; class Insecta; order Lepidoptera; family Tortricidae; genus Epinotia; species Epinotia demarniana. The sequence continues at coordinate 1,032,425 of OX244284.1, read as the reverse complement.
GAAGAGCGCATCTCTTCTCATTCGGCGTTCCATCGAAACCAGCCGCTTCTCAGCCATCTCACGTGACGCTCCAAGAGGAGGTCGGTGGATGAGCAGAGGAAGTCGTGTTATGAACCGACCAGAGCAGAGGCGCCCAGTATTATTTTGGTAAAACCGTTCGCACTCTTCCTGCTCGGGGCTCATACGCGACGCGGTAGGTGGTTCCTCAATCTCCCAGAACCGTTGCACGGCTACTGAAAGAGCAGTTCCAACCAGACAGCCCTCCTCAGTAGGAGGCGGTGGAGCCGCTAACACCAAACCCATTACAGCATAGCCAAACACCGTTTCCAGTGTAACCAGTCCGCCAGGCTGTAAGGTACGGTTGCCGCTCAACAGCACCCGCCCAAGAACGTCTGCACCCAGCAACACGTCAATCGGACCAGGTCTGTCAAATCCAGCATCCGCCAGAACTAATCCAGCTGTCAAACTCCGAACCTCTGGAGGCAGCTTCACCTGGGGGAGTCTCCCCACCACTTCATCCAATACTAACGCCGGAGCATTAATCCTCGCGCGTGAAGTGGGACCCGGTCCAAAGGTGAGTAAGGTCTGCCCTACCAGGTTTGACACTGTCACATTGCCTACCCCACGTATACTTTCCGGGTGGGGTTTCACAACCAAGCCCAACTGTCGCACCAACCTACTGGATACCATGCAGCCTTGCGCTCCCGTGTCAAGGAGAGAGCGCACGCAGGCTGATCCTCCGCCAGGGCCCCAAACACAAACCGAAGCCGTGGGCAATAACACGGTCTCCAAGGGCGTGGCGGTTGCTGGTGCGTGGGCGGCGTATCCCTAGCAGGGATAACGCGTTGCATCCTGTTCCGCATGGGCGGGCCGCTCGTACCGCTCGAGCGGGTCCCACTCCGGCTGGTACTGCCGTCGCGCCATGCGTGCCGCCTGCGGCCCCTGGTATGTCCTACTCCGGCCGTACACCGGAGGTCCCGACGCCAAGCGGGGTCGCTCCACAAGCGGCGGCGACATCTGTGGCGCCTGCCGGGGTGGAGGCGTTTGCGGGCATCCGCCCGTAAGGACCCGTTGGGGCACGGGTGCGTGCGAAGTAGTCGCGTAGTTTTGGAGGGGGGGGAAAGGGGGTGTTACCCGACGTCCCCACTCCTCCTCGGCCCTGGGCCCCTGGTCAGCCCGCTGCTGACTCCGAACAGGGGAGCATGACCCCTGCGCAGGGGGGGGGGGGGGGGGTGTATCCCCACTGCGGTTCATGCATGCATAAAATGGGGTGGTGCTTCCCTGTGGGTGGGCACAATCTCGCACAAAATGTGGGCCCAAGCAAACAAAGCACCATTGCCGCTGCTTAGCAATGTTGCGGCGTCCCACAACCCGCTGCGCAAGACACTTCGGACACGCTGGCACCCGATGGCCAGGGTTCTTGCAGCATAGGCAGACTTCAGGGTCCAATGCACTGGTATTATATTGGTGAGGACCCGCTGGTTGTGGGGCCGATTTGCCCCACCCTCCCCTTCGAGGTGCAACTCTCCCCTGGGCCCGCTGGGCCCCAGGAGGCCTCGGGGGTGGAGGTAGATCCGAGGTGTCGGCCCGTCGACACTCAAGTTCCAATTGGTCGATAAGATTGGTGAAGGTCGGCAGATGCTGAGCACTTTCACCACCATACCGATGCTCAAACCTGGCCCGTACATCAGCCGGCAGCCGGTTCAACAAAAAATTCAACAGTATGTAGGACCACTGGTCCACCGGCAAACCAAGGTTCTCTAACCCTTTGGTCGCTGTCAAAACAGGATTCAGCATTTTCAGCCGGATGTCTGAAGCCTGAGCGATCCGAGGGATATTCCAGATCTTAGTCATAAGAGTATCCGCAAGTCGCCGTACGTTCTGGTATCGGTCCCTCAGCAACGTGCGCGCGATTTCATAATTGTCGTCGGTGACCGACAAATGCGCGATCAAGTCGCGCGGCTCCCCGACGAGAGCAGACATCAGCTGCGCCAACTTCAACGCCGCTGGCAGGTCCGTCCGGGCATGCACCAAGCTATCAAAAAGGTCGATGAAGCTGGTCCACTCGTCCAGGTCTCCTCGGAAGACCGGCATCTGTATGGCTGGCAAGCGCGCTGCCAACCCTGGGTTATAGATAACTGCGTGTTTCGGAACGTCCCGGGCCGCACCATTCCGAACCCGCAGTATCTTAGAAGCCCTCTCGACAATCCTGTCCCCAAAATCCATACATTGCTCAAAGTCCCGCTCCACCTGCTCGGCCTCCGGGGTCGTCCGGCCGGGCTCCGCTAGGTAGAGTTCAACCTGGAACTCCACAGCCTTAAGACGGTCTGACACCTCCTCGTACCGGGCCAACAAAGCCTCCTCCCGGTCATTTCTGTCAACCAAAGCTGCTGCAGATGAAAACCAACGCAGTGCAGACTGGATCTTAGCCTTAGGTGTAGATCCCATTTTAAATTAATTTCCAACAATACTAGAGAAAATTAAAATTAATTTAATTAATGTGGAAATTCCAATCTCTTGGTCACCCTAGTGAATCAAAACCAAATATCAACTCAATTACAGAAATGCCTTACAATAACAACCAATATAGATTCTCAAAACGCAGTGGAAGCTCAAACTATAATCTAAAATTGGCTAGTTACATCACTTCTACAATAATCTAGCTTACAACTAATATTTATAGCAACCTTATTTTTTAGCTTATATTCTTAGCAACCTTGGCCGCTTATAGCAAACTGAATAAAACAAATGCCTTATTACCAAACAACAAGCTATGAAAGGCTTCCCAAATTACAATCAATCAAATATGCGGCTTAAATTTGCCTTCAACTATTTTCCAAATTAAATTGTACCAAACACTCAGAATCACCTTCCGGAGGTTGTAATCTCACTAATTTGCACTGCAAGTACAATAATTTCGTGAAATCTACAGTACAAAACACTTGCAGTGCCACAAAATAGAAGTTTTAAATACTTGTAGCTAAATTTGGTTTCAACAAATAACCTCAAAATGCCCTTTTTTACCCAAAAGGAAAAAACTATCAAAATTCGCGTTTTTTCTTTGTGGGTAACCACGCTCTGGGTACCAAAATTGTTCAACTCCTCGCCTAGTGCGAGTGGAGTGAACTGCCACGCGTTTCGCGGGTCATATAAGCCAGTGGATTGGCTACAAAACGTGTTCAACTCACCTGATTCCGGGAGGCGCGATGTTCGTTTCAACTCCGGTTAGTATCTGTTCAGGGTTCTGTCAACTGTCAGGTCAGGTCAAAGTCAATTACGAGGGTCTCCGGAGCCGAAGGAGCCGTCGTGGTGTTCCGCGGGCCGTCTCGCCAACAATTCGCGGCGTCTTCTTCACCAACTTTTCGGATACTACCCAAGTATCTACACAAAACACTCGGACACCCCTGTGTCTTCAACGCGAGCGATATTACAAAAAAAAACAAGGAAAAATGCGTTTCCAAATTACTCAAAAACCACTCGTGACTTTCGGGTCAGCAAAAACGAGGTTATCTCAAAATCGACACGTTTTTTTCTCCGCCTTGACAAGAAGTGTCACTGTCAAAACCACAGACTCAAAAGGCGTACACACGTGAGGAGTTTAAGGGGCGGGCAGACGGTCGGCCCGAACAACATCCACAGAATTTCCCCAGAAAATAATCCCATAGCTCAGCAGCGGATATATATTTCCATAATAGGCACTAATAACTATATTTTAAGAGCAGGTTTCCGCTAGGACTGAAAGCGCATAGCAGTTGGTGGAAATTTTCTTATTTATTTGACTGATATGAGCCTTCCAATTTAGATGGGAATCTATCATAACTCCTAGGAACCTTTCACTACTAACTTCTTCTACGGTAATACCTGCTACTGATACATTTAATGAAATAGGATTAGTCTTATAGTTCCTAAACTGAATGAGCTTGGTTTTCTTCAGATTCAATTTAAGATTGAGTAGGGCAAGCCAATTTATAATCTTGGTCAGAGCAATGTTTACGTTGTCACTGAAGTATTCCTGCGAACGGTTACAAGAAAAAAATACCGTAGCATCGTCAGCATACAGCACACACCGGTCTTTGACTATATGAGGAAACTCATTTAAATATACCAAAAAAAGGAGTGGGCCAAGCACAGTTCCTTGCGGTACCCCAAACTTTACTTGCTCAAAACATGACAGCACTTGCTCTACGGTTTTAGAGTCTTTATTATACCTGTCTATAATAACAGCCTGTTTTCTATTACATAAGTAACTCCTAATCAATTTGAGAGCAATTCCCCTTATCCCAATGTGCTCTAACTGATTTAAGATTGTATCGTATACAACACAGTCAAAAGCCTTCGACATGTCGATCATTAGAGCGACGCATGTTTTTCCAGCATTCATTTTCTCCCATATGTCTTTAAAAATTGAAAAAATTGCTAATGAAGTAGATTTTCCTTTTTGGAAACCGAACTGCGAGGGGTTTAGAATATCGTTTTTTATGAATAATCGTGTTAGCCTTTCGTGTACGACTTTTTCAAATATTTTACTGAATGTTGGTAATAAAGCTATTGGCCTAAGTATAATTATTTAGTTCGGTTTTTGAGCCTTTTTTATGCAAAGGTTTTATTACAGCTTTTTTTAGATCTTCTGGAAAAATACCAGATTCTAACGTTAAATTAATTATGTATACGAGGGGCTCAATAATGTGGCTTAGACATGATTTAATAATCTGCATTGGTATGTTGTCATACCCACAACTTTTTTTATTTTTAAGATTACACACAATTTTTTGAATTTCATAGCAGTCTACAGGGTTTAAGAAGATGCTGTTACAAACTCGATTCGATATGGATTTATAACCATTATTACGGGAAGCACCTACGGTATTTAGATTTACAAAATAATTATTAAGTAAATACTTCAGCTATTTCGGAAGGTGTCGTGTAAGTCTTTCCGTCTTTGTTAATTGTGGCAATAGAATCTGGAATACTGTTACATATGCTAGTATATTGTTTAATCAATCCCCAGGTAGCTTTCGGTTTATTAACACTGTTATGTATGTAGTAGTCATTCGTTATTTTTTTGGATGTTTCTATAACTTTTCTTAAAAGCTTGCAGTAATGTTTATAGTTACTAGAATGATTTCTATTCCACTGTGACGATAGATGCATTTGTCGCTTAATTTTGCAAGATTTGAGAATGCCTTTAGTTTTCCAGTTTGGCCTCTATTTATACGATGCTTTTATTCTTTCCAGAGGAACACAAAGATCGTGGAAAAGATGTCGATGAAAACTATATAAGCTTCATTTGCATCCGTTTTTAGAAAGACATCATTAAAACTAACCTCAGGTATATATCTTTTAAAAACATCTAGTTGGTAGTCTATTTTCCTTTTCTCTACGTACCAAAACCTCTCGTTAAAGCTGAGACTTGCGCGCAGAGGAAAGGGGTAGTAATTTTCAAATTCATCATCATCATCATAGCAGCCGAAAGGGGTGTGTAATGAGCCCCCCGAGCCCCCCTTTTTTTGGCTGCCCTGGCTTGATTATATCAACCGTACATTAGACGGAATAAGCATTATATTCAATGTTCAATATAGCACGTATGCATTATACTTAATGTATGTTATACTAAATATTATTATTGCCAACATATCGATAAAACTGTCGATGTTATGATGTCAAGCACTACTTGGATAACGCGTCTGCACAAAAATATAACTCACAGCGTATATATAAACAACCCGTCCCTTCATTGCGCATCAAACCGCTGGCAACTCAACTGTCAATCACAACGTTATAACATACTCTCAACCATGTTCAAGATAACTTTCCTAGTTGTCATAGTTGTTGTAGCCGTAGTTACCGATGCTGAGGCTCGCTTGACCAGAGTCCCGGCCTGCGATGAGTTCTGTAGCATCAAGGTTGGCACGGAGCAAGACGAGTGTTGCCGCGCCAACGGACACGCCACTTACGGCGCGTGTTATAGTGGCAGGATGTATTGCAACTAATGGATACCGACCGGGTCATACTGTATGACCCGGTTAAATTAGGTATCATACCAGATGGATTTTTAGCGCATACAAATGAAATTGAAAACTACAAAGTTGTATTGTACCTACATTTATAAATCTCGTCTGTTATTCACGTTCAATAAGTAAATGTTGCAAAATACGTTGTTTTTCAATTTTGAACCCCCTCAAAGGCCATAAATTTGAAGTGTTTGTGTGGGGTCTACATCGGGTAGCATAAAATTGTTGGTCCTACTATTTTATCGCATACCAACTTAATGCCGAATAACGTATGACATAAGCATTGATGTGCATATTTTTTATTTGCCGAAATTGTTGTTCCTAATATCGATTGTCCTAAATATTTATTGTCCGAATGTTTATTGTGTCAAAGTTTTTTTTTAGAATGATTGATGTGCCTAACTTTGATGTTACTAATATTTAATGTTCTAAAAATGTTGTGCATACATTTTGTTACGCATATATATCGACTAGCTTCTGCCCGCGGCTCCGTCTGCGTGGAACTCGTTTATGTCGCAGCTTCACACCCCTCCCCATTTCACCCCTTTTATTAGGGGATGATTTCGGGGATAAAAACTGTCCTATGTCACTCTCCATCCCTTGAACTATCTCCACTTAAAAAATCACGTCAATTCGTCGCTCCGTTTCGCCGTGAAAGACGGACAAACAAACACACACATACACTTTCTCATTTATAATATTAGTATGGATTGTCCTCAATATTGATTGCCTATTTCTGCTCTGAGGGACAAAAGGTAACTAACGAATTTATCTAATTAATCTAAATGCAGGTTGGATCTGGTCAGAATTGCCTATTACTTAAATTACTTATGACCCGCCCTCATGTCGACGGAGCCCCGCTTCGCGGGGCCCCTATTTCTGCTCTGAGGGACAAAAGGCAACTAACGAACCTATCTAATTGATCTAAATGAAGGGTGGCTCTGCTGAGAAATGCCTAATACTTGAATAACCTATGACTCGCCCTGATGTTGACCGAGCCCCGCTTCGCGTTGCCCCTATTTCTGCTCTGAGGGACAAAAGGCAACAAACGAACCTACCTTATTTATCTAGATGCACGTCGGGTCTGCTCAGAGTTTAAAAATAGTATAAAATTTAGGAAAAAAATAGCATGAGTAAGTGGTATAATTTTAGCTAATTTAATAATAGGCCAAATAATTACTATGACAATGAAAATTAGGACTATTACTTTTTTGGTAATTCGATGTTCGAGTAATCAATATTAGGATAAACATACTTTAGAACTTTTAAATGTGTATGCGCACAAATGAGTAAGCTAAATAAGTAGTATGCCACTCAACATTATGCCAAACGTTCTCGGCCAAATTTTTTTAGGACGATAAACATTATGCGATACGACCGGCACCCGTCTGGGTGTATCGTAGCTCCTGAACGAATGGACCGATTTTAATGTTTTTTTATCCGAAAGCTGAAGTGATCGAAATGGTTCTTAGCTACGTTTCATCAAAATCGGTTCAGCCGGTTTTGAGATATTTAACTTTAAAGTGAAAATGTCGGGGTTTATTATATTAGTAAGCTCGTGGACACGACTCGAAAGGTTCCTCTACACAATGGGCTACCATATGGTAAATTACACATATTATAAAGCGCGAAAGTTTAAAGTGTTATAACTAGGCTAGTCGTTGCCTGGGTCCTGGGTAGTATGATCGCGTTTCATCTGTCACGGCTGGTCACGAAACGCGTGCGCCAGAGTGCTACGTATGAGTGCCGCTACGGGTACACTACATACATACGAAAAACTAAATTCCGAAAGTCGAAATCACGAATTTCATTATACCGATTTTCATAATTCCGAATGTTTTAAAACTCCTAATATAAGTATTCCGATTCTTCATAAATCCGATTTTCATAAATCCGAAATTTCAAAAGGTCTAACGGTTATAACTCCGATTATCAAAATTCCGAATTTCACTACCCCGAATAATAAGAAGTCCGACGGAATAATAATCCGATATATCAAAAATCCGAATTCCGATTATTAAAATACCGATTTTCAAAAATCCGAATATCATTACACCGCCCAATTATAAATCCGAATAAACAAAAATCCGAAAAATCAAAATTACGAATTCCTGTTACTAATAACTATTAAATAATCATTAAAACAACTCCCAACGTCTAAGATCACTACCGCAGCTAACACACACGAATTAAATACCTAAGATCCGCATTTTAAACGCCTGGAGTGAAGAAACTGAATAGCAAATCACATGAATACACAATTAATCGACTTTATTATTCATAAGGGACAAGTAAACTATTTATAGGAAGATGGGTAGATGGAAAATGAATTACAAGCAATTCCTATACAGAATATTGTGAGCAAATTGTGTACAACACATTTCCTCGTAAATATATAATTAAAAGAAGATATAATTTTGGGCGTATACAGACAGACTTAATGCAATAATGCAACCTAACCGCCAGCGGGTCGACGTCACCCCGCTTCGCGGGGTGCCTATTTCCGCTCTAAGGGAAGTTTAGACCACTCGTATTCAAGTCTATTGGTAGAAAGTACGTGCGCCTGCCATTTTGACACGAAAACCATATTTGCTTTTGTTTGATTTTCGTGCGCTCGAAAGTCGAAAGTCGGTCCCCAGATCGGAGTGTGGCGCGGTCAAATGGAATTCACACGAGACGAAGTACAACCTGTTGATCGAAAAGATACACACATGTTGTTGCAACACATCCTAAACGAGACCTCAGTGAGGTAAATAAATAAGTTAATTATACGCGATTAATTCACGTATTAATGCTCTAATGGCCCAAAATGTCACGTAAAACATTACCATGAATTCTAATCATGTATTAAGCTGCTGCAATCTTGGCCACAATCAGTAACACCACATCATCCCATTTTCACAGGAAGCATAGCCCATAAGTCCATGGGCTCTGCAGCATTCACCCTTTTGCGGGTCAGCACCAGGACGATTGCAGTAACCATCGCAGACCCGAACTCTGGTCCATCCGTTGTTTGCCTCGGAAACGGCAACCAGGGTCACTAGAAGGAGCACGACTATTGTTGTGGTTGAGGGCATGGCTGACGCACGATTGACGCTTGTTTCGAGTAGATGCCAAGACAATGAAATTAACGTTAAATTTTTATCATTTTATACATGTTTTTAATAGGGTCCAGTAGTCAACAAGGAACCCTTATAGTTTCGCCATGTCCGTCTGTCTGTCTGTCCGTCCGTCTTCGGCTTAGCTCAGTAATCCTTACAATAAGAAAACTGTACTTCGGCATGTGTAAATAAATCAATCACGTCGACAAAACAGTAGAACTTTTTTAGGGTACCCCTGCCGGCTAAACGGTTACCACCGGTGATGTCAAAAAAATTGTGGCAGTAGTACATATACTTAATGAATTTAAAAGGAAAACTACACAGAACTATATCAAGATAGAAGGAAAGAGCTCGTCGATTACAATACAATACAAAACTTTATTGATAACGCCATAGTTACAAGTCAAACGGTTAATGTAAACAGTAATAACAATAATAATTACTTAATTAGGTCATCGGTTATGTGCACGGTAGTTTAAGAAACTCCTCGACACTGTACAGAGTTACATCCAGTAACCACTTGCGTAGCTTCTGCTTAAACGCGACTTCGGAAATTACATTTCTGACCGTTGCGGGCAGTCTATTATAGATGGATGGATCCATTATGTAGGCTGATCTTGCAGACTTTGCCAGTTTGTGCTTAGGAGTGATAAGGCGGTAGTCATACTTATTACTACGAAGGGCGTGGGTTTCATTTATACCCTGTCGTTGGTATATATGCATATTCGTGTGAGTGAATACGGCCACATGATGCACGAGCTCGCTTGGGAGTGTCAAGATTCCGAATTAGTATGGGAACCGAGCGTGTAACAGTTTGCGTAGGTATTTTGATGTCACGAGCGTAATTTAGTGATGAGAAACTTAAGCCGCGTAACATCGATTCGTGCTACAGCACTATATTATTACTTTTGATAGAAAAAATGAAAAATCGACCTTGAAGATAATATAAGATTTAATTGCAACCAAGTACTTGAAAGATACATGGACCCTGGAAGGGTGTAGCAACTATCAGGCAACTTATACTATGTACTGTAACTGCAAGGTTACATAACTAGATGATTCTCTTAAAAAAATTAGGTACGTAATTCAGACAAACTCTATAAAAATATTTCTCACGCCCGGTGTTCTTTGAAATCGACCTAATGTAAACAAAATAAAGAACAAAGCTAGTATTGTATGTCGTCCAAATTATAACCACTTGATACGAGTTCTTAAAAGCGCTATGGCTAGCATAAACAATTCATGAGCTTAAATACGAAAGAACCTATATCAGTTGCAATACTATAACACATATGTTTTTTTGACTAATTTATAGTGAGAATATCAATTATTGTAAACCAAAATGACGTATGTTAATATGGCGTGTAGAATAATTATACCTTTTTAATATTGCACAAGAATCCATGTAACAGTTGTGCGTTAGAAATATGGGCAGTCGGGATTGAACCTCGTAAGGAAAGGCTGAAATTATCCCATTCGGATTCCTTTATAATTAATTATCAATTGATTTTGATATTTGATTGCGCGCGCGTTCAGTGTTTTATATTTCCTGAAAATAGTGTTCCATTTCTAGAATCCTTGTGACATGTTTAAGAAACTTTTAAGACATTTTATAGACGAATAAGTGAATTTAGAGTAGGCACGTATTTTTAAGACAATTGACAGTACTGTGAGTGTGAAACATTAAGTGTTTGATTTGTTTTATACGAATAGTGCGTAACTGCAATTAATAATAATAAGTAGAGTCAGTGTTCATATAAAGTATCTCTATGTTAACGTAATTATGTAATTTATGGCTTATTGTCTGTTGTGTTCGGTATGTAATACTTAGGTCGTCGCTACGGGAGATAGCTGGAGGTATGGTTCTGCGTGTTAATTGCTGTTGTATCCCAAGGCATACTAAATTATATGTTTAGTTATTTCTCTTCTGCAAATCAACGGGTCCGCTGAGACGTTTCATTGAAGATTATTTAGGGGGCCATTAGGGCCAGATAATATTCTACATTTTAATATTCTGTAAGTACTATTTTTGGTATGAGAGTGGATTTAAAAATTACTACTATTGTATTGAAACTCTAAATTGAATAAGAATGCATGGATAGGATAAAATGATAGCATTACAATGTGATTGAAACTTACAAGAGCACACATATCTCAATTTTATACCAGGCTCTTTCAATATATCTAAGGCATTGTAGTGTTACGCATTTATTGTCTTTTTGATTCTATTATTTGTAACAAGATAGTGAACTTACACCAAAACACTCTTACACACACCCATTGTATTTCTTGGCTTTAGCCTGATTACAATGGACATACACTCAGATATATATCACACTTACACGACATACATTAGCTGACACACCACGAGCTTAGATTTCATTTGATATACATGCACTTAGGTACACTCGATGCAAGGCTTTTTGGCTGATACTAGATCCTGGAAAGCTGGAGTCGACTCGAGTTTACACCTAAGGAATCTGACGTGTCAATTCCTTAGAAGCTGTGAACTCTACACCACACGCTAGGAATTCAAGCAAGGCCTGAGTTATGTATATGTCTGTAACATACTCTCTGTTTTCCCTGGGGCGCAACCTTTCGATAAAGCTGACCCCTGACGTCTGATGTCGTGTGTGAAGGCAGAGAGCTCTCCGTCCAATTTAAGGGGTCTACAGTACAGGGTATGTTATAGCATATATGTAGTATTCAGAGCACCTTGTGCATAATCGACAACAATCACTATTTCTGTTACAAATACCGCGGCTGTACGAACGTTAGGGCATGCGTAAATTCAGCTGCGCGTCATGCTTTGCGTAATTATTAAAATTAATTTTTTAAAATAGTTATTTGGCAATCAGCGTAAAGTTCAATTAAAAGTACTGAAGTACTTAAGAATCGTGTAAGATGATGAATGTGTAGGTGAGATGGTTTGAATCAAATAGATAGAAAGGGTTGATAGGTTGAATTAGAAGGATTTGCTGGAATGGCGGGGAGTGTAGGTGTGAAGGGAGCTCCCTCAAGAATCAAGATATAACAATAGGTATAGGTCTCTTTTTCAAGACCTAAGGTCTAAAATCCCAAGGTCCCCTTGTAGTCTGTTTTTTTTACAGGTCATCGTTGTTGTTCATCGTGGTGGAGCATTTTTATAGTAAATTTAATTTAAGTTAGTTCTTAAGCTAGAAATACCTATGTTTGTAATTAGTATTAGATAGTCATAATTCACATAAAGTAATTAACTAATTAAATCAATTATCTTGTTCGAGCTGTTGCAGATGGGGTGAGTTGCATGTTCCCTTATGTAGATAGACTATTATTGTTGATTGCAATTTAAATTTTAATTTAACGCGGATTTAATTAACTATTGCGTATTTTTTACAGTATTATTTACTGTTTGATTTGATTTGCGGACGATAAATTTATTTACGGATTATTCTTTTGCAGTAATGTTTACGATTACTGAAATTACCTTTCATGTGTGTTGAATTCGGTTTTTTTGCGGTTTTGATCATATATTTATGTATGATTTTTGACATTTATTTTAATTTTTACACATTATTTTATGCGTCGGATAAACTACATTCGCGTTTTGGTTCATTTCGAAACTTTATTTACATTCGTTTTATTTATTACGAATGTTATTTACTCACGTTTATTTGTTGCGTTTGTTGCGGTATCATTTGAAACATGATTTGACATTTATATTTATACAATGCGTTTTACGACGAGATTTTAATACAACGTAGAGGGTCCTATTCGTACTTCTTGAACTAGACGATCACAAGTATTTTATTTATGGCCAGTATTTCAGTTAACTTATTAAATAGTATTTTATTTAAAGGAGGCTAGTTTAGGCTTTCTACAGTACACAGTTAATTTTAGGGTTTCGAAGTCAACAAGGAAGCCTTTGAATGCGACTCGACAGGTTGAACCTTATTTATACCTTGCTGGTACATACACTCTTTCGTTCAATCCTGATATAGTTCTGTGAATTAATACACAGGTAACAAAGAAAGGCAACTACGGAACCCTACACTGTGCGTGGCCCGACACGCACATGGCCAGTTTTTATAATTCATTCAAATGAGTGATTGTCCGGAAAACCTGACTGGTTTAAGCAATTAGCCTGTCAGTGTTATCCTTATCGTGGCAATTAAAAGCGAATTTAAGAATGTATACTTATCGCGTGGTTTTATTGAATTGAGGTTAACTTAAGGCGCCGTAGGTTCAGCGAAGTTAAGCGAATAGAGTTTTTGAAACAATATAATGCGTCTGTTTATAATAATATGGTTTATAAAAAATACGAATAGTAATCTTGAGACTTTTCTGCAGGGAGATCAGTGTTTAGAAACATGATTAAGCAATTTTCGCTAGATAGAAAAAAATCACGAACATAGGTCTAAAAGGGTCTAAAATACACTTAAAATATTCCTTACAAATTATGCACCAAAGCTATACACATTAAAATGGTTTCTAAAAATCGGCAATATAATTTTTGAGAGAAATCAGCGTTTACATTTTTATTTATTTGAACGGCAAAAAAATTAAAATTAAAAAACATGATTTCCGCGCTTCCGGGCACGCACTTCCATCTCGCTCACGCTTATGCTCAGTGAGAGGGAGGGAAGACCATGAACCTACGGCGCCTTAACGAATAGTACCTGCCTCAAATACCCCATGAAACCATCCTCCTCCTACGGCTTTCCCGGATGTCCTATCCTAAACGAGCCCAGGGTTCGCACATTTGGCGTAGGCACTTTTTCTACGAATGAGCAGTTCAATAATTATGTATAGATATTGTTGTCGATTCAGTTTTTGGAATAAAAAAAAACCGGCCAAGTGCGTGTCGGGCCACGCGCGGTGTAGGATTCCGTAGTTGCCTTTTGTTACTCGACATGCGCCAAGGTTGCGTCGGCCGAATTTGTAAGAGAGTTGGCCTTTTCAAGTACAGTCAGCGTTATATACACAGATAGTTAGTAGAATGTACATTTTAAGTTAACCGACTATTACTCGGTAACTAACTAGTAGGTAATGTGTAGACATTACCGTGTTAGTCGTGTTAGTTTTCGCCACATTCCCAGTAGCAGCCATTTAGCCAGCAGGGGGCATTTTATTTTTCGTGGGGAAATGCCTTTATGCATCCCGCCCGGCCGGGGAAGCCAGGGCAGGTATGTCGGACTCCCGGGAACCACCCGGACTACCGACTACAACCCCACGGTGTTCCATCTCGTCAAAAACAACAAAAACTAGCCAGCGCGAGCCGTCCCCCCCCCCTCCCCCCCCTAGCAAACATGCCTAGATACGCCACTCAGAGGCGTCTTTACCTATGGTGCAGGGTGTGCGTTGCACACGGGCGCAACGGTCCTAGGGGGCGCCGAGCCGCCGGGACACATGGGCGAGCCGGGTGAGCGCATGGACACGCGCACCGCGCTAACTGTAATGGCGGGATGAATTGCTGTAGACGCTAGATTAAATGGACGGACACTACCAAAGAAAAATTGCTTCGTACACTTATACAATATTTTTCTGCATGCTTCCCCAAAAGAGTGCCACAATGATCGGTCCTGTGCCACCCGCATCCTGCGGACTCCCGCGACCCAAGGCTACCCACGAGGTCTGTTGAGGTCGCGTGAGTCCGCTGCCAGTACGTGGCCATCGGTTGTACGTGCAATGTGTCCCACCCATAGCCACTTAAGTTTTGTGATGTCAGGTTATATCGGTTACCTTATTTCTGCTGCGGATAGCCTCATTTGGACCCGGGTATGTCCTGGACCCGGGTATGTCCTAAAACTACGACCAAGACCACCGGGGGATGGGCAGCAGCATCCCTGGAGTGCGGTGGAAATACTGCGATCGCCAACCCGCATGCCAAGCGTGGCGATTATGGCATATACCCCCTAATGTTAAGTACAAAAAGACCACGGCCTCGAGGTTCCGGCGACCCCCGGTACCCTGGTTGTGGTAGCGGCCAGGGCACCAGCGGGGTCAGGGGTGCGAAGAATCTCCGGCAAAGATCCGGCTACCACCACCGACGACCCCTGGCCCTGGCAACTTATAACACGCGCACACTGCGGACCGACGAAAGGATAGCGGAACTGGAGGAAGGATCGAGCAAGTTGCGCTGGGATGTCATAGGGTTATCTGAAGTCCGAAGAGAGGGGGAGGACACGATAACCCTCAAATCCGGCAACTTGCTCTGTTTCCGGGAGGGCGACCAACAGTCCCAGGGAGGTGTCGGGTTCCTCGTCCACAAGTCCCTCGTAAATAACGTGGTGAAGATCGAGAGTGTGTCGACTAGGGTGGCGTACCTAATACTCAGAGTATCCACCCGGTACTCATTGAAGGTCATTCAGGTTTACGCACCGACCTCGGCACACTCCGACGAAGAGGTGGAGGCTATGTATGAAGATATATCGAAGGCCATGCATAGTTCCAAAACCTACTTCACCGTTGTTATGGGGGACTTCAACGCAAAACTGGGCAAGAAAGATGGTGAAGAGCTGAGAGTGGGGCAATTTGGAGTTGGAAGTCGGAACCACCGGGGCCAACTACTGGCTGGCTTCTTGGAGAAGGAAGGACTCTACATGATGAATTCCTTCTTCAAGAAACGCGAGCACAGAAAGTGGACCTGGATGAGTCCCGACGGTGCAACTAAAAACGAGATTGACTTCATCATGTCGACGAGGAAGCATATATTCAACGATGTCTCTGTGATCAATACGGTCAAAACCGGGAGCGATCACCGTCTGGTAAGAGGCACATTGAATATATGCGTCAAGCAAGAGCGCTCTCGATTGATGAAGTCTACGCTCCGTCCAGCATCAATTCAAATTCAAAACCCCGAGAGCTTCCAGCTGGAACTCCAAAACCGTTTTGATTGCCTAGGCGGCGATGTGGACGAATTGAACGACAAGTTTGTGGAAGCTGTCCGTGTCACTGGGTCTAAGTTCTTCAAGGCCCAAGGCACTAACGGAACTAAAAGGCTATCTAGCTCCACTAAGAAGCTCATGAAGGAAAGGAGTGAAATGATTCTACAGTCTTCAGCCGACGCGACCTTATACCGGCAGCTCAATAAACAGATCTCCAAGTCCCTTACCCGCGATCTGCGCCAATTCAATACAAATCGTATTGAAGAGGCCATACAGCGTAATAAGGGCTCTAAAGTATTTTCGAGAGATCTGTCTATAGGGCAGAGCCAGCTCGCGAAGTTAAAAACTGAAGATGGTAGAATCGTTTCCTCTAAACCTGAGATTCTGGGTGAGATAGAGCGCTTTTACGGACAGCTATACACATCAACGCGCAGACCCGAAGTTAGTCAGGCGGAAGACCCTAGAGCTAGACTAACCCGACACTATACCGACGACATCCCGGACATCAGCCTGTACGAGATTGTAATGGCTCTTAAACAGCTCAAGAACAACAGAGCACCCGGTGAAGACGGAATAACAGCCGAACTTCTGAAGGCGGGTGGAAAACCGGTCCTTACGGCCCTTCAGAAGTTGTTCGGTTCCGTCTTACTGGAAGGGAGAACTCCAAAGGCATGGAATAGAGGTGTGGTGGTGCTGTTCTTCAAAAAGGGTGACAACACTCTGCTGAAGAACTACAGACCCATCTCACTTCTGAGCCATGTCTATAAGCTGTTTTCGAGGGTCATTACAAACCGTCTCGTACGCAGGCTAGATGACTTCCAGCCTCCCGAACAAGCCGGTTTCCGAAGAGGCTTTAGTACCGTAGACCACATCCACACGCTTCGTCAGGTTATACAGAAGACCGAGGAGTATAACCTGCCTCTCTGCTTAGCGTTCGTGGACTACGAAAAAGCCTTCGATTCGATTGAAACCTGGGCTGTACTACAGTCTCTCCAGCGGTGTCAAGTTGACTATCGCTATATCGAAGTGCTGAAGTTTTTGTACGAGAGCGCCACTATGTCAGTCCGACTCCAGGACCAGAACTCGAAACCTATTCCGCTGCAGCGGGGAGTCAGGCAAGGAGATGTTATTTCTCCAAAACTGTTCACCGCTGCACTGGAGGACGTTTTCAAGACTCTGGACTGGAGAAGGCTAGGCATCAGCATCAACGGCGAGTACATCACTCACCTTCGGTTTGCTGACGATATAGTAGTCTTGGCTGAGGCCATGGAGGACTTAAGTACGATGCTCGATGACCTCAGTAAAGCATCCGAGCGAGTTGGTCTAAGAATGAACATGGATAAGACGAAGATCATGTCAAATGCCCATGTAGTACCAACTCCCATTACAATCGGACACTTTACGCTCGAAGTTGTAGACGATTATGTATACCTAGGACAGACGATCCAGTTAGGTAGGTCCAACTTCGAGAAAGAGGTCAATCGTCGAATCCGACTCGGCTGGGCAGCGTTCGGGAAGCTACGGCAAATCTTTTCGTCCAATATTCCGCAGTGTCTCAAGACGAAAGTCTTTGACCAGTGTGTGTTGCTAGTGATGACATATGGCACTGAAACGTGGTCGCTTACTATGGGCCTCATAAGAAGGCTCAAAGTCACCCAAAGGGCAATGGAGAGGATTGCATGCATGCATTGCATGTTGGGAGTTTCTCTGCGTGACCGCATCAGAAATGAGGCTATCCGCAGCAGAACCAAGGTAACCGATATAGCCCTCCGGATCGCTAAACTTAAGTGGCAGTGGGCGGGGCACATAGCACGTAGAACCAATGGCCGTTGGGGCGGAAAGGTTCTCGAGTGGCGTACCGGAAGGCGCAGCGTGGGTAGGCCCCCGACAAGGTGGACTGATGACCTGGTAAAGGTTGCGGGAGTCCGCTGGATGCGGGTGGCGCGGGATCGGTCACTTTGGCACTCTTTGGGGGAGGCCTATGTCCAGCAGTGGACGTCTTTCGGCTGATATGATGATGATGATGATGATAGCCTCATTTCTCTCTCAGCATAACCCTCTACATTGCTGTTTGGGTGATTTTGAGCTTCTAATGAGACCCATTAACACACCTACCTATTTGTACACGTAAATTAAATTCGTAATTACAATATTATACATTTATTTTCTAAAGTATATAAAAGCCCGACCAGGCAAATAAAAAACCTGCTCTGGGGGCGCTAATTAGCAATAATTGTGGCAACACTAATTCATTTCCATTGTACGTACTATATGATGTACCTAACAGTCATGTTGACATCAAGGTCGGTGATGTTATTTAGTGGAATAGAGTCTAATCCTTCAGATTTTCTCTCCGACAAATACTTCGTCATATTGCAAATCACTTTTCTTAAGTCACTTTTAAGAGTTTTCGGCATTTTAAAGCACAAATACTCACATTATCTAATAAATACAACAAGTAAGTACAAACGACACCTCACATTGACAGCAATTGACAGATGGCATTAATGACGTCTGCAAATTTACTGTTGCCAGTTGAAGTTAGTTCCAATAGTTTTCCGCAATATAGCTTTCTCGCGCAACGCATCAGCATTGCAATTCAGAGAGGAAATGCCGCCAGCATCCTCGGTACAATGCCTCGAGGGCCTTTTTTAGATTTTTTCTACTCCTGTACTTTTATCTGTCATTTACATAGTCCCGAACACTAATATAAAGACATACAAAATATGCAGAAAAGTCTATACTCTATTCCCCATAACAGTACGGCACAACCGTGCTGTTTTGTCGCCAAAACGATACGCTTAGCAGCCATACGCTTCTAAACCTGGGTAGTGCTACATTGTGCCACGGCCTACTAGACACGATCGAGTAGGCCGCGACGC
Organism: Epinotia demarniana; assembly: GCA_945867215.1. Classification (NCBI taxonomy): domain Eukaryota; kingdom Metazoa; phylum Arthropoda; class Insecta; order Lepidoptera; family Tortricidae; genus Epinotia; species Epinotia demarniana. The sequence continues at coordinate 1,013,565 of OX244284.1, read as the reverse complement.
GACTAATCGAGAGGGCCATGCCGAAACATAAAATACATTAGGTACTACCAACTTAACAAACCACTGAATGTATTTACTTCAAATAAATTATTGTACTAACGGCATTGCTGCCAACTTAAGAAAAACCTTGGTCTTAATATGACAGTACTGGCAAGTAGAATTAAGAACAATACAGACCATAAACAAGAGGTGTCAATGTGTCATGTTTCCAATTTCCCACCAAAGTTCCAGTTCAAAATTAAAAGACGAAATATGTCAAATATGATAACTATTCGTTATTAATAACTTCTTAAGATTTGATTTGTGTTTGTGAAGTGAAGAAAAATGTGTACGTTCCTTTTAAAATGGACGAAGAAGAAAATAACTGCACCGCTGATGAAATTGCGTGAGTAGTAATAGAACTAACGGAAAACTTACTGCCTGAAAAGTCAAATTATGCTATTTATTTAAAATAGTCGTAGAAAAAATATTGTATGCAACGGTGTATAACTTGGTCTTAAAACGCTCGTGGCGTCTTTAATTGCGATGCTCGCCAAGGCTCGCATCGCAACTCACGACACTCGCGTTTTAAGACCCTACTACTTATACAACAGTTGCATAAAATACTATAAATTAGCTTTAATTTAATTTAGTTAATGTTATAGTTATCATCTTGTATATACCTACTTTAGAAAATATTTCCGCAATATGGCGAAGTTTTTTATTTTCCTGACTATAACATTAACTAAATTAAAATAAAGCTAAATGTAAGTTATCTATTAACATTTTCTTAGATAAAATACATTATACTATTAATACCTTTATACTTGTTGCTTGTTATCTACCTACTCATTTACCTATTTAACCGACTTCAAAAAAAGGAGGAGGTTCTCAATTCGCTTGTATACTTATATATTTTTTATTATAGATTATCATTATTTTCAATTACTATATAAATTCTTCAAGTAAAACAGATATTGTTTACTTATAGGTACGACCATATTATAATCACTGATCATAATTATGATCATAATATGGTCACCTAAGGTCACCTAAGATCTAGGAGGTACCTCGATTTGGCTAGCGGCCGTGTTTCCGGCTCGTCTCCATGCGGGCCGAAATCAGCCATCAATATACAAATTACAAACTAAACCATAGACTTTTAGATAGGACAAAAGGATATGCTACACGAGCGAAATCGGCAGGACTGCCCAGCAAGGTCACAGAAAACCTAGTACATGGAGTGACCTTGATTTGGCTAGCCGCCTCGCTTCCGACAGGTATCCACACGGGCCGAATCACGCGGCGGCCCGCACGGAGTCCTGTCGATTTCGTATGTGTAGAGCGTCTCCTGAAGTTATCAACACCCATTCAGGGCCCATGACGACACATATGCGTCAGACCGCCGTAGTCGCTTTCCGCTACATACGAGGAAAACCACGGGATCGGCCACGAGCGTAGCGCGCAGCGATTCTGGGCAACGAATGTGTTAATTATTATTTGGAAAGAGTATGTCTTGTACATGAACTCTTTCCAAATATCAATCGTAACCCGACAAAAACAAATGGAAATTCATCAATTTGCATATCATTCATTAAGGATAACACTAATTAAATTGCCCCAAAATTAAAAATAATCTACAAACTTACAACCGGATACACAGATAACATTATCAACACGAAACAGAAGGCGTTTTCCGAAATATAAATACAGCACACTTCACTTTAAGACAGTGCAAAATACGTCTCAACAGAAACAACTTCAAAATGGTTAACAAATCGTTTATGTTCGCCTTGGTGTGCGTAGCGTTTTTGGTGGTGATCTCGGGGCCCAAGAACGAGGTGCAAGCGGACATCAATATAGGTCGCTGTACGACGGCAGCAAGCTGTAAAAGGGAGTGCCTGAGACGTGGCTACAAGGACGGACATTGTGGTAGCTTCGCCAATGTCAATTGCTGGTGTGATCAGTGAGCACAGCAGAACACAGCACTTACTAGTCCTGCATCTCTCACTAATTGTAGGTACCTCACAGTGAAATACAATTTACTATGTAACGATAGTCATCGTCATATCAGCCGAAAGATGTCCACTGCTGGACATAGACATCAGTATCTCTCACTGATTGTACCTCTCACCATGCTATAAGAGAGCGAATATTAGCACAGATGAAATACAATTTGCTACGTAACAGATATATTCATCATATCAGCCGAAAAGAGTCTACTTACTGCTGTTTCGCCATCCGCATCAAGGGGACTCCCTCGACTACCAGGCCATCAGTCCATCTTGTCGGGGTCTACCCGCGCTGCGCTTACCGGTACGTGGTCGCCATTCGAGAACCTTACCGCCCTAACAGCCATCAGTTCTACGGGCAATGTGCACGGTACAGATTTAGATACTGCACTTTAATGGAACGAGATGGGGCGAGGGTGCAGCGCTGTCTGTCGCACTCTACAGATCTTATGTAACTGGTCTCATTCGGGGACATTACCTCTCGTGATGCTATAACCTCCTGGATCCCTCGGTCCTCACTTGAGGACATAACATTTAAAAAAATCTGCAGTCGTCAGAACGTTTCCAAACGAAATGTCAACCTGAAAAATAAACACCGAGTCCCAAATGGCCAATCAGCGATCAGTTTTGCGAGGAGAAAACTCCATGTTTTTTTTACTAACTATCCGACATCAAGAGATGTACTTATCAGTTGTGGCACAATCGATATCTCCAGGTTCCATGCAGGCTATGTAAGTGCACATAGCCTGCATTTCAATACCACTCATGGATGAAGATTTTACCTACCACGCACTGGGAAAACACTGGCGACGGCGTAAGGGATACCATGACGACAATCACAAGTTATTGCGCTTAGTTTTTTCACGCGTTCATCTGTTTATCTCGCTCTCGGATGAATCTACAGAGATGTATAATTTAAAAAGTGCTGTCTTAAATAAACATGTATTCATTAAGTTTTGTGTTTTACTATAAAGCAGGAAACATAAGTTAAGAGATTTTCTGTGATCTTGCTTGGCGGTCCGCCGATATCGCCCGCGCGACGTCTCCTATGATGATCTAGTATACAGTAATAACGTAATATTGTATAATGCTTTAAAAGAAGCATGTCAAACTTGAATTTAGTAACTAGGCATAAGTTGTTTTAATGTATTATTTTAAAATATTCTGATCACGTGTTTCATCCTCGCGAATGCATTCCAGCGCTTAAAAAAGTAATTAGTCCCTATAGCCACCACCTTAGGCCTTTCTTAGGCCGTGCAAATCTTACTTAATAAACTATACTAATTGCTGCTAGACAGCAGCAGGGATGTAAACATGAAATCTACCAAAACAGCGAAATAATTTGAAGATCATTTCAGTGGCGGAGTAAACTAGCCGGAGGCTCGGGGTAGGTATACAAAATTACCGAAACTCAAGCAGGCCTTACAAATTTATTACGTATTAGAAATGGGTAGTTATTAACATTTCATCGTCAGTAGGCAGAGCAAAAAAAGTACAAATGTCTATTTGTTTTATTATTGTTATACCGCACAACACTGCAGTGCACCGAATTTATTCGCGACGAAGTATGCGCTGAATAAGCAAAGCAGCGTCAGGCCGTGAGCGCGTGTGCCAGACTGCCAGTCAACTGGCCTTGATCGCCGCTAGCGGTGCGCAAAGTATAGGTACCTATAATTCTAAGTTCCCACGGTGCAGCTAGGTAGCACTGCTACAGCTGGGAACCAAACTCGCCGAGGCCGCAGTATCCGCCTGCCGGTACGTGTCACTTGAAGGGGAGCCCTGTACTAGAGGTGTACGCCGCGCCGGCGCGCCGCCGCCGCCGGCCATATTAGCCACGCCGCCGCCGCTGACAAATGAACGGCGTGAAATCGGCGAAGATTCTTTTTAGCAGACAGAAGAGAATAATGAACATTTTTGTTTATGCTCATACACAAAACTTTGTTATTGCTTTATGTAGTATCTATCGGAAATTATTTTCGATAGATACTAACGAAACTAAAGGAATCGATTAGGCTGTTGTCGCGAATCATGTCAGTTGAGGATATCGCAAGGACTAACTTATGGTCGGAGCGTGTAATACCGCCTTAAGTTAAGAGATTATTTACTCTGGCAAGGTTGTGTTATATTTATCATTGACGGAAAATATCTTCTGCGTGTTTCAACGTGTAACGCATTTTAAGGGCGAGTTGCATCGACTTACGATTACAGACCGATCAACGTTAAATTTGGCGCTGACAGCTGTCAGTCCATAGAAACTTGTCAAACGTTCCATACATTCAGATTTTAACGAACACCGCTTACGATTACAAACGGTTTGGTGCAGCTCACCCTAAGTGTGACCTTTTTTTATCGTCTACAATGAATTGGCGAAGATCGAAATACGCTAAAGTAATCTCAACGAGGAATTGGAGACTACACAGCTAGTCTCTATTGAAAGCTAAGTGTTTTAGAATCATAGTACCATATTCGTATACACTTTTGGACCTAATCGAATGCGGTCGCCTACAATTTGTAGGCTTAGGCCTACAATTCGTTCTATTAGAGATATTGTTCCGCTATAATTATGATCCTTAACATGCATATTCTAGATGGTCTCTCAGAGGGTTGTACGTTATTTCATAGACTACATTTTTATAGAATTACGTTTCACATAAATTGATTCTCATATTATTATTTCATAGAACAGCCATTTCGCTGAGTACTTGCTCTGTAGAATTTTTAACCATAGATTTTTGTTGCAATGAAATTTCATGTCTTGGATATTTCTGTTCACAGAATTTCAAATCACATATTTTTAATACTTATACTATTCAGTTTCTGCAAAACTTATTGCCAAGAAAATAGTTTTATAGACTTTTTTTTCGCATCAACTGAGTTCCCAGATTATCGTTTCATCGAATCATCAATTCGCAGAATAGTAACTATGTAGAAATTTTAATTACAGTTCCGTCTTGTAAAGAAAATTTTATATTGCGATATTCATATTATAGAATTTTAAATCATATTACAATATTTATCCGTTTATTATTCATACTAACGAAATTAATAAGTAAAACATTTTATTGAGTGGTATGTTTTTAACTACCTACTATGAATTCTGTTTAACTCACCATCGCTTTTTTTAAGCAACTTTTTGTGTAGAATCATGTGACATTGCGTAAATTGGAGTAAGTAATTAATAGAATAGAATAGAATCATAGAATAGAATCATATTTATTCATGGCAACAGCACATACATGTACATAAATCAAAAAAACAGTATGGTAGACAAATTGCCACGAAATGGTTCCATCTCAGCGTTGTGCTGGCCTGGTGGCCAGCGCTGGTCTTCCGATGGAACCATCCGGTGATTCCACGGCGTAACACATATTTTACACTCGTACAAAATAGTTATAATAATAGTAATATAAAACAAAACAAACCGTAAAGACAAATAATAAACTTTTTTATGAACGCAACATTTATAACCGCGCCAACCGACCCACTAGCGCCATTAAGACAGGTGGATGCTCCCGGCAATTAAAACGTCAAACAAGACAGACATGTGACGGTGACGCGGGCGCAATGCCGGGTTCTGCTTGTCTCTGTGTTTGATAACGCACGTGTACTGGTTTGAATCAAGCTAATTAGTGGTTTTAATAACCAATTTTCATTGAGATTTGATTATTTTTGTGGGGGAAGGTATAATAACCACGGTTTGGTAAGTGTTTTGTGTTTGTTTGTCTTGTGAGGATGGAGTTGGGTGATGCTGAGCCCCCTGATAAAGGGGGAAGTCAAAACACGGGTATAAAAAGGCCGAGTGGGGTCCAAAATGACGGAATAGATTTACACGGTAAGAAATCTAGCCCTCCGAATGCGTCCGTTCAACATACATACGTGAGGCCAGGGTTTGAAAGTAGTACAGATTTGAAATATTCCGACATTGACGTAGGTCCTTTTGTTGTACATGTATCGCGGGAAGATACCGCAGATCAGCCAAATACCCCAAGTCGTATGCGGGGCCTAAAAATGGCTCAGATAATATATAATGGCAAAGTAGCAGGTATAACAGAAATAAAAAGCATTGGCAAAAATAAAATGTCCATCTATTTTAAGTCATACATGGAAGCCAACTCGTTCCTTTCTGACCCTATCCTGACAACTAACAAGCTCTCAGCTATGATTCCAAAGTTCCAGGTTTCACGCATGGGTGTTGTTACTCAAGTCCCGCTTGAATGGACATTAGAAGAATTCACAAATGGAATTCAGTGCCCAACTGGGTCTGGACAAGTTATAAAATGCCGTAGGGTTAACAAATAAAAAGAAGTTGATGGCAGAAAAGTTTGGGAGCCAACAGGTACTGTAGTAGTAACATTCCTTGGGCAAACACTGCCTGATAAAATCTACTGCTTCAACATGTCAATTCCGGTGTCCTCTTATAGGCTGCCGATTATTCAATGTCACAAATGCTGCAGATTTGGCCATATCAAGGACCAATGCCGTTCTAATCCTAGGTGTGCCCGATGCGCACAAAATCACGAGGTCTCCGAATGTTCAGTCCCTGACAATGAAGTCTCTTGTCTATTCTGCTCTGGTCCCCATGCGACAACTGACCCGAAGTGCCCCGAATTCTCCAGACAGAAGTCCATCAAATTAGTGATGTCTGAGGAAAATATTGGTTATATTGAAGCGGCAAGAAGGTTCCGCCCTGTGCGTACTACGTATGCTGATATCTCAAAGAATGTTTTTGCCAGCCAATTCAACACGGCAAATATGTCTTCACCTTCCCCTCCCCCTAGCCCAGCCCACTCTCGGTCTCTCCCTCAATCTCAATCATACCGGAAAACAATCTTTATTGAAAGACGACCCAAGCCCCAGCCTGGGAAGTCATATGATGTTGAAGCTCACAGGTAGATAACATCAACTCCTAAATCAACTTTGCCAAATGGCAATGCATTAGGAAAGGCCTTCTCGGTTACACCGAATGACAACTTGGGAGACTGTGTCTACCAGGTTATAGTAAATTTGCTCTCGAAATTCGCTGACATTATACCGTACACTGTTCTAGAAAGCCTTAAGGGCAACATTTGTGAAGCTATTAATAAAGTAATTCAAGACGGCCAATTACAATCTAATACAATGGAATGCTAGAAATATTAAAAATAAAAAATAAGAAATTGTTCAATTGATAAATTCTTTCAGCCCGGTCATTCTTGCCATCTCGGAGACATGGCTGAGGCCTCAATCCCTATTTAGGGTGAAGGGCTACTCCTGTATCCGGGATGACAGGAATGATGGTTGGGCTGGATGTGCTATTCTTGTAAATAGAAAATTTACCTTTTCACAACTCTATATCCCTTCCCACTCTTCTGGTTTAAATGTTGTTGCAGTTAAGTGCCTCAACATTTCTTTTGTGTCTGTTTATATCCCACATCCAAATTGTGAACTAATACAGGAACTTAGCTCTATATTACGAACCATTCCAGCTCCCATCATTGTTCAAGGAGACTTCAATTGCCGCCATACGTTATGGGGCTCCCATTTCTGTGATGCGACGTCATTCTTTCTTTTAGAACTTATGGATGAGGTAAACTTATGTATTTTAAATGACGGAACACCCACGCGCAGAACATCACCCGTCCAGAACGCTAGTGTCCCTGATCTTACGTTGGCATCCCCAAATTTAGTTCGTTCTTTGTCATGGTCGGTTTCCCCTAACTCTCTTGGAAGTGATCATCTGCCTATCTTTACTACTTTGGTAGGGTGCCCCATTGCTCCATTACCCATACAAACTCCACTTCCCAAATATAGAACTTGCCAGGCGGACTGGAGCAAATTTAGATCTAATTTAGAACTATCTGTGGGAAATCTGCCCAGTATCACCCAAACGAACGTGTTAGAAGTGTACAACCAGTTTATTTCGGCCATTTACTCAGCGGCTGATAGCTCTATACCTTTGAAAAATTCGGCCCGCGATAAAATACCTTCTCCAGCATGGTGGGATGCTGAGTGTTCGGCAGTTATAAAGGAGCGTAACATGGCAGAGTCTCTTTTTGCTGAGGATCTTTCATTAGAAAACTACCTAAATTTTCAACGTGTTAGTGCTCATAGTAAGAGGCTGCTGAGCAGAAAGAAATTTCAGGGCTGGCGTTCCTTCTGCGAATCTTTGTCCCCAAGAGCTCCTGCTGCATTAGTATGGAAAAAAATAAAGGCTTTTCGATGCTCCCAAGTCAACAACAATATCCCCAGTAACGTAACTTCGTGGCTCGATGGATTTACTGCGAAGCTTGCCCCTCCATTTGCACCGCACTGGGAAGGCGTTGGTAATTATTGTTCACTTTCCGCCCCACTCGAGAGAATGAATGAAGCCTTTAGCTTTGACGAGCTGTGCTGCGCGCTTGACCATTTGCGGGACTCCACCCCGGGCTGTGATGGTATCCCATATTCTTTTATTACTCAAAGCTCAAAAGCCACTAAACTCTTTTTCTTAAATATCTTAAATAATATATTTTTAACAGGAAACATACCCGACTGTTGGAAAACCCAAATTATTGTACCGATTTTAAAACCTGGTAAGGATCCTGTTAGTCCTAATTCTTATAGACCCATAGCATTATCATCAGTTTTATGTAAGATTATGGAACATCTGGTAAAAAACAGACTGGAGTGGATTCTAGAAAATAGAAATATCATCTCGAAAACCCAGTTTGGGTTCAGAAAGGGTATGGGAACTATGGACAGTCTAAGCATCCTTACCTCCGATATCCGGCTGGCTCTCACTCGTGGCGAACACGTGGTGGGCGTCTACCTGGATGTCACAGCGGCCTACGATAACGTAGATCTTCCTATACTCAGGCAGAAAATGCTCAATCTGAGTATCCCTGTGAGGATTACCAATATTGTATGCAATATGTACATGGGCCGTTCTATACTGGTCCGACTGAATGGAGATCTATCACCTCCTAGTCTTGCTTGTCTTCTCTATAGCTTATATACCTCAGACCTAGACACTTCAGTTAACTGCTTCTGCAAGATCTTACAGTATGCTGATGACATCGCATTATATTCTTCATCTAAAGACTTTTCCGAATCTTCTCATGCTTTAAACTCTGCTTTATATTACCTCAACACGTGGCTATCTGATCACGGTCTCTCCTTGTCTGCAGAAAAGAGTATTTCTAGAAAAAGGCATGTTCCCGATCTTAACATCCACATCGACGACGAACCTGTGATGATTAAGGATGAGGTTAAGTTTCTTGGTATTATTCTAGATTCTAGGCTGTCTGGAGTCAGCCACTTGAATTATGTGTGCCAAAAAGCAGAAAAAAATATCAATGTTATGCGTGCTTTGTCTGGTGTTAGGTGGGATTCGCACCCATATAGTCAGAAACTTCTATACAATGCCATTGTCAGAAGCCATTTTGACTATGGAAGTTTTGTCTTAGAACCATGTAGCAAACCCGCGTTGGCAAAACTGGATAGAATTCAGGCAAGGTGTCTAAGAATAATAACAGGAGCTATGAAGTCCTCCCCGACAAATGCTCTCCAAGTCGAGTGTATGGACCCACCTTATTCTTTACGGAGACAATTTCTGGCTGACCGGTTTTTCTTCAAATCGCTTCAAGTAGCTTCGCATCCGTTACTCCCAATCCTTGAATCTCTCCAACGACTTGTAGTCTCCTCTCCATTTTGGTCTCACAAAGTGTCGAGAAGTGGTCTGACTATCTTACTATTTTTACTGATGCATCTAAATTGAGCGACGAGGGTCCTGTGGGATCTGCAGTGTGGATTCCCAGGTACAAAATCATCTTACATTTTAAACTTCCTCCCGGGAACTCTGTGTTTTCCGGAGAAGCCATTGCGATACTGGAAGCGGTCACTTATGTGCATTCACACCACCTTAATAAATCTCTTATTTTAACAGATTCTCTAAGTTGCTTGCAAGATTTAGTTAAACGCCCATTCCATGCAAAAGAAAACTTCCCAGTAACGTTACAAATTAAGGAGCTTCTCCACAAGTGTCACATGGATAACATTGATGTTGTTCTGGCCTGGAACCCGGGCCACAGCGGGATGAAGGGTAATGAAACGCGATTTGCGATCTTTACGCAAAGGAAGCAACCACGCTTGGCAGCAATGTGTATGACCGATGTTTTCCTCGTGACCTCAAAGCACTTGCCCTCCCACACATGCGTGATGCCTGGAACACCCGTTGGCAAAGTTCCCGCCTAAATGTGGGCAAAAATTATGGCAACATACAACCAGATCTGCCCTCTAGGTCGTGGTTTTTTGCTCATAAATCTATTCCAAAAAATATTACGTCCGCCATTATTCGCTTACGACTCGGCCATATTTGTACCCCTGTGTTTCTAGCAAAGATACGTGTTCGAGATCACTCTCTGTGTGAATGTGGTCTGGCGGAGGATACTCTCGAACACCTATTTTTTTATTGTAACCGTATTGTCACTCCTTTGTATGATATCCTTCCTCCAGAAATCCCCCGTCCTGTTAATATTAAATTTCTCCTCGCCTTAGTCTATTCACCCTTTGTGTATGTCCTGTGTAAATTTATTAAAATTAACAACTTGTTTTTATAGTAGTAGTTAACAATACATGTTTGTTTTGTCCTTTGTTATAGATTCTAATCTCAGTGAACCTGCCAATTGGAAGTCACCGCTCAATTTTTTAAATAATAAATACGTGCCTTTTTTAACCTGGACGTTGGCGGAATCATCGGCAATACTGATGGGGCCATAACACAAAGATTGATTGATTGGGCGCAATGCCGATTTGACATAATTAAGGAGAAACAAGACAAATATATTTCAAGCTAATTGGCACAAAAACAAAGCCAAACTGATAGCAGCACATGAGCACAATAACAGCCATTAAAACTAGAGGGACATAACACAGAGGTAAGACAACATTATCATTTGAGTTCCTAAATACAGCTCGTGTCTAGCCTGTAAGTTTCCTGGCTCTTTTGGTGGTTGAATATAAAAGATTTGAGTTTAGTTCTAAAGCTGTGCACATTTCCTAGGTCTCGCAACGGCGGAGGGATGACATTCCAGCATTTAGTTGCTACGTACCGAAAACTACCACGGAAAGCCGCCGATGCGTGTCGGGGTGTCAGCAACGGTAGTCCACACCGCCGTGTTTTAGCAACCTAGAACTGCACAACTTTTCGAAGAGATACTTAGGAGCCTCGTTCTTAATTACGCCGAAAAGTAAACAGGCCAGATGTAGTTTACGCCGATGCTGCATTTTAAGGATGCTGTGTTTATTTAAAAACGGAGTAACATGAGCTCTCGAAGGAATACTAAAACAGAAACGAGCACAGGCATTTTGAACACGTTGGATGAGTCTTTTAGTTTTTCCAAGAAGTCGTGGCCCATACACTGCATCTGCATAGTTCAACTTGGACAATACTAAAGACTCCACCAGCCGAATGCGCAAGTTTTCGCTTATAAATTGCCTGACAGTACAGCACTTTAAGTTTGTAGAAGCAATTTCTCACAGCACCAAGAATTAAAGAATTATTGAAAATTGTCGGTTCTGGCGCTTCGCCTGCCGCTGCCGCAGCACGCTCGCTTCGCTCGCTCGGCTCGCACGCTGTAAGGTCGCGGTTCAACCTAACACTCCTCCTCGCTTCGCTCGTCGTCGTACCTACACGGACCTGCCTTAGAGTAGAATAGGTAGAAATCGTTTTCAATGTAATGAATAAATTAAGGCCTAAACTGATTGATAACTGGAAATGATTTTTTAAAATTAATTGAATCGTGTGTCTGAGAAATATGTTTCATTCAAGTAAAGAGGCGGTGAAACAACAATATCCGAAACAAAAATACAAGAACCAAATATTGTACTAAAGTACTTTCTGTGATACGAATTTATATGAAATTTCTGTCTGCGAAAAAAAACATAGTATGGTACATATGAGAAATACGTTTCGTTCAAGTAAATGGAAGTTGAAAGAATAATATTTGAACTAAAAATACAAGAATTAAATATTAAATGAAATATTTTCTGCGAAACAAAATTCTGTGTAATTTCTGTCTGCAAAGCAAGGGATCACCCTCTCAGAGTGGTATTGACTGATTCCACGGTAATGTAATGATAAGAACTTGCTACTCTTAGCCTGAGCAGTAGTGTAGATCCAGCGTGGTGACACAAAGACGTATTATGTGGACAGCTATGTACCCCCTAGGAGAATACAATACTTTAACTGACAATAAGCATTGACGCGAGATACAATGACTAACCGAGACTAATATGACATGGGTGAGACTTTCCCTTGTAGATATAAAGTTGATAAGAGACAGTATAGTGGAAAGTGGACGTCTATGGTTGCTCGGCCGATAGGCGAGAAGAAGAATTACATACACTGTAGTGCACACACCTTATGTGACTAACATATTGAATAGTACAAGGAACTGGCAGTATGTAATTGAGATGTCTTATCTAATCTTATCTTATCTAGATGAGGGCCCCTTCGGATGCACTTCGACCCAGTGGGATCTTTTGTGCATTTGCCCTCTCCTTATGTCTACTCCCAACTTCGCTATATCATTTCCACAAAGCGGATGATGCAGCTCAGCGGAAGTACCTTGAATTCCTTTGATTGCGGATAGCCGTTACCAAAGTAATTCATTCTTTGTCTGTCAAGGGCATGACATAATTGAGATTGTACGAGACGATTAGTATATCTACATGAGTTAGAACGATTCCAGTAGCTTGGTAGTTAGGACTTATATATACTATGATCTGAGGCACGCAGTGACGGTGTGATGATGTCACATTTCCCCCACAGGTGTGGCAGATAAGTCCAGCACAGATCGAAACAGATCTATCTACGGACTGCGTTGGATGATTTAAGGTAGGACTCAAATTTCCTATCCTTAGATCATGTTCAAACCTATCGTGACGCCCTCAAGCTTAAAGCAGCCTAATTGTGAGTTTATAACATATCATTAATATGTAATATTCCATTATATTTGGGTGTCGCGACACCCCTACAAACATGCCTAGATACGCAACTCAGAGGCGTCTTTACCTATGGTGCAGGGTGTGCGTTGCACACGGGCGCAGCGGTCCTAGGGGGCGCCGAGCCGCCGAGACACATGGGCGAGCCGGGTGAGCGCATGGACACGCGCACCGCGCTAACTGTAATGGCGGGATGAATTGCTGTAGACGCTAGATTAAATGGACGGACACTACCAAAAAAAAATTGCTTCGTACACTTATACAATATTTTTCATATTAACATACCTCATAATATCAGCAGACAGACGTCCACTGCTGGATATAGACCTTCCCCAAAGTGCCACAATGACCGGTCCAGCGCCACCCGCATCTTGCGGACTCGCGGGTCCAAGCGGATCACCCTGCTGACAACCAACTACTGACGATAGGCGATGATTTTTGAAGAGGAGGTGTGTAGGCTGCTTAAGTGCCATAAGTATTTATAAATTAAAGGTGTGGCATCTTGAACTTGTGCCAGCAGGGCGCCTGTATCCACAGAGTTGAACGCATTTTTAACATCTACTTACAGCAGCACCTCGCAGGAGTTGTCGTGCATAGGGTTTGCAATCCGGATATCCGGATATCCGAAAGATCCGGATATCGGCGAAATTTCGGATCCGGATCTGACAGGCTCCTGAATCCGGATTTTTCGGATATTACGGATCTTAAAATACAACCATAAAAACCAAAAATACCGCTACAAAATGAAGTTTTTACCGAGTCCACGCTGAAAACGGAATGGTATAATGAAGATCATTCTCAATCTCTGATTTTATTCACCCTTTCTTCATCCCAAACCAGACTATATTATATTGTTTTTAATTTATTAGTCACAAAAAAATAATTAAACCACAAACCAGTAAATCTTCCGAAGTTTGATGGCGAAAAATGGCGTAGGTTTAAATACACTAATCTACCCTACGGTAGTTAGTTAGTTACATAAATCCAATAATACCGGAATGTGCCAGAAGTATTAAATTCAATTCATATACTTTTATTTTCAGAGCAAGCCCATAGTTGTAGTTGTCCTATACCTACCTACTAAAGACTTAGTTTAGATGTACCTAAAGAAATATTGAAGAAGTATATTTGACATAGGAAGTAAGAAGTAATACGTACTCTACTCAATTGTTTAAGATATTAGATTTAAGGTAAGCAACAGCATCCGCCGAGGGAGTTTTGAAATCAGCCGAATTCCCGCTAAAGTTGGTGATGGGACACTCAACTCAAAGATGGTATGGTGTACCGTCTGATCTGGGCAGTCACACTGGCATTCCGCCAATCGATTACTAAGTAAGGCGTCTGGGTCATGTCATGTTCTTTTACAACCCTATCGAATTAATTGTAAACATGAAGCTCCACGTACGGAGTTAACGTGACCTGGTTGTAGTTATTCAAGTGACAACTTTCACTGACAAGTAAAATTTTTAGACAAAATAAAGTTTTAAACCCCTTATGAAGTCGGGAATGCGTATCTATTTAAAATATTTCAGGTCTTAAAATACGGTGGTATAGCAGTTTTTAGTTGTTTCTTGGTTTAGCCTTACAATTCCTACTTTATACTAAAAAAAACCCTGTGGATCCGTTTTATCCGAAAAATCCGGATATCCGGATCCGTTGAATTTGGAGATCCGAAATATCCGGATCCGAAATATTGGCGGATCTTGCAAACCCTAGTCGTGCACAAACGCGCGTGCAGCGTGTACAACAGCTTTGCAACCACCTTTGCTGCCTAAACCAAGTTGTGACGGCTGGAACTTTTTGGTCAGAGAAGTAAATACCTGTTTACAGCAATTTTTTTAACAGATCCGTCTAAGAGTAAATAAAGCCCACTGCGATAGGCCTAATTCCCCCATCATTTTTTTAAGGCGCAGAGATTTGCTCCGTATAATATCTCTTACACGTCACTACAAACTTTTCCAAACAGCATAAGGTTTACGAGCTCAGTGATGCCGTCCAAAAGTTGTGAACCAGTATCTCCGGTAGGACTTCCAAGTAGGTCTTTAAGATGCTGCGGGGAGAGGCCATCAAGACCACCAGCGGAGCTGTTCTTGTACGACATCACTGCAGCTAGCACGTCTGTTTTAGATGAAATTAAGTGTGGTGCATCAGGATCAGGTGGAATGGGAAGGCGGAGAGATGCAGCCCGAAGGGGATGTTTGGACAGTAAAGCGGAGACGGTGTTTGGGCAGTCGGGTGCAACAACGTCACTGGAGAAGAGAAGTTGGGCGGCCCCCTTAATATCGCCGTCTATGACTTTTTGCTCAACTTTTCTGTATAATTACTTATGATTTGTGTCTTCTCAGACCGTGCTGTGGCTGACAGGGGGATGGGTTTGTTGGGTGGAGACAGTTGGACTTATTTTTTTTGTATTTAATTTCTCGTCTTAATACTGATTTATTAAGAATGCAAAAAAAAAAACGAAGAGCAACAAAAAAAGTTAAATATATACAAAAAGTTAGTAACTGAAACTTCTCCTGCATTACTAACAACTCCATTAAAACGAAGAAGTAAAATTAGATCCCTCAGTCAGCAATCAAGCCCTAGAATCTCGCCTAAACGCCCTGTGGCGTTTCACGACAACTTGCAAGGAAATAGTAAAACGACTAATGTTGAACGAACTATTCCTGTGAATCCTGGGACGTCACAATCACTTCATCTAAATGAGATACAAATAACATCTGAAGTACAAGAAAAAACTCAAGCACAAGTTAGCAGTGATACCTCACATTCATTGGATGATAGAAATCAAACTTGTGGATCTCAAACTAAAGACTCAGGACGAAATAAATTATTTATAATTAGTAGTAACAAAGCCAACCAAATTACGAGTATTGTCAGGAGAAAAGTTTTATTAAGCAATTACGACTGTTGCCATTTCGTCACTCCAGGTGGAGGTATTCAGGAACTACTACATAGAATCAAGGCCAAATTATCAAACCTATCTAAAATGGATTACTGTGTTATTATGGTAGGAGAAGAAGATGTGCGAAGCAATACTAACTACCATGATCTAATCATATTTATTAGAAACACTTTGAAGCCCATCTCTAATACCAACATTATTATAACTACTCCCACTTACATAATTGGCCAGCAGATATACAACACGAAGGTTGAAAAGTTCAATGGCATACTTGTTAACGATAAATTATATCACAAAGTACCTCTTTTGACTCAAACCTGGATCTGACCCTGGATATGTTTTCCACTGCAACGGGGCGACTGAATAATCGAGGAATGGCAAATATTATAGGCCACATAGCAAAATTTATCACCATGAGCAGGATGGAACCAGTATACTTAAAAACAAAAAGCTATGAACGTATTAGTGTGCAGATGAAAATAACAGACTTCTTTAAAACTAAAACATTAAAGACCCCAACCCATGAAAGTAAATGCATACAAAAAAGAATATATCAATTTTTCGAAGTCATGAAGTCTAAACCCGAAGCTTCTACTGAGGAACAGAGGGAATCTAGTGACAATTTATCACAATTTTTTCGTTAAACATGGAAGTGGACTATTTGTTTTTCTTCAGAACATTTGTGGAATTAGTAATAAAGTAAATGAACTTGAAATATATCTAGATGAATTAGAGGATAGGATGCATTATGTTTGTATAACTGAACACTTCCTTAACAGGCACTCTGGCCCTTTATTTACTTTGCCTAATTATAGACTAGCTACTTATAATACTAGATTATCCAAAAAGAGAGGCGGTGCACTCATTCTAGCCTCTAAAGACAGGGAAACTGATGAATTGCAAATCTGCAAGCAACTATATCAGGTAGAAAGCTTTGAAATTTGTGGTATAAAAGATATAGAGACAGATATACAAATATTATGTTGTTATCGAAATCCTGCTAATGGTAACTTTGAGGTGTTTATTGAAAAAATGGAAGAGCTCCTCGAGTATTCTTTTAACAAAAAATGTATCATATGTGGAGACTTTAACGTAAATCTTATGGTTGAAAGTAAACAACGCGCAGATTTTCTAAACTTATTGAATTGTTATAATTTTAAACACCTCATAAATGAAGCTACCTTTGTGCGAAACAGCAGTGCATCTTGTATAGATAATATTTTAACAAACCTATCTGATGATTCTATTAGAGGTACTAAAGTAGATCACAACAATTTGGCTGACGGGCATGCGGGTATTTCTTGTAATATTGTAGGGTTTAACAAAAATACGGTCAAGGGTGAAAAGAAGGTACTAAGACAATATCGAAATATATCTATCAAGGGCCGTACAAAATTTCGTAGTCTGTTATCTGCAAATAAGTGGCAAGATTTTGGAATTAACGCGTTTTTGAACAGGGTGGGAATCATATTCAAAAAATGTTTTCAATTAAAAACACGTAAAGTTCTTCTTGATCAAAATATTAAGATTAAGTGGATCACTCATGGTATTAAGGTGTCTAGTAAAATGAAAAGATTCCTTGTCAACATTGACAAAAAGACATGTGATATTAGCTTGCTAACCTTTCGTGAGAAGTACCTACGACTTTTCAAAAGAGTGATTAAACATGCCCGTAGGCTCGCCATACAATCTGAAATTGTTACAGCAAAAGATTCTTCGAAGTGTATATGGAATGTGGTCAATAGGCATAGAAATAAGATTAAAAAACATGTAGATAATATTATTTTAAAAGAGGGTAGCCAATGTATTCAAGACCCTAAAATAGTTGCAGATATATTTTCTGAGAGATTTGACCATAGCAATAGTAATTTTCTAGGTGAAGCTATGCCCACAATCAGTTTTTTGGAGCATGGTGCTCAAAAAGTAGAAAATGATATAACGTGGAATCCAGTTTCATCTTATGAAATTATGAAACTAGTTAAGGGTATGGCTACTAAGAAATCATGTGGTTACGACGAAATACCGATCTCTCTAATCAAAGATTGTATAAATATATTAGCCGAACCCCTGGCTCAGTTTTACAACAAATGCTTCGAGCATGCTACTTTCCCTGATCAGCTGAAAATTGCCCGAATCTTGCCCATCCATAAAAAAGGGTCCAAACATGAATCTAAAAACTATAGACCTATATCACTGCTTTCTGTTCTATCAAAAATTTTTGAGAAAATTATAAAAACGCGCCTAATGGAACATTTCACTAAGTACCATGTATTAAATAGTAGACAATTTGGTTTTAGGAAAAACATAGGTACAACTGATGCAATAGAGCAACTTATTGATGATGTCATCTTGCAACTTAATAACAGAAAACGGACAGCAGGAGTATTTCTAGATCTCAGCTCCGCGTTTGATATGGTCGACCATAATATTTTAATTCAAAAACTCATGTACTATGGTGTCCGAGGAAAAGCTATAGGTCTGCTAAAAAGTTACTTGAATAACCGCCAACAATATGTGGAAATTAAAAACATATTTGAAGGAGTAGAAACAACTGTTAGATCAAAATTGGTGAAAGTGACAAGAGGAGTTCCGCAAGGATCAGTCCTGGGCCCTTTGCTCTTCATAATATTTACTAACGATTTGGTTAATTTCATGTTTAGGAATGTTCCGGATATGAAAATAGTTTCTTTTGCCGATGACACTAATGCTATTGTATCAGCAGACCACATTTCCGATCTAAATTCTAAAATCAATGTAGCACTTATAGCGTTTCTGTCCTGGTTTGACGTAAATAACCTGAAGCTCAATATGGAAAAAACAAACATGCTGCTTTTTAAAACTAACTCAAAGACAAAAGACAATCTGTCTGTGAATATGAATGGGACTGAAATTACTCAAGTAGAAGTCGTTAAGTTCTTAGGGATACGTATAGACTCACAGCTTAATTGGAAACACGAGCTGCAGGACATAGAAAATAGTATTAGCTCCGCTTGCTTTGCAATCCGGAGTCTAAGAGATGTACTCAATACGGATCACCTTAAAATGGTATATTTTGCACTAGTTGAGTCAAAATTAAGATATAGCATTAGGTTTTGGGGCAATAGCTATAAATACAATATAAATAGAGCTTTTATTTTACAAAAGCGAGCGATCAGAACCATGTTGCGTATTCCTCAATGGGTTTCTTGCAAAGAGCATTTTTCCAAACTGGGAATTCTTACCCTTCCAAGTCTGTATGTGCACGTACTGCTTACTTGCTTTGTAAAAAACCTAGACGAAACGGAGGAGGCTAGACAAGTTCGCTTGGCAACACGTAAAAAGAGTGTTGGTAACGACTTCTGTCCCAAGTTGCATGTGGCTAAACACTGCGTACGTTACCAAGCAGTAAGCTTATATAACAGACTGCCAAGCGAATTAAGATTAATACGAGATCACCGTAAGTTCAAGGAATCTCTCAAAGTTCTCCTGATGGAAGGATGTTTCTATAGTATTAACGATATATTTCTAAACCTATAAATACTAGCTATATAAATTAATACGTTTAAGTAATTCGATAATTTTTGTGATTTAATTTGTGTAACTATATTAACTGTAAATTCTCTGACATTTTTTTTTTTTTTTTGACGAACATTATTTGCTATGTGAAATTGTACCATTTTGCGACACCCGCTCGGGTTCATGTATATACTTAAATTGTGTGATCATGAATGCAAATAAATAAATGAAATGAAATGAAATGTAAGGGACGTAGTTTTGTCATTGCTAGTGTGGAGGATACACATATTATGGACATCACATATCATTATTATTATAATAATTTAAAAAAATGTTTCCTGTAATCATCAGGAATGTGATTCTGAACAAACTTTAAAGGCCGAAAATAATGTATGCCATACGATTAAATAAATCAGGAATGTCTGGATTTATATGTTACTAATATAAAAAGGAAAACATTGAAGTTGAATCTTATAGAGAGTTGAAGGAAAATGCAGAGATTAGAACAGAATGGAAAGTACACCACTGACAAGAGCCAAGCTCTTAAATAAATGATGATGATAACATAATCACCGTAAACATAACTATTAAACAAAATTAACTTCATCAAATCATGAGATTGGGGTTGGGAATAGTAAGATTTGTAAAGCAAGACTTATTGAAATGCTGCGTTTCAGAAATCTTTTTAAGTCTACCGGATCCGGTGCCTATCAAAATATACCGGATCCGGCCGGATTACCGGATTCGCAGGACTGGATTGCAATTCCTAGTTATATCTAACCAGTCGAGTTAGGTGTAGAACATCAGATTCAAATCCCAAATGTTAATAACTGGGGTTTGAATCACATGTTCATGTGAAATCTTTTTCTTAGTGCAGTGGATCCACGATGTCCCGGCCGTAATTTATCGATATCGATAACATTTTAGGAGGTACCACATCATCCCATCGACCGTATTGTCTTCGTTATGTTGTTACGAGTTATAAAATCGACCCGTACCACAGATTAAAAAGAAAGGCCCATAAATTGAACGTTTTCTATACATCCGATCTCTTCTCACTTACGTACTGCACGATGAGTATGAAAGGGATAGAACCAAGTTATCTGACAGGTCTTCATACTTATGAAGTCTCCGCTTTCTCGCTCGCACGATGTAATTCGCTCTCTCACGCGCTCGAGATTTAGTGTAGCGAAAGATATTTTGTTACAAGATAGGTATCGACATTTACTTTTCATAGATTCGTCATCTGCACCAGTCGTTAAATAAATTGTATCTCTATACATTTTTATTAAGATACAATTTGACACATGTATACAAAATGTCACTCACTGCATTTATCACAATAAAAACAAAAACCATAGGTAGGTACCTTATCTTAACTACCTACTTAAGTCCTATTTCTGAGACACAACTACCTACGTGAGGCGTAGACAGCTACTGGATTCGGACATTAAATAAATACTTATTCAAATGTAATTTAGTAGTATTCAACAATAACAATAATAATCTTTATAGTTTCAGTTATCTACCGAAATAAACAATACAAAAGTTAATGTGGTAGGTACACGGAAGTAGCAAAATAAACCTCCAGCTCACTCACACCTGTATATTTCCAGTCTCTGTATCTCAAACTTACCATACCTACGCGTCGCCCACATAAAATTCACGCCGATAAAATGTCGATGAATATAAACTTCAAAATAATTACAACACTAAAATTGTCAACTTGACGTTGACGTCTCGGCAAAATTGTTTACTATTTTAACACTGTGGCTGTGGTGAACAGCAGGTGGAGACCAGTCGACAATAGTCTCAAAATACCATACTATTCGTCTCATTCTAACACAAGTCAGCTGACCATAAGAAATGACAGAGACAACTATATGAAACATCGTCTTCCTTTACACTGCGCGTCTGTATTAGTCTGTGACCCGTACGGAATAACCTGTGAATCTTGCATATTTAAAGGTAGTACAATATATCGATAAATTAATATCGTTGGGAAGTTCCTAAATAGGACAATTTTATTCGTGCCAATTAACGTTATATGTCTGCTGATAACACTAATTAAATTGCCAAATAAATTAAACATAATCTACACACTTAAAACCGGATACACAGATAACACTATCAACAAGAAACGTGTTTCAATATTCAAATGATAAAGGCGTTTTCCGAAATATAAATACCAGCATATTTCACTTTAAGACAGTGTAAAATACGTTTTAACAGAAACAACTTCGAAATGGTTAACAAATCGTTTATGTTCGCCTTGGTGTGCGTAGCGTTTTTGGTGGTGATCTCGGCGCCTAAGAACGAGGTGCAAGCTGACGCCCTTGTTGGTAGCTGTGTGTGGGGAGCCGTGAACTATATGTCCAACTGTAGTAAGGATTGCAAGAATCGTGGCTACAAGGGCGGGCATTGTGGTAGCTTTGGTAATGTCAATTGCTGGTGTGAACAGTGAGCACAGCAGAACACAGCACTTACTAGTCCTGCATCTCTCACTGATTGTACCTCTCACCATATCTGTGCTATAAGAGAGCGAATCTTAGCACAGATGAAATACAATTTGGTACGTAACAGATAGATTCATCATATCAGCCGAAAGACGTCTAATTACTGCTGTTTCACCATCCGCATCCAGCGGACTCCCGCGACCTTTACCAGGCCATCAGTCTACCTTGTCGGGGTAAACCCGCGCTGCGCATCGCATCCCGGTACGTGGTCGCCATTCGAGAACCTTTTAGCGCATCAACGGCCATCAGTTCTGCGGGCAATGTGCACGGTACAGATTTAGATACTGCACTTTAATGGAACGAGATGGGGCGAGGGTGCAGCGCTGTCTGTCTCACTCTACAGATCTTATGTAACTGGTCTATTTCGGGGACGTTACCTCTCGTGCTCGTGGTTGGATCCCCCGGTCCTCATTAAGGACATAACATTTAAAAAAATCTGCAGTCGTCAGAACGTTTCCAAACGAAATGTCAACCTGAAAAATAAACACCGAGTCACAAATGGCCAATCAGCGATCAGTGGTGCGAGGAGAAAACTCCATGTTTTTTTTACTAATTATACGACATCAAGAGATGTACTTATCAGTTGTGGCACAATCGATATCAATTCAATTCAATTCACAATCACAAGTTATTGCGCTTAGTTTTGTCATACGTTCATCTGTGTATCTCGCTCTCGGATGAATCTAAAGAGATGTATACCTAATTTAAAAAGTGCTGTCTTAAATAAACATGTATTAATTAAGTTTTGTGTTTTACTATAAAGCAGGAAACATAAGTTAAGCGATTTTCTGTGATCTTGCTTGGCGGTCCGCCGATATCGGTCCGCGCGGTGTCTCCTATGATGATCTAGCATAGAACACCTCCACTAGAAGCCTAATGTTTCTCAGTTTGTTCGCGACTCGAGTCACCAAGCGTTGGTGTTGTTGCGCTTATTTAATCCGCGGTCGCCCGCCTTTCCGTTCAGTTGCGTCCATGTTAACGACCTGTGCGGAGTGTGCATGACTCTCACAAAAAAAAAAAACAAAATAATAGGATTTATGGGCGCGGCTAATTATGGGCTTTTGTAGTGTGAGGTGGTGCGGAAAGTCGTCAAAGACTTCTAATTACAAAAAAGATGGAATTTCATTCCACAGTTGAGTCAAATTCAATATTTCATTGAAAATATTTATAGCCAGCGGAGGCCATTTTATACTGGCCGGTGCGAATACTGAGGTACAGACACACTATGTCTGTCACTTTTCATCACTTTGAAAATGCAATATGCTATTCCTTTCTTACGAAAACACGTCACGACTAGTGATGTCCCGATGATGCTATGATGGTCAACCGACAAACCACGTGCTTTCGTTCGTACCGATTTGAAGAAATGTAACAAAAATACAGATTTCTCGTTTATTTTGGTTTGAGTAGTTATTCTGTAGATTGAACTTAAATTTAGTTTTATTTATTGTTCGTTATTTAAAGTAAATAGTGTAATATATAATAAGTATTAGTAGTACTAGTAGTAGTAGTTACTTTACTGTTTTAGTAACTTTTTAGAATGCTCTTGGTGAACAGTTGCGTCTAGGTTTCAGGATGGGCCTGATGATAAACTTTGGGAAAGTGCGAGGGTACTCGTAGTTGGTTTGAGATAGATATAGGTTGTGCGGGCTTTTTAGAATCCTCTCGGGGAGCAGTTGGGTCCAGTGCCACAAGATGGGCCTGATGATGAACTTCGAGAAAGTGCGAGGGAACTCGGAGTTGGTTTGAGATAGATATAGGTTGTGCGGGCTTTTTAGAATCGTCTCGGTGAGCAGTTGGGTCCAGTGCCACAAGATGAGCCTGATGATGAACTTCGAGAAAGTGCGAGGGAACTCGGAGTTGGTGTGAGATAGATATACGTTGTGCGGGCTTCTTAGAGTCCTCTCAGTGAGCAGTTAGGTCCAATGTCACAAGATGGGCCTGATGATGAACTTCGAGAAAGTGCGAGGGAACTCGGAGTTGGTGTGAGATAGATATACGTTGTGCAGGCTTCTTAGAATCCTCTCAGTGAGCAGTTGTGTCCAGTGTCACAAGGTGGGCCTGATGATGAACTTCGAGAAAGTGCGAGGGAACTCGGAGTTGGTGTGAGTTAGATATACGTTGCGCGGGCTTCTAAGAATCCTCTCAGTGAGCAGTTGGGCCCAGTGTCACAAGATGGGCCTGATGATGAACTTCGAGAAAGTGCGAGGGAACTCGGAGTTGGTGTGAGATAGATATACGTTGTGCGGGCTCCTTAGAATCCTCTCAGTGAGCAGTTGTGTCCAGTGTCACAAGATGGGCCTGATGATGAACTTCGAGAAAGTGCGAGGGAACTTCGAGTCGAGTTGGTGTGAGTTAGATATACGTTGTGCGGGCTTCTAAGAATCCTCTCAGTGAGCAGTTGGGCCCAGTGTCACAAAATGGGCTTGATGATGAATTTCGAGAAAGTGCGAGGGAACTCGGAGTTGGTGTGAGATAGATATACGTTGTGCGGGTTTCTTAGAATCCTCTCAGTGAGCAGTTGGGTCCAGTACCACAAAATGGGCCTGATGATGAACTTCGAGAAAGTGCGAGGGAACTCGGAGTTGGTGTGAGATACGTCACCATCCTAAATAGCCGAATGCCTTTTTCGTGTTTTGTTTGTTTTATTTTAAAATGAGAACAATAAATACAACTTTTAAAGGAATAATGAGACTTTACTTATTATTAAACTGCTCCGAAACTTTCCATAAAAAATACTGAAGTATTTGTAGTTTAATCTTTAGAACCAAAAATACTAAATGGTCAGTATTTTTTTAGCACACTTTTAAGTATAGATAGTTTAATTGCCATTTTAATATGTACAGTAAGTACCTACCATGATTTATCAGCAAAAAATTACGGTACCAGTTAGGATTCCTAACTTACTGTGTATTAAAATGGTAACAAAACTATCTATACTTTACCTTAACTTAAAGATAAAAGTATAGTAAGTAGTTACTTACTTTACTTTAAAATGTACCTAAAAAATTAGGATGCTTGTACGTGAACATGTCCCATCACTGCGCATTCCGCGCGCGAGCGCATCGCCCAATCGCAACGCTGTTAGCACCCGCCCTTCCTCATGCTTTGGTGACTCGCGTCGGGAACAAAATTACAAACATTAGGCTTCTAGTGGAGGGGTTCTGTGTGATCTAGTAAACAGTAATAACGTAATATTGTATAAAGCTTTAAGAGAAGCATGTCAAACTTGAATTTAGTAACTAGGCATAAGTTGTTTTAATGTATTATTTTAAAATATTCTGATCACGTGTTTCATCCTCGCGAGTGCATTCCAGCGCTTAAAAAAGTAATTAGTCCCTATAGCCACCACCTTAGGCCTTTCTTAGGCCGTGCAAATCTTACTAAATAAACTATACTAATTGCTGCTAGACAGCAGGGATGTAAACATGAAATCTACCAAAACAGCGAAATAATTTGAAGATCATTTCAGTGGCGGAGTAAACTAGCCGGAGGCTCGGGGTAGGTATACAAAATTACCGAAACTCAAGCAGGGCTTACAAATTTATTACGTATTAGAAATGGGTAGTTATTAACATTTCATCGTCAGTCGGCAGAGCAAAAAAAGGACAAATGTCTATTTGTTTTATTATTGTTATACCCCACAACACTGCAGTGCACCGAATTTATTCGCGACGAAGTATGCGCTGAATAAGCAAAGCAGCGTCAGGCCGTGAGCGCGTGTGCTAGACTGCCAGTCAACTGGCATTGATCGCCGCTAGCGGCGCGCAAAGTATAGGTACCTATAATTCTAAATTCTCACGGTGCAGCTAGGTAGCACTGCTACAGCTGCTGGGAACCAAACTCGCTGAGGCCGCAGTATCCGCCTGCCAGGTGCTGCCGGTACGTTTCACTTGAAGGGGAGCCCTATAATAGACGTGTACGCCGCGCCGGCGCGCCGCCGCCGGCCATATTAACCACGCCGCCGCCGCCGACAAATGAACGGGGTGAAATCGGCGAAGATTCTTTTTAGCAGACAGAAGAGAATAATGAACATTTTTGTTTATGCTCATACACAAAACTTTGTTATTGCTTTATGTAGTATCTATCGGAAATTATTTTCGATAGATACTAACGAAACTAATGCAATCGATTAGGCTGTTGTCGCGAATCATGTCAGTTGAGGATATCGCGAGGACTAACTTATGGTCCCAGCAAGTAATACCGCCTTAAGTTAAGAGATTAATTACTCTGGCAAGGTTGTGTTATATTTATCATTGACGGAAAATTTCTTCTTTGTGTTTAAACGTGTAACGCATTTTAAGTGTGACCTTTTTTATCGTCTACCATGAATTGGCGAAGATCGAAGTACGCTAAAGTAATCTCAACGAGGAATTGGAGACTACACAGCTAGTCTCTATTGAAAGCTAAGTGTTTTAGGATCATAGTACCATATTCGTTCTATTAGAGATATTGTTCCGCTATAATTATGATCCTTAACATGCATATTCTAGATCGTCTCTCAGAGGGTTGTACGTTATTTCATAGACTACATTTTTATAGAATTACGTTTCACATAAATTGATTCTCATATTATTATTTCATAGAACAGTCATTTCGCTGACTACTTGCTCTGTTAGAATTTTTAACCATAGATTTTTGTTGCAATGAAATTTCATTTCTTCGATATTTCTGTTCACAGAATTTCAAATCACAATCACATATTTTTAATACTTATATTATTCAGTTTCTGCAAAACTTATTGCCAAGAAAAAGTTTTATAGATTTATTTTCGCATCAACTGAGTTCCCAGATTATCGTTTCATCGAATCATCAATTCGCAGAATAGTAACTATGTAGAAATTTTAATAACAGTTCTGTCTTGTAAAGAAAATTATGGTTTACCCTTGAAATCTCGACAAACTTTTCATCGAATTTCAGTTCAAAGTCAACGTTTCGCATTTTTTCATTTGATCGAATATTCATTACTTCGATCATTTTAATGGTGTATTTGTGAAACACCGATTTTTATTTGGTAGAAATATTATTTAATATATACTTTATTTCGCAGATCTTTATGTCAGATTGTATTATTCCGTATTTATTTGTTTGTTGTAAGTTTTACATGGTAGAAAATCATATCATTATTCTTCATTCTACAACTTCAATGAATTATATGCGGAATAATGTGAGGAACTAAACGCAATGCGCTCGCTGATGGAGGCGGGTAGATAATATATCATCGTTTATGTGTGTACCCTGTTGTTTACGCTCTGTATTCGATTGGTTTGCTAGTCGAGCATTGCTTGTTATGGACTTGGTATTTACTTATTTGTTGTGCGAAATTAAATGATGTCCAATTTCGATGAACTAAAAAACCAAAACTTTATCATACAGAGTTATTACGGTTAGTTTGACTGCGGGTAGGTAGGTAGGTAGGCAGGTTTCTTTTAACATTTTATTTCAACCCAACCGCCAGCGTGTCGACGTCATCCCGCTTCGCGGGGTGCCTATTTCCGCTCTAAGGGACACAAGCGAACCCTAACCTAACCTACTTACAAATAATAACCTACTCACTTATTGTTTGTGGTTTCCTTTCACTGCTCGTTTTTTTTTTCTTAAAATATGTAATCTAGTATGAAACTATGAAATGTAGTAGTTGTATAATAATACGTTGTATAATAAACATTGATATTTTGTTGTTCTGTCTTTTAAATAGTTTATTAAATGTATTTTTTATTATTTAAAAATCCTTGTACCGTTTTCTAATAATTGTTTTAATATGTAATGAATAGTCGATGAGTCGATGAAGCCATAATACTCCAAGAGATTATGTATTATTGATACTAAATATTCTATGAATCGTTTTCGATGAAATGAAATTCGATGAAAAGTTTGTCGAGATTTCAAGGGGCACCCGAAAATTTTATATTGCGATATTCATATTATAGAATTTTAAATCATATTACGATATTTGTCCGTTTAGTATTCATCATCATCATCATCAGCCTATATACGTCCCACTGATGGGCACAGGCCTCCTCTCATGTATGAGAGGGAACGGGCAATAGTCCCCACGCTGGCCCGGTGCGGATTGGGGACTTCACATACACCTTTGAATTTCTTCGCAGATGTATGCAGGTTTCCTCACGATGTTTTTCCTTCACCGAAAAGCTAACGGTAAATATGAAATCATATTCCGTACATAAGTTCCGAAAAACTCAGACACCTAATCCCAAGATTTGGCATAGGCACTAGTTTTACGAAAGCGACTGCCATCTGGCCTTCCAACCCAGAGGGAGAACTAGACCTTATTGGGATTAGACCGGTTTCCTCACGATGTTTTCCGAAAACGGAACGCTAACGGTAAATCCGTACATAAGTTCCGAAAAACTCATTGGTACGAGCCGGGATTCGAACCCACGACCGCCGTTTGACAGCCGCATGCCTGAACCACTGGGCTACCGTAGCTTCTCATATTAGTTTAGTATTCATATTAACGCAATTAATGAGTAAAACATTTTATTGAGTGGTATGTTTTTAACTACCTGTAGTATCCTGCACCTGCAGGGGCTGGAGTATAGTGGGGGGAGTCAGCTGTCAAACACCGTACCGAGCGGACGTGCGTGGAGTGATTACCTGGTGTTACTGAGTATTTTACAAGTGGCGAACGAGGAAAACGTAATAAGTGCGATATTTTCTTAAAGGAAAGGAAGGAACCTAAGTAGGTATAAAATGTATACGGAAATAATTATGGAAGTTAGTTGTTTATCCGGCCAAGACCTATTGTGTGTCGGGTAACTACCGGGTATAATTATCAATTAGAAACTAACTAAAGCGTAACGTGTACAGTGTTGACGAGCATTTAAAACAATAGTTACCTAAAATGCATTGTCCACCGACCGGCCGGCGCAGCGCAGCAGTTTCTTGATGAGTCATTTGTGTTGTTAAATTCGATGCATAATACATTTTATACCTGCTTACTTGGAGATCAAAGTACCTATCATTAGTGAATATACGTATGGTATGTAATTACTTTCACTGTATGTAAAATGTAAAGAATATGTGCAGTGCACTGATGAAATAACTTATTGTTACTAATTGTGTACCTACTGATGAAATAAAATTGGTAACTAATCCGTTACTTGGTTCGTTTGGAAACGCGTGCGATGAAATGATCAGATGATTGCGTACTGCCTTCTCACTACTTTGTACTTAATTTATGTTAACGGCTACCTTTGAATATACCCATACTATACAGGCAGTGAAGGTACTATTTGGTATAATAAATCTATGAGACATGTCATCCATACCCTTGTAATGATTGGGACAAAGGGTTTGGGTGAGTATTTGAGGTTATATGGAAGGTCAATATGATAGACCATAACTGTATTGATATAGCAAATAGTCTAAGAGGTCAATATGAGAGGCCGCGTGAATAAAAGTGAGATGAAAGACTTTTAAAATGAAAGGTCAATATGATACACCATTGCGTTGTAATTATGTGGTCAATTTGACAGGCTGCCTGAGTAAAAGTGATATGAAGGACTTTTAAAATGAAAGGTCAATATTATAGACCATTGCGTTGCAATAATGTGGTCAATTTGAAAGACTGCTTGACTAAAAGTGATATGAAATACTTTTATATGAAGGGTCAATATTATAGACCACCTGGGCGTTTAGTACTTGAGAGGAAAATGATGTGGAAGACTTGTGTTGTGTCTGATAGTCTGATTGTGAATAGGTGAGCTATTTATATTAGAGGTCAATTTGACAGGCCAACTGAATAGAAGTTACTTATGTAAGTTTCGCAAAGGGGTCAATTTGACAGGCCACGAGGGCCTTGGAGTATAAGAAATTAAGTAGCTGTGCTGGATGGCACGAAATACCGTATTATGTATGTTGATGGGTCTATGTGATAGACCGCGTATAACCGACACACAAAAAAGGGTGGGCTCGCTCTACAAGATGTGTACTATAACTTGCCTGGTGCACACGCCGAAGAAGCTGATGGCGTCGATGTTTACGAAACGGCTTGGAGAAATTAGATGCGTACTTACAACAAGACTGTTTGTTGCTCAATATTTTATCTAGTAGAGATAGTCTACTCAATATTGTATCTAGTAGTCATAGTCTAGTTTTGCAAGTAGATAAACAAAAATGAAATCAGCGGATTAAACTGTTTTAATGATAAATTTGTATAATTATGCATTTTTTGTAAACATAAAGATAAGACAAGCAAATATTGCTAGAGTGATTTATATCAGGACAAAATATGACAAAGTATCAAGGAGTTGTGCTAGCATTTCCGTTAGATGGCGGTTGGAGTACCTCTCTGCAAAATGAGATAAATTTCATAAATTTGATCGTAAGGGCAGTTGGATATTTCATGGTATAGACCGAAATATTTCTAATAGTGAATTGAATTTTCATCAGTGTTGGAGACAAAATACGAATTCGTCATTTTGAAAAGAGAAAGAAAGAAAGAAAGAAAGAAAGAAGAAAGAAAGATACATTTATTCGTGACAAACACAAAGCAATTTACAAACAATAACATACAATTGCGTAATTTGCCACGAAATGGTCGCAACTCAGCGTAATGCTGGCGGAACCAGCGCTGATCTTCCGTTGCTGCTGCTGCAGCTGTTAGTTTGAGAAAGATATACCTACCTACAGGAAGTGCGTTACCTTTGTATAGTTAGAGGTAAGAAAGTTATACTTTATGTTCGAGAATCTCGATATCAGATTCGGCTGGTTCGCAAGAATGTTGATGTTGTTTTGATTTATGAAATCGTACAATGAGATAGAATTGGGATTAGAATCGAATAGTTTCTACATTGAACTATAATGTATTATAGCTCAATGAGTTTCTAGCCAAGTAGCCAGCTTCGATAATAATTATACCAGCATTGGTGAGCGATCATGTGTTAAGTACCAGTTTCTTGCTTGAACCTAATAGTAGAACTTTTGTTCTCGCAATATGGTTCGTCTGGATAAAAGGAAATATTATTAGCTTATTGGTATATGTAGATATCACCGGTAGCACTACGCCGTAGAGCGTAGCGGCTTAATTTCTGGAAGTATAGTGGAATTCGATAGTTGCACAGAATATCTACTCGTACATACGAGTGTTGCTGTGATTAGAGCTGAATTGATTGATCTTTAATTTGAAGCTAGTGGTTTGATTCGGCTTATGAGCTGAAATTATTGCTAGTGATGCGATACCGAAGTGCAGCATTTATTTGGAACATACATATAGTTATGTGAGTCAGTTTACGAGCAGGACATATTCAAGTTCTGTTGTGTTGTGTCAAAGTTAATCGAGTATTGTATAAATGAGATACCTATCGTAGAATTAACTATATTTTATAGTCACATATACTATGTTTGTAAGATATATGTTAGAAAGCGTGTGACTATTTATGAATTATAATAACTGGCCAGACCTTTAGGTACTTAGTGTAAACTTTCATACGCAATCACAGCGAGATACTTCTGAACTATTTACGATTGAAGATTTGATTGAAAGGTCGGACAAGTAATTTATACGTTACGTAACTAAAACGGTGCATACTATCAGAAACGAAAAGTAACGAAGTAGATCGTGTGTAGATTCCAGCCTCAAGTATGTGGATTCCAAATTAATCCCAATGAGATTCTATACATATTACCTTCGTGATAATTTGGAGTCACATTCTTCACTATGTGCGATACTTTACTATGTGTTACAGTGCTTAACTGTGTTGATGAAAGTAGACTCGGGTCAACGAATAAATAATCTAAAGTGTATAGTGCATAGAGTCAATAGATCAGCATAGTTGTAATAGTTACGTGGATTTATTAAACAGGAATAAATACATGACAGTATTAGTTGATCCACTTTGAAGCGCATTACCTACACTTATTGAATAAGTCATATTACATAGTAAGTATCTGGTGCTAATGGCGATAAAAGGCGAGAAAGATACATTTCACCACGAACATTATAGGAACTTACGTTCGAGATCTTTAAGTATTCAGTTTAATGTTTTACTTCATTGGCGTACTAAGAGTAAGAGTACTATCGCTGTAAACAGAAAGGTTTAATAGAAGTTCAGATAATAAAACCGAGGTGTGTCGGTATATGATCAAACCTCGAATCTCACAATTCGGTGGATATCTAGAAACTCATAGTTTGGTGGAGACCTAGAAACCCACAGTTCGGTGGAGACCTAGACAACAGAGAACAAAACAAGTGGAGTCTTGTGTAACCACTAACCACAGAGCAGAACATGTGGAATGGGAGGAAGTATTATAGTTAGTGCTAAAGAAGGTCCATAGCCTAGGAATCCTAGTATGGACTCAAGTGTAAAATATGTTTCTTTCCTTTGTCCTGGTTTGGGTTTACAAAGAAAGAATACATACAAGAAATACACCGATATGAATAGATCTTTATTTGCTGAGAATAAGTAGGCTACATCAATGTCCTTAGTTGTTATATGACATACAATAATTATTTTATTCTGCTATTTGTATTGGGTATGCAAATATGTTAAATATAAATGTCCTGAGACAGAAAATCTATTACATTTAACTTGAATTCATTGTACTGTGAATACATTAAAGGACAAACGCCAACACGGTTAGCTGACTGTCCGGTATTTATATAGAACCTTATTAGGATGCATATAATTATAAAGTGCACGTATGGTCGGTCAGTTGTGTTGTCGATGCCTTAGTAAGTAAGGAAGTGTATAGCCATTAGTAGACTGCAGCCAAATAACAGTCATGAGGTTCCTCTATACAGTTCGTGGATATGCAACCACGCAGAGGCAATAAGAAATGGAAAGGCACTTGGTATAACCATGGCATGTGAGAGACAGACACAGTCACAAGTGAGAGGTTTAACCTCACCGTTCAAGTTATACATATTATGTAGAGTGTAGAGTGGAAGAAAACTGGTCGACTCATATGATGTGGAAACATGATGAGACTGTACTCATGCAGTAGTAAGTTTTCATATATCTGGGTCCAATAAACGCTAGTACAATGTACTTTGAGTAATGTCATAGACATGGTGCGTAGAAATTGGACAGGAGCGAGTATGTCTCGCCCGTTACGACAGTTAAGGTACGTAAGTACGGGAAGGTGAAGGTTCCCGGGAGACCAAAATGTCTCCTGTCCGGCGGGTGCCAGGCGGGGGTCAAGGCAAACTGTACCGACCGACCAGGAGTCTTGACCCAGGGTGGACAAGTGTCGCGCCCAGCGCGATTCGCTATACAACAATCGAAAGATGGCGGGAAAGAAGATGGAGGCCGGACTCACCATGGGCAAGGTGGGTGAATAAAGTAAAGGACACCAAGAAGTTAGGAGCCCCGAGCTCTTGGGAGGTCCATCTGCAGGACCCCGGTGAGTGTTCACTTTGCATATCTTTATGTCGACTTATATGTGCATGATCAGTGGAAAGATGAGAGGACTATTGTAATATGATTCATATGACATTCTTTCCATAATTGTAGTAGTCCAATCATGCAGTGCACAACAC
Organism: Epinotia demarniana; assembly: GCA_945867215.1. Taxonomy (NCBI): domain Eukaryota; kingdom Metazoa; phylum Arthropoda; class Insecta; order Lepidoptera; family Tortricidae; genus Epinotia; species Epinotia demarniana. Next base: position 980,193 of record OX244284.1, on the reverse strand, counting down.
ACTTAGAATTGGACAGGGAAGCCTGGAGCTCCCATATATTATATTGGTGGTGTGGTCCGGAAACACACTGGCACGGTCGACTGGACCTCTGGGAGGCCATAGCATTGTAAATATGTTTATTTATCCGGCTTAGTGACTAACAAGCAAACACGAACAGATTCACCAGGGTATACCCTGTTAAGACCGGAGCAAGTCGACCGATGCCCAATAAGATATTAGAGGTGCATAGCCATAAGGAAATAACATTAATGAGGTCCCTCTGTAGCAAGTCAATCACAAGTTCAAGGCAACCCAGACTATTTTATTTTCCTTAATAAGGAAGGGATGTAGTATCCTGCACCTGCAGGGGCTGGAGTATAGTGGGGGGAGTCAGCTGTCAAACACCGTACCGAGCGGACGTGCGTGGAGTGATTACCTGGTGTTACTGAGTATTTTACACTACCTACTATGAATTCTGTTTAACTCATCATCGCTTTTTTTAAGCAACGTTTTGTGTAGAATCATGTGACATTGCGTAATTTGGAGTAAGTAATTAAAGAATTATTGAAAACTGTCGGTTTTGGCGCTTCGCCGGCCGCTGCCGCGGCACGCTCGCTTCGCTCGCTCGGCTCGCGCGCTGTAAGGTCGCGGATCAACCTAACACTTCTCCTCGCTTCGCTCGTCGTCGTACCTACACGGACCTGCCTTAGAGTAGAATAGATAGAAATCGTTTTCAATGTAATGAATAAATTAAGGCCTAAACTGATTGAAAACTGGAATTGATTGTATCAATGACATTAATTAGACAAACATAATTCTACTTCTTAATTGATAAAGTTATAAATGAACAAGTTAGTTTTTAAAATTAATTGAATCGTGTGCCTGAGAAATATGTTTCATTCAAGTAAAGAGGCGGTGAAACAACAATATCCGAAACAAAAATACAAGAACCAAATATTATACTAAAGTACTTTCTGTTATACGAATTTATATGAAATTCCTGTCTGCGAAACAAAATATACCTAAGATAATTCTACTGTTAGATAAGTCTGTTATTTAAAAAAAAGGAAAAAAAAATCATAGAATGGTACATATGAGAAATACGTTTCGTTCAAGTAAATGGAAGTTGAAAGAAAAATATTCGAACTAAAAATACAAGAACTAAATATTAAATGAAATATTTTCTGCGAAACAAAACTCTGTGAAATTTCTGTCTGTAAAGCAAGGGATCACCCTCTCAGAGTGGTATTGACTGATTCCACGGTAATGTAATGATAAGAACTTGCTACTCTTAGCCTGAACAGTAGTGTAGATCCAGCGTGGTGACACAAAGATGTATTATGTGGACAGCTATGTGACAATAAGCATTGACGCGAGAGACAATGACTAACCGAGACTAATATGACATGGGTGAGACTTTCCCTTGTAGATATAAAGCTAACAAGAGACAGTATAGTGGAAAGTGGACGTCTATGGTTGCTCGGCCGATAGGCGAGAAGAAGAATTACATACACTGTAGTGCACACACCTTATGTGACTAACATATTGAATAGTACAAGGAACTGGCAGTATGTAATTGAGATGTACGAGACGATTTGTATACCTACATGAATTAGAACGATTCCAGTAGCTTGGTAGTTAGGACTTATATATACTATGATCTGAGACACGCAGTGACGGTGTGATGATGTCACATTTCCCCCACAGGTGTGGCCTTAGATCATGTTTAAACCTATCGTGACGCCCTCAAGCTTAAAGCAGCCTAATTTTGAGTTTATAACATATCATTAATGTGTAATATTAATTTGATTTGATGATGGTGATTTGTTCCGATGGATTAAATCATACATTGAGAATCGGAGTCAATGTGTTGTCTTGTCTGGTTACTCCTCACAATGGAGGTCCATTAGTTCCGGTGTACCACAGGGATCGCATTTGGGGCCCTTGTTGTTTACACTTTTTATTAATGACATAGGCAAATATATTAAAAACTCTAATGTGTTACTCTATGCAGATGATACAAAAATTTTCAAAACAATAAATTCGATTGACGATTGTAATATGTTGCAAGAGGATTTAATACATTTTGAGACATACTGTAAAGACAATAAATTATTTTTAAATCTAGATAAATGTTTCATAATAAATTTTTCTAAGAAAAAACATAAAATTAACTTTAATTACAGCCTAGGTAATAATCAACTAAATAGGGTAACACAAATACGCGATCTTGGTGTGCTAATGGACTCGGAACTTTCTTTCAAACCTCATTTGGACTTAATAATAAAAAAAGGATACAAACAACTGGGCTTCATTCTACGTGTAGGAAAAGCTTTCAAAAATCCTTTCACTTATAAAATTCTGTATAATAGTTTTGTTCGCAGTAATCTCGAATTCGCTTGTGCAGTTTGGAAACCCTATCATAATATTCACATCGAGAGAGTGGAAAGGATACAAAAAAAATTTGTTAAAGCCCTTAATTTTAGAACTGGCTATGAGTACACTAGTTACACTGATTCACTAACTCACCATAAATTACAAACACTCCGTGCCCGCAGAGATTGTGTAGATTCCTTTTTATTATACAAAATCATATCTAATATGTTGGATGTCCCCTCACTATTACATGAAATAAATTTAAGAGTACCTTGTAGACGTCAGCGCCAATGTCAAAAGAAATTCTTATTTTCGATTCCCCGCAATCGAACTTGTTATGCACAAAATATGCTGTTTATAAGACGTGCATGTAAACTGTTTAACCAGGATGAAATACTTAAAGATATTGATCTGTTTAATTGTTCTATTAAGTTAATAAAACATGCTTTTCAGTAACAATGATCTACATATGATGGATCACTTGACTGTTATGTACATATACTACACAATTTTATTGTTAACTGTCATATGAAATATTACAATTTGTTTAGTTACAATAGCAAGTTAAACTTTAAAGTCATTTTACTATCATGAAGCTGTATACTTAAGTTTGTTGATAATGTATGTTGGTAATATGCTTAAATACTTATAAAATAAGGAAACTCCAGGTCTAAGATGTAAGCAATAGTTTAAGAATTAATTTCTGTATACGACTGTTTGTTTCTCCATTAAATAAATAAAATAAATAAATAAAATAAAGTAATATTCCATTATATTTGGGTGTCGCGACACCCTTAGTAAACATGCCTAGATACGCCACTCAGAGGCGTCTTTACCTATGGTGCAGGGTGTGCGTTGCACACGGGCGCAGCGGTCCTAGGGGGCGCCGAGCCGCCGGGACACATGGGCGAGCCGGGTGAGCGCATGGACACGCGCACCGCGCTAACTGTAATGGCGGGATGAATTGCTGTAGACGCTAGATTAAATGGACGGACACTACCAAAAAAAAATTGCTTCGTACACTTATACAATATTTTTCATATTAACATACCTCATGATATCAGCAGACAGACGTCCACTGCTGGATATAGACCTTCCCCAAAGTGCCACAATGACCGGTCCTGCGCCACCCGCATCTTGCGGACTCGCGGGTCCAAGCGGATCACCCTGCTGACAACCAACTACTGACGATAGGCGATGATTTTTGAAGAGGAGGTGTGTAGGCTGCTTAAGTGCCATAAGTATTTATAAATTAAAGGTGTGGCATCTTGAACTTGTGCCAGCAGGGCGCCTCTATCCACAGAGTTGAACGCATTTTTAACATCCACCTTCAGCAGCACCTCGCAGGAGTCGTCGTGCACAAACGCGCGTGCAGCGTGTACAGCAGCTTCGCAACCACCTTTGCTGCCGAAACCAAGTTGTGACGGCTGGAACTTTTTGGTCAGAGAAGTAAATACCTGTTTACAGCAAATTTTTTAACAGATCCGTCTAATATATCTAACACGTCACTACAATTTTTTCCAGACAGCATAAGGTTTACGAGCTCAGTGATGCCGTCCATAGTTGTGAACCAGTATCTGCGGTAGGACCTCCAAGTAGGTCTTTAAGATGCTGCGGGGAGAGGCCATCAAGACCACCAGCGGAGCTGTTCTTGAACGACATCACTGCAGCTAGCACGTCCTTTTTAGATGAAATTAAGTGTGGTGCATCAGGATCAGGTGGAATGGGAAGGCGGAGAGATGCAGCCCGAAGGGGATGTTTGGACAGTAAAGCGGAGACGGTGTTTGGGCAGTCGGGTGCAACAACGTCACTGGAGAAGAGAAGTTGGGCGGCCCCCTTAATATCGCCGTCTATGACTTTTTGCTCAACTTTTCTGTATAATTACTTATGATTTGTGTCTTCTCAGACCGTGCTGTGGCTGACAGGGGGATGGGTTTGTTGGGTGGAGACAGTTGGACTTATTTTTTTTGTATTTAATTTCTCGTCTTAATACTGATTTATTAAGAATGCAAAAAAAAAACGAAGAGCAACAAAAAAAGTTAAATATATACAAAAAGTTAGTAACTGAAACTTCTCCTGCATTACTAACAACTCCATTAAAACGAAGAAGTAAAATTAGATCCCTCAGTCAGCAATCAAGCCCTAGAATCTCGCCTAAACGCCCTGTGGCGTTTCACGACAACTTGCAAGGAAATAGTAAAACGACCAATGTTGAACGAACTATTCCTGTGAATCCTGGGACGTCACAATCACTTCATCTAAATGAGATACAAATAACATCTGAAGTACAAGAAAAAACTCAAGCACAAGTTAGCAGTGATACCTCACATTCATTGGATGATAGAAATCAAACTTGTGGATCTCAAACTAAAGACTCAGGACGAAATAAATTATTTATAATTAGTAGTAACAAAGCCAACCAAATTACGAGTATTGTCAGGAGAGAAGTTTTATTAAGCAATTACGACTGTTGCCATTTCGTCACTCCAGGTGGAGGTATTCAGGAACTACTACATAGAATCAAGGCCAAATTATCAAACCTATCTAAAATGGATTACTGTGTTATTATGGTAGGAGAAGAAGATGTGCGAAGCAATACTAACTACCATGATCTAATCATATTTATTAGAAACACTTTGAAGCCCATCTCTAATACCAACATTATTATAACTACTCCCACTTACATAATTGGCCAGCAGATATACAACACGAAGGTTGAAAAGTTCAATGGCATACTTGTTAACGATAAATTATATCACAAAGTACCTCTTTTGACTCAAACCTGGATCTGACCCTGGATATGTTTTCCACTGCAACGGGACGACTGAATAATCGAGGAATGGCAAATATTATAGGCCACATAGCAAAATTTATCACCATGAGCAGGATGGAACCAGTATACTTAAAAACAAAAAGCTATGAACGTATTAGTGTGCAGATGAAAATAACAGCCTTCTTTAAAACTAAAACATTAAAGACCCCAACCCATGAAAGTAAATGCATACAAAAAAGAATATATCAATTTTTCGAAGTCATGAAGTCTAAACCCGAAGCTTCTACTGAGGAACAGAGGGAATCTAGTGACAATTTATCACAATTTTTTCGTTAAACATGGAAGTGGACTATTTGTTTTTCTTCAGAACATTTGTGGAATTAGTAATAAAGTAAATGAACTTGAAATATATCTAGATGAATTAGAGGATAGGATGCATTATGTTTGTATAACTGAACACTTCCTTAACAGGCACTCTGGCCCTTTATTTACTTTGCCTAATTATAGACTAGCTACTTATAATACTAGATTATCCAAAAAGAGAGGAGGTGCACTCATTCTAGCCTCTAAAGACAGGGAAACTGATGAATTGCAAATCTGCAAGCAACTATATCAGGTAGAAAGCTTTGAAATTTGTGGTATAAAAGATATAGAGACAGATATACAAATATTATGTTGTTATCGAAATCCTGCTAATGGTAACTTTGAGGTGTTTATTGAAAAAATGGAAGAGCTCCTCGAGTATTCTTTTAACAAAAAATGTATCATATGTGGAGACTTTAACGTAAATCTTATGGTTGAAAGTAAACAACGCGCAGATTTTCTAAACTTATTGAATTGTTATAATTTTAAACACCTCATAAATGAAGCTACCTTTGTGCGAAACAGCAGTGCATCTTGTATAGATAATATTTTAACAAACCTATCTGATGATTCTATTACAGGTACTAAAGTAGATCACAACAATTTGGCTGACGGGCATGCGGGTATTTCTTGTAATATTGTAGGGTTTAACAAAAATACGGTCAAGGGTGAAAAGAAGGTACTAAGACAATATCGAAATATATCTATCAAGGGCCGTACAAAATTTCGTAGTCTGTTATCTGCAAATAAGTGGCAAGATTTTGGAATTAACGCGTTTTTGAACAGGGTGGGAATCATATTCAAAAAATGTTTTCAATTAAAAACACGTAAAGTTCTTCTTGATCAAAATATTAAGATTAAGTGGATCACTCATGGTATTAAGGTGTCTAGTAAAATGAAAAGATTCCTTGTCAACATTGACAAAAAGACATGTGATATTAGCTTGCTAACCTTTCGTGAGAAGTACCTACGACTTTTCAAAAGAGTGATTAAACATGCCCGTAGGCTCGCCATACAATCTGAAATTGTTACAGCAAAAGATTCTTCGAAGTGTATATGGAATGTGGTCAATAGGCATAGAAATAAGATTAAAAAACATGTAGATAATATTATTTTAAAAGAGGGTAGCCAATGTATTCATGACCCTAAAATAGTTGCAGATATGTTTTCGGGGAGATTTGACCATAGCAATAGTAATTTTCTAGGTGAAGCTATGCCCACAATCAGTTTTTTGGAGCATGGTGCTCAAAAAGTAGAAAATGATATAACGTGGAATCCAGTTTCATCTTATGAAATTATGAAACTAGTTAAGGGTATGGCTACTAAGAAATCATGTGGTTACGACGAAATACCGATCTCTCTAATCAAAGATTGTATAAATATATTAGCCGAACCCCTGGCTCAGTTTTACAACAAATGCTTCGAGCATGCTACTTTCCCTGATCAGCTGAAAATTGCCCGAATCTTGCCCATCCATAAAAAAGGGTCCAAACATGAATCTAAAAACTATAGACCTATATCACTGCTTTCTGTTCTATCAAAAATTTTTGAGAAAATTATAAAAACGCGCCTAATGGAACATTTCACTAAGTACCATGTATTAAATAGTAGACAATTTGGTTTTAGGAAAAACATAGGTACAACTGATGCAACAGAGCAACTTATTGATGATGTCATCTTGCAACTTAATAACAGAAAACGGACAGCAGGAGTATTTCTAGATCTCAGCTCCGCGTTTGATATGGTCGACCATAATATTTTAATTCAAAAACTCATGTACTATGGTGTCCGAGGAAAAGCTATAGGTCTGCTAAAAAGTTACTTGAATAACCGCCAACAATATGTGGAAATTAAAAACATATTTGAAGGAGTAGAAACAACTGTTAGATCAAAATTGGTGAAAGTGACAAGAGGAGTTCCGCAAGGATCAGTCCTGGGCCCTTTGCTCTTCATAATATTTACTAACGATTTGGTTAATTTCATGTTTAGGAATGTTCCGGATATGAAAATAGTTTCTTTTGCCGATGACACTAATGCTATTGTATCAGCAGACCACATTTCCGATCTAAATTCTAAAATCAATGTAGCACTTATAGCGTTTCTGTCCTGGTTTGACGTAAATAACCTGAAGCTCAATATGGAAAAAACAAACGTGCTGCTTTTTAAAACTAATTCAAAGACAAAAGACAATCTGTCTGTGAATATGAATGGGACTGAAATTACTCAAGTAGAAGTCGTTAAGTTCTTAGGGATACGTATAGACTCACAGCTTAATTGGAAACACGAGCTGCAGGACATAGAAAATAGTATTAGCTCCGCTTGCTTTGCAATCCGGAGTCTAAGAGATGTACTCAATACGGATCACCTTAAAATGGTATATTTTGCACTAGTTGAGTCAAAATTAAGATATAGCATTAGGTTTTGGGGCAATAGCTATAAATACAATATAAATAGAGCTTTTATTTTACAAAAGCGAGCGATCAGAACCATGTTGCGTATTCCTCAATGGGTTTCTTGCAAAGAGCATTTTTCCAAACTGGGAATTCTTACCCTTCCAAGTCTGTATGTGCACGTACTGCTTACTTGCTTTGTAAAAAACCTAGACGAAACGGAGGAGGCTAGACAAGTTCGCTTGGCAACACGTAAAAAGAGTGTTGGTAACGACTTCTGTCCCAAGTTGCATGTGGCTAAACACTGCGTACGTTACCAAGCAGTAAGCTTATATAACAGACTGCCAAGCGAATTAAGATTAATACGAGATCACCGTAAGTTCAAGGAATCTCTCAAAGTTCTCCTGATGGAAGGATGTTTCTATAGTATTAACGATATATTTCTAAACCTATAAATACTAGCTATATAAATTAATACGTTTAAGTAATTCGATAATTTTTGTGATTTAATTTGTGTAACTATATTAACTGTAAATTCTCTGACATTTTTTTTTTTTTTTTGACGAACATTATTTGCTATGTGAAATTGTACCATTTTGCGACACCCGCTCGGGTTCATGTATATACTTAAATTGTGTGATCATGAATGCAAATAAATAAATGAAATGAAATGAAATGTAAGGGACGTAGTTTTGTCATTGCTAGTGTGGAGGATACACATATTATGGACATCACATATCATTATTATTATAATAATTTAAAAAAATGTTTCCTGTAATCATCAGGAATGTGATTCTGAACAAACTTTAAAGGCCGAAAATAATGTATGCCATACGATTAAATAAATCAGGAATGTCTGGATTTATATGTTACTAATATAAAAAGGAAAACATTGAAGTTGAATCTTATAGAGAGTTGAAGGAAAATGCAGAGATTAGAACAGAATGGAAAGTACACCACTGACAAGAGCCAAGCTCTTAAATAAATGATGATGATAACATAATCACCGTAAACATAACTATTAAACAAAATTAACTTCATCAAATCATGAGATTGGGGTTGGGAATAGTAAGATTTGTAAAGCAAGACTTATTGAAATGCTGCGTTTCAGAAATCTTTTTAAGTCTACCGGATCCGGTGCCTATCAAAATATACCGGATCCGGCCGGATTACCGGATTCGCAGGACTGGATTGCAATTCCTAGTTATATCTAACCAGTCGAGTTAGGTGTAGAACATCAGATTCAAATCCCAAATGTTAATAACTGGGGTTTGAATCACATGTTCATGTGAAATCTTTTTCTTAGTGCAGTGGATCCACGATGTCCCGGCCGTAATTTATCGATATCGATAACATTTTAGGAGGTACCACATCATCCCATCGACCGTATTGTCTTCGTTATGTTGTTACGAGTTATAAAATCGACCCGTACCACAGATTAAAAAGAAAGGCCCATAAATTGAACGTTTTCTATACATCCGATCTCTTCTCACTTACGTACTGCACGATGAGTATGAAAGGGATAGAACCAAGTTATCTGACAGGTCTTCATACTTATGAAGTCTCCGCTTTCTCGCTCGCACGATGTAATTCGCTCTCTCACGCGCTCGAGATTTAGTGTAGCGAAAGATATTTTGTTACAAGATAGGTATCGACATTTACTTTTCATAGATTCGTCATCTGCACCAGTCGTTAAATAAATTGTATCTCTATACATTTTTATTAAGATACAATTTGACACATGTATACAAAATGTCACTCACTGCATTTATCACAATAAAAACAAAAACCATAGGTAGGTACCTTATCTTAACTACCTACTTAAGTCCTATTTCTGAGACACAACTACCTACGTGAGGCGTAGACAGCTACTGGATTCGGACATTAAATAAATACTTATTCAAATGTAATTTAGTAGTATTCAACAATAATAATAATAATCTTTATAGTTTCAGTTATCTACCGAAATAAACAATACAAAAGTTAATGTGGTAGGTACACGGAAGTAGCAAAATAAACCTCCAGCTCACTCATACCTGTATATTTCCAGTCTCTGTATCTCAAACTTACCATACCTACGCCCACATAAAATTCACGCCGATAAAATGTCGATGAATCTAAACTTCAAAATAATTACAACACTAAAATTGTCAACTTGACGTTGACGTCTCGGCAAAATTGTTTACTATTTTAACACTGTGGCTGTGGTGAACAGGTGGAGACCAGTCGACAATAGTCTCAAAATACCATACTATTCGTCTCATTCTAACTCACGTCAGCTGACCATAAGAAATGACAGAGACAACTATATGAAACATCGTCTTCCTTTACACTGCGCGTCTGTATTAGCACAGAATAAGTAATAGTACAAGTACAGAAATTGCACTTCCTAGCAAAAACGACGTTTAGGCATAAGAAACGTGCCTACTGTGTGCATCTCTGTCTATCGTATAACTTGTATTCATTCACACACAGCACGTGTAGCGCTAGGGCTGTCACGCCAAGAATACATCAATGAAGGCAAAAAATGCTCACCAGATGTCACTTGAGTAAAGTGAACCGATATTAATTTAGTACATGCTTATTTCACATACAATGTATGTCAGCGTCATTATGAATAACACCACACATAAATAAAATTGATCTGCAACTTCTCTATTAACTAATTCAATTTAACTTTTGAAGTTTTAAGGACAGCATGGCGGGCTTTCTGTGTTCATGTTGACCCATGAAAAGGCGCACTTTCAGAGCAAGTGCATTGTAAAATATATATTCAAACCAGTCTTTCATTTTGAAGTAAATTGCATTAAGTAAGTTAAAAGTATAGGTAATAATAAGTAACATGCATTTGTATTGTTTTTGTACATTGTACTGTACCTACCTTACATCTTCATAATGTAAAGTAGGTACCCTAAAGTAGGTACCTAATAAATAAATAAAGCCATAAACTGAGCAGCTGTGGCGGTTTGTTGATTTTTACATGTTTTAAAAAATTATGTTACTTATAATTATAAAATAACACGTTGTTACGTTCGTTCGTCGCGTTCAAGTCGGCGGCGGCGGCATGTCTCAACACGCACGTGTGCTCGCTCGCGCGGTGCCGGCCCTCGACTGACTTGGAACCTGAGGTTCCGCGACCGCTAGGTTATTAACGCGCCGCGCCCCACCCACTGCAAGCCCCCTGACATTACCGACATCTTTTGGTTAATAATTATGTAATTGTTATCTTCAAGTACGGTTGTGAAACAATTACGCATAAACAATAACACAAACGTAGCTACCCTACACGACTCACTTCGGTCGGTTTTATGACTGAATCAGAGTCTGAATCTGAATCAGAGAATACTATATTTGTGAATGATTAGGTACGATAGGGGTTCGTTATACATGCATTCATAAAGTTCAGTTATCTTAAATACAAATATATACAACAAAACACCCCTGACAACGACTCTGACAATGATGTCTCTTTTTTATCTTATCCTATCACATTTAGAAACAAAAGATGTAGAATCCCACAATACGTGCATTTTCATTTTATGTAAAACAAACTATTCGAGGCATATATAGACATATATGAAAATCAAAAATAACTAAATACAATTTAATTATAATATTACGCTAAGAGGTCCTCACTCAGCTCGGTGTCACGGAGCGAGCCACAAGACGCGCTCCGTGTCGCTGATTTTCAGTGAGACCATTTACTACCTATGTGATGCTAAAAAGGGGCATAATGCTTTAGTGACTGACAATGACAATGCTGGTCTTCAGTCAGCCTCGGTTCATACGGTCTTCACATAATACAGACGCCACCAGAAAAGCCAGCATCCTTGCATTCGTCGTCGCAACACGTGGCCGGGTCGGAAATCGCGAGAACGTTGTGAAACTCGTTCTCCTTCTCACCCTTCGGCTTCCTCGGTCCCGCTGACACGTCAGCAATCACCAGGAACGCCACGCAGAATAAAATACAGATAGTTTTATTCATGTTGAAGTACGAACAGACAGTGGCATATGCTGTTTATGGCGGTATATATAAGGGTATGTTTACTGATTATTAAAAGCGGAACGTACTTACCTGTTTTGATTGTTAATAATTTTTAACATTAATTACATCCGGTCTATGTTATCATTATAGATAATTTGAAACCTGAATGCCTAATGAATGTCAGAGATATGTGCCTACTATTTTAACCGATTTCAAAAAAAGGAGCAGGTTCTCAATTCGGTTGTATTTTTTTTTATTTTTTTTTCAATGTTTGTTACATCAGAACTCCGTCATTGATGAGCGGATCCGTAAATTTTTTTGTTTGTAAGTATATGCCTCCATGTGGGTCCCATTTTTTTCAAAAAATAATTTGGATGATGGGATCCATGAGGAATTGTGGGAACTTATCCAGTATAATAGGCACTTATCCATTATTATCGTGTATTTACACCCGGAAATCATAAATTTGGTGGAGTGGAATTGACGATGAAGACCACAGAGGACTTATGGAATTCCTCAATTATGTACTTAAAGTGCAAAAGTACGTCACAGATTCTGAAAAGATTCCGTTGAAATCGCAACTAATGAAATGCCAAAAGTGATCCTTGTGGAATCGACGGAAGTCCTCAAATATTACCGGACCACGTACAGCGATTGGGTTTTTTAGGGTTCCGTACCAAAAAGGTAAAAAAGGAACCCTTATGGTGCGACTCCGTCCATCTGTCTGTCTGTCTATCTGTCTGTAAGGCTTGTGTTATGGGTACTAGACGACGATATATATAATATATATAATAGATATTAATACTTAAATACATGTACCTACATAGAAATCATACATGACTCAGAAACAAATATGCATGCTCATCACACAAATATTTGCCCTTACCGGGATTCGAACCCAGGACCTTCAGCTTCGTAGGCAGCGTCACTACCCACTAGGCTAACCGGTCGTCAAATATGAGGGGGCAAAAAAAAATCAACTTTAGGTCAAGTGGGGTGTCATTTGAAAGGGCTTGAGTTGCACTTAATTTTTGAAGCAGTAAGTATTCCTTTTTTTTCTACATTGGTAAAATTTCGATCTATGAAGGAAAATGTAAAAAAAAATACCATACCTTATCTCTGAAGTTATCCCAGCGAAAAGTTTGAAATAAATACTTATGATTAAGATAAACATAAATATTACTGGAAAAGTATAACTTTTTCTGTATCTAGCGTATTTTTTGTTTTATTTTCAAAAAATATTTCCTAGTTAAGTTTGCAATTTAATCAACTTTATAAGTTTTTTTTTGTTTTGAAATTCCTATAAGAATACAATAGTAGTACTCTCGTTCAAATAAAAAAAATGATAATCGAGATCGGTTCACGTGAAAAACAATAATGGCTAAAACACCAACAATACATACTAAGCTGATTGCTTGGTAAATCGTGCAAGGCAAGGGCACGTTAGTAGGTACCAAATGGGGCCGATAGATGGCGCTGACCCCCATTCCAACTTTGCGCTGATTTTTCTAGAATAGGCATGATGACACATTTTGAAAAACTGTTATATAATGTTTAACATTTATTATGTACAACGAATAAGATTTTCTCGGTAAAATAACTAAGTATGAACAAAATGCATTTTAGTTTTTAAATTTAAAATTGTCGCTAAAACGCTTGTCAGTGTCATAGCGTTCCGAGTGACGTCACGTTTGTATAAACAGAATGCAAACCTGTGACGTTTGCTACATAGATGCTCGATTACTCTTTGAATAAACAGGAATTAAAAGGTTTACTAGTCTGAAATCGATGAATGACGAAATGACGTATGAAGACCTGTCAGATAACATGGTTCTATCCCTGTCTTACTAGTCGTTCAGTAAGTAAGTGAGAAGAGATCGGATGTATAAAAAACGTTTAATTTATTAGGGTCTATCTGCCTTTCTCTGTAATCTGTGGTAATGGCCGTTAAGGGTATTTGTTTATACAAGTGTGACGTCATGCGCTCTGATTGGTGTTTAACATATCATGGCGGGCGTCCGCATTTTTCAGTTTAATTTTATCAAAATAAATATCAATCTCTTACTTAATAAAAAAATATAAGCATTTTTCGAATTCTATGATTAAAAATTCACTAAAAAAATACTGTAGTGATTTTCAATTACTGTCATCATGCCTATGTAAAGATCGCGATTCAATTGTCTTGGTAGTTCGATGGTCTTGGTGTAAAAGTTAGTCGTTGTTTGAAATTGAATACTGTTGTGTTGGGTTAAAATTAGTACCTAATAACCGAATTTAACAAATATTGGGACATTAACTTGAGTTAATTGTTAGTTTGTACGGAACCCTCGGTGCGCGAGTCAGACTCGATCTTGACCGGTTTTTTTTTCTCCAATAATCAACGCATTCGGAAATTAGTTCATGTGGTAAATTGGAAAAGAAATGTGGAAATATTCTCGTGGCTTGGCTGAGTACCAAATTGACGTCGGTTAAAACTTTGTTTTTAAAGTAAATTATTTGCTACTACAATGGTGGCAAGCAAATCCTGAAGAATCACAAGCAGCAGACCCTTTAGTTAGTTAGTTAAGTAGTTGTACGGGGCATCTTCCGCAAGTGTGCCCATTTTGCATGCGCCCAGCTCCTCTAGAAAGTTTGTTAGTGAGTTAGTGTTGCTGATTGCGTCCCGCAGTGTGTCTGGAGACCCTAGGCGCTTTTTCCTGTATACTTCTACCTGCTTGCGGTCCAGTAGGTAGAATGTGTTTAGTCGTTTCTTCCGCCGCCATTCACGCTCTGCACATGGCTGTCTGTTGTCGCGAATGCTGGGCATCGCGATGACGTTTAAACACCATCCACAACTGGCAACACTAACCAGAAGGTAGAACCTCTATGGTGAGTGAACTATTATATCTATGACTCTACTCTATGGTAGATGAGCTTTGTCAATTACTCAGTGCTTCCGTTGCGGGAGCCAGTTAACCGTTGAACGTAACCGCCTCAAGATGTGATAGTAGAGTGAATTGTGCCTGTGAGGTTGCCGATGCTCATTCCATGGAGAAGGAAGCCGCGCCAGCTGGCTTCCTGCAAGCTAAGTGTCTCAACTTTCTAAGATTTCATATAGTTTTAGCTTCAATTACACTCTTACTTACTGTAACGTATAACTCGCTACCCAGGTGAAACTACCCCCTTTGGCCACCACTAGGGTGTCGTGTGTGGTAACGCTCTATGTTGTACTCGGTGATATTATAGATATTGACCCCCCTAGTTTGACCCTGACACTCTCACTCTCAAGGGAGGAGTGAGGAACCACCATGCTCTCGCGGGAACTCGTGGAGACCGTGTTGTATTGTGGCTAGAAGGGTATCCAATTTTCTCCCGTGAAAGCGGGGAAAGAGACCCCACCGTACCGGTGCTGGTGACGGCGCTGCTGCGGGCAGGACTGGCTTAGGTACTGCATTTGGGTACGGTGGGATGTGGAGCGAGTATGGTTGGGTGACGTTCTGAAGCTGATACCTGTCCGGGCTCCCCGGAGGTGCGTAGGTATAGTGCCGTAAAGCCCGTGTATGCCGGGTGCGCCCGGGTGCTGGGTGGTAAGACGCTGTAGGGGTGGCATGTCACGCTTCGGTGCCTCGTAGGTTGGTAGAGGACAACTCGAATATAACGGCGGCCTTAGAAGGCACCGGTATATTCGTGAAGGATTGCTTGATGGGAACTAGGAGGGCTTTATAATACCTAATAACAATACTGACTGACTTACTTAGTGAGCCCTAATAGGACGCCCTCTATGTTAATGTACTCTTTGTGTCATGGCTGAAGCCCTGGCATCAGGTAGCTTGAGGCACTTGGTGACAGCGGTGAAGTCATGAAACACCTTTAACAGCAACAGGTGGTACGAGGCAGCCTCGCAGGGATGCCTTTGACTGCGGGGACCTAGGGCGAGTGAGAGAGGCAGGAGAGAGAGAGAAAGAAGTGGGAGACCACAAGGAGACGGAGGTAGGGTTCATTCACCTACGTCTGTTTCCATCGCGGCGCGTGCCATATAGATTCTTTAATTTTCTCTACCACTAGAGTTACATCCCCATATAAGGCAGGCGTCGCGACAGGTGTGATGCCTAATTATATTGTAGAGGTGTCTGTTCCAGGTTTTGTGTCCTGTTTTTACTCCTACTATCTTGCGTAGTTGGTTTCTATATGTCCTCAGTAGTGCGGTTGTGAGTTTGTTGTCAGCAGACCCTTTATTGCTTCGAGGATTCTTTGTGCGGATACAACACATCCTCTGAGGGAGCTCTGGCGACCTTACCTACTTACAGAAAGCAACGTAAGGGTTTATCCGATTAATAGTCAAGGGCAAAGGAGTCAGTGTTGAAGAGGGTTCGGTACGATTTCATAATAAATGTACTGACGGCGGCAGCGCATCCAATAATGATGTTTGTGAAAATAACGGTTGTTCGAATATAAATATAATATCGGAAATCGGTCAGCAACACCAAGGCACTCACCAATTTTCTAGAGGAGCTGGGGGCCCAGAAAAGGTTACAATCGACAAGCGCTTACGCCAATAAAATGTATGGGAATGACAGATGTTAACGAAAAGTGTTTCGTCGGCATCTGTCATTCCCATACATTTTATTATTTTCTATTGGCGTTAGCGCTTGTCGATTGTAACCTTGTCTACGTTCCCTGGTAGTTAGAGTAGCGCACGCAAAATAGGCGCACTGGATGTCGATTTGCGGAAAATGGCCAGAGTACAACTAACTAACTAACTAAAGGGTCTGCTCCGTGTGATTCTTCTGGAATCACAAGCGATCAAAGGCTACGATGTCTGCTTACCATCGGGTATACCGTATGTTTGCATGCCATCATTGTAGGTAAAAAGTACATATGATATATCTCTGACATTAAATAGGCATTCTGATGGTTTCAAATTAAGTATCTATAATGATAAGGTACCCGTTTAGCCATAAATAACGAATACAGACATACACCGGATGTAATTAACTTAAAAAGTGATTAACAATCAAAACAGGTTAAAATACGTTCCGCTTTTAATAATCAGTGAACATAACTCCTTATATATACCGCCATAAACAGCACATGCCACTGTCTGTTCGTACTTCAACATGAATAAAACTATCTGTATTTTATTCTGCGTGGCGTTCCTGGTGATTGCTGACGTGTCAGCGGGACCGAGGAAACAAGGTCCGAAGGAGAACGAGCATGCGGTGGGCAACTGGTCCGCGAGCTGCAACCATGATTGCAAGAAGGCTGGGTATTTTGGCGGCGTCTGTATTCTGACACCAAAGCAAGCTGAGTCTCTCTAAGCTGGTCTCACTGAAAATCAGCGACACGGAGCGCGTCTTGTGGCTCGCTCCGTGACACCAAGCTGAGTGAGGACCTCTTAGCGTAATATTATGTTTAAATTTTATGTAGTCATTTTTGATTTTATGTGCCAATATCTTTACGCTAATAAATGCTTTTCTTTCTTCTTTCTTTCTAAATTGTTATGCCTCGTAAGTATAGCTTGTTTTACATAAAATGAAAATGCACTGAACCTGGGATTCTACATCTTTTGTTTCTAAATATGAAAGGATAAGATAACAAAGAGACGTCAGTGACTTATGGTTTCGGGCAGCGGAGGATGGAGATGAATGATCTTAGTCCAATTTAAGCACACACGATTTAATTAATTAATACAAGAAATAAATTATTTTAATTATGAACGAGTGAAACCGGTCGATGTAAGATCCGAATTAAGTAATTGTCTTCCCTCGTTCTGGTAGCGCGGAGCGGCGACCTCCCACGTCGCTGGGAGCCGGGCACAGGTGTCTCGCGGTGATTCAGTCTTCGTTGTAGCTGCTATGTGATACTTTGCCGATACTAGTGGTGCCGTATGGGTTCGCCTGGGTATTTAGTGTTAACCCATAACACCTCCGCCCTTAGAACGGCGACTATTTTAAAACGTTTAGTGAAAATGTCGACGCTTTGTCGTCTGGGCTTCTCTTATTCTCATCGGTTTTGGCAAGTGTAGGTGCAGCGTCTTCCTTACAGGATGCGCATCGTAGAAGTTCAGGACGGCGACATAGGATGATTGTTAGCAGCAGCACGAGGATTGCAATGATGCCGTAGAAAGGTATAGTAGTATGGTATAAGCTTTGAGCGCTGGGTTCTTCCAGTAGTACAGGTGACTGGTGGATGATCTTTTCTTCGATCGAATGAAGGGCTCTGAGATCGACAGTACTCAGGTTAAGCGTGGGTAGAGTAGCTGCAGTTAAGTTTTCGTTCCTGTTTGGAAGTTTCATTATCTTCATGGGTTGGCCTTCGATGTGGTCATTGACATTGATGATGGTGAATTGATGAGTTTTTAATATGCAACCTTGAGGAATCGTTGCGAGATAGCTTCCATGATATGTATTATAATCCTCCCTGCCGCAAATTTGCCGGACTTTTGTCGGTTGCGGGAACACTAAGGTGTAAGTTCGGTCATCCAGTCTCTCCAAGGCCGTCTTAGTAAGTAGAACAGCTGTCTTCTTACAGGATTCGCTGACAGATTGGTCATTGATGAGGTGAAGGATGCAGTCCGCATGGGTCCTTATTTGGTGATTCGTCTTCTCCTCACAGAGATACCGGGTATTCAGCCTCTACATATACATAAGAATCTCTACATGTTGCTATATAGGGAAACGGGGGAATTAGGGTGACGTTGTACCTATTCGGAACTATAGATAGCCTATAAAAGTTAAACAGATTTGGGGAAATTATCGGAAATCTAAAAACTAAAACTATTTGCTTCCTATTGTAGAAGGAACCAGGTTTTATAATACTATAATACTCTCTACGTTCCAGATCTAGTATCTGGTCTTTATTGTATAACTTTCTAAGCCTACTTATCATATTACCTAAGATGTCTATACGTAACATAGAGTGATGGGTACTAGATGCCCTCACATTAGCTAAAATATCTTCTATTCTATGTAATTCACTCAATAAATCGTCTACGTTTTCGCTAACAATAGATAAGATCTGAGCAAATCTACTAAGATAAATCATTTTTCTTTCCACTTTTTGGCTATCTTGTATTAATAGCTTAAGTGTACTGTTGATACTGATTTGATTTTTTGTTAATTGTGATATTACCCTCGTATATTGAGCCATCCAATCTTTACCGAGACTTATATGGCTATTAAGTTCAGCTTCTAATTTATGTTCATTTCTTTTGTAAAGTGCAATGGCGTCATTAAAAATTTCAGCGTCTTTACTATCGAGATTTCCGGTTATGCTTTTTATCACCGTACCCAGACCATCTATAAGACCTCTCTTTTTACGCTTTGGATTCGGTTCAAAACTACTTAATTGGTACCTTGCTTTAATTAATTTTGCGTTAATGTGTTCAATTTGTATTTCAAATGACGGATAGTCGTCTTTGGTTAGTCGTCTTTTAATGTCAGTTAACTGATTAATAACAATAGTTATTTTGTCTTCTATGTCAGTCAGTTCAATGTACTGTAAAAATGTATGGTAATGGGTGATAAGATTTGCTGTTCCGAGTTTAAAGGGTAGGAGTCCGGGTCCGTTGTCTAGGCTTTCAAGTGTTATCTCGCGAGCTTGCAGGTGGATCGTCAGTGTCATTGTCATCGTCAGCACCAGTATCCTGTAACAAGCGTGCACTTTTAGGTACGCGTTTCAATCGTGATTTACCTATCTGACCTCTTTTTTTTGACGTGTAAATATGAATGGGTAAGTTCTCGATAACGACATCTTGGGTATACCGGGGTGCCAGTTTTTGACGAGCTGCAGCAGGGTTATTAATAAAAATCTGTTGCTGGGCCTGATAGTTAGCTTCTGGTTCGCGATTTTTGTTTCTACTCTCTATAATTTCAGTTCGACGTGCCAAGGCGGATTGATTTATTACATCGTAAACCTTTTGAATTCGTTCTCTATGTGTTTGCATATATCTCTGTAGTAGGTGTTCGGTTACACTTATGTCTATGGGGTCCCTAGGATCATAGTGTCCTGTAATAAGATCAATGGGTCTGCATTTTGTGAAACTATGGATTGAACTATTGTAAGCAAGCAAAGCGTAAGGCATGAGGTTAGTGACAGGTTCGTTAGATTTTTGAAGTAATAATATTCTGAGGTGCTCTAATATAGTGGAGTGGAAACGTTCTATATGTCCATTGTCATTTGGACATTGTGCCAGGGTCTTGTGGTGATTTATTTTATGAAGCTTTGTAAATTCCGTAAATAATTGATTGGTAAACTCAGTTCCTTGGTCAGTCACGATGGTTAGTGGAAGTCCGTGATGTGTGCAATAAATCAAGAGAGCGAGAACTACGCTTATCGCAGTTCCATCGCACAAGTGGTATGCCTGACCGTACTTTGAGAAGACATCTATGAATGTTAGGTACTTCTCGTTTTGGGCTGTGAACAGGTCCATATGGACGACTTCGAAAGGTTTACTAGGGGGGGGCACGATATTAAATTGCTGTCGAATTGGGTTTCTGTCGTACTTTGCCTGGCCGCAAATCGAGCATTCATTTATGAATTTGGTTACACTATCCTTCATTTTGGGCCAGTAGTACCGGCGGGATAAAGCCAAGTAACACTCGTTAATTCCACGGTGATTTGTTTTACCCTCATGATACTGTCGGATTAGATGCTGTTGTTTCAGAAAATTACTAACGTTTTCTACTTCATTTTTTGTTAAAACTAACTTCATGGCAGAGCTTCGGAATTTCTCTTGTAAAATTGGTACTATTGTGTACATCCCTAGTGAAGGTGTAATTAATAAAGCGGTCTTTACCCTAGGATTAACGTGTTCTTTAATTGCATCAATTAAATCGTTTTCTAAATTTGACTCTGACAGCTGAACAGATGTTCGGGTGTGAGTGTCAAAGAATTTTGATATAACAGGGGGTCTCTTAACGTCACCAACTATAGTAAGGCATAACTGTTTTTGGAATTTATTTAGCGGATCTTCGGTTATGGGTACTTCTAGAATAGGGTTTTCACTATCTGTATGTACTGTCACTGTATTCGAACTTACAGGAGATGGAGGTCTTTCTGTGGGATTTGCTATTATTGAGTCTATTTCATCATTGATAGGGTTTTCAGTTTCGGCTGTTAGTGTGTCTGAACTTGCAGGAGATGGAGGTCTTTCTGTTGAACTCGCTATTATTGAATCAACCTCTTCATTATAAATTTCTACTCTTGATAGTGCGTCAGCATTTGTATTATACTTTCCCTTTTTGTATATGACTGTAAAGGTATATTCACTCAACTTAAGCCTCCATCTTGTGAGTCTAGAGTTAGGTTCTTTCAGGTTCATGTACCATTGCAATGGTTTATGGTCGGTTATTACTTTAAATTTCCTGCCAAATAAATAAGGGCGAAAGTATTTAGTTGCCCATACGATCGCTAAAAGTTCTTTTTCGATAGTGCTGTAGTTAAGTTCGCTAGAATTTAAAGTTCGAGATGCATAGGAAATGGGTTTGTCTGAGCCCACGGTACCTTGAGACAGTATGGCTCCGATAGCAACATTTGACGCGTCTGTGGTGAGTATAAACTCTTTGTTAAAGTCAGGGTACTGTAATATTGGGTCGTTAGTTAACAAGAGTTTGCATCGTTCGAAACAGTTTTTGAATTCAGAGTCTATACGAATTTTCTGACCTTTTTTTAAGCAATTAGTGAAGGGTTTAGTAATTCTAGCGAAGTCCGGAATAAATTTTCTGTAGTAACCCAAGAGTCCCAAGAATTGTTTGATTTCCTTAGTGGTTTTCGGAAGGGGGTATTTTTCAATAGCTGCTATTTTATCAGGGTTGGGTTTTATTCCTTTTTCGTTGATTATGTGTCCTAAGTATGCTGTTTCTAGCTTAAGGAATTCCGATTTGTCCAACTGAATCTTAAAATTAGATTCCCTAAGTCTCTGAAATACTTTTTCTAAATTTGACATGTGTTCTTGAAGACTGGTGCTAAAAATTATTATATCATCAAGATATACTAGACATATTTCGTTCTGTAGTCCTCTAAGGACATTATCCATTACTCTCTGAAAGGTGGATGGCGAATTTTTCAGGCCCATGGGCATTCTTAAAAATTCAAAATGCCCATGTTCAACATTAAAAGCGGTTTTGGGAATATCTGTTGGATTCATCTCGACTTGGTAAAACCCGCTAGCCAGGTCGAGGGTGGTGAAGTATTGGCATCTGCCTAACTTATCAAGGACATCTGTTATATTTGGGATGGGATATTTGTCATCGATGGTTTTTTCGTTGAGTTTCCTAAAATCTACTACCAGGCGCCATTTTGTCTTTCCGGAAGCATCAAGTTTCTTAGGAACGATCCAAATTGGAGAGCTCCAAGCTGAATCTGAAGGGCGAATAATATTTTGATCAAGCATTTTTTGAATTTGATCTCTAACCTCTTCTCTATGGACATACGGGTATCGATAGCTCTTGGTATACATAGGAATCTCATCGGTAGTTCTGATTACGTGTTTTATTTTATTGGTGAACGTTAAGGGTTCATTTTCTAAATAGAATATGTCTGCATATTGCGAACACAGCTTTTCTAAGTTGATTCTCTCTTCAGGATTGAGATGTTCGGTGCGTAGCCGGGATAAAACTTTATTTGAGCGATCTGCATTACTTTGGACGCATGTTTGTTGAATGTGATTAATTTCTGCGGAAATTGGTTCGTTCAATGTAAGTATGATGTCATCATTCGTCGGGTTTGTTACTTCAATTACACCGAATTGGTTGGATACCTTAGTTAAGCAAGGATTAATTTTACAACTCGAAACAACTTGTTCGTCTATGAAAGCCTCACCGTCATGGACATCTACAGGAATATTAACGAGCTTTGATGAATTTGCGGGAATTATTTCCTCAAATAAATTGTTGTTGCAGGAATCATGTATTCGGATGGGGACTGTGGATGTTTCGGTCTTCAATATGTTATTTTTTAAATCAATCTTTGCTTTCCATTTTGATAACAGATCAAGGCCAATAAGACCATCAAAGTGGTTGTGAAATTTATAGACGAATAGTTTTATGTCTCGCGTGTCTCTGAATTCAGGAAAACACGGTATTGTCATAGAATACTTATTTACTGTCGTTGCATGTACATTGGTCACCTCAAAAGGGTCAAATGACAGCGGGAAGTCCGGAAAGTAAGTTTGAACTGCGTCGGGGCTTATGAAGGATCTATTAGCCCCGGTATCAATTAAAAACTTTAGAGGGGGGTTTGAGATGTTAATGAATGGCAACTGCCGCTGTGCTTGCAGATTTAGTTCTATTTTAACTTTTTGGATTTCGGATCCTTCTGAAAAAAAGAGTCTGGATTATTTTGGGAATCGGCGGGTGTCTGATTGCTCTCCACACGAGCATCATGACTGATATTCGAATGAGGAACGGCTAAGTTGTCGATGGTTTCGTAAGCTGTATTGTCATAGTAATTATATTCGTCAGCGTATGTGAACATTGGTTCGTAAGCTTCAGGTACTCCGTAATAGTGCGTAGAGTCATAGGGGTTGTAGTAGTCAAAGCAATCATTTAAGTTAATTTCGTAGGCTCTGAACTGGTTCGGTGCTGTATTTCTGAAGGTTGGCCGATTGGGGTTATTCTGAGTGGGGGGCAGTGGTCTTGTTACAAAGTGGCTGACTCCACTCATTGGTATTGGTCCTTGATTAGAGTTCCTATTCGGCAACTTAAAAACGTTACTCTGGGGGTTATAATTCGGTGGGGTTGCGCGGAAAATCTGTTGGGTGCGAGATGGCATTCTAGGAGCAGGATTATTGAAGGGCACGGGCCTCCATGGTTGTGGTTGCGGCGTAAATTGCTGCCAATTATTCGGTTGCGGTAGTACGTTGAATGGCCTGTGCAAGGGCATATTGGCCATGGGGGTAAAGGTAAACGGTTTCTGAAATGCAGGTGTCTTCCTACCTGTTGCCTGCTCGTTGCGTTGCTGTACGTAAATGGCATTACTTTCTTCCTGAACAAATTCTAATGCCCGTTCAATACTTTCAGGACGCATACATCGTATTCGAGAACCCAGAGGTTCGTTCAATCCGCGAACAAAAGCTTGCATGGTAAGTTTTTTGTATAGGTCTCTTTTGGACTCGATGGTTGTTCCTAAAGTTTCATGCAAGGTCACATAGGTCATGATAGTACTGAACAAAGTTTGGCATCGTTCATAAAATTCCTGTGGGGTGCTCGAACCTTGAGCTAGCAAAGCGAGGTCGTTGTAGAGGGCTGTCTCATCACGCTGATCAGAAAAATTATTAATTAACGCTGACCTGATACCATTCCAGTTTTCAGGAACACCATTAGTATTAATTGTCCGGGCCGCAGGGCCTGTGACTTTATTAAGGATGCCATTAAGTAGAGCAAGATTCGTTAATTCGGCTCCCGGGTTATTCGAAACGTAAGTAAGTACTAACTGGTCGCACAGACGTATAAATCTTGTTAAAGTATTGGGGTTCCCGTCAAAATCGGGCACTACACGCAACGCCTTGTATATTGAGTCAAGGTCGGTTTGCGCCATATTATCACTTAAATTTCTATTCGTATCTACTAAATTATTCCTACTTATTCTCCTAGGAGGCAGGGTCTCCTGGGATCTCTGGTTCCCGGGATAAAAAAATTTGACAGTTATCTTATCTTATCTTATCTAGATGAGGGCCCTTTCGGATGCACTTCGACCCAGTGGGATCTTTTGTGCATTTGCCCTCTCCTTACGTCTACTCCCAACTTCGCTCCATCATTTCCACATAGCGGATGATGCAGCTCAGCGGAAGTGCCTTGAATTCCTTTGGTTGCGTATAGCCGTTACCAAAGTAATTCATTCTTTGTCTGGCAAGGGCATGACATTCACACAGTAAGTGTTCCATAGTCTCATCCTCCTCGCCACACATTCTACAGTCTAAGCTGTCTGATAGTCCCATCTTGGCCAAGAGATCCTTGACCCCGAAGTGACCTGTGAACACCCCAGATATGATTCTGAGCTGCTTCCTACTGGATTTCCAGAGTTTGTTGGTCCAGCCCGAGTCCACTCCTTCTATGAAGAGCTTTGAGTGCCTTAAGCCCGCCTCATTCCTCCACTCGTATTGGTGTTTGGTTTTGGCGTAGGCTTTAAAGGCCGAAATTATGGTTCCCTGCGAGAGTCCCACAAATGGTTCTGGACCTACAAAGTGGTTTGTAGACCCCCCTCTAGCAAGCTCATCCGCTCTTTCGTTGCCAATGAAGCCCTCGTGCCCTGGAATCCAAACCAGTTGCACCTTATTGTGCTTTCCAAGCTTGTTCAGTGCCTGGACGCCATTATAGACTAGTCGAGATTCCACTTTCGGCGCCGTAACTGCCTTAAGCGCCGCTTGACTGTCACTGAGTATATAGATGGTCTGCCCTCTGGTTTGTCTGTCTATATTCTCCTGTGCACAGGCAATTATGGCGTATGTCTCCGCCTGGAAGACGGTTGCCAAGTTACCCATGCTTACACTACTACTGTAGTCATTCGCATAAATGCCTGCTCCCGTACCGGATCCCATTTTTGATCCGTCCGTGTACCATATACTGTCTTCGATACCAGACCTCGGTGGTTCTAGACCTTCGGCCCATTCAGCCCTGGATGGAACTTTTGTTGTGTAGTTCCTATGGAATACAAACTTGGGTAGCATTTTGTCGCTTCCCATGCTTGTTATTCTGTCTAAGAAACCATCAGTCTCCATGTTTGTGTGCTTAGTCTTTGGCTTACTGTCGCTCCACAGTTCAAGGGTTCTTAATCTGTAGAGCGATTTGCGTGCCTCTGACTTAATCACCAAGTGAAGTGGCGGTAGGTCCAGTAGGACTTGTAGCGCCGCTGTGGGCGTGGTGCGAAACGCCCCTGTTATAGCCATGCATGCCGATCTCTGTACCTTCATCAGAGCATCTCTGCATGTGCTCTTTAAAGTCCTTGGCCACCATACCAGGCTACCGTACAATAATATGGGCCTCACCATCATAGTGTAGATCCATCTAAGTACCTTTGGGTTCAAACCCCATGCTTTTCCATACGCTGATCTACACATTCCAAATACCCTCAGTGCCTTTGTAATGGTAAGATCTGTATGCTTCTTCCAATTCAGTTCTTTATCTAGTGTGACACCTAGATATTTCACATCATTAGACAGTTCTAGTACCCTCCCGTACAGTTTTAGCTGCTGTACGCCTCGAAGGGTCCTTTTCCTAGTAAAGGGTATTACTACAGTTTTGCCTGGATTAATGGATAATTGGTGTCGGTCGCACCATCTCTCCACTGTCTGCAGTGCCTTGTTCATGATTCCCGATACCGTGCCTGGAAACTTCCCATTAACCAGTATCACTAAATCATCAGCATATCCTACCGTGTGGATGGGACCTTTATTGAGTTCTACCAGGAGTGAGTTCACCACCAGACTCCAAAGAGTTGGTGAGAGAACCCCACCCTGTGGACATCCCTTTGTGGCCGTGGCCATTATCTCATCCCCCAAGAGTGATGACTTTATTAGTCTGCCATTTAGCATATTGCCTATCCATTTACATATGGTGGGCTCTACACCATGATTAACAGCTGCTTCGCTGATAGCTTTATACGTGGTACGATCGAACGCTCCTTCCACGTCTAAGAAAGCTGCAAGACATAGTTCTTTATTCTCTATAGCCTGTTCAGCCCTGGTTGTCACCAGGTGAAGTGCGGTTTCCGTTGACTTCCCTGGCTGGTATGCACATTGTAGTTCGTGCAGCGGATGCCTTCTTAATGGGCCATCCCTTATGTGTCTATCTACCAGTTTCTCCAGTGTTTTGAGGAAAAACGACGATAAACTTATCGGCCTATACGATTTGGCTTCACTGTAATCCGCCTTACCCGGCTTGGGTAGATAGGTTACTTTTACCATCCTCCACACACGCGGTACGTGTGCGAAGGCCAGGCACGCCCTGTACAATCTGCTAAGATGTGGGATTAGTACATTAGCGCCTTCTTGTAGTAGAATGGGGTAGATGCCGTCTGGCCCCGGGGCTTTGTATGGTTGGAATGTTGAAAGTGCCCACTTTATCTTTTTATGATCTACTACCTTTTTGGACGTGTCCCAATTGTGTCTCGTTGTACTTGTGGTCTGTTCCAACGCACTAATTGCTCCATCGTCTGTTACGCTGTCGTGTATTACTGAGCCTGGGAAGTGCATTTTACACATTACCTTAAGGGTCTCCAGCCCCGTTTTCGTCATTCTACCGTCATTGTCCCTGATGGATGTGAGCGGGGCCGACTTTGTGGTTGCTAGTGCCTTTGTTAGTCTCATACCTTCTGGTATTGACTCAATCTGATCGCAGTGGTTCCTCCACGCTCTCCTCTTGGCTTTCCTCACAGCCTTGCTGAGTTCTGTGAGTTTTTGTGCATAGTACCCAAAGTCATTAGATGCCTTTGCGTCATTGAATATTGCCCTAGTTTCCCTCCTGAGCTTTACTATCTCTGGGGTCCACCATGGTAACTTTTTAGCCAGGGTTTTCTTCTCCGGGCAGTTATTAGTGAAGGCCTTGTATACAGCTTGTACTATTTTGTCCGCTTCGAATTCTATGTCTATAATAGAGTTTAGCTTGCCTTTTGGGTCTCCTAGGTCTACTTTTAGATCCCTTCTAAAGCCCGACCAGTCCGTGTACCTAGGATTCCGTTTACGTACCGTATTAATTTTTATCTTAGTTTGGTACCTGAAGCAGATGTATCTGTGGTCCGAAAGGGATATGTCATCAGATACGTGCCATGAGTTGATTTTGTTACTAGTGTTATTAGTAGCCAACGTTATATCAATCACCTCCCCCCGCCTAGAATTGACGAAGGTAGGTTCATTGCCTTTATTCAGTACTTGTAAAGAGGAGCTTACCAGGATATCCAGTACCTTCTCTCCTCTCCTATTGACATCCGAGCTGCCCCAGATGACATGGTGAGCGTTCGCGTCACAGCCGATTATCAGGTTGGTGTTCACCCGGCTGCCGTATGCAACAAGATCCCGCAGCTGTTGTGTGATGGGATCCGTCGCCTCGTAGGGGAGGTAGGCTGATGATAGAATGAGCTCCTTACCCTCCCCCTTTTTTTGGATCATCACCGTGGTGAGATCCCTGCAACAGAAAGCATGTAAAGGCATAGCATTGATGCCATTTTTGACATATATACATGTCCTCATATCATTGTTGTTATCTGGACACAGGTGAACGATTGTTCCCCCCGTTCCACCTAAACCTCTTATTTCACCTTTATATATATATGGTTCTTGAATAAGAGCAATATCGAACTTGTCGCATTTTAGCTGCCTTGCCAGAAGGGCAGTGGCCGCCTTGTTGTGTTGTAAATTGATTTGTACACACCTTAAACCCGCCATTGGCGCTGTTAATTCTTTGGCTTGCTGAGGTCAGCAGCCACCTCCTGGAGCGTCTCGTCGCAGGACATGGGAGACATGGAGGCCTCCAGGTACAGCTCTGCCATTCCCTGCAGGTCCTCTGAGCCAATCCCCGATAACGGTGATGACTCTCGGGCCCTGCGGGATTCAGCACGTCTGTCACTGGAGCCCGCCATGTCCCCGGCCTCCGCTTCCGACTGCCCCTCCTCCTTGGCTGCCTCAGCCTCCTTGCCAATGGCAGTTGGCACCTCTCCCTCTGGAGGTGTGCCCTCTTCGGCCTCCCCAGGCTGCGGCCCCCCCGCGCCCTCCCCCGGCGTCTGACCCCCCACGCCCTTCCCCGTACAAGTGCCGTCCCCAGCCCCCTCAAGCGCCCTCTCCTCCACGTCCTCAAGGAGCTTGAAGGAGCTCAGGTCGACACCCGTGTGTAGGTGGTAGCCCGCTGCCTTGATAACGTCGGCCGACACCCGGTCCATCAGTATGATGCGCCTGGTGTTCGCGTCCGACGTCAAGGTGTCTACCACCTTCCACTCCTCCGTGTGTAGCGCAGGATTGTACCTCTGCAGCACACGGAGAAGCAACTTCACGTCATGGCCGCCAACTATCTTCGTTTTCCATGCCATCTTGACTGGTTTCGGAAGATCCTTGGCGTCCATGACCTTCAGGCGCAAGCCAGCAATCTCCTCGCTTCCAATTGCTGCCTTGAGCCATGCGACGGACTCCCTCCCTTGGCAATTGACGTGGAGAGCGCCCGCCACCACGTTGCCGAGGGTTACTCGGGGTAGGGGATCCGGAGCGTCAACCAGAAGCTCCAAAATGAGCCCCTGGATGGCGCCCAGATGCCCTAACCCGATCTTCTCGGCCGGAAAGGCCTCCGGGACGATGGCCATCCTCTCGCTTGCAGCCACTTCAGCGAACGAGGCTGTGACCTTCGTTCGCTTGGAGTCGCTGACAAGCAGAGAAGAGTCACCACTGGCTCCCAGTTGCCTCTTCTTTTGCACCACCCCTGACCCCGAAGTGGGTGCATCCTGGGGGGTGCCCTCGCTCAGTGTTTGAGCTCTCGCCTTGGCGTTGTCTCGCCTCTTCTGCCTTCTGCTACCAGCGACTCCTCCACCGGACCACGCATCCGCACCCTGGGGTACGGACACGCTATCAACGGCGCCCGGCTCGTCAGCAGCAGGGTTCAGAAGAGGACCGGCCGGCCGGTTGCATATGGCCACAGTTCCGCTGGCCTCCCCTCCGGCACCTGCGCCAGCCGGTCTCCTTACGGGTACCTGCTGGGCGTGTCCGCTTTTCGACCCGGGGGGAAAAGATCGGACGGTGCCTCCGGTTTGGACCGCTCCACCATGGCCTCTGCCTGTATATGCGCTTCGCGCCTTCTGCGTCCATACGGACCCCCTTGCTCGGCTGCTACCCGCTCTCGCTCCTCTGTCTGAGACAGAGGTGCGTACCGCTGGTGCAGCATTTGCGCTGTGCGCCTTGGCCTCATCCCTTGCGGGTCCGGCTTTCCCTACTTCCTTCGTCATTGGTTTATATTGATCCATGTGACCTTATCTGTTTGTTTCGTCGGATTGGCTCCCCACCCACCACGGAGCCCACACCCTGGGGATGCGTTAACGCATCAGGGCTACCAATCCGATATAGCGCCCCAAAAGTATGTTGTCTGTGAGTCCGCACGGTGCCGAGTTGCTCGTCATCTCCTCAGACGACTCACAACCCGTGCTCCACCGACTACAGACCCCATACCCCAGGACACTCGCCCGTGGCCATCAGACTGGACACGACAGCCGATTGATCATGGCTGGCTAGACCATGACCGCCCGTGTGAGGTGAATCCTGAGCCGAAGAGGAGTGTTGTCTCCCAGCAGTACTATCCCGACCACTGGTCGACTCAGCCACCAGGACCTCCCTCTCCACCCGTACGGGTCCCCGCGCACGGCACAAACACGCGGATGGCATTTTACCGCTAACCTTCCTTCTTTGTGGATGGAAAGCCCGCTGCGACATGCCATGTCATCGCTTACGGCTGATTAGATGGGATAAACGGGATAGGATGGGTTGGGATATAAAGTATGGGCTCAACTGGTTGTTTCCGTTCTGCCTGTTTCCAACGGTAGAACCAGGCAGTTAACAGGCGGTAACCTCGTGAAGGATCCCAACCAGTTTTGCCTCGAGGATCTTAGCAACTGTGAGCTCCCCCCGAGACCATCTACCATGTTAACCGCCGGACAGGCTGCTACCATAGAGACAGACCCAACGCAAGTAGCGACCGGTCGCAAATTTCCCTTGTTCCTGGACCTGCCTCCGCCCATTTGATGAATTTGCGGGAATTATTTCCTCAAATAAATTGTTGTTGCAGGAATCATGTATTCGGATGGGGACTGTGGATGTTTCGGTCTTCAATATGTTATTTTTTAAATCAATCTTTGCTTTCCATTTTGATAACAGATCAAGGCCAATAAGACCATCAAAGTGGTTGTGAAATTTATAGACGAATAGTTTTATGTCTCGCGTGTCTCTGAATTCAGGAAAACACGGTATTGTCATAGAATACTTATTTACTGTCGTTGCATGTACATTGGTCACCTCAAAAGGGTCAAATGACAGCGGGAAGTCCGGAAAGTAAGTTTGAACTGCGTCGGGGCTTATGAAGGATCTATTAGCCCCGGTATCAATTAAAAACTTTAGAGGGGGGTTTGAGATGTTAATGAATGGCAACTGCCGCTGTGCTTGCAGATTTAGTTCTATTTTAACTTTTTGGATTTCGGATCCTTCTGAAAAAAAGAGTCTGGATTATTTTGGGAATCGGCGGGTGTCTGATTGCTCTCCACACGAGCATCATGACTGATATTCGAATGAGGAACGGCTAAGTTGTCGATGGTTTCGTAAGCTGTATTGTCATAGTAATTATATTCGTCAGCGTATGTGAACATTGGTTCGTAAGCTTCAGGTACTCCGTAATAGTGCGTAGAGTCATAGGGGTTGTAGTAGTCAAAGCAATCATTTAAGTTAATTTCGTAGGCTCTGAACTGGTTCGGTGCTGTATTTCTGAAGGTTGGCCGATTGGGGTTATTCTGAGTGGGGGGCAGTGGTCTTGTTACAAAGTGGCTGACTCCACTCATTGGTATTGGTCCTTGATTAGAGTTCCTATTCGGCAACTTAAAAACGTTACTCTGGGGGTTATAATTCGGTGGGGTTGCGCGGAAAATCTGTTGGGTGCGAGATGGCATTCTAGGAGCAGGATTTTTGAAGGGCACGGGCCTCCATGGTTGTGGTTGCGGCGTAAATTGCTGCCAATTATTCGGTTGCGGTAGTACGTTGAATGGCCTGTGCAAGGGCATATTGGCCATGGGGGTAAAGGTAAACGGTTTCTGAAATGCAGGTGTCTTCCTACCTGTTGCCTGCTCGTTGCGTTGCTGTACGTAAATGGCATTACTTTCTTCCTGAACAAATTCTAATGCCCGTTCAATACTTTCAGGACGCATACATCGTATTCGAGAACCCAGAGGTTCGTTCAATCCGCGAACAAAAGCTTGCATGGTAAGTTTTTTGTATAGGTCTCTTTTGGACTCGATGGTTGTTCCTAAAGTTTCATGCAAGGTCACATAGGTCATGATAGTACTGAACAAAGTTTGGCATCGTTCATAAAATTCCTGTGGGGTGCTCGAACCTTGAGCTAGCAAAGCGAGGTCGTTGTAGAGGGCTGTCTCATCACGCTGATCAGAAAAATTATTAATTAACGCTGACCTGATACCATTCCAGTTTTCAGGAACACCATTAGTATTAATTGTCCGGGCCGCAGGGCCTGTGACTTTATTAAGGATGCCATTAAGTAGAGCAAGATTCGTTAATTCGGCTCCCGGGTTATTCGAAACGTAAGTAAGTACTAACTGGTCGCACAGACGTATAAATCTTGTTAAAGTATTGGGGTTCCCGTCAAAATCGGGCACTACACGCAACGCCTTGTATATTGAGTCAAGGTCGGTTTGCGCCATATTATCACTTAAATTTCTATTCGTATCTACTAAATTATTCCTACTTATTCTCCTAGGAGGTAGGGTCTCCTGGGATCTCTGGTTCCCGGGATAAAAAATTTTGACAGTTAAAATTGGGAATGGAAAAGGATAGCAACACAATAGAAAATTCGTAGTATATAAAACTCACAGTTTCATCATCGGTCTCCGGTATCGATAGCTGGATACTCCTCCGGCTGCAACCGCCCGTAGGTTCTGGATTCCGAAGTCGCGAACGTTCCCGATATAAGAGAGTCTTTACACGATTTTTGCGTAAATAGTTCGCACTCCCGAACTTCACTCGACTGCGCCACTTATGGTTTCGGGCAGCGGAGGATGGAGATGAATGATCTTAGTCCAATTTAAGCACACACGATTTAATTAATTAATACAAGAAATAAATTATTTTAATTATGAACGAGTGAAACCGGTCGATGTAAGATCCGAATTAAGTAATTGTCTTCCCTCGTTCTGGTAGCGCGGAGCGGCGACCTCCCACGTCGCTGGGAGCCGGGCACAGGTGTCTCGCGGTGATTCAGTCTTCGCCGTAGCTGCTATGTGATACTTTGCCGATACTAGTGGTGCCGTATGGGTTCGCCTGGGTATTTAGTGTTAACCCATAACAAGTGTCGTTGTCAGAGGAGGTTTGTTGTTATTATTGTTGTAATATCATCATCCTGCAACGAGCGGCATGTTCGAGGGGAAGTTATGCTCGAACCGAAGCCAGCGGCTGGCTGCGAGCGACGCGAACATCCCGCGCGCAGCACGCGGTGCAATACCTAACCCTGTCAGTCACCAATAAATGTCTAGTTGTAAATGAACCTCTCACTTACGAAGGGGCCATGAATAGCCCCCAAAGGCAAGAATGGCAAACAGCCATGCAATCTGAGTTCAACTTATTAATGTCCAATAATGTATGAACCCTTGTAGATAGGCCCTTAAATAGTAATGTAGTAAAATTCAAATAGGTCTTTAAGTTAAAGAATAGATCTTCAGGTCAAGTAGTAGTAATGCAAAGTATAAGGCGCGATTAGTAGCTCGTGGTTTCTCTCAGAAACAAGGTATTGACTATGTTGAAACTTTTGCTCCAGTAGTTCGTCACTCGACCTGAGGACTCCGGCGGCATTAGCTTATTAGGATATTGAGTACCGATACCGTAATAACAATACTGCATATATGTAAAACGTAAAAAATAATGATATATAAAAGATTGAGAACTGTAAAAACATAAAATTGCGTATTGAGAATTATAATTAAGAATAAATTAATAATGAATAACAAAGCGAATAATAAGTACCTATTTCATCAGTGACACTAGGAAATATTTCATACAGGGAACCAACTTCTTTTATTGTTTTTTTGAAATGTTTAATCTTAATGTAAGTACCTAATTAAAGTATACAAGTTGTTCCCTAATCAATTTCAGAGATTCAACAATATTGTAAGCAAGTACCTAACATGCATTTAATTATTTTTTTCTGCCACCCCGGGGGTGATGGGAACTTTCGGGGGAGGTGTAGTATGGCAATTGGCCGCATTTAGTGTTTAGCAGTAACACAATAGTTTACTGCTACATAAACGCAGATTGCTTGTATCAGCGATAACTTGTATGTATCAAATAGGCTACACGATTCATTAAAGTGGTCCTTACTTAAACCATGTTAGATGAACTGTGATCCTATAGCGCGCGAGCCGAGCGAGCGCAGCGAGCGTGCCGCGGCAGCGGCCGGCGAAGCGCCAGAACCGT
Source organism: Epinotia demarniana (assembly GCA_945867215.1). Taxonomy (NCBI): domain Eukaryota; kingdom Metazoa; phylum Arthropoda; class Insecta; order Lepidoptera; family Tortricidae; genus Epinotia; species Epinotia demarniana. The sequence continues at coordinate 946,195 of OX244284.1, read as the reverse complement.
TTTTTTAATATTACTTACTTAGGCTTAATATTACGTCTATTACGTCGATGTGCATTGCTGGCGTCTTCACTATTATAAACGTCCTTTTCGGGAAAACCAAAAACTGCTCTTTCCAGAGCAATCAGCTGTTTTTATCAGAACAGCTGTTTTCTGAGGCCAATCACGTGCCTCCGTTTCTTGCTGAGACAAACCACACTTCAAATCTCTATACGTACAGGGCTCCCCTTCAAGTGAAACGTACCGGCAGGCGGATACTGCGGCCTCGGCAAGTTTGGCTCCCAGCTGTATCAGTGCTACCCTATTAAGTCAGTACCTCAACCATCTCATTAAGTATGCATAACTGGCAAATTTTATAATGATGCATGGGTTTGGAGCAATACGGGAGTTGCAACAGTGATATTAATGTACTATTATTGCGTGATAATTGGGCTTAAATACTTTTCGATGCCCATAAAAAAGTCCCTTGTACATGTTGACCAGATGTGATGACCAGATTATCATGCGACGGCGCGCGAGCTCTCTCGATTTTTCTCGCACTATCCGTCTCTTTCTTATTAGAACACTTAGAACAAGAGGTATAGTGCGAGAAAAATCGAGAGTATGTCGCGGCCGTCGCATGATGCAGAATTACAGATAGAGAGCGTAGGGCGCTATCAGTCGAAGGTAACATACATGTGCTTGCCCGCAGGTTCACTGGGTGTTCCGAAGAGGCATAAAGATTGCAATTTTTAAAGCTTTCTGCCAATGTGTTTGTTAAGACGGCCGCTTTAGCCTAGTTGGTAGTGACCCTGCCTACGAAGCAAGAGGTCCTGGGTTCGAATCCCGGTAAGGGCATTTATTTGCGTGATGAGCACGAATATTTGTTCCTGAGTCATGGATGTTTTCTATGTATTTAAGTGCACTGCACCGTGGGAACTTAGAATTATAGGTACCTACACTTTGCGCACCGCTAGCGGCAATCAAGGCCAGTTGACTGGCACACGCGCTCTCGGCCTGACGCTGCTTCGCTTAAGTACACAGCACATATCTAGTTATTAAAAAATGACTTCGTCTCGAATAAATTCGGTGCACTGCAGTGTTGTGGGGTGTAACAATACTAAAACAAATAGACATTTGTCCTTTTTTTTGCTCTGCCGACTGACGATGAAATGTTAATAACTACCCATTTCTAATACGTAATAAATTTGTAAGGCCTGCATGAGTTTCGGTAATTTTGTATACCTACCCCGAGCCTCCGGCTAGTTTATACTCCGCCACTGCAATGATCTTCAAATTATTTCGCTGTTTTGGTAGATTTCATGTTTATATCCCTGTCTAACAGCAATTAGTACAATAGTTTACTTAGTAAGATTTGCACGGCCTAAGAAAGGCCTAAGGTGGTGGCTATAGGGACTAATTACTTTTTTAAGCGCTGGACTGTGGCTGGAATGCACTCGCGAGGATGAATCACGTGATCAGTATATTTTAAAATAATACATCAAAACAACTTATGCCTAGTTACTAAATTCCAGTTTGTCATGCTTCTTTTAAAGCATTATACAATATTACGTTATTACTGTTTACTAGATCATCTTAGGAGACGCCGCGCGGACCGATATCGGCGGAACGCCAAGCAAGATCACAGAAAATCCCTTAACTTATGTTTCCTGCTTTATAGTAAAACACAAAACTTAATTAATAAATGTTTATTTAAGACAGCACTTTTTAAATTATACATCTTCATAATGGGATCCAAGAGGTTATAGCACCACGAGCACGAGAGATAATGTCCCCGAATGAGACCAGTTACAGATCTGTAGAGTGAGACAGACAGCGCTGCACCCTCGCCCCATCTCGTTCCATTAAAGTGCAGTATCTAAATCTGTGCCGTGCACATTGCCCGCAGAACTAATGGCCGTTAGGGCGGTAAGGTTCTCGAATGGCGACCACGTACCGGCAAGGTGGACTGATGGCCTGGTAAAGGTCGCGGGAGTCCGCTGGATGCGGATGGCGAAACCAGCCATTGTGACACTCTTTGGTAGGCGTCCAGCAGTAGACGTCTTTCGGCTGATGAATCTATCTGTTACGTAGCAAATTGTATTTCATCTGTGCTAAGATTCGCTCTCTTTATAGCATGGTGAGAGGTGCTGGTAGGCCTATGTACAACTGTGGACGTTTTTCGGCTGATATGATGATGACTATCGTTACATAATAAATTGTATTTCACTGTGAGGTACCTATAATTAGTGAGAGATGCAGGACTAGTAAAGTGCTGTGTTCTGCTGTGCTCACTGCTCACACCAGCAATTGACATTAGCAAAGCTACCACAATGCCCGCCCTTGTAGCCAAGTTTCTTGCAGTCCTCTTTACAGTTCGCCTTGTAGTCATTCCTTCCCCACACACAACTACCCACATGGACGTCCGCTTGCACCTCGTTCTTGGGCGCCGAGATCACCACCAAAAACGCTACGCACACCAAGGCGAACATAAACGATTTGTTAACCATTTCGAAGTTGTTTCTGTTAAGACGTATTTTACACTGTCTTAAAGTGAAATGTGCTCGTATTTATATTTCGGAAAACGCCTTTATCATTTGAATATTGAAACACGTTTCTTGTTGATAGTGTTATCTGTGTATCCGGTTTTAAGTTTGTAGATTATTTTTAATTTATTTGGCAATTTAATTAGTGTTATCAGCAGACATATAACGTTAATTGGCACGAATAAAATTGTCCTATTTAAGAACTTCCCAACGATATTAATTTATCGATAAATTGTACTACCTTTAAATATGCAAGATGCACAGGTTATTCCGTACGGGTCACAGACTAATACCAGGGGGCTTGCAGTGGGTGGGGCGCGGCGCGTTAATAACCTAGCGGTCGCGGAACCTCAGGTTCCAAGTCAGTCGAGGGCCGGCACCGCGCGAGCGAGCACACGTGCATGTTGAGACATGCCGCCGCCGCCGACTTGAACGCGACGAACGAACGTAACAACGTGTTATTTATAAATTTTAAATGAAAGGAAAAATTTAATGCTCCGAGCCGGATTTGAACCGGCGACCACAGGCATTCATGGCCCGTCGCTACTACCAACTGAGCTATCGGAACAATCTGCCGTAAAGAAGCCTAAGTCTTCTGGTAGATGTCGCTACATACGCTGCCCTAAGGCGTTATATGAAGGAACTGATTGAGGGATTTGGTGCCCGAACCAGCATTATAGCAGGAGCATTAAATTTTTCAATTTTTCCTTTCATGTAAAATTTATAATTTTCTTTAGCAGCGTTACTGCTTAAAAACAAATATTAATTTAGTATGGGGTGGCGCATCGTTACTGACGATTCTCAACATAATTTGAGACGTTGGTGCCGTTGTACTATTACTTATTCTGTGGTGTGGTGTTGTGTTCCTGGTGGTGAGTAGGTAAGGTCGCCAGAGCTCGCTCAGAGGATGTGTTGTAACGGCACAAAGAATCCTCGAAGCATTATTGCTTCGAGGATTCTTCAGCTCGGGGTCTGCTGACAAAAAACTCATAACCGCATTCTGAGGACACAAAGAAACCAACTACGCCAGATAGTAGGAGTTAAAACAGAACACAACACCCTGAACAGACACCTCAACAATATAGACATCACAGACAGCCCCATGCGCAGAGCGTGCATGGCGGCGGAAGAAACGACTAAACACATTCTACTGGACTGCAAGCAGGTAGAAGTATACAGGAAAAAGCGCCTAGGGTCTCCAGACACACTGCGGGACGCAGTCAGCAACACCAAGGCACTCACCAACTTTCTAGAGGAGCTGGGGTGGTTAGAGTAGCGCACGCAAAATAGGCACACTAGATGTCGATTTCCGTAAAATGCCCAGTAGGTACATAACTAACCAAGTACCTAAAGGGTCTGCTGCATGTGATTCTTCTGGAATAACAAGCGACCAAAGGCTACGATGTCTGCTTACCATTATTTGCCACCATTGTAGTAAAAAAGTGCATACATATCTCTGACATTAATTAGGCATTCAGCCCGGCTAGCACACTAATCGGCCATATATTTACGTTCGGACGTATAACTTTACGATTGTGCCCATTTTTACGTTACTTAGCTAACATGCTAATCTCGCAACATATATGTATGCCATAGCGTAAAATATATGTAGCAAAAAGAAGTGTAGTGCTGCCAATATATACAAATGAATTTCAACCAATTATTACATTCTTTACATTCGTTCAATCGCCGTCTATGGTTAGAGACCCAATATAATACTACTTAATTAAAGAGTAATAATAAACACTGCCCTGCTACTACAAAATTGTACTCTTGTATTAAGTTGTATTATAATCGTTTTTCGTTTTTATTTATTAACTTTACTCCCGTCCCGTTTTTCCTATAATATTTGTAAGTTAGTATCGTAATTCATTTTATGGTACGAGTGTTACTGTTTTCTTCGTACATGTTTGATGAAATTGAGGCAAATTAAATGTTAACCAAGGCTAAAGCTAACAATTGATTTATTAGACGACAAGCTGCCCGAGCTGCTTCTCCCGCATAATTCAAAGAATGTAGGCAAACCCGTAGGATAAAATATAGCCTACCACCACCCAGAAACCCCAATCTATACGCATTCAAAGATTTTTTGAAACACGCAAACTTGCAAAGCTTCAATCTCACAGACTTTGTCCTCCATAATTTCAACAATAGATAAGGAGAATTTGTATATACTTAAGTATAATTATTTTCTTTAATTATTTACTCCATAATAATTTTATTATGTATGTATGTATGTATGTATGTAAGCACTTTATTGTACACAATAACAGGTTAAGGAATATACATGTCACACAATAGATCAAAGTACAAAGGCGAACTTATCCCTATAAGGGATCTCTTCCAGCTAACCTTTGAGCAATTGAGAGGAAGGTAGGTAGAACGAGATAGGCAAACTTATACCGTGTACAAAAACAGAGAAAATAAAGCAAATCCTAATTAGTATTAATTCTAGACAAATAAAAACATGCCAATACATATATAAACATACAATATAAAATATAATACACACTAACATATGTTACATATATATCGCAAATATACAATAAATAAATAAATACTATATTCAACCAATTCACAAGTCATTGGAAAGCCACAACTTCATCAAATTCATCTTAAGTGACGCAACAGACTGCGACTGTCTCAGCGACAAAGGCAACTCATTCCACAATTTAACAGCGCGCGCAGTAAAAGATCTGGAGTATGTTCGCGTCTTTCTAGACGGTACAGCAAGAGTAAGGTTAGTACTCGACCGCAAGCGGTGGCCACTGCCGTCTGCCATATAACTAAACCGCTCAGAAAGGTAAGGTAGGTATTATGTTTCTTGAAGATGCGCATATTATATATGTTTTCGTACACCTTTAAATGAAAGTAAATAACCACGGGTCGTGTTAATATGCGATATCGAAATCCAATTGTCAAGCAAAAAGTCGTAGAAAAGTAATCCATATTATACAAATACCGAACCAACTAATAAGTTTTGAAACTGAAACCGTGTGTTGTGATTTTACAGATATCCTGCGGCCAATTGTATTGTATTCATAGTGTTAAAATTTATCAGGGGTCTCGAGTGACCTATACATAAAATTTCGTCCGTCAACGGTTCATATCGTCACGTTTTATGTGCCAAAGTCAAGAGCATGTTAGAATGTGGCGTAAAAAAAGTAGTTTTATGTGCAAGACATATAAATGGTCACATTTTACGTAGATGACGGTATACCATGAAAGATCATGACGGTAAAATTTTATACGTCGTTTGTGGGCATAAAAAATGTGCATAAAAGACGTCATTTTGTTAGTGTGCTAGGGCCGCAGGTTTCAAATTATCTACATAATGATAAGGTACCTACCCGTTTAGCTATGTATAACGAATACAGACATACACCGGATGTAATTAACGTAAATGGTTAACAATCAAAACAGGTTAAAATACGTTCCGCTTTTAATAATCAGTAAACATAACTCCTTATATATACCGCCAAAAACAGCATATGCCATTATCTGTTCGTACTTCAACATGAATAAAACTATCTGGATTTTATTCTGCGTGGCGTTCCTGGTGATTGCTGACGTGTCAGCGGGACCGAGGAAGCCGAAGGGTCCGGAGGAGAACGAGCATGAGAACGAGCCTGCGGAGGACGAGCATGTCGAGAGTAGAGGACCAGTCAAGTATTATGCCGAGTCTAGATGGTATTAAATGGCCTCACTGAAAATCAGCGACACGGAGCGCGCCTTGTGGCTCGCGCCACGACACACTGACAAGCTGAGCGAAGACCTTTTTGCGTAATATTATGATTAAATTGTATGTAGTTATTTTTGTATTGATGTGCCAAAATCTTTACGCTAATAAATGATTTTCTTCCTTCTTTCTTTCTCAATTGTCGTGCCTCGTATAGTTTGATTTACATAAAATGAAATTGAGAAATTTAACATTTTTGAAACAAAAGATTCTACTCGTTTTGTTTCTAAATATGAAAGGATTGGAGAGTCATCGTCAGAGTCGTTGTCAGAGGTGGTTTGTTGTATATATTTGTATTTAAGATAACTGAACTTTATGAATGCATGCACAAACCCCTATCATACCTCTATGATTCACAAATATAGTATTTTGACTCTGATTCAGTCATAAAACCGACCGAAGTGAGTCGTGCAGGCTAGCTACGTTTGTGCTATTGTTTATGCGTACCTAATTGTTTTACAACTCTACTTGAAGATTAACAATTACATAGGTAATTATTATACAAAAGGTGTCGGTACCCAATGGTTAGATTTAAGTAGGTACTTTTCGTAAATTTTAGGAAAACAAACATTACGGTACTGTAGTTTTTAAATCAAAGGACCATGGGCAACTTTGTATGGAGCCTGGTCCTGAATCCAACAAAGCTGAAACTTAGATCATCAAATAGGTCTTTAAATCTACTTCAATTCGTTCTATGGGCACTAAGTCGAATTCCATTGCAGAACTGAGATATTCATTTATTTAAGATCCTACTCACTTTGTAGGATCTATGAGAAAGCGGGTTCTCTCCGTGAATACATATTCAGAATTATTAAAGTAAGGTTAGTGTGTAAAATAAGCATGTTTTTTGTAGCTAATTAATTGTTTTATTAATAAAATATGAATATATGCCACGCTCGATGTGCTTTCATCACATACAGACACTGTAAAAAAAATGTCATCCCTCCCGGCCCGGCGGTTATCGAGCTGTCAGAGTTGGAAGCCGGAAAAAAGTGGTGGTGGACGAGAACTTAGGAAAAGGGCACTTAAAATCATTGAAATCGGATGGCATTTCTTTTTCGAGTCTTGTATGATGTGATACATGATATGCACATGGTTGCAAATGCCATCCCTTTCCCATGAAATTTCATCCCGCTGTGGCCACCCTTACAAACACGAAATTCGTCAAAATGGAATACGCGCAATAAAAGGTTCTACAATCAATTGCTAATGGACAATTTTCGCGTGGGACGGTGCAGAGTCTCTTGTTGCTGAACTATTTACCGGTATTTACGCTTTCACATATATATATGTATACTGTCATTTGTGAAGAGGTTCAAATATCTAGGTCACGTTATAACGCACAATTTGAGTGATGACCTGGATATTGAACGTGAGCGCAGGGCATTGGCAGTGAGGTCGAATATGCTGGCCCGCAGGTTTGCTCGATGTTCCACCGATGTTAAAATCGTTCTATTTAAGGCCTATAGCCAATCATTCTACTCGAGCAGCCTGTGGGTAAAGTATACCAAAAGAGCGTATAATGCCCTGCGCGTTCAATACAACAATGGATTCAGGATGTTGTTGGGACTGCCAAGTTGGTGTAGCGCCTCGTGTATGCTCGCCGAGGCCCGCACGGACGGTTATGTTATAATTGACGTTATATGTCTGCTGATAACAGTGATAACACTAATTCAAATTGCCAAATAAATTAAAAATATTCTACAAACTTAAAACCGGATACACAGATAACACTATCAACAAGAAACTTGTTTCAATATTCAAATGATAAAGGCGTTTTCCGAAATATAAATACGGGCACATTTCACTTTAAGACAGTGTAAAATACGTCTTTACAGAAACGACTTCAAAATGGTTAACAAATCGTTTATGTTCGCCTTGGTGTGCGTAGCGTTTTTAGTGGTGATCTCGGCGCCTAAGAACGAGGTGCAAGCTGACATCCATATGGGTAGCTGTATGACGGAATCGGCATGTATTATGAAGTGTAAGAGAAATGGCTTCAAGGGCGGACATTGTGGTAGCTTCGCCAATGTCAATTGCTGGTGTGAGCAGTGAGCAAGCAGAACACAGCATTTACTAGTCCTGCATCTCTCACTAATTATAGGTACCTCACATACAGTGAAATACAATTTATTATGTGACGGTAGTCATCATCATATCAGCCGAAAGACGTCCACAGTTGTACATAGGCCTACCAGCACCTCTCACCATGCTATAAAGAGAGCGAATCTTAGCACAGATGAAATACAATTTGCTACGTAACAGATAGATTCATCATATGGCTACCAAAGAGTGCCGCAATGGCTGGTTTCGCCATCCGCATCCAGCGGACTCCCGCGACCTTTACCAGGCCATCAGTCCACCTTGTCGGGGTCTACCCGCGCTGCGCTTGCCGGTACGTGGTCGCCATTCGAGAACCTTACCGCCCTAACGGCCATCAGTTCTACGGGCTACGGGCACTACAATGGAACGAGATGGGACGAGGGTGCAGTGCTGCCTGTCTCACTCTACAGATCTTATGTAACTGATCGAATTCGGGGACATTACCTCTCGCGCTCGTGGTGCTCCAAGCAAGTGGACATCCTGCATTTCAATGCCACGGATGAAGATTTTACAACAATGGGAAAACACTGGCGTTAGGGATACCATGACGACAATCACAAGTTATTGCGCTTAGTTTTGTCACGCGTTCATCTGTTTATCTCGCTCTCGGATGAATCTAAAGAGATGGATGGTTTAAAAGTGCTGTCTTAAATAAACATGTATTAATTCAGTTTTGTGTTTTACTATAAAGCAGGAGATTTTCTGTGACCTCCGTGGTCCGCCGATATCGGCGCGTGTGGCGTCTCCTATGATCTAGTATGCAGTGACCTTGATTTGGCCGGCCGCCATGTTTCCGGCACGTATCTACACGGGCCGAATCACGCGTCGGCCGGCATGCAATCCTGCCACAGATTAAAGAAAAATGTATTGTGAGTCCAGCACGTCTGTTATGGGACGGCCGCGACATACTCTCGATTTACCCTCTTTTTACTTCTTATTCTAAGTGTTCTCGCTCGCGCGCCGTCGCGTGATAGCCGTGCAGTTAATTCTGCTGTGCCCTGCCTGCCTAAAGGAGACGCTACATGAGCCGATATCGGCCGGAATATATGCCGGCCGACGCGCGATTCGGCCCGTGTCGGAAGCGGCCGGCCAAATCAAGGTCACTCCATACTAGATTTTCTGTGACCTTGCTTAACTGTCCGCCGATATCGGCCCGAGTAGCGTCTCCTATTCGCCATTTTGTCGGTAGACTAAGTATATTTGTCTCATAATTTAATAGTAAAGAAAAGAATAAGATATATGCTCACTTGAAACTGGGTAAGCGCAATAGTGTTACAACACTCTCAGCTATAGCACCTTAAGCGTTACAACGGTGTTTGTAGAGCGTTGGTTAACACTGTTGTAATGTGATAAACCGTTTCTGATGATGTTGTAGGACGGCTATCGTTTACCTTAGTGTGAAGGATACTTGACGCGCTCGGAGAGACGTCCACACTTGATTACTTGCACCGGGCTAGTCAGACAGGTAGATAGTTTCACAGAGGTGGGTGCGCTTTGGGCACACGGCTATAGATGTGTGCTGATATTAGAAGGGCGCCATGCATTTATAATTTATTCTCCTAAATGCAAAAGAGATTAGACAGGATACCTATTTTTACAATGGTCAGAAATATGAACAAAGAAAGATTATTTGACAAGTAGATTTATTGCCATTAAAACACATGTATACAAGTAAAACAAGCCACTAAGTACCACTAAATCTTAACTAAGGCTTAGAGCTAAGGCGTGGCTTTCTCTTAAGGAGATCCAGATTCTATGTTATCTGACCGAGGACGAAGTCTGGTTTTTTTTTTAAATTTAATTAATTAAAGAATAGGCATAGTTGTAAAGCTTGGTTTGTATGAGGCTGTGATTTGAATACTAAAATTATGACTCTATTTGCAAACACATGGTTTTAAACCAAAACGTGGTTCATAAGGTATGGAAAGAATCAAATCAAATCAAATCAATTTATTGCCAAAAAAAGAAAAACACAAAACATACTTTTAACAATAAGCACAAAGAAATAACTTAGAATTAAAACTAAAATTACTAAATTGCGTTAGGTTGGGCAATGGGTGCTCGTCTCAGCATATGCAAGGCTTGAGGCCTTGCGCTGGTTTTCAGACGAGTCCCTTCGACAAGGTTGGTCGTAACACTACGTCTATCTTAAATACAAGTATACTAAGTAGGTATATGTGTTTAGATGTATAAAGAATACTATAATAAATAAATACTATAAATAATACAAATCTTAATAAGCATTTGTCTAAATATATATATAACGATTGTAGATGTGTGTGATATGTGTTCATTTTTGTATGGTGTGTTGCTGTTTTGTGCGTCGTGTCGTGTTGTGTTGTGTTTGTGTTTGTGTTTGCGTGGGTTTAAAATTTGCCTCTGCAGTTCGAGGAAATGGGCTCGCAATATTTTTTTAAATTTAAGGTAACTAATAGGTTGCCTTAAAGGCGGCGGCAGGTCATTCCATATTTTAGCTGCGGCAAATTTAAAACCCCCTCTGTAGAGTGCTGTGTTGTGTTGCGGAACAACAAGTTTAAATTGTCTGTGGCTTCTCAGTGGCCTTTTGTGTGCGGATCTGATCGGCTTTAGCTCATCAAACAGGTACCGCGGCGTTTCCAACTCGATAACTCTGCGTACGGTGTTCGCAAGGTGCATCTGCCTTCGGCTTGACATATTTAATATTCCTCTGGCATTAAGATGTGGCGTTATATAGTCTCGTTTCGGTATGTCGTAGCAGAATCGAGTGCATGCATTTTGCACACGCTGGATAGATTTTTTGGTTTTCTCTAAAAGCCTTGGGCCATACACGATATCGCCGTAGTTCAGCTGTGACAGGACTAAAGATTCAGTGAGTATTTCCCTTACTCTCTCATTCAGGTACTTCCTAATGCTGTACAGCGATTTTAGCCTGAAGAAAGCGTTCCGTATCTTAGTATTCACATGTTCTATGTATCGCATTTCGCCGTCCAATGTAATACCAAGATTTTTCACATTTTCCCCTCGGGGAACCTGCTCAGATCTTATGGTTACTGTGGGGTTTTGTTCAATTATTGCCAAACGCTGTGTTTTGCTTCCCATGACAATAAACTGGGATTTTGATGGGTTCAAAACAAGGTTATTCCTAACCGACCAGTCTGCGACGACATCAAGTTCTATATTTATTTCGCTCAACGCAACGGTCATGTCTTGTGGTGCAAACGAGCGGTAAAGCTGCGTGTCATCCGCGTATAGGTGCACATTACAGTGTTTTAGCTTCGTAACTAGGTCTGCCGTGTATAAGATAAATAGTATCGGGCTTAAAATGGATCCCTGCGGTGTGCCACGGCTGAGAGGTTTGACGCTTGACGTGACAGTTTCTCCGTGTTCGTTCTGAAGCTCCACAAACTGCTGCCTGGAAGAGAGGAATGATCGAAACCATTCGCAAGAAGGATTGGATACTCCATAGTACGCCATTTTCGTTAGTAGGAGAGCAGGATTTAAGCAGTCGAAAGCGCGAAATCACCTCCTAGGGACGCGATCCACATGCGTCACGGCGCCGGCGTCATTCACTGCGTCCACCCAGGACCTCAGGTGAGACCCTGCTCGTGACGGCTTCCGCAAATGAAGAACTGTCGATCACCGTGGCCATGCGTCACCTGCCAGCGCCCGACTCCAAATTGCCTATGCGTGAAGCGACCTCCGCGAAGCAGTCCCCACGGAGCGGCCGGCACGCAGTCGCTGCAAACCACATTAAAGTTTAGATTCAAAACAAAACGATCCTCAACTTTTCCGGCGGCAGCACAAAACGCTCCGTACTGATTTTTTTAAGTTTTTGTAATGATGTTGGGTAAATAAAAGAATAAGCAAGTTAAACTGATATTATTATTGTATGAATAATAACGATAACAATGTACATGTAAGTCACGGTAATTGACTTAAGCGACAGGAAAAAGTAACAAACGTAAGGTGGCTATAGCAACCTGCCTATAGACAATACAAGGGAGAGATACAGTGTCTTCTCAGAAAGACAGTTAATTATGACGTCACAATAATATTTGTTAGTACAAAGTACATGTATCGTTTTATGGAAAATCAGGTAAATTGTTGTTTCGGTCGCGAAATACTGCGTTTAAGTACATAGTTGTCATACAATTTTGTTTCTATAAAAGCGTAAGGATTCTATTGTTAAGTTTAAATTTACTCTTGGTCAATAAAAAAGCATATTATTCCTTAACTTTAATTTTTTTTTACGATTTCAATTATATTTTATAATTACACTTTATTACTATAATTTGGTGGTTTACTATCCATTTAGCATCACTACGTTATCAATTTGAACATGAGTCATCATGCCTATTGTAGATAATACTAACGTAAGGTACACTAGGACTTCCAATCATACTCGATGCTGGTGACTTCTGGTTCCAAAACGATTTCTGTTAGGTACTTGGGTCAGCGTGTCGTTTTATTGTTTCTTGCTTTATATTAATAATATGTTCCTTTTGCATGCATGAAGTTACTAATGTACCTATGAAAAATAAGTACCTATTGTTAATAACTTAAATAAATCTGTGTATCCCTAACTTTAATGTTTCATTTCACAACAGTTATTAAAAACATTGAAAATACTAATAAAAATATACGACCGAATTGAGAGGTTCCTCTTTTTTTTATCGGTTAATTGGAAAGTTTAATAGGCCAAATAACAGATGGCGCTTGTACGCAAGCATAAAATGCCTTCTCAATTTGGCTGAGTTGCCTGTTTATCTGAATATAGTCCATATGTATATTGTGGTGTTTGGGCATATTTCTCGGTTGGCCCCCAGACCGCTGCGTGATTTCGGCCCGTGTGGATACGTGCCGGAAGCACGGAGGCCGGTCAAATCTAAGGTCACTCTGTACTAGATTTCCTGTGACCTTGCTTGGCCGTCCGCCCATTTCGGTGCAGCGTCTCCTTATGCTAGATACGATGGGAAATGTCAGGAGATTCAGGAGTAATGTCATAATAAACTAACAAACGTTTGGTGTTAATGAACGTCTTTAATGCACTCAAATGTAATACGTCAATAATCTAGGCTATGTTGTAAATTGTATTTGATTGTAAAGGCAAAAGCAGGTACATTACATGCGATACGATGTACCTTTGTTAGGCGGAGAACCACCATCGCTGCCGTCTTCCGAGTCGCGATCTTTCTAGTCACCATATTCAGAGTCGCCATCATCCAAGTCGCCATCTTCTAAATCTGCATGCGCATCAAGATATTTCCCCTGTTTCGGAGTTGAGTTCTCCCGTGTTGGCGCCCCTCTGAGGTAACCGGCGACATTGCATTCAGAAATCATGACTAAAATCGTCACACAGAATAATAAGAGTAGTGGCTTGTTCATTTTTTCAGATTAATTCTTCGGCTTGCTTCCATTAAAGGTATGCATTGCAAATGGAAGCTGCACGTTTTTATATTAAAAACGAAAAAAAAAAGTCTCGCTATCAAGCAGCAAATTTATTGGTTTTGCGATACTATTTTTTTGTAAAACCGGAAGACACATCGTAAATCGTTTTTTAATTACGTCCGACGTGTGTTTTCCTAATTAAAACTTTGTTTATTGGCTTTTTTATCAATTCGCTTATATTGCCTTGGAGCTGTTCTTCAAAAGGGTTCCTGCAAAAGATTAAATGCATGAGAAAATTTATACATACAAAATAGTTTATTTTCTAAAGTATACACAAGATGATTTATTTATTACTTAAATCTAAAAGAGGCCCTCGAGGCATAGTACCGAGGATGCTGGCGCATTCCCTCGCTGAATTGCAATGCTGATGCGTTGCGCGAGAAAGACGGCCTGCTCTTCGGTCAGTCGGTGACCAGAGCTATAACGTCGAAATTCTAAGTTCGGGTATCTCCATCTCACACTTACAGTACTCGAGTGACAGGGATGCATGATACGAACTTCGAGTTTAGATTTTCGTGGTAGCGCCGCAGTTACCTTACATCAACCAAATAGGAGACCCTTCACGAGCGAAATCTGCAACCTTGGGTTTGGTGGAAATATGCCGTCTTAAAACTATTTATTTATTTATTTAATCTTTATTGCACAAAAGAATATCTCATGGTACAAAAGGCGGACTTAATGCTATAATGCATTCTTTACCAGTCAACCTTAAGGCAAAGCAGATACTATTCGCCTTAGAAGAAGCCAATATCGACCCTGTTGTTTGTTTGCGAATGTGTCGACCGAATGTCATCCAATAGCGAAGGCTCGCAAATTCGCACTCCAGTATCAAAAGTTTATGGAAACGAGGTCAAGAAACCTAGCCGACGGAGTCATAGAGGAAAGCAATTCACCATTTATATTATTTTGTTATTAAAAAAAATGAGTACAATATTACACAAATCAACCTAGTCCCAAACTAAGCAAAGCTTGTACTATGGGTACTAGATGACGATATACTATACATATTTAAATATGTACATAGAAAACATCCATGACTCGGGAACAAATACTCATGCTCATCACACAAATAAATACCCTCACCGAGATTCGAGCCCGGGAGCTCCGGCTTGGTAGGCAGGGTCACTAGTGTCACTACCAACTAGGCTACAGAGGTCGTCAAAATTATTATTTAGACATATGGCTTTGTAATTCTGGCAAAGTTTCTAATAAATTTCCAGTAATAGCCTAAAACACTCAATCTCTGTGGTCGTTTTAGGTAAAGGATAATTAAGAATAGCATCAATTTTGTTCGTACTTGGCTTCAACCCGTCTTTAGTGCAGGAAAATGTGATTTATCAAGCTGTACTTTGAGGCTCGTTTCTCGAAATCTGTCAAATACGGCTTTATTTTTTGTGAATGTTCCTGCAAGCTTTTTGAAAATATAATTTAACGTCATGAATATGACACAATGTAAGCCTATTAGACCCTTCAACACGCCATTCATGGCCCTCTAGAACGTCGGTGGAGCTGTTTTTAACCCGAACGGCATTCTGTTAAATTCGAAATGACCGAAAGGAGTACTAAATCCAGTTTTTTCCCAATTTTCCTCATTGACGTCTAACTGATGATAGTGATGATATCCGCTTGCTAGGTCTAATCTTGTGAAGTACATGCTTTTTCCTAACATGTCAAACAAGTCGTTAAATATTTGGTAATGGGTACTTGTCATCTTTTGTTATATCGTTGAGTCGTCTATTGATAACTACCATTATCCATTTATTTTCGCCTGATGCATCCATCTTCTTGGGTACAAGGTGCACGGGGGCACTACATGGAGAATGCGACTCACGTACGATATTATCTTTCAACATCTTATCGACCTGCTGCTTTATTTCCGCTGTCTGACAAGGTGTTAATTTGTACGTTCTAATATGTATTGGGTCCTCATTTTTAGTGCGTATTTTATGTTCTACCTGGTTCGTGAATGAGAGCGGGATATCTTCACAATAGAAAATATCTTTGTATTCTTATTTTTTTCCATAATCTTTTTCTTTTTTGTTCATGTTCATCTGAGTTTCTTTAAAGTATTCGTCAGTATACTTTCTACACTTTTATCAATACTTCTCTCATTAAAGTTGATATTAGTTTATATGTGTTGCTTTTCCCAACTTTCTACTTTAAATGGATCTATTACTACCATATTTTGTTCAGTATCAGTGGTATTCTGTATAACGGTATAGGCAAACATGATATGATGATTTGTACATGATACTAAAGCTCAAGGCATTAATCGCGTCTGCAAATTGTTTGTAGTCCAGAATTGCTTCTCCATTTAAAAGGTTTACTGGAACTTTTACTCTAAGTACACAACTGCTGGCATATAAATGATCGGTATCTGCGTGTCCTTTGTGAATAATAAATAAATAAATAAATATAAGGGGACAACGTCTTTGTTTTCATATCAATATTTGCTTGTAGGCAGAGTTATATCTACAACTTCGCTATGCTAGCGTTAGCAGCTGCTAGAATAATCTACTCATACATTATGAATTCAAAACGATCTTGTCGTTTAAATTCCTAAAGTGTCTGTCTGCTATTTCCGGATTAATAAACGATCTCGTACTATCGGTGTCTATCATATATACGAACGTTAATTCAAGTATTCTAATATAATTTTTTTTTTGTGTTCCATAAGCTGGGGGCCCTGAGGAAAAAGAATTCCAAAGTTTCGTCACCCGCTTCGTGTCAGTCAGTGATATAGTTAATATCTATGTAATTAATTTGTCACGAACTTACAGTGCGCATAGTAACATCCTTGTTGGAACCCGATGCTACTGGCGCATTCTTTTGCCAAGTGCTCGGAGCATTGTCCGCTTGTTACTGACGATGCATGAGTGGGTTACCGAACTGCGGCCCCCGATAATTACCCGATTGATTACTGTTGAACGGTGTCTGGAATTTCTAAATTGCCCTGAATTATTGTATTGTATATAAGGAGTTTGATTGTAATTAGAACTACTTGGTCCTTGGGCATGTGGTTGACTTTGAGAAGTGTTTTGTCTGGGAGCACTGAAATTATTATAATAATTTACTGGGCCCAACCTCGGGTTTCTATTAATTACTGGAAAACTAATAAAATCAGTTGAAGACTGATAACTTTGGTCTTCTAACCCGGGACTGAAAAACAACAAAAGACCTGCAACTTGAAATAGAAGTGAGGCACAGCGTGACGTCAGTTTGTTCGTATTTGGAGCACCTCGACTGGGGAAGTACTACACTCCAACTTACAGAAGACCGCAGCTATATTAACGACACCGCCACTGCTTGTTCTGTAAGTGTATGGTGTTGTGATCCTGGTGGTGAGGTAAGGAGCTCGCTCAGAGGATGTGTTGTGACCGCACAAAGAATCCTCGAAGCAATAAAGGGTCTGCTGACAACATACTCACAACTGCACTACTGAGGCACATAGAAACCAACTACGCAAGATAGTAGGAATAATAAGAGGACACAACACCTGGAACTGACACCTCTACAATATACTTAGGTATCACAGACAGCCCCATGTGCAGAGCGTGCATGGCGGCGGAAGAAACGACTAAACAAATTCTACTGGACGACAAGCAGGTAGAAGTATACAGGAAAAAGCGCCTAGGGTCTCCAGACACACTGGGGGACGCAGTCAGCAACACCAAGGCACTCACCAACATTCTAGAGGAGCTGGGGTGTTGAGGCACACTGGATGTTGATTTGCGGAAAATGCCCGCTACGTGCCAGTACTAACCAAAAGGGTTTGCTGCGTGTGATTCTTCTGGAATCACAAGCGACCAAAGACTAAGATGTCTGGTTAACATTAGGTTTACCGTATGTTTCCTTGCCACTATTGTAGCAAAAAAAGTACCTACATATCTCTGACAATCATAAGGCATTCAGGTTTCAAATTATCTACAATGATAAGGTACCTGTTTAGCCATAAATATCGAGTACAGACATACACCGGATATAATTAACGTAAAAAATGATTAACAATCAAAACAGGTTAAACTACGTTCCGCTTTTAATAATCAGTAAACATAACTCCTTGTACATATATACCGCCATAAACAGCGTATGCCACAGTGTGTTCCTACTTCAACATGAATAAAACTATCTGTATTTTATTCTGCGTGGCGTTCCTGATGATTGCTGACGTGTCAGCGGGACCGAGGAAGCCGAAGGGTCAGGAGGAGAACGAGCATGCGGTGGGCAACTGGTCCGCGAGCTGCAACCATGATTGCAAGAAGGCTGGGTATTTTGGCGGCGTCTGTATTCTGACACCAAAGCAAGCTGAGTCTCTCTAAGCTGGCCTCACTGAAAATCAGCGACACGGAGCGCGTATTGTGGCTCGCTCCGTCACACCAAGCTGAGTGAGGACCTCTTAGCGTAATATTATGTTTAAATTTTATGTAGTCATTTTTGATTGTATGTGCCAAAATCTTTACGCTAATAAATTATTTTCTTTCTTCTTTCTTTCTAAATTGTTATGCCTCGTAAGTATAGCTTGTTTTACATAAAATGAAAATGCACAGAACCTGGGATTCTACATCTTTTGTTTCTAATTATGAAAGGATAAGATAACAAAGAGACGTCAGAGTCGTTGTCAGAGGAGGTTTGTTGTTATTATTGTTGTTATATTATCATCATGCAACGAGCGGCATGTTCGAGGGGAAGTTATGCTCGAACCGGAGCCAGCGGCTGGCTGCAAGTGACGCGAACATCCCGCGCGCAGCACGCGGTGCAATAAACCTGTCAGGTACACTCGAGGTCAAAGATATCTTTACAATTGAGTGTCACAAAAATACCTTTACATTTAAATAAGTTTACACACTACATGACAAAAACATACTTACATCGCACATGACGGTTTCATCTTTTCACTTAATGCTCCAAAGTTCTCTTTACCATCTGTCTTCCATAAAAACATTTTCACACATTGCGACATAATAGGTTTACAGTAGGTATAGATAGTTCCTTCTAGATCATGAATACTGATTTCCAGATAAACCATTAAACATACAATCACTTTCAACAGAAACTTTCGTGTAACCCGCATTTGGCCGCTCACTTCGTTCGCTCTATGCGGGTTCCACTAAAGTTTCTGTTGAAAGTGATTGTATGTTTAATGGTTTATCTGGAAATCAGTATTCAATATCTAGAAGGAACTATCTATACAATGAATTATTGCATTCGGTATGGAACAAGTAACAAGTCAAAAAACAAAGCAGCGCCTGAAGTCAATGTCATCTTCAACTAACGTACATACATAGGGCTTCCCCCGCTGTGGAACGCTTGCTCAATTCAAACGAATGTTTGGATGTAGGCGTTACTAAAAACGGAATGTACAAAAGATAATATTAACCTAAATTATAATGCAACAAATCATTATTTTAATGACTTTCATGATTACATGACGTCTATTTGAGAAATATGAAGTTTGTCAAGCAGCCTCAAACCATGCAACTCGAAAAAGTTGCTTTGAATTGTCACAATCAAAATTTGCGTCATGGTAAACTTTTACCTAACACAATCCGTAGCATAATTTGTGGTCCTTCTAATTGCGGCAAGACCAATTTAATAATAGGTCTTCTATTACATGAACAGGGTTTGCGTTTTCAAAACGTATATGTTTATTCTAAAACTCTTTTCCAACCTTTGTACCACTATTTAGAACGAGTATTGTCACTAGTTTCTACAGTAAAATATTTCAAATATCGTGAAAACGATGAAGTGTTAAGTCCTAGGGATGCAACAAATAACTCAGTAATCATATTTGACGACGTTGCGTGTGAAAACCAAAATAATATAAGGGATTACTTTGCAATGGGACGACACAAAAATATTGACAGTTTTTACTTGAATCAAACATATAGCAAAGTACCTAAACAGTTAATTAGAGATAATGCAAATTTGATCATTTTGTTTAAGCAAGATGACATTAATTTACGTCATGTTTATGACGAACACGTGGGAGCTGATATGGAGTGGGCTCTGTTTCGTAAGATGTGTGCGACCGTATGGGACAGACCGTACAGCTATTTAGTGATAAATAAAGATTGCGCGAAAAATTCAGGGGGTTACAGGATGGGATTTGACACATTCATTGTTTTCGATTAATTACATATTTAATGCTCATACAACCCCGTCAACCGTCATTGTTTTTTATAATTCGATTAAGGTAAGATCACCTGAAAAATGGATATAAAGAGAACTTTAAAAGAGAAAGTACTTGAATCAGCTGAAGCTGTGAAAAAAAAGGTTAAATTAATTCGTGACATGAAAACTACTAACGAAATGGTGTTGGAGTCAGTTTTAAAACCAATAACGGAGCCTCTCAATGAAATGGTTAAAAGTAACCAAAATTACGAGCATAAACCGTACAAAATGAATAACATAAATTTGAAGAATGAATTTGATGATGGCAAAATAAAGTGGGGAAATACGGTTGCTAAAAGGCTTAAATTTAGTCCTCTTGAGGAAAGTAAAAGTGACATTGATAGCAATGATCAGACCATTGTGCAGGAATCTACTAACCTCCATCCTCATCATGATAAAGATGACAGTGATAGTAACTCGAATGAAAGCGGAGAAAGTGACGATTCAGATAAGACAGATGATGCTTCTTTTAAGACGACCGATTCGTACTCTTCTCCTCGTGATGATCCTACTTGGCAAATATCTTCAACTAATTTCGAAAACATCCCTTTCGGCGTGCGAATGGAACGCGGCAAACTTATGCTCGGGTCTCAATTGGTAGTCATAAATAACAGAAAATTAGAGGTTAACAGACATACTTACAATATAACAGAAGGCTTGGATGAATTGTTGTTTAAAAAGGTACCAAATTTAGATATCATTACTGAAGATGACAAACGCATATATAAAATACTGCTCATAGAAACGAATGCACACAGGCGTGATTACAACCCAAATAAACCTATCAAAAGTAATAAAGGAAGAAAGTATTTATACATTATAAAACCACTCTTCAAATTATCTAAAGAGCGTTTAATTAGCAGCGATAGCTGTTCACAAGGGCGAGGTCTACCCTCCATGAAAAAAGCGTTCCGTAGTGTTTCGTATGTTTATTGGGATGATCCTAACGAGTTAGTTGAAAGACTAAAGCTACTTGTTGCTTCCCGTGATGCTGGTAATACTGGATTAGAAAACGAAATCATATCTATAATTGAAGAGCTGCGAGAGGCTGGCTTAGTTAATAAATAATATATAACACCTACACAAGTACTTATTAGGTCAGTCCATTAGAGGATTTTGTCAACAAACAAATTAATAAAAATGAATGTGGACAAATTCGGACATCACGTTCATAAACGTTTACGTGTATCTGACATTTCTGAATTCAATCATAAGGCTCTTCTTCGAACTGAGAATGGAGATTTTGATTTACAATCAGCAAGATTAAAAGGTGTTGAGTTTCCAGTATCACCTAAAGATGCGGTAAATAAGCAGTATGTTGATCAGTTCATTAAGAACCTTTACGAAAGGAAAACGCTGGATTCTTTATTTGAAACTATAAATAACCAAATCAAACACATTTTACTTCAGTTGAAGCTAAACTTTTATACGAACAAAGAAATAGATGACATGTTGAAACGATTAAGTGATGGCAAAGCAACAGATCGTAAATGAAATCCACCGGTCGGCTCGCAAAAATTTTCTACGTCGTTCTGTTGTATTAAAAGGTATTGATGACTTATGGCAAGCTGATTTGTTAGATTTACAGAATTTTCAAAAAGTCAATAAAGGGTACAAATACATTTTAGTTGTTATTGATGCATTTTCAAAATGTGCGTGGTGCATACCATTAAAATCTAAAACTAAATTTGAAACAACAAGTGCATTAGAACAAATTATCAAAAGTGCAAAACGTAAGCCGAAATATCTGCAGACCGACTTGGGTAAAGAGTTTTACAATAACGAATTTGAACAATACGTTAAATCAAAGCAAATTAACCATTACTCTACTTATTCAATTAAAAAAGCTTCCATTGTAGAGAGGCTTATAAAAACGCTTAAGAATAAATTATACAAATATTTCAGTTTTATCGGAAACTACAAATGGGTCGGAAAACCTATGAATGATATCGTCAATTCTTACAATCGGTCAGTTCATCGTACAACAAAATTTAGACCGGTTGATATTAATTTCAATAACGAAGCAGAAGTGAAAGAAAATATAAAAAAATCGCGACCTACTCTGCAATCAAAGCCAAACAAGTTCAACTTGGGAGATCATGTACGTATCAGCAAATACAAAAGAGATTTTCATAAAGGTTATACTCCTAACTGGACTACAGAATTATTCAAAATAAAACAAGTAAATAAATCACAACCGGTTACTTATGTCCTAGAAGACCAACGAAAAAATGTTATATTAGGTACTTTTTACGAACAAGAACTTCAAAAAACAAGGTACCCTGACGTTTACCTCATAGAGAAGGTGCTAAGAAAAAGAGGCAATAAATTATACGTTAAATGGTTAGGTCTTAAAGACACTGAAAATAGTTGGATCGATCGAAAATCAATTGTCTAGTTATATTTATAATCTCGCATGAATATGCATTTGTCATTAATAAATGAGATATGAAAGGAAGTGGACTTTTAAATAGTGTGATTAATAATCTACCGTTTGAATTACACTTACCCGGTTATAACTATTGCGGACCTGGCACAAAACTACAAAAGCGGTTACTAAGAGGTGATAAGGGAATCAATCCTTTAGACGATGCTTGTATGCAACACGATATAGCCTACGATAACAATTTAAATTTAGAAGATCGTCATATAGCTGACTTAAAGCTTTATAAAATGGCTAAGCAAAGAATGAATGCGAAAACCGCTGGAAAAGGAGAAAAACTAGCATCTTGGTTAGTAAGCAAAGTAATGAAATCAAAAATAAAAGCAGGCGCAGGTGTAAAATCATTTAAACATTTGGTTTCTAAAATTAAAACCGAATTAAAAAAAAAAAAAAAGGGGAATATCATCAACCATGCATATGCCGCAGCTAAAAAAATATTTCCTAACTACTGTAAAGTACGAATTCCTCGTATGATACCACTCCCCAAAACTGGAGGTATTTTGCCTCTCATACCCATTTTTGCGGGCTTATCAGCATTGGGTTCATTAGCAGGAGGAGCAGCAGGAATAGCTAAAGCAGTTGGCGATTACAAAGCAGCAAGAAGTAAATTGGAAGAATCAGAACGACATAACAAAATGATGGAATCTATTGCGCTAGGCAAAGGATTACATATAAAACCATACAAACATGGACGTGGATTATGTTTAAAAACTTCAAAAAACTAAATAACAGACTACCCAGAAGAGCTCTTACAAATATAGACATCCTAAACAATTCCTCAGATATACCATATTTTAAAGGTGTCTTTATGAGAGACTGTTTGCCGAAACATCCTAAGAAAAAAGAATGTGGAATAATTAATTTAGATGACTCCAAAAACCAAGGAACTCACTGGGTAGCCTATGCTAAAGACGATAGTTATTGTGAATATTTTAATAGCTTTGGGGATATCACACCGCCATTGGAATTAATAACCTATTTAAAAAAATATGATATTTTTTACAATTATGATGTGTACCAAAAATTTGACACTGTTAATTGCGGACATTTGTGTCTGAAATATTTGAAACGTTTTTGGAACCAGCGTTTAAATTGATGATCACAATAAAAACTTTGTCATTAACACGATGTCTTTCACTTTGTCTATAACTGGGACCTCCTCTACTTTAACGACAAACCATTCGCCTGCTCTTCAGCTGGACGGTGAATATGAGTGTGGACTGTTATATTTATCTACTTTTAATTCGATACCAAATATAGACTACAGAAACAACAAATTTTACTATGGTAAAAATGAAGTGTTAGATATACCAGAAGGCTCATATGAACTTCAAGACCTCGATGACTATATTATGAGCCATATTCAGGGATGCGCTTTCAAACTAACTTGTAACAACAATACGTTGAAGACCTCTATATGTTGCACTAAAAATGTTTACTTTAATAAAGAACATTCTATTGGTAAATTATTAGGATTCGGTAACGAAACCGTCAAAGCGAATATATTAAGAGAATCACCTTTCCCTGTGTCCATTCTGTCGACACCTATAGTTCGGGTCGAATGTGACATCGTGAGCGGGTCATTTGTAAATGGAAAACCAAGCCATATAATTCATGAATTTGTGCCTAATGTGCCCCCTGGTTATCGAATTATAGAAACACCGAAAAACGTTATTTATTTCCCTGTAACTCAAAATAACATAGGCTCCCTTAAAATCAGAATATTGGACATAAACGATAATTTAGTAAATTTACGTGGAGAGGAAATCCAGATATATTTACATCTCAGAAAAAATGATCGACTTCAATAAAAATGCAGTGTTAAGTACTAATCATGTCAGTACTCTCCGTGGTATCAAGAAACGAAGAGCTAAGAAAAATAAATTAACAAAAGAAAATAAAATATTTCTGAGATCCATTGGCTTGCTAAAATGAGCATATTAGATTTATCCAACTCTGTTAGTTACGACGATACGATAGAAAGTTATGAATTTCATTCGTATAAACCTTATGTGACGAGCTTTAATTTGAACGATGAAATCCGCATACCGATTAACCAACAAGATTTATACGTGCTTCCGTCGGCCAGTACACTATACATAGAAGGCAACATTAATGTGATCAATCGAGAATCAAAAGCGAATGCTTCTAGCGTTCTTTTTACAAACAACCCAATCCTTCATTTATTTCAAGACATTCGGTATGAGCTAAATGGAATTGAGATAGACAGAATAAAAAACGCTGGAGTCACTACTACAATGAAATCTCTTTTATCTTTGAATGAACATGAGGCGAAAATGGCAAAATCGTGGGGATGGGATATTAAAGGTACCAAAATAACCGATGGAACGTTTTCTGTTTCTATTCCATTAAACAAGATTTTAGGCTTTGCAGAGGACTACAACAAAATTATTATTAATTGTAAACATGAACTTGTTCTTTTGCGTTCCAATACTAACTTAAACAGTGTTCAATTGAATACAAATGAATATGTTGACAATATTACTTTAACGAAACTTGTTTGGCGTATGCCCCATATTAAAGTTTCTGATCGAGTGAGGTTAAATTTACTCAAATGTTTGGAGAAAGATCACGCTGTCCAAATTGCATTTAGGAATTGGGACCTCTATGAATATCCATTACTACCTAAAACATCAAAACATTCTTGGGCTATCAAAACTTCATCCCAAATTGAAAAACCTCGTTATGTTATTATCGGTTTAAAAACTGGTAGAAAGAATGCGGCTGATAAAGACATGACACATTTCGACAACTGTAATTTAAGAGAAGTCAAAGTGTTTTTGAACTCTACGTACTTCCCGTATGAAAATTTAAATGTAAGTTTTTCTGGTGGAAAGTTTGCTTTATTATACGAACAATACGCTAAATTCCAACAGTCATATTATAACCGTCCTCAAGCTCCGTTGTTAAGTCCTCAAGATTTTAAAGACGTAGCACCATTGTTTTTCTTGGACTGCTCAAGACAAAGTGATACATTAAAAGCTGGTATTGTCGACGTGCGAATTGAACTAGAGTGTGATCAAGATATCCCTGACGCGACGTCAGCTTATTGTCTAATTTTGAACGATAGCGTCATAGAATACAAACCGCTGAGCAATATTACAAGGAAAATATCATGAGCCCAGAATATTTATTCGTGGATCTTCAAGGCTTTAATCTTAATAAAGAATTTATAATAAAGGAATTTGCGTACAGCACTAACGATTATACACAAGTTATTTTAGTAAAGCCGCCATACGCGTTTTCACGCCTATCAGAAAATGAAAAAAAACAAGTAAGGTGGTTGGAGAAAAACTATGGTATTTTGTGGAGTGAAGGTTATATTGACTACAGGGAATTCCGAAGAATAATCGTATCCCACCTGAAAGATAAGAAAATTTTTGTAAAAGGTCCAGAAAAAGCACTATGGATTCGAGATTTGTATTCTGACTGTACTATTATAGAATTAGAGAGAAAAGGTTATCCGAATTTTAAATATCTTTATGAAAAATATTGTACCAATGACTCTACGTATAACTGTGTTTATCATAAAAAAAAGTGTGCATTAAAACATGTTATCTGCATTAAAAAATGGAGTTTTGATAACAATATGTTTACGTTTCCAAATGTAGTTAGTTATTAAGTTTTAAAAGTAATATAATACATATAGAGATCAAAGTTTTGTAGACATCATTTTAGCAATTAATTTGTGTTTTAGGATCATAAGTTAACTGTTATTTTAAATAAAAAATACGATTAAAATATATATTTTTTATTTCACAAATTACGTTTACATATTTCTTTAGATATTTTATGAATTAAACTTTCAGCAGAATCTAATATTTCATCAACAGGATCATTGACTACATATTGCGCGCTGAGACTTAAATATTCACCGTCACTTTCGTCAGAACTCAATTCGGTTGGTTCTGTACACTCCGTAAAGTCATATATTTTTATTTGTACTACACGATTTCCCCTTCGAGCCTCCTTACTTATTACAAACGATTTTTTTGCTCGATTATTGCGGTTTTTATTCTTCGGTCTCTTTTTCAGTTCTGATCCCTTTCGCTTTTTTGCACCTTTTTTCATCATAACCTTCTCTGGGTTAGGTGGTTTAGGTGGATCGTCTCTGGTCCATTCTTCCATGCGTTGTGTGAATCCTTCCAAAGGATCTTGCGCATAAACGTTAGGGTCGAAGTCTGTTTCCTAAACAAAACCGTACACGATTTAAATAAATGTAACAAACACACAATGAAACATACGGATCGAACGACACCCTATTTTTTAACCATATTAAATTTACTGCGATGATTACGTTAGGAGTTTTACTAAAATGATAACAGATAAGTAATGTCATCTAAAGTCATAAAAGTTAAAATAAGTTGATTTAAAACTTACATGGCTTATGGAAAAACTGTCCATTATAACTGGTAACAACCTGTGTTCAGTGCGGCGCTCCATCAAATGAAATAATAAACCGTAGGAATAAATGCTAGAGTCATCAATATCATAACTTGACGTTAGTAATGCATTTAATACCTTTATAGGTATATGTGAAATAACTAACCAACGTACTCAGTTTACAAATGAAATATAAGTCATGTATAAATGTCAGGAAATATCTTATTAGTCGCATTGTTTTTACGCACAAGCAAAATTAAGAAAAAATGATGTATGTATAATTATGTAATTAATCTAAATAGGATGACATTCGGTCATGTTTTATCTTGTTTGAGGTATGAAATTTTGAAGAGTAAAATAAAACAAATCTGTCGCAGTTATTCTTTATTTTTCAATCATTTAATTATACATGGATGAAAATTATGTACTTATACACAGGTTATAACCAATATTACTAATTACTAATTATTTTATTACTAATTAATTGCATAGTGTGGCATTACATTATAATTCTCTTATGACCCCAGGCTAACGTGGATATTTTATCATTAATAATAAACCTTTTATCATCTTTATTACATAATGCAACTTTATTTACAGTCTGGGTGAATACTTCATGCTTAATCGATTTAAAAAGCACTTGTTTCTTGCGTATTATTTGGTCATTAAGGAGCACATTGGTATAATCAGAAATACCCAGATTTTGAACAACAGGTTTTTTAACTCCTTTTGCTTTTTTAATAGAATACTCATTATTTGTTGTTATACAATATAATTTCGAGCGCAAGCCGACAAATTTTTTTATAACTTTGCCTGAAAGCTCATCTTTAAATAATCCAGGAACTTTTTTATTTTTAAGTGGGATATTAAATTGGTTATTTAATTCTAAATTGCTTGTATCGAAATGTTTTAAAAATCGCTGCCGCAAGTCATTGTAAAAATCATGCGTTTTTATAGAATATACAAATGAGTCAGTATCCGTATACATCAGAGTTACACGGTTGGAATAATATGGCTTTATAACCGAGTAGTGAAAGTCGTACATATGGCTTTTGGATAATTCAAGCACAGAAAATCCTATGTAAATCGGTTTGTTTAGTTCAACACTTTCGGGTTTCATTTGAATTGCGACTAAATCATCTGACAAAATGGATATGCGATGAAAGTTGGGCTTGTTTATTAATTCACTAGCACCGATTTTTTTTTTAGAAATGTTATTTTGATCATTCCAAGTATTAACAAATTTGACAGTCACTCTTCTTTCAGTGTTTTCTAATGTTTTTCCGAATACGCTATTATTTAATAATTTAAAAAAGTCTTGTTCAAATGGAGACACAGCCTTTTTCCTTAACTCGGTATTTAAATCAATATATTGTTTAAGGAATGTACTCTGTTTGAATTTGATAATGCGGTGGATTTTTTTTAATTTGAGCCCATGCTTAAGACAAGTCTTAAGGTGAACATAGTGTATGACATAATTGTACTTATCATACAAATTTGGCACAAGTTTTTCCATCATCCCTCCAGGTGGAACCATTTTTTCTGCACAAAACGGCAAGTCGTTGTGATTAGTATGGAGATGGGCAGGGTATTGTATGTCACACATTAAAAAATAACCCCAAGCCCCATCGTCGGGTATATCCATAACTACAAATGACTCGATTTCGTTCTCGCTCAACCATTGAAAACCTGAATAAGGTAAATACTGACACATACTATAACCATATAGGTTATTACAGTCTATGTACACGAGATATGATTCCGGTTTACTACAATCATAATCATTACAATACATATTATTCGCTTCGGCATATCTATTCGAACACAAACATATCCCGCCTCGAATTCCGCTTTGAATCATTCTAAACATTTCAAAATCATGTATTAATTCAAGAGTGACACCGGTTTTAAGCAGCATTGCGTCGTAAGATAAACTAGGCGCTGTTAAATAGAACGCGGGATCTAATTTGTAATGTGTTTTACTTGTTCTTCGAAAATTCTCAAAGATATCAGTGAGTAACAAAACGTCAGTTTTTAAATAAAGGTCGGTGTATTGTCCCATATCCTTGATTCTAAACGTATCCCATACTAATTTAGCATGCTGAAATTGTTCTCTAGTTACTGATTCGTTTGTGATTGAACTAAAAAAATCTTTTTGCTGAGGTAATTTTTTTTCCTCATACGATTGCCAAGTTTTCATGTGTTCATATGGGTAAATACCCTTTCGCAGTAATAATTCGAATTGATTCGTGTGGGGGAAAGTTTTCTGTAAATGGTAAAAATCCGTTTTGTTCATGCTTTTCGCGAGGTTGTCTAAACTGCTACTCAAAAATTTAAAAGAATCTACAAAGCGGAGGGGAAAACAATTTTCTTCACTATTGAGAATCACATACTTTGTAAATGAAATGTATTTTTCCATAGATTTTGGAATTAATTTTACCTCTCCAGGAGTTTTACACAATTCTTTAATAAATAAGTGGCAATCATATCCTGACAGATTATGAAAGAAAACCGGTAGAAATCGAGGAACTTGTAGTTTTAAGTTGCACTGTGAATGCGCAGCGCCACGATATTGACCTGTTAAGTGACAGTGATCTCGAACTTTATTATCTTCCCATAACAAGCCGTGACAAATATAGCAAATATAGGCATTAGAAAATGCTTCGCGGTCTGACTCGGTGAATATCATGGGCTTAGTTATTCGTAAAATATTAGATACATGTTCCACTTTTTCATAGAGTGATTGAACAAAAAGTTTAACACAATCGGAGCCACGATACGAAACAAAATCATTTAATGTTTCATCATACGAACATACAAGCTTAAAAGCAAACGCCACTGGTACATGTTTTTGAAATACAAAGGTGTCTGATTTTGCAGGGTCGTTATCGCAGCCCTGATAAGTCTCTAACATTGTCTCAGCATCGGCATATATTACAAATGGGACTGTTTGTGTACGCTGATAATTATTAAATCGAATATAACTGCCTGGTTTCGGTAACATAGTCGCAATGCCTACGCAATTGTGCATACTTAGTTGATTATCGCTATTAAAGAATAAAAGACAGTCATCGCAAAAATGTAGCGTGCAGTGATGTTTAGTAATTTGATTCCGTACGAGTCGAGACAAGTTTTTAATAAGACAATAATGCTTCTGGTCATCTTTTTCCAATAACAGTAAATTTATTTTATGGACTCTTTTAAACTGAGACTTGTAAAGAGGTCCAATCACTCGTCCGTTTTTAAAACCATAAACATTAATACATACATTATCATTGTTACGTTCAAAAACTGAAATGTCCATAAAATTTACTGGATATGATAAACCTTGTATATTCAAAACATTTTTAAAATGTGGATAAGAGGTTATCCGGTTGACATTTCGTTTAGCAGGATATAACCCTGCCACGATGCTCCATAGAAAACAAAATTTGTCTGTATTTTTTACATTTATACATGCCTTTTTATTTTTAATTTGCGCAGGCAATTCAAAGAAACTAGATCCTCTCATTGGTTCGTATTTATTTATGTTAACTTCAAGGTGACAATTACTTAAAAATGACCATCCACTGTCTTTATGCTGAAAATTTTCTATTTTCCGCATCAGATCTGCAATGACTGATGAATAAATTGCTTCGAAATCGAAATGTGTATAAATTACGATGTTTTTTGTGCAAAATGATTTTATTTCTTGAGTATCATTTTTGCATAAGTAAAATAAACTATATAGTTCAAAATTAACTTTCACCGACGTATGCGTTTGAATTGCTTCATTTATTAAATACTGTACTTTATCACGAACTTCATTTAAGAACTCTGCTGGTAACAAATTATCTTTATCATTGTTTGCAACTATTTTATATGTAGCAATTCTAGACCGAAACGCAGATGAAACTTTATAGACATCTTTCATATGCTCCTCCGAACAATTTTTTTTATGCAAATTGCTGCGCAAATGACCAATCCATTTTCTTTTTTCAACATTAGCAGAACAACTTGAACAAAATGGCATTTCAAATAAATTCTGTAAACAGTTAACGATACGTTAATGTACCACCAATTTTTTGTTTAATGAAAAAATTATTTAAAGAGTATATGTATGAAGCTAGCTCACACTATGCAGATGTAAAAATAAAATAAAGGAATCTTCGTAAATTAACAAATGTAGCGTTCTCAGGTAAAAGATACCCTTTGTGTAGGGG
Source organism: Epinotia demarniana (assembly GCA_945867215.1). NCBI lineage: Eukaryota > Metazoa > Arthropoda > Insecta > Lepidoptera > Tortricidae > Epinotia > Epinotia demarniana. Next base: position 915,184 of record OX244284.1, on the reverse strand, counting down.
TGTCAAGAAGACAAAATACTATATAGAAATGGAATTATAATTGGACTTAAAAGACGATCGATAAAGTGTCACCTTTTACCTAAGAACGTTACAAATTAAAAAATGTATGTAAACGTGAATGGATTAAGTAGCTTTTTTAGCATAAAATACTGATTCAGCCTCGTCTAATACATTGCGTACTGCTTTACAAAAGCCCTGTAGCTGTTTCCAATCATCGCCATCAGGATTTAATTGGATTTTTATAGAGGTCAAGGCCTTTTGCCAACGCTCTTCAGAACGTGTGGAAATTGCGTCACTTGTCTTATATACCTTTAGTTCGGCATAAAATTCCCCGTCGATGTTCATACGACGAACCACTGATCCGTTAGCTACGCGTGATGATAACACCGACGGCAGCAAGGTGGAGGTTACTTGAAGATCTGCAGACGCTTCTTCCTCTGTCAGTAACCCGAACAAATCGTATGGTTGGAGGACGGGTGTTTCTCCATGTATTTTTGGCGATCTGTGAAACACAGGAACATTGTAAATTAAAAAGGTATAAAAATAATTTAGTCATAATACGCGAATTATTACTATGGTCGTAACTTTCAAATCTGTGCATATAATTAACGGGTAAGTACATACTATATTAAGGAAATACAATACATCATAATCGCAACATTATGCTTATCTACCCTGGAAAACTATAAAATTCAAACAAATATTACTTACGATTTAGGGGGACAAGTCTTTCGCTTCTTAGCAATGGTTTCTTTTCTTTCCGCGTTCTCCGACCTGAAAAATACCGATAATAGTGTAAATATTATACGTTGCCATGTTAATTGTATTAAGGTCGTATTGATAAAGGTATACAAAAACCATAAAAAGAGTCAACTATAACCAAAGAACGACAAAATTTGAAACAATAATTATAGTTTAGCAAACATAAAATATTATTTTTTATGGTAAAGTATGTAGTATATATTATTATTTCATGTGTAAACGTCAAAAATTAAATACATACTTTTTTTTCGCTGGTGTAATCTTCCGTTTTTTAGATGTCTGTTCTTTTAAAATAACTGTTTCTTCCGAATCAGATCTGAAAGAAAAAATAATGAGGTTAAAACAAAATTTTAATGATTCCAATAAAATCGTATTTAACTAACGAAACAACCCTAAATTTAAAATGCATGTTTACCTGTTCGAATAAACTTCTTTTTTAGGTTTATTTTTGTTAACGATAGGAGTATAATCAAGGCTTTCGTATCCACAACCTTCAGAGTCCGACCTTGAAAAATAATAGAAAATAATTAACTTTTAAATATCATGAGCAAAATAATAAAAAAGTTAAATTGCATTCACAATGCTTAACTATCGTCATATTCGTGAAAATATGAATTAAATTAATAATTACTTACTTACATGATTATTAAATCAGGAGTATTTAATTTAGTTACTTAATCAGTTCACACCGCACTGCAAGGATGATGCAATTAAATGGAACCTTTGTAATAAAATTGTAATCGCGATAATTTTTGTTGACATAGTCCCAAGTCATAGGGTTGTCGCGTTCATTTCGAAACCTGATTTGATCATTAGATATCATTTATAAGTTAAAGTTATAAGTCAAATAGGTACAAAAATATATATCACATTGATGATAATGAAAATGAAATGATTTATTGTTAGACTATATGTGAAAAAATGTTTTATCTTATTTCAGCCCAGCTCAGTAACATATAGGTATAGTTTTGCTAGTTGATAGTAAACAAACCCAAACACGACTCGACTATTATTATACAGTTCATAAGTTTACGTAAAGCTTCAGTCTCCATCTCTAGTCCTGCAGGTCGAATACGTAACATTTCATACGCACGATGGATAACAATAAAATAAATAATATTATCAACTACTAATAAAAATCAACTGACAAAACATAAATCAAAACTTTAAAAACGGTTGTGTTCGACATGCAGTCGATAGTACATAACTTTATGTATATTGTTAGTGAGACTAAATTTGAACTCAATTGTCCACCATTATGTACTAATTAGAAAAAATGTTTCCAAGATATGACGGAAAGACAATCAACCATACATACATAATAAACCTATCATGTACAACCCTATTGCTTACGAGAAATCACACAGAAAAATAAAACGATCAAGTAACATTCATGCAGTAAGTAATTAGAAACTCACAAACGCCGACACTTGTAACAATTGTAACGTTGTATGAACATAGCACAACATATTTACATTCGACGTTTTACAATGTAGTCTTAGAAACTCATAAACGCCGACACTTATACCAATTGTAACGTTGTATGATTATAGCACAACGTATTTACATCCGACGTTTTGCAATGTAATCGCAGACTGCTTCTGGTTTGCAATTATGCAGAGTTGGCACTCACTATATGAACCACATAAGTTACAGTCTACGGACAGACCTAAACTGAAATAAAAATCATTAGGTATATGCGGTTCAAATGGTATAGGTAACGTGAAATATTTGAATGTGCTCCCAATGATCGTATTCAGACTGACAACTTCAAACTCAGCTTTTTATTTTCTCGAGAATGTATAGTTTCTTTCTTGATTTGTTCTACTTTTACTCAAAGTCAAAATCATCCACGCCTCCCTGGACCACTACAGCAAACCATTTATTACATTGAATTTTGATAAGCAATGTATCCTATATCGATAATTATATTGTCACAATACCCACGCAAAGATATGGTATGGTCACCCTATAAATCAAGCAAGTCGACTACGTCACACAAGTAATGATGGTTGTCATGAAAGTCATATATCATCCAAATTTGGCATTTTGAAATTGATCTTTGCCCACCTTGTTTCACGTTATATGTTTGAATAATATATTTTCAAAGTTCTAGATCGCGCTATTGAAATTTTTAGATTGATTTGCATATATACAATTTCGAAAGAGGTTCTATCGGAGAATCCACCACTATTACGACCGGTAGTGACTGGAGGATCCTAGCACACAAGTTTATGCCAGGGCTCTGCGCTATGGAGCTTGCGTCTCTTCATGAAGACTGGCCACCTTCATGTCGAGCTGTGCTATCGACAAACAAACTAAGCATTCGAACGATAAGGAGAAGCCGTCACTATACCGGTCGATAGTGTAAGGTGGACCCTACCACAAAAGTACATAAAATGTGACTTTAAGCCAGGGCTCTGCGCCATGGGAGTCGCGTCGCATCAAGGAGATTGGCCACCTCCGCGATGTGTTGTACTTTATCACACACAGCAACCCAAGTCTTACTTGGTACCAAAGACAAGGTGCGTTGTGAGATTCTACGCCCGAGGCTCTGCGCCATGGGGAATCTACGTGTTCACAGAAACTGATCATATCTGTGACATGGTGTGTTTTTGGTATTTTGTTTGCTTGTTTGAGTTTGATAAAATACATTTTAAGATAATGAATAAAAAGTATGTTAGTACATTTATGTTTATGTAATTTGTATTAATTAAAAATAAAATGTTAGTGATATGATATTGCAGCATCAATTTTTATTTTATTTGGGTTTACGGTTTTTTTGTACAGATTATATCTGAAGCCCTATGTATGTACGTTGGTTGAAGATGACACTGACTTCAGGCGCTGCTTTGTTTTTTGACTTGTTACTTGTTCCATACCGAATGCAATAATTCATTGTATAGATAGTTCCTTCTAGATATTGAATACTGATTTCCAGATAAACCATTAAACATACAATCACTTTCAACAGAAACTTTAGTGGAACCCGCATAGAGCGAACGAAGTGAGCGGCCAAATGCGGGTTACACGAAAGTTTCTGTTGAAAGTGATTGTATGTTTAATGGTTTATCTGGAAATCAGTATTCATGATCTAGAAGGAACTATCTATACCTACTGTTTACATTGCATGTTACAAAATAAGTTTTCCTGTCAATATGCCCTAAATATGTTTACATTAGCAAAGGCACTTGAAACCTATTGCTACATAAATATCTTTACAGGTTGATTGAAAGGTTCTTAATTTGAATATTGACATTGAATTGTCATGTTCAGTTCTTCCTTAATTTCTTGATTTGAGTCTTATATTTGTTATCAATTTCGGCTCAATAACCGACTTAAAAAAAGAGGAATTTATTATTAGTTTTTATATTAGCTCTTATAGTTTTGCCATGTCTGACTGTCTGTCTTTTGGCGGGTTCTTTATACAGGGTATACCAAAAATGGGGTGTGAAACCGATCAAGAGCGTAACCCTTTCGGCCACTTTCGAAACTAGAAGAGAAAACGCGGGGCTCCGGCGACATCGCTAACGTAAAGATAAAACGACGAAAAATGATGTAGGCACGACATCTTATACCTTGCATCAAAAAAGTTGATATTTTTGAGGTTTCGAAAGCAGATTTAACATTCCGTATTCGGTAGGAGTTTCTAAAACAGACTGTGATTTATTTATAGGAAACCTGGTTTCCAAACAAGACGAATGATTCCGTTTTCTCTACTGGTTTCGAAAATTTGGTTTCGAAAGTGGCCGAAAGCGGCATAACAGGCATCGTGTTCTGATAAGAAAAAAATAAGAGAACAATTTTTTCGAGGCGATTTTTTTTATATATGTAGGTATGGAGCATTGGCCGACTGAGGCCATCTGGTCCATACAAAAATTAAAAAAATGGCGCCAAAAAAAGTCTTAGGAAAGGGGGAATTTCGCGCAAATGGAAATCCAATTTATGAAAGATTTTGATACTTAAGTTTCTTAAAATATCGCGCCATTAACCTGTGAATGTCAAAGACGTTTTGCATGGTCGTCGTTACCACCTTAAAAATGTTTACAAATATTTGTGAAATTACCTATAATGGCGTGCAACAATTTATCCTTCTTACACATAACATACAACAAAATAAAGGATTTCTCATTGTATAACGCATACGCTTCAATTACCCGTTTAATTAACGCCATAATCTGTACGTATCCCGATTAGAAAACAAGTAGGAATTTTTTTTTGACGCGTAATTTTTCACTTTTCTATGTCGGCTTCTTCTTGGAAGACTTTCCTCATACAGAAAAAAATGTCATCGTTGACGTCACGCCCAAAATGAAAGAGACAGAAATATTTGACAGTATGGTACTGTTTTCGGTGATTGTCATTATTTGAAATAAGAACCGAGGTTCGTGTCAAACTGTAAAGATATTTATGTAGCAACAGGTGTAAGTAAAGAAAAGTTACGCTTGAGCGTAAAGTTTGAAGTGCCACTGCAAATGTAAACATATTTAAGGCACATTGACAGGAAATCTTATTTTGTAACATGTAATGTAAACCTATTATGTCCCAATGTGTGTAAATGTTTCTATGGAAGACTGATGGTAAACAGACCTTTGGTGCATTAAGTGAAAAGATGAAACTGTAATGTTAGTTGTAAGTAAATTTTTGTCATGTAGTGTGGAAACTTATTTAAATGTAAAGGTATTTTTGTAACACTCAATTGTAAAGATATCTTTGACCTCGACTGTACAATGATTGTAATTTGTCAGACTCGTCATTGCTAGTCACCAGTAAATGTCTAGTTGTCAATGAACCTCTCACTTAGAAAAAGGCCATGAATAGCCCCCAAAATCAAGAATGGCAAATAGCCATGCAATCTGAGTTTAACAAATTAATGTCCAATAATGTATGGACCCCTGTAGATAGGCCCTTATATAGTAATGTAGTAAAATGCAAATAGGTGTTTAAGTTAAAGAATAGATCTTCAGGTCAAGTAGTAGTAATGCAAAGTATAAGGCGCGATTAGTAGCTCGTGGTTTCTCTCAGAAACAAGGCATTGATTATGATGAAACTTTTGCTCCAGTAGTTCGTCACTCGACGATGCGCTTATTGTTTTGTATTTCTAATGAATTAGATATAGAAATTGAACATGTAGATATAACAACAGCATTCTTGCAAGGAGATTTAACTGTGAAAATATACATGGAACAACCATTAGGGTATATTTGTAATGAAAATAAAGTCTGCTTGTAAAGTAACATGTAACAGGTTACATGTAAAGTAAATGCGAGCCCTGTATTTAAGTAGGTACATTAAAAGGTCAGATCGGAGCTTAATAATGATTGCCCTATACGTGGATGACTTATATTTTTTGGAATAAGTAATAAGAATGAATAAGAAACATTATGTAAACTTTTACAGTCTGAATTGAATTCCAAGCAGTTAGGAACTTTGAACAATCGTTTGGGCATTGAGATATCAAGGGATAGGAACATTAGCTTTGTCTCAGTCAGACTAAATATCTTTTAACAGTCGAGTTGCCGACTCACTAGACAAAGGGGGGACAACTGTTACTCGCGTCCGCAGGAGCTACGTACCACAACCATACACGTTTCCGGGTGGTACTAAAGGGTGACAAACTTTAAAAGGCCAAAATAATGTATGCCATACGATTAAATAAATAGTCAGGCTATTTATATAAAAAAATATATTGTTAAAGTTTAACATGTCAAATTGTAAAGGTGTTTCTAGTCCAATGGTGAGTAATTGTAAACTTGAGAGACCCAAACAAGATACCTACAGATGGTTTATCAGAAAATCCGTTTGCAGTCGGCCGGATATCAGCTTTGCTTTGTCACAACTTAGCCAATTTTGTAATGGTTTTACAAAAGATCATTGAATAGCAGCGAAAAGGGTCCTGCGATATCTGTGAGGGACAATTAAGTAATTATTTTCTCATATATTTGTAAAATGTGGTAATTTTAACATTTCAGTATTCGCAGATGCCGATTTCGCTGATGACTGTGATAGGAAGTCATACAGTGGCTTTGTAATAAAAATAGGTGACTCAACCGTTAACTGGGAATCTCGCAAGCAGCGATGCACTGCACTCAGCAATACTGAAGCGGAATACTTAGCTCTTGGCGATGCCTGTAGTGAACTTTGCTTTTTCAGGAATTTCATGAATGTAATTTTTGATAAACAACTGTGGTACTCTATAGCGACAACCAAAGCACGTTGAGATTTTTAGAGATACAGTGAATATTGTCACAAGAGGACAAAGCATATCGATTTGAGGTATCGGTATGTAAAATAAATAGTTAAGAAATAGATAAGTATGATATATTAACTAAGTATTTACCTACTGATAAGACGATAGCGGATATTCTAACTAAAGCTTTGTCTGGTCTCAAACACTCTAATTTTTTACATGATACGAATTTAAAAATAGTAGAGCCTTAATGTTAATGCATATGTATTTGTGTCATGTACTTTCTCGTCATAAATGTGAAGCGTGAGGGGAAGAGATAGTGAATGGGTATCAGTTTCAATGAATGTCCAGCCTTACACAGTCTAAGGTCACATCTTTAAAAACCCAAATCTCTAAAATCTCTTTTTAAGTGTTTTGATCAGCACCCCACTCCGCTTTAGCAACTCTTGCACCTTCAAACAAATACTGAAAAACTGGGTCCCGGAATGAAACACTGCCTTATATACCAATGTTTGACATTTTCGTAAATTAAGCTTTGTTTTTGTTCTTAATAGCATGTAAACGTCTTGGTGACCGCACTGTAAGTTTATTATGGGACTGAATAAATAAATAAATAAATAAATAAATACGATTTATTCAGCTAATGCAGGTACAAAATGAAAGCAATTACCACACTGGGGTCATTATTCCAGAAAAAATCTTAACAGTGTGTTTCAGGATTTCTCATGAACGTAACAGCGACATCTAGTGGTCTCTTGACAAAACTATACAATCTTAGGTAAACAAACTAAACAAACTGAGGTGGCATTGGGTGACAGTTGGAGAAATACTAACAAACAGAAAAATAAAAATTTAAGAACTTTTTAAAAAATTGCTTTTTGCATCATCGCTGGGTCTCATAATCTATGGGAAAACTAAAATCCGACTGCACTTAACCAAAATTCTACTTGATATTACTTAACGTTATTATTACTGCATTTTTTTAAAATTATTAATTTTATATTAATTAATTTTGTTTTTTTTTTTATATAAATTAAATAAAGTTGTTTTGCATGTTGCACTATCCTCGCTACAGTGCGGTGAAAAGTTTTGTTTTACACACGGGTGCAATAGTTATTTGTGCAACAAGAGAGCAAAGTCTGTTTTTGGTGCGAGTGCTGATTTTGAGTTCCTGAGGAAGCGCAAGATTCTAAAATTTCAATCAAAGTTTGAATCTTGAGCGCAGCGAAGAACTCAAAAGCACGAGATTCAAATACTTTGCTCTCGAGTACCACATACAACTTTTCACCTCAGCAGTGAGACATATTCACATAAAAAAATATATCATAGTATCACGTACCTATTCGTCTGAAGATTATTCAGAAAAAAAAACTTAATTAGGCGTTCGTTACTGCTTGTTTTAACTCCTCAGCGCCGGCCGCGCCGTTAGTCAATACTAGAAAGGCGAGACAAGGCGCGAGAAACCAAAGGATATTTCAATGTCTATTAGAGTGTCGCGTGACACTAACACATCACTAAAAACTAACCGTATTATTGTTAAAATTCACAGATTTTACTAGTCTTCGAGATATTTTTGAAATATTTATCGTTATCACAAGGGCACGGTATCCTGCTGTTTCGGCAAAATATTTTTCGCCAAATTTCACTTCCCACAAAACTTTAGTAGTTTCATTTCCCAAACGAATAAATAGCACATTTTTGTTTCGCATTTTGTTCATTTGGTCGAAATATCATCTGGCATAATTTTGCTTTGTCAAGTGTTATTAAGACAAAAGTTTATTAAGCAAACACTTTGTTCGGGCTAATATTTATTGTTTTCCAAACAAAACATTTGTTCAAATTGTCATTTCTGCACATTAGGTATCAGGGTGAACTCTGTTTTTGGTCGGTTAGGTTAGGGTTCACTTGTGTCCCTCAGTCCAGAAATAGACACCCCGCGCAGCGGGGTGGCGACGATTCGCTGGAGACTCTCGATGAAAATGATGATGGCTTGCTTGTATGCATGCTGCTTGTGCCAGTAAGGCACATTGTATTGTAGCGATAAGATATTCTTAAATACGTGCTTAGGATTAGCGATAGAATAAGTACGTGCGACATGTATGAATGATTATGCATGTAGCTACTTGTATATATACTGTGTTAATTAATTAACAGCAGCAGCCCACACACACGTTTACCATATCACGTCGGCGCAGCGCTGAGCGTGGGTAAATATATATCTATAGTTATTTTGTCAAGATCAAGGTCGCGATGCGAGTATACAGTTTCCATTTTTTCAAGTTAATTTACTTAAGATGCATTTTTTTCATTCTGTTATTTATATTTAGGTAATTACTATGTTTTTTGTATTTTCTTTTGACGAATGCCCAGGATGAGATAAGTTGCTCTGAGCCTATAGGATGCTCATTATTCATTACTCATTTTTATTGTGATTGCCAACTTCTAATTAACCTAAAAGGTGATTTAAGCTATGGCACACACGATTATTTTATTGCCCTACATTGGCTGGTGATTTTATTTCTCAAGTGTCCGAAAAGGAGCTTAGGAATACTCTACATGTGCCGACATATTGTTATATCTGTGTTGTTGTATAGTATTAATGTTGTTCTCGTTTCATATTGTTTTATACCATTGTTATTTTACGTTAATGTGTACCGATAACTTATTGATTTATTTAGTAGGAAATGGGATTTCATCCCATTTTTGTTGTAAGGGGGAGATATGTGCCGGCAAGGCACATTGTATTGTAGCGATAAGATATTCTTAAATACGTGCTTAGGATTAACGATAGATTAAGTACGTGCGAGATGTATGAATGATTATGCATGTAGCTACTTGTAAACGCTAGTGAACCACGCGTCGATTAAAATTATCACTTCACTATATTATGCACTATTTACCTCATAATAATTATTTATTTAGATTATCGGACAAAATGCGCCCGCGCGCTGTTTTGACTCTAAACTTTGAAGACATTTTATCACCTACTTCTCTTTCGAAATTGTTACAACGAAAGCTTAAAACACATTATGTATTACTAGCTGTTGCCCGCGACTTCGTCCGCGTAGAACTTGTATCTTAGAAAAATGATTGGTATTAAATTATTGTAGGTGGAACCTTAATTATCGCCGACCCAAACAAAGTTCTACCATCTTATGGGATTATTTCAGAGATAAAAACTATCCTATATCCTTCCAAGGGTGTCAAATTCAGCGTACGGAAAATTTCATCTAAATCCGTTCAGGGATTAAGCGTAAAAGGTAACAGTGAAATGAGTTCATTAGTTTAAATTGCTAAATTTAAATTGAAAACTCCGTTTTTAGAAATATAAATATCTTAGGAATCATCAACAGACATTTCTGTTAAAATTGTATTTTTTTTATAATGTATTAAAGAAAGCTACATTACTGGAAATGTTTGCCTAAATCCGTTCAGTAGTTCACGTTAGTGCGAGCTACCTGCATAGTTATGAAAACCTATCGAATGCTAAAAGACGTAGAACTTTCCATCTCCATCTGCTGTCCCCATTTAACGGTGTTGTTAGAGCATACATGATTTTGATTATCTAAAATAAACTTTATAAATTAACAAAATAATCCGCAGTTTAAATGAAACATTACCTTCTTTTCGGTTATGGGAACTGGAAGCTGTTCGGTTTTGTAAGGGTCGTGGTTCTACTTCTCTGCTACCAGACGGATTATTTATTTTGGCTTACCATATAATTGGTATAAAAGTTGTTTAGTATAGACAGTTCAGGTTTCATTTATTTCGCCGCGCGAAAGAGAAAGCATTCGGCCAGGTGAAACAGCCGTACGCGCGGCCGTCGTGACTGACGCGCGCATTCGGATTGCGTAAGTGGGACAGACCTACGCCGCCAGAGCGAGAGAGAGAGCGAGCGGCCTCGTACGGCAGAGTTGCCATGGCCGCCGAGCTGTACGGTTGTTCGGGATAATATTTTGTGTATTTACTCGTACGGAGCGCCCATACGGGGCGGCGCCCGAGATTTAGCTTAGTTACCTAGTTTACGGTGTGCGGGATTTGCTTGGACTACAAGGAGCTGCCTGGACGAGTCCTGGTGAACGGGAGGGCTCCGCCGCCCGAGCTCAAGCGGCAGCCTCATCGAAGACTACCAGCAAGCACACATACACACACTTACTCATCCACATAAACACATTCTTGCTGGCGGCAATTCTCGAAGCCTGAATAAGGGTGAGTGGGTTTTTTAGACATAAGTTAGGTACTTAGGTAGGGTTAAGATTAGCGGTGCGTATCGCGCCCAATTTGCTCTCGCCAGGAGAAACCGTTGTATGAGGGTCAGCTGATGGGCCCCTGGCTCTCCGGGTAGTCTTGGCGAGAACAAAAGTCCTATGAATTCCCTTACCTCAAAAAATACTTATTCCTCATACATACTTCCAACCCTTTTTAACCTCCTTACAGGATGAATTTCAAGAAATGTTGTAATTAGTTACCTAGTCTTTTAGCGAAGTTCCAGATCCCTTAATTAAAAATTGTCTTGTTCCCTGTACAAACATCCAACTCCTTTTAGCTCATTTTGGGGATGAGTGTTTTTAACCCCCTTATGGAATCCATTTCAAGCAGTCTAAATTATGTTGCCCCCATAGGGGATGAATTTGAATGATAAAGGCTAAGACCGAAGTTACAAATCTCTTACTATAATATTTTCTTGGTCTCCATCCCTTGAATGCCGTTTTAAACCCTTTAGGGGAGGATTTTTTCCAACACGCTGAAAGATCTTTTTTATTCTGATAATAATTGTTTATACAACGTTTTAAGTCTCCAGCTCAATAAAGAGTTTTACTAATCCAAACTTTGCACCCTCTTTTAACCCCCTTAGGGATAGAATATTCTTAAACGCTGGAAGTACTTTTTTATTTGATAAGTAATCTTTCTACAACGTTTCAAGTATCTTACTAAAAAAAAGCGTTTCCCATACAACCCTTGCCTTTTAACCCCCTTCGGGGTGGAATAGTCTAAAACGCAAGAAGTCCTTTTTTCGTAATCTAATAAGTAATATCTCTACAAAGTTTTAAGTCTCTAGCTCAAAAACTAAGTTTCCCCCATATTCACTCTAAACCCCAATGTCACTCCCTTAGGGGTGGAGTTTTCTAAGTCACTGAAACGACTTTTTCTATATTTGAATAAGTAATTTTTCTACAAAATTTTTACTCTACCGAAAAAACAAAGTTTCCCCCATACAAACATGTCACCCTTTTTAAAACCCCTTAGGGGTGGATTTTTTCAAAACGCTTAAATTCTTTTTTTGTATACAAATAAGTAATCTGTCTACAAAGTTTAAAGTTTCTAGCTCAAAAGGAAAAGTTTCCATCATACAAACTTTGCACCCCTATTTAACCCCATTTAGGGAGAAATGTACTAAAACGCTGGAAGTTCTTTTTTTGTATCTTAATAAGTAATCTTTCTAGAAAGTTTCAAGTCTCTAGTTCAAAAAATAATGTTTCCCCATACAAACTTCGCACCCCTATTTAACCCCCTTAGGGGTAGAATTTTCTAAAAAGCCGAAAGAACTTTTTTTGTTTTATAATAAGTAATCTGTCTACAAAGTTTCAAGTTTCTCTTTCAAAAGGGAAAGTTTCCCTCATACAAACTTTGCACCCTTATTTAACCCCTTTAGGGGTGTAATTTTCTTTAACGCAGAAATTACTTTTACTGTATTTTAATGAGTAATCTGTGATGTGCGGGTTTAGCCCGACACACATATCCCTCAGCCTGAAGGGCTATCGAGGGTTTCCTAGTCAACTCAGTCGTCAAGGAGCCTAGCAGGAGCAGGGGTGCGAATGAGAACAGCGGTTGAATTAATGGTTAACACTGGGTCTTGTCGCCCTTTTATTAAATAAGTAACACTTATGCTCTACCCGGGGGCTCTATGTACTAACGGTACGGGGCACGGTTGCCGAACTGATACGATGCGGGGCGGTAAGAGGCGGGAACGGCGGGATCGGGATACAACGGCAATCTACCCGGTAACCAGGCGGCCAGGAGTATCACGGGAGCAGGTTCGTTATCCCGGCTGTCTACTCGGGAGCCAAGCGGCCGGGGATAACGCGGATCCTACCAACTCACTCCTCCGGCGACACTCGGAAACCAAGCCGCCAGTAAGGGGTGAGGGGAGCGGAAGACTTCGACGAAACTCGGGAACCAAGCCGCCAGAAGTCGGGAGCCACGGCAGACTACTCGGTATCCAAGCGGCCAGTGGCGGGGAGGAGAGGAGGGCGAGGGGAGAGAGTTGAGCACACGGCGAGCCGCTAGCTAAACTCTTGCGGTCTGTTTTTTTTTTTTTTTTTTGAACCTGACTGTTGCTATAATAGGACGGACCCAATATAGCGGTCGAACTGCGTGGTTGGAGGGTGGCCTGGGGAAAATCCAGGGGAAGCCTCCGGCACGACCACGCGGGGAAGTTTGTACACTGGAATACTCTAAGAGTTTGCGCTCCAGTGAGATTGGTTGAACGGTATCAACCGAATCTGGGGTGTGAGTGGTATCGAACTACTGGGAGTTTTATCGCTGGTTCGCTAAAACCTAGCCTAGCTGAGAAGAGTCCAGCAAGAAACTCAGCTAGGCCCGACTTGCGTCGGACTGACTCTACCCGGTATGCGGCGGTACCGGGACGAAAGCGGACTGTATGTGTCTGTGTTGTCTCGCGGTGGACGTCCCCGCCGGCGGGAACGCTGAAGTGTACGCGATGTGTTGGACGCCGAAAGCGCAGCGTTCCATCTTTCGATGGACGCTGTGATTTCGTCGTCCGGGTCCGTGAGTGTGTGCCTAGGTCGCCGGACCGTGCGGCCCCTAATCAGTGAGCGCCGAGTAACGACAGAGGGGGGAGGGATGGGGACGTAGTCAGCAGCCTTCCTAACTAACGGATTCCTATGGTGGGGAGCGTTATCAAAATAACGTCTGGCAGCCTGCTTAAAGAAACCATACATGGTGCTAATCTCCATGTCGTGGTGCAGGCTGAGGTTCGATTGGTACCACGGGGCACCAGTCGCCCTTCGGAGAAAACGATTCTGAATGACCTGAAGCGGCTTGAGCGATGACATAGGCACGTGAGCGAATGCTACACTTGCATATGTCATGATTGGACGAACACAAGTCTTGTAGAGTGTCAGCTTATTCCTAAGTGACATTTTACTAAACTTGTTGATCATCGGCCCTAGCCTTCCTAGCACGAACAACGCGCGGTTGCGTACCCTACGGATGTGGCTACGGAAAGTCAGTCTCCTGTCGAGGGTCACTCCAAGATATTTGGCCTCGTTGACCCAGGGGATGGGTCGGTCAAACATCTGGATCGGAGCCACCCGCCTTTCTGTACTAATGCAGTCCGACGGATGAAAGACTATTGCAGTGCTTTTCTCCGGGTTGACTTCGATACGCCAAAGATTAAACCAACGACCTAGGTCGGAGATTGCCTCTTGGAGGTATCGCCGGATAGTAGCGTACTTACAATGAGTCGTAAAGAGCGCGGTGTCATCCGCAAACAACCCCAGTTGCACCTTAGGGTGCCTGGGAATGTCGTTTGTGAATAACGAGTAGAGAGTGGGAGAGAGCACGGAGCCTTGCGGGACTCCGGCCCGGATGGGGTGTGGGTCCGAATACGTTCCCTCCAGTCGGTATCGAAAGCTTCGGTCACTGAGAAAATCTCGTATTGTGAGTACGAGTCTGTCCGGCATTCCGAGCTGGTATAACTTGTATACAAGCCCGTTATGCCAGACCTTGTCGAAGGCTTTCGCTACGTCGAGAAAGATCGCACCGGTCTTGAGCCCCTGGAATCGAGAGAAACCATCCAACACGTGCTCCGTGACGCGGTGCACCTGTTGGACGCATGAGTGTCCGGATCTAAAACCGAACTGCTCATCGATGAGGAGGTTATTCTCAGCCGTAAATCTGAGAATTCTCGTGAGAAGGATCCGCTCATATAGCTTTCCAAGGGAGCTAAGTAAGCTGATCGGCCTGTAAGAGGCAGGCGAGGTCCGGGGTTTGCCGGGCTTCGCTATCCCTATGACCGTTGCACATTTCCACGCGGCTGGAAAGTGAGCATTGGTCAGTGCGGCATTGAAGATGCCGACCAAAAGGAGGAGGAGGGTTTCGGGGAGAAGTTTCAGGATGCGATTGGATAGACCATCCGCACCCGGAGCCTTCCTAATACGGAGACGCCTGACAAGGTCACTGACTTCCTTAACCGACACCGGTAAAATGGGTGAAGTTACGGGGAGACGCGATCTCCTGTCCACCTCGGAATCGACCCTACTAATGTGGGCTTCGTCGGTGTTGAGGAGGTTGGGCGAACATTGGGACTCTAAACTACTCGCAAGGCATTCGGCTTTCTCACTGTCCTCGAACGCGGGGGTTGAGTGATCCGGTCGATCCAAGGGAGGGATGGTCCAACAGGCATCGGATTTGAGAGATCTCGCTAGTTTCCAGTAAGCCAGGTGACTAGGCGTTATCTCCCCCATCAGATCCCTGAACGAGTTCTCCCGAAATTCGGCAATTCTCTGTTTGGACTCGTTAGACAAGTCCCTCAGGATTTGCCGATTTTCGGCAGAAGGGTGATTTGAATAGGTACGTATGGCGCGATTTTTCCTTGTCACCAACTCTCTCAGTTCCGTAGGTAGAGGTCGGTTTTGGATGTCCTCCGCCGACACCTCCCTTGAGGCTTCGCTTCGAACAGCGTTGAGGTAGTTGGTGAAAGAATCGATCGCTTGGTCTGTCTGTTCGGTTGTAGTTATATTGTCTGGGATATCTCTAAGCAGGGGGGAGTCCGTCTGTAGGAGACCTGATTGTACCTTGTCCCAGTCCACGAGTGTCCTGGTTCGAGGAGTACTATTGGGGTGAGGGCCTAGTCTCAAGAGGACTGGCCTATGATCCGAGTCTAGTTCGTGTAGCACTTCTATAGAACGCAGAGTTAACGCTACGTTCTTTAGTAGTGCTATGTCGAGTATGTCAGGTCGGTGGTCTACGTTATGAGGGAAGTGAGTCGGCTCTAAGGGAGCGAGGAGATCGAAAGGGAGGCTATCGATCAAAAGGTGATGAAGCCGATTGCCGTTGGGATTGGATGCTACGCATCCCCAGCTGATATGCTTACTATTTAGGTCCCCGGCCACGATGACCGAAGGACCTAGGGAGGCTAAAGAGTTGAGGTCAGTCAGAAGTAAGTCTCGTTGAGGTGAAAGGTAGGTTGACGCAATCGATATCGGGGGGTGCCCCTCCATCGAGATGCGACAGACCGACACTTCCATATTAGTCAGGGGCGGTGGATTGAGACTTATGCAATGTAAGTTACGTTTGTAGAAAATGAGCGTGCCCCCGAATGGCCTACCATCTTGCCTATCATCTCTAATCTGAACGTATCCAGGGACGCGAAAGGCTCTAATGCCGGGACGATAAAAGGTCTCTTGGACCAGAAGTAAATCTACTGAGTGATCGCGAAGGAAGTTCATCACCTGGTCCTTCATACCCCTTAGACCATTGGCATTATAAATGTAATCGAAGCAGGTTTAAGCTTCTGGGATGTACTATCCATACTAATAGGCACCGTTAACCTGGCTGCCGCTTGGAGCGGCGAGATAGCGAGTAGCTGATGCGAATATGTGGGTAGACAGGCCGCTCGCCACCTCCGGTGGGAGTACCTGTACTAACTGCATAAACGCATAGAGTGGGTCCATAGCGGGCCGGCCCGCTTGACTGGCGGTGGGTCCCCATACAGAGGGGCCCGCCTGGGATTGGGGTGCAGAAGGCACCGGGCGGGGACCTACGGCCGCTGAAGGCGGCGGGTTCCTAGGGGCTCCTAACCCTACGGCCGGAAGGGCGGGGAAGTTTTGCGGAGTGCTATGGGGAGCACCCCGGCCCGCGCTTTGCTTGCGCCCAGAGGGAGGCGAGGACTTCGACTTTGCCCCGGTGTCGCGACTCTTTGGGCGGCAAGGGCATCCCCCATAATTGGCAGTATGCCCATGGGGGAGCTTGCGACCCAAACAGTTGCAGCACCGTATGCCGTTCGGGTCCTTGCAGCCTTTTGGGCGCTCGCAATCGCGAGTCGCGTGATCCCCAGCGCACTTGACGCAACGGGGGGGAGAGTGGCAGCCACGGGCGCCGTGGCCAAACCACTGGCAGTTGTGGCACTGTGAGAGGTGGGTCCTCTTTTTGGGAGTCTCCACTCTCACCGCCATTTTAAGGACCTCCTTAAGGGAGTGGACTTGCGCTGGTTCGGGTCGGTGACTATTAGTACGATATCGTACTTCCCTACTTGCTTATTGTAGAGGCGATGAACCTCCCTGACGGCGATCCCCTTGCGTTTGAGGTCCGCGGCTACCTCGTCCTCCGGGATATCCTTGTGGATTCCCCGGAGGACGGCCCTGTAGCCTTTCTCCTCGACGGTCAGCCTCCGGTTGTAGGCCATCGACAGCTCGTCGAAGAGACGGGTCAGAGCACGGTAGTCCTCGGGTCCCTGGACCGTGATGCGCATCCCTTCCAAGGGCGGTTTCAAAATCTCCGAACCGACCACCCGGATGCCACGCTGACTGGCTATGGCCATGGCAGTGTGGTATCTATGTGTGTCGATCAGGACACATGAATCCGGCTTGTCCGGGTTGCCTACCGGAGTTGGCTTGCTGGGGGCCGAAGACCCGCCGTCCGCTGCCAGAATGGCACTACTGGCCTGAGGGGCCTGCGCAGAGGGCGCCTGGACGGCGGGAGTCCGAAGGGCTTTCTTCGCCGGCGAATCGGCCCTAGGAGACTTCGGCAGCGCACGTTTGCCCTTGCGGCTGCTGCCTACTGTGGTCCAGACTGTCGTGTCCATGGTCATTTCCTCGTTCGAGTAGAGGAGGTCGCGAGTCTGTTCGTCGGTCAGTCTGGTCGTGGAGAGACACCGAAGGAGGGGGTGGGGGGGAGAGCTGGAGCGTGGGACAGTGCGTTCCTCTCGCAAGGAGGGTCGCCTCTGGAGGGAGCGAGAACGCGATTGTCTCACGCTTAAATCCGCTTCGGGGGGGGCCTGAAGGGCCGGAGGGTTGGCTGGGGCAGACGCGGCTGCCTTGGCGAGTTTACTTTTGCCCTTACTGGGCGTTTTGGCCTTAGGGGCCTGGGTAGGGGGCGAAGGGGTCGCTGCTGCCGCCGACGGCGGTGGCGGCGGCGGTCCCATGGTGGCCTTAGGGGCTTGGGCGGCCAGAGTGGCCGTCGGAGTGGCCGAACGGGCCTGGAGTTGCAAGTCGAGACTTGTCGGGGGGGGAGGTTGTATGGGAGCCGCCTGGGCAGAGTCAAAGACCTCGCCGCTGAGAGCCAGCTTGAGCTGTCGGTTCTCAGCAGCGAGGCGATCGATTTCGGCCTGCATAGCCCGCATGACTTCCTCCATCCTCGTGATCCTTTCTTGCAGCTCCATCCTACTTGGTTGGTCGGTCACCGCTAAGCTTTTCCTACGCCTAATATGAACCGAAATGCTATCCTGATGTCGGTGTCGAGTCTTGTCCACTTGTCCGCCGTGTCAGTGTCAGCTATGTGTCCTAACACGAAGGGAAGAGTCGGACTGTACGAATTACTGGGCTTCGTGGTGGTATCCACCCCACACTGTGACTTAGTTGGCACCGTTAGGATCCGTCACTGTGTAGCCACTGCGAGCGTGGTCTTTCTAAGGGACAGAGACCCGGGTCTGACTTGAGAAAGTCTTAACTAACGGGTAGCCACTGACGTGTCTAGCCCACAGCCCCGAAAGACTGCGACCACTACGAGCGTGGATTTCCAGAGGGGCAGGGACACGCGGGTCGACTGGAGACTTATGAAAGTCTTAACTAACACACCCGATGCTTCCACGTGGTAATTGCGATAATCACCGCGCGGGGGAGCGATAAGAGTGAGCAGGTAGTCGGAGAGGATATTCGGGTTACAACAACAATAGGGCAAGAGCGCACCGCTAAAGCACGACCTCACTCGACACTTGCGGTCTGACGGTCGCGCAGCGCTTATATACTGGCTGGCGGGTGGCGGTGCGGCGGGGCGCGGTGCAGCGTGCCGGCGGTCGGGCGGCGATGTGGTGGGGCGCGTCGTGGTGTGCCGCTCTCCCCGCTCGTCTCCCCCCGGGCCGGCGCCGGTCTGTCGCGGCGGCGGCCTGTGGCGTTTTCCATGACGTCACACTGCCTCTCCCGTTTTCGAGATTTTTTACCTGTAAAAAATCACCGTTAGTCCTGTGGCCATGGTATTAGTGGTAGGTCCAGCCGTACTATTTATTTATTTATTTATATTTTACTCTTTATTTTTGCCACATGTGATGTGCGAGTTTATTTAAAACGCTAAAAGTTTTTTTTTGTATCCTAATAAGTAATCTTCCTACAAAGTTTAAAGACTCTAGTTCAAAGAATAATGTTTCCCCCATACAAACATTGCACCCCTATTTAACCCCCTTAGGGGTAGAATTTTCTTAAACGCTGAAAAAATTTTTTTTGTATCTTGATAAGTAATATTCGTACAAAGTTTCAAGTCTCTAGTACAAAAAATAATGTTTCACCCATACAAAGTTTGCACCCCTATTTAACCCCCTTAGGGATAGAATTTCTAAAAATCCCGTCTTATCCCTTGCCTACGTCATAAAGGAAGTTCTGGAAAAATTTCAAGTTTCTAGTCCCAGTAGTTTTGAATACAAACTTTGCACCCCTATTCAACCCCCTTAGGGGTGGAATTTTCTTAAACGCAGAAATTACTTTTACTGTATTTTAATGAGTAATCTTTCTACAAAGTTTCAAGTTCATAGTTCAAAAATTAATGTTTCCCCTTTACAAACATTGCACCCCTATTTAACCCCCTTAGGGGTGGAATTTTCTTAAACGCTGAAATTACTTTTTTTGTATCTTAATAAGTAATCTTTCTACAAAGTTTTAAGTCTCTAGTTCATAATATAAAGTTTCCCCCATACAAACTTTGCACCCCCATTTAACCCCCTTAGGGATAGAATTTCCAAAAATCCCGTCTTATCCCTTGCCTACTTCATAAAAGGAAGTCCTGGTGTAAATTTCAAGTTTCTAGTTCCAGTAGTTTCGGCTGTGCGTTGATGGTAGATCAGGTATCCTTCTTTTATATATATAGATAATCTCAGTAATTTGATATATAATTTTATTAGGAAACACTTATCGTTTCATTTTAAAACCACAAAAACTTCACACACTTTGTGTCAGATTACCGCCATTTTGCAAAAAAATGGCAGTCGTCGACAAAATTTTCGGATATATTTTTTTCCTGTGTCCTGAGTACCGATAATTTGGCCAAAACATTTTTCTTATGTTGGTACAATGCATAAGCTAGTTAAGCTACCCAGGTTTATTTTGTTTAGGATGGCAAGTCGATAAAACCGAGGAAAAACATCGGCCAATGAGGGCGCAGCCGTTAGTAACACACGGTGATACTAGCGTGATATGCGCCCAATTTAGTTAGTAACACACGTGTGTTACTAGCGCGCTCGACGGGTTAAAACTAGAATTATTAATTAGCTAGCGTAATAAAATCCATCTTTACCTATTTATTATGAAAAACGGAGTTTATTCTGATCTTTTATTAAAATATTCTTCAATTGGAAATTTCTATGTATAATTATTTTCGTAATTTAAACCTGTTCATTTGGTAGTTTTCGAACGTGTTACTTGTTTTGCGTTTTTTAGGGTTCCGTAGTCAACAAGGAACCCTTATAGTTTCGCCATGTCCGTCCGTCTGTCTGTCTGTCTGTCTGTCTGTCTGTCCGTCTTCGGCTCAGCTCAGTAACCCTTACAACTAGAAAACTGCAATTCAGCGAGTAATAAAATCCTGAAAAAAAAAATTTTTACGGTACCTCCCCTCCATGTAAATTGGTGATGTATTTTTTTTTCTCGTTAAACCTATAGTGTGGGGTATCGTTGGATAGCTTGTTCAAAAATATTATGGGTTTTATGAAACTATTTTTCAACTCAGTTATGCGTTTGCGAGATAATAGGATTTAAAGCCCTAATTTTTGTTCGACTCATTGTCTCCCCCCCTGCTGGCTAAATGGCTACTACTGGGGACGTGAAAAAATTCGTGGCAGTAGTACATATAATGAATTTAAAAGGAAAACTATCACAGTTAAATAGACATAGGTAACTAGTTAACGAGTAGTAGACATAACTAGTTAACTGGGAAGAAATGCACTTAATTTCGGGTGCATATACATTGTCATTGGAATTTGAACCTTCTACCGTGGACGGTAAAGTTGCTTTTTCACCACACGTTATCTTCAATAGAAAAAACCTTGTCCTTCAGGTGGTCGCTAACCGAAGGTGGTCGCGTAACCGGCAAAACGACCCTATACATTGGTGTGTTATAATAAAAACCCCAAAAGCCCCTTTTAAGTCCGCATTCTGTGACAGACGGGCAACTACGGAACCCTACCCTGCGCGTGGCCCGACACGCATTTGGCCGCTTTTATTGGGGGTCTACTTTGAAATTCGATGGTCGAACTATGGATCCAATGTGCCATTTTCTTTTTTCGTAATGGATTGAAAGGGACAGTGCTAATAAAGTTCAAATATTCTGGATACTTCCTCGGCCAACGGATAGCAATTGCAATCCAACGAGGAAATATGGCCAGCCTTAACCAATGTGGCCAGCCTTCTGGGCAGCCTTCCGTGGGGCCGCGACCTCGGAGAGTGCATTGATTAAGTAGTAGTTAAGTAGATTTAAGTGTTAGTGTAAGTTTTATATTAGGGCATTGTATACTTTCCTTTGTGTAATTAATTGGAAATAAATAAATCGAGTTACAAATGCTAAAAAAAACAACAACAAAATAACAGAAAAAAAAAAATTCGGTTTGTGATTCAATATTCCGAACTTGTAATATAGGTATGTATATATCCTACACGACGAAATGTCAGTGCTCCGAACCAAAATTAAAAAGGCTACTTTGTCTCACGGAGTGAGGAAAATCGCATTTTCCACACCGTCTTCACGCAGCAAAATATGCTTGTTCGAGCTGCTAAAGTGAAAATGAATTTTACTTCTCGTGTGTTGTAACACTTGCGGGTAAAATACACCTTTTGCACCCTTGTATAAAAAAATAACTATTATTCCGGGAATCTTCGTCTACAGGGGCGAAAGTTTGTAAGGAGCTACGATATTTAACGAGTTCCACGCGGACGAAGTCGCGGGCAGGAGCTAGTATTTTATACATACAGTGTACAAATACAGTACCGTATAGTTTGTTTTCCTAAAAAATACGAAAAGTTCCTACTTAAATCTAACCATTAGGTACCGACCCCTGTTGTTTAATAATTACCTTTGTAGTAGAGTTGTAAAACAATGACGCATTAAACAATAGCACAAACAGTAGCTAGCCTACACGACTCACTTCGGTCGGTTTTATGACTGAATCAGAGTCAGAATACTATATTTGTGAATCATAGAGGTATGATAGGGGTTCGTTATACATGCATTCATAAAGTTCAGTTATCTTAAATACAAATATATACAACAAACCACCTCTGACAACGACTCTGACAATGATTAGATTAGATTAGATTTCTTTATTTCATAAAATAAATTTACATTATAAGTTAAACTCAAGCTAATTTACACGAATTTATTCAATGATCGTCAAATGATGAATATTAATAGATTGAAATGTCACAGGTACAATACAACATTATTATTGACATAATATAATACAAAATGATAAAGTAAAAATAAAGAATATAGATATTGATATCTCGTAATGATCGTCAAAATAAAAACTAGAAACATTATCAAATTATAAAACAATTTAAATTAAATTAAACATGTCAAATATATTATATGTCCATATACTCACATACAGAATACAATGGATGTTCCAATAAAAAGATTCTCAGCTGACGTTTGAATGCTTCGTCAGATGGTTCAGTTCGCAATTTGGCGGGTAGACGCTCGTAATACGTTGGGCCAATTACCCTAGGATTTTTTACTGAAAGTGCCATGCGACGCGGACTCTCCAATCCTTTCATATTTAGAAACAAAACGTGTAGAATTTGTTGTTTCTAGATATGTTAAATTTCTCACTTTCATTAAGTATATGTAAATCAAACTATACGAGGCATAACAATTTAGAAAGAAAGAAGTAAGAAGAAAGAAAATCATTTATTAGCGAAAAGATTTTGGTACATAGTCAAAAATAACAATTTCATCATAATATTACGCAAAAAGGGCCTCACTCAGCTGGTCAGTGTGTCGTGGCGCGAGCAACAAGGCGCGCTCCGTGTCGCTGATTTTCAATGAGGCCATTTAATACCATCTAGACTCAGCATAATACTTGACTGGTCCTCTACTCTCGACATGCTCGTCCTCCGCAGGCTCGTTCTCATGCTCGTTCTCATGCTCGTTCTGCTTCGGACCCTTCGGCTTCCTCGGTCCCGCTGACACGTCAGCAATCACCAGGAACGCCACGCAGAATAAAATACAGATAGTTTTATTCATGTTGAAGTACGAACAGATAATGGCATTTGCTGTTTTGGCGGTATATATAAGGAGTTATGTTTACTGATTATTAAAAGCGGAACGTATTTTAACCTGTTTTGATTGTTAATCATTTTTTAAGTTAATTACATCCGGTGTATGTCTGTATTCGTTATTTATGGCTAAACGGGTAGGTACCTTATCTTTAAAGATAATTTGAAACCTGAATGCCTAATGAATGTCAGAGATATGTACTTTTTTTACTACAATGGTGGCAAGCAAACATACGGTACCTATACCTAATGGTAATCAGACATCGTGGCCTTTGGTCGCTTGTTATTCCAGAAGAATCACATGCAGCAGACCCTTAAGGTAGTTGGTTAGTTATGTACTGGGCATTTTAGGGAAATCGACATCCAGGGTGGCTATTTCGCGTGCGCTACTCTAACCACCCCAGCTCCTTTAGAAAGTTGGCGAGTGCCTTGGTGTTGCTGAATGCGTCCCGCAGTGTGTCTGGAGACCCTAGGCGCTTTTTCCTGTATACTTCTACCTGCTTGCAGTCCAGGTGAATGTGTTTAGTCGTTTCTTCCGTCGCAATGCACGCTCTGCACATGGGGCGGTCTGTGATGCCTATATTGTAGAGGTGCTGTCTGTTCAGGGTGTTGTGTCCTGTTTTTACTCCTACTATCTGGTGTAGTTGGTTTCTATGTGTCCTCAGCAGTGCGGTTGTGAGTTTGTTGTCAGCAGACCCTTTATTGCTTCGAGGATTCTTTGTGGGGTTACACCACATCCTCTGAGCGAGCTCTGGCGACCTTACCTACTCACCACCAGGAACACACCACCACACACTTACTGAACAAGTAGTGGCGGTGTCGTTATTTTAGCTGCGGTCTTCTGTAAGGTGGGGTGGCTTACATCCCCTAAATGAGCGTGGGGTGGTTATTTATATTATTTAAAGAGATTTTAACATAAGCAACTTAGTGGTTGATGGTGTCGTGCTCTGATAAAGAAATATGAAGTGGTCATTTCAAATGAATGAAGAATCATGGAACGATATAAAGAGAACGGGAGGATAAGAAGAAAGTGCTTGAAGGAGTATTATAAGATAATTAAAATTACAGTTGTACAAAGCAACATAAGGGTTTATCCCATTAATAGTCCAGGCAAGGTGTTCATTTAATAATAAATGTACTGACGGCGGCAGCGCATCCAATATGATGTTTGTGTAAATAACGGTTGTTCGAATATATAAGTCCAGCGCCATCATATACTCGTAGTGTTGAAGTAGAGGGTTTCGCAGTACTTTTCGGTCATGAATATGATGGCCGCAATTGCTCATATTGTAGTGATAATGATTTTCAATACCATTTATCAGACCAGACCATCATTTAAATTTTATGCGATAACAGACGATGGGCTTTAAATTAAAATATATCTGAAGCGGCCTAAAAAGATATGTATTTGTTGCTAACAACAGACTCAATGGGGCTTTACCAGGAGACCCCAGAACTTTATTGTAAACGCACAGAAAAACTGTCATAAAAAGCCTCGGAGATTTTCATTTTAGCTGCCCGCCCCTGCTTCGCACGGGTGTGTTCCTTTTTGTCTCCAGAGTACGAATCTACCGGTTTTAGTAAAAGGAGAGGGGGACGGACATAGCTGTGACGTCACAAAGATTGCGGCCGACGGTCATCGATTTAGGCTCGGTCAAACACAGGGCGCGACCGCGGCGGCATTAAATACATGCTAACAGGTTAGCGACTTCTAACAGACTGCGTCCCGCCGGCATCGCGCCCCGCTTCTGTCGCGCCCCGCGCCGCTCTGCCCCTTGCGTCCACTCGGCGCGAGCGCAGCGCAGCGCGGCGTGGACGCGCGGGCACGCTGCGCCGCGCTGGGTCACATCAAGGAATGAGCGACCCTCCGCACGCGCATGCTGTATCCGGGCGCGAGTCACGCCCGCACCGCGCCGCGTTCGCGCGCGCGATGAGGGCGTGTTGAGAGCGCGAGGCCGGCGCAATCCACGCGCGCCCTGTTTGACCAGTAATCGCGCCGGCATCACGCGGCGCGGACGTCGCGCTGCGTCGCGCCCTGTGTTTGACTGAGCCTTTTTTGTTCAAATCTCGGGTTCTATTTTAGTGATTGCATCGTGTGAGGTGTCATTTGAATTAAGAAGTTAAAACTAAATTATTTCAAAAATTTTGTAATTCGATGGCTATTTCAATATTTAAAGTCCTTCCAAGATAATTTAAAAGCCTATCTCTTACGGAACTTAAAAATAAATTGACTCTGTGGCTACAGATGTTCCTATTCTATTGACGAGTTTTTGAGAGGAAAGAAATTCGTCGCAGCTATTAATTATAAGCTTGTAAAATTGACTTGGTGATTTGTATATTCTTGTATTTTTTCTCTGTTTTCATTGTATGTTTCAAAAATGATAGTACCTAAAAAGAAATTTGCATGTCATCTATATGGCAAAACATGTGAGACTAAATTGATTTTACGATCCACCTATGTACACCATGTTTTCAAAACAAATAAATGTCACTGCGGTCTGCTTGGATATGAGCAAGGCACTTTGTTGAGCATAGCTTTCTCCTTTCTAAATGCAAACTGCATATATGGTTTTTGTGGAAATTTCTGGTAGAAGTCAGCAAGTTGAAGTCACTTCTGTGTTAGAAAACATGGAACTGCATTCAGTCAGGTCTAAATGAAGGCCCAACTAAGTGGGAGTCCCACAGGGAAGCATCGCTTACTTTTCCTTATATATATTAATGACTTACCTGACATATCTGATCACGACTGTACCCTATTTGCTGATGATATTTAGTCTAATTATTTAGTTCAATCGTTCATTTGATTGTTGATTCTGCCTAAATTTAAATATACAATTTGATGTTTAAAACATTGTCATTTAATAAAACATTGTAATAGTACATTACGTAACTAGGGCGGTGAATTCGTAAATAGCCCAGATCGCAGGTGTTTGTGGCCCGAACCGAAGGTGAGGGCCATAAATATGCGCTCTGGGGCTTTACGAATTACCGCCCGTGTTGCGTACAAAATTTTACGTCTTCACCTGGCCACAATGCGAGTTTTCCAGTACGCGCAGCGTGCAGTAATACTCGCATTATGGCCAGGTGTGACGCAAAGGTTTGTAATTTAACTATACACTGCTTGAGCTTTATTAATATAAAGCTAAATCTTGAACGTTGGTTATATAAGTATTTACTTATTATTTTATGTTTAATTTTATGCAGAAAAGTGTGTAATTGAAGCTACGAAAGCGATTTAATTATCTAGGTTTTGGGTCAATTTTTGAACAAAACGTTTTTTCGACATTTGTATGTTTTTTTTTATTTTTTGGAATATTAGATTCGTACCGACAGCGAGAGGTAGGGTTTTTAAAAAGAAAAAATATGGTGCATGAGGCACCACTGTGCTTCTAATGGTTAGCTAGATATTGATGCTTTAAAATCACCGTGCCATACCAATGTCGTCAGCGCCATACAAATGTCGACAGCGCTATACAAAAGTCGATATAATGCCATACAAATGTCGATTCTGCCATATAAATGTCGATAGCGGCATAAAAATGTCAACGAGTGCCATCAAAATGTCGATCTTGCCATACAATTGTTGAAACAGCTTAAAATATTTGTACAATAAAAAAACTCACTATTTCGATATAGTATCTCCGGTTTATGGTTTATGATGGTCGTTATATTGTACTATTACTTATTCTGTGATTATATTCCAAAATATTAAAAATCACTTAGATTTTGTTTTGAATCGACATGTGTATGCCACGTTCGACATTTGTATGGCCAAAAAAGCCGTACAAATGTCGCCATACAAATGTCAACATGAATGTTTTTTGGCAATCCTTCGTACACTATTAATTGAATTCACTAATTAGTTAAACACGAAACTCTTACCCCATATTGCTAACCTTTGTTATGAAAGACACATTTTTATTTCAATCGTATATTAATAAATTAACGCCCATACAAATGGGTGCGTCCCACGAGATATAACAACAGTATATATAATTTCATATTAATAACGTTCACAAGATATAATGAACATTAGCTATAACAACAATACCAATACTTTTATAAGGAATAACGGTCAATAGCCATAATAATCATATTATATAACGTTTTTTTCTATAACACTCAAATTTAATAATTTCATTTCGTATAACGATCATAACATATAATATATTTTCGTATAACATACATAACGTATAACGATCATAATGCATAGTATATTTTCGTATGAGGATTACAATACAGAAAATTAGGTTAGGGCTGTAGGTAAAAGGGGGGCTCGGGGGGCGAAGCCCCCCGCAGTAAAAAACAACAAGTACTCTTACCAATGGTATTACTTGTAGGTTAGGTTAGGGTTGCCTTGTGTCCCTCAGAGCGGAAATAGACACCCCGCGAAGCGGGGTGGCGTCGACACGCTGGTGTTTAGGTAAGGTTAGGCTAAAATAATTGGCGTGTTTGATATAAAAATAAATTTAATTTCAATCTTAAAAACGTTTAATATTTTTTTATTCAAATTCATATATATATTCCTTCATACGGCATTGTTATTAAAATAACTGAAGAAGATTATAATATACGAGCAATATACTTTTTGATGTTAGATAAATTGAATAATATATGTTATAAACCTTAGGTGTTATGAATATTATACGCTTTAATCGATATATCAATTGATGTTATGTCTAAAGTACGTTATACTTTACGAAATTATATATTTTGTCATTATACCTTTCGTTCGTTATGTGCAATGAACGTTATACTAAACAAACTTATACACAGTGAGCGTATATATTATGACCGTTATATGATTAGTTGTTATACCTCGTATTACTTACCCCATACAAATGTCGTGATAGCCGTACCAAAATACATCGTATCAAGAAAACCTGTTTCCTCCTTCGAAAATACCGGCTCTGCGTCCACTCCCGTTGCTGGTTTAAGCCCAACTAACCTGTCTATCGTATCGTAAAGTAAATGTAACGGTGGGATTATAAAAAAACAGATTTTAAGGGTTGTCTATTGTTTGCCCGACATTCATATACTATAAAAATCATTTGCCCGAACTTCGCTTGCTCGAATTTCATTTGCCCGAATGTTTCGTTTACCATAATAGTTAATTGACATACTCTTGTTTACCCGAATATTGAATGTCATAATGATACGAATGCCATACGTATTGTATTCCAGATTATTGTTTGCAATAATATTATTTAATAGAATATTTAAACGCCATACTAAACATGCATTCGGATTCATCTTTGTTAATTTGCTGGTTTTTCCGCTCTTTTATAAAAAAAATAACCTCGAAGACGAAAGCGGGAGCAAAGCTCCCGCTTCCGTCTTCTAACCTATCCGCGATCCGAGTCGGTTTTGCCACTAAGCCCCTGTTCCCTACTGCCTACGATACAACACTATCTTGGCATTAGGTAATCTCAGAGAAAAGTTCATTTTTACTTAGTGGCAAAACCGACTTGGATCGCGGATAGGTTCGAGGTATTTTTTTGAATATTAGACACTGCAATACGTACCCAATTTATCACATAAGAATATTATGGATGTTGAGATGGATGGCAAATGATATTATGGCATGTGATAGTTATGGATCACAATGATTATGGAAAATGAGATTATTGATATTGTTATTATGGAAAACAAAGATTCTGGCATATAATTATTATGGTAAACAATGAGTATGGCATACAAAATTATAGAAAACAACATTATGGCAGTTGTATATTATGGCAGATAAAATTCGGGCAAATGAAATTCTGGCAAGCAAGAGTATACCGATTTTAAGGGTTTTGAGCTTGAGTCCTAATAAATGGGTCGCGCGTGGGACAACTACAAAAATACTTCACAGGTTTTAATTATTCACGCATTAAATTTGCAAGATATATTAATGAATACGCTAATAAATCTTCTTTATAACAGTACAAGTTGTTTATATATACGTTGCCGTAGTCCATAGTTATGAATTTTTGTTTGAGCAAAACCGCAAGTGGGACACGCAAAAAAGCGGTAGATTTCACTGTTTTACGATTCCAAATACATTTTTTTTCAGAATCAATGAATATTTAAGGTATTGTTATATATATTTTAAATACTTTATAACACACGGAATACAAATATATATGAATCAATACTCCATGTTAATCTGACTTGAAATTATGGCCGTGGGACAGCAAAAAAAGCTCGTTTGAAAATTGACCCTTTTATTGCATTGATCTCGATTTTAATAAATACTACGAATTAATTCACATTTTTATTTACGAAACATTCACGCCGATTTTACGCCCGGCGTGCCCGTATGGCTCGCCCTCCGCGATGACCATCACATGATTTGATTTTGCATATTAACTGGTTACCGAGTAATAGTCGATCAACTTAATGTGTACTTGGAAAGGCCAACTTTCATACAAATTCGGCATACGCAACCGCACCATTTAGTAGGCGCGCGCGTGTCGATGTAACACAGACATACTCGTAAGGCAACTACGAAACCCTACACTGCGCGTGGCCCGACACGCACTTTGCCGGTTTATTAATTCAGTGATTTATTATAAGTGTAGATTATAAGGAGCCTATAGAGTCCCACTGCTGGGCAAAGGCCTCCCACTTTTTCCAATGCTCTCCATTCTGAGCAGCCAGTCCGATAATATAACGACTTCAATATGGACACAGAAAAACTTTATTTAACATCATCATACGTACAGTGTACAAATTTGACTTAGAAACTATACAGTACTGTATTGTTTGTTTTACTTAAAATTACGAAGAGTAGGTACTTAAATCCAACCATTACCGACATATTTTGGTTAATAATTATGTAATTGTTATCTTCAAGTACGGTTCTGAAACAATTACGCATAAACAATAGCACAAACGTAGCTACCCTACACGACTCAATTCGGTCGGTTTTATGACTGAATCAGAGTCAGAATACTATATTTGTGAATCATAGGTATGATAGGGGTTCGTTATACATGCATTCATAAAGTTCAGTTATCTTAAATACAAATATATACAACAAACCACCCCTGACAAAGGCTCTGAGAATGACGTCTCAGAGAGACGTCTATCACAAAAACAAAGAAACAAAAGATGTAGAATCCCACGTTATGTGCATTTTCATTTTACGTAAAACAAACTATTCGAGGCATAACAAGTTAGAACGAAAATCATTTATTAGCGTAGCGTAGTAAAAGGCACAGAAAAGCAAACATAACTAAATACAATTTAATTATAATATTACGCTAAGAGGTCCTCACTCAGCTCGGTGTCACGGAGCGAGCCACAAGACGCGCTCCGTGTCGCTGATTTTCAGTGAGACCATTTACTACCTATGTGATGCTAAAAAGGGGCATAATGCTTTAGTGACTGACACTGACAATGCTGGTCTTCAGTCAGCCTCGGTTCATACGGTCTTCACATAATACAGACGCCACCAGAAAAGCCAGCATCCTTGCATTCGTCGTCGCAACACGTGGCCGGGTCGGAAATCGCGAGCACGTTCTGAAGATCGTTCTCCTTCTCACCCTTCGGCTTCCTCGGTCCCGCTGACACGTCAGCAATCACCAGGAACGCCACGCAGAATAAAATACAGATAGTTTTATTCATGTTGAAGTATGAACAGATAATGGCATATGCTGTTTTGGCGGTATATATAAGGGTATGTTTACTGATTATTAAAAGCGGAACGTAGTTAAACCTGTTTTGATTGTTAATCATTTTTTACGTTAATTACATCCGGCCTATGTCCTAATGAATGTCAGAGATATCAGATGTAACTACTGTTTTAACCGACTACAAGAAAAAGGAGGAGATTCTCAATTATTATTATTTATGTATTTTTTTATATACATATTTTTTCAATGTTTGTTACCTCAGAACTTTGATGAGCGGATCCGTAATTTTTTTTTGTAAATATTCTTCCAGGTGGGTCCCATTTTTTTCAAAAATTCATTTGGATAATGGGATCCATGAGGAATTGAGGGATCTCCTGAATTATATGAGGCACGCGTGTAGTGATTTTGGTATTTTTTTATTATGAATCGTGTATTTACACCCGGAAATCATAAATTTGGTGGAGTGGAATTGATGATGACAACCACAGATGACTTGTGCAATTCCTCAATTATGTACTTAAAAGCACAAAAGTGCATCACAGATTCTGATAAGATTCCATTCAAATAGCAACTAATGAAATGACAGATCCTTGTGGAATCGACGGAAGTCCTCAAATATTATTGGGCCACATACAGCCATTGGGTTTTTTTCACCAATAATCAACGCTTTTGCTCTCGGAAATCAGTTAATGTTGTTAATTGGAAAATAAATGCGGAAATATTCTCGGGGATTGGCTGAGTACCTACTGAATGGAAGTCGGTTAAAACTTTGCTTTTAAAGTAAATTATTTTCTACTAGGTACAATGGTGGCAACCATATTCAGAATAATCACATCCCAAGTAGCACACAGGCTGAATGTTTAGTAATAAGTGTAGTGAAAAATAAAATAAAAGATCACTAGCAAGATCACGATCGTAATTTTAATAGTTCTAACCGAAATATTTATACATTTTAAACATAAAGTTATAATATCCCGACGACGTGCTCGCGGCAACCAAGTCGATCCCAAATGGGTTATTACAATTAGGTACAAGTAGCACAAACGGCTTCGCGAACCGTACAGATCCCTGGCACAGGGCACGATACGTCAAAGAAACGCATCTGATGGTAAAAACCTTCAAATACGAAGGTGGGTAATGCAACACCGGATTGCAGATGATATGATATGTTATGAGATGGGTGTATGGGTGATCGTGATAACGATGGCCGAAAGAAGAAGAAACGAAAAGAATGAACCGCGTTGGCGTGCCTTTAAGAATTTTGAGATGGTGCCACCGGATGGTTGATATCCCGAACTAAGGATAGCGCCCTGCGCTCAGTTCGTGCAAGGATCAGCAAGCGTGGGTGTACACAATAGCGTCACTAAATCTAAATCGCGGTTACATAGGTAACTAATTAGAACTAACAGAAGGTAGACGATTATTAGGTTTCCGGAGACTTCCCTGACACTTGACTTCCCTGAGACTTCCTGAGCTCCTTAGCTAGTTGAGCCGCTGCGACGAACCGTTGATCCACTTCAGGTAGGCTCCTTTGAATGAACTCCGCATTCCGGGAGTATAAAAACCCGCAGTGATAGCACGCAGGAATCGTGGGCACAAGCTTCTTAAACAGGGTAACGACCTGACGGAGTGGGTCCTCGTACCCCGATAGGGCAAGCGCTGGGTTGAGTACCCGCACCAGAAAGCTACGACAAAAATAAAGGTAGGTAGAGACTTATACCACCAATGCTTACCCAGCACGTCCTCGACGGCTGGCCTTTGAATACAATCACACTCGATGTAAGACGACGCTTGTGAATTAGGAACCTCCTTTTCCTTCACACAATAGCACTTGGTGCTGGCGGCCAGAATCTTCGTTGCTTGAGATTCACTCCAACGCCACTGAGTTTTTAAAACGAAGAATACTATCCCTTAGTTCTTAGCCTTAGTTCTAGTTATAAGCTGGGATAAAAACAACAGTCTCGAATCACAATAGTTGTTTACTTGACCAATGTCAACTGCTTCTCTGACCTTCCAAAAGAACCTCTCCTCAATCATATTTGAAAAATCGAATTGCCTTTTTAAAATTCAAATTGTCCTTTTTAAATTCCACCAGTACAAATACGCTAAGAGTACTGCATGTACCGAGGCCGTACCAGAAATTCTAAGTTGTGGACGCCACCTACCGGGAAGACGAAGTCCTAGAGACACCTGACAACGATAACAGAAAACACAAGTGATCATGAACCCTGAAGGAAAAAGATTCAAGTAATATGCGTTAGATGGCGCAGAAACTAAAATCAGTAATTTAAAAATTCAGCGGTTTAACCGACAGTGTTGTTCTGCAGATGAGTTAACGCTGCATAAGACAGCCTTTAACACGTATTAAGCTTTACTAAAGATAAGAGTTTCAGGGGAGACTCAAGACTGCACAATTGAGAGATTTTCGAGTCTTGTACAGCCTTGCTGATCAAGCGCTGCAAAAGAGGGTAAAAACGTACTCTAAGCATTATATCAGTAAATTCGGATGTAATTGTTCAGCCTTTAATCGCAACTTATGCTCATAGCAGGTTAAGAAACCTTCGGCTGGTGTAAGGTTGGTTGCGAAGCGCTTTGTGCAGACAAAATAATACCAAAGGAGTAATAAAAGACTTAGGGCTGCGCATAACAAATCGACGCTATTTCGAATGACCGAAATTTATACAAAAAGACTGAAATCTTTTTATTATGAGCTGATTTAGAGAACCCAACTTAAAGAATCATACATAATGAATACAGACATACACCGGATGTAATTAACGTTACGTTTTTAACGTTAATTACATCCGAACATTAACAATCAAAACAGGTTAAAATACGTTTCGCTTTTAATAATCAGTAAACATAACTCCTTATATATACCGCCAAAAACAGCATATGCCACTTTGTGTTCGTATTTCAACATGAATAAAACTATCTGTATTTTATTCTGCGTGGCGTTCCTGGTGATTGCTGACGTGTCAGCGGGACCGAGGAAGCCGAAGGGTCCGAAGGAGAACCAGTCCAAGAACTGCAACGATGATTGCAAGAAGGCTGGGTATTTTGGCGGCGTCTGTATTCAGTCACCAAAGCAAGTCGAGTCTAGATTGTATTAAATGGCCTCACTGAAAATCAACCACACGGAGCGCGTCTTGTGGCTCGCTCCGTGACACCAAGCTGAATGAGGACCTCTTAGCGTAATATTATGACTAATTTTTACGTAGTCATTTTTGGTTTTATGTGCCAAAATCTTTACGATAATAAATGATTTTCTATGTTCTTCCTTCCTTCTTTCTAATTTTTTATGCCTCGTATAGTCTGTTTTACATAAAATGAAAGTGCACATAACGTGGGATTCTACATCTTTCACGTTTATTGGCACTTTACGGCGTCTAATAATATTCAGTAATTTAAATTAAAGCTAAGTTAAATCTAAAAAAGGCCCTCGAGGCATTGTACCGAGGATGCTGGCGGCATTTCCTCGCTGAATTGCAATGCTGATGCGTTGCGCGAGAAAGCCGCCAGCTCTTCGGTCACCAGTTACGTCAACCAAACGTTTCGCGATTTCCGCAAATAGCTTTTGCGCACTGAAACCCCATGGACCGAGGGTCTCGACGCCAAAAGGTACAGTAGTACAGGTTAGTAGTAGTCCGTTGGAGGTGGGACGGTGCCAGTGTGTCTACACAGGTAGCGTCCCACACAAGCATCCGTCCCAAACTCCACGGAACCAGAGACACTCCATCAGGTCTTTTGCCATCATCTCTGACAATGCCAGGCGGCTCAAGAAGAGCGGGCACATTGATGGTGGCAAGAGACCGGCGGATTATGTCATTAAGAGTCGCATGTCTTGCAAAGCGTCCTGCACTTTTTTGACAACATAGTCTGTGGTGACCCAGTCGGTCCACGTCTGTGCCACAAGGGCATATGTGTGTAGTGCATACTGTGACCCCAAGCCGTAGACCAGTCGCCAGACGAAGGGAGGACTAAGGGATCTTTTGTTTCTAAGTAAATATAAAAGGATTGGAGAGGCATTGGAGAGTTATTGTCAGTCGTTGCCAGAGGTGGTTTATTGTAGGTTGGTAACGGTGGCTCGGTCGGGAACACTGACTCACGCCTATATTTCCTAGATAGAACAGCAATATCTATCTGTCTCTTTCATTTTCCGGGAGCAGTCGACACCCAAACAAGTACAACAAACCAGTGATCCTGATCCTCCCGCTCCCGCGCAGTTCACATGGGTAGCAAGTGGTTTTGTGTTTCCTTGGGTGAAAAAATACTTTTTAAGGCATACAGGTGCTTTTATTTATTGAAATTTAAGCATTTAGACAAGTATTGTTGTTTTGATACAAAGTGACGTTAATATGCTAGGCAATGACGTAGATTCGCTTGTCCTTTGGTAAGCCAAATGCCTGAAATTTATGCTCCGGTGAATTCAAAATGGCTACAGCGTGACCATAGTGGTTCAAATTTAAGAAGTACATACATAGTGACTCGACTGTTCTGCCTATAGAAGCCTACTTTTTTTGTACTTTTTCTGGATTTTCTTTCCTTTTAATTTATCTTGATGTCTGTGTATGTTAATAGCTTAAAATAAGAATGAAAATAAAACTCGTTTTAATTTTTAGATATCAAACGACAAAAAAACAATGTCAGAAAATAGGTTGATCTCAAATATCCTAAGTGCCGCTACACCTCTTCATCAGGCGAGAAGCCCTGGCGTCAGCCATACGGCTCAAAAAAACAACATCTCTGGAGACCGCCCAGAGTTCCACACACCGAGATACTCTACGAGGCTATAGGTAGGGAACCCCTCTTAGAGGCAGCAACCGACATCATTCCTAAACAGTTCGTCTTCGACAAGAAGGACAAAATCGAAGTATACGAAACCCCCCCAGGAAGGACTTAACCCCAGGGAGTTAAGAATATTCACAGATGGGTCCAAGACAAGGTCAGGCACCGGATCAGGAGTGTTCTCGGAGGACCTAAACATACGAATCTCGACACCATTAGGAATCCATAACTCAGTCTTCCAGGCACAGTGTATGGGTATTATAATGGCCGCTCATGCAATCGCCTCCAGGGAGGTAAGAGGATATCCAATCCGCATACTTTCCGACAGTCGATCTGTACTACAAGCCCTGCAGGGTCACACAACAACGTCCGGGCTGATACACGAGTGCCACAAAATTCTATCAGAGGTATGTACCAACAGCGATATAACCCTGCAATGGATCAAAGGGCACAGCAATTCACGCGGTAACGACGCAGCGGATGCACTGGCTAGAGAAGGCTCAGAATCAGAGGCCATAGGACCGGAACCCACGATCCCTCTACCCCCTGCATGGCTGCGGAGCACACTGCGACTAAACACCCAGGTAGAACACCAAAAAATTTGGAACATCCTAGGCACCTGCAGGCACACCAGGGAGGCCCTCCCGACAATCAACCCCGGATTGTGAAGGAAGCTAAAATAACTAAAGAGGCCGGCACTCCGTCTCTTGACAGGCGCCATAACTGGTCATGCACTATTGAACAAACACCTTTTCACCTTAGGTATTACAGACAGTCCTCTCTGCAGAGCCTGCATGGAAGAGGAAGAGACAGCCGCCCACGTCATCCTGACGTGCCCTGGGGTGGCAGTACACCGGGCAAAGCACCTCGGAACACCGGGGTCACTACCGGAGGCCGTCGGCAACATAAAGGGTCTGCTAGGCTTCCTGGTGGAACTGGGCTGGCACGAATAACAGTAGTGCCAATACCCACACGCAAAATAGGCGCAGATATTACGTCGAGTTGCGGAAATCCAGCCCGCGTACACCTATCCTAAGTGATTTTTTTGGGGGACGAATGTTACTCGCGTCCGCAGGAAAAACCTACCACAACCCTGCACGTGTCCCCTGGGTGGTGCTAAAGAGTAACAAACACAAAGGCGAAAATAATAGGCGAAGATTGCGATGAATGCGAACACAAATGCGATTAGCTCACAGAGCACTATGACTAGAGATGTCGGACCTTCAGTCCGCATCTTGCAGATAAATATAGAAGGGATAAGTGCCGCAAAAAGTGACTACTTGCTCAAACTACTGCATGAGAACAAGATAGACGTAGTCAACATTCAAGAAACACACAGCAAAGATGACGCAGATCTCGAGAAAAGAGGCCGACTTCCTGGGTATACTTTAGTGAAAGCTGTCCATCACCCCAAGTATGGCGTAGCCAGTTACATGAAATCCAGGCTTGCTGACGTACATCTAGTGAACTTCAGTGATCAAAATCTGATCTTTTCTATAGTAATGCGCATAGGAGACATGACCATCACGAATATTTATAAGCCTCCAAGGGTAAACTGGGGAGAGGACTTACCGACAAAACAACCCCATCCTTGCGTATATACTGGCGATTATAACAGTCACCACACTAACTGGCGCTATCGGCAATCTGATGAGAATGGAGAGGCTCTAGTCCAGTGGGCAGAGTGCTGCGACCTACACCTCGTTTACTGTGCCAAAGACAAGGGTACGTTCCGTTCCGCCAGATGGAATAAAGAATACAACCCAGATCTAACTTCCGTCTCTAAAGACCATCTCCAGCAACCTTTATCGTGCCAACGCACCCTGCTATCTGTCTTCCCTAATAGCCAACATAGGTCAATCATCCTGCATGTTGGCATGAAGCTGCCACTCATAAATTCGATGCCACTACCCCGCTGGAATTTCAATCGAGCAAACTGGGAAGCTTTCCGAAAACAGTTGGACAGCAAACTTACAGCAGCTCACCTAGAACCCATTGCTTCAAATTACTGTGAATTCGTAGAGCTCGTACTAAATTCAGCGAAGTCAAACATCCCTAGAGGCTATAGAAAGGAGTATATACCCGGGTGGAACTTAGAAAGCGAAGAAGTATACAAGCAATATCAAAGCTCTGGCGACCATAATATAGGGTCCCGCCTTCTGAAATCTTTGGATGCTGCACGGCAAAATAAATGGAAGTCAACTGTCGAGGATATGGATTTCAAGCAGTCCAGCCGCAAGGCATGGAGAGTTCTAGATAGCCTGACAGGTAAACACCACCAAAAAAAGCAAACGAGCAGTGTTAAACCAGACGCTATCGCCGAACGCATGGTTGAAGTAACCAGAGCCAAACGCGACATCCTTTTCACCAGGAAAATAAAGAAGGAACTCAAAGCACTGAAACACGAATCACCAAGGAACCATCATCTCTCCAGACCTTTTGAACTTAGCGAAATGGTAAATGCCGTCAAAACACTAAAAACTAATAAAGCTGCTGGTCCTGACAACATTTATAACGAATTTATCCGTCACATGGGTCCGGTTGCTGTGAGCTGGTTATCTGCATTGTTTACCTATATCCTCCAGAACAATAAACTGCCAAAACAGTTCAAGTTAGCAAAAGTAGTCGCAGTACTAAAACCTGAAAAACCCGAGCATGAACCTGAAAGCTACAGACCAATTTCTCTTCTAAGCTGCATATTTAAACTTCTTGAACGTTTAATCCTGACTAGAGTTGAACCGTACATACATAGAAGCTGCCACTCCACCTGAACAAGCTGGTTTCCGAACTGGAAGAAGCTGCACGGATCAAGTACTGGCCCTTACGAGACATATTGAAGCTGAATACCAAAAAGCCTTGAAGTCAACAGCAGTATTTATAGATTTGACTGCTGCGTATGATACAGTGTGGAAGCAAGGTCTGGTCTATAAAATATTATCGGTAATACCAAGCAAGGAAATAGGAGACCTTATAACTAGTATGCTGAGTGAGCGGGAGTTCGAAGTGTTCCTGGGCGACGCCAAGAGCAAAAGGAAGAAACTGAATAATGGCTTCCCACAGGGGTCAGTTCTAGCTCCTCAACTCTTCAATCTGTATATCCACGACCTCCCATCTACAGATGCTACTAAATTTATCTATGCCGATGATATAGCACTAGTCGCACAGAGCAAAACATTCACGTCAGGAGAAACCACCCTAACAAACGATCTAGAAAGGCTAACGAAATATTTCAAACACTGGCGCCTAATACCTAGTGCGAGCAAGACGGAGGTTTCGTGTTTCCATCTGAGTAACCAAATGGCCAACTACCAACCTACGGTCTACTTCAATGGTGAAAAGCTAAAATACAACCAACGCCCAAAATACCTTGGAGTCACTCTGGACAGATCTCTCACGTATAGGGAACATCTGATGAAGCTCTCTCAGAAATTATCGACGCGGAATAATATCCTACATAAGTTATGTGGAACCTCGTGGGGTGCATCTACCGATTGTCTACGCACTACTGGTATCGCACTGGTATATTCGGCAGCGGAATACTGTGCCCCGGTATGGTCGGAAAGCGCACACGTGACCAAGGTAGATACCAAACTAAACGAGACTATGCGGTGCATATCGGGAACAGTTTAGTCTACTCCTTCCCATTGGCTACCAACACTATGCAACATAGCACCTCCACATCTTAGGAGAAAACATGCACTGAGGAGAGAGACTGAGAAGATTAAATCCAAAACTGCACTACCAGTCCACAATGAGTTCTTCTACCCACCGCCCCAACGCCTAAAGTCCCGAAATCCTGCGTATGCTGCTGCTCAGAGCCTCACCAGTTTCAATGTGACCGAGTCCTGGAAATCAGAATGGACCGCTGCTACTGCTGGTTCTCACGTGGCAACCATAGGCCCGACCTGTAAGCCATGGGGTTTTGACCTTCCTCGGAAACTGTGGTGCCGCTTGAATAGGCTTAGAACGGGACACGGCCGCTGCAATTACTTCTTACATAAATGGGGGTGGAAAGATTCTGCAATGTGCGAGTGTGGCGAAGAAGTCCAGACTATGGAGCATATTATTCAGCGATGCCCTCTACATTCGTACTCGGAACCCCCAGAAGACCTACTGCGCGGAACACCTGACGTAATTGCGTGGCTCAACACACTGAATGTTGACATCAAATTTTAGTTTAATTTTGTGACATTGTAATTTGAAGAAAATGCCTATATTTTATGGTACTAAACGCCATACGATTAAATAATAAATAAGTGATTTGATTTTATAACTTTTATATGAATGATATTGATAGATTCTATAGGCTTAGAGTATATTCCTACTCAAACAAATAAAGGAAACTGAATATAAAGAATAGTTCTAGTAAAATATTATATACATGAGTCTTCTATTTATACCAAATGCGTTTCATTATAATACCTGTAATCTATTTAAAGATAAAAACTATCTAAAATAGTGTTATTCGCAGATGACACATCACTCATATTCAAAGTAAATAGAGATACCCAGGACACATACAGTATAAACAATGCACTTCAACAGATACACGAATGGTTCACGGCTAATAATCTGGTACTAAACGCCATGAAAACCAAATGTATGCATTTTAAGCTACCTAACGTAAAATGTAACTTTCAAGGATTGAAAATAGATAACCAAGATTTAGCTAGTGTCCAAAATGCAGTTTTCTTGGGTATCACTGTTGACTTCAAGCTACAATGGAGTCCTCATATTGTAGCACTGTCTAAAAGGCTCAGTTCTGCTGTATACGCTATAAAAAAAAAGACAGCTTACTGACGTGGCTACAGCAAGGCTCGTCTATTTTAGTTATTTCCATAGCATCATGTGCTACGGTATATTACTGTGGGGCAGAGCAGCTGACATTGAGTCCATATTTATCCTGCAAAAACGAGCAGTTCGTGCAATCTACGGACTAAAAAGCCGCGAATCACTCAGGGAACTATTTAAATCAATTAATATAATGACCTTGCCTTGTCAGTACATTTACGAAAACATAATGTATGTAAGAAAACACATTACACAATTTCGTAAAAAATGAGATGTTCAGAAATACAATACAAGAAATAAAGATAAATTGATAGCAGGAAGTACTAGGATAAGAAAGGTTCGTAAGTCGTTTATGGGATTATGTACACTTTATAAGTTACCAAGTGCCATTACAAGTATGCCAGATAATAAATTTAAGGCCATTTTAAAACAAACATTAAGTAGTAGAGCGTACTATAAATTAGACGAATATTTGCAAGACAAACACATATGGTCAGATGTCATACCTCCAAGTCAGTGATCCCTAACACTTAAGGGTGATTCTTGAGTGGGTCAATTTTCAGCGTCCAGAGGGAAAAAGTACCCGAAAAAATAAAATAAATATCCTGACACATTTTTTTTTACTAGTTCTACACTTAATCTAACTGGGGCAGGATTATTTTTTGTTTTTAGGTAAGTAGAATCTGCCATAAAAAAATATCAAACACCTAAAACATGATTCCCCTGGTGCGTCCATCACCAATTTTGTAAACAATCTACTCTAAAAAGAACTAGTTATGGATTGAAATCAAATATTGTATCGAGGTAAATCGCTAGAATATAAGTTAATGATTAAAATAAAAAAATATGGTTCCCCTATTTATTACAGTTTTTATAGGAATCTATATCAAAGGTTTGTCCAGAGCTAACCTGTGATTCCCCAAATGCCTGACTAAACAACACGCACATCCCTACTGCAATGTCTTGTGACTCGCAATCTCTGCCGTGCCTCACCCTTGTCAGTTAGCGCTAGCAACGCCGCAGAGAGAGGACACGTCGGTCGCTAGAGCTCTGAGCAATGAAGGTAGATATCTAATTCCCCTGACTTTGGTTCACTATGACTATGATTACTCTGTATTTTCATATAAAATCGATTTCCTGCAATTGGCATAAAATTTTTAATGTAGAGAATAACACATGAATGAATGCGTGTTTTGATTTAATAGTTACTCTTATATTAATAATAGTTTCGGCATAATCGACTAAAAACATACTTTTTCTTATTCCCCTGGCTCTGATTCCCTCGGTTTCTGATTCCCCTGATTCTCATCCCCCGGTTTTTTGAACGGGGTAATGATAGATTTCTGAAGTTTTCTTGAAAATAAATATTTTATCATATAAATTCGTCTTGCTTTACGATGGTGCATCTCGAATTTCGGAACGGGTGTAAGATTATCATTCCCTTGTCAATTTTATGATTCCCTTGTAGTTTTTATGATTCCCCCTGTCATTTCTCTGATTCCCTTGTGCTTTTTATGCTTCCCCTGTCATTTTTTCTCATTCCCCTGACAGCTGAACTTTGAATTGGTATATTTCGAACCTAATTGACCCAAAGTGATGCCCATTCGATAAATATGTTTATTATTAAATATTTAATTGGATTTTATTGTAACTTAGTAAAAAAATCTTAATATAAAAAACGCCACGGGAATGAGATGAATAATGCAATTCTCAAGAATGACCCTTAAGTATAAATAAATAAGTATTTATTAATTATAATTAATGATTAGGTATATCGAAATAAATGAGTGTTTATTA
Organism: Epinotia demarniana; assembly: GCA_945867215.1. NCBI lineage: Eukaryota > Metazoa > Arthropoda > Insecta > Lepidoptera > Tortricidae > Epinotia > Epinotia demarniana. The sequence goes on along the minus strand of OX244284.1, from coordinate 872,738 downwards.
ATCAAAGTTAATGGACTAATGTAACGACTCCACCTCTGGATGAATGTTATTTATAAGATTCTTGTAATGTTAGACCTTCAAAAAGTATTCTGTAAGAATCTACTTTGAATAAAAATATTTTGACTTTGACTTTTGACTTTGATACATGATTTTAAATGATTATCTATTGATCAATGGTTAATAAGGCTAAATGGAATCATCAAGAATACGGTTGTATCTCCTTGTTGGATTTGTAAAACCGTTTAACTTTGCCATAAATTGTATTTTAAGCTATCAAACCATCAAATGTACAAAATTCGTTTCTTAACCACCTTTTAAAAGCCAGTACCCATATGTATGCTTTTCTAATTTACATACGTAGATTCACGCCTTTATTACTGAAAGGAGTAGGCAGAGCACATGAAACTTGTGTTCCAGTGCAGCTTAAATGGGTATAAAAGATCGACAAATGTGATATCGCACAGAGGTTGCTAGCCCATCGCCCACAACCGTCCCGTAAAAGCTGTGTGTCGTAAAAGTCGACTAAGGGAGGGAGTTTTACGACACCCACGGGAAGAAAGGGGGTGGTGAAATTCTAACTCGGCAGCACACGGAGGGGGGGCGTTTCGTTAAGTTTATATGAAACCGATATCGTTCTAATGCATCACAACACAACACGACAGACAAATGTGAATCCGGCTTTAATGTATACTTGGAAAGACCAACGTTCGTACAAAGTCGGCAGACGCAACCGCACTATTTCGGCGCGCGTGTCAATGTAACACAGACAGACAGGCAGCCACGGGACCCTACACTGCGCATGGCCGGACACGCACTTGGCGGGTTTATTCATTCAGATATGTATTATAGGTGTAAATTATAAGGAGCCTGTAGTGTCCCACTGCTGGGCAAGGGCCTCCCACTTTTTCCATTGCTCTCGATTCTGAGCAACCAGTCCGATAATATAACGAGCCCTTCAATAATGACGTTACAATGACATCCTTATGGCTTATAAAAGGTGGTTAAGAAACGAATTTTGTACATTTGATGGTTTGATAGCTTAAAATACAATTTATGGCAAAGTTACACGGTTTTACAAATCCAACAAGGAGATACAACCGTATTCTTGGTGATTCCATTTAGCCTTATTAACCATTGATCAATAGATAATCATTTAAAATCATGTATATTTAAATAGATTACAGGGATTATAATTAAACGCATTTGGTATAAATAGAAGACTCATGGATCATCATCAAATATGGAGTTCCACAGGGTAGCATACTAGGCCCTCTGCTATTTATAATTTATGTGAACGATCTGCCTAAGGCTATTGACTTTCCTATGGTACTCTTTGCGGATGACAGTACAATTATTTTTTCAGCAGATAATGCAAATGTAGATTTAAATACTTATCAACATAACATAAATAGGACTTTAGAAATGGTAATAAAATGGCTCAATAACAATAACTTGAAAATTAATCTTGATAAAACCAAAATAATGAACTTCAAACAACGGACTAACAAAATATCCAACCTGACTGTAGCTTATAATGACCATGTAATAGAGGAAACAAATGTAACAAAATTTTTAGGTTTAAGTGTAGACAATAAGCTGACATGGGAAAACCAAATAGAAACAATTAGCAAAAAACTTAACCAATATTCTTATGCTATGTATAACTTAAGAAAAGTAGTAAGTCAATCAGCGGTTCTTGTAGCATATCATGCATACGTAACTTCGACTTTACGATATGGAATTATGTTTTGGGGTAACTGCACTGATCCGTGAGATAGTTTTCCGAAGTCAGAAAAAATGTATTCGTGCCATATGTGGTATCCCGCCAACGGAATCATGTAAGCCACATTTTATTAGACTAAGTATATTGACTCTGCCATGCTTATATATCTACGAAATTGCTTGTTATGTTAAATATAATCAAAATCATTTCCCTAGTTTTAATAGTTCGCGTCAACGGGGTAAGATCTGCAATACATTTTCATGTAAAACAGCCATGCTCTCAAAAAGTGTTCTTGGAATGGCATCAAGAATTTTCAATAAGTTGCCAAGAAACATTTTATATGCTGAAGATCTGATGCTGTTCAAAAAGAAACTGTTTGCGCTTCTAGTGGAAAAGGCATATTATTCAATTGACGAATATAGAAAAGACGATTTGTTAAATTCGTACTAATTTTGTTATTTTATGTATTAGGAAAAGCACGATGCATGAAAATTGTGGTATCATATAAATTTAAGCCTATTTCGTTCTATATTTTGTTACACCTTCGGGTAAAACATAGTGATACCAAGCTGTCATTTTATAACATCTGTATAACCTATGTTTAGCAAATAAATACTTTGACTTTGACTTTGACTTATGACTGAATCAGAGTCAGAATACTATATTTCTGAACGGGTCACCCCCACTTAAACTAATATCGTTAGTGCTAATTTCATTACACCTAACAACGTTCGATATAATTTTCATTAGCCCTAATATTCGGATAACTAATTTTATATGGCATAATTATTTGCTGCGCCTAAATTCAAACCTCCTAATCATTCCTAATACCTACTAAACATCAATTGTGCTAATATATTGGAAACTAATAATCATTTTTCCTAATAACTACTAAGCCTAATGATTAATGTGCCTAATGATCACTATGTTTAATGTTCACTACACCTAATTTCATCACACCTAACTATCACTTGACCTATTAACTTTTGCTCTAATGTTTGACTAGTACCTACTAATTAATGCATCCCTGATGAACAGCCTACTTTTTACCGCGGAGTACGTCGCGGCCGTCCCATGATAGACGTCTTAATCTCGTCAAAATGAGAGCCAATAATGCATGGCCAAATAATGTACGGCCCGATAATCCGTGTCCAGTTTTCGTGGACGTGGATTATTGGATCGTGCATTATCAGGGCGGACGAAAATGGCATGTCATAAGCGAACTCTATCTTAGGTCGGTTAGGTTAGGGTTCACTTGTGTCCCTCAGACCAGAAATAGACACCCCGCGCAGCGGGGTGGCGTCGACTTGCTGTACGGCTATCACAAGACGGCGCACGAGCTCTGTAATTTTTTTTCGCATGATACTTCTCTGTCTAATTAGAGTGAGCTAGATAGATATCGGATTACCCACCTATTCTACCCTAAGGCAGGTCAGTGTAGGTACGACGACGAGCGAAGCGAGGAGTGTTAGGTAGAACTGCGACCCTACAGCGAGCGAGTGAAGCGAGCGTGCCGCGGCAGCGGCCGGCGAAGCGCCAGAACCGACATTGTAAGAAAAAAAACAGTGAAATAAAATTAGTACTACTGACAATTCGGGATAATGACATTAGGGCTAAAATACTTAGATAAAATGAAGATTCGGGTTAGTGATTTTAGAGACATTGATAATAAGGTGTAGTCATTATTAGGCATTGCAATATTAGGCCTAGGAATAAATCGGTCAAATAAAATTAGTCTTAGTGAGAATTCGGTCATGAGAAATTAGATATTATGAAAATTCGGGATACTGAAATTAGGGCTAATGAATAATTAGGAACAATGAAAATTCGGGTTTGGTATTTTAGGGTTAATGAGATTAGGGCTAGTAAAATTAGGTATGAAATTATTAGGGCTAACAGAGGGGAACCTTTCTGAACGATAGATATGATAGGTGTTCGTTGAAGCGATCATAGCCCAGCGGCGCCGCCTGCGAGGCGGAAACGATAACGCAGGTTAAGCAGAGATGGTCAGTCTTTGGACGGGTGACCGCCTGATGTTTGAGTGGTTAATATAAATGAGCGCTTCCGTGCTTTGGAAGGCACGCTAAGCAGTTGATCCCGGTTGCTGTCTATGACAGTAGTCGTTAAGCCGAGTTAGAGGCCTACGGGCGTCTTAAAAACTTCTAACAGTCGAGTTGCCCACTCACTTGACAAAGGGGGGACAACTGTCACTCGCGTCCGCAGGAGCTACCTACCACAACCCTGCACGTGTCCCCTGGGTGGTACTAAAGAGTGACAAACTTTAAAGGCCAAAATAATGTATGCTATACGATTAAATCCCTCTCATACATGAGAGGAGGCCTGTGCCCAGCAGTGGGACGTATATAGGCTGATGATGTGATGATGTGATACGATTAAATAAATAGATAGGTGTTCGTTATACAATGCATTCATATATGTAATGTTCAGTTATCTTAAATACAAATATAAAATAAACCACCTCTAACAATGATTCTAATGACGTTCCTTTGTTATCTTATCTTTTCCTAATTAGAAACAAAAGATGTAGAATCCCATTTTCGTTTTAAGTAAAACAAACTACCTATACGAGGCATAACAATTTAGAAAAGAAAGAAAGAAAATCAGAAAGAATATAATTTATTAGCGTAAACATTTTGGAACATAAAATCAAAAATAACCATATAAAATTTAAACATAATATTACGGTAAAAGGTTGGTATCACTCAGCGAGCCATAAGCCGCGCTCCGTGTCGTTGATTTTCAGTGAGACCATTTACTACTTATATTATGTGATGCTAAAAAGGGCTAGACTCAGTATACTGACACTGCTGGTTTTCGGTCAGACCCTCGGTATACACCGTGTTCACATTATACAGACGCCCCTAGAAAACCCAGCCTCCATGCATTCCTCGTTGCAGCTCGTGGAAGGGTCGATCGCGGCAAACACGTTCGGATTCTCGTTCCCGTCCGGACCCTTTGACTTCCTGGGTAGCGCTGACACGTCAGCAATCACCAGGAACGCCACGCAAAATAAAATACACATAGTTTTATTCATGTTGAAGCAGGAACAGATAATGGCATATGCTGTTTTTGGCGGTATATATATAGTTGACTGATTTTAACCGGTTTTGATTGTTAATCATTTTTTACTTTAATTACATCCGGTGTATGTCTGTATCGTTATTTATGGATAAACGGGTACCTTATTATTGTAGATAATTTGAAACCTGAATGCCTAATGAATGTCAGAGATATGTTTTTTTTTACTACTATGGTGGGAAGCAATCATACGGTCTACCATCAGGTAAGCAGCCATCTTACCGCTCGGCCACGACTTTGGTCTTAAGCGACCTGCGACCAGCGTTTTATCTGTTCATTGCGCGGTCGAGATGCGCAACGCACTGTGGTTAGTTGGGATCACGCGCAATGAACAGATAAAACGCTGGTCGCAGGTCGCTTAAGACCAAAGTCGTGGCCGAGCGGTTAGCCTTTGCTCGCTTGTGATTCCAGTAGAATCACTCGCAGCAGATAGTTAGTTGTACTGGGCATTTTCCGCAAATCGACATCCAGTGTGCCTATTTTACGTGAAAACGGTTGGGCAAGAGCTACTCTAACCACCCCAGCTCCTCTAGAAAGTTGGTGAGTGCCTTTGTGTTGCTGACTGCGTCCCGCAGTGTGTCCGGAGACCCTAGGCGCTTTTTCCTGTATACTTCTACCTGCTTGCAGTCCAGTAGAATGTGTTTAGTCGTTTCTTCCGCCTCCATGCACGCTCTGCCCATGTGCTGTCCGTGATACCTATGTTGTAGAGGTGTCTGTTCAAGTAGCTCATGGAATTGGTACATTTTGCCTTGCATCAAATCGGGTAGTTCTGATTTTTGTATATGTTCTATGTCATGAAGTGGTCATGGCAAATCCAAGTTTTCCAATTCGGGAACCCTCCGGATCGTTGTCTCGTCGAAGATAACATCAGGTGCAGACTTTAATCCAACTCTACGGAGACGTTCAGAGCTCTTGGTGTTTTTTTCTGAAGCGTCAGATGGATATCCATCGAAAACAACAGTTATATTGGAGCCGTAGTGACTTTGCAAGTATTGGACATACCTGGCACCAATTTCCTCAAAATACACATTCCGAGGCCACACAACTTTGTTGAGCAGATGTCCACCGTCTACAACTACGTACATATTATTCCCCTGCTCCAGACTCATAGGTTTGAAGGCTTTGTAGAATGATGCCGTTGTACCCTTCCTGATTCCATCTTCAGTAAAAAGTGCCATGGGAAATGGTGACTATTCATGTATGAAAAAATCCTTAAATTCTTGGTTCAACTTTCAACAACGCATATTATGGCCAGGTGTGACGTAATAGTACATTACCTAAATAGGGCGGTGAATTCGTGAATGCCCCAGATCGCAGGTGTTTGTGGCCCGAACCGAAGGTGAGGATGAAATGAGGTGAATTTTGGGTACCTAACATTTGAAAGGCTGTATTTTATAAACTATTTAGTCTAACTTGACCAAGTTACTTTTATTTTGTTGCAAATTTAGTCTTCTTTAAAGTGTACATAGTGAGATTTGCCGTAAAATAGGTCCCTGATGGTAAAAAATTGTAGAAACTGAAAAAAGTCTGAAAATTTTGGTAACCATTGAAAAGCTGTATTTTATAACCTATTTTATTTTATTTATTTTATTTATTTATTATAGACACACGTATATGCTCACAGTATTACACCAAAACGCTTACACGGTAAGATATTATGTAACAAATTACAATATACAAATTAAATATATAGGTATATAAAAACATTCACATATCAGCATATCATGAACCAATATTTCAATTAATGACAATATCGATGAGTAATGGGATGCAGTAGGTAAATAAATTATTTAGTTGCAATGGAGTTTAAGGCGGACAAAGTAGTAGGCAAAAACTTGCTCAATCTGTCGGCAAAAATGTCGGCATCCGGGACCCGGATCAGCACATCATTCATGAGTGAGATGGCCCGGGAGGTGGGCGCGTTCGCAGCGTGCACCGTGCGCGTCACGGGACTCGCCAGCTGGCGGCGGCCTCGCCGCGCAGGCCTCGCACCGCCCAAGCTTGCACCCGGCAGACCGTAGGTTGGTGGCGGAACCGATAGCCCCACTCGGCTAAGAACACCAGGGTTATCTATGCCGCCGTTGAGTAGGGAGTGGTAGTGGGCTATAAGAAGTAGCTTTTTTAGAAGTAGCGTTTCTTCAACAAGTTACCGGACGAAGTTTTAAAACTACCCCTCCCAGCTCTTAAAAAATATTTAAAAAAGACATTGATGTCAAAAGCTTATTATAGAGTTGAAGACTATATGACTGACAGAAATGCATGGCCCAGACCGGAATCAAAATAGCCCTAATCTGTCTTGTTGTTTGACTTTTGTTTAATTTTAAGGTATTTGACTGGTTCTGCTGCGGAACTACGCTGGTGACTAAGATTATTTTGTTAAAAATTGCTTACTGTTAAGTTTGTTCCGGTGTTTCCTCTTGACAATGGTCTTATATTTGGAAACGCTAGTAGAGTCAGACCTGTAAAAGTGCCATTGCGGCCCACTTGCAAAATAAAGTTCATTTATTCATTTATTCATTTAGCTTTCGCCTAAGCTCCAAGGTGTCGAGGCCTACCATTCCTAAAACAAAGCTTAATCCATACGTCCTTTTATACACGAATCTGGCAAATTTGCGTTGCACCCTCTCGAGCATTAGCTTGTATTTCTCTTCGTGTGGATGCCACACGATAGCTCCATATTCCAAGCGACTGCGAACATACGCAAAGTAGAGCGTCAACGCTACTCTGGGACTTGGGAATTGTGATGCCATCCTCATAATGAAGCCCAGAGTTTTGCACGCATTTTTACACGTTACGGTCATGTGTTTTCGGAAGCCGAGTTGTGAGTCTACCGTCAGCCCAAGGTCCCGTATTTCATTAACCCTCTCGAGCTCGGTGCTATTGCAGTAGTAATTTGGTTTAACGTGACCAAATTACTTTTATTTTGTTGCAAATTTAGTTTTCTTTAAAGTGTACATAGAGACATTTGCCGTAAAATAGGTCCCTGTTGGTAAAAAAATGTAGAAACTGAAAAAAGTCTTAAAATTTCATGGTTTTCCAAAAATTTGACAATGATCCGGAGGGTTTTCAGTTTGGAAAACTTGGATTTGCCATGACCACTTCATGACATACAACATATACAAAAACCAGAACTACCCGATTTGATGCAAGGCAACCCCCCTTTTAGAGCACGATTTCCATGGACTAAAGGTGTTGTGTCCGGTTACTATTCCTACTATCTTGCGTTAGTACGGTTGTACCTACGTGCTGATTTGCCGGCGAAACAACTCCGTTCTACTGGGCGCTTGAGAACGGTTCCTCGTCGCATGGCGCTTTCAACAAAGAACCCCCGCGTCATCGGACCCACTTATTATGAACACTTGCCGGCCAATCTAAGGAATTAACCATATGACTATACGTTCCGGCGCAAATTGAGAAATATTTGTTTTTTTGAAATATTTGAAAACCCTCTGTACCTACTCCGTTGAGTCGGTACATGGAAATTACTTTTTAATTCTGTATTTTCTTTTCTTAAATTGACTTTATATTTATCAATGTTCTGAAATATTATTATTATTAGATTTTAAACGTGATAATCCTTCTTTAAACATGTTTTTTGACATATGAATGGTTTAGAAAATATTATGTTATTGTGTGTAATGAAATGAAACTAATTAATGACGATCCTTTTCGGAAGATCGCATAATATGAAGATGGGCATCTGGGTATTTTAGTAAATAAAAGATGTGATCTAATTTAAAAAAATATTATAATGCAAACATAATATATACATCGTCCATTGTTTTTAAGACAAAAATCTAAAACTAGGTACGTTAAAAAAATACTTATGAATATTTAATAACCTTCCGAACGCTTTAAAAAATGTGTGTCTTATAACCAAACTCTGTAAAAACAACACACTGGTAATATAGGTCGAATAGTAGTTAGTATAGGTCAGGTTAAACAGGTATCATAGTATCCCTAAAGCCGCTCACACACTGGCGCGGCCTGCGGTGGCGGTCAATAGTAAGGCCTGCCACACACTGGCGCGGCCTGCGGTGGCGAACAATAGAAAATTGGACAGCGGCGGACAAGTTTACTATTGTCCGCCGTGGCCAGGCCGCGCCAGTGTGATGCAGGCCTAATTTGGACAGCTAATGACAAGTTTACTATAGTCCGCCGCGGTCAGGCCGCGCCAGTGTGATGCGGGCTTAACGTGCATCTTATTTTCTTTTATAAAATGGCTTCCATCTAAGTTAAGATGATTTGGCCAATGTCACGTTTATCTTGTTGTTTTGGTCTTCGTCAATAATGCAATGACCGCATTCCTGATGAGAGACCTCCTTGATGGGGTATACAGATTACGTGATTTTACCCCAATTTGTCAGTACAACATGTCGGAGTCAATATTGGGTGTAGCGTACAGATGTAACAATCCGACCACATGTGCATGCAATTTCTCAGTACAACTTATTTGAAAGTTGGAGCAGCGCAACATGCCTCCAGACGATAGCAATTAAGTCAGCTTCTGATAAATTGGGGTAACAAATCATGACATGTATACACCCCATAACATTTTACATCGTCATACTGTCATATGTAAAAAAATTGCACCATAAGGTGCCGCTACACGTACGAACTTCTTGCAGTCCGCCGTCTGATTTCGGCCCGTGTGGATAAGTGCCAAGGTCACTCTATATTAGACTTTTTGTGACCTTCCTTGGCCTTGCCGATTTCGCTCGTTTGGCTGTAGGTACGGGGCAAAATTGTATACATATGATCATGAAATGGTGGGTTTTTAATTTAGTATGCTAATTTTATACCTCAAAGAAATACAGATCAATATGCGAAAGCCGGAGATCAATTTATAAAAAAACGTTAATTAATCAATTAAACTGCTGATGTTTTAGTACAAACTACTGCACTATTCATATAATAAGTACATACCTACCTGAAAAAAAAATCTTTATGATTTAAAATATATTTAAAGAGAAGTGGGCAAAAAATCGGGATGGTAAAAATAAAGAATTATTGCCTGGTCGCGGCGGTCAGTAGTAAACTTGTCATCAGCTGTCAAAATTACTATTGACCGCCACCGCAGGCCGCGGCAATGTGATTCAGGCTTAGAGCATTCAACCAACAGGAGCGCCCATGTGTCATTTTCTATACATAAAAAGTCTGCCGATTTTTGCGGGGGAGGGGAACGTCAAATGTATGCGGAACGTGAAAATAGCTACGTCAGATAAACTTCAGTCCGTACAATGTGTATGACCACTGGTCATATATTTTCGGCAGAGGGGACCTGTCAATGGCCGCTCCGAATGATTCAGGCCTAAACTCTAAGTCACTTACAATGGAACTTAAAATAGCATTTAAACAAGTCTTGACTGCATTTTATGGTAACAACATTGCGAAACAAGTCACTAAAAATGTTAAAGTATCTTAAAATTAACTTACTAACGTTAATATATATGTATTTTCCTCTCAATTGTTTATAATATTGTAAATTGTTCATTGCGATACATATATATTTATTGTTTGATCAGTAAACTGTCAGTAGCAAAGTATCTGAAAACATTCACAATCTCTTTCACTACTGACTCTGTAAAATGGGGTACACATGACTTAAAAATATTATAAAAAAACCTTAAGCTAAGGTGTCAAACAAAAAAAATATTGACAATATTATGATGAAATTATTATTATCCGAATCTCGAAAAGATAACATTACTATTACTAATTCATAAGTGCAATAAAAGCGGTTTTGCATTATTACATCTGGGCGACCGAGCTCTACTCGGGAGAAAATACGTAAACCCCCATATTCCATATTCAATTGAAATCGTTCGAAACGGATTCGAGATCTTGATTACAAATATGCAATATAGGTAGGTATATATTTAAGTATACAAATATTGCTTTTTAATAATATAGGCAATAATGTATAAATTATTTGTTTTTTTAACAAGTAATAACTAACGTTATTATTTCCAATGAAAAAAATACACTAATATATACCATGATTGCTATCCATATATACAAAACAAATATGGCCGATACGAATATCCGGATCCGACCCAAGCCAATTGACTTAACCAAATGTTAATTCTTAGAACAACGTTAGTAAAACTATGTCTAACTAAACTCATGTTTATCTGTTTAAGAGCGATTTAAGAGGCCGCAGTAAGCTCGGCCGAATTTCACCTTCCCATACAAACGTAGTTACGCTCTCATTTTAAAACTACGTGTTGGATTGTGACGAAACTTTGCATATACAATGACATGAGGCATATCTATGTCTGTAATTAGTTTATATGGTTCCAATTTATAAAACAAAGTAAATACAGCAAAAACTAGTTTTGTATGAAAAACTTAAATTCGCTGTATCTTTTTTATTATGGTATCTGAAGCTACGTAAACTAATTACAGACCTGGATATACCTCATTTCATTGAACATGCAAAGTTTCGTTACAATCCAGCTCGTAGTTTTAAAATGAGAGCGTAACTACGTTTGTATGGATCGAGCTTACTGCGGACTCTTAACACTTTCGCGATCGGACTAAAAATGGATCAATTCACCAGTAACCGACAGAACTCGCTAGGCGTGTAAGTTCACACTACTGCCCGCCTAGCGGGCTCAGCCGGCATCTGAGCAAACACTACGAGTGCCTACCAGGCGGGTTCATAATTGCGAACGTATTAATATTGAAATTCTAAGACGGACAGGAGAAACCTAACTTACCTGTTTTTTTAATTTCCGCCATATCGGCTGTTTTAGATCGTAAGATTTAATTAATAGATGGAGTCCAAGCAAATACCCAAAAGGGATACAGGTTGTTCAACTCTCGTGTTGAATATCGGCTTTCGTATGGTAACTTTAAATATAACTTCCGTTTTAGATAGGGCAACACTAGGAGGAACTACTTCCTGTGGCCATTACTACCTCAATTTTCTGCTTTTGAAGTCGCACACGCTGCGCCTAATTTATCGTAATTTCATATAAAGATCGCGCTTTCCGCATAGAAGTTAAAAAGTTATACTCTTAAGAGTGCACGTCACGTCAAGAGAGTTTGGGCGGTGTCTTTGAGGTATCTTTAGGCGAAGACCGTTGGTAAGTCAGATCTGCACGCCCGTTTAGTAGCTGAGAGTGCCTTCAGAGAACAGAAAGCCCCTGGGAGGCTCCAGACCTGGACACTTCAGGTATGTGATTGTGCACCCTCTCTTCGGTCGCGTTTGACGAAGTAAAAATTATTAACGTGTTTCTCGTATTCTCGGATTTCCATGAGTTCAGTCTTTTCTACAGTACAACTTAATTTATCGCGTTTAAAAACATTGGTCCTTCGGCCGTATTGTGAAAAGTGACCTATTTAATGCTGAATTCATTAAAATCATAATTTTCGCGTTGTAATTTTTTGATAAAAAAGTTGAGGGTAAACTTTTAATTGTGTGTATAATGGCAGGGCTTGCGTATGGCAACGTGTAGGTTGCAAGTGTCAAGCTGTCAGTGTCAAGTGGAAGTTTCGTTGAATCGCATCGACATTGTAAACAAAACAACTATTTTGTCGGTTTTCGTTAGTTTTTCGCGTATATTTTAGTTGAATTGTGATCAATATGTCGGACAACGAGTCCAACAGTGATGCCAAGGCAAATATGAGCAGGGTTGAGCGAGATTACGCTATGATGAGAATAGAACTTATTCATGGAACGGATTTAGTAGGTTATGTCGAATCCGATGTAAATTTAATCGCCTCGGATTTCCACCGAGCGCAAAGAGAAGTGATAGCGAATAGTGAAGACTGCAGTGCAGAATTTCCTGTCACTACAGATTTTGAAATGAAAGTTAAGTCAATTTTATCGCGATTACGACAGCGCGCGCCGGTAGTTAAAACAATAAACAGTGATAGTTGTGAGAATGTTGCCGCGAAGTTGCCAAAGATTCAAATCAAACAGTTTGATGGCAAATTAGAGAACTGGTTGTCGTTTAGCCAGTTATTTGAATCTTTAATTCACAAAAGTAACATTTCAAACATTGAAAAATTACACTACTTGCTAACTAGTGTTCAGGGTAAGGCTCTAGATTTAATCAAGAATTATCCTATATCAGACGAGAGTTACCTTGATGCATATAATGCATTAAATGAGTATTATAATAGAAAGCGACAGATTGCATTTAGTTATTATGAAAAAATGCTGTTGTGTGAGCAAGTTAAATCTAAATCTGGAGTTGAAATGGAGAAAGTGAATCGAATCTTTAGGGAAACTTTACAAGTGTTAGAAAAGCTTGGCCTGCCAGATAAAAACTTCATGCTGGTTCATTTATTGTGGTCCAAGCTTGATAAATCTTCCCGTGAAGCATTCTTATTGGAATTTAACTCCAATGATATTCCCAAGTTTGAAGTATTGCAAGAATTTGTGGAGAAACAAATTCGAGCATTGGATGCATCAGATTTAAAGTGCTCTAACAATAATGTGCAAAATAAAGTGCATATCAATGCAACTTATAATCAGAAAAAATCAAAGGTAACTCTTGTCACCACTACAAGTATGTGTGAATTCTGTACTGACCAGCATAGTTTGGCATGCTGTGAAAAATTTATAAAATTAGGTACTGATGCTCGATTTATATTTGTGAAATCTAGGGGCTTGTGTGTTTGTTGTTTTTCGAGTAACCATAAGGTGAAGCAATGCTAAAAAGCATCCCGTTGTGGTGTGTGTGGGTATTCGCATAATACGCTGCTACATTTTAATAAGATTGAATCATCGGCTCCAGATTCTGATTTGTCAACAAAGCTTGTCGCTAGTGGTTCATCCACCAACAATGTCACTCTGACATCCGCATCGAATAATAATATGGTGTTGTTTGCTACTGCTCGGGTAGCGGTGCGGGATAGTACTGGCCGATACCAGCAAGCTCGTGCATTATTGGACTGTGCAAGTGCAAGCAATTTTATATCACAAGCTTGTGCGAAGCGGCTTGGACTAGATATACATCAGACGGGTGAATCAGTTTCTGGAATTGGAAATTCGGTAGCTAAACCACATGGTTCATTGTCGTGTTCCATTAAACCGATTGGAACAAATTTAATTAATTTTGATTGTGAAGCACTAGTGCTTCCCTCTATCTGCGCTGATCAACCATGTCTTGCAGTTAGATCTTCGGAGTGGTCTCATATTAAGAATCTTACTCTTGCTGATCCTGACTTTGGTGATCCTGGACCAATCGACTTACTGCTTAATGCAGACATCTTCGCTTCATCGTTGCTGAGTGGTCGGAGTCAGGGATGTCCGGGTCAGCCAAAGGCTATTGAAACCCTGTTTGGATGGGTCATCATGGGTGGATGCGATGAGAGCCATTCACAATCTTTCAAAAATTGTCGTCGGAAAGATTGTTTTTTCGTGTCGAATTCTTTGCAATCAAATTTGTCGTTGGATAGTTCTCTAAAAAGGTTCTGGGAGTTAGAAAATGTTAGTAGCCCTAGTGAACCAATCTTGTCGAAAGAGGACCAACTTTGCGAAGATACTTTCGTTAGTAAATTCTGTCGTACGAGTGAAGGCCGCTTCGAGGTACCCCTTCCTTTCGTTGATCCTACGAATAAGCCTATATTTTCGGACACTCGTGAAATCGCGATGCGCAGACTCTTCTCCTTGGAACGCAAGCTTGCTAGACATGCAGATTTTCGTAAAGCTTATGTTTCATTCATGGATGATTACGAGTCTAGCGGTCATATGGAGGAAGTAGGACCTCCCCCAAGTAGTGTTGGGAAATTTTACTATATCCCCCATTTTGCAATCCTTCGACCTGCGTCCGTCAGTACGCCTCTACGTTGTGTTTTCGACGCTAGCTGTCACGATAGCAATGGTATATCGCTAAACGATACGCTTCTGGCGGGTCCTAAGCTGCAAACAAATATCTTTGATATTCTTACCAGATTTCGGTGGCATAAAGTGGTATTCACAGGTGACATTAAAGCCATGTACCGTCAGATTGTCGTGCCGGAAGAGGATGCTGAATACCAGAGGATTTTATGGCGTCAATCAACTGACAGCCCGGTTAAAGATTATATGCTGCGCACGGTTTCGTACGGAGTCAAGTCAGCTCCCTACCAGGCTCTTCGAAGTATCGCGCAGTTAGCTCAGGATTCCGCAGCCGACTATCCTGACGGTTCGCCAGTTTTGGAGAGAGACATTTATGTTGATGATGTTGTCACAGGCGCTGACTCTATCGAGCAGGCTCTACAAATAAGATCAGACCTTTCTGAGATATTGTCGTCGGGTGGGTTCCATTTAAGAAAATGGACCTCCAATCATAAAGGTTTTATCGCTGATCTTCCTGTCACTGAGTTGTACTCGAGTGATTTTAAATGTTTTGACGAACTTTCAGACTTGTCGCTTAAAATATTAGGTTTGTCGTGGCGTCCACAAACAGATTCGTTCCAGTTTGAGGTTACTACTCCCAATGACCAAAGGTGCACCAAGCGTATGATTCTTTCGCACATCGCACGCATTTATGATCCGTTAGGGTTCTTGTGTCCAGCATCGTTTCATACGAAATATTTGATGCAGGTTTTGTGGTCATCGGGCGTCCAATGGGATGATGACGTACCAGAAGCAATAGCTTCGGAATGGATGCGTTTCAAATCGCAATTGTCGTTGTTAAAATCTGTCGTTATTCCCCGACGCATTGTTCATTCTTTTGTTTCGCTGCAGCTCCACGGATATTGTGACGCGTCAGAGCGTGGATATGCGGCAGTCATTTACTGTCGGGCGGTCAGTGCAGAAGGCTCTACATTTGTAGAGTTCTGTTGCGCGAAATCTAGAGTCACGCCTCTGCATAAACAGTCCATACCACGCCTGGAGCTTCAATCTGCCGTGCTTCTGTCAGATCTAATGCTCTCGGTGAAGGAGGCTTTAAGACCTCTACATAATGTCTCGGAAGTTTTCGCCTGGTCTGATTCAAGCGTAGCTTTGGCTTGGATCCAGTCGTGCCCGTCGCGCTGGAAGACGTTCGTGGCTAATAGGGTAAGCCATATACAGGATATTATCGCTCCTGATCGCTGGCGCCACGTGAGCACTCTACATAACCCCGCCGACGTTGGGTCGAGAGGATTGTTGCCCGAAGATCTTGTTGAATGTGATCTTTGGTGGCGAGGTCCCTCCTGGCTCCTAAAAGAAGAAAAGGACTGGCCTCGGTCTACATTGACTGGGCCACCAAACAGTTCTGTCGCAGACGAGCAACGACTTTGCAGTCTAGTTGTTGCAAACGATCCTCACTTGATTGATGAACTCCTCAACAGGTTCTCCTCGCTTTTCACTTTAAAGCGTGTGTTAGCCCACTGTTTCCGTTTCCTACGATCGTCTAAATATGGAAAGATTGTCGGATCTCTACAGTCGTCTGAAACGACTACGGCTCTCATGTTTTTAGTAAAACATGTGCAGCTTACTATGTTCGGTGTAGAGATCAATCACTTGAGAGAGGGTCGTTTGAATTCATTGCCAAAGTGTTTGCGCAAGCTTTCGTTGTTTATTGACACCGCGGGTATTCTCAGGGTGGGCGGTCGCTTAGTCAATTCTCCAATCAAATTTTCGATAAAGCACCCCATACTATTGCCTCGCTCCCATAGATTAACGGTTTTAATCATTGACGAATATCATAAAAGATTTCTACACCCCGGTGCTCAAACTTTACAGAATCTACTGTCGCAATCATTTTGGATTCTGTCGCCCAAGCGAGCCATTCAGGCCGTGATTAGTGGTTGCGTTAAATGCTTTCGTGTCAACCCATCGCCGGCTTCGGCACCGCTAATGGGAAATCTTCCTCTTTGTCGTATTTCTCAAATAAAACCCTTTTCGAGTGTCGCCATTGACTATGGAGGCCCTTTTGATATCGCTTTCGGACGTGGACGAGGCGCTAGAACATACAAAGGCTACATTTGTGTATTCGTTTGCACCAGCACTAAGGCTATCCATATAGAACTTGCTTCGGAATTATCGACGGAAGCCTTCCTTTGTGCGTTAAAGCGATTTGTCGCACGTCGTGGACGGTGTAGCGATATTGTCTCTGATCAGGGTCGCAACTTCGTCGGGGCAAGTAATTATCTTGGTTCCATTATGAAGAGCGCAGCTGATGCACAAGAGATTAAATTTTCATTTAACCCACCGGGTAGCCCGCACTTCAACGGCTTAGCCGAGGCTGGGATCCGCTCGGTCAAGACGCATCTCGCTCGAGTCGTCGGTAATCAAAGGTTAACCTTCGAGGAATTTTACACCGTCCTCACACAAATCGAAGCAATGCTTAACTCTCGTCCATTGACGCCTCTAAGTTCGGATACAAACGACCTGTCGGCGCTTAGCCCTGGACATTTTCTTACTTTAGAGCCTTTGTCGATTATTCCGGAAGAGAATCTTGTTGATCAAAAGATTAGTGTTTGTCAGCGATGGAAGCTGATTCAAAAAATGCATCAAGACTTTTGGCGCAGATGGCATGCGGAGTACGTATACACACTTCAACAAAGGACAAAATGGAATAAGGTTAACACAAACATTGTCGTTGGTACTTTGGTCTTGTTAATCAATGAACAGACAAGTCCGTTAAAATGGCCTTTAGGTCGCATCTCAGCTCTACATCCGGGAGCTGATGGTGTATGTAGAGTCGTCGCGGTCAAGACGGCCACTGGTCAGTACAGAAGGCCAGTCGTGAAACTGTGCCCACTGCCACTGGCTAACTAATGTTCTAGGTATTAACTTAGAGTCATAGTTTTAAGCAATCTGTCTAGTTTTAACGTTTATTAGTATCGTAAATACTGCTTATTTAGGTGAGCGGAATGTTCAACTCTCGTGTTGAATATCGGCTTTCGTATGGTAACTTTAAATATAACTTCCGTTTTAGATAGGGCAACACTAGGAGGAACTACTTCCTGTGGCCATTACTACCTCAATTTTCTGCTTTTGAAGTCGCACACGCTGCGCCTAATTTATCGTAATTTCATATAAAGATCGCGCTTTCCGCATAGAAGTTAAAAAGTTATACTCTTAAGAGTGCACGTCACGTCAAGAGAGTTTGGGCGGTGTCTTTGAGGTATCTTTAGGCGAAGACCGGTGGTAAGTCAGATCTGCACGCCCGTTTAGTAGCTGAGAGTGCCTTCAGAGAACAGAAAGCCCCTGGGAGGCTCCAGACCTGGACACTTCAGGTATGTGATTGTGCACCCTCTCTTCGGTCGCGTTTGACGAAGTAAAAATTATTAACGTGTTTCTCGTATTCTCGGATTTCCATGAGTTCAGTCTTTTCTACAGTACAACTTAATTTATCGCGTTTAAAAACACAGGTAAAGTCGCCATCAGACATATCGGAGCGGCCAAAGTGCTCACAAATATCTCAACACGTGTCTATTGTTGAGGCATTAGAAAAGTGTTCAGATATTTGTGTTTTGTCCCTTTCTCACAAATGCAGACGTCAAAGGAATAGATAAGGACAAACGAATGTTTACGGAGTTTTAGTTAGAATTTATTTATTTATTTATTTATTTATTAGATACAATTTGCACCTTAACAGCTAAAGCCAAAACGGCACAAATTGGATTGCTAATTGACAAACAGAAAATACAATACAAACAATACCGATTATAAAAACAATTATCACACATTATTCTATAGTACTTACAGGCATCTCACTTTCTATCACTTTCTTGCATTCAATCATCAGTTTTCCACACGAACTCACAAACAAATCAGATGGAGGCGCTGCCTCGAGTACGGAGTTGAGCAGCGCCAGTGCGCGCGCGACGGGCGCCTGCGCATGAGCGCGCGTGCGCGCCCCGCACACCGCCAGAAGCGGGTGCCGTCGCGCGCGAGTATATTGCTCAGGTACAAACAGGCGGACAAAAGCCTCAACTAGGTCTGTGCTATCAATAGTGCCCCTGATAACATTTATAGCCACTTTTGCCAAAGAGAGCAACCTACGTAGTTGCAGAGAGTCATATCCCAATTGACCTTGAGAATAAAAGTGCTCACAAATATCTCAACACGTGTCTATTGTTGAGGCATTAGAAACGTGTTCAGATATTTGTGTTTTGTCCCTTTCTCACAAATGCAGACGTCAAAGGAATAGATAAGGACAAACGAATGTTTACGGAGTTTTAGTTAGAATAGTTTTGTCGAACTTTTATGGATACGGCCGTATATATTTACAATCGCTGCTTTAGAAAAGTTGTGACGTTTGTCATGGTTTTGAATAAAGTAAAACTTAATTATAACTTATTATATCATATATCCATATATGTATATTGTTTAAGACACTGAATATCGATATTTAAGGCGCCGTAGGTTCAGCAAAGTGAAGCGAACAGAGTTTTTGAAACAATATAATGCGTCTGTTTATAAGAATATGGTTTCAAAAAAATACGAATAGTAATCTTGAGGCTTTGGGAAATCAGTGATTTGAAAAATGATTAATCAATTTCCGCTCGATAGAAAAAAATCACAAACATTGGTCTAAAAGGGTATAAAATACACAAAACATTCGTAACAAATTATGCACAAAAGCTAAGAATATTAAAATGGCTTCTAAAAATCGGCAATATCATGTTTGAGAGAACTCAGTATTTACTTTTTTATTTATTTGAACGGCCAGATAATTAAAATTAAAAACATGATATCCGCGCTTCCGAGCACGCACTTCCATCTCGCTCACGCTTATGCTCAATGAGAGGGAGAGAAGACCATGAACCTACGGCGCCTTCAAGTGATTTTTACAATATACGAAAGCTACGAACTATTCAATTTACTTTCCTAGGGTACGTTCACGGACTTTAATTGTTTAGCCATTGAGAGCTCACTTTATACTGGACATTTCAAGGTATAACTAATAAAACCAAAATTAGTTGACCCCTAAATGGCTCAAAGTTCTTGACTTGTACATATATGTATGTATGTAGTCCTGCGAGCTGTCAACTTTACCTTTGACATAATATATCACTAATTCGGTTCAATACGGGCAATGTTGGCAACTTAAAGTAAGTCAATATTGCCAATATTCTTAACTTACAACATTGTTACTGTTATTATGACGTATTGTACTTATAAACGGTATGTTGTTCCCAAGAGAACATTATATGGATTAGGGTATAGAGTTTTGTATGAAAAACTTAGTTCACTGTATTATTTTTACTATGGTATCTGAAGCTACATGCTCGTAAACTAATTACAGACCTGGATACACGTCATGTCATTGTTTTTTTTTTTTATATTAACCCCTGACGCATAGAGAAGGGTGTTATAAGTTTAACGTGTCTGTCTGTGTATCTGTGTGCATGTGTGTCTGTGTGTCTGAGTATCTGTGTGTCTGTGTATCTGTGTCTGTGTATCTGTGTGTCTGTGTATCTGTGTGTCTGTGTGTCTGTATATCTGTGTGTCTGTGTATCTTTGTGTCTGTGTGTCTGTGTATCTGTCTGTGATATCGTAGCTCCCAAACGGATGGACCAATTTGAATGCGGTTTATTTGTGTCATAGATATTTTTTTCCCGACTGTTCTTAGCCATGTTTCATCAAAATCTGTTCAGCCTTTTTTGAGATATTGAACATTGAAATGAAAATGTCGGGGGTTTTTCAACTTTTCTACGTTGGCTAAGCTAACGTAAGCTTCTAGAGGGGCGCCGATCAGGTGCTCACCTAGGGCGCTCTCGACCTTGAATCCACCTCTGGGCTAAGACCTGGTGGCAGCAGGCGGCAGGTGTTCAGCGACACTTCTTGAGGAAATCGAGAACTTCCGGTGGGTAAGGCCGACTGATGGCCTTGCTTTGCGAACGCGCGTACTCTGTGGGTGTCACCGAACTGGAAATAATAATATTTTCTTTAATAAGTCGTTAGTAGCGACGGGCCATGAATGCCTGTCTTATCTTATCTTATCTTATCTAGATGAGGGCCCTTTCGGATGCACTTCGACCCAGTGGGATCTTTTGCCCTCTCCTTATGTCTACTCCCAACTTCGCTCCATCATTTCCACATAGCGGATGATGCAGCTCAGCGGAAGTACCTTGAATTCCTTTGGTTGCGGATAGCCGTTACCGAAGTAATTCATTCTTTGTCTGGCAAGGGCATGCATTCACACAGTAAGTGTTCCATAGTCTCATCCTCCTCGCCACACATTCTACAGTCTAAGCTGTCCGATAGTCCCATCTTGGCCAAGAGATCCTTGACCCCGAAGTGAGGAAGTGACCTGTGAACACCCCAGATATGATTCTGAGCTGCTTCCTACTGAATTTCCAGAGTTTGTTAGTCCAGCATGAGTCCACTCCTTCTATGAAGAGCTTTGAGTGCCTTAAGCCCGCCTCATTCCTCCACTCGTGTTGGTGTTTGGTTTTGGCGTAGGCTTTAAAGGCCGAAATTATGGTTCCCTGCGAGAGTCCCACAAATGGTTCTGGACCTACAAAGTGGTTTCTACACCCCCCTCTAGCAAGCTCATCCATGAATGCCTGTGGTCGCCGGTTCGAATCCGGCTCGGAGCATTAAATTTTTCAATTTTACTTTGATTAAAAATTTATAATTTTTGTTAGCAGCGTAACTGCTTAAAAAAAATTAATTCAAAAATTCTTATCACATAAATAAAAGCCCTTATCGGGATTCGAACCCGGGACCTCTAGCTTCGTAGGCAGGGTCACTACCAACTAGGCTACAGAGGACATCGAATGTCTAGCAGTTTAAGCGGCAATTACACTTAGTCGTTCGCCGCATGCTGCATTCGGCGACCGCAAAAGTGTAAAGAACACGTTAGTCGGCCGCATGCGGTGATTGACAGCTGTCAACGATTAGTAGAAGGCGGACAGAGTATTGTGAAGACGTTTGTTGGCCTAAGTAGTTTAAAATTCGGCGAACGCAGTGTAATTGCCGCTTTATTTATCAAACAGCAAGCATGTGGGCTTCATAAGAAAGCTCAAAGTCACCCAAAGGGCAATGGAGAGGGCCATATTGGGAGTTTCTCTGCGTGATCGCATCAGAAATGACGACCGCTTTAGCCTAGTTGGTAGTGACCCTGCCTGCGAAGCAAGAGGTCCTGGGTTCGAATCCCGGTAAGGGCATTTATTTGAGCACGAATATTTGTTCCTGAGTCATGGATGTTTTCTATGTATTTAAGTATTTATTTATCTATATAAGTATGTTTATCGTCGTCTAGTACCCATAGTACAAGCTTTGCTTAGTTTGGGTCTAGGTCGATTTGTGTAAGATTGCCCCCTAATATTTATTTATTATATATTATTAAAAAAGAAATGAGGCTATCCGCAGCAGAACCAAGGTTAACCGATATAGCCCTCCGGATCCCTAAACTTAAGTGGCAGTGGGCAGGGCACATAGCACGTAGAACCGATGGCCGTTGGGACGGAAAGGTTCTCGAGTGGCGACCACGTACCGGAAGGCGCGGCGTGGGTAGGCCCCCACACAAGGTGGACTGATGACTTGGTTAAGAGGGAGTGCGGGAATGCGGGTGGCGCAGGACCGGTCATTGTGGCACTCTTTGGGGGAGGCCTATGTCCGGCAGTGGAAGTTCGGCTGATATGATGATGATGATGAAGCATGCAGGATGTAGTTACCTCCTGTTGGGCGCGTGCGCGAGCTGCTTCCACCTTGCGCGCTCCACGTGCCGGAACAGCACCATCACGAGCCGCACGTCGCACGTGGCCGAGTTCACCGCCAGGTGCAGCGCCGTGTCGCCGCCCTTCACGTCCTGGGACAAACAGGTACAAAGGTTAACTACCATTTACAAAACATGGAAACGCCAGAAGAAAGAGACAAACGCATAGCTAGTAGACGTAAGGATCTACCACGGACTTTTGTAGCGCGACTCAGGGTAGGGCACTCCGAGGACTACCAGACAATCGGTCTGTACAACAAACTGTCGCGCGACTTGAAGTTACTCACAAATGCAAACATGCTTGCAAGTAAACTTAAAATAATTTTGTTGGAACAATGCTTTTATTCAGTAGAAGAATTTATGAATAATGTGTGACCTAACTAGAGTACCTAAAAAGCCGTTTTAAACTTTATATTGAATTTGTATTTTAAATATTTAAATTGTAATATTAATTTTATTTACATTACGACTGAAAATGTAGCTAAAATTTATTATGATGTGTCCTATTTTTAATGTATTCTTTAAAATGTATTTTAATTTATTTGACTGATTGTTTTATGTATTAGGACATTTATTGTGGTTTTAGTCTTAAGTATAAGTTCAAAGGCAATCTCGTATTGTAAACGAATAATGAAAATGAAATGAAATGAATTATGATAAGACTTAACTTCATTATTATTGTTTGACTTTTAAAGATAATTTATATTTGTGATGAAATAACGTATTGTAATTTAATTGAATTGAATTGTGTAATTATTTTAATCTACGCACATGTCATTAGTGCTCTAAAATGCGTTCAAAAACCGTAGGAAATGACCAGCATTACTGCCGTCATAACGAAAAAGGGCACATCTAACATTTTTTGTGAAATTGAGTTAGATACATATTCGGAAAGCGGAAAAAAAGGCGCGTCTGTCTAATTTTTTTTTATTTTTTCCTATGGAGTTCTTAGGAATTACCATAAGCATAATAGGCACAACTACTCTAAATATCCATATTTACTAAAAATAAAAGGCATGTTCTTTTACGATTAAAATTAAAGGGCACATTATTACAATTGTGACTTATGACTTAATTATTTCTTCAAGTAGCACTTAGTTAAAAAGGCACTTTTTTGAGTGATTTTAAAGAAAAGGGCATATGAGGCGAAATGTGCCATTTCAGTTTAGTATTTAACAATTTTGAGCCGCTTGTCGCTTTTAAAATAAAAGGCACAACTACCCAGACGTGTCTTTATTATTTAATGCACTGAAAGGTGAACTGATTACGGGAAAAACTAAACGCGTCAGTTGTGCTATTTCTACGCTCATCCGGGTTCCGGAAGTACCCTACGGTAGGGTTACCCGAAACAGTTACCAATTTAAAACGATATTATAGAAAAATTAAAAATATATACATCTCCATGAATTTATATAAATGTCCAAGATTCAAGAAAGTAAAACGGATATTAAAGCAATTATAATAACAACAATAGTACATGTATGTATTACTACAGAGGCCGGGAAGTAAGGGGTTGCCGGCCGAGTACATATAGACGGAGCATACCGCATACCGAGGCCAAATAGTTATGAGGCTGGGAACCCCTTTTCACGCCTAGGATTGTATAGATCTTTTCTCAAACATGCAATGAAATAATTAAATAAAAACTCCAAGAAATCAGACTTTAATATCTAGAGAAACTAAAGGTACCTTAACTAGAGAAAAATATAACTACCACAATAATATTTCTTCTTTCGTCTCTTGCTTCGTCAGTGTTTTCGTCGGAACTCATATTAAATAACAAAATCAACAACGCACAATAATCCAATAAAATAGAATTACAGAATGAAAAATATCAATTTTGTTAGTAACTAAATATAACCCTACCTTATTTGTTGTGTTTTTTTACGCTGTATGGATATACGTTTAATGTCATCAATTGTTTTCTAGCGTTACTATATTTTGGCTGACGAGAGTTTTCAAAATACTTCAGTACATACATACATACATACATACAATCACGCCTTTATCCCTAAAAGGGGTAGGCAGAGCACATGAAACTTATGTTCCAGCGCCACTTTTAGCATAAATGTGGGTATAAAAGATCGACAAAATGTGATATCGCAGTGACAGGTTGCTAGCCCATCGCCCGCAACACACTTCGACCCTGTTCCCTTAGTCGGCTCTTACGACACCCACAGGAAGAAAGGGGGAGGTGCTATTCTAGCCCGACACCACACGGGATACTTCAGTGTTATTTTTTAAAGAAACACACTTACTTTTTTTGCGATTGAGGGTTGTTTCAAATTACTTACATCAGTCGGTGCATTGTTAACAGTTCTTGAGTGTCTATAAAATATCACAACGGATTGCTTTAACAAAAACCTACTAACTACCTACCGACTCGCAACAAAAAACGTCACCTGACATTCGCATAATATTTATTTCGTAAGCCCAAGTTGTTTTAGATTTTAATAGATGCCTATCAAATCTTTAGTTTAGTGAAATTATTTACTTAAATTGTAGAATAAAAAGGCATAAGTAATGAAATATGCCTTATTTTCCTAATAGAATATCCAATGGGTTGAATATGTTAGAATCAAAAGGCTCATTTGGTTAGTTATGCCTTTTATATGTTGCAATAGTATTTTCGCTCAATTTAATTTACTAAGTAAAAAATATTTATTCGATTTATCTACAATTTCTTTAATCAAAATAAAAATGTATATACACAGTAGCGCAGGTTTATTGTTTAAGAAAACTTCCTCATCCAAAAATTTTTTGAATTGGACGTTTATATATATTTATTTAGTAAAACACCAAAAATCATTCAATCTCAATTTTTGCGAGTTTATCCAAATGTTAAATGTGCCCTTTTTCGTTATGACGGCAGATTACTACAACCGATTTTACTATGAGAACTTTCTTGTCTGTGGTAGTAGGTAAAATCTGTACTGTAATGTCATTATAGTAAAGATTTTTGATAAATGTATATCGTTATGAGTTTAAATTTGGAACAGCTGTCAAAACTCATGTGGGTCTCTATTCTAGTATCCATAGATATTAAAACAGTTATCGATACGAAACGTCAATTCAGTACGTTTTTTAATACAAACCGAACGCCATTTGATTTCGAGTGATATGAGTATAGGGACTTAATTCGCTTGTCTATGATTTAAAAAATAACCATTCGTCATGACGGATGATCGAATTGCCGCGATTGCTGTTGTCATATTATTGTTGGTTTTTTGCTGTTACTTACTACTACTTATGATATGTGTGTAGATAAAGTAGTATATGCAACTGTACATAATTAGGCCTTAAAACACGGGTGCGTCCCACGAGATATAACAACAGTATATATAATATCATATTAATAACGTTCACAAGATATAATGAACGTTAGCTATAACAACAATACCAATACTTTTATAAGGAATAACGGTCAATAGCCATAATAATCATATTATATAACGTGTTTTTCTATAACACTCAAATTGAATAATTTCATTTCGTATAACGATCATAACATATAATATATTTTCGTATAACATACATAACGTATAACGATCATAACGCATAGTATATTTTCGTATGAGGATTACAATACAGAAAATTAGGTTAGGGCTGCAAGTGAAAGGGGGGCTCGGGGGGCGAAGCCCCCCACAGTAAAAAACAACAAGTACTCTTACCAATGGTATTACTTGTAGGTTAGGTTAGGGTTGCCTTGTGTCCCTTAGAGCGGAAATAGACACCCCGCGAAGCGGGGTGGCGTCGACACGCTGATGTTTAGGTAAGGTTAGGTTAAAATAATTGGCGTGTTTGATATAAAAATAAATTTAATTTCAATCTTAAAAACGTTTAATGTTTTTTTATTCAAATTCATATATATTCCTTCATACGGCATTGCTATTAAAATAACTGAAGACGAAAATAATATACGAGCAATATACTTTTTGATGTTAGATAAATTTAATAATATATGTTATAAACCTTAGGTGTTATGAATATTATACGGTTTAATCGATATATCAATTGATATTATGTCTAAAGTACGTTATACTTTACGAAATTATATATTTTGTCATTATACCTTTCGTTCGTTATGTGCAATGAACGGTATACTAAACAAACTTATACACAGTGAGCGTATATATTATGACCGTTATATGATTAGTTGTTATACCTCGTATTACTTACCCTTAAAACACTCGTGTGATCCTATTATGAAACCACACTCGTATTTTAAGGCCTCTCATTATGGATCAGTCGCATAAACTACTATCATGTTACAGATTAAGTTTTTACTATGGTTTTACTTTGATATTATTATTGCGTCAGAACACGATGTAAATTGTTACTGAATTAAATAAATGGAAATGGAACAAATACAAATAATTTATTCTGCAAATAGGCCACAAGGGCACTTTTACGTGTCAAACGGTAATTTACAATAAAATAATAATCTTACAATAAAAGAATAATAATCTAACACCATAATAATTTAAAATTTGCAGATTAAGGACCGATATAACAACACACTATGTCACAAAGTTAATGAAAACAAAACCTAATATGACCATTACATTCGATAAGTATACGGTCTGTGCATTAACAGAAAGTTAATGATATTAATTCAGTATTCCAGAGATGTATAAGGTCTCTGAGCGTCTAAATAAAACTAACAATTATTCAAATGTTCGTAGAGATGTGTATGGTCTCTAAGCGTCAAAACAAAACCATAAAAAAGGAACATTAATATTGTCAGTGATGTACAGGTTCAATAACAACAGCCTTGTTAGTTAGGTTACGCAGGTCTTTACCTCAAATAAGGCCAACACGTCTGGGGGAGGGGTTGTCGCGTTCACCAGCCCTTCCCCCCTTCCCATAATGGACCAACCTCAGGTCCGGGGCATTGCGTAATAGTATATTACTGCAGCCGCCGGAAAATAAGGGCTTGCCGGATGAGTAGGTATAGACGGCCCACCGTAGGGAGGCTGGATATTGATACGAAGCCGGCAAGCCCTTTTCACGGCTAGGCATGTATAGTGCTTTTCTCAAACATATGCAATGAAATAAGAAATATCACCACTCAAAAAGCCAACATGTATTTATGTACTTGTCCTTCGATTTTGGCGGCAACAAGTTATTCATTGCCTATTCGGCCTCCGCCCTCAATTCCGGCGGAGTACAATTAGTTTCTTCTTCGCTGTTATCATCGGACCTCATTTTGAAATTTTATTTATGAATAAAATAGTGTTCGAACCCTCTAGGTCTATTCGAACACTATTAGGGCCATTATACATTTCTTTTCTTTTCTTTTTTCTTTTTTCAATATTTTAAATTTATTTATCAACACATTGGATCATACAGATTTGTATTCTAAATACCAGTTTGTGTGTAATAGGCATTAACGCAGATATTTTTGGTCTGATAACCATTCAGCCACTAGAGAAAAATTAAAAAAATATAATTCAGCTGTTTAGCCTGTTCATAAACACATAGCGTCTGTGTTTTTTAATTTATTTTAAAATTAAAAAAATACTACCCGGCCTAGGCCTTCAATTTTGTATGAAATTCCTTTACAGTTCTCTAGAATTGTTCCGCCCGAAATGTGATCCTTCGAAGCTTGTTATGACGCACGTAACGACGACGTTTCATTGCATGTTTGAGAAAAAGCATTTCCTATGCGTCAAAAACAAAAGGTTACGAAACGAAAGGTTACGTTAATGTGTACCGATAACTTATTGATTTATTTAGTAGGAAATGGGATTTCATCCCATTTTTGTTGTAAGGGGGGAGATATGTGCCGGCAAGGCACATTGTATTGTAGCGATTAGATATTCTTAAATACGTGCTTAGGATTAACGATAGATTAAGTACGTGCGAGATGTATGAATGATTATGCATGTAGCTACTTGTAAACGCTAGTGAACCACGAGTCGATTAAAATTATCACTTCACTATATTATGCACTATTTACCTCATAATAATTATTTATTTAGATTATCGGACAAAATGCGCCCGCGCGCTGTTTTGACTCTAAACTTTGAAGACATTTTATCAATCATTTCAATCATTTCAATCATTTTTTTTTATTGCGAGAACATAGTTACATAAGATGACATAATAAAATACAGCGTTGCTTATGTTCTACCAGAAAAGGCATGCAAATTAAAATTAACAATTTCATAATATTCAATCAGTTCAAACCTTTTTTATGTCAGACTATTAAAATAATTATTGGATGTCATATCAATATCAAAACAAATTAGTTGCATTCAGTAACATGATGATTATAATTACGTTAACCGTATTTAATGTCAAGACTATGGGAATAATTAAAGCTAACACAAACCGATCA
The DNA here is from genome assembly GCA_945867215.1 of Epinotia demarniana. Lineage (NCBI taxonomy): Eukaryota > Metazoa > Arthropoda > Insecta > Lepidoptera > Tortricidae > Epinotia > Epinotia demarniana. The sequence goes on along the minus strand of OX244284.1, from coordinate 843,973 downwards.
GTTAATATATATATATATATATATATATATATATATACAATATACATATATTAAAAGAAATTAGTCCTCGATATTTAGCTTATAAGCAAGATAGTCTTTGACAGAATAAAAACATTTGTCTAGTAGCCATTCAGTAAGCATTCCTTTAAACCTATTTGCAGGGCACTCTTTAATGAAATTGGGTAAATTATTATAGATTTGGATAGCCATACAGTATGAATTGTTTTTATGAAGCTTGACTCTAGAGCGCGGCAAGAACAATTTGCTTCCATACCTAGTCGATCTATGATAAAAGGTGCTCTGTTTGTCAAAATATTCAGGATGTCCTATCACCTACTTCTCTTTCGAAATTGTTACAACGAAAGCTTAAAACACATTATGTATTATAATCTCAGTAATTTGATATATAATTTTAATAGGAAACACTTATCGTTTCATTTTAAAACCACAAAAACTTCACACACTTTGTGTCAGATCACCGCCATTTTGCAAAAAAATGGCAGTCGTCGACAAAATTTTCGGATATATTTTTTTCCTGTGTCCTGAGTACCGATAATTTGGCCAAAACATTTTTCTTATGTTGGTACAATGCATAAGCTAGTTAAGCTACCCAGGTTTATTTTGTTTAGGATGGCAAGTCGATAAAACCGAGGAAAAACATCGGCCAATGAGGGCGCAGCCGTTAGTAACACACGGTGATACTAGCGTGCTATGCGCCCAATTTAGTTAGTAACACACGTGTGTTACTAGCGCCCTCGACGGGTTAAAACTAGAATTATTAATTAGCTAGCGTAATAAAATCCATCTTTACCTATTTATTATGAAAAACGGAGTTTATTCTGATCTTTTATTAAAATATTCTTCAATTGGAAATTTCTATGTATAATTATTTTAGTAATTTAAACCTGTTCATTTGGTAGTTTTCGAACGTGTTACTTGTTTTGCGTTTTTTAGGGTTCCGTAGTCAACAAGGAACTGTAACAACTCAACTACCGAAAATAAAGCTACCGAACGTCCAGGTCATCGCGCACCACTTTGTAACAACTAAGCTATCGTCGCCCCCGGAATGAAGCGAAACCCCAACTACCCCGACATGAAAACACTACGCACTAAAACCTACTGAAGAAGCTCCACGCCGAAGCTCGGAAATACTGAATAAATTACTCCCACAAAAAGCTGATCAAGTTATCATAAGTTCTAACACTAACCCCTACTGTAGCTTGCCCTCTATTTACTTATTTAATAAACCTACTCTTGTTGCTTGCTTTTATTACGAATACCTGAAGATTTGGCCAAATGTGATCATCTAGTGGTAGAACCCTGAAGTGTTGTGAACCGTAATAACCCATGTCCTTTTATGAAAGCTTGACAGGTTTTGGACTCTTCATTAATATAATTATAGCTAGTCTATTCCGCGCAAAAAAGTTGATATTTTTGAGGTTTCGAAAGCAGATTTAACATTCCGTATTCGGTAGGAGTTTCTTAAACAGACTGTGGTTTATTTTTTAGGAAACCTGGTTTCCCAACAAGACGAATGATTCCGTTTTCTCTACTGGTTTCGAAAATTTGGTTTCGAAAGTGGCCGAAAGCGGCATAACAGGCATCGTGTTCTGATCAGAAAAAACTAAGAGAACAATTTGTGTGAGGCGATTTTTTTATATTTGTATGGAGCATTGGCCGACTGAGGCCATCTGGTCCATACAAAAGTAAAAAAAATGGCGCCAAAAAAAAGTCTTAGGAAAGGGGGAATTTCGCGCAAATGGAAATCCAATTTATGAAAGATTTTGTTACTTAAGTTACTTAAAATATCGCGCCACTAACCCGTGAATGTCAAAGACGTTTTGCATGGTCGTCGTACAACCACCTTAAAAATGTTTACAAATATTTGTGAAATTACCTATAATGGCGCGCAACAATTTATCCATCTTACACATAACATACAACAAAATAAAGGATTTCTCATTGTATAACGCATACGCTTCAATTACCCGTTTAATTAACGCCATAATCTGTACGTATCCCGATTAGAAAACAAGTAGGATTTTTTTTTGACGCGTAATTTTTCACTTTTCTATGTCGGCCTCTTCTTGGAAGACTTTCCTCATACAGAAAAAAATGTCGTCGTTGACGTCACGCCCAAAATGAAAGAGACAGAAATATTTGACAGTATGGTACTGTTTTCGGTGATTGTCATTATTTGAAATAAGAACCGAGGTTCGTGTCAAACTGTAAAGATATTTATGTAGCAACAGGTGTAAGTAAAGAAAAGTACGCTTGAGCGTAAAGTTTGAAGTGCCACTGCAAATGTAAACATATTTAAGGCACATTGACAGGAAATCTTATTTTGTAACATGTAATGTAAACCTATTATGTCCCAATGTGTGTAAATGTTTATATGGAAGACTGATGGTAAACAGAACTTTGGTGCATTAAGTGAAAAGATGAAACTGTAATACTGTGCGTTGTAAGTAAATTTTTGTCATGTAGTGTGGAAACTTATTTAAATGTAAAGGTATTTTTGTAACTGTTTTTAAACGTGATAAATTAAGTTGTACTGTAGAAAAGACTGAACTCATGGAAATCCGAGAATACGAGAAACACGTTAATAATTTTTACTTCGTCAAACGCGACCGAATAGAGGGTGCACAATCACATACCTGAAGTGTCCAGGTCTGGAGCCTCCCAGGGGCTTTCTGTTCTCTGAAGGCACTCTCAGCTACTAAACGGGCGTGCAGATCTGACTTACCACCGGTCTTCGCCTAAAGATACCTCAAAGACACCGCCCAAACTCTCTTGACGTGACGTGCACTCTTAAGAGTATAACTTTTTAACTTCTATGCGGAAAGCGCGATCTTTATATGAAATTACGATAAATTAGGCGCAGCGTGTGCGACTTCAAAAGCAGAAAATTGAGGTAGTAATGGCCACAGGAAGTAGTTCCTCCTAGTGTTGCCCTATCTAAAACGGAAGTTATATTTAAAGTTACCATACGAAAGCCGATATTCAACACGAGAGTTGAACATTCCGCTCACCTAAATAAGCAGTATTTACGATACTAATAAACGTTAAAACTAGACAGATTGCTTAAAACTATGACTCTAAGTTAATACCTAGAACATTAGTTAGCCAGTGGCAGTGGGCACAGTTTCACGACTGGCCTTCTGTACTGACCAGTGGCCGTCTTGACCGTGACGACTCTACATACACCATCAGCTCCCGGATGTAGAGCTGAGATGCGACCTAAAGGCCATTTTAACGGACTTGTCTGTTCATTGATTAACAAGACCAAAGTACCAACGACAATGTTTGTGTTAACCTTATTCCATTTTGTCCTTTGTTGAAGTGTGTATACGTACTCCGCATGCCATCTGCGCCAAAAGTCTTGATGCATTTTTTGAATCAGCTTCCATCGCTGACAAACACTAATCTTTTGATCAACAAGATTCTCTTCCGGAATAATCGACAAAGGCTCTAAAGTAAGAAAATGTCCAGGGCTAAGCGCCGACAGGTCGTTTGTATCCGAACTTAGAGGCGTCAATGGACGAGAGTTAAGCATTGCTTCGATTTGTGTGAGGACGGTGTAAAATTCCTCGAAGGTTAACCTTTGATTACCGACGACTCGAGCGAGATGCGTCTTGACCGAGCGGATCCCAGCCTCGGCTAAGCCGTTGAAGTGCGGGCTACCCGGTGGGTTAAATGAAAATTTAATCTCTTGTGCATCAGCTGCGCTCTTCATAATGGAACCAAGATAATTACTTGCCCCGACGAAGTTGCGACCCTGATCAGAGACAATATCGCTACACCGTCCACGACGTGCGACAAATCGCTTTAACGCACAAAGGAAGGCTTCCGTCGATAATTCCGAAGCAAGTTCTATATGGATAGCCTTAGTGCTGGTGCAAACGAATACACAAATGTAGCCTTTGTATGTTCTAGCGCCTCGTCCACGTCCGAAAGCGATATCAAAAGGGCCTCCATAGTCAATGGCGACACTCGAAAAGGGTTTTATTTGAGAAATACGACAAAGAGGAAGATTTCCCATTAGCGGTGCCGAAGCCGGCGATGGGTTGACACGAAAGCATTTAACGCAACCACTAATCACGGCCTGAATGGCTCGCTTGGGCGACAGAATCCAAAATGATTGCGACAGTAGATTCTATAAAGTTTGAGCACCGGGGTGTAGAAATCTTTTATGATATTCGTCAATGATTAAAACCGTTAATCTATGGGAGCGAGGCAATAGTATGGGGTGCTTTATCGAAAATTTGATTGGAGAATTGACTAAGCGACCGCCCACCCTGAGAATACCCGCGGTGTCAATAAACAACGAAAGCTTGCGCAAACACTTTGGCAATGAATTCAAACGACCCTCTCTCAAGTGATTGATCTCTACACCGAACATAGTAAGCTGCACATGTTTTACTAAAAACATGAGAGCCGTAGTCGTTTCAGACGACTGTAGAGATCCGACAATCTTTCCATATTTAGACGATCGTAGGAAACGGAAACAGTGGGCTAACACACGCTTTAAAGTGAAAAGCGAGGAGAACCTGTTGAGGAGTTCATCAATCAAGTGAGGATCGTTTGCAACAACTAGACTGCAAAGTCGTTGCTCGTCTGCGACAGAACTGTTTGGTGGCCCAGTCAATGTAGACCGAGGCCAGTCCTTTTCTTCTTTTAGGAGCCAGGAGGGACCTCGCCACCAAAGATCACATTCAACAAGATCTTCGGGCAACAATCCTCTCGACCCAACGTCGGCGGGGTTATGTAGAGTGCTCACGTGGCGCCAGCGATCAGGAGCGATAATATCCTGTATATGGCTTATTCTATTAGCCACGAACGTCTTCCAGCGCGACGGGCACGACTGGATCCAAGCCAAAGCTACGCTTGAATCAGACCAGGCGAAAACTTCCGAGACATTATGTAGAGGTCTTAAAGCCTCCTTCACCGAGAGCATTAGATCTGACAGAAGCACGGCAGATTGAAGCTCCAGGCGTGGTATGGACTGTTTATGCAGAGGCGTGACTCTAGATTTCGCGCAACAGAACTCTACAAATGTAGAGCCTTCTGCACTGACCGCCCGACAGTAAATGACTGCCGCATATCCACGCTCTGACGCGTCACAATATCCGTGGAGCTGCAGCGAAACAAAAGAATGAACAATGCGTCGGGGAATAACGACAGATTTTAACAACGACAATTGCGATTTGAAACGCATCCATTCCGAAGCTATTGCTTCTGGTACGTCATCATCCCATTGGACGCCCGATGACCACAAAACCTGCATCAAATATTTCGCATGAAACGATGCTGGACACAAGAACCCTAACGGATCATAAATGCGTGCGATGTGCGAAAGAATCATACGCTTGGTGCACCTTTGGTCATTGGGAGTAGTAACCTCAAACTGGAACGAATCTGTTTGTGGACGCCACGACAAACCTAATATTTTAAGCGACAAGTCTGAAAGTTCGTCAAAACATTTAAAATCACTCGAGTACAACTCAGTGACAGGAAGATCAGCGATAAAACCTTTATGATTGGAGGTCCATTTTCTTAAATGGAACCCACCCGACGACAATATCTCAGAAAGGTCTGATCTTATTTGTAGAGCCTGCTCGATAGAGTCAGCGCCTGTGACAACATCATCAACATAAATGTCTATCTCCAAAACTGGCGAACCGTCAGGATAGTCGGCTGCGGAATCCTGAGCTAACTGCGCGATACTTCGAAGAGCCTGGTAGGGAGCTGACTTGACTCCGTACGAAACCGTGCGCAGCATATAATCTTTAACCGGGCTGTCAGTTGATTGACGCCATAAAATCCTCTGGTATTCAGCATCCTCTTCCGGCACGACAATCTGACGGTACATGGCTTTAATGTCACCTGTGAATACCACTTTATGCCACCGAAATCTGGTAAGAATATCAAAGATATTTGTTTGCAGCTTAGGACCCGCCAGAAGCGTATCGTTTAGCGATATACCATTGCTATCGTGACAGCTAGCGTCGAAAACACAACGTAGAGGCGTACTGACGGACGCAGGTCGAAGGATTGCAAAATGGGGGATATAGTAAAATTTCCCAACACTACTTGGGGGAGGTCCTACTTCCTCCATATGACCGCTAGACTCGTAATCATCCATGAATGAAACATAAGCTTTACGAAAATCTGCATGTCTAGCAAGCTTGCGTTCCAAGGAGAAGAGTCTGCGCATCGCGATTTCACGAGTGTCCGAAAATATAGGCTTATTCGTAGGATCAACGAAAGGAAGGGGTACCTCGAAGCGGCCTTCACTCGTACGACAGAATTTACTAACGAAAGTATCTTCGCAAAGTTGGTCCTCTTTCGACAAGATTGGTTTACTAGGGTTACTAACATTTTTTAACTCCCAGAACCTTTTTAGAGAACTATCCAACGACAAATTTGATTGCAAAGAATTCGACACGAAAAAACAATCTTTCCGACGACAATTTTTGAAAGACTGTGAATGGCTCTCATCGCATCCACCCATGATGACCCATCCAAATAGGGTTTCAATAGCCTTTGGCTGACCCGGACATCCCATACTCCGACCACTCAGCAACGATGAAGCGAAGATGTCTGCATTAAGCAGTAAGTCGATTGGTCCAGGATCACCAAAGTCAGGATCAGCAAGAGTAAGATTCTTAATATGAGACCACTCCGAAGATCTAACTGCAAGACATGGTTGATCAGCGCAGATAGAGGGAAGCACTAGTGCTTCACAATCAAAATTAATTAAATTTGTTCCAATCGGTTTAATGGAACACGACAATGAACCATGTGGTTTAGCTACCGAATTTCCAATTCCAGAAACTGATTCACCCGTCTGATGTATATCTAGTCCAAGCCGCTTCGCACAAGCTTGTGATATAAAATTGCTTGCACTTGCACAGTCCAATAATGCACGAGCTTGCTGGTATCGGCCAGTACTATCCCGCACCGCTACCCGAGCAGTAGCAAACAACACCATATTATTATTCGATGCGGATGTCAGAGTGACATTGTTGGTGGATGAACCACTAGCGACAAGCTTTGTTGACAAATCAGAATCTGGAGCCGATGATTCAATCTTATTAAAATGTAGCAGCGTATTATGCGAATACCCACACACACCACAACGGGATGCTTTTTAGCATTGCTTCACCTTATGGTTACTCGAAAAACAACAAACACACAAGCCCCTAGATTTCACAAATTTAAATCGAGCATCAGTACCTAATTTTATAAATTTTTCACAGCATGCCAAACTATGCTGGTCAGTACAGAATTCACATATACTTGTAGTGGTGACAAGAGTTACCTTTGATTTTTTCTGATTATAACTTGCATTGATATGCACTTTATTTTGCACATTATTGTTAGAGCACTTTAAATCTGAGGCATCCAATGCTCGAATTTGTTTCTCCACAAATTCTTGCAATACTTCAAACTTGGGAATATCATTGGAGTTAAATTCCAATAAGAATGCTTCACGGGAAGATTTATCAAGCTTGGACCACAATAAATGAACCAGCATGAAGTTTTTATCTGGCAGGCCAAGCTTTTCTAACACTTGTAAAGTTTCCCTAAATATTCGATTCACTTTCTCCATTTCAACACCAGATTTAGATTTAACTTGCTCACACAACAGCATTTTTTCATAATAACTAAATGCAATCTGTCGCTTTCTATTATAATACTCATTTAATGCATTATATGCATCAAGGTAACTCTCGTCTGATATAGGATAATTCTTGATTAAATCTAGAGCCTTACCCTGAACACTAGTTAGCAAGTAGTGTAATTTTTCAATGTTTGAAATGTTACGTTTGTGAATTAAAGATTCAAATAACTGGCTAAACGACAACCAGTTCTCTAATTTGCCATCAAACTGTTTGATTTGAATCTTTGGCAACTTCGCGGCAACATTCTCACAACTATCACTGTTTATTGTTTTAACTACCGGCGCGCGCTGTCGTAATCGCGATAAAATTGACTTAACTTTCATTTCAAAATCTGTAGTGACAGGAAATTCTGCACTGCAGTCTTCACTATTCGCTATCACTTCTCTTTGCGCTCGGTGGAAATCCGAGGCGATTAAATTTACATCGGATTCGACATAACCTACTAAATCCGTTCCATGAATAAGTTCTATTCTCATCATAGCGTAATCTCGCTCAACCCTGCTCATATTTGCCTTGGCATCACTGTTGGACTCGTTGTCCGACATATTGATCACAATTCAACTAAAATATACGCGAAAAACTAACGAAAACCGACAAAATAGTTGTTTTGTTTACAATGTCGATGCGATTCAACGAAACTTCCACTTGACACTGACAGCTTGACACTTGCAACCTACACGTTGCCATACGCAAGAAACGCACTGAATGAATGAACGGAATGAAGGAGATTTGCTATGACACGAACTATCACAATGCTACCAACTAAATTCTACTACACTAAAGATCAACACTTCCTGCCCGCCATTATACACACAATTAAAAGTTTACCCTCAACTTTTTTATCAAAAAATTACAACGCGAAAATTATGATTTTAATGAATTCAGCATTAAATAGGTCACTTTTCACAATACGGCCGAAGGACCAATGTTTTTAAACGCGATAAATTAAGTTGTACTGTAGAAAAGACTGAACTCATGGAAATCCGAGAATACGAGAAACACGTTAATAATTTTTACTTCGTCAAACGCGACCGAATAGAGGGTGCACAATCACATACCTGAAGTGTCCAGGTCTGGAGCCTCCCAGGGGCTTTCTGTTCTCTGAAGGCACTCTCAGCTACTAAACGGGCGTGCAGATCTGACTTACCACCGGTCTTCGACTAAAGATACCTCAAAGACACCGCCCAAACTCTCTTGACGTGACGTGCACTCTTAAGAGTATAACTTTTTAACTTCTATGCGGAAAGCGCGATCTTTATATGAAATTACGATAAATTAGGCGCAGCGTGTGCGACTTCAAAAGCAGAAAATTGAGGTAGTAATGGCCACAGGAAGTAGTTCCTCCTAGTGTTGCCCTATCTAAAACGGAAGTTATATTTAAAGTTACCATACGAAAGCCGATATTCAACACGAGAGTTGAACAGTAACACTCAATTGTAAAGATATATTTGACCTCGACTGTACATACACCCTGTATAAAGAACCCGCCAAAAGACAGACTGTCAGACATGGCAAAACTATAAGAGCTTATATAAAAACGACTAATAAATTCCTCTGTTTTTTAAGTCGGTTAATGAGCCGAAATTGATAACAAATATAAGACTCAAATCAAGAAATTAAGGGAGAACTGAATATGACAATTCAATGTCAATATTCAAATTAAGAACCTTTCAATCAACCTGTAAAGATATTTATGTAGCAATAGGTTTCAAGTGCCTTTGCTAATGTAAACATATTTAGGGCACATTGACAGGAAGACTTATTTTGTAACATGCAATTGAAACCTATTATGTCACAATGTGTGAAAATGTTTTTATGGAAGACAGATGGTAAACAGAACTTTGGAGCATTAAGTGAAAAGATGAAAACGTGTAACAGTTCACCCCCCCTGGCTAGAAAGCGCTTCCGAAGACCTACAGCTAACGAAGCAGCTTCCCGCTGAAGCTCAAGAAACGCTAAATATTTTGCAATGAATTCTAACTTAATGTAAAACCCTATTCCTTCGTGCTAGACTACTGTAACTTACTCTCTATTTACTTCTTATTAAACCTACTTTTGTTGCGTGCTTTTATTTAAGAATACCTGACGATTTGGCCAAAATGTGATCGCTAGTGGTTGAACCCCGAAGTGTTGTGTACCGTAATAACCCTAGATCCTTTTATGAAAGCTTGACAAGTTTTTGGACTCTCCATTCATAATAAAATTAAAGCTAGCTTATCTGTACATAAATTAACCTACTGAAATGCTACTTTTAACTACTATTTTCCTATTTATGAGCATAACAAAGTCCTAAATCTTGTAGGAATAATAAATTAATTATAAATCACTTTATAATTATAATTACACTGTAGGTTACTTTATGATTATAATTAAAAATTGTTTTTGGTAGAAAAACACCTATCCCCTATTACATGTCCGGTTGAACAAGGAGTAGCCTTCATAAAATCAAGATTATTTATTTAAACCTATTATTATCTAGAAGACTGCCCTAAATACTTGTATTTTGGACCAAAGTTCTATCGACGGGTCGTGTGGCAATCTTTTGCTCACACTGGCTACTCTCTTGTTGGAATGGAGTCTGGACATCCTATTCAAGTTACTTACCTAGCTATCCTACGAGTTTAGGACTCGGAGAATGAATCTACCAGTGTCTCAAACCTAGCGGTCAGTTTCGAGAAGATACACCGAGACAAACTCGACTGACATCTTTTAGTATTATTAATCGTTTATATGTATAACTAAGATGGCCTGGACCATTTTATACCGATGGCCGTAGAGTAATGCCGTGGTAAACCGTTCATTACACGCGAGACATTCTACCCAAACCATGCCTTAAATGGAGAATTCCCTCTCATGAAAATAAGATACTTTAAATGGAGAGTTCTCTCTCATGAAAATAAGATATTTTAAATGGATTTGATGAACTGCTCGGCCTGTCATCAAACCCAGAATTATTTCATCTTTCTGAAACAATCCGGATATCACAATTTCATGAATAATACTGTGACCTTTTAAATGATATTTAACAATTGTCTCGTGTTTCACGTGTAACCCACGGCAACCCAACACCACTTGCCTTACTACTCACACATCACACTGGTTACTCATTAATAATTTTAGTCGTCATTAGATTTTATAAGAATAATAACTTCAATTTTATTAATCCTATCAAACACTTGTAATATCTTTAGTTACAGTAGATATAGTTTCAAGCCCTAATACCCCATAACGCGTGAATTTACTCCTAAGCCTACCCCACAGTCCCTATTCTGCTTACTCCTGGAACCATACCTTAGTTCAGAAGCAAGAATGTATCCCTATTGAAGCTGTAATTAGTTCAGTCGGCGAAACTGAGATGACAACCCTCTAACAGCCTGTGTAATTCATCTCCCCTCGCTGTGCCCGAAGGCTAAAGGGAAAACAGCGAGTAAGATGCACTAACTGGACATACGGTATGTTGATATATAAGTATATTTAACACTGAACGACCCCTCAAGCAACCGATCGGTTTCCACGAGCGGAGATATCCTCCTATGCTTTTCGTCACATAAATGCTCAAGCCACGTTTCCACCGTCAGTTGTTTTGAGAGACGTGAGGGCCCCGATTAAAGGGTTTCGTCTCCTATGTTGGTAAAGAGGTAGACGCCAGACCACACCTCAAGTCTGGTAACTACACGGACACGGATTCATCCCCGTTGGCACCGTTAGGTGGGGCTGACTCCGCAGATAACTGATTCTTGACAGTGTTCCGGCTGATTGGACAGTAAGAATTAACCCCAACTAAATTTCGAAAGCAATCGTCAAACATACTCAATCCTAGGGAGTACCCTGGCATAATTAAATATATTTGATTAACTATATAAACCTCCGGACCAACTCCGTTACGGTAAATACAGCTTTGACTGAGTTCCGAAAACACTTGTCAAACATGTCTAATTCTAGGGAGTGGCCGCTAGCAAATTAAACATATTTGATTTAACCATATAAACCTCCCGGAGTACCTCCGATAAAGTAAATATAGCTTAGGCCGTAATACCCCTTTAAATATACAATTAACTTGTAAAATTAGGAAAGTAAAAGACTCATAATTATGAAGAGAGATTCCTCACAATAACAAGCCATTCACCAAAACACAATAGAGGTAACACACACCAATAATTTCACAGCCCACAACCAGAGACACTGCCAGTCCGAACGATGAGAAATGAATAAATCCCCCATACTACTTCGGCATTCCCTTTTATACTCTTCACGAGGGTCACGAGGGTCAATAGGGTCACGAGGGTCAATAGGGTCACAGTGCCACGAGGGTCAATAGGGTCACGGGGGTCAATAGGTTCACGAGGGTCAATAGGGTCACGGGGGTCAATAGGGTCACGAGCGTCATTAGGGTCACGAGCGTCATTAGGGTCACGGGGGTCAATAGGGTCACGAGGGTCAAAAGAGTCAAGAGGGTCAATAGGGTCACGAGGGTCAATAGGGTCACGGAGTCACGAGGGTCAAGAGGGTCAAGAGGGCCAATAGGGTCAAGAGGGTCACGAGGGTCAATAGGGTCAAGAGGGCCAATAGGGTCAAGAGGGTCAATAGCGTCAAGAGGGTCAATAGGGTCAAGAGGGTCAATAGGGTCACGAGGGTCAATAGGGTCAAGAGGGTCACGAGGGTCAAGAGGGTCAAGAGGGTCAATAGGGTCAAGAGGATCACGAGGGCCAATAGGGTCACGAGGGTCACGAGGGTCACGAGGGTCAAGAGGGCCAATAGGGTCAAGAGGGTCAATAGCGTCAAGAGGGTCAATAGGGTCAATAGGGTCACGAGGGTCAATAGGGTCAAGAGGGTCACGAGGGTCACGAGGGTCAACAGGGTCAATAGCGTCAAGAGGGTCAATAGGGTCAAGAGGGTCAAGAGGGTCACGAGGGTCACGAGGGTCAAGAGGGTCAATAGGGTCAAGAGGGTCAAGAGGGTCAATAGGGTCACGAGGGTCAAGAGGGTCAATAGGGTCAAGAGGGTCACGAGGGTCAAGAGGGTCACGAGGGTCACGAGGGTCAAGAGGGTCAACAGCGTCAATAGGGTCAAGAGGGTCAATAGGGTCACGAGGGTCACGAGGGTCAATAGGGTCAAGAGGGTCACGAGGGTCAAGAGGGTCACGAGGGTCACGAGGGTCACGAGGGTCAAGAGGGTCAACAGCGTCAAGAGGGTCAATAGGGTCAAGAGGGTCACGAGGGTCACGAGGGTCACGAGGGTCAAGAGGGTCAATAGGGTCAAGAGGGTCAATAGGGTCACGAGGGTCACGAGGGTCAATAGGGTCAAGAGGGTCACGAGGGTCAAGAGGGTCACGAGGGTCAAGAGGGTCAAGAGGGTCAATAGGGTCAAGAGGGTCAATAGGGTCAAGAGGGTCAATAGGGTCACGAGGGTCAATAGGGTCACGAGGGTCAATAGGGTCAAGAGGGTCACGAGGGTCAATAGGGTCAAAAGGGTCACGAGGGTCAATAGGGTCACGAGGGTCAAAAGGGTCACGAGGGTCAATAGGGTCAGTAGGTTTACGAGGCCAGACGTTGGTGGTATCATCAATAATTTCAACCCATTAACAACCTCAACTCTTTAGCAATAAGGTTCAAATCAGATTGTAGTATTAAAGCGCTAACGTAAACACATTGCCTTACCACAAAAAGTCGTACTATTCATTTTCATTTAGCTTCTAATGTTCCAGCTATTACGATTGAAATTCGTATGTCGCCCTACGCCTCCAGCCATGTCCATTACCAAAGCAGGAATTCTATTTAGGTATCGATATATGAAATGATTCATACAATATCCGTAGATGAAATAAGTCACCGTTACAGACTGTTTATACGATTGTATATTAACTTTACTGTCTTCCTTCTCCCCTTCATTTATCTAATCAATTTTCTAACTTTGGGTATGAAATAAAAGTATGTCATTCTCTCTCTCTCTCTCTTCATATAACAATACACACAGAAATCCGCCAGCGAGCATGCCCACTCTATTACAACACGCCCCGGTGAATATTTCGCAATGTATGACCTAGGTCATGCATGTAGAATCTTCACCCCTAGGTCCTAGATTTGTCAGCGACAACCCTCCCTTTTCTAAACTCGTGATGTGTTTTTGACCAGTACTAAATGATCATCAATGACTTCGTCAGTTAACACGACTCCCTTGAACCATAACAATGATTAATGACTAGCTTTTCCTCAAGGATTTCTGTCTCACTCCGAGGTACCAGGTTGTGAATCTGATAAATTCTAGTAATTCGATTAAGGAGGATTTACCCCGGATCGGTGATTACATTGCTCAATCGGTGATCCTAGGAAACATTGCTCTTCCTTTGAATAAATCCAACAAAACCTCCCCACGTAAAACAGAAACTATTTGGTAGAAGTACCGAGACGTTCATTCTCCAATGTATAAGCTCGAATCGTGCTCCCAAACTACATCATTAATAATTAGTTTTCTTGGCACCTGTATCATGTCTTATAAAATAAGCCAATTCCCATTATGACTTGTCAAAACAGCGTAAGAAATGTAAAAAAAGAAAATATAACCAAAACAAGCGGCTATTTGTAAATCCAGTTGTAACCTTGTTCGCCTCATCAGGTAGAACAGTCAACTAAAACGTCATAATTTATTAAAGTTTTTAATAAACTCCGGCTCAGTTTCACTGATTCAATTATGATTAACCCTCAATTTGACTTATTTTAACCGACATGAGGTGTGTATACCCTTGCGTAGAAATGCGTGTGTAGTATAAGTCCCCAAATACTACTCTATGCTAAGAGTCGAATCGTTTTCACGATTTTAACCTATTGATAAATATTTAGGGACCTATTGTTTTTTTTTTCCCATCAAAACCAACAAATCTAGGTTATTTGATTACACTCTAGCTATTGTCAAACTGTAGCAACCCATGTTTACAAAAAAAAACCCAAACATGAATCACACTATCAATCCACCTTTTCATTCATCTCCTTTTTCTCTCCCTACAATACCTTATTAATGCATCCATGCTTCATATCATTTTGTACCTTCCTCATTCGCCTATGCACTCGATTGTTACAGATAGCCAAAGCATATGAGGTGTAATCATTTCAATACAGATTTAACACTTATTGGACATTGATTGATGCAATATAAAATTTTCCCCACAAATAAAAATTCATCATACTCGCCAGAGATTTAACTGCACTAATAAATACAAAATTAAGTATATTGTTTCACTTTTAAACTCATATCCATGAGTAAGATACAATTAATATAGATGATCATTCCAAAAATCAAAGCTATATCCCAATTTTTACCCAAAATTAGAAATTAACGTTCGTAAATTAGTTGAAATTCATACCAATAATAATAATTTTTCAAAATGAATCCAAAATTAACCCAACATTTTAAATTAGTATTAGCAAATTAATGGAATTAGATACAAAAAAAATTTTTCTTAAAAACCCAGATCCGCCATCTTTGATTGAAAAATAAACCTAGAATTTAGTCAAAATCGACATCATTGATCAAAGTTTCTACTACTACTCAACCATCAGTTTTCACAATCCGGCTATTCTGTAACTTGTTACCTGCGCACCTCAACGTCCACCCACAAATACAACCGCGACACCCAGCAACCACACGTAGGTCCAATTTCGCGACGGGCGAACGACAGTCCAATTGACAAAACAAACCTACCCAATAAAAATCTATTTCGCAAATTATAAAAACCACCTCAATTTGCCCCACTCCAAAAAAAAACCAGCATTACCAGATCCCTAAGTCGTTGCCATTAATACACAATCATAGATCAAACTTGTTCTGACAACTCTGATGCAGTGATTTCAAATATACCTTAGTAGGCCTTAATGTAATTAAGCCCCACAGCTAAGTATATTGTTAATGAGGTTTTCCAAGTATAAAGACGTCTCATATTAATCATCTAGATCCACCCAAATCTGCTGCCGAATCGTCGATTCCTCATATTTATCTTCAAACGGCTTTAAGCCACGCTGCCTGACAGTCAATCAATAACGCAAGTTTTATAATTTGTATAGAGCATTTTGCAACAAAGTAATATACTATCTTGTAGGTAAACCTATTTCATTGTCTTTCACCCATGATAAAACACAAAAGAAAAATACAAAAATATAAATGTGTCGGGAATCGAACCCGGCTCAGTGACTTAGACAGCGGACGTTTTCCCACAGCGCTACCAAGCTATTAAGAGAATGAGTCGAAATTTAGAACCCGTTTCAAACTGTCTGATGTGAGCCCTCTGTGATATATTTAGTTTTAAGATTTATCGTACCCCTTAAGTCAAATTACCCACAAGCATACAAAAAAAAACCCGAGATCCTTGTTATCTTAAATGATTGAAATTGAATTGAATTGTATTTTCGCTATTTTAATGATAATATGGGCAGCGCCCTGCAAAACTTTAACAACACAAAGCATAAATAGGTTTCAAAAATTGAAAAGCTTAAATGTTTACTACGTTTACCCTTTCCACGTCAGGAAGCACCTTTTTAACTTGAAAGCCACCATATTCACTATTATTTGTTACAAAACACCACTATGGAAAACTATTCTGGTACAACAACACTTTGATCCAATTAATAACTTCTTGTTGTGATCGCATTCACACTGGTATTTATAGGTCTTCACATGATTTATCGTTCCTGAATGATACTTTATTTGAAAAGGTTTTACAATGTTTGAATATTCACTTAGTCCCGAAAACAGAAATTTATTTATATAAACACTGTGTGTGAAATTCAAGTCAACTGACGATTTTTCTCTTTCATATGACATGACACTTGATCCTGACGTCCATTTTGTTCGGAAATTCTTAATACCTTTTTAACTGTAGCAAATATATTAAACTGTATACACTCGATTGTTGATTAACAAATACGAGCATTAATTATCTATTTTAAAATTACTTTTCAACTTTGCGTTGTTATAAACACGTATCCATATCTGTCGTAAGAATTTTATTATAAAACTGCATCTCTCTGCCATCTGTCGTCAAATAGAGTAACTTTCCCACTGACACATGGATCCAAAGTCATAGCCCGTCAGTGATCGTTTGCGCCATCTATTGTTGAGTAGGGTATTCCTGGCATAGATAGTCGATATTTTGAGTTTTCTCATATATAGTGTCGCGATCTACAGCCGAATAGATGTTTTTAATTATGATGTCACTAGACCACTGTCATTATTAGTTGTTATTTCGTGCAACTAATGAAAATACAATTTTTAATTCCTGAATAACGTACAAGCGTAATTCTACAAGAAAATTATTTACTCGATATATGCGAATACTGTCTGTGATCTATGTCTTCAGTCAATTTTCTTCTATGCCTTGACACATCATAGCGTGGCGTCACTGTCAAGTGTCAACTGTCAAAATTGCACGTCGTGGGTCGTGGTCCGATTTCGATTTCTGATGCATGGATTCAACAT
This sequence comes from Epinotia demarniana, assembly GCA_945867215.1. NCBI lineage: Eukaryota > Metazoa > Arthropoda > Insecta > Lepidoptera > Tortricidae > Epinotia > Epinotia demarniana. Next base: position 826,820 of record OX244284.1, on the reverse strand, counting down.
ATTTAAAACTTTTAAATTAAAACAAACGTGATATGCAACACTACCGCTATTTGGGCTGGATTAGTTACATGGACGCTTTCCTCAAGGTATGTATTATCCCAGAATATTCTTTCTTTCCGCCTTAACGTTAATTTTTCCTTTTTCTGTCCTTGTTCAAAGCGACTTCCTACGTATTTCAACGTTAAAAGGTGCCATGCAGCCCGTAATACTCGGCAATGTATCGACAAACAGTAACACTTCAGTGGTAATTAGCATACATTTGCGAATGATCGTAAAACTTCTCGCTATCTTAGCTAACCTAGTTTTCTACTAATATATTATATCCAAGTTTTGAGTAATTCACATACTACTTGTCTCTCTCTTCTGATATTCATCCTGATTCAATTTTTCATTCAAAATAACTAAATGTCCATTTGTCCGTCGGTCCGATAATGTCCGTTGGTGTCATAATTTCTTGTCATGGTGTTTCCAGGAACAGCAGAATGCACTCGCCCTTTTAATTGATGACTCGATAATGCGACTGGGAATATTAAGCCAAAATGCCAAGGAAGGGGCCCGTCTCAACATTAGTGGTCCCAGCGGAAACTGACATCTTCCCGTCTAATTTACCATACAATGGCCCCCAATAGTAAGTAGATATATAGTAGATCCACGAATGTATATATATATCGATTAAACCATTGTATAATTTCGTCTCAATTTCAGTGTGACGAGCATGTCATCTTATTAAAATATATTTCCATTACTTCCCTTTCTCAAAAATTATATCTTGTTCAACTGTCATAATCATACATTAATTATTGATGTTCCCGCTTAACATAACCTTCTGTTTGTTATTTTTACAGCAGTATGAATCCGTGAGGGGAATGCTGCCACCCAACACAAGTCTGACCGCTTAAGCCACATATAAAAAGTGTAATATAAAAAGGTAATTAAATCTATTGTTTCTCTCCAATAATTCTGTGCTTCATAATTTATGCAAAGAACAGCATCTGTTCGGCATACATTACATAGTATTAATAAAATTCTGTACATGCAGACTAAGTAATTTGTATATCCGTGGCTCCTCGTATATTTACCAAACTAAGATATCATTGTTCTATAAGTGAATCAAATATAGGAAAAAATATGTTTTTATTATTAAATGTCAATAATTACTTCAAACTCTGTAATTTAAACCCGAATCAATTTAGACACTTTCCACGCCCCCGCACCAAGTTATTCTCCTTAATGCATACTTATTATTTAGGGAATATAATTAAATTGAGGATGACCTATGTAGTATTATAATTAAACTCTCTTCCATATAATATCAATGCTTGGAGTAATACTGGGAAGAATCAAGGTTTCATATGCTCGTCCCACCCTTGTGAATAATTTTTGTAGGAGCTCATTCTATTATGCGAAGAGTAATATTCATATTTATGTTTCCAGGGTCGCCAGCACGTCAACAAGATGAGACACACCTCTACTACCGTGAAGAAACAGCATATGAAATTTCGTCCCACACCAGTCCATGAGATTGCTATCCATTTCCATGAAGTCCTTCAAGCGGAACCGTGCTCGGGGCATGATTTTCCCTAATGCGAAAGCAATGATAGATCTGTAGTTTCTATGTGACTAGTATTCCTTACTTCATTAACACTTTCGCATCCGGACCAAAAATGTAATAATACACTGGAAGTGGACGGAACTCGTTAGGCGTGTAAATTCACACTACCGCCCTCTTAACGGCTGAGCTGGCATCTAAACAAACATTACGAGTGCCTACTGACGAGTTCTTGGTTGCGAACGTGTTGAATACCTTTTATCAGAATATCCAATCTTTCGGAACATTTTGAACTGAAATTCCTTTTCTGCTTGTTTTGATCTTCGTATTTTCATATCATATTGTACCGCGTCTGTGTGTGTTAATGTTATCTTGCTATTTCATAATGAGACGGTCGTCTGTACTGCTACCAAGCTAAATCTGGTATTCATATGCAGCTAACTTCATAATAAATAATCCAAACAAGCTGTCATAGTTATATAAGATAATGTATGTAATGTGGATTCTTGATTTTTATCCATGTAATGTATGGTTATGCTTAGTTCTCCTTTTTTCAATAAAATTCTCATGCCTGTAACTCAATGTCTATACTATGCACGTCGCGCGTCGCGTGACTTCTGTATGATAATAAAATATACTGGGCCCTGGATTTTTCCATACTTTCTTGTCTTTGTTGGCCTTGTTTTTTCTGAGGTTCGAACCAGAACATATAATGCTCGCAAAGACACGTCTATTTATTATTTTATCCTCACAACCTTCCCTGACTTGAACAATAGCCTCCGTGGCTAACATGTCACTTTTCTCAAACCAATCTATCTGCTGCTCTATCAAATTTGTTCTATCCGTTGTATTGATACATAATGAAATGGGTAGCTATGGTGATATGAATCCCATTAATTGAGGCTTAGCTACCTTCTTGACCCATAAATGTATGTTGCAGCTTTGTAAGTATAAAAGCATCTTCAAAAGAAACAATCTGTGAATGTTACCATAGATGTCGCTGTCGCTACCGTAAGAATGAAGTATTCCTTCACGTTAATTCAATGACCTTATTTAAAATAAAATTTATTACATGCCCTTATTATTTAAGTCCTGAGCTATAACCACGGACTTGTAAAGTTGAAGCTCGAGTATTCCCATCTCTATCGCTCTCACGATACTCGAGTGAAAGGGATGCATATACACGAAACTTTGATTCTCGTGTTAGCGCTGCTGTTACTAAACCCGTACTGCAAGCGATCCGTCCGCCCTATCAACTTGCTATGCTAGAAGGAGAAGTATATTTTGATGTCTCATGTTTCACTACAACACACGGCTGCAACAAGTTGTCAGGCGTATAAGACTGCTCTATATCTGCGGTTCCTTGTTCTTAAAGGCCTTCTACACTGGCTTTTCCGCATGGCAATAAATTGCCCATATCTATGGAATCTCGCGCTAAGTTAATGGGGTGTATACATGTCCTGATCTGTCAGTTCCAACTCATCTGAATCCGACCGATTGCCATCGTCTGGACGCACGTTGTGCTGTTGATCCTTTCGTCAAGAGAAACTGCATGCACATGCGGTTGCACAATCACGACCCCGACACGCTGCACCGACAAACTGGGGCAAAATCACATAATCTGTACACCCCATAAAGCGTTTCGTCTTTGTATTTTCGTATACATTGTGTCCACATTGTGTCTCCAAAATCTCGCCTTTATATTTAAAAACCATAAAATAATGCTAGAGCAATCTTTGCATTACATAAATCAAATAATGATTATAAGATACTATTTCCGCAGATCCTTCCTATGGAGAATAATATCTATAGGAGTTTTAAAACGCAATGACACCTCGTGCGTGTTAGCGGTTAACGGTTATATTTATTCTCTTCGCCCGTTTGCTTTGCCGCGCCTCGTGTCAGTCTTCCCGCAATTTCAGTTTGGCTATGAATCTCCATTGATTTTTCTCCTAAATTCTTTAAGTTGAAACCACAGTGAACGGACGTTGCGAGTTATCTTTCGTGGTCTTTTGACGTACATGCATTCATAAGCATTTGTAATATTTGTATGCGCCTGCGCCATTCCCTACACGGAGTTATCTACACTTGCCGCCTTGAAGTAATAATTCTGGTATGTAAAACTTTTGTTCTTATTACGTATAAAGATACTCCCTAGCTGCCCTAGTATTTCCTACTTACATTGACTAAGTACTCATGCACCCGACCGATTGCCTTTGTCATGGTATCTTCAAACGTAATTAAATTGTCGTCTTTGTACATGGAACTAAAAAGTTCTTGCAAGGAACTGGGATTATAGAAATTTCAAGGTTTTCCTAATTACCACATGCAATATAGTGTAAGTACATACACTTCTAACACTATATAACCTTATTCTCATGGTCTACAAGTACAAAATTATTCACATTAATGATTTTCGTTTTAGGTACAAGGAGCACTAAGAAATAACCGTATGTGACTACCATTCCAAAAACCCAAGGATTGTTTTGAGGTTGTTCTGACATTGGAAAATATCAGTTCAGTGCTTATACGCCGCTAAAGAAATGACATCACCAGAGCCTCACTAGTTTCAACGATATCTCAAGGTATACTAAAAAATATACTAGCCACATTAAAGGATTAAGGTGCTCAGAATTTATGAATAGCTAGGTTTTGTTTCTACTGGCGATGAAGGCTCGCCCCCAAATAATAGAAATACATAAATATTGCCGGTGTTCCTATACAATGCCTACTTCTTGCAAAAATGCAATTCCTCTCTCCGTTGTGCTAAACCATCTACTCATTTCTCCTTGACATATTATGAAATAACCCCTGCACAAGACCTAGGTTTTATATTTATAAGACTTAATTTCTAGTTTTACGAACTACCTTACAACTGTTATTTTTGTTTGTAGACACACTGAATACGCCCCGACATATCTTAAATTATTTATTCATTGACGCCCCCCAGAGTCAATGAGTTTATATATTTTTTTCTTATACTAAGGTCCGCCTTAATCTATAATTTTAATAATTTATATTTACTAAAAGTACTGATATCATGTGATATATATATAAATAATCATCATAATCATTATCACATCAGTCGAAAGACACCCATCGCCGGACACAGCCCTTCCCCAAGGAGTGCCACAACGCCCCGCGTCTTATACATCGGGGCAGACACACCGCGCCCCCCCCGGCAAGCATGTGTCCGCCCCGAGAACCTCTCCGCCCCGACGGCTGTCGATTCCACATGCAATGTGCAAATAATCTAATAAAATTTTATTGTTTTTCAGATGCAGTCCTAAACCTGCCCTAGCGGAGTCCCTAGCTGATAATTGAAAGAAAATAATGAAGAGTCCAACACCTATCAAGCTCACCTCCAACTTCAGGCAACAAACTGTAGCCCGTGAGGGCTACTGAAGATATCCCAGGGAACGGCACCAAACTGTAACAGTTCACCCCCCCTGGCTAGAAAGCGCTTCCGAAGACCTACAGCTAACGAAGCAGCTTCCCGCTGAAGCTCAAGAAACGCTAAATATTTTGCAATGAATTCTAACTTAATGTAAAACCCTATTCCTTCGTGCTAGACTACTGTAACTTACTCTCTATTTACCTACTTATTAAACCTACTTTTGTTGCGTGCTTTTATTTAAGAATACCTGACGATTTGGCCAAAATGTGATCGCTAGTGGTTGAACCCCGAAGTGTTGTGTACCGTAATAACCCTAGATCCTTTTATGAAAGCTTGACAAGTTTTTGGACTCTCCATTCATAATAAAATTAAAGCTAGCTTATCTGTACATAAATTAACCTACTGAAATGCTACTTTTAACTACTATTTTCCTATTTATGAGCATAACAAAGTCCTAAATCTTGTAGGAATAATAAATTAATTATAAATCACTTTATAATTATAATTACACTGTAGGTTACTTTATGATTATAATTAAAAATTGTTTTTGGTAGAAAAACACCTATCCCCTATTACATGTCCGGTTGAACAAGGAGTAGCCTTCATAAAATCAAGATTATTTATTTAAACCTATTATTATCTAGAAGACTGCCCTAAATACTTGTATTTTGGACCAAAGTTCTATCGACGGGTCGTGTGGCAATCTTTTGCTCACACTGGCTACTCTCTTGTTGGAATGGAGTCTGGACATCCTATTCAAGTTACTTACCTAGCTATCCTACGAGTTTAGGACTCGGAGAATGAATCTACCAGTGTCTCAAACCTAGCGGTCAGTTTCGAGAAGATACACCGAGACAAACTCGACTGACATCTTTTAGTATTATTAATCGTTTATATGTATAACTAAGATGGCCTGGACCATTTTATACCGATGGCCGTAGAGTAATGCCGTGGTAAACCGTTCATTACACGCGAGACATTCTACCCAAACCATGCCTTAAATGGAGAATTCCCTCTCATGAAAATAAGATACTTTAAATGGAGAGTTCTCTCTCATGAAAATAAGATATTTTAAATGGATTTGATGAACTGCTCGGCCTGTCATCAAACCCAGAATTATTTCATCTTTCTGAAACAATCCGGATATCACAATTTCATGAATAATACTGTGACCTTTTAAATGATATTTAACAATTGTCTCGTGTTTCACGTGTAACCCACGGCAACCCAACACCACTTGCCTTACTACTCACACATCACACTGGTTACTCATTAATAATTTTAGTCGTCATTAGATTTTATAAGAATAATAACTTCAATTTTATTAATCCTATCAAACACTTGTAATATCTTTAGTTACAGTAGATATAGTTTCAAGCCCTAATACCCCATAACGCGTGAATTTACTCCTAAGCCTACCCCACAGTCCCTATTCTGCTTACTCCTGGAACCATACCTTAGTTCAGAAGCAAGAATGTATCCCTATTGAAGCTGTAATTAGTTCAGTCGGCGAAACTGAGATGACAACCCTCTAACAGCCTGTGTAATTCATCTCCCCTCGCTGTGCCCGAAGGCTAAAGGGAAAACAGCGAGTAAGATGCACTAACTGGACATACGGTATGTTGATATATAAGTATATTTAACACTGAACGACCCCTCAAGCAACCGATCGGTTTCCACGAGCGGAGATATCCTCCTATGCTTTTCGTCACATAAATGCTCAAGCCACGTTTCCACCGTCAGTTGTTTTGAGAGACGTGAGGGCCCCGATTAAAGGGTTTAGTCTCCTATGTTGGTAAAGAGGTAGACGCCAGACCACACCTCAAGTCTGGTAACTACACGGACACGGATTCATCCCCGTTGGCACCGTTAGGTGGGGCTGACTCCGCAGATAACTGATTCTTGACAGTGTTCCGGCTGATTGGACAGTAAGAATTAACCCCAACTAAATTTCGAAAGCAATCGTCAAACATACTCAATCCTAGGGAGTACCCTGGCATAATTAAATATATTTGATTAACTATATAAACCTCCGGACCAACTCCGTTACGGTAAATACAGCTTTGACTGAGTTCCGAAAACACTTGTCAAACATGTCTAATTCTAGGGAGTGGCCGCTAGCAAATTAAACATATTTGATTTAACCATATAAACCTCCCGGAGTACCTCCGATAAAGTAAATATAGCTTAGGCCCTAATACCCCTTTAAATATACAATTAACTTGTAAAATTAGGAAAGTAAAAGACTCATAATTATGAAGAGAGATTCCTCACAATAACAAGCCATTCACCAAAACACAATAGAGGTAACACACACCAATAATTTCACAGCCCACAACCAGAGACACTGCCAGTCCGAACGATGAGAAATGAATAAATCCCCCATACTACTTCGGCATTCCCTTTTATACTCTTCACGAGGGTCACGAGGGTCAATAGGGTCACGAGGGTCAATAGGGTCACAGTGCCACGAGGGTCAATAGGGTCACGGGGGTCAATAGGTTCACGAGGGTCAATAGGGTCACGGGGGTCAATAGGGTCACGAGCGTCATTAGGGTCACGAGCGTCATTAGGGTCACGGGGGTCAATAGGGTCACGAGGGTCAAAAGAGTCAAGAGGGTCAATAGGGTCACGAGGGTCAATAGGGTCACGGAGTCACGAGGGTCAAGAGGGTCAAGAGGGCCAATAGGGTCAAGAGGGTCACGAGGGTCAATAGGGTCAAGAGGGCCAATAGGGTCAAGAGGGTCAATAGCGTCAAGAGGGTCAATAGGGTCAAGAGGGTCAATAGGGTCACGAGGGTCAATAGGGTCAAGAGGGTCACGAGGGTCAAGAGGATCACGAGGGCCAATAGGGTCACGAGGGTCACGAGGGTCACGAGGGTCAAGAGGGCCAATAGGGTCAAGAGGGTCAATAGCGTCAAGAGGGTCAATAGGGTCAATAGGGTCACGAGGGTCAATAGGGTCAAGAGGGTCACGAGGGTCACGAGGGTCAACAGGGTCAATAGCGTCAAGAGGGTCAATAGGGTCAAGAGGGTCAAGAGGGTCACGAGGGTCACGAGGGTCAAGAGGGTCAATAGGGTCAAGAGGGTCAAGAGGGTCAATAGGGTCACGAGGGTCAAGAGGGTCAATAGGGTCAAGAGGGTCACGAGGGTCAAGAGGGTCACGAGGGTCACGAGGGTCAAGAGGGTCAACAGCGTCAATAGGGTCAAGAGGGTCAATAGGGTCACGAGGGTCACGAGGGTCAATAGGGTCAAGAGGGTCACGAGGGTCAAGAGGGTCACGAGGGTCACGAGGGTCACGAGGGTCAAGAGGGTCAACAGCGTCAAGAGGGTCAATAGGGTCAAGAGGGTCACGAGGGTCAAGAGGGTCACGAGGGTCAAGAGGGTCAATAGGGTCAAGAGGGTCAATAGGGTCACGAGGGTCACGAGGGTCAATAGGGTCAAGAGGGTCACGAGGGTCAAGAGGGTCACGAGGGTCAAGAGGGTCAAGAGGGTCAATAGGGTCAAGAGGGTCAATAGGGTCAAGAGGGTCAATAGGGTCACGAGGGTCAATAGGGTCACGAGGGTCAATAGGGTCAAGAGGGTCACGAGGGTCAATAGGGTCAAAAGGGTCACGAGGGTCAATAGGGTCACGAGGGTCAAAAGGGTCACGAGGGTCAATAGGGTCAGTAGGTTTACGAGGCCAGACGTTGGTGGTATCATCAATAATTTCAACCCATTAACAACCTCAACTCTTTAGCAATAAGGTTCAAATCAGATTGTAGTATTAAAGCGCTAACGTAAACACATTGCCTTACCACAAAAAGTCGTACTATTCATTTTCATTTAGCTTCTAATGTTCCAGCTATTACGATTGAAATTCGTATGTCGCCCTACGCCTCCAGCCATGTCCATTACCAAAGCAGGAATTCTATTTAGGTATCGATATATGAAATGATTCATACAATATCCGTAGATGAAATAAGTCACCGTTACAGACTGTTTATACGATTGTATATTAACTTTACTGTCTTCCTTCTCCCCTTCATTTATCTAATCAATTTTCTAACTTTGGGTATGAAATAAAAGTATGTCATTCTCTCTCTCTCTCTCTCTTCATATAACAATACACACAGAAATCCGCCAGCGAGCATGCCCACTCTATTACAAACGTCATGTACGTTGTAAGTATGTTTTTGTCATGTAGTGTGTAAACTTATTTAAATGTAAAGGTATTTTTGTAACACTCAATTGTAAAGATATGTTTGACCTCGACTGTACACCATGTTTTCGAAACAAATAAATGTCACTGCGGTCTGCTTGGATATGAGCAAGGCACTTTGTTGAGCATAGCTTTCTCCTTTCTAAATGCAAACTACATATACGGTTTTTGTGGAAATTTCTGGTAGAAGTCAGCAAGTTGAAGTCACTTCTGTGTTAGAAAACATGGAACTGCATTCAGTCAGGTCTAAATGAAGGCCCAACTAAGTGGGAGTCCCACAGGGAAGCATCGCTTACTTTTCCTTATATATATTAATGACTTACCTGACATATCTGATCACGACTGTACCCTATTTGCTGATGATATTTAGTCTAATTATTTAGTTCAATCGTTCATTTGATTGTTGATTCTGCCTAAATTTAAATATACAATTTGATGTTTAAAACATTGTCATTTAATAAAACATTGTAATAGTACATTACGTAACTAGGGCGGCCAATTCGTAAATGGCCCAGATCGCAGGTGTTTGTGGCCCGAACCGAAGGTGAGGGCCATAAATATGCGCTCTGGGGCTTTACGAATTACCGCCCGTGTTGCGTACAAAATTTTACGTCTTCACCTGGCCACAATGCGAGTTTTCCAGTACGCGCAGCGTGCAGTAATACTCGCATTATGGCCAGGTGTGACGTAAAGGTTTGTAATTTAACTATACACTGCTTGAGCTTTATTAATATAAAGCTAAATCTTGAACGTTGGTTATATAAGTATTTACTTATTATTTTATGTTTAATTTTATGCAGAAAAGTGTGTAATGAAGCTACGAAAGCGATTTAATTATCTAGGTTTTATTGCATTGATCTCGATTTTAATAAATACTACGAATTAATTCACATTTTTATTTACGAAACATTCACGCCGATTTTACGCCCGGCGTGCCCGTATGGCTCGCCCTCCGCGATGACCATCACATGATTTGATTTTGCATATTAACTGGTTACCGAGTAATAGGCGATCAACTTAATGTGTACTTGGAAAGGCCAACTTTCATACAAATTCGGCATACGCAACCGCACCATTTAGTAGGCGCGCGCGTGTCGATGTAACACAGACATACTCGTAAGGCAACTACGAAACCCTACACTGCGCGTGGCCCGACACGCACTTTGCCGGTTTATTAATTCAGTGATTTATTATAAGTGTAGATTATAAGGAGCCTGTAGAGTCCCACTGCTGGGCAAAGGCCTCCCACTTTTTCCAATGCTCTCCATTCTGAGCAGCCAGTCCGATAATATAACGACTTCAATATAGACACAGAAAAACTTTATTTAACATCATCATACGTACAGTGTACAACTTTGACTTAGAAACTATACAGTACCGAATTGTTTGTTTTACTTAAAATTACGAAGAGTAGGTACATAAATCCAACCATTACTGACATCTTTTGGTTAATAATTATATAATTGTTATCTTCAAGTACGGTTCTGAAACAATTACGCATAAACAATAGCACAAACTTAGCTACCCTACACGACTCACTTCGGTCGGTTTTATGACTGAATCAGAGTCAGAATACTATATTTGTGAATCATAGGTATGATAGGGGTTCGTTATACATGCATTCATAAAGTTCAGTTATCTTAAATACAAATATATACAACAAACCACCCCTGACAAAGGCTCTGAGAATGACGTCTCAGAGAGACGTCTATCACAAAAACAAAGAAACAAAAGATGTAGAATCCCACGTTATGTGCATTTTCATTTTACGTAAAACAAACTATTCGAGGCATAACAAGTTAGAACGAAAATCATTTATTAGCGTAGCGTAGTAAAAGGCACAGAAAAGCAAACATAACTAAATACAATTTAATTATAATATTACGCTAAGAGGTCCTCACTCAGCTAGGTGTCACGGAGCGAGCCACAAGACGCGCTCCGTGTCGTTGATTTTCAGTGAGACCATTTACTGCCTATGTGATGCTAAAAAGGGGCTAGACTCAGCATAATGCTTTAGTGACTGACACTGACAATGCTGGTCTTCAGTCAGCCTCGTTTCATACGGTCTTCACATAATACAGACGCCACCAGAAAAGCCAGCATCCTTGCATTCGTCGTCGCAACACGTGGCCGGGTCGGAAATCGCGAGCACGTTATGAAACTCGTTCTCCTTCTCACCCTTCGGCTTCCTCGGTCCCGCTGACACGTCAGCAATCACCAGGAACGCCACGCAGAATAAAATACAGATAGTATTATTCATGTTGAAGTATGAACAGATAATGGCATATGCTGTTTTGGCGGTATATATAAGGGTATGTTTACTGATTATTAAAAGCGGAACGTAGTTTAACCTGTTTTGATTGTTAATCATTTTTTACGTTAATTACATCCGGCCTATGTCCTAATGAATGTCAGAGATATCAGATGTAACTACTGTTTTAACCGACTACAAGAAAAAGGAGGAGATTCTCAATTATTATTATTTATGTATTTTTTTATATACATATTTTTTCAATGTTTGTTACCTCAGAACTTTGATGAGCGGATCCGTAATTTTTTTTTGTAAATATTCTTCCAGGTGGGTCCCATTTTTTTCAAAAATTCATTTGGATGATGGGATCCATGAGGAATTGAGGGATCTCCTGAATTATATGAGGCACGCGTGTAGTGATTTTGGTATTTTTTTATTATGAATCGTGTATTTACACCCGGAAATCATAAATTTGGTGGAGTGGAATTGATGATGACAACCACAGATGACTTGTGCAATTCCTCAATTATGTACTTAAAAGCACAAAAGTGCATCACAGATTCTGATAAGATTCCATTGAAATAGCAACTAATGAAATGACAGATCCTTGTGGAATCGACGGAAGTCCTCAAATATTATTGGGCCACATACAGCCATTGGGTTTTTTTCACCAATAATCAACGCTTTTGCTCTCGGAAATCAGTTAATGTTGTTAATTGGAAAATAAATGCGGAAATATTTTCGTGGATTGGCTGAGTACTAAATGGAAGTCGGTTAAAACTTTGTTTTTAAAGTAAATTATTTTCTACTAGGTACAATGGTGGCAACCATATCCAGAATAATCACATCCCAAGTAGCACACAGGCTGAATGTTTAGTAATAAGACAGCCTTTAACACGTATTAAGCTTTACTAAAGATAAGAGTTTCAGGGGAGACTCAAGACTGCACAATTGAGAGATTTTCGAGTCTTGTACAGCCTTGCTGATCAAGCGCTGCAAAAGAGGGTAAAAATGTACTCTAAGCATTATATCAGTAAATTCGGATGTAATTGTTCAGCCTTTAGTCGCAACTTATGCTCATAGCTGGTTAAGAAGCCTTCGACTGGTATAAGGCTGGTTTATGAGGTCAATTATAAGCTTCTGTGCAGATATCGACTGCACTCCTGTGCTAAGAATGTGCATGCTGTGTCTCTAAGCATTATACCAATTAATTCGGATGCTATTATTCAGCCTTTATTCGCAACTTTTGCTCAAAGCAGGTTAAGAAACCTTCGGCTGGTGTAAGGTTGGTTGCGAAGCGCCTTGTGCAGACAAAATAATACCAAAGGAGTAATAAAAGACTTAGGGCTGCTTAACAAATCGACGCTATTTCGAATGACCGAAATTTATACAAAAAGACTGAAATCTCTTTATTATGAGCTGATTTAGAGAACCCAACTTAAAGAATCATACATAACGAATACAGACATACACCGGATGTAATTAACGTTAAAAACGATTAACAATCAAAACAGGTTAAAATACGTTCCGCTTTTAATAATCAGTAAACATAACTCCTTATATATACCGCCAAAACAGCATATGCCACTTTGTGTTCGTACTTCAACATGAATAAAACTATCTGTATTTTATTCTGCGTGGCGTTCCTGGTGATTGCTGACGTGTCAGCGGGACCGAGGAAGCCGAAGGGTCCGAAGGAGAACCAGTCCACGAACTGCAACGATGATTGCAAGAAGGCTGGGTATTTTGGCGGCGTCTGTATTCAGTCACCAAAGCAAGTCGAGTCTAGATTGTATTAAATGGCCTCACTGAAAATCAACCACACGGAGCGCGTCTTGTGGCTCGCTCCGTGACACCAAGCTGAATGAGGACCTCTTAGCGTAATATTATGACTAATTTTTACGTAGTCATTTTTGGTTTTATGTGCCAAAATCTCTACGATAATAAATGATTTTCTATGTTCTTCCTTCCTTCTTTCTAATTTTTTATGCCTCGTATAGTCTGTTTTACATAAAATAAAAGTGCACTTAACGTGGGATTCTACATCTTTCACGTTTATTGGCACTTTACGGCGTCTAATAATATTCAGTAATTTAAATTAAAGCTAAGTTAAATCTAAAAAAGGCCCTCGAGGCATTGTACCGAGGATGCTGGCGGCATTTCCTCGCTGAATTGCAATGCTGATGCGTTGCGCGAGAAAGCCGCCAGCTCTTCGGTCACCAGTTACGTCAACCAAAAGTTTCGCGATTTCCGCAAATAGCTTTTGCGCACTGGGACCCCATGGACCGAGGGTCTCGACGCCAAAAGGTACAGTAGTACAGGTTAGTAGTAGTCCGTTGGAGGTGGACAAGCATCCGTCCCAAACTCCACGGAACCAGAGACACTCCATCAGGTCTTTTGCCATCATCTCTGACAATGCCAGGCGGCTCAAGAAGAGCGGGCACATTGATGGTGGCAAGAGACCGGCGGATTATGTCATTAAGAGTCGCATGTCTTGCAAAGCGGCCTGCACTTTTTTGACAACATAGTCCGTGGTGACCCAGTCGGTCCACGTCTGTGCCACAAGGGCATATGTGTGTAGTGCATACTGTGACCCCAAGCCGTAGACCAGTCGCCAGACGAAGGGAGGACTAAGGGATCTTTTGTTTCTAAGTAAATATAAAAGGATTGGAGTGGCATTGGAGAGTTATTGTCAGTCGTTGCCAGAGGTGGTTTATTGTAGGTTGGTAACGGTGGCTCGGTCGGGAACACTGACTCACGCCTATATTTCCTAGATAGAACAGCAATATCTATCTGTCTCTTTCATTTTCCGGGAGCAGTCGACACCCAAACAAGTACAACAAACCAGTGATCCTGATCCTCCCGCTCCCGCGCAGTTCACATGGGTAGCAAGTGGTTTTGTGTTTCCTTGGGTGAAAAAATACTTTTTAAGGCAAGTTACAGATGCTTTTATTTATAGAAATTTAAGCATTTAGACAAGTATTGTTGTTTTGATACAAAGTGACGTTAATATGCTAGGCAATGACGTAGATTCGCTTGTCCTTTGGTAAGCCAAATGCCTGAAATTTATGCTCCGGTGAATTCAAAATGGCTACAGCGTGACCATAGTGGTTCAAATTTAAGAAGTACATACATAGTGACTCGACTGTTCTGCCTATAGAAGCCTACTTTTTTTGTACTTTTTCTGGATTTTCTTTCCTTTTAATTTATCTTGATGTCTGTGTATGTTAATAGCTTAAAATAAGAATGAAAATAAAACTCGTTTTAATTTTTAGATATCAAACGCCAAAAAAACAATGTCAGAAAATAGGTTGATCTCAAATATCCTAAGTGCCGCTACACCTCTTCATCAGGCGAGAAGCCCTGGCGTCAGCCATACGGCTCAAAAAAACAACATCTATGGAGACCGCCCAGGGTTCCACACACCGAGATACTCTACGAGGCTATAGGTAGGGAACCCCTCTTAGAGGCAGCAACCGACATCATTCCTAAACAGTTCGTCTTCGACAAGAAGGACAAAATCGAAGTATACGAAACCCCCCAGGAAGGACTTAACCCCAGGGAGTTAAGAATATTCACAGATGGGTCCAAGACAAGGTCAGGCACCGGATCAGGAGTGTTCTCGGAGGACCTAAACATACGAATCTCGACACCATTAGGAATCCATAACTCAGTCTTCCAGGCAGAGTGTATGGGTATTATAATGGCCGCTCATGCAATCGCCTCCAGGGAGGTAAGAGGATATCCCATCCGCATACTTTCCGACAGTCGATCTGTACTACAAGCCCTGCAGGGTCACACAACAACGTCCGGGCTGATACACGAGTGCCGCAAAATTCTATCAGAGGTATGTACCAACAGCGACATAACCCTGCAATGGATCAAAGGGCACAGCAATTCACGCGGTAACGACGCAATCAATCAATCAATCAATCAAAAAGTTTATTTGTATAAGCAAGAGTACAAAATGATGTTACATAAAAACAAAACCAATCTTACTTTACCATAAAATGGCGTACAAATCTTTTAAAATATGTCATGCGATATGCCATACGACATGTAGTTAAAATAATAGTAACAATAAGCATATGAAAAACAAAAAAAAGCAAATCAAATAATAGAAAAGTATACAAATTTCATCTCATTATATTTATAACTAATGTCACATACTAAATTCTTATTAAATTAATAATTAAATTAATTACTTATTATTATAGATTGCACTTGTTAATGAACCTTTCAATTGAGTAATAACTGTTTTTTATCAGATGATCGAATAATAATTTCTTAAATAATGTCAATGGCCTTGAAGTCATCCGTAAATATATTAAATATTTTTGCTGCCATGTAATGGACATTTTTCCTGCTGAGTGACAGGTTTGCCTTGGGCATGTATAAATTATTTCTATGTACACCTCTTCTAGATTTTGAAGTCATAGTATTGAAACATGTGGGGTGTTTTTTGACAAAGTTACATATTTCGTATACATACATTGAGGGTAACGTCAATATTCTTTTATTTATAAATAAACTTCTACAGTGAGCAGCGGATGCACTGGCTAGAGAAGGCTCAGAATCAGAGGCCATAGGACCGGAACCCACGATCCCTCTACCCCCTGCATGGCTGCGGAGCACACTGCGACTAAACACCCAGGTAGAACACCAAAAAATTTGGAACATCCTAGGCACCTGCAGGCAAACCAGGGAGGCCCTCCCGACAATCAACCCCGGATTGTGAAGAAAGCTAAAATAACTAAAGAGGCCGGCACTCCGTCTCTTGACAGGCGCCATAACTGGTCATGCACTATTAAACAAACACCTTTTCACCTTAGGTATTACAGACAGTCCTCTCTGCAGAGCCTGCATGGAAGAGGAAGAGACAGCCGCCCACGTCATCCTGACGTGCCCTGGGGTGGCAGTACACCGGGCAAAGCACCTCGGAACACCGGGGTCACTACCGGAGGCCGTCGGCAACATAAAGGGTCTGCTAGGTTTCCTGGTGGAACTGGGCTGGCACGAATAACAGTAGTGCCCATACCCACACGCAAAATAGGCGCAGATATTACGTCGAGTTGCGGAAATCCAGCCCGCGTACACCTATCCTAAGTGATTTTTTTGGGGGACGAATGTTACTCGCGTCCGCAGGAAAAACCTACCACAACCCTGCACGTGTCCCCTGGGTGGTGCTAAAGAGTAACAAACACAAAGGCGAAAATAATAGGCGAAGATTGCGATGAATGCGAACACAAATGCGATTAGCTCACAGAGCACTATGACTAGAGATGTCGGACCTTCAGTCCGCATCTTGCAGATAAATATAGAAGGGATAAGTGCCGCAAAAAGCGACTACTTGCTCAAACTACTGCATGAGAACAAGATAGACGTAGTCAACATTCAAGAAACACACAGCAAAGATGACGCAGATCTCGAGAAAAGAGGCCGACTTCCTGGGTATACTTTAGTGAAAGCTGTCCATCACCCCAAGTATGGCGTAGCCAGTTACATGAAATCCAGGCTTGCTGACGTACATCTAGTGAACTTCAGTGATCAAAATCTGATCTTTTCTATAGTAATGCGCATAGGAGACATGACCATCACGAATATTTATAAGCCTCCAAGGGTAAACTGGGGAGAGGACTTACCGACAAAACAACCCCATCCTTGCGTATATACTGGCGATTATAACAGTCACCACACTAACTGGCGCTATCGGCAATCTGATAAGAATGGAGAGGCTCTAGTCCAGTGGGCAGAGTGCTGCGACCTACACCTCGTTTACTGTGCCAAAGACAAGGGTACGTTCCGTTCCGCCAGATGGAATAAAGAATACAACCCAGATCTAACTTTCGTCTCTAAAGACCATCTCCAGCAACCTTTATCGTGCCAACGCACCCTGCTATCTGTCTTCCCTAATAGCCAACATAGGTCAATCATCCTGCATGTTGGCATGAAGCTGCCACTCATAAATTCGATGCCACTACCCCGCTGGAATTTCAATTGAGCAAACTGGGAAGCTTTCCGAAAACAGTTGGACATACATAGAAGCTGCCACTCCACCTGAACAAGCTGGGTTCCGAACTGGAAGAAGCTGCAGGGATCAAGTACTGGCCCTTACGAGACATATTGAAGCTGAATACCAAAAAGCCTTGAAGTCAACAGCAGTATTTATAGATTTGACTGCTGCGTATGATACAGTGTGGAAGCAAGGTCTGGTCTATAAAATAGTATCGGTAATACCAAGCAAGGAAATAGGAGACCTTATAACTAGTATGCTGAGTGAGCGGGAGTTCGAAGTGTTCCTGGGCGACGCCAAGAGCAAAAGGAAGAAACTGAATAATGGCTTCCCACAGGGGTCAGTTCTAGCTCCTCAACTCTTCAATCTGTATATCCACGACCTCCCATCTACAGATGCTACTAAATTCATCTATGCCGATGATATAGCACTAGTCGCACAGAGCAAAACATTCACGTCAGGAGAAACCACCCTAACAAACGATCTAGAAAGGCTAACGAAATATTTCAAACACTGGCGCCTAATACCTAGTGCGAGCAAGACGGAGGTTTCGTGTTTCCATCTGAGTAACCAAATGGCCAACTACCAACCTACGGTCTACTTCAATGGTGAAAAGCTAAAATACAACCAACGCCCAAAATACCTTGGAGTCACTCTGGACAGATCTCTCACGTATAGGGAACATCTGATGAAGCTCTCTCAGAAATTATCGACGCCGAATAATATCCTACATAAGTTATGTGGAACCTCGTGGGGTGCATCTACCGATTGTCTACGCACTACTGGTATCGCACTGGTATATTCGGCAGCGGAATACTGTGCCCCGGTATGGTCGGAAAGCGCACACGTGACCAAGGTACAAGATACCAAACTAAACGAGACTATGCGGTGCATATCGGGAACAGATAAGTCTACTCCTTCCCATTGGCTACCAACACTATGCAACATAGCACCTCCACATCTTAGGAGAAAACATGCACTGAGGAGAGAGACTGAGAAGATTAAATCCAAAACTGCACTACCAGTCCACAATGAGTTCTTCTACCCACCGCCCCAACGCCTAAAGTCCCGAAATCCTGCGTATGCTGCTGCTCAGAGCCTCACCAGTTTCAATGTGACCGAGTCCTGGAAATCAGAATGGACCGCTGCTACTGCTGGTTCTCACGTGGCAACCATAGACCCGACCTGTAAGCCATGGGGTTTTGACCTTCCTCGGAAACTGTGGTGCCGCTTGAATAGGCTTAGAACGGGACACGGCCGCTGCAATTACTTCTTACATAAATGGGGGTGGAAAGATTCTGCAATGTGCGAGTGTGGCGAAGAAGTCCAGACTATGGAGCATATTATTCAGCGATGCCCTCTACATTCGTACTCGGGACCCCCAGAAGACCGACTGCGCGGAACACCTGACGTAATTGCGTGGCTCAACACACTGAATGTTGACATCAAATTTTAGTTTAATTTTGTGACATTGTAATTTGAAGAAAATGCCTATATTTTATGGTACTAAACGCCATACGATTAAATAATAAATAAGTGATTTGATTTTATAACTTTTATATGACTGATATTGATAGATACTATAGGCTTAGAGTATATTCCTACTCAAACAAATAAAGGAAACTGAATATAAGGAATAGTTCTAGTGAAATATTATATACATGAGTCTTCTATTTATACCAAATGCGTTTCATTATAATACCTGTAATCTATTTAAAGATAAAAACTATCTAAAATAGTGTTATTCGCAGATGACACATCACTCATATTCAAAGTAAATAGAGATACCCAGGACACATACTTACAGTATAAACAATGCACTTCAACAGATACGCGAATGGTTCACGGCTAATAATCTGGTACTAAACGCCATGAAAACCAAATGTATGCATTTTAAGCTACCTAACGTAAAATGTAACTTTCAAGGATTGAAAATAGATAACCAAGATTTAGCTAGTGTCCAAAATGCAGTTTTCTTGGGTATCACTGTTGACTTCAAGCTACAATGGAGTCCTCATATTGTAGCACTGTCTAAAAGGCTCAGTTCTGCTGTATACGCTATAAAAAAAAAAGACAGCTTACTGACGTGGCTACAGCAAGGCTCGTCTATTTTAGTTATTTCCATAGCATCATGTGCTACGGTATATTAAGGTAACGGCGCCTATTACCGGGGGTATCAAATTCGGCTACCATTACCGTGGCATTTTCAAATACGCATTTTAAAAGCAAACCGTTCGATTTACAATAAAACATACTTTACACAAATGAAGCCTAATTTAGTTGACTAACGGTCATGTTTACGCAAATGTGTGTGAATGAAATAACAAGCACGTAATCCGTCAGTTTCTGCGACGGCGGCGTAGGAAGAGGTTGTGTCATACAAACGCATGGCGTCACTGGTAAGTATACCCGAATCTTATTTATTATTTCACGCAATACCTATGACAATTGAACAAATGCTATGGATTTTAAATGGTTATCTATAGTTTTCTGCACAACTTTTGCGTTCTCGTTATATATTTTTTGGCCTGGAAATTCATTTAAAATTGAATATAAAATACAGCGGTGATAGACGCCATTTTTAGTTGGGGAAACTAATACCGTGGCATACCACGGTAATAGTTAAGTCGGCGATTTGCTTCTTTGTGCTTTATCTTTTTATATGTCATCGATTATAAAATTTCTTACAGCTATTGGAATCTTGATCTATTGACGCTATTAAAGAACTATTTCCGTGGTATGGAAAGTATCCAACAAACCCTTAATTTTTAACCAAAACTTTAGTACTGAATCTGCAGTTTATTTTGTCGTGTCGTTTAAATATTGTAATAATTAACTATATTTACTTACCAGTTATGTGATTTTGGTTTTATATCAAGCTTGTAATATGTATGTTTGATTTGTAATGAAAATACAATTGTATCCTAAAGTTTTTATGGATCGGAATTAGATTTTACAAAATTCCAAATTAAGTCTATTACCGATGGTAAGATCCCACAACAATCGGTAATAGTAACTATGGGAATTTTTTACCGACCCATTCAATATTTTTTTTGGGTCGGTAATAGGTTAAAAAGAAGTATCTATTACCGAGTGACATTTTAGTTTTCTCTTAAAATAAATCACATCTAGGGTTCCGTTCGTACAATTTCATTTGATAAAATTGATTTCTCTGGTTCGTATTATTAAGATGTGTGGTGAACGGAGATAATAACATATTCCAGCAAAATGTGTAAATTAAATAAAGTCCTAAAACATTCAAACAACCCGGAAACGACACATAAGTATCGATAAAGATGTTACTTACCTACACAAAGCGCAAAATATTGTTTTCGAGTCATTTAGCCTGTTAGTATGCCCAGTATTGTACTGATTAGATTTTTTATAATACCCAGTATTTTATTTATTTAATCTTTGAATACAAAATACCGAATCCATAGTATAATGTAATGTAACTGTGATTTAATAAAAGGTAGTCTTTACCTGCTATGTATGCAAGTAGTAGTTATTCTTATAACCAGTGGACATCATTTTGTTGATTTAAGTATGTTTTATGTTTTCTTAATTTTTATATAGTACGGAACCAAAGTCATGAATATTATTTTAACCCTCGATATTGGGTGCCGAATTGTGTATCAGGTTACTATTACCGATGGTAGAAAATTGCTACTTTTTGTACCCTCGGTAATAAAAGCTAATTTCGCGGTAATAGAATCACATCCCATCCATTACCACGGTAATAGAAGATTCTCCTTTCGTGGTTTCAATAATTGTTTTATCAAATATAATAAACTAAAATTGGTTCAAAAAGTTACGACTCTGAAAGTTAAATAAACACTCTTCAATAAAAAAAATAATCTAGGACGTTAAGGAGCTTTCATACCCATCATTTTTTATAATCATTTGAAAACTACCTCGCGTACCACGGTAATAGGCGCCGTTACCTTACTGTGGGGCAGAGCAGCTGACATTGAGTCCATATTTATCCTGCAAAAACGAGCAGTTCGTGCAATCTACGGACTAAAAAGCCGCGAATCACTCAGGGAACTATTTAAATCAATTAATATAATGACCTTGCCTTGTCAGTACATTTACGAAAACATAATGTATGTAAGAAAACACATTACACAATTTCGTAAAAAATGAGATGTTCAGAAATACAATACAAGAAATAAAGATAAATTGATAGCAGGAAGTACTAGGATAAGAAAGGTTCGTAAGTCGTTTATGGGATTATGTACACTTTATAAGTTACCAAGTGCCATTACAAGTATGCCAGATAATAAATTTAAGGCCATTTTAAAACAAACATTAAGTAGTAGAGCGTACTATAAATTAGACGAATATTTGCAAGACAAACACATATGGTCAGATGTCATACCTCCAAGTCAGTGATCCCTAACACTTAAGGGTGATTCTTGAGTGGGTCAATTTTCAGCGTCCAGAGGGAAAAAGTACCCGAAAAAATAAAATAAATATCCTGACACATTTTTTTTTAGTAGTTCTACACTTAATCTAACTGGGGCAGGATTATTTTTTGTTTTAAGGTAAGTAGAATCTGCCATAAAAAAATATCAAACACCTAAAACATGATTCCCCTGGTGCGTCCATCACCCATTTTGTAAACAATCTACTCTAAAAAGAACTAGTTATGGATTGAAATCAAATATTGTATCGAGGTAAATGGCTAGAATATAAGTTAATGATTAAAATAAAAAAATATGGTTCCCCTATTTATTACAGTTTTTATAGGAATCTATATCAAAGGTTTGTCCAGAGCTAACCTGTGATTCCCCTGATGCCTGACTAAACAACACGCACATCCCTACTGCAATGTCTTGTGACTCGCAATCTCTGCCGTGCCTCACCCTTGTCAGTTAGCGCTAGCAACGCCGCAGAGAGAGGACACGTCGGTCGCTAGAGCTCTGAGCAATGAAGGTAGATATCTAATTCCCCTGACTTTGGTTCACTATGACTATGATTACTGTGTATTTTCATATAAAATCGATTTCCTGCAATTGGCATACAATTTTTAATGTAGAGAATAACACATGAATGAATGCGTGTTTTGATTTAATAGTTACTCTTATATTAATAATAGTTTCGGCATAATCGACTAAAAACATACTTTTTCTTATTCCCCTGGCTCTGATTCCTGAAAATAAATATTTTATCATATAAATTCGTCTTGCTTTACGATGGTGCATCTCGAATTTCGGAACGGGTGTAAAATACCAAAGATTATCATTCCCTTGTCAATTTTATGATTCCCTTGTAGTTTTTATGATTCCCCCTGTCATTTCTCTGATTCCCTTGTGCTTTTTATGCTTCCCCTGTCATTTTTTCTCATTTGTCTGACAGCTGAACTTTGAATTGGTATATTTCGAACCTAATTGACCCAAAGTGATGCCCATTCGATAAATATGTTTATTATAAATAAATAAATAATAAATAAATAAATAAATACAAGGGGACAATCTTACACAAATCGAGCTAGTCCCATAGTAAGCTCAGTAAGGCTTGTGTTATGGGTACTAGACGACGATATATATAATAGATATAATACTTAAATACATAGAAAACATCCATGACTCAGAAACAAATATTCATGCTCATCACACAAACATTTGCCCTTACCGGGATTCGAACCCAGGACCTTCAGCTTCGTAGGCAGCGTCACTACCCACTAGGCTAACCGGTATTATTAAATATTTAATTGGATTTTATTGTAACTCAGTACAAAAATCTTAATATAAAAAACGCCACGGGAATGAGATGAATAATGCAATTCTCAAGAATGACCCTTAAGTATAAATAAATAAGTATTTATTAATTATAATTAATGATTATATCGAAATAAATGAGTGTTTATTAATTAAAGTTAATGGACTAATGTAACGACTCCACCTCTGGATGAATGTTATTTATAAGATTCTTGTAATGTTAGACCTTCAAAAAGTATTCTGTAAGAATCTACTTTGAATAAAAATATTTTGACTTTGACTTTTGACTTTGATACATGATTTTAAATGATTATCTATTGATCAATGGTTAATAAGGCTAAATGGAATACGGTTGTATCTCCTTGTTGGATTTGTAAAACCGTGTAACTTTGCCATAAATTGTATTTTAAGCTATTGTAATAGAGTGGGCATGCTCGCTGGCGGATTTCTGTGTGTATTGTTATATGAAGAGAGAGAGAGAGAATGACATACTTTTATTTCTTACCCAAAGTTAGAAAATTGATTAGAAAAATGAAGGGGAGAAGGAAGACAATAAAGTTAATATACAATCGTATAAACAGTCTGTAACGGTGACTTATTTCATCTACGGATATTGTATGAATCATTTCATATATCGATACCTAAATAGAATTCCTGCTTTGGTAATGGACATGGCTGGAGGCGTAGGGCGACATACGAATTTCAATCGTAATAGCTGGAACATTAGAAGCTAAATGAAAATGAATAGTACGACTTTTTGTGGTAAGGCAATGTGTTTACGTTAGCGCTTTAATACTACAATCTGATTTGAACCTTATTGCTAAAGAGTTAAGGTTGTTAATGGGTTGAAATTATTGATGATACCACCAACGTCTTGACCCTCGTGACCCTATTGACCCTCGTGACCCTCTTGACCCTATTGACCCTCGTGACCCTATTGACCCTCGTGACCCTCGTGACCCTATTGACCCTCTTGACCCTATTGACCCTCTTGACCCTATTGACCCTCTTGACCCTATTGACCCTTGTGACCCTATTGACCCTCGTGACCCTTTTGAACCTCGTGACTCTGTGACCCTCTTGACCCTCGTGACTCCGTGACCCTATTGACCCTCGTGACCCTATTGACCCTCGTGACCCTCGTGACCCTCTTGACCCTATTGACCCTCGTGACCCTATTGACCCTCGTGACTCCGTGACCCTATTGACCCTCGTGACCCTATTGACCCTATTGACCCTCGTGACCCTATTGACCCTCTTGACCCTATTGACCCTCGTGACCCTATTGACCCTCGTGACTCCGTGACCCTATTGACCCTCGTGACTCCGTGACCCTATTGACCCTCGTGACCCTCTTGACCCTATTGACCCTCTTGACCCTATTGACCCTCTTGACCCTATTGACCCTCTTGACCCTCTTGACCCTCGTGACCCTCTTGACCCTCGTGACCCTCTTGACCCTATTGACCCTCGTGACCCTCGTGACCCTATTGACCCTCTTGACCCTATTGGCCCTCTTGACCCTCTTGACCCTCGTGACCCTCTTGACCCTCGTGACCCTCTTGACCCTATTGACCCTCTTGACCCTATTGACCCTCTTGACGCTATTGACCCTCTTGACCCTCGTGACCCTCGTGACCCTATTGACCCTCTTGACCCTATTGACCCTCTTGACCCTCGTGACCCTATTGACCCTCTTGACCCTATTGACCCTCGTGACCCTATTGACCCTATTGACCCTCGTGACCCTATTGACCCTCTTGACCCTATTGACCCTCTTGACCCTATTGACCCTCTTGACCCTATTGACCCTCTTGACCCTCTTGACCCTCGTGACCCTTTTGACCCTCGTGACCCTCTTGACCCTATTGACCCTCGTGACCCTCGTGACCCTCTTGACCCTATTGGCTCTCTTGACCCTCTTGACCCTCGTGACCCTCTTGACCCTCGTGACCCTCTTGACCCTATTGACCCTCTTGACCCTATTGACCCTCTTGACGCTATTGACCCTCTTGACCCTCGTGACCCTCGTGACCCTCTTGACCCTATTGACCCTCGTGACCCTATTGACCCTCTTGACCCTATTGACCCTCTTGACGCTATTGACCCTCTTGACCCTATTGGCCCTCTTGACCCTATTGACCCTCGTGACCCTCTTGACCCTATTGGCCCTCTTGACCCTCTTGACCCTCTTGACCCTCGTGACTCCGTGACCCTATTGACCCTCGTGACCCTATTGACCTCCTGACCCTAATGACGCTCGTGACCCTATTGACCCTCGTGACCCTATTGACCCTATTGACCCTCTTGACCCTATTGACCCTCTTGACTCTTTTGACCCTCGTGACCCTATTGACCCTCGTGACCCTTTTGACCCTATTGACCCTCGTGACCCTCTTGATCCTATTGACCCTCGTGACCCTATTGACCCTCGTGACCCTATTGACCCTCGTGACCCTCGTGAAGAGTATAAAAGGGAATGCCGAAGTAGTATGGGGATTATTTATTTCTCATCGTTCGGACTGGCAGTGTCTCTGGTTGTGGGCTGTGAAATTATTGGTGTGTGTTACCTCTATTGTGTTTTGGTGAATGGCTTGTTATTGTGAGGAATCTCTCTTCATAATTATGAGTCTTTTACTTTCTTAATTTTACAAGTTAATTGTATATTTAAAGGGGTATTAGGGCCTAAGCTATATTTACTTTATCGGAGGTACTCCGGGAGGTTTATATGGTTAAATCAAATATGTTTAATTTGCTAGTGGCCACTCCCTAGAATTAGACATGTTTGACAAGTGTTTTCGGAACTCAGTCAAAGCTGTATTTACCGTAACGGAGTTGGTCCGGAGGTTTATATAGTTAATCAAATATATTTAATTATGCCAGGGTACTCCCTGGGATTGAGTATGTTTGACGATTGTTTTCGAAATTTAGTTGGGGTTAATTCTTACTGTCCAATCAGCCGGAACACTGTCAAGAATCAGTTATCTGCGGAGTCAGCCCCACCTAACGGTGCCAACGGGGATGAATCCGTGTCCGTGTAGTTACCAGACTTGAGGTGTGGTCTGGCGTCTACCTCTTTACCAACATAGGAGACGAAACCCTTTAATCGGGGCCCTCACGTCTCTCAAAACAACTGACGGTGGAAACGTGGCTTGAGCATTTATGTGACGAAAAGCATAGGAGGATATCTCCGCTCGTGGAAACCGATCGGTTGCTTGAGGGGTCGTTCAGTGTTAAATATACTTATATATCAACATACCGTATGTCCAGTTAGTGCATCTTACTCGCTGTTTTCCCTTTAGCCTTCGGGCACAGCGAGGGGAGATGAATTACACAGGCTGTTAGAGGGTTGTCATCTCAGTTTCGCCGACTGAACTAATTACAGCTTCAATAGGGATACATTCTTGCTTCTGAACTAAGGTATGGTTCCAGGAGTAAGCAGAATAGGGACTGTGGGGTAGGCTTAGGAGTAAATTCACGCGTTATGGGGTATTAGGGTTTGAAACTATATCTACTGTAACTAAAGATATTACAAGTGTTTGGTAGGATTAATAAAATTGAAGTTATTATTCTTATAAAATCTAATGACGACTAAAATTATTAATGAGTAACCAGTGTGATGTTTGAGTAGTAAGGCAAGTGGTGTTGGGTTGCCGTGGATTACACGTGAAACACGAGACAATTGTTAAATATCATTAAAAAGGTCACAGTATTATTCATGAAATTGTGATATCAGGATTGTCTCAGAAAGATGAAATAATTCTGGGTTTGATGACAGGCTGAGCAGTTCATCAAATCCATTTAAAATATCTTATTTTCATGAGAGAGAACTCTCCATTTAAAGTATCTTATTTTCATGAGAGGGAATTCTCCATTTAAGGCATGGTTTGGGTAGAATGTCTCGCGTGTAATGAACGGTTTACCACGGCATTACTCTACGGCCGTCGGTATAAAATGGTCCAGGCCATCTTAGTTATACATATAAACGATTAATAATACTAAAAGATGTCAGTCGAGTTTGTCTCGGTGTATCTTCTCGAAACTGACCGCTAGGTTTGAGACACTGGTAGATTCATTCTCCGAGTCCTAAACTCGTAGAATAGCTAGGTAAGTAACTTGAATAGGATGTCCAGACTCCATTCCAACAAGAGAGTAGCCAGTGTGAGCAAAAGATTGCCACACAACCCGTCGATAGAACTTTGGTCCAAAATACATGTATTTAGGGCAGTCTTCTAGATAATAATAGGTTTAAATAAATAATCTTGATTTTATGAAGGCTACTCCTTGTTCAACCGGACATGTAATAGGGGATAGGTGTTTTTCTACCAAAAACAATTTTTAATTATAATCATAAAGTAACCTACAGTGTAATTATAATCATAAAGTGATTTATAATTAATTTATTATTCCTACAAGATTTAGGACTTTGTTATGCTCATAAATAGGAAAATAGCAGTTAAAAGTAGCATTTCAGTAGGTTAATTTATGTACAGATAAGCTAGCTTTAATTTTATTATGAATGGAGAGTCCAAAAACCTGTCAAGCTTTCATAAAAGGATCTAGGGTTATTACGGTACACAACACTTCGGGGTTCAACCACTAGCGATCACATTTTGGCCAAATCGTCAGGTATTCTTAAATAAAAGCACGCAACAAAAGTAGGTTTAATAAGTAGGTAAATAGAGAGTAAGTTACAGTAGTCTAGCACGAAGGAATAGGGTTTTACATTAAGTTAGAATTCATTGCAAAATATTTAGCGTTTCTTGAGCTTCAGCGGGAAGCTGCTTCGTTAGCTGTAGGTCTTCGGAAGTGTTTTCTAGCCAGGGGGGGTGAACTGTTACAGTTTGGTGCCGTTCCCTGGGATATCTTCAGTAGCCCTCACGGGCTACAGTTTGTTGCCTGAAGTTGGAGGTGAGCTTGATAGGTGTTGGACTCTTCATTATTTTCTTTCAATTATCAGCTAGGGACTCCGCTAGGGCAGGTTTAGGACTGCATCTGAAAAACAATAATTTTATTAGATTATATTTGCACATTGCATGTGGAACCGACAGCCGTCGGGGCGGAGAGGTTCTCGGGGCGGACACATGCTTGCCGGGGGGGCGCGCGGTGTGTCTGCCCCGATGTATAAGACGCGGGGCGTTGTGGCACTCCTTGGGGGAGGGCTGTGTCCGGCGATGGGTGTCTTTCGACTGATGTGATAATGATTATGATGATTATTTATATATATATCACATGATATCGGTACTTTTAGTAAATATAAATTATTAAAATTATAGATTAAGGCGGACATTAATATAAGAAAAAATATATAAACTCATTGACTCTGGGGGGCGTCAATGAATAAATAATTTAAGATATGTCGGGGCGTATTCAGTGTGTCTACAAACAAAAATAACAGTTGTAAGGTAGTTCGTAAAACTAGAAATTAAGTCTTATAAATATAAAACCTAGGTCTTGTGCAGGGGATATTTCATAATATGTCAAGGAGAAATGAGCATGGTTTAGCACAACGGAGAGAGGAATTGCATTTTTGCAAGAAGTAGGCATTGTATAGGAACGCTGGCAATATTTATGTATTTCTATTATTTGGGGGCGAGCCTTCATCGCCAGTAGAAACAAAACCTAGCTATTCATAAATTCTGAGCACCTTAATCCTTTAATGTGGCTAATATATTTTGTAGTATACCTTGAGATATCGTTGAAACTAGTGAGGCTCTGGTGATGTCATTTCTTTAGCGGCGTATAAGCACTGAACTGATATTTTCCAATGTCAGAACAACCTCAAAACAATCCTTGGGTTTTTGGAATGGTAGTCACATACGGTTATTTCTTAGTGCTCCTTGTACCTAAAACGAAAATCATTAATGTGAATAATTTTGTACTTGTAGACCATGAGAATAAGGTTATATAGTGTTAGAAGTGTATGTACTTACACTATATTGTATGTGGTAATTAGGAAAACCTTGAAATTTCTATAACCCCAGTTCCTTGCAAGAACTTTTTAGTTCCATGTACAAAGACGACAATTTAATTACGTTTGAAGATACCATGACAAAGGCAATCGGTCGGGTGCATGAGTACTTAGTCAATGTAAGTAGGAAATACTAGGGCAGCTAGGGAGTATCTTTATACGTAATAAGAACAAAAGTTTTACATACCAGAATTATTACTTCAAGGCGGCAAGTGTAGATAATTCCGTGTGGGGAATCAAAACGTGCAGTTCTGCCTAGGCGCATACAATTACTTCAGAACGCATGTACGTCAAAAGGTCACAAAAGTAAGAGATAACTCACAACGTTCGTTCACTGTGTTCTCGACTTATAGAATTTAGAAGGAAAATCAATGGAGATTCATAGCCAAACTGAAATTGCGGGAAGACTGACACGAGGCGCGGCAAAGAGAATAAATATAACCGTTAACCGCTAACACGCACGAGGTGTCATTGCGTTTTAAAACTCCTATAGATATTATTCTCCATAGGAAGGATCTGCGGAAATAGTATCTTATAATCATTATTTGATTTATGCAACGCAAAGATTGCTCTAGCATTATTTTATGGTTTTTAAATATAAAGGCGAGATTTTGGAATCACTTCAGTGTGACACAATGTATACGAAAATACAAAGACGAAACGCTTTATGGGGTGTACAGATTATGTGATTTTGCCCAGTTTGTCGGTACAGCGTGTCGGGGTCGTGATTGTGCAACCGCATGTGCATGCAATATCTCTTGACGAAAGGATCAACAGCACAACGTGTGTCCAGACGATAGCAATCGGTCGGATTCTGATTAGTTGGAACTGACAGACCAAGACATGTATACACCCCATTAACTTAGCGCGAGATTCCATAGATATGGGCAATTTATTGCCATACGGAAAAGCCAGTGTAGAAGACCTTTAAGAACAAGGAACCGCAGATATAGAGCAGTCGTACAAGCCTGACAACTTGTTGCAGCCGTGTGTTGTAGTGAAACATGAGACATCAAAATATACTTCTCCTTCTAGCATAGCAAGTTGATAGGGCGGACGGATCGCTTGCAGTACGGGTTTAGTAACAGCAGCGCTAACACGAGAATTCAAGTTTCGTGTATATGCGTCCCTTTCACTCGAGTATCGTAAGAGCGATAGAGATGGGAATACTCGAGCTTCAACTTTACAAGTCCGTGGCTATAGCTCAGGACTTAAATAATAAGGGCATGTAATAAATTTTATTTTAAATAAGGTCATTGAATTAACGTGAAGGAATTATTTCATTCTTACGGTAGCGGCAGCGACATTTATGGTAACATTCACAGATTGTTTCTTTTGAAGATGCTTTTATACTTACAAAGCTGCAACATACATTTATGGGTCAAGAAGGTAGCTAAGCCTCAATTAATGGGATTCATATCACCATAGCTACCCATTTCATTATGTATCAATACAACGGATAGAACAAATTTGATAGAGCAGCAGATAGATTGGTTTGAGAAAAGTGAAATGTTAGCCACGGAGGCTATTGTTCAAGTCAGGGAAGGTTGTGAGGATTAAATAATAAATAGACGTGTCATTGCGAGCATTATATGTTCTGGTTCGAACCTCAGAAAAAACAAGGCCAACAAAGACAAGAAAGTATGGAAAAATCCAGGGCCCAGTATATTTTATTATCATACAGAAGTCACGCGACGCGCGACGTGCATAGTATAGACATTGAGTTACAGGCATGAGAATTTTATTGAAAAAAGGAGAACTAAGCATAACCATACATTACATGGATAAAAATCAAGAATCCACATTACATACATTATCTTATATAACTATGACAGCTTGTTTGGATTATTTATTATGAAGTTAGCTGCATATGAATACCAGATTTAGCTTGGTAGCAGTACAGACGACCGTCTCATTATGAAATAGCAAGATAACATTAACACACACAGACGCGGTACAATATGATATGAAAATACGAAGATCAAAACAAGCAGAAAAGGAATTTCAGTTCAAAATGTTCCAAAAGATTGGATATTCTGATAAAAGGTATTCAACACGTTCGCAACCAAGAACTCGTCGGTAGGCACTCGAAAGGTTTGTTCAGATGCCAGCTCAGCCGTTAGGAGGGCGGTAGTATAAAGTTATACGCTTAACGAGTTCTGTCCATTTCTGGTGCATTATTCCATTTTTGGTCCGGATGAGAAAGTGTTAACGAAGTAAGGAATACAAGTCACATAGAAACTACAGATCCAGCATTGCTTTCGCATTAGGGAAAATCATGCCCCGAGCACGGTTCCGCTTGAAGGACTTCATGGAAATGGATAGCAATCTCATGGACTGGTGTGGGACGAAATTTCATATGCTGTTTCTTCACGGTAGTAGAGGTGTGTCTCATCTTGTTGACGTGCTGGCGACCCTGGAAACATAAATATGAATATTACTCTTCGCATAATAGAATGAGCTCCTACAAAAATTATTCACAAGGGTGGGACGAGCATATGAAACCTTGATTCTTCCCAGTATTACTCCAAGCATTGATATTATATGGAAGAGAGTTTAGTTATAATACTACATAGGTCATCCTGAATTTAATTATATTCCCTAAATAATAAACATGCATTAAGGAGAATAACTTGGTGCGGGGGCGTGGGAGTGTCTAAATTGATTTGAGTTTAAATTACAGAGGTTGTGATAATTATTGACATTTAATAACAAAAACATATTTATTCCAAACTTTGATTCACTTAAGGAACAATGATATCTTAGTTTGGTAAATATACGAGTAGCCACGGATATACAAACTTCCTAATTGGCACGTACAGAATTTTATTAATACTATGTAATGTATGCCGAACAGATGCTGTTTCGTGCATATATTATGGAGCACAGAATCATTGGAGAAACACAATAGATATAATATACGAGGAGCCACGGATATACAAATTACTTAGTCTGCATGTACAGAATTTTATTAATACTATGTAATGTATGCCGAACAGATGCTGTTCCTTGCATAAATTATGAAGTACAGAATTATTGGAGAGAAACAAAAGATTTAATTACCTTTTTATATTACACCACACTAGGAGAATAACGATGTCTAGTGAGTGGCTTAAGCGGTCAGATTTGTGTTGGGTGGCAACATTCCCCTCACGGATTCATACTGCTGTAAAAATAACAAACAGAAGGTTATGTTAAGCGGGAACATCAATAATTAATGTATGATTATGACAGTTGAACAAGATATAATTTTTGAGAAAGGGAAGTAATGGAAATATATTTTAATAAGATGACATACTCTTCACACTGAAATTGAGACGAAATTATACAATGGTTTAATCGATATATATACATTCGTGGATCTACTATGTATCTACTTACTATTGGGGGCCATTGTATGGTAAATTAGACGGGAAGATGTCAGTTTCCGCTGGGACCACAAATGTTGAGACGGGCCACTTCCTTGGCATTTTGGCTTAATATTCCCAGTCGCATTATTGAGTCATCAATTAAAAGGGCGAGTGCATTCTGCTGTTCCTGGAAACACCATGACAAGAAATTATGACACCAACGGACATTATCGGACCGACGGACAAATGGACATTTAGTTATTTTGAATGAAAAATTGAATCAGGATGAATATCAGAAGAGAGAGACAAGTAGTATGTGAATTACTCTAAACTTGGATATAATATATTAGTAGAAAACTAGGTTAGCTAAGATAGCGAGAAGTTTTACGATCATTCGCAAATGTATGCTAATTACCACTGAAGTGTTACTGTTTGTCGATACATTGCCGAGTATTACGGACTGCATGGCACCTTTTAACGTTGAAATACGTAGGAAGTCGCTTTGAACAAGGACAGAAAAAGGAAAAATTAACGTTAAGGCGGAAAGAAAGAATGTTCTGGGATAATACATACCTTGAGGAAAGCGTCCATGTAACTAATCCAGCCCAAATAGCGGTAGTGTTGCATATCACGTTTGTTTTAATTTAAAAGTTTTAAATATGTTGAATCCATGCATCAGAAAATCGAAATCGGACCACGACCCACGACGTGCAATTTTGACAGTTGACACTTGACAGTGACGCCACGCTATGATGTGTCAAGGCATAGAAGAAAATTGAGTGAAGACATAGATCACAGACAGTATTCGCATATATCGAGTAAATAATTTTCTTGTAGAATTACGCTTGTACGTTATTCAGGAATTAAAAATTGTATTTTCATTAGTTGCACGAAATAACAACAAATAATGACAGTGGTTTAGTGACATCATATATAAAAACATCTATTCGGCTGTAGATGGCGACACTATATATGAGAAAACTCAAAATATCGACAATCTATGCCAGGAATACACTACTCAACAATAGATGGCGCAAACGATCACTGACGGGCCATGACTTTGGATCCATGTGTCAATGGGAAAGTTACTCTATTTGACGACAGATGGCAGAGAGATGCAGTTTTATAATAAAATTCTTACGACAGATATGGATACGTGTTTATAACAACGCAAAGTTGAGAAGTAATTTTAAAATAGATAATTAATGCTCGTATTTGTTAATCAACAATCGAGTGTATACAGTTTAATATATTTGCTACAGTTAAAAAGGTATTAAGAATTTCCGAACAAAATGGACGTCAGGATCAAGTGTCATGTCATATGAAAGAGAAAAATCGTCAGTTGACTTGAATTTCACACACAGTGTTTATACAAATAATTTTCTGTTTTCGGGACTAAGTGAATATTCAAACATTGTAAAACCTTTTTCAAATAAACTATCATTCAGGAACGATAAATCATGTGAAGACCTATAAAGACTAGTGTGAATGCGATCACAACAAGAAGTTATTAATTGGATCAAAGTGTTGTTGTAGCAGAATAGTTTTCCATAGTGGTGTTTTGTAACAAATAATAGTGAATATGGTGGCTTTCAAGTTAAAAAGGTGCTTCCTGACGTGGAAAGGGTAAACGTAGTAAACATTTAAGCTTTTCAATTTTTGAAACCCATTTATGCTTTGTGTTGTTAAAGTTTTGCAGGGCGCTGCCCATATTATCATTAAAATAGCGAAAATACAATTCAATTCAATTTCAATCATTTAAGATAACAAGGATCTCGGGTTTTTTTTTTTTTGTATGCTTGTGGGTAATTTGACTTAAGGGGTACGAAAAATCTTAAAACTAAATATATCACAGAGGGCTCACATCAGACAGTTTGAAACGGGTTCTAAAATTCGACTCATTCTCTTAATAGCTTGGTAGCGCTGTGGGAAAACGTCGGCTTTCTAAGTCACTGAGCCGGGTTCGATTCCCGACACATTTATATTTTTGTATTTTTCTTTTGTGTTTTATCATGGGTGAAAGACAATGAAATAGGTTTACCTACAAGATAGTATATTACTTTGTTGCAAAATGCTCTATACAAATTATAAAACTTGCGTTATTGATTGACTGTCAGGCAGCGTGGCTTAAAGCCGTTTGAAGATAAATATGAGGGATCGGCGATTCGGCAGCAGATTTGGGTGGATCTAGATGATTAATATGAGACGTCTTTATACTTGGAAAACCTCATTAACAATATACTTAGCTGTGGGGCTTAATTACATTAAGGCCTACTAAGGTATATTTGAAATCACTGCATCAGAGTTGTCAGAACAAGTTTGATCTATGATTGTGTATTAATGGCAACGACTTAGGGATCTGGTAATGCTGGTTTTTTTTTTGGAGTGGGGCAAATTGAGGTGGTTTTTATAATTTGCGAAATAGATTTTTATTGGGTAGGTTTGTTTTGTCAATTGGACTGTCGTTCGCCCGTCGCGAAATTGGACCTACGTGTGGTTGCTGGGTATCGCGGTTGTATTTGTGGGTGGATGTTGAGGTGCGCAGGTAACAAGTTACAGAATAGCCGGATTGTGAAAACTGATGGTTGAGTAGTAGTAGAAACTTTGATCAATGATGTCGATTTTGACTAAATTCTAGGTTTATTTTTCAATCAAAGATGGCGTATCTGGGTTTTTAAGAAAAAATTTTTGTATCTAATTCCATTAATTTGCTAATACTAATTTAAAATGTTGGGTTAATTTTGAATTAATTTTGAAAAATTATTATTGGTATGAATTTCAACTAATTTACGAACGTTAATTTCTAATTTTGGGTAAAAATTGGGATATAGCTTTGATTTTTGGAATGATCATCTATATTAATTGTATCTTACTCATGGATATGAATTTAAAAGTGAAACAATATACTTAATTTTGTATTTATTAGTGCAGTTAAATCTCTGGCGAGTATGATGAATTTTTATTTGTGGGGAAAATTTTATATTGCATCAATCAATGTCCAATAAGTGTTAAATCTGTATTGAAATGATTACACCTCATATGCTTTGGCTATCTGTAACAATCGAGTGCATAGGCGAATGAGGAAGGTACAAAATGATATGAAGCATGGATGCATTAATAAGGTATTGTAGGGAGAGAAAAAGGAGATGAATGAAAAGTTGGATTGATAGTGTGATTCATGTTTGGGTTTTTTTTTTTTTTGTAAACATGGGTTGCTACAGTTTGACAATAGCTAGAGTGTAATCAAATAACCTAGATTTGTTGGTTTTGATGGGAAAAAAAAAACAATAGGTCCCTAAATATTTATCAATAGGTTAAAATCGTGAAAACGATTCGACTCTTAGCATAGAGTAGTATTTGGGGACTTATACTACACACGCATTTCTACGCAAGGGTATACACACCTCATGTCGGTTAAAATAAGTCAAATTGAGGGTTAATCATAATTGAATCAGTGAAACTGAGCCGGAGTTTATTAAAAACTTTAATAAATTATGACGTTTTAGTTGACTGTTCTACCTGATGAGGCGAACAAGGTTAGAACTGGATTTACAAATAGCCGCTTGTTTTGGTTATATTTTCTTTTTCTACATTTTTTACGCTGTTTTGACAAGTCATAATGGGAATTGGCTTATTTTATAAGACATGATACAGGTGCCAAGAAAACTAATTATTAATGATGTAGTTTGGGAGCACGATTCGAGCTTATACATTGGAGAATGAACGTCTCGGTACTTCTACCAAATAGTTTCTGTTTTACGTGGGGAGGTTTTGTTGGATTTATTCAAAGGAAGAGCAATGTTTCCTAGGATCACCGATTGAGCAATGTAATCACCGATCCGGGGTAAATCCTCCTTAATCGAATTACTAGAATTTATCAGATTCACAACCTGGTACCTCGGAGTGAGACAGAAATCCTTGAGGAAAAGCTAGTCATTAATCATTGTTATGGTTCAAGGGAGTCGTGTTAACTGACGAAGTCATTGATGATCATTTAGTACTGGTCAAAAACACATCACGAGTTTAGAAAAGGGAGGGTTGTCGCTGACAAATCTAGGACCTAGGGGTGAAGATTCTACATGCATGACCTAGGTCATACATTGCGAAATATTCACCGGGGCGTGTTGTAATAGAGTGGGCATGCTCGCTGGCGGATTTCTGTGTGTATTGTTATATGAAGAGAGAGAGAGAGAATGACATACTTTTATTTCTTACCCAAAGTTAGAAAATTGATTAGAAAAATGAAGGGGAGAAGGAAGACAATAAAGTTAATATACAATCGTATAAACAGTCTGTAACGGTGACTTATTTCATCTACGGATATTGTATGAATCATTTCATATATCGATACCTAAATAGAATTCCTGCTTTGGTAATGGACATGGCTGGAGGCGTAGGGCGACATACGAATTTCAATCGTAATAGCTGGAACATTAGAAGCTAAATGAAAATGAATAGTACGACTTTTTGTGGTAAGGCAATGTGTTTACGTTAGCGCTTTAATACTACAATCTGATTTGAACCTTATTGCTAAAGAGTTAAGGTTGTTAATGGGTTGAAATTATTGATGATACCACCAACGTCTTGACCCTCGTGACCCTATTGACCCTCGTGACCCTCTTGACCCTATTGACCCTCGTGACCCTATTGACCCTCGTGACCCTCGTGACCCTATTGACCCTCTTGACCCTATTGACCCTCTTGACCCTATTGACCCTCTTGACCCTATTGACCCTTGTGACCCTATTGACCCTCGTGACCCTTTTGAACCTCGTGACTCTGTGACCCTCTTGACCCTCGTGACTCCGTGACCCTATTGACCCTCGTGACCCTATTGACCCTCGTGACCCTCGTGACCCTCTTGACCCTATTGACCCTCGTGACCCTATTGACCCTCGTGACTCCGTGACCCTATTGACCCTCGTGACCCTATTGACCCTATTGACCCTCGTGACCCTATTGACCCTCTTGACCCTATTGACCCTCGTGACCCTATTGACCCTCGTGACTCCGTGACCCTATTGACCCTCGTGACTCCGTGACCCTATTGACCCTCGTGACCCTCTTGACCCTATTGACCCTCTTGACCCTATTGACCCTCTTGACCCTATTGACCCTCTTGACCCTCTTGACCCTCGTGACCCTCTTGACCCTCGTGACCCTCTTGACCCTATTGACCCTCGTGACCCTCGTGACCCTATTGACCCTCTTGACCCTATTGGCCCTCTTGACCCTCTTGACCCTCGTGACCCTCTTGACCC
Source organism: Epinotia demarniana (assembly GCA_945867215.1). Classification (NCBI taxonomy): domain Eukaryota; kingdom Metazoa; phylum Arthropoda; class Insecta; order Lepidoptera; family Tortricidae; genus Epinotia; species Epinotia demarniana. Next base: position 789,106 of record OX244284.1, on the reverse strand, counting down.
TCGTGACCCTCTTGACCCTATTGACCCTCTTGACCCTATTGACCCTCTTGACGCTATTGACCCTCTTGACCCTCGTGACCCTCGTGACCCTATTGACCCTCTTGACCCTATTGACCCTCTTGACCCTCGTGACCCTATTGACCCTCTTGACCCTATTGACCCTCGTGACCCTATTGACCCTATTGACCCTCGTGACCCTATTGACCCTCTTGACCCTATTGACCCTCTTGACCCTATTGACCCTCTTGACCCTATTGACCCTCTTGACCCTCTTGACCCTCGTGACCCTTTTGACCCTCGTGACCCTCTTGACCCTATTGACCCTCGTGACCCTCGTGACCTTCTTGACCCTATTGGCTCTCTTGACCCTCTTGACCCTCGTGACCCTCTTGACCCTCGTGACCCTCTTGACCCTATTGACCCTCTTGACCCTATTGACCCTCTTGACGCTATTGACCCTCTTGACCCTCGTGACCCTCGTGACCCTCTTGACCCTATTGACCCTCGTGACCCTATTGACCCTCTTGACCCTATTGACCCTCTTGACGCTATTGACCCTCTTGACCCTATTGGCCCTCTTGACCCTATTGACCCTCGTGACCCTCTTGACCCTATTGGCCCTCTTGACCCTCTTGACCCTCGTGACTCCGTGACCCTATTGACCCTCGTGACCCTATTGACCCCCTGACCCTAATGACGCTCGTGACCCTATTGACCCTCGTGACCCTATTGACCCTATTGACCCTCTTGACCCTATTGACCCTCTTGACTCTTTTGACCCTCGTGACCCTATTGACCCTCGTGACCCTTTTGACCCTATTGACCCTCGTGACCCTCTTGACCCTATTGACCCTCGTGACCCTATTGACCCTCGTGACCCTATTGACCCTCGTGACCCTCGTGAAGAGTATAAAAGGGAATGCCGAAGTAGTATGGGGATTATTTATTTCTCATCGTTCGGACTGGCAGTGTCTCTGGTTGTGGGCTGTGAAATTATTGGTGTGTGTTACCTCTATTGTGTTTTGGTGAATGGCTTGTTATTGTGAGGAATCTCTCTTCATAATTATGAGTCTTTTACTTTCTTAATTTTACAAGTTAATTGTATATTTAAAGGGGTATTAGGGCCTAAGCTATATTTACTTTATCGGAGGTACTCCGGGAGGTTTATATGGTTAAATCAAATATGTTTAATTTGCTAGTGGCCACTCCCTAGAATTAGACATGTTTGACAAGTGTTTTCGGAACTCAGTCAAAGCTGTATTTACCGTAACGGAGTTGGTCCGGAGGTTTATATAGTTAATCAAATATATTTAATTATGCCAGGGTACTCCCTGGGATTGAGTATGTTTGACGATTGTTTTCGAAATTTAGTTGGGGTTAATTCTTACTGTCCAATCAGCCGGAACACTGTCAAGAATCAGTTATCTGCGGAGTCAGCCCCACCTAACGGTGCCAACGGGGATGAATCCGTGTCCGTGTAGTTACCAGACTTGAGGTGTGGTCTGGCGTCTACCTCTTTACCAACATAGGAGACGAAACCCTTTAATCGGGGCCCTCACGTCTCTCAAAACAACTGACGGTGGAAACGTGGCTTGAGCATTTATGTGACGAAAAGCATAGGAGGATATCTCCGCTCGTGGAAACCGATCGGTTGCTTGAGGGGTCGTTCAGTGTTAAATATACTTATATATCAACATACCGTATGTCCAGTTAGTGCATCTTACTCGCTGTTTTCCCTTTAGCCTTCGGGCACAGCGAGGGGAGATGAATTACACAGGCTGTTAGAGGGTTGTCATCTCAGTTTCGCCGACTGAACTAATTACAGCTTCAATAGGGATACATTCTTGCTTCTGAACTAAGGTATGGTTCCAGGAGTAAGCAGAATAGGGACTGTGGGGTAGGCTTAGGAGTAAATTCACGCGTTATGGGGTATTAGGGTTTGAAACTATATCTACTGTAACTAAAGATATTACAAGTGTTTGGTAGGATTAATAAAATTGAAGTTATTATTCTTATAAAATCTAATGACGACTAAAATTATTAATGAGTAACCAGTGTGATGTTTGAGTAGTAAGGCAAGTGGTGTTGGGTTGCCGTGGATTACACGTGAAACACGAGACAATTGTTAAATATCATTAAAAAGGTCACAGTATTATTCATGAAATTGTGATATCAGGATTGTCTCAGAAAGATGAAATAATTCTGGGTTTGATGACAGGCTGAGCAGTTCATCAAATCCATTTAAAATATCTTATTTTCATGAGAGAGAACTCTCCATTTAAAGTATCTTATTTTCATGAGAGGGAATTCTCCATTTAAGGCATGGTTTGGGTAGAATGTCTTGCGTGTAATGAACGGTTTACCACGGCATTACTCTACGGCCGTCGGTATAAAATGGTCCAGGCCATCTTAGTTATACATATAAACGATTAATAATACTAAAAGATGTCAGTCGAGTTTGTCTCGGTGTATCTTCTCGAAACTGACCGCTAGGTTTGAGACACTGGTAGATTCATTCTCCGAGTCCTAAACTCGTAGAATAGCTAGGTAAGTAACTTGAATAGGATGTCCAGACTCCATTCCAACAAGAGAGTAGCCAGTGTGAGCAAAAGATTGCCACACAACCCGTCGATAGAACTTTGGTCCAAAATACATGTATTTAGGGCAGTCTTCTAGATAATAATAGGTTTAAATAAATAATCTTGATTTTATGAAGGCTACTCCTTGTTCAACCGGACATGTAATAGGGGATAGGTGTTTTTCTACCAAAAACAATTTTTAATTATAATCATAAAGTAACCTACAGTGTAATTATAATCATAAAGTGATTTATAATTAATTTATTATTCCTACAAGATTTAGGACTTTGTTATGCTCATAAATAGGAAAATAGCAGTTAAAAGTAGCATTTCAGTAGGTTAATTTATGTACAGATAAGCTAGCTTTAATTTTATTATGAATGGAGAGTCCAAAAACCTGTCAAGCTTTCATAAAAGGATCTAGGGTTATTACGGTACACAACACTTCGGGGTTCAACCACTAGCGATCACATTTTGGCCAAATCGTCAGGTATTCTTAAATAAAAGCACGCAACAAAAGTAGGTTTAATAAGTAGGTAAATAGAGAGTAAGTTACAGTAGTCTAGCACGAAGGAATAGGGTTTTACATTAAGTTAGAATTCATTGCAAAATATTTAGCGTTTCTTGAGCTTCAGCGGGAAGCTGCTTCGTTAGCTGTAGGTCTTCGGAAGTGTTTTCTAGCCAGGGGGGGTGAACTGTTACACTATCAAACCATCAAATGTACAAAATTCGTTTCTTAACCACCTTTTAAAAGCCAGTACCCATATGTATGCTTTTCTAATTTACATACGTAGATTCACGCCTTTATTACTGAAAGGAGTAGGCAGAGCACATGAAACTTGTGTTCCAGTGCAGCTTAAATGGGTATAAAAGATCGACAAATGTGATATCGCACAGAGGTTGCTAGCCCATCGCCCACAACCGTCCCGTAAATGCTGTGTGTCGTAAAAGTCGACTAAGGGAGGGAGTTTTACGACACCCACGGGAAGAAAGGGGGTGGTGAAATTCTAACTCGGCAGCACACGGAGGGGGGGCGTTTCGTTAAGTTTATATGAAACCGATATCGTTCTAATGCATCACAACACAACACGACAGACAAATGTGAATCCGGCTTTAATGTATACTTGGAAAGGCCAACGTTCGTACAAAGTCGGCAGACGCAACCGCACTATTTCGGCGCGCGTGTCAATGTAACACAGACAGACAGGCAGCCACGGGACCCTACACTGCGCATGGCCGGACACGCACTTGGCGGGTTTATTCATTCAGATATGTATTATAGGTGTAAATTATAAGGAGCCTGTAGTGTCCCACTGCTGGGCAAGGGCCTCCCACTTTTTCCATTGCTCTCGATTCTGAGCAACCAGTCCGATAATATAACGAGCCCTTCAATAATGACGTTACAATGACATCCTTATGGCTTATAAAAGGTGGTTAAGAAACGAATTTTGTACATTTGATGGTTTGATAGCTTAAAATACAATTTATGGCAAAGTTACACGGTTTTACAAATCCAACAAGGAGATACAACCGTATTCTTGGTGATTCCATTTAGCCTTATTAACCATTGATCAATAGATAATCATTTAAAATCATGTATATTTAAATAGATTACAGGTATTATAATTAAACGCATTTGGTATAAATAGAAGACTCATGGATCATCATCAAATATGGAGTTCCACAGGGTAGCATACTAGGCCCTCTGCTATTTATAATTTATGTGAACGATCTGCCTAAGGCTATTGACTTTCCTATGGTACTCTTTGCGGATGACAGTACAATTATTTTTTCAGCAGATAATGCAAATGTAGCTTTAAATACTTATCAACATAACATAAATAGGACTTTAGAAATGGTAATAAAATGGCTCAATAACAATAACTTGAAAATTAATCTTGATAAAACCAAAATAATGAACTTCAAACAACGGACTAACAAAATATCCAACCTGACTGTAGCTTATAATGACCATGTAATAGAGGAAACAAATGTAACAAAATTTTTAGGTTTAAGTGTAGACAATAAGCTGACATGGGAAAACCAAATAGAAACAATTTGCAAAAAACTTAACCAATATTCTTATGCTATGTATAACTTAAGAAAAGTAGTAAGTCATTCAGCGGTTCTTGTAGCATATCATGCATACGTAACTTCGACTTTACGATATGGAATTATGTTTTGGGGTAACTGCACTGATCCGTGAGATAGTTTTCCGAAGTCAGAAAAAATGTATTCGTGCCATATGTGGTATCCCGCCAACGGAATCATGTAAGCCACATTTTATTAGACTAAGTATATTGACTCTGCCATGCTTATATATCTACGAAATTGCTTGTTATGTTAAATATAATCAAAATCATTTCCCTAGTTTTAATAGTTCGCGTCAACGGGGTAAGATCTGCAATACATTTTCATGTAAAACAGCCATGCTCTCAAAAAGTGTTCTTGGAATGGCATCAAGAATTTTCAATAAGTTGCCAAGAAACATTTTATATGCTGAAGATCTGATGCTGTTCAAAAAGAAACTGTTTGCGCTTCTAGTGGAAAAGGCATATTATTCAATTGACGAATATAGAAAAGACGATTTGTTAAATTCGTACTAATTTTGTTATTTTATGTATTAGGAAAAGCACGATGCATGAAAATTGTGGTATCATATAAATTTAAGCCTATTTCGTTCTATATTTTGTTACACCTTCGGGTAAAACATAGTGATACCAAGCTGTCATTTTATAACATCTGTATAACCTATGTTTAGCAAATAAATACTTTGACTTTGACTTTGACTTTGACTTATGACTGAATCAGAGTCAGAATACTATATTTCTGAACGGGTCACCCCCACTTAAACTAATATCGTTAGTGCTAATTTCATTACACCTAACAACGTTCGATATAATTTTCATTAGCCCTAATATTCGGATAACTAATTTTATATGGCATAATTATTTGCTGCACCTAAATTCAAACCTCCTAATCATTCCTAATACCTACTAAACATCAATTGTGCTAATATATTGGAAACTAATAATCATTTTTCCTAATAACTACTAAGCCTAATGATTAATGTGCCTAATGATCACTATGTTTAATGTTCACTACACCTAATTTCATCACACCTAACTATCACTTGACCTATTAACTTTTGCTCTAATGTTTGACTAGTACCTACTAATTAATGCATCCCTGATGAACAGCCTACTTTTTACCGCGGAGTACGTCGCGGCCGTCCCATGATAGACGTCTTAATCTCGTCAAAATAAGAGCCAATAATGCATGGCCAAATAATGTACGGCCCGATAATCCGTGTCCAGTTTTCGTGGACGTGGATTATTGGATCGTGCATTATCAGGGCGGACGAAAATGGCATGTCATAAGCGAACTCTATCTTAGGTCGGTTAGGTTAGGGTTCACTTGTGTCCCTCAGACCAGAAATAGACACCCCGCGCAGCGGGGTGGCGTCGACTTGCTGTACGGCTATCACAAGACGGCGCACGAGCTCTGTAATTTTTTTTCGCATGATACTTCTCTGTCTAATTAGAGTGAGCTAGATAGATATCGGATTACCCACCTATTCTACCCTAAGGCAGGTCAGTGTAGGTACGACGACGAGCGAAGCGAGGAGTGTTAGGTAGAACTGCGACCCTACAGCGAGCGAGTGAAGCGAGCGTGCCGCGGCAGCGGCCGGCGAAGCGCCAGAACCGACATTGTAAGAAAAAAAACAGTGAAATAAAATTAGTACTACTGACAATTCGGGATAATGACATTAGGGCTAAAATACTTAGATAAAATGAAGATTCGGGTTAGTGATTTTAGAGACATTGATAATAAGGTGTAGTCATTATTAGGCATTGCAATATTAGGCCTAGGAATAAATCGGTCAAATAAAATTAGTCTTAGTGAGAATTCGGTCATGAGAAATTAGATATTATGAAAATTCGGGATACTGAAATTAGGGCTAATGAATAATTAGGAACAATGAAAATTCGGGTTTGGTATTTTAGGGTTAATGAAATTAGGGCTAGTAAAATTAGGTATGAAATTATTAGGGCTAACAGAGGGGAACCTTTCTGAACGATAGATATGATAGGTGTTCGTTGAAGCGATCATAGCCCAGCGGCGCCGCCTGCGAGGCGGAAACGATAACGCAGGTTAAGCAGAGATGGTCAGTCTTTGGACGGGTGACCGCCTGATGTTTGAGTGGTTAATATAAATGAGCGCTTCCGTGCTTTGGAAGGCACGCTAAGCAGTTGATCCCGGTTGCTGTCTATGACAGTAGTCGTTAAGCCGAGTTAGAGGCCTACGGGCGTCTTAAAAACTTCTAACAGTCGAGTTGCCCACTCACTTGACAAAGGGGGGACAACTGTCACTCGCGTCCGCAGGAGCTACCTACCACAACCCTGCACGTGTCCCCTGGGTGGTACTAAAGAGTGACAAACTTTAAAGGCCAAAATAATGTATGCTATACGATTAAATCCCTCTCATACATGAGAGGAGGCCTGTGCCCAGCAGTGGGACGTATATAGGCTGATGATGTGATGATGTGATACGATTAAATAAATAGATAGGTGTTCGTTATACAATGCATTCATATATGTAATGTTCAGTTATCTTAAATACAAATATAAAATAAACCACCTCTAACAATGATTCTAATGACGTTCCTTTGTTATCTTATCTTTTCCTAATTAGAAACAAAAGATGTAGAATCCCATTTTCGTTTTAAGTAAAACAAACTACCTATACGAGGCATAACAATTTAGAAAAGAAAGAAAGAAAATCAGAAAGAATATAATTTATTAGCGTAAACATTTTGGAACATAAAATCAAAAATAACCATATAAAATTTAAACATAATATTACGGTAAAAGGTTGGTATCACTCAGCGAGCCATAAGCCGCGCTCCGTGTCGTTGATTTTCAGTGAGACCATTTACTACTTATATTATGTGATGCTAAAAAGGGCTAGACTCAGTATACTGACACTGCTGGTTTTCGGTCAGACCCTCGGTATACACCGTGTTCACATTATACAGACGCCCCCAGAAAACCCAGCCTCCATGCATTCCTCGTTGCAGCTCGTGGAAGGGTCGATCGCGGCAAACACGTTCGGATTCTCGTTCCCGTCCGGACCCTTTGACTTCCTGGGTAGCGCTGACACGTCAGCAATCACCAGGAACGCCACGCAAAATAAAATACACATAGTTTTATTCATGTTGAAGCAGGAACAGATAATGGCATATGCTGTTTTTGGCGGTATATATATAGTTGACTGATTTTAACCGGTTTTGATTGTTAATCATTTTTTACTTTAATTACATCCGGTGTATGTCTGTATCGTTATTTATGGATAAACGGGTACCTTATTATTGTAGATAATTTGAAACCTGAATGCCTAATGAATGTCAGAGATATGTTTTTTTTTACTACTATGGTGGGAAGCAATCATACGGTCTACCATCAGGTAAGCAGCCATCTTACCGCTCGGCCACGACTTTGGTCTTAAGCGACCTGCGACCAGCGTTTTATCTGTTCATTGCGCGGTCGAGATGCGCAACGCACTGTGGTTAGTTGGGATCACGCGCAATGAACAGATAAAACGCTGGTCGCAGGTCGCTTAAGACCAAAGTCGTGGCCGAGCGGTTAGCCTTTGCTCGCTTGTGATTCCAGTAGAATCACTCGCAGCAGATAGTTAGTTGTACTGGGCATTTTCCGCAAATCGACATCCAGTGTGCCTATTTTACGTGAAAACGGTTGGGCAAGAGCTACTCTAACCACCCCAGCTCCTCTAGAAAGTTGGTGAGTGCCTTTGTGTTGCTGACTGCGTCCCGCAGTGTGTCCGGAGACCCTAGGCGCTTTTTCCTGTATACTTCTACCTGCTTGCAGTCCAGTAGAATGTGTTTAGTCGTTTCTTCCGCCTCCATGCACGCTCTGCCCATGTGCTGTCCGTGATACCTATGTTGTAGAGGTGTCTGTTCAAGTAGCTCATGGAATTGGTACATTTTGCCTTGCATCTAATCGGGTAGTTCTGATTTTTGTATATGTTCTATGTCATGAAGTGGTCATGGCAAATCCAAGTTTTCCAATTCGGGAACCCTCCGGATCGTTGTCTCGTCGAAGATAACATCAGGTGCAGACTTTAATCCAACTCTACGGAGACGTTCAGAGCTCTTGGTGTTTTTTTCTGAAGCGTCAGATGGATATCCATCGAAAACAACAGTTATATTGGAGCCGTAGTGACTTTGCAAGTATTGGACATACCTGGCACCAATTTCCTCAAAATACACATTCCGAGGCCACACAACTTTGTTGAGCAGATGTCCACCGTCTACAACTACGTACATATCATTCCCCTGCTCCAGACTCATAGGTTTGAAGGCTTTGTAGAATGATGCCGTTGTACCCTTCCTGATTCCATCTTCAGTAAAACGTGCCATGGGAAATGGTGACTATTCATGTATGAAAAAATCCTTAAATTCTTGGTTCAACTTTCAACAACGCATATTATGGCCAGGTGTGACGTAATAGTACATTACCTAAATAGGGCGGTGAATTCGTGAATGCCCCAGATCGCAGGTGTTTGTGGCCCGAACCGAAGGTGAGGATGAAATGAGGTGAATTTTGGGTACCTAACATTTGAAAGGCTGTATTTTATAAACTATTTAGTCTAACTTGACCAAGTTACTTTTATTTTGTTGCAAATTTAGTCTTCTTTAAAGTGTACATAGTGAGATTTGCCGTAAAATAGGTCCCTGATGGTAAAAAATTGTAGAAACTGAAAAAAGTCTGAAAATTTTGGTAACCATTGAAAAGCTGTATTTTATAACCTATTTTATTTTATTTATTTTATTTATTTATTATAGACACACGTATATGCTCACAGTATTACACCAAAACGCTTACACGGTAAGATATTATGTAACAAATTACAATATACAAATTAAATATATAGGTATATAAAAACATTCACATATCAGCATATCATGAACCAATATTTCAATTAATGACAATATCGATGAGTAATGGGATGCAGTAGGTAAATAAATTATTTAGTTGCAATGGAGTTTAAGGCGGACAAAGTAGTAGGCAAAAACTTGCTCAATCTGTCGGCAAAAATGTCGGCATCCGGGACCCGGATCAGCACATCATTCATGAGTGAGATGGCCCGGGAGGTGGGCGCGTTCGCAGCGTGCACCGTGCGCGTCACGGGACTCGCCAGCTGGCGGCGGCCTCGCCGCGCAGGCCTCGCACCGCCCAAGCTTGCACCCGGCAGACCGTAGGTTGGTGGCGGAACCGATAGCCCCACTCGGCTAAGAACACCAGGGTTATCTATGCCGCCGTTGAGTAGGGAGTGGTAGTGGGCTATAAGAAGTAGCTTTCGCCTAAGCTCCAAGGTGTCGAGGCCTACCATTCCTAAAACAAAGCTAGAAGGGTAGAGGTAAGGATAATATCCATACGTCCTTTTATACACGAATCTGGCAAATTTGCGTTGCACCCTCTCGAGCATTAGCTTGTATTTCTCTTCGTGTGGATGCCACACGATAGCTCCATATTCCAAGCGACTGCGAACATACGCAAAGTAGAGCGTCAACGCTACTCTGGGACTTGGGAATTGTGATGCCATCCTCATAATGAAGCCCAGAGTTTTGCACGCATTTTTACACGTTACGGTCATGTGTTTTCGGAAGCCGAGTTGTGAGTCTACCGTCAGCCCAAGGTCCCGTATTTCATTAACCCTCTCGAGCTCGGTGCTATTGCAGTAGTAATTTGGTTTAACGTGACCAAATTACTTTTATTTTGTTGCAAATTTAGTTTTCTTTAAAGTGTACATAGAGACATTTGCCGTAAAATAGGTCCCTGTTGGTAAAAAAATGTAGAAACTGAAAAAAGTCTTAAAATTTCATGGTTTTCCAAAAATTTGACAATGATCCGGAGGGTTTTTAGTTTGGAAAACTTGGATTTGCCATGACCACTTCATGACATACAACATATACAAAAACCAGAACTACCCGATTTGATGCAAGGCAACCCCCCTTTTAGAGCACGATTTCCATGGACTAAAGGTGTTGTGTCCGGTTACTATTCCTACTATCTTGCGTTAGTACGGTTGTACCTACGTGCTGATTTGCCGGCGAAACAACTCCGTTCTACTGGGCGCTTGAGAACGGTTCCTCGTCGCATGGCGCTTTCAACAAAGAACCCCCGCGTCATCGGACCCACTTATTATGAACACTTGCCGGCCAATCTAAGGAATTAACCATATGACTATACGTTCCGGCGCAAATTGAGAAATATTTGTTTTTTTGAAATATTTGAAAACCCTCTGTACCTACTCCGTTGAGTCGGTACATGGAAATTACTTTTTAATTCTGTATTTTCTTTTCTTAAATTGACTTTATATTTATCAATGTTCTGAAATATTATTATTATTAGATTTTAAACGTGATAATCCTTCTTTAAACATGTTTTTTGACATATGAATGGTTTAGAAAATATTATGTTATGGTGTGTAATGAAATGAAACTAATTAATGACGATCCTTTTCGGAAGATCGCATAATATGAAGATGGGCATCTGGGTATTTTAGTAAATAAAAGATGTGATCTAATTTAAAAAATATTATAATGCAAACATAATATATACATCGTCCATTGTTTTTAAGACAAAAATCTAAAACTAGGTACGTTAAAAAAATACTTATGAATATTTAATAACCTTCCGAACGCTTTAAAAAATGTGTGTCTTATAACCAAACTCTGTAAAAACAACACACTGGTAATATAGGTCGAATAGTAGTTAGTATAGGTCAGGTTAAACAGGTATCATAGTATCCCTAAAGCCTCTCACACACTGGCGCGGCCTGCGGTGGCGGTCAATAGTAAGGCCTGCCACACACTGGCGCGGCCTGCGGTGGCGAACAATAGAAAATTGGACAGCGGCGGACAAGTTTACTATTGTCCGCCGTGGCCAGGCCGCGCCAGTGTGATGCAGGCCTAATTTGGACAGCTAATGACAAGTTTACTATAGTCCGCCGCGGTCAGGCCGCGCCAGTGTGATGCGGGCTTAACGTGCATCTTATTTTCTTTTATAAAATGGCTTCCATCTAAGTTAAGATGATTTGGCCAATGTCACGTTTATCTTGTTGTTTTGGTCTTCGTCAATAATGCAATGACCGCATTCCTGATGAGAGACCTCCTTGATGGGGTATACAGATTACGTGATTTTACCCCAATTTGTCAGTACAACATGTCGGAGTCAATATTGGGTGTAGCGTACAGATGTAACAATCCGACCACATGTGCATGCAATTTCTCAGTACAACTTATTTGAAAGTTGGAGCAGCGCAACATGCCTCCAGACGATAGCAATTAAGTCAGCTTCTGATAAATTGGGGTAACAAATCATGACATGTATACACCCCATAACATTTTACATCGTCATACTGTCATATGTAAAAAAATTGCACCATAAGGTGCCGCTACACGTACGAACTTCTTGCAGTCCGCCGTCTGATTTCGGCCCGTGTGGATAAGTGCCAAGGTCACTCTATATTAGACTTTTTGTGACCTTCCTTGGCCTTGCCGATTTCGCTCGTTTGGCTGTAGGTACGGGGCAAAATTGTATACATATGATCATGAAATGGTGGGTTTTTAATTTAGTATGCTAATTTTATACCGCAAAGAAATACAGATCAATATGCGAAAGCCGGAGATCAATTTATAAAAAAACGTTAATTAATCAATTAAACTGCTGATGTTTTAGTACAAACTACTGCACTATTCATATAATAAGTACATACCTACCTGAAAAAAAAATCTTTATGATTTAAAATATATTTAAAGAGAAGTGGGCAAAAAATCGGGATGGTAAAAATAAAGAATTATTGCCTGGTCGCGGCGGTCCGTAGTAAACTTGTCATCAGCTGTCAAAATTACTATTGACCGCCACCGCAGGCCGCGGCAATGTGATTCAGGCTTAGAGCCTTCAACCAACAGGAGCGCCCATGTGTCATTTTCTATACATAAAAAGTCTGCCGATTTTTGCGGGGGAGGGGAACGTCAAATGTATGCGGAACGTGAAAATAGCTACGTCAGATAAACTTCAGTCCGTACAATGTGTATGACCACTGGTCATATATTTTCGGCAGAGGGGACCTGTCAATGGCCGCTCCGAATGATTCAGGCCTAAACTCTAAGTCACTTACAATGGAACTTAAAATAGCATTTAAACAAGTCTTGACTGCATTTTATGGTAACAACATTGCGAAACAAGTCACTAAAAATGTTAAAGTATCTTAAAATTAACTTACTAACGTTAATATATATGTATTTTCCTCTCAATTGTTTATAATATTGTAAATTGTTCATTGCGATACATATATATTTATTGTTTGATCAGTAAACTGTCAGTAGCAAAGTATCTGAAAACATTCACAATCTCTTTCACTACTGACTCTGTAAAATGGGGTACACATGACTTAAAAATATTATAAAAAAACCTTAAGCTAAGGTGTCAAACAAAAAAAATATTGACAATATTATGATGAAATTATTATTATCCGAATCTCGAAAAGATAACATTACTATTACTAATTCATAAGTGCAATAAAAGCGGTTTTGCATTATTACATCTGGGCGACCGAGCTCTACTCGGGAGAAAATACGTAAACCCCCATATTCCATATTCAATTGAAATCGTTCGAAACGGATTCGAGATCTTGATTACAAATATGCAATATAGGTAGGTATATATTTAAGTATACAAATATTGCTTTTTAATAATATAGGCAATAATGTATAAATTATTTGTTTTTTTAACAAGTAATAACTAACGTTATTATTTCCAATGAAAAAAATACACTAATATATACCATGATTGCCATCCATATATACAAAACAAATATGGCCGATACGAATATCCGGATCCGACCCAAGCCAATTGACTTAACCAAATGTTAATTCTTAGAACAACGTTAGTAAAACTATGTCTAACTAAACTCATGTTTATCTGTTTAAGAGCGATTTAAGAGGCCGCAGTAAGCTCGGCCGAATTTCACCTTCCCATACAAACGTAGTTACGCTCTCATTTTAAAACTACGTGTTGGATTGTGACGAAACTTTGCATATACAATGACATGAGGCATATCTATGTCTGTAATTAGTTTATATGGTTCCAATTTATAAAACAAAGTAAATACAGCAAAAACTAGTTTTGTATGAAAAACTTAAATTCGCTGTATCTTTTTTATTATGGTATCTGAAGCTACGTAAACTAATTACAGACCTGCATATACCTCATTTCATTGAACATGCAAAGTTTCGTTACAATCCAGCTCGTAGTTTTAAAATGAGAGCGTAACTACGTTTGTATGGATCGAGCTTACTGCGGACTCTTAACACTTTCGCGATCGGACTAAAAATGGATCAATTCACCAGTAACCGACAGAACTCGCTAGGCGTGTAAGTTCACACTACTGCCCGCCTAGCGGGCTCAGCCGGCATCTGAGCAAACACTACGAGTGCCTACCAGGCGGGTTCATAATTGCGAACGTATTAATATTGAAATTCTAAGACGGACAGGAGAAACCTAACTTACTTGTTTTTTTAATTTCCGCCATATCGGCTGTTTTAGATCGTAAGATTTAATTAATAGATGGAGTCCAAGCAAATACCCAAAAGGGATACAGGTAAAGTCGCCATCAGACATATCGGAGCGGCCAAAGTGCTCACAAATATCTCAACACGTGTCTATTGTTGAGGCATTAGAAACGTGTTCAGATATTTGTGTTTTGTCCCTTTCTCACAAATGCAGACGTCAAAGGAATAGATAAGGACAAACGAATGTTTACGGAGTTTTAGTTAGAATAAAAGTGCTCACAAATATCTCAACACGTGTCTATTGTTGAGGCATTAGAAACGTGTTCAGATATTTGTGTTTTGTCCCTTTCTCACAAATGCAGACGTCAAAGGAATAGATAAGGACAAACGAATGTTTACGGAGTTTTAGTTAGAATAGTTTTGTCGAACTTTTATGGATACGGCCGTATATATTTACAATCGCTGCTTTAGAAAAGTTGTGACGTTTGTCATGGTTTTGAATAAAGTAAAACTTAATTATAACTTATTATATCATATATCCATATATGTATATTGTTTAAGACACTGAATATCGATATTTAAGGCGCCGTAGGTTCAGCAAAGTGAAGCGAACAGAGTTTTTGAAACAATATAATGCGTCTGTTTATAAGAATATGGTTTCAAAAAAATACGAATAGTAATCTTGAGGCTTTGGGAAATCAGTGATTTGAAAAATGATTAATCAATTTCCGCTCGATAGAAAAAAATCACAAACATTGGTCTAAAAGGGTATAAAATACACAAAACATTCGTAACAAATTATGCACAAAAGCTAAGAATATTAAAATGGCTTCTAAAAATCGGCAATATCATGTTTGAGAGAACTCAGTATTTACTTTTTTATTTATTTGAACGGCCAGATAATTAAAATTAAAAACATGATATCCGCGCTTCCGAGCACGCACTTCCATCTCGCTCACGCTTATGCTCAATGAGAGGGAGAGAAGACCATGAACCTACGGCGCCTTCAAGTGATTTTTACAATATACGAAAGCTACGAACTATTCAATTTACTTTCCTAGGGTACGTTCACGGACTTTAATTGTTTAGCCATTGAGAGCTCACTTTATACTGGACATTTCAAGGTATAACTAATAAAACCAAAATTAGTTGACCCCTAAATGGCTCAAAGTTCTTGACTTGTACATATATGTATGTATGTAGTCCTGCGAGCTGTCAACTTTACCTTTGACATAATATATCACTAATTCGGTTCAATACGGGCAATGTTGGCAACTTAAAGTAAGTCAATATTGCCAATATTCTTAACTTACAACATTGTTACTGTTATTATGACGTATTGTACTTATAAACGGTATGTTGTTCCCAAGAGAACATTATATGGATTAGGGTATAGAGTTTTGTATGAAAAACTTAGTTCACTGTATTATTTTTACTATGGTATCTGAAGCTACATGCTCGTAAACTAATTACAGACCTGGATACATGTCATGTCATTGTTTTTTTTTTTTATATTAACCTCTGACGCATAGAGAAGGGTGTTATAAGTTTAACGTGTCTGTCTGTGTATCTGTGTGCATGTGTGTCTGTGTGTCTGAGTATCTGTGTGTCTGTGTATCTGTGTCTGTGTATCTGTGTGTCTGTGTATCTGTGTGTCTGTGTGTCTGTATATCTGTGTGTCTGTGTATCTTTGTGTCTGTGTGTCTGTGTATCTGTCTGTGATATCGTAGCTCCCAAACGGATGGACCAATTTGAATGCGGTTTATTTGTGTCATAGATATTTTTTTCCCGACTGTTCTTAGCCATGTTTCATCAAAATCTGTTCAGCCTTTTTTGAGATATTGAACATTGAAATGAAAATGTCGGGGGTTTTTCAACTTTTCTACGTTGGCTAAGCTAACGTAAGCTTCTAGAGGGGCGCCGATCAGGTGCTCACCTAGGGCGCTCTCGACCTTGAATCCACCTCTGGGCTAAGACCTGGTGGCAGCAGGCGGCAGGTGTTCAGCGACACTTCTTGAGGAAATCGAGAACTTCCGGTGGGTAAGGCCGACTGATGGCCTTGCTTTGCGAACGCGCGTACTCTGTGGGTGTCACCGAACTGGAAATAATAATATTTTCTTTAATAAGTCGTTAGTAGCGACGGGCCATGAATGCCTGTCTTATCTTATCTTATCTTATCTAGATGAGGGCCCTTTCGGATGCACTTCGACCCAGTGGGATCTTTTGCCCTCTCCTTATGTCTACTCCCAACTTCGCTCCATCATTTCCACATAGCGGATGATGCAGCTCAGCGGAAGTACCTTGAATTCCTTTGGTTGCGGATAGCCGTTACCGAAGTAATTCATTCTTTGTCTGGCAAGGGCATGCATTCACACAGTAAGTGTTCCATAGTCTCATCCTCCTCGCCACACATTCTACAGTCTAAGCTGTCCGATAGTCCCATCTTGGCCAAGAGATCCTTGACCCCGAAGTGAGGAAGTGACCTGTGAACACCCCAGATATGATTCTGAGCTGCTTCCTACTGAATTTCCAGAGTTTGTTAGTCCAGCCCGAGTCCACTCCTTCTATGAAGAGCTTTGAGTGCCTTAAGCCCGCCTCATTCCTCCACTCGTGTTGGTGTTTGGTTTTGGCGTAGGCTTTAAAGGCCGAAATTATGGTTCCCTGCGAGAGTCCCACAAATGGTTCTGGACCTACAAAGTGGTTTCTACACCCCCCTCTAGCAAGCTCATCCATGAATGCCTGTGGTCGCCGGTTCGAATCCGGCTCGGAGCATTAAATTTTTCAATTTTACTTTGATTAAAAATTTATAATTTTTGTTAGCAGCGTAACTGCTTAAAAAAAATTAATTCAAAAATTCTTATCACATAAATAAAAGCCCTTATCGGGATTCGAACCCGGGACCTCTAGCTTCGTAGGCAGGGTCACTACCAACTAGGCTACAGAGGACATCGAATGTCTAGCAGTTTAAGCGGCAATTACACTTAGTCGTTCGCCGCATGCTGCATTCGGCGACCGCAAAAGTGTAAAGAACACGTTAGTCGGCCGCATGCGGTGATTGACAGCTGTCAACGATTAGTAGAAGGCGGACAGAGTATTGTGAAGACGTTTGTTGGCCTAAGTAGTTTAAAATTCGGCGAACGCAGTGTAATTGCCGCTTTATTTATCAAACAGCAAGCATGTGGGCTTCATAAGAAAGCTCAAAGTCACCCAAAGGGCAATGGAGAGGGCCATATTGGGAGTTTCTCTGCGTGATCGCATCAGAAATGACGACCGCTTTAGCCTAGTTGGTAGTGACCCTGCCTGCGAAGCAAGAGGTCCTGGGTTCGAATCCCGGTAAGGGCATTTATTTGAGCACGAATATTTGTTCCTGAGTCATGGATGTTTTCTATGTATTTAAGTATTTATTTATCTATATAAGTATGTTTATCGTCGTCTAGTACCCATAGTACAAGCTTTGCTTAGTTTGGGTCTAGGTCGATTTGTGTAAGATTGCCCCCTAATATTTATTTATTATATATTATTAAAAAAGAAATGAGGCTATCCGCAGCAGAACCAAGGTTAACCGATATAGCCCTCCGGATCCCTAAACTTAAGTGGCAGTGGGCAGGGCACATAGCACGTAGAACCGATGGCCGTTGGGACGGAAAGGTTCTCGAGTGGCGACCACGTACCGGAAGGCGCGGCGTGGGTAGGCCCCCACACAAGGTGGACTGATGACTTGGTTAAGAGGGAGTGCGGGAATGCGGGTGGCGCAGGACCGGTCATTGTGGCACTCTTTGGGGGAGGCCTATGTCCGGCAGTGGAAGTTCGGCTGATATGATGATGATGATGAAGCATGCAGGATGTAGTTACCTCCTGTTGGGCGCGTGCGCGAGCTGCTTCCACCTTGCGCGCTCCACGTGCCGGAACAGCACCATCACGAGCCGCACGTCGCACGTGGCCGAGTTCACCGCCAGGTGCAGCGCCGTGTCGCCGCCCTTCACGTCCTGGGACAAACAGGTACAAAGGTTAACTACCATTTACAAAACATGGAAACGCCAGAAGAAAGAGACAAACGCATAGCTAGTAGACGTAAGGATCTACCACGGACTTTTGTAGCGCGACTCAGGGTAGGGCACTCCGAGGACTACCAGACAATCGGTCTGTACAACAAACTGTCGCGCGACTTGAAGTTACTCACAAATGCAAACATGCTTGCAAGTAAACTTAAAATAATTTTGTTGGAACAATGCTTTTATTCAGTCGAAGAATTTATGAATAATGTGTGACCTAACTAGAGTACCTAAAAAGCCGTTTTAAACTTTATATTGAATTTGTATTTTAAATATTTAAATTGTAATATTAATTTTATTTACATTACGACTGAAAATGTAGCTAAAATTTATTATGATGTGTCCTATTTTTAATGTATTCTTTAAAATGTATTTTAATTTATTTGACTGATTGTTTTATGTATTAGGACATTTATTGTGGTTTTAGTCTTAAGTATAAGTTCAAAGGCAATCTCGTATTGTAAACGAATAATGAAAATGAAATGAAATGAATTATGATAAGACTTAACTTCATTATTATTGTTTGACTTTTAAAGATAATTTATATTTGTGATGAAATAACGTATTGTAATTTAATTGAATTGAATTGTGTAATTATTTTAATCTACGCACATGTCATTAGTGCTCTAAAATGCGTTCAAAAACCGTAGGAAATGACCAGCATTACTGCCGTCATAACGAAAAAGGGCACATCTAACATTTTTTGTGAAATTGAGTTAGATACATATTCGGAAAGCGGAAAAAAAGGCGCGTCTGTCTAATTTTTTTTTATTCTTTCCTATGGAGTTCTTAGGAATTACCATAAGCATAATAGGCACAACTACTCTAAATATCCATATTTACTAAAAATAAAAGGCATGTTCTTTTACGATTAAAATTAAAGGGCACATTATTACAATTGTGACTTATGACTTAATTATTTCTTCAAGTAGCACTTAGTTAAAAAGGCACTTTTTTGAGTGATTTTAAAGAAAAGGGCATATGAGGCGAAATGTGCCATTTCAGTTTAGTATTTAACAATTTTGAGCCGCTTGTCGCTTTTAAAATAAAAGGCACAACTACCCAGACGTGTCTTTATTTTTTAATGCACTGAAAGGTGAACTGATTACGGGAAAAACTAAACGCGTCAGTTGTGCTATTTCTACGCTCATCCGGGTTCCGGAAGTACCCTACGGTAGGGTTACCCGAAACAGTTACCAATTTAAAACGATATTATAGAAAAATTAAAAATATATACATCTCCATGAATTTATATAAATGTCCAAGATTCAAGAAAGTAAAACGGATATTAAAGCAATTATAATAACAACAATAGTACATGTATGTATTACTACAGAGGCCGGGAAGTAAGGGGTTGCCGGCCGAGTACATATAGACGGAGCATACCGCATACCGAGGCCAAATAGTTATGAGGCTGGGAACCCCTTTTCACGCCTAGGATTGTATAGATCTTTTCTCAAACATGCAATGAAATAATTAAATAAAAACTCCAAGAAATCAGACTTTAATATCTAGAGAAACTAAAGGTACCTTAACTAGAGAAAAATATAACTACCACAATAATATTTCTTCTTTCGTCTCTTGCTTCGTCAGTGTTTTCGTCGGAACTCATATTAAATAACAAAATCAACAACGCACAATAATCCAATAAAATAGAATTACAGAATGAAAAATATCAATTTTGTTAGTAACTAAATATAACCCTACCTTATTTGTTGTGTTTTTTTACGCTGTATGGATATACGTTTAATGTCATCAATTGTTTTGTAGCGTAACTATATTTTGGCTGACGAGAGTTTTCAAAATACTTCAGTGTTATTTTTTAAAGAAACACACTTACTTTTTTTGCGATTGAGGGTTGTTTCAAATTACTTACATCAGTCGGTGCATTGTTAACAGTTCTTGAGTGTCTATAAAATATCACAACGGATTGCTTTAACAAAAACCTACTAACTACCTACCGACTCGCAACAAAAAACGTCACCTGACATTCGCATAATATTTATTTCGTAAGCCCAAGTTGTTTTAGATTTTAATAGATGCCTATCAAATCTTTAGTTTAGTGAAATTATTTACTTAAATTGTAGAATAAAAAGGCATAAGTAATGAAATATGCCTTATTTTCCTAATAGAATATCCAATGGGTTGAATATGTTAGAATCAAAAGGCTCATTTGGTTAGTTATGCCTTTTATATGTTGCAATAGTATTTTCGCTCAATTTAATTTACTAAGTAAAAAATATTTATTCGATTTATCTACAATTTCTTTAATCAAAATAAAAATGTATATACACAGTAGCGCAGGTTTATTGTTTAAGAAAACTTCCTCATCCAAAAATTTTTTGAATTGGACGTTTATATATATTTATTTAGTAAAACACCAAAAATCATTCAATCTCAATTTTTGCGAGTTTATCCAAATGTTAAATGTGCCCTTTTTCGTTATGACGGCAGATTACTACAACCGATTTTACTATGAGAACTTTCTTGTCTGTGGTAGTAGGTAAAATCTGTACTGTAATGTCATTATAGTAAAGATTTTTGATAAATGTATATCGTTATGAGTTTAAATTTGGAACAGCTGTCAAAACTCATGTGGGTCTCTATTCTAGTATCCATAGATATTAAAACAGTTATCGATACGAAACGTCAATTCAGTACGTTTTTTAATACAAACCGAACGCCATTTGATTTCGAGTGATATGAGTATAGGGACTTAATTCGCTTGTCTATGATTTAAAAAATAACCATTCGTCATGACGGATGATCGAATTGCCGCGATTGCTGTTGTCATATTATTGTTGGTTTTTTGCTGTTACTTACTACTACTTATGATATGTGTGTAGATAAAGTAGTATATGCAACTGTACATAATTAGGCCTTAAAACACGGGTGCGTCCCACGAGATATAACAACAGTATATATAATATCATATTAATAACGTTCACAAGATATAATGAACGTTAGCTATAACAACAATACCAATACTTTTATAAGGAATAACGGTCAATAGCCATAATAATCATATTATATAACGTGTTTTTCTATAACACTCAAATTGAATAATTTCATTTCGTATAACGATCATAACATATAATATATTTTCGTATAACATACATAACGTATAACGATCATAACGCATAGTATATTTTCGTATGAGGATTACAATACAGAAAATTAGGTTAGGGCTGCAAGTGAAAGGGGGGCTCGGGGGGCGAAGCCCCCCACAGTAAAAAACAACAAGTACTCTTACCAATGGTATTACTTGTAGGTTAGGTTAGGGTTGCCTTGTGTCCCTTAGAGCGGAAATAGACACCCCGCGAAGCGGGGTGGCGTCGACACGCTGATGTTTAGGTAAGGTTAGGTTAAAATAATTGGCGTGTTTGATATAAAAATAAATTTAATTTCAATCTTAAAAACGTTTAATGTTTTTTTATTCAAATTCATATATATTCCTTCATACGGTATTGCTATTAAAATAACTGAAGACGAAAATAATATACGAGCAATATACTTTTTGATGTTAGATAAATTGAATAATATATGTTATAAACCTTAGGTGTTATGAATATTATACGGTTTAATCGTTATCAATTGATATTATGTCTAAAGTACGTTATACTTTACGAAATTATATATTTTGTCATTATACCTTTCGTTCGTTATGTGCAATGAACGTTATACTAAACAAACTTATACACAGTGAGCGTATATATCATGACCGTTATATGATTAGTTGTTATACCTCGTATTACTTACCCTTAAAACACTCGTGTGATCCTATTATGAAACCACACTCGTATTTTAAGGCCTCTCATTATGGATCAGTCGCATAAACTACTATCATGTTACAGATTAAGTTTTTACTATGGTTTTACTTTAATATTATTATTGCGTCAGAACACGATGTAAATTGTTACTGAATTAAATAAATGGAAATGGAACAAATACAAATAATTTATTCTGCAAATAGGCCACAAGGGCACTTTTACGTGTCAAACGGTAATTTACAATAAAATAATAATCTTACAATAAAAGAATAATAATCTAACACCATAATAATTTAAAATTTGCAGATTAAGGACCGATATAACAACACACTATGTCACAAAGTTAATGAAAACAAAACCTAATATGACCATTACATTCGATAAGTATACGGTCTGTGCATTAACAGAAAGTTAATGATATTAATTCAGTATTCCAGAGATGTATAAGGTCTCTGAGCGTCTAAATAAAACTAACAATTATTCAAATGTTCGTAGAGATGTGTATGGTCTCTAAGCGTCAAAACAAAACCATAAAAAAGGAACATTAATATTGTCAGTGATGTACAGGTTCAATAACAACAGCCTTGTTAGTTAGGTTACGCAGGTCTTTACCTCAAATAAGGCCAACACGTCTGGGGGAGGGGTTGTCGCGTTCACCAGCCCTTCCCCCCTTCCCATAATGGACCAACCTCAGGTCCGGGGCATTGCGTAATAGTATATTACTGCAGCCGCCGGAAAATAAGGGCTTGCCGGATGAGTAGGTATAGACGGCCCACCGTAGGGAGGCTGGATATTGATACGAAGCCGGCAAGCCCTTTTCACGGCTAGGCATGTATAGTGCTTTTCTCAAACATATGCAATGAAATAAGAAATATCACCACTCAAAAAGCCAACATGTATTTATGTACTTGTCCTTCGATTTTGGCGGCAACAAGTTATTCATTGCCTATTCGGCCTCCGCCCTCAATTCCGGCGGAGTACAATTAGTTTCTTCTTCGCTGTTATCATCGGAACTCATTTTGAAATTTTATTTATGAATAAAATAGTGTTCGAACCCTCTAGGTCTATTCGAACACTATTAGGGCCATTATACATTTCTTTTCTTTTCTTTTTTCTTTTTTCAATATTTTAAATTTATTTATCAACACATTGAATCATACAGATTTGTATTCTAAATACCAGTTTGTGTGTAATAGGCATTAACGCAGATATTTTTGGTCTGATAACCATTCAGCCACTAGAGAAAAATTAAAAAAATATAATTCAGCTGTTTAGCCTGTTCATAAACACATGGCGTCTGTGTTTTTTAATTTATTTTAAAATTAAAAAAATACTACCCGGCCTAGGCCTTCAATTTTGTATGAAATTCCTTTACAGTTCTCTAGAATTGTTCCGCCCGAAATGTGATCCTTCGAAGCTTGTTATGACGCACGTAACGACGACGTTTCATTGCATGTTTGAGAAAAAGCATTTCCTATGCGTCAAAAACAAAAGGTTACGAAGATCTCGGAGTGGCGGGCGTGCGATTTTCTCCGGAGATTAGTCCACAATGCGTAGGTGTGGAGGTGTACCCAGGGCTTTCCCGTGGCCTCGCCTTCTACCGCAGAGGCGGCACATTTAGGGGATTTTAGTGGGCACACCATAGGCCCCATTAGCCGACGTGGGAGTCCCACATAACCACCAGGGTCCGTCCCCGCGCCCTGGTATGCGTAACGCATTTTTCCCCTCTTAAAAAAATACATTAGTGTTGCCACATAATATACTAATATGCAACAACCTATATGTTTAATATATTACTAAACAGAAAGACAAAGTCAGGAGGTATGATCACCAACGGGGCTAAAGGGGTCATGAAAAAGGTAGACCGTAGAGACTGGAAGACACTCACCCCGGCCCATAAGTCCGACTTCCCGTGTTCCAGCAGCACGTGCACGATGCGGAGATGCGGACTGGCCGCGCTGTGCAGCTTGCACGCCACGTGCAACGCCGTGTAGCCTGGAAACACCCAACATTAGTTAGTAGGCAAATGTATCATTTCACTGTTCATGCTCGCAAAGTCGCTGAGACTTCGGTCCGTCCACATTCCACTTAAAGGGCAGGGCCCTTAGCAAAAAAAATAATTTCCTTTTACTGATTTATCAAGGCGCCGTAGGTTCAGCGATCAGCGAAGTCAAGCAAATAGTTTTTGAAACAACATAATGCGTCTGTTTATAATAATATGGTTTCAAAAAAAACGAATAGTAATCTTGAGGCTATTTTGCAGGGATCAGTGTATCGAAAAATGATTAAAGCAATTTTCGCCCTATAGAAAAAAATCACGAACATAGGTCTAAAAGGGTCTAAAATACACTTAAAATATTTGTAACAAATTATGCACAATAGCTAACAATATTAAAATGGCTTCTAATAATAAGAAATATCATGTTTGAGAGAACTCAATGATTACTTTATTTATTTAAACGCCCAAGAAATTAAAACTAAAAAAACATGATATCCGCGCCTCCGAGCACGCACTTCCATCTCGCTCACGATTATGCTCAGTGAGAGGGAGAGAAGACCATGTACCTACGAC
Organism: Epinotia demarniana; assembly: GCA_945867215.1. Classification (NCBI taxonomy): domain Eukaryota; kingdom Metazoa; phylum Arthropoda; class Insecta; order Lepidoptera; family Tortricidae; genus Epinotia; species Epinotia demarniana. The sequence continues at coordinate 764,534 of OX244284.1, read as the reverse complement.
TCCTTAACCTATATGTACATATGTAATGCTTTGACCAAAAATCAAGCCTAAAATGATTTAGGTTTAAAAAAATGCAAATAAAGAAAAAAACATTTTTATTTTATTATTAAAGGTACTAATTTGTTTTTTTTTGTAATTTGGATATGTTGTGTATACAATTAAGGTGGTATTTTTGGTGATTCTGAAAATGGTGGTGGTGGTAGTACTATTCTAGGGTAAAATTAAGGACCTTCTCACTGAATCCTTCTTCAAAATGAAACTACTAATTTGGTTTGTACACGTGTGCTGAACTTATTTAGCATTAAAAAACTTTAGAAAAAGTTTAGCACTAAAGTTAAAATACAATGCCACTACCTGTGAGTTCTTATAATTGGCTTTTATTATTCAGTCACTGTTTAGGTATTGTATGAATATAGCTGTCGGTTCTCCTAATAAATAAATAAAAATAAATAAATAAATTGGCCTCTGCCCAGCAGTGGGACACAATATAGGCTTTAATAAAAAATAGTCTTGAAAGGTTCCGGCTTGGGGTGTAGGGGGGGGGGATGTACGCTCAAAGTGTGCGGTGTTTGATCTATCGGCATGTTTCCTCAAGTCCGTCATACACGTCCACGTCGTCCCTGGGCCTGCCGTTGCAGCCCAGAGGCGAACCTGCCAGAGTCGGGCAGGTCGTACACCCTGGTCAATGCTGATGGTCAGAACGGGCGCCGCACGCTTACCATCTACCCCGGACCATGCAGTAGCCAAGTATGAGGGCGATGCCTGGACGGAAATCCCACTGTCCGGGTGTAACCTAACCCCAACTCCCGTGTTCCAAACCAGTCATATCCTATCCAAAATCCTGTCTACTCCTCTCCTGGCCTGTCCTCCCCCTATGTCCCTTTTCCACTCCGCGAATCCTAGGTGTCATTCGTACCGTGCCGATGGATGCGTGGCTGGGGGCGAGCCCAGTCGCAAACGGTGTCTCTACAAAACCAGGGCGAATTGTAGAGTAAGCAGCCCTTCAGACGGTAAGCGGGGCTCTGCCGTACTGTGACCAGTTTTTCCCTTGCTAATCGTGGGAACTTTATGGAGAATAGTGAAAATAAAAACAATCAAACATTTGACGAAGTTGTGTCCTCCGTCCTGGATTCCATCCAGGGTGGAGATGTTAGTCACGAGGCGAGGAGGGCTACACAAGCCCCCGGGACGCCCGTTAGTATTGGTCCGGAGGTCATGGAGACGGAGTCCGTGGTCAACAGAGACGTAACCATCGTGCGGCACCGGGCGGCAGTTCGGCTCGGGCTGACGGTATCAAATACAAGCGACTCTCCGGTGCCGCGCGCAAGAGGCTACATAGGCTTGTTGACAGCGGCCTGGAGAAGAAGATGGCACTGACAATGTGCAACCTGCCGTGGTCAAAGATGCCCGTGGAGAAGCCGGCCCCAGTCAACGCCCCTCTTAAAAGGGGACGATCGGAGGACGAATCTCCACAAGGGCATGCAAAGAAGAATGAAGGGGAACGTAGATCCCTCAGCTTCAAGGAGGTAGCAGGCTCCATACGAGTGGGGATCCGGAATTCGGAACCCATGAGTGAGGAGCAGGTGAAGATGGTCCGACTCCAACTGGGCACTGTCCTCATCGAAGAGTGGAAGGATGCGAGGGGTGACGGACCGAAGTTTCTGGGCTTCCTCCACAAGACGGGTTGGATCCTGGTCACCTGTGCGGACCAGGCAAGTCTGGACTGGCTTGTGGGAGTAGTCCCGAAGCTGAAGCCGTGGCCGGAGGCGACACTTTCGGTGATACCGGAAGGGGAACTGCCCAGACCAGCCACGGCCATCACATTCATCTCCGACGCCGATGTGTCCTCCATAACGGACGCTCTTGCCCTATTCAGGATACAAAATCCGGGCCTGAATACGGAGCTATGGCGGGTGCTTGGCGAGAAGGCAGAGCAGGGCGGAAAAGTAGTCACCTTTGCCCTGGACGAGCCTTCCGCAGAAGCCCTTAGAGCCTGTGGGTGCGAAGTCACCATAGGCTTCAGAAAAGTGGCGTGTAGGCTGAGAGGGGGGGGGGGGGGGGCAAATGCTCCCCCACCACCACCTGCAACACCCTTACAGCCCCCCGCGGAAGCAGGCCCCAGCACACGAGCGCCCGACAGTCACGACTCCATACCCCATGGCACCCGAGGCCGTGGTGGCAGGACGCGGCCCGTCGGGACGTACAGAGGGGCGGCGAGGGGCGCGATGAACAGCCGGGCTGAACACTCCACCCCAGCAGCTGGCACCTCCCGAGGGAGAGGCCAACCAGCGGCATGGGGTAGGGGTAGTGCCCGGCAGTTCACTAAGAGGGCCAAATAAATGGCGGCCCCCTCAGCACCCGCGAGGATCCTGCAGGCGAACATCCACCGCGCTGCCGCAGCGACAGCGGTGGTGGAGAGTCGCCTTGCAAACTACGCTGACCTCGCCCTACTACAAGAACCATGGGTGCGAAACTCAACAATACTAGGACTAAACTCGGTGGGTAAAATGCTTTACTGCACCGATGGAATCAGGCCTAGGGCATGCATTGCTTTCAACAGAAACATTGACTTTTTACCTGTTCCAGAGCTGTGTACGGACGATCTGGTTGCAGCGTATGTAAACCTTAAGGGCTGGAAGGGTCAAAGAGTAATCATGTGCTCGGCCTACCTGCCCGGCGATAAGGTGAACCCCGCCGCGGATCTCGAGGCAGTGGTGGACTACGCCCGCAGACACAACGCAGAGCTACTGGTGGGATGCGACGCAAACGCCCACCACACAAGCTGGGGGAGCACCGACATCAACGATAGAGGTGAGTTACTACACGACTTTCTATTAATTAACGGCCTCCAAACCATAAACCTAAGCTGCGAACCGACCTTTGTCACTAGGGCCAGGAAGGAAGTTTTAGATATAACCTTTGCCACTCCTCACCTTGCCAGGCACATTGAAAACTGGAAAGTAAGTGAGGTGGAATCTCTTTCAGATCATAGACACATCTGTTTTAACTTCTTTCTGTGTTCAAACAGTCATTTACAGGGACCCCAGGAGGACCGACTGGACGGGGTACAGAAGCGCCTTTGAACGGACCCTGGACACGGCAGCCAAAAGCCGAGGTAAGGGGACCTGGTGCCGAGCACGGCATGCACAGGCCCCGATCGGAGGACTGGAGGCAAGCAGCCTTGGTCATCAGACCGGATATAGTGAGGTGGGCCATAAAGTCATTTAAGCCATACAAGACGGCGGGACTGGACGGAATAAGCCCGGTGTTACTGCAACGAGGAGCTGACGTCCTTATCCCTCACCTGGTAAAAATCTTCAGGGCGAGCTACGCCTGGGGATCTTACCTGAAATGTGGAACAAGGTGAAAATCCTGTTCATTCCAAAGGCGGGAAAGAAAGACTACGCCTAGGCCAAGTCCTTCAGACCCATCAGCCTTTCATCATTCTTGTTGAAGACCATGGAAAAGGTTCTGGACAAGTACATCAGGGAGAGCTGCCTCGGAAACAAGCCTATCCATGACTGTCAGCACGCCTACCGGAGCGGCAGATCTACAGAGACCGCTCTGCTTGAGCTTGTGGACAGGGTGGAGAAGGCGTTGGAGGACAAGGAGATAGCTCTATCAGCCTTCCTGGACATTGAGGGCGCTTTCGATAACACACCCATTAGAACACTGGTGGGGGGGCTCCGGTCAAAGGGAGTGGACCCTACAACGGTGCGCTGGGTGCAAAGCATGCTCTCGAACAGAGTGGCCAAGCTAGAATTGCTCAACACCACTCGTGACGTATCCACTGCCAGAGGCTGCCCACAGGGGGGAGTACTCTCCCCTCTGCTATGGACCCTTGCAGTGGATGAATTGCTGCATAAGATGGCGGAACTACGCATCGACACCCAGGGGTACGCAGACGACCTTGTGGTGACGGTGCGGGGAAACTGCCAATCTACACTATCGCACCTAGACACAATTAACATGTGGTGCAGGGAAAATGAATTAACCGTTAATGCTGACAAGTAGGTTGTTGTGCCGTTCACAAACAAGAGGAAACTCGACAGCCTGAGACCTCTGTCTATGAACGGCAAAACAATTCCGCTATCCTCCGAAGTCAAGTATCTGGGCGTTACACTCGACCAGAAGCTGACCTGGAATCCGCACGTTAACGGCATTTTGCAGAAGGCTAAAGTAGCCCTCTCAATCTGCTGTCGTTTAGCGGGTAACAGATGGGGTCTAAAACCCAGAATTGCCCTGTGGCTATACACGTCCATTGTGAGGCCGATGGTGTCTTATGCCTCTGTGGCCTGGTATAGGAAAACGACACAGAAAACAAAAATAGCAAAGCTCAGCAGTCTGCAGCGGACGGCTTGTATAATCGTTACTGGAGCCATGTCAACTTCTCCAACAGCTGCCCTTGAGGCGTTGCTGAACCTTACGCCCCTGAACCTCCATTTGGAAAACGAGGCGAAGTCCAGCATGCTCAGCGACAGCAAAAAGAGGAGACTGGCTATCCTCAGCCTTGAGAACACTCAAGGACTCAGTCTACGATATTCCTGTTCTGGGGATGCCTCTAGACACAATGCCCCCAAAACTCTGTACACAGACAAACTACTCAGTGGAACTCCTCAGGAGAGAGGACTGGTTAAACGGCCTCATAGATTGGAAACCAGGCAGCCTAAAGTGGTACACTGATGGCTCCAAATCCGGATCGGAGGTAGGATGCGGAATTTATGGAGAAGCACCCAGGACAGCGATCAGCGTGAACCTGGGCAAGTACACTTCCATATTCCAGGCAGAGGTATACGCCATCTTAGAATGTGCGACAGCCAATCTGGAAAACACCTACCTCAATAATACTATTTATATCCATTCGGATAGCCAGGCGGCTCTCTTGGCCCTAACCTTTAACGTCATAACGTCGAGGCTGGTCAAGAACTGCCGGGATGTATTGAATGACCTGGGCGCAAAAAACAAAGTCATATTACGTTGGGTCCCAGGGCATGCCGGTATAGAGGGAAACGAGAAGGCCGACGAGCTTGCACGAGCGGGGGCGAAGGGGACGCTCTGCGGACCAGAGACGTTCTGTGGCATCCCCAAAAGCCTGACCAAGCTCACCCTAAAGGCCTACTGTTTCTACAAGAGCATTCAAGCCTGGCGAGCTATACCAGGACTGAAACATTCCAAGGCGCTAATTAGAGCCTATAGCAAAAAGGCGTCTTCTGATGCCTTAGCGCTAAGCAGGAACCGTCTACATATGTTGGTAAGGATGCTTACAGGGCACTGTCGCCTAAATAAGCACATGCAAGCGATAGGACTGTGTGACACAAGGCTGTGCAGACTCTGCCTGGATGCGGAGGAGACGCCTACACACATCCTAACCGAGTGCCCCTGCCTCATGCGCAGTCGTAACTCCTTTCTGGGAAAACACATCATGTGCCCGGAGGAGATCAAGTTTCTTGAGTTCAATAGTATCCTGCAATTCTTCGAGTTTGCAGGACTTGACCAAGAATTGTAGTATGTGGCGATCACAATAGATCAGCAATGGTCGCAGTGATATAAGGGCTCTCACGGTCCGGAAGCCACTACAAGAAATAATAGCGTGTAATAAGAGTGCGTACCTTCAATGTTGGCGTGGTGGTGCCGGAACAGCGCGGGCGCGCCCTGCACGAGCTCGAACAGCGCGTCGGCGCGCGCGTCCCCGGCGCGCGCGCACGCCGTCAGCAGCGTGTCGCCCAGCGCGTCCGTCTGACAAACAATGCCAATTCATTAAAACTTGTTTTTTTAGGGTTCCGTACCTCAAAAGGAAAAAACGGAACCCTTATAGGATCACTTCGTTGTCCGTCTGTCTGTCAAGACTTTTTCTCAGGAACGCGTGGAGGTATCAGGCTAAAATTTATACCAAATACTCAGGTCTCCTGTCCCTTGGAGCTGTGAAAAAATCAAACTTCTAAGCCAACGCAATCAAAAGATACAGCCGTTTATGCCGCAAATTTTCAAAACTCGCAAGGGAATCAAAACCTACAGGGTTCCCATGAATCGTGAATCTTCAAATTTGGTACCTACGAAGCAACGTCTTATAGCACAGATAAAGGAAACATTGCGAAAACCGTAAATTTATAAATAAATAAATAATAAATATAAGGGGACAATCTTACACAAACCAAGTTAAATGTTACATCGGTTGTCTAAATCATCTCCGAAAATTTTATGTACGAATATCACATCGCAACCAATTTTTCGCATAATGTCATTTCGCCGAATGATTAAGTGTCAACTTATCAAAAGGTTTAGTTTTATTTCCCAACCTCACGGTTACCAACTGTATGCTTGGACTTTTTTTCATAAAGTCACTTTTCAAAATGCCACCTTTCGAGTAGCAGAATGGGTCAGTTTGACTTATATACATTTCGTGGTATAACAGTTACCAGATGTTTTATTTAGTAACTATGTAACGTATTTACAAAGTGAGTAAGCGCAACCGCTCACGTGTTTTTTTGACAATGATGGTACCTGAATTATCGCATCATTGGAGATAAGTGTTTACATCATTACTTTTGGACTGTTGCTTGGTGGAATGTATGTATGTAGGTGTACATGTGTTATTTTTTTAAACAAACACCTGCCAATTATTTTAACCTCACCTAAACCTTACCTAACCGCCAGCGTGTCGACGTCACCCCGCTACGCGGGGTGCCTATTTCCGCTCTGAGGGACGCAAGCTAACCCTAACCTAACCTACAAATAACATCACTGTTACGGTTATATGTTATTTTTTACTGCGGGGGCTTCGCCCCCGCACCCCCTCCTGTGGCTGGCTTCGTCTCCCCATCGTCACTTCTCTCCTTGTAATTTATATAAGAACACGTTGAATAAAAGTGACTATGTTATGCTGTCTTGTTCTTTGTAGTAAAAAGTTGGCTTATGTAAGAAAAGGGAACTGTTGCACAGACGAAACGTTCTTCGGTTAGTAGTTGTTTGTCCAACTGAAACATTTGCCAAATGATAGGTATGCCAATTTTTTTAATTCTTTACAATAATCGACTTAACAATAATTCTACCAAATGAATCTGTTGTCATACAAAAATTTGCCATAAGTTAGTTGTCAAGGTGAATCATCGGCGAAAAGTTGGTTGGCAAGTGAAATTCGGACATAACTAATTCGGAGAAAAGGCAGAACCCCTGTTACATCATATAATAAAATTATTGCTAATAATGTTAAAGTACTATACCTCTTTCCTCATGAACGCGTAGAGCTATTAAATTGAATTAAATTTATATTGAATATGTCCATAACACCTTTAATGCCTACAGGTGTGTACGGAACCCTCGGTGCGCGAGTCCGACTCTCACTTGGCCGGTTTCATTTTCTGGTTCACCAATAATTGTTACACTGAGACTATACATATACATATATATAACATTTTTAACTTGGCGCTTAGTGTGCATAAAAATTGAAGAATTTGTATTTATACATAATAAGGTATTAAATCTTTGCAGTTTAGCTTAGGATGAGTTGCACCAAACCGTCTGTAATCGTAAGCGGTGTTCCTTATAATCTGAATGTATGGAACGGTATCCTGCTGTTTCGGCAAAATATTTTTCGCCAAATTTCACTTCCCACAAAACTTATGGCAGTAGTTTCATTTCCCAAACGAACAAATAGCACATTTTTGTTTCGCATTTTGTTCATTTGGTCAAAATATCATCTGGCATGATATTGCTTTGTCAAGTGTTATTAAGACAAAAGTTTATTAAGCAAACACTTTGTTCGGGCTAAAATTGTTTTCTAAACAAAACATTTGTTCAAATTTTCATTTCGCACGTTAGGTAACAGGGTGGAAAAAATGGCTTGTCATAAGCGAACTCTGTTTTTGGTCGGTTAGGTTAGGGTTCACTTGTGTCCCTCAGACCAGAAATAGACACCCCGCGCAGCGGGGTGGCGTCGATTCGCTGGAGACTCTCGATGAAAAGGGCGAAACCGACTCGGGGCTTGCTTGCATGCGTGGCCCGTATATTGTGGCCTACTCCACATCTATCTCACGAATCAAAAGCCCTAACACAACCATCTTCGCGCGGATCGTAACGCGACCCGCGCTTACGGAGCTGTCAACGTCACAACCGCGCGCGCCGAGTTCCGACTCGCTCGACAGTCATACCTACGACACGGCCTCGCGCGCACGCATCTGTTCACGAATAACTATTCCGGTGGTGTGTTAACGTCTAACCCCTAGTGCATGTGTAACGAGAACTAAAACATTAACCCGTGTGTCTGTGCCTTGAACTTAAGTCTAATTAATTACTTACACTAACCATTCAACGCAACTGTGAAGTTTCAAATAAATACGAGTATCTGGAAGTTAATTGATAATTATTATTTCAAGTGCCACGTAGGTAAATCACCCAAACTGGTGACCACGACATAAAACATGCATAACAATAACAGTGAAGGTGAAAACTCTGCAAATCCTGGCGCCGCACTCGGCGAGCCTGGCGCGGGCGCGCTTCTAGGAAATGCGAACGCCCCGCTGCAAGGACACGGCACACAGCCTGTCTCGCTCACGGCCGCGTCGCAAGGCAATGCGCCCGTCTCGCTTCCGCACAGCGCGCTGCCCACTACGTTCCCGCCCGGCGCGTTTACGGCCCAGCCGAATAAGGACACAGCTGAGTTTATGTCTCAACATTCAAGTTTGTTTCGAGTAGGAATAAAAGTGCCTCCGTTCTGGATGGACAAACCAGCGGTATGGTTTGCCCAATTAGAGGGACAGTTTCAACTAGCTGGAATTACCTCCGACACAACAAAATTTTATCACGCCATGGCACATCTAGACCATCAAATCGCCGCCGAAGTGGAAGACGTAATTACGAATCCAACGAAAATAAATACTTAACACTTAAATCGGAATTGATACGTAGGCTATCCGTTTCTCAGGAACAAAAGGAGAAACAGCTGCTAATGCATGAAGAACTAGGCAGTAGAAAACCGACACAGTTTCTACGTCACTTGTTACACCTTGCCGGGCCAAATAAACTGCCGGAGAGTTATCTACGCACAGTCTGGTCCAGCCGACTTCCGATTCACTTGCAGACAATCGTTGCTTTCCACCCAGACATGCCGCTAGTTAAACTTTCCGAATTAGCAGATCACGTACATGAAATTGCATCGCCTAGCTTCCGAATCGCAGAAGTTTCACCCAATGCTACTCCCATGCAAGCTACATCTTCATCGGCGCTCAACCCATTCATCTCGCCACAAACGTACTCACCCGGTACTTTAGCCACACCTTCTACGTCGTCAGCACTCACACGGCACCGCAGCTGCACACACCCCTGGAGACGATGTCTTTGCAGATTGCTGAACTCTCCCGACAGATGGCAGCACTCACCAACCACGTGTTCGCAGAACGCTCGCGGTCTCAATCAAGGTCCCTGAATCGAAACAGCAACCGTGCACGCTCCAAATCAAGTGCACGATCTCAGGTGCGTAACGGTGTATATTGGTACCATCGCAGATTTGGATCGGACGCAACGAGGTGCACACACCCCTGCGAGTACAAGGCGGAAAACTAGTGAGGCAGCCTGAAGTGGCCGAAAACGACTGCCTCACGCGAACCGGCCGCCTATTTGTAACGGACAAGCACACCAAGGTACAATTTCTTATAGACACGGGAAGCGACCTCTGCGTTTACCCACGATCAGAAGTCAAAGGTCGTCGATCCAAAACCGACTTCCAACTTTACGCCGCCAATGGATCAATCATAGAAACATACGGTTACGCACACCTGGAATTGGACCTGGGACTTCGCCGGTGCTATCGGTGGCGGTTCATAATTGCTGACGTCACTAAGGCAATAATCGGCGTCGATTTTTTGTCCCACTACAACCTCGTGGTCGACTGCCGCAACCAACGCCTTATAGATAGCTTAACATCTCTGCAATCACCAGCTAAACCTGTCCCACCAACAGACACAATATCATCGATTAAGACTCTTATTGGAGAATCAAGGTACCACGATATCTTACGCGACTTCCCTGACCTCACCCGTCCAGCAGGCACTCACCGCGTGATAAGCCATAGCACCGTGCACCATATACGGACGACGCCAGGCCCTCCAGTCGTCAGCTCACCTCGCCGCTTGGCTCCAAACAAGCTGAAGATCGCAAAGGCAGAATTTCAGTCGATGCTTGATTGCGGGACGGCTCGACCATCTGAGAGTCCATGGTGTTCACCTTTGCATCTCGCACCAAAGAAGGAGCATGGATGGCGACCTTGAGGCGACTACAGGATGCTCAACGCCCGCACCATACCCGAACGCTACCCTATCCGCCACATCCATGACTTCACACAAAACATCGCGGGCTGCACAATATTCTCTACCATAGATCTCGTAAAGGCCTACAACCAAATTCCGGTCAGTGAAGGGGATATACCGAAGACTGCTATAACTACGCCCTTCGGTATGTACGGAGTTCCCTTATATGACCTTCGGACTAAGAAACGCTGGCCAGACGTTCCAGAGGTTCGTCGACGAGATGACACGGGGACTGGACTTCTGCTACACATATCTCGACGACTTTCTGGTGTATTCTACGTGTCAAAAAGAGCATGAAGACCACCTTCGTCAGCTGTTCTCCAGGCTCCAGCAAATATGGCATGGTTATTAATACGTCCAAGTGTGTTTTCGGAGAGCCAAGTGTCACCTTCCTCGGCTACAGCATCTCAGCGGAAGGCATCAAACCACTGGACACCAAGGTTGAGGCCATTCAATATTACCCAACACCGAAAACAGTCAAAGAACTGAGAAGATTCTTGGGCATGCTCAATTTTTATCGCCGGTTCATTCCTCAGGCAGCACAGATCCAAGCACCCCTGAATGATTTTTTGACTGGTTCCGTGAAGTTGTTGAGTGAACTACCCGATAAGTCCACTGGGTGAGAGCCCCCAGTGGACTTATCGGGTAGTTCACTCAAAGCATTTGAAGACTGTAAGAAAAGCTTGTGCGAAGCTGCCCTCCTGGCACACCCCGATTGTAACTGCCGACTTTCCTTGATCACGGATGCCTCTGACACGTCGATTGGTGCAGCTGTACACCAGTACAAAAATGGGGCATGGCAACCTCTGGCCTTCTTTTCACGCAAGTTAAACACGGCGCAGCAAAAATACTCTCCATACGACCGAGAGCTCTTAGCTGTTTACGAGGCCGTTCGTCACTTCAGACACATGTTAGAGGCAAGAGATTTCGCCGTGTTTACAGACCACAAGCCAATTACCTTCGCATTCACCACAAGGCGCGACCAGTGCTCACCCCGACAGTATCGCTACTTGGACTACATTGCCCAATTCACCACTGACATCCGTCACATATCCGGCAAAGATAATTCCGTAGCCGACGCACTTTCACGCATTGCTTCTATTGCGGTAACCATAGATTACAAGGCGCTTGCAACTGACCAGAATTCGGATTCTGAACTGCAAGACCTACTGAAAAATGGGTGTTCTCTTCAGCTGAAGAAAGTCAATACGGAAGGAGCAAACGTTTACTGCGACCTGTCACTAGAAAAACCCAGACCCTATGTCACGCCACTTTTCCGAAAGAAACTTTTCGACATTCTGCACAATCTAAGTAATCCAGGGGCAGTAGCATCAGCGAAACTCATAGCCGAGAGATACGTTTGGCCTGGAGTTCGGCGCGATTGCAAGACCTGGGCGCGGAGTTGCCCAGACTGCCAGCGCAGCAAAATTCATCGCCACACTTCTGCACCTCTTACTCCATTGCAGACTCCATCCGACCGCTTCTCTCACGTCCACATGGACCTCATTGGCCCTCTTCCCCTCTCTTGTGGTTACAGATATTGCCTCACCGTCATCGACCGGTTTACAAGATGGCCTGAGGTGTATCCACTACCCGACATGACGGCAGAGACCTGCGCCAAAGCATTTATCTCCGGTTGGGTAGCACGTTTCGGCTGCCCTAACAAAATAACAACTGATCGCGGGAGACAGTTCGAGTCACAATTGTTCCAGAGCATTACAGTCCTCCTCGGCTCGAGCCACTGCCCCCCACAGCATACCATCCCGAGTGCAATGGCATGATTGAACGTCTACACCGACAATTGAAGGCCGCAATCATGTGCCACAATAATCCACAATGGTCAGAGATCCTACCACTTGTACTCCTGGGAATACGGAGTGCCTGGAAGGACGACCTTAAAACCTCGGCAGCAGAATTGGTGTACGGCGAGCCCCTTAGACTACCAGGCGAGTTCTTCCACCCACCTCCTAATCTTGATATTGACGTGTCAGACTTCGGATCCCGCCTACGCAAACACATGGCAAATCTCAGTCCAGTTCCAGCGTCTTGGCATACCGGAAAAACATTTTATGTACCAAAAGATCTACTTTCTTCAGAATACGTGTATCTTCGCCAGGGTCAAGCTCGACGATCCCTCGAACCTCCATATTCTGGCCCGTACAAAGTTCTGGAAAGAAGCCGAAAAACTTTTAAATTGGACATACAAGGCAAAGAGTCAACCATTACCATAGACAGATTAAAACCAGCTTACCTGTTCCGCTCCACCACCAGCCAGCCACAACTGCCAGACCAAGTCACCGAAAGACAAACCAGGAGCGGCAGAGTAGTCCGATTCCCAGCTCACTATAGATAGCCACTATCGCCCGTGAAACGGTCTCGGCGGGGGAGAGTTTGTGGCCTACTCCACATCTATCTCACGAATCGAAAGCCCTAACACAACCATCTTCGCGCGGATCGTAACGCGACCCGCGCTTACCGAGCTGTCAACGTCACAGCCGCATGCGTAATGCGTGCATGTGTAACGAGAACTAAAACATTAACCCGTGTGTCTGTGCCTTGAACTTAAGTCTAATTAATTACTTACACTAACCATTAAACGCAACTGTGAAGTTTCAAATAAATATCTGGAAGTTAATTGATAATTATTATTTCAAGTGCCACGTAGGTTAAATCACCCAAAATATTGTTACCTAAGTACCTATAGTACAAAAGAACTATTTAGAATAAACTTACCTGTAATATCTAAATCAATGGAATTTGGTAACTATGTAAACAAACAATGTATTGACAATTAATGTAAATTTCGTTAGGACGGTTTGTTTACATAGTTAGCAAATTCCATTGATTTAGATCTTAAATTATTTACTTTTGTTTTTTACAAACTACCCGCTTAGCAAAATATGTAATCTCACTCAAGTAGATTTCGTATGCACTACACAATTAGGATCCAAATCGTATGCAGTGGCGTGCATAGGGTTTTTAGTTAGGGTAGGCAGTTTTTTTTTTGAGGAGACCTACGTACGTCACCTATGTGTCGTACTTGTAGAAAAGAGAAAGAAAAATGCATAATTAAACTGTTATTAAGTAAAGTAATGTTACGTACGTGTTGTGTAAGTTACTAAGCCTTAGGCTATTTCGACTTTCGACAAAGTGAGTCTCCGTCAGCGTGCGTTGTGTTAGTGATACTATCTTAGGATACTATACCTACATGAAATTGACGAGTAATATTACCCCGAGTTGAAACTTATTGCAACTGTGTCTTACACCTACCTTTTACTTATTATCGAACTACAATAACTTGCTAAATTCACCGAAAGTTAACTTCTGCAAACATACTAGGTCAATACACCGCTCACAGCTAAAACACATATTTGTGGCTTAATACACAAGTATAGAATAGGCCAATAAACAAAAACACACGGAAAATTCAATAGAAAACGTAAGAATATCGCTTCTAACCCAACTATGTAATGCAACTGCAACAACACGAATATTTTTTTCACAACACAACTCCAAATAGGACATTTAAAACAAATTTTCGCAAACAAACAACCCTGACAAATTAGAACGCCCCACGTTACAAGTAATAATCACAGCAAAAGCCGTTTAGCACTTAAGGTTACAGTTTTGAGTGTATTTCTTTTTTCCGTGTTTTGTGTGCTAAATAAATAAATTCTTATTCTTATTCTTATCCTCAAAAGGGACTTCTTTCATTTGCCGCATGTAACTTTGTGCCGCACGATCGTTTAATAGGCGAATCGTGATTACAATACGCCGATTGGCTGAAATTCGGCGGTAGCGCAAGCGTGATTGGTCACAATACGAGTATTTGTGGCCAATCACGCACAGCGCTGACGCTGACCGACGAGGTCCGGCGGCCGGATTTGGAAGCATGTGTGGGTGTGAATTGCGTAAACGTGTGCGCACTGAGCAAATCCGTACATAGTTCACGGACGATATTTACACAAGCGCACTGTGAGAGTGTGTGCCGTGGCTTAGGCGCCGTTCGCGGTGCCTGACCTGCTGTGAGCTAGTCTGATTCGCGCGCAAATTTAAATTGCAGCGCGTGTCGTTATGTAAGTTAAGAACTAGATTGTTTTAAAAACTATTATAGTATCATCATAGAGAAGAAAAATATATGTGGTGGAGTTATTTTGGAAGGTAGGCACTGCCTATTTGCCTATATGGTACGCACGCCACTGATCGTATGCCATGCAATAATTTGGAAAACGAATGTTATGCCAAATAATACGTTTGACCAAATGAAACTTGACTATGTAAAACTTTGCCAAACAATAATTTGCGAAGTAATATTTTGCCATAGGAGATATTGCCAAGTGATAAAATGCGAAACAATAATTTGACTAGTGATTTTTTGCCAAATGATCATTTGGGAAACATTTTTTGGGAAGTGACACTTTGGGAAATGATTTTTGCCCATACAATAGAGAACCGTATGGAACGTTTGACAAGTTTCTATGGACTGACAGCTGTCACCGCCATATTTAACGGTGATCGGTCTGTAATCGTAAGTCGGTGCAACCCACCCTTAGTCGGTTACTAAGAATCATAAGTGCGCCCCACGTTGGGCGCCAAATGCAGTGTGTGACTTAGAAACACTATGCAAATTGTATCTACAACTTAGAAAAGTTGAAAAACCACCGACATTTTCATTGCAAAGTCCAATATCTCAAAAACGGCTGAACAGATTTTCATGAAACATGGCTAAGAAGACTCGGGAACAAATCGGTCCGGTGGGAGCGATACCACAAACAGATACACAGACAGACACGTTAAAGTTATAACACTCCTCTCTTTGCGCCGGGGGTTAGAGAGTTACGTAATACTTGTTATGCTGGGGCCACACTAATGAGAAATGCCATTAATAATCGCAGTGTGGCCGTACGGTTAACGCGATAATTAATGGCATTTCTCGTCCCGACTGACGTCAATACTGACCTCATGAAATACGCTCTCCCTTCCCTCCATAAAAGAGGGGTTGAGCCGGAGGGCGGTGCGCACACACTGGACCAGGTACCGCGCGAACAGCGGGCGGCCGTGGCAGCGGAGGACTGCCGACTTCAGAAGACCGAGGCCTAAAAAAGAGGCACTTATTCAGTAATAATCGTAACACGCATAGCGCTAGTGCGGGAAAGCTAAACCTAAACGGCTCGACAACAAAGCGTGTACCAAAATAGTTATTTACGATACAAGTGCCGAAAATAGGAAATTGGCAACGAGTGCTGATAAATTAAAACACGATCGAAGGGAGTGTTTTAAATCGACACGAGTTATACTGTACATAAGACTCTTTAAAGTTTTGACATATGCACGGAAAGTGCTCTTAGTGGAAGTAGCACCATGTGTACTGTACTTATTTACAATGCCTTTATGTGGCTCAACATGAACACGGGAAGCCCTCCATGCCCGCACGGGGGGACGGTCGTGCGGAAATGGATTTCGGGCCAATATTCCCTCACACGTGCGGGAATGTAATTTTAGGACAATTCAAATTTCACCTTGTCGTGTTTTTGGTAATCGTTACTCGTTGGGAATTACCTACTTTCCGCACTTGTATTATGTATATGTTGTATGCAAAGTTGAGCGAACTCGAGTGTCATTGGTTCTTATAACTACTGGTGTTAATTATCTTGATAATTTCGAACCCTGTGCGGAAGACTAGAAAATTATTTTAAACCTAGGGCTTGAGTCTTACCGAAGTCCCCCAAGAACAGCTCGGGCCGCAGCGCCAGCACCCTTTCGCAGAGGAGCCCGAACAGCGCGCACTGCAGGTCTTCCTGCTTGCCGTCCGACGACAGACTCAGCAATACTTGTTGGAGGACCCTGTAATGAACATAGAGGGTATTTTATAACAATAGTACATAGGTACCCGTGTGGTGTCGGGTTAGAATTTCACCACCCCCTTTCTTCCCGTGGGTGTCGTAAAAGTTGACTAAGGGACCAGGGTTGAAGTGTGTTGTGGGCGATGGGCTCGCAACCTATCACTGCAATATGACATTTAGTCGATCTTTTATACCCACATTTATGCTAAAAGTGGCGCTGGAACATACGTTTCATGTGCTCTGCCTACCCCTTTTGGGAATAAAAGCGTGAATGTATGTATGTATGTACATAGGTACAGCAGAGGAAAATAGGGATTGCCGGCGAAGTTGATATAGATGAGCAAAGCGAGGCTGTATAGAGATACGAGGCTGGCATCACTTTCCACGCCGAGGTATACATAACTTAAAAAAAAGGCTCATGCCCTAACAAAAGATCACTTTGCAAGTTCAATTTTGGTTGACATTGTAATATAAGGAACATAACGTCAACATTCCATTGCTTGTTTGGGACATGTGAATTGATGTATATAAATTCCTCATTGTATGTACATACAAAGACAAAAATGATAACTACAACTTTGAAAAGTTAAAAAACCCCCATTTTTTCGTCTGTGCCTTAAGGTTTGACTGGTAGAGAATGCCATATGGCATTAAGTCCGTCTTTTGTACGATAAGTAATCCAGTAATGCGGTAATGCGTTTTTAAAATGAGAACCAAGCCAAGTTTGTATGTAGAGTCGAGTGGGGAACTCTAGCGCATGCACAGATATTTTTGAGTAACCTGTACGTACGTACGTACGTACACGCGTGCCTAATAAAATTGAGGAGTCCCCACAATTCCTCATGGATACCATCATCTAACTGAATTTTGAAAAAAATGGGACCCACCTGGAAGTATACACATACGAACAAAAAAAATTTTTTTCGAATTCGCTAATCAATGACGGAGTTCTGAGGTAACAAACATTGAAAATAATAATAATAAAAAAAATACAGCCGAATTGAGAACCTCCTCCTTTTTTTTGAAGTCGGTTAAAAAGGCCCGAATAAATGTCACGGTTTCGACCGCAACCAGAAACGTCACGTCATGAATAACTACGTTTTCCCCACTTAGTCAGTGAAACGTAATTTCTGCCATGAATGGATTTTTTATCCCCATCAAGAGTAGGTTTCACATCACATCACATCATCAGCCTATATAAGTCCCACTGCTGGGCACAGGCCTCCTCTCATGTATGAGAGGGAACGGGCAGTAGTCCCCACGCTGGCCCAGGAGTAGGTTTAGACATATTATATTTATTATATCATATAGTTGGTAGCAGCCATAGTAGCCAAATATATCGCAAACTAATATTATAAATGGGAAAGTGTATGTGTGTGTTTGTCCGTCTTTCACGGCAAAACGGAGCGACGAATTGTTGAAGGGATGGAGAGTGACGTAGGATAGCTTTTATCCCCGAAATCATCCCCCAAGGGGGTGAAATGGTTATAAATGTTGCGTTCATAAAAAGTTTATTATTTGTCTTTACTGTTTGTTTCGTTTTATATTACTATTATTATAACTATTTTGTGCGAGTGTAAAATATGTGTTACGCCGTGGAATCACCGGATGGTTCCATCGGAAGACCAGCGCTGGCCACCAGGCCAGCACAACGCTGAGATGGAACCATTTCGTGGCAATTTGTCTACCATTCTGTTTTTTGATTTTTGATTTATGTACATGTATGTGCTGTTGCCATGAATAAATATTATTCTATTCTATTCTCAATGGGGGGGGGGGGTAAAAGTTTGTATGGAGCTGCGATATAAACGAGTTCCACGCGGACGGAGCCGAGGGCAGAAGCTAGTATTACTATAAGAGTAATGCCTGCTACACATGTAACTATGTAACTATATATCGTAGCGATTAATCTGTGCAGACCGATTTGCGCATCAGTTTTATCGATCGTGTGTATGACAAGTCGTTACGATAATCTGAAACGATTTGTCATACACACGATCGATAAAACTGCACAAACGGACTGCGCAGTCAAATCGCTACGATAAATCGTTGTCGTGTGTAGCAGCCATTAGGATGTGTTGCGATATATTTGACAGCGTTGACCCACTCTCTACTCTAGTGTACCTAGACATTAAATTTACTGTCATGTGATCGGCGATCCGTCTGCTCGTTTGCCTCCCTATCACATAAAAAAAAATGTTTACAACATACTAGTAGGTACACTGTGATACAAGTGGAAGTGGGGTATGTTGGTTATTATATCAGAGGCGGAATTGTTCACGCGAGCCGCAGGAGAGCGTGATAAGAGAGCCGAGGATGTAATTATCAAAGCTCACGCGTTCCATACGAAGTTTATCAACAAATTTGCGAGGAAAAAACCTACTCATAAAATAAAAATGTTAAGTCTAGGCTCCTCATTTATTTCCTTTTGCGTTGTTGGCAACAGGTTTTAATTATTGTAGACTGTAGGTTAATGTCAATTTATCATCTTGTATATACTTCAGAATAGAAATGCTTTTAACATCAGAGATACGCAAACTTACGTAGCGCGTTCAGTATATCATCATCATATCAGCCGAAAGACGTCCACTGCTGGCCATATGCCTCCCCCAAAGAGTGCCAAAGTAACCGGTCCTGCGCCCGCATCTAGCGGACTCCCGCGATCTTACCAGGGGGCCTAGACAAAGTGACATTCGATTGCGCTTCGCCATAGAATCGCTTTGTGTCTCTCTATCACTCTTCCATATTAGTGTGACAGTGACAGTTGCGTTTCGTTCGCTACGAAGCGTTAGCGATTGTAACCTTGTCAAGGCCCCCAGGGCTGTTATTCGCTACGCGCTAATGCGGCTCACCCCGCCGGTCACCCGTCACGAAGCTAGACCTCTACCTACGCTTAGTTAGTACGCATTGAGGTGTCAAGATATATTTGTGGGTGAGCGTTGAGGTGAGCTTAAAACAAGTTACAGAATAGGGGGCAGGTCTTCAGTCCACCTTGCCTACCCACGCCGCGCCTTCCGGTACGTGGTCGCCACTCGAGAACCTTTCCGCCCCAACGGCCATCGGTGCCCGTATACCTAAAAGCTCTCAACTAAAGTATCCTTATCTTCAGCACACACAAGTACGTCGTGTTCGCGTCGCGTTTTCCCGTTGTAACATACATGTTGTACCTAGCTTATAGTAACTACTTAAGTATATATGTATAACGGACAATTAGCTCCGGTTGTTATAATTTTTACTTCCTTAGACATACAGCAGATACATAAGTAAATCGTGAGCAATGATCGTGAGACGTTAAGAGCTCTAGACACGTCCCAAATGATGTACATATATATACGCCGGACAGAGGCCCTAGCATGTTAAGTTTTATCGTCACGTTTTACGGCGAAAATTACTGAAATGTCACGTAAAACATAACGGTAAGACGTATCGTGCTAGCTGGGCAGACTGTCTAGCTCGCAACGTTTTATTTACTGACGCGTCACGTAAAACTTAACCATAAAACGTATCATGCTACTAGGCCCGCTGTGGTCCACATACGGTCGTTATTGTACCTATCGCCTTGGAACTGTACGAACAACGGAGTTGATGTAGTGAGCGGATGCCCGTACAAATCCATATAAAGAATACTAAGCGCTCGAGGTGAGGCGGTGCGGGTCGGGTGCCGAGTGGCTCTAATGAGCTGAACGTTAAGTCCCACTGCCGGACAGAGGCCTCCCGCAACCATAATATAGGGGTATACCGTATAATTCTTTTATTAAAGGCCCAATATCTAAGCATGTACCAGCCAGCGCGTTTTAACAATCGATGTTGAACCTTACGTTTAGTCGGATAAGATTCTTTTTCGCAACTGTTTGCACGCAGGTAGCTGTCCCATCGGCTTACATTGAAGATGTAAATTCTATTCGATGTTACCTGTGCGTAAAACTTGTTGGTCAGAGGATGGGATTGTCTTTGTTTTATGCAGGTAGCAAACAAGCATCTCGGTGCTTGATGCTAAGCAGAAGTCGTAGCCTATGGACACTTGCGACTCCAGAAG
This sequence comes from Epinotia demarniana, assembly GCA_945867215.1. NCBI lineage: Eukaryota > Metazoa > Arthropoda > Insecta > Lepidoptera > Tortricidae > Epinotia > Epinotia demarniana. Next base: position 744,354 of record OX244284.1, on the reverse strand, counting down.
AATCACAAACGCGTTGCCGATCCTTTATTTATTACAAGCTTTTATTTAACTTGCCCTGTTAGTATGTATATTAGTATGGGACAAATCTTGATAGTTAAATTTGACCCGTTCCCGGTGACCGATTGAGCTGAAATTTTGGATGACAATTCAATATTATGCTACTATCGAGCTGATCTGATGATGGAGACAGGTGGCCAAGGGAATTCAGACTTAACCGACGTAACCCCGTTGAGTTTGGGCTCGTTAGAATCGTCTCAATGAGTAGTTGATGATGGTATACAGAAAAGTACAGTCGGCAATAAAAGCTTGTACCAAAAATGAAATTATGTAAATAAATAAATAATACCCCGTGTGGTGTCGGTCGGGTTAGAATTTCTTCACCACCCCCTTTCTTCCCGTGGTGGGTGTCGTAAAAGTCGACTAAGGGAGCAGGGTTGAAGTGTGTTGTGTTGTGGGCGATGGGCTAGCAACCTATCACTGCAATATAACATTTTGTCGATCTTTTATACCCACATGCTAAAAGTGACGCTGGAACATAAGTTTCATGTGCTCTGCCTACCCCTTTTGAGAATCAAGGCGTGAATGTATGTATTTAAATAAATAATGTATACTATAAAACATTATGCAAATTATACAAGTTAAGCAGAAACCTTTGTAGAATTTAGCAATTTAAACGAATGAACCCATCGCACTGTAACCTCTTACGCTTAATCCCTCAACAGATTTAGATGAAATTTTCCGTACAGATAATTTGAGGCCCTTGGAAGGATATCGTTTTTATCTTGAAAATCATCCCTAAAAATGGTAGAACTTTGTTTGGGTCGGCGATTATTAAGGTTCCCGCCTACAATTTTTTTTTTCTAAGACGTTAACAAGTCTAATATAGATTAACGAAGACTAATGCTATGACTATATGTTTCGTTTTTTTTTTACTTATTGTACATTCGAGGTCTGTACGCCATAGTAAAGATAGTGTATTTTTAGCGTTTTACAAACGGCTCTAATTCATTAAAAAACCAGTTATCAAATAAATCAGAACATACAGAGAGTGTAACTCTTAAGCTAATCCATGTTACAAAAATATTTTGCATAGATTTTGATTTGGCCAAGCTACGGTAGCCTAGCCTAGTGGTAGGCATGCGGTTGTCAAGCGGCGGTCGTGGGTTCGAACCCCGGCTCGTACCAATGTTTTTTTCAGATTTACCGTTAGCTTTTCGGTGAAGGAAAACGTCGTGAGGAAACCGGTCTTATCTAAACTAAAGTCTATTTTTCCCTCTGGGTTGAAAGGACAGGTGGCAGTCGCTTTCGTAAAACTAAATGTCTTTCCTCTACAGGTCGCAATTCTCAACCGATTGCCGTGAAATTTTGTGAGTAGGTTCAATAATTTAATAATTACATGCAACATAAAAAAATGAGTCAGGCATTCGAAAAAAAAATGGCGACTAGCGAGTTTAACAGTTCACAGAGCCACTAGTTATATTATTAAGTTATAGAAGTATAGATACATTTTAATTTGATTTCAGTGTGACACAACATTGCCTAGGTATACATTTTAGAAACCATTTCAGTTTCATTCGTCGCCATTTTGTATTTAATTGCCACAACATTCCTATTTCACGTTCGATACAATCGACCAGCGTCGTTACTAAGTTGTTATCATATACCTAAGTTTTTAAGTCTATTGTGACTGAATTTTTAATTCGGGTGTGTAATGATCTGTATAAAAACAAATAATATCATTTCATTGGATATAACCATTTTTGATATAATTTCAAAGGGTAGAATCATTCATTGTACCTATATAATAAACGTTTGGTAAAATATCAAAATATATAATTTTATTTAGTATATTCGGTATAACGCTTATTTCTTATAGCCATCATAGAGTATAATTCTTATTTGATACGAGTATACATCTCATATTGTATAATGATCAAGCGGAATATTTTTTCCGTTCAAACCTAACGAAACCTAACCCAACCGCCAGCGTGTCGACGTCACCCCACTTTGCGGGGTGCCTATTTCCGCTCTAAGGGACACAAGTGAACCCTAACTTAACCCACTTGCCGAAACATTATAGGCCTATATCACTTATACCTATAATATCTAAGATCTTTGAACGCTTGATTAGTGATAGAATAATGAAACATATCGTATCAAATAACCTCCTAAATCGCCAGCAGTATGCGTACCAACCGGGCCGGTCGACCACGGACGCGGCGCGCGAGGTGGTGGCGCGCGTGACCGCGCACCTGGAGAGCGGGCGACAGGTCGCAGCGGTGTTCTGCGACCTGTCGCGCGCCTTCGAGATGATTGATCATTCGCTCCTCCTCGCCAAGCTCTCATGCTACGGCTTTACAGGCAGTTTCCACAAAGCCATTGCGTCGTTCCTGGGAAATCGAAAACAGCGCACCTATGTCCTCAATACGGGGTCGGATCTGGAACCGATTGGTGACTGCGCCGTGCCCCAGGGATCTGTTATGGGAAATAACCTGTTTCTGATTTTAGTAAATGATATTACGACTGCCTGTAACGAGCCGGAGTATGTGATCTTCGCCGATGATACGTGCATCATAGTCAGTGCTGATGATGTGGCAACCTTGAAATCTAAGCTACACCTTGTCACGTTGCATATGTCTGAGTGGTTCTCTGCAAATGGCATGCTACTAAATGTAGAAAAGACGAACATTATACATTTTAGTCTAAAAATAAAACATAGCCCACTAAACATAACCACCAACAACACCATTGTACCTCAGGTAGAAGCAACTAGGTACCTAGGTTTCGTAATTGACTCAGGGTTGACATGGTCATCACACATTGACTATGTATGCGACAAGTTGTCCGCCGCGTGCTATGCACTGTCTCGACTCGCACCTACTTTGTCTCCCAGTAACTTGAGGAAAGCTTACTTCGGTTACTTTCACTCAATTCTAATTCAAGGGGTAGATCTGTGGGCAATGTCTGCCAACCGTGACAGAGTCTTCAGAATTCAAAAGCGAGCCTTGCGAATCATCGACCGTAAACCAGTAGACCATCCCGCGAGAGACATATTTAGACACCATAACATCCTAACGTTACCAAGTGTATACATATTAACTGCTTGTTCACACATACGATGCAACCTACATAACTATAAAACCTACGGTCAACCCACCCAAAGGCCTACGCGCAGGCGGCACCTGCTGGAGCCCCCGCGCCGGCGCTTGGCTAAGGCTCGCGCGGCACTCAGCGTTGCCGGGATCCATATATATAACTGTGTGCCCGAACACATTAAAACAGCTGAGAGTGATGCCTTATTTACAAAGAAACTAAAGGCATTGCTTACTGACCTTGCGTGCTACAATGTAAATGAGTTTCTCCAAAAAGATCATTGACCCTAACACAGGCAAAATCTTTTTTTAATATGATTATATTCTGACTTGTAAATGAGATGTACATTTATCAATAAATAATCTGAAATCTGAAATCTGAAATCTAATACTACAATTGTTGCGAGTGTTTTTTTTACTGAGTCCCCCTTTTTCTGGCTGCCCTAGCTTGATTATATCAACTATACATTAGACGGAATGAGCATGATATCCAATGTTCAATATAGCAAATATGCATTATACTTAATGTATGTTATACTAAATATTATTATATCAAATGATCGTTATTTAAAATGATAATTATGTGATACGAAAATATATTAAGTGTTGTTATAGAACTTGAGAATTATATCAGATAAGCGTTATTGCGAGTAATATTATATCAAAAATATTTATAGCCATCGTTACCGAATCGCCCCCTTTTAACTCATTTATTCATCACATCAGCCGAAAGACGTCCACTGCTGGACATAGGCCTCCCCCAAAGAGTGCCAAAGTGACCGATCCCGCGATTCCCGCGCCACCCGCATCCAGCGGACTCCCGCAACCTTTACCAGGTCATCAGTCCACCTTGTCGGGGGCCTACCCACGCTGCTACTCCGGTACGTGGTCGCCACTCAAGAACCTTTCCGCCCCAACGCCCATCGGTTCTACGTGCTATGCGCCTTTCTTACGTTCATTCATTTATTACGTTTGGAAATTTATCACATTGTGTTTTTAATGTATTATTCTCGTTATATTATTTTTTTGATATTAGATTGTTTTTCTAGAAACATTCTAAACTAGTGTTTTTTATACATTTTTCACTCCATATCATTTTAATTTATTATGTTTATTAAAATGCTCTAATAGGTAAGCTTTTAATAGACCCGTAGGGGAAACGCTAGAGGAAACAAGAGCCTACGTCTATTAGATGGAGTGTTAATTAAAATTAATTATGAATACTACCCGCTAATTAAGCTACTATTCCAGAGAACAAATAACAATCTTATAATAATAAAATATTGTTTTACCTTGTCCTTAAGGTTGGTAATTTAATAAGTCTTTGTTATTAATACAATATTTAATTTTACCTATGCACATCCTAAAAATAAGGAAAACATGAGGATGTTTTTTAGAGCTGTATGTTTTTAGGTATGTCCCGGTGATAATATAGGAGCCCGTGGCGGTCGCGCGGCGCGACCGTCGCGGCCGCGCGGCCTGTGCGCGGCTGGTTGCTGGCGGGGCGCGACAGAAGCGGGACGCGTTGCCGGCGGGGCGCAGCCTGTTTGACCGCGCTAGCGGTTTGTAGGGAAATATCGCGCGGCGCGCCCGTCGCGGTCGCGCCCGTGACGGTGCTGTGTGGTCGACCCTTGAGTTTTTTAATATACCGTCAAGATATACGTATTCCATTTCAAATGACACTTGTAAAAAGTCGGCCGCAATAAATAATCTCAACCGTTTAAACATTCGCCGATCGTTGCGGACCAATTCACGATTTATATTCAACTTGTTCCACCGAGATCCAATTATCATACGGCAGAGGAAAATACTCGTGATGGCGTCATCGCGACCAAGTCTGGGTTAAAAATAACATTTTCTGCCTTTAGTATTACCTGTTACCGAGCTGGTTCACTTACGTATTAATTATTGAATTCGTGGCCGTAATAAGCTCCGCTATTCTAAAACTTCGTTTTATTTTCACTGTTCACCCAAAAACATGTCTTGACGCCGCGGTTATACCATTAAGCGTCAGGGCTGTAACTCGGAATGCGCATCAGTTCACTCGTCACGCCTAACGACACAGGACTACAGAATAAATAATAGTATTACTTGATTCTGTACCTAGTTCTCTAGTGTCCAATCCCCTGTTTAACCTAAACCCTGTTTAAACTAAAGCTGTTATGCAACGCGCTGAGATAGAACGCGTGCGATAGAAAATTTTAAAAGTAAAAAACGCAATTTCTAATTGTCCTTTTAGGGAAATTCAATTCAATGTTCTGCAATGTTTGCGTGACCATGAATCATCAAATACGTTTACAAATAGGTCAATTGAACACTTTGAAAGTCTGACTAGAGTAGCACTTCGGAAAATAGGACACTTATTAGGCGCTTTCAGGTTTTCAGAAAATGTTAAACACTAGAGCAACCTCTGTAATCTTGTCTCAAGGTACACTTCAGGTACTGGATAAGAAAAAGCTGTGCTGATGATGGAGACGGAAGCTCATAGAAACTCCTCAATTATTCATTGTCTCTTCCAAATGATGGACGTAGCCAGTTTTTAGCTACATCCATAATTAGGAAGAGTGTAAGTTTGCCAGTGTCGGATATTTTTTCATTTTAATGACAATTTTAACGTTATTTTTTTGGATATACATTCCACGGCGTCAAGTTTAGGTAGGCAACGCGCTTATGGCTCCTCTTGATGACAGCGGCTGCCAATGGCCAGCTTTCCATCAGTCACGCCGCGAGTTTTTTTACAGCTCATTATATATACACATATAATCACGCCTTTATCCCTAAAAGGGTTAGGCAGAGCACATGAAACTTTTGTTCCAGTGCCACTTTTAGCATAAATATGGGTATAAAAGATCGACAAAATGTGACATTGCAGTGACAGGTTGCTAGCCCATCGCCCACAACACACTTCAACCCTGTTCCCTTAGTCGACTCTTACGACACCCACAGGAGGAAAGGGGGTGGTGCTATTCTAACCCGACACCACACGGGGACACACACTTTTTTACAGCTGTCGTGGTAAAAAGAGACAAGTATAAAAGGTTTATACTCACTCGTACGCCGCTTTCGTGTCCAAGCGAGCCAGCTTCACGCACAGCCCTTTTCGCTCCTCGAGTTTCAACTTCTTCGAGTACTCCTCGAAAATCTCCTTACACGGTTTTCTGCTCATCACACAGCAATCGAACTTTGAGAAGCCAGCCGACAGCTCCTTTTGGAGATCTTTGTATTGCTTCATCGACATTACAGCCATCGACTTCTTCTTTTCCACAACTGGCGGCGGCGTCTCCAAGCTCTCAAAATTCGGGAGTTCCTGGAACGCATCTGAAATCTCCTGGTATCTTTCCAGGTCTTGGTTGTAGATCGGCGAGCGACCAGGCGAGCAGGAATACGTAGGTGATGAGTTGGTTAACGCTGGTGAGCCCAGGTTGACAGACAGTGGGCTTAGAGCGTTCTCTGAATAGGGTGGGGTGGGGAAGGTATGGATTTGAGGATCAGGTTGAGGATACAGTTGGGGTTCTATTTGATTTGAGATGAGACAGTTTGCATCAAAGTCAAGGAAGGTATTTGAGATGTCCGTGTATTCCCTGTTAAATAGAATGTTGTCTGTCATTTCGTCGATGCAAAAGTGTATTTCTTCAGGCAGTTCAGACTGTTCTTTCTCAGGGTGTGTCTCCTGGGCGACGAATTCGAACCCGGTTTCTAAGAGGAAGTTCTGCAGATCATTACTTTGGGGGAAGTTTTGGACGTTGTTTTCGATGGTGGATATGGCGCGGGTTATTTCGGCGAGGTCTGTGTTTGGTTTGACGAACACTTGACCGCCTGAGAATGTGTTGGTGTTGACCACCTGAAACATAAAGGTATTAGTGTTTTAAATGCGGGAGAAGATCTGGATATTTTTGCAAGGTGTAACCAAACTGAGGGCCAAGTAAACAGTAACACTGTTAACTTTGAACGTAATAAGATCGTACTAATAATTACGAGCATGGAATCTTTTAGTCTGAAATAAATGTATTTTTCTAATAAAGGGTTTTCGTGTTGTGTTACATACCTCTTTATACTCTCTGGTGTAAGGGTGTGTTGACGGGACATCTCTGCTATGTTTCACTGGCTGCCTTGGCAAATACACTGTGTGCACCTTCTTTTTACCAATTTTCAAGTCGTCTAACTTATTAACAATATCTTCATCTTCTTGTTCTTTTTGGTCATCGGCTTCATTTTTATCATCTGATACTGGTTTTTTGTTATCTGTATCTTTTGTATCCTTTTTTCCATCATTTAAAAGTTCCGAGTAACCACTGTCTTGTGAGGAATGAGAACCAACTCTCTCGCCCCGAGGCTCTATGACTGTTTCTAAGTCTTCTTTCTCTTCCTCGGCACTGTCTTTCCTGTCTCTTGTGTAAGTGAATTTATTTAATTCATTTTTATCGTCTTCTCTTTTATTTTCTCTCTCTTTCATTGATATTTTTTGGAACTCTTCTAAGAGAGTTGCAACTGGGGTGACTTTGAGAGCTGTTTTTGGTTTTTCCTCTATTTTCTCATGTTTCTCATGTTTTTGTTCTTCCTTGTCAGTCTGATTCTTCTTATTGAAGAGAGTTCTGACGAGTCTGAACAGATTCCGCTTCTTCTCCTTCTCCATTGGAGGCTTCGTGTTCGACATTGTTGCGGTGCCCATATTGCAGTTAGAACAATATCATAACTGCAACAATAGAAAAAAATATAAGTTTTGAAGTGAAAACTTCTTTATCGGCGCTGTGCACTGTTGTGATGGGGAAAAATTTTTAAACTCGCGACAGGTCACGTGACCGTAAGATTCGACAGATTGAAAATTCATAAGACGGACACGTGACCCGATCGAAAAACTGTTACAATGTCATTGAGTTTTCACTTCTGCCCGCACTCCCGGAGTGCAACCCGGTCTTTGTTTACAGGTGACGAAATCTCGTGATGCACCTAAAAAAAAGCTAGGAGTAGGAGTAAAACCCGTCACGAAAGATACCGAAATATATATTATATCTGCGTGTGTGGGCTCTGTCAACTAGTACGGAAAATATATCGTAAGATGCCTAGGTATAATATAATATTTTGGTATATTAATATATATTATAGCTACGTCTGTGACGGTCTCTATACCTACTAATATTATAAAGAGGAATAGTCTGTAAGTTTGTATGTTTTGGGTAATCTCAGGAACCGATTATCCGATAACAAAGTCAAAGTATTTATTTGCTAAACATAGGTTATACAGATGTTATAAAATGACAGCTTGGTATCACTATGTTTTACCCGGAGGTGTAACAAAATATAGAAAAAAAATAGGCTTAAATTTATATGATACCACAATTTTCATGCATCGTGCTTTTCCTAATACATAAAATAACAAAATTAGTGCGAATTTAACAAATCGTCTTTTCTATATTCGTCAATCGAATAATATGCCTTTTCCACTAGAAGGGCAAACAGTTTCTTTTTGAACAGCATCAGGTCTTCAGCATATAAAATGTTTCTTGGCAACTTATTGAAAATTCTTGATGCCATCCCAAGAACACTTTTTGAGAGCATGGCTGTTTTACATGAAAATGTATTGCAGATCTTACCCCGTTGACGCGAACTATTAAAACTAGGGAAATGATTTTGATTATATTTAACATAACAAGCAATTTCGTAGATATATAAGCATGGCAGAGTCAATATGCTTAGTCTAATAAAATGTGGCTTACATGATTCCGTTGGCGGGATACCACATATGGCACGAATACATTTTTTCTGACTTCGGAAAACTATTTCACGGTCAGTGCAGTTACCCCAAAACATAATTCCATATCGTAAAGTCGAAGTTACGTATGCATGATATGCTACAAGAACCGCTGATTGACTTACTACTTTTCTTAAGTTATACATAGCATAAGAATATTGGTTAAGTTTTTTGCTAATTGTTTCTATTTGGTTTTCCCATGTCAGCTTATTGTCTACACTTAAACCTAAAAATTTTGTTACATTTGTTTCCTCTATTACATGGTCATTATAAGCTACAGTCAGGTTGGATATTTTGTTAGTCCGTTGTTTGAAGTTCATTATTTTGGTTTTGTCAAGATTAATTTTAAAGTTATTGTTATTGAGCCATTTTATTACCATTTCCAAGTCCTATTTATGTTATATTGACAAGTATTTGAATCTACATATGCATAATCTGCTGAAAAAATAATTGTACTGTCATCCGCAAAGAGTACCATAGGAAAGTCAATAGCCTTAGGCAGATCGTTCACATAAATTATAAATAGCAGAGGGCCTAGTATGCTACCCTGTGGAACTCCATATTTGATGTCTCTAAATTCAGATAGCTAAAATTCTTTCACTTGCGTTTAGAATAAACTTTCTGAATGGTTATAGGCTACATTTTATCTTGCGAGTTTGTCTGCGTTCTTTGCAATACGCAGGCGAAGCCACGCGGGCAGCTAGTCGATATATATATTGTTGTTGAATGTACATATTTGTAGACCGGTTACTGAAAAAGAAATAGATAAAATCTTTCGACACGTCATTACTGTCACGGACCATTTATTAAATAAAATGTTTAATAGTTTTAAACAAAATGTCTGCACAACTAACCTGGTATCAAATGAAATTCGCCTGTAACGCTCTATTTCAAGAATTTCTCAGTAATACACGTCATTGTCCACTATGTAAATATATCACGCTGGGCGCACATCACACTAACACGTAATAGACGAGGTAGTCATGGCGAAACTATAAGGGTTCCTTGTTGACTACGAACCCTAATTAATATTTATATGGCAAACAATTTTACCTATGACTTATGCCGTGAGTTATAAATACCTATTACGTCACTAAAATTTTGCCGGAGGGAGCTGACCTGTAGGGAATGTGGTCCCACATTCTCTGCAAAGATAGGTCCCTGAGAGCTCACGAACGACGCTTCAGTTAGCCAATTTTTCAGTCGCCGTGGTTGCAATCAGCCCGTATGATGATGATAATGACGCGTCTATGGATTTCGTGTTATCAGTATGGGTTTTTGTTTAATTTCCCGCCTTTTTTATGGCACTACCCGCTGGTCAGTGTAGTCAGTCGAGTTTCGATTTTTAACCGACTTCAAAATGGAGGTTATCAATTCGAAAGAATCTTTTGTTTTTTATGTAAGTGTGGTCCCCGATGACTCAAAGATGCCTGGACCGATTTGGATTTTGTTTTTAAATTATGTTTGAAAGGGTACCCTTCCCATCAGGTTTTGATAATAGGATGCTAGAGAAATCGAGAGAACTCTTTAAAGGGCAAATTATAAAGTCGGTTAAAACTTTATTTGAAAGCAAACTATCGTTGTAATGCTCGGTTCGGTGTGAGTGTCGGTCGTTTGTTAGTAAACAACGCGCGGCACGCAGCCAACCGCGGGCGATGGCATGTTTATTGCAAATTATCGCCGACGACTGTCTATATGTATAAGTATAGGTAAGTATAGTTATATCGACAACTCTAGACTATCGCCATATTGTTGTACAAATTTGTTGTGCGTCTGCCGCGAATCACTCGGACAACAAATTGTCATACAAAGTTGACTACTTCTTTTTTTACGTTGCCATTCGTATTAGTTTTCAGAGTGGATCAAACGTTTGTATGGACTAACTACAAATGGAGCACGTTAAGGCGCCGTAGGTTCAGCAAAGTTAAGCGAACAGAGTTTTTGAAACAATATAATGCGTCTGTTTATAATATTATGGTTTCAAAAATACGAATAATTAGTAATATTGAGGCTTTTCTGCAGCGAGTTCAGTGAAAAAAATCACGAACAAAGGTCTAAAATACACAATACTGCAACAAATTATGAACGAAAGCTAAAAATATTACAATTGCTTCTAAAAATCGGCAGTATCGTGTTTGATAGAACTCAGTGATAACTTTTTTGTTTATTTAAACGAACAAAAAAATTAAATTAAAAAGCATGTATTCGCGCTTCCGAGCACGCACTTCCATCTCGCTCACGCTTACGCTCAGTAAGAGGGAGAGAAGACCATGAGCCTAAGGCGAAGACAAAAAAGAGGGGCAAAGGCGGACCCTCGCTGGCTACAGCCGAAACAAAAAAAAAGTAGGTACACTAGGTACAGTCGAGTTCTCCATTATCTACACAGACAACCTCTCAAAAATATATATACGGAGACTTAAAACTTTTTCGAGTCTCATATCTTTCTATACTGCGCTACGTTTACATAGTAATCAAATTGTATTTTTTTACAGTGTGATTCTATTCGTGTTAGAAAAAAACTTTTTCGAGTCTCATATCTTTCTATATTTTAATTAGGTATATTTTACAATTTACTTTATTGAAATAATTTGATGATATTGATATAGCAAACACTGTTAAATAAATTTAAACACGAGGAAGGTGTCCAACTATTAACTCGCTACATTGTCATACAAACAGCTTTGTTCAGTGCATCTGACGCGAATCATTCAACAATTTGTCATACAACATTCTTAAGTTGCGTCAGGGCATATTTTGGCGCGAAATTACCTCATCTATGCGTCTAAAAGGCCATTGGCATTGGCCGAGGCGAAATATTTTATTAACTTTTTGACTTTAGATGTCGCTTTTCAAGATGGCTACCAAGTATTTTCAATATTAGGTACATTAGTATTTGCCCGCGAGTTCCTCCGCGACAAGTCTCGTATCAAATGCCGTTCTCAATTGTATCTCTTTTAGAGTATGATACAAAGTAATAAACCGGCCAAGTGCTAGTCGGACTCGCGCACGGAGGGTTCCGTACCATTATCTATAAAAACGGCAGAAAAAACACGTTTGTTGTATTACATGAGATGAGAATGATGAGAGGCTGGTTTTCTAGATTGCAAAATACAACAGGAAATAGTCAAATAGAAAAAAATGACATTGGATCTAAGATATACGTAGCCATATATGATGATACACTTCATTAGATTTAAAGAATTTAATTGATTGTATCATTTTATTTTAATTTTATTTTCCGACTTCCTAAACCAGATTTTAGTTATTTATTTAAATTAATGTAACTGACAGTGTATGATTAATTAATACAAAATAGACATATACACATACATATCAATAAATCAATATAACCCCGTGACGACGTATAGCTGTCCCCCGTCACAAAGTCACTTATATAACTGCCTGGTGGTAAGCAGACGCCTTAGCCTATGGACGGCTGGAGGACCTTCCGTAGAGTCGCCAGCATCTATTTCTATAAGATGTTGATAGATTTGAGGATTCACTTGTACCGAAACATGGAGCGTTCGCCTTTTTAAAATTGGTCTAAAGTTTGGATGTTCGTTACTCAATCACGCTTAAACGGCTGAACCGATTTGGATAGAATTTTGCACGAAGATAGTTTATACTCTAGATTATAATATAGGATAGTTTTTATTCGCGGGCGGAAGCAAGTACAAAAACTGCCGTGCAATACACTATCATTAAAACTGCAAATTTTGTAAGGTAAAACCATGAATATTAATCTGATTTCCGATCCGATAAGATAGATAGATAAATATTCATGCTCAAAAAAATATTTGTCTTTACCGGATTCGAATTTAAAAAAACTTACAGTGTTTTGTGTTCTTTTCGTGTTTATTTTGAGCGGAATGTTACGTCAAAAAGTCAATACACTATCTATAGAAATAGAAATAGAAATAGTTTATTCGTGACACATATACATAACTAAACAAACAAAAAAAAAAACAAATAAAACATCAATATTATTAGTGTCACGAAACGGCCGCAACTCAGCATTGTTGCTAGCGTAGCCAGCGCTGGTCTTCCGTTGCGACCATTCGGTGAAAAGTGCACGGCGATAACGACCCGGTTACACGCACGGATCACAATCACAATTACATAAATCCTTACATAACGTACAACTTTAAAAAAAAATAATAATAATAAAAAATAATAAACAAAGAGAAAGAATAAAAAAAGAGAGAAATAAACAAAAGTAATCAAAAACTTAACACAAATTAGTGCGTACAGGTCCTTATTTCACTACCTTACGACCTGTGCTGTGACGATTGAGCAGAAACAAAACGCCATGACCGTATTGTCTGTGCTGTGGCCAAGTTGTTTATGTTTTGTCACAGAGATTAATTGGGTCAAGGACTTTTAAATATTAACATAAGTTTAACGCACATTTTAGCTTTCTTTGCTATTTAACTAACTAATACTATAAAAATTACACATTTAAAATTAATCTTAACATTGCACAACGAGCAAATAACAGAAATATGTAAGAAACAAACAAAATGAGAAAAATGACGTAAGAAACAGACAAATTGCGAAAAATTTCGTCCTTACTACAAAAAAAGCAGACAAGAAAACTCCACAAGGACCACAAGTGTCACGACCACGACGTTTATGGGACACAAAATGCAGGTATGCCACTTTGCATCGCATTTCAAAAGCAGCTAGTGTCGTGCCTCAGGTTTTCCTGTGCTGTCTGATGTCCAAACAAAAACTGTTTCAGTTTGACCTTAAAACTATAAATGCTTTTTAGGTTCCTAATCGGCGGTGGCAGGGAGTTCCAACACTTGGTAGCTACAAATCTGAAGCTTCCACGAAAAGCAGCAGATGCGTGTCGGTGTGTCAGCAGCGGTAACCCACATTGCCGAGCACCACGTGGCTTGCGGACTGACAGTTTCTCAGTCTATCTGTAGTGGTAAGCATTGTTTTGCCAATACACTGTATCTACATAAGTTGCAACGCTAAACGAGTCGCTAACGTCCGGTGTTACCGTCCAAATTGCTGTGGCGCTTTCAATATTGATACAAAATGAGTCAACTGTTAGTATTGTTACCAGAAAACAACTGTTACATGAGATAGTGTTTTACCAAGGCACGGCAGGCAGACTGGTCGATATGAATCTGAAGGTCAATCGATTCGATCGGCGACTATGCGACCTTCCACAAGGACGGGGCGACAGTACGATATCATATGGGTAGGTACTTTACACATGTTGGAATGTATAACGTAGTGTTGCTATATTGATAGTAAACCATCAAATCATTACGTTAGGAAAGATGCAATGTTTTCAATTTTGCTTTCATTTGAAAGAATCGCATGTAGAATAGACCACGAAAGTATAAATAAAGTACTATGATTTTATAATCAATTTCAAGCAAGTCAAGTCAGCTATTATTTTGTTTTTACAAACATTTTGTCACAAAATAATGGTAAATATTATAGCTGCATCTTCGATATATTTGACTCTTAAAAGTAAAAAAAAAAAATTGTATGGTTTTTTTTATCCACCAAGAGCAAATTTAAAGATACCTATAGAAACCTTTCTCTTAATTCCTAGCAACAGAAACTTGTCTCCGACTTTGGTTTGGCGGATCCATGGCGTATATTAAAACACGTGGCGAAGTTCTGGAAAGGCAAACACGGCCAAAAATTATGAACCTTTTGTATCACCCTCGGAGTCACAAGATTATATATAAGAAAAACGTGTACAACGTGTGCATTGTTATTTACAACCACCTGCCAGAGGAAATAAAGATGTTAGCGGGAAACGCCTTTAAACGCAGTCTAACAAACTGGCTTCTGGAATGGTGTTTTTATAGCGTTAAGCCGTTTCTCGAAAATCAGTAAAGAATTCGTAGTATTTAGTTATATAATTTTACTCCGCCTCTTTTGACGAATTTTATGATTATGCCTATTATGTAAATAATGAATATTAATTCAATTTGACATTGTATAGTTATTTTAATTCGCGTTGGACTTTTTGATAATTTAATTGACATTTACATATTTGCACGCTTGCATGCAAGCTAGATACACATGACCATAATATATTTAAACATCCCTGCACTGTGTCTATGCAAATAAATATTTTTCATTTCATTTTTTCATTTTTCATTTCATTTATAAAAAAAGTTCCATGTTTTTCTGGCATGTTGGTTTAAAATGAGAACCTAACGTTTGTATGGGCACTCGCCCTTCCCGGCCGCCCTCGTGTCGGAAGCCATCTTTAATTGACCTTGAACTGGGGATATCCGTCGTGTTTTCGTAACGTTACTTGGAAAACTCCTGTCGATAATTGGACGTTATCTATCGAACTATGTATATACCCAGACAGTACGAAACAGATAATTCATTAGCATACATGACATTAATAGGTATATAGTGTTATTTACAACATACGTATGGTTTTAACAAGCAACATTGACTTTATAGGGCAATAATATTAGCTAAGAGTTGCAATTAAAGGGTTCGAATGGTGTATTATCTTATTTTTCATCACACTTGCTCGAAAAGGCCTTCATAATGCGCAGACATACACAGCTACAATAGCCTATGGCTTTTTTCTTAAATTGTATCTGTCACTCATGCGGCAGTTACAAAAAAAAGAGGTTTTATATCAAATACGATGTCTGAAAACGTATTTATAAATAAATTTAATCTTAAAACACTAGGTACCTGCTAAAACATGTTTACAGATTTAGTATGTAGTTATGTGTCAATGTAAAATGTTTTTAAGTGTTTTCAAATCGCGGCTGTATACCGTAGGGTCTTTGCCATACGCGCCTCACGTCAAATTCAACAAAATGGACAACTGGCAGTCGCAGTTTTTATTACGATTTGTATTAATTACATCTAAAATGTATTTGTTTCCTCGCATATGTGATGAAAAACATTGTGTATAACACGGGCGTAAGAATATTGCAAACTCGAGTCATTAAAAGCCCTCCGCCTTCGGCGTCGGGCTTCTGATAGACTATTGTTCGCAATGTTTCTCTTACGACCCTCGTTAAACAATGTACTTTTATTTATGTATGCCTGGCAGCGATATTTTTTTCCTTTGCTATAGTCCTCAAGCACGACAAGTCGACTTCACACAGACGTAGTTTGGTCCTCATTTTAAAACGGCAAACTGGAACATATGAAACTTTTTATACACTATGGGAGCTGTCATTATTTAAGTCTGAAACTAACCTAGGGGGTTAGGTTAGGTTATTCTGGAAAATGTGCGAGTGCAAGAGGGACAAATGCTTTATGTCCGACATAAAACTTAGTGTGCTAGGGGGTCTAGCGTCAGTTGCTATACATTAATGTGCTTATGCATTAATGTATTAATGTGCTATACATTAATACATTAATGCATATGTTCCAGTTATACAAAATACATTTTAGATGTAATTAATACAAATCGTAATAAAAACTGCGACTGCCAGTTGTCCATTTTGTTGAATATGACGTGAGGCGCGTATGGCAAAGACCCTACGGTATACAGCCGCGATTATGTCTGCTTACCACCAGGCAGTGATATAAGTGACTTTGTGACGGGGGACAGCTATACGTCGTCACGGGGTTATATTGATTTATTGATATGTATATTTGTATATGTATATGTCTTTATTTTGTATTAATCATACATTGTCAGTTACATTAATTTAAATAAATAACTAAAATCTGGTTTAGGAAGTCCGAAAATTAAATTAAAATAAAATGATACAATCAATTCAATTCCTTGCATCTAATGAAGTGTATCATCATATATGGCTACGTATATCTTAGATCCAATGAAATTTTTTTCAATTTGACTATTTCCTGTTGTATTTTGCAATCTAGAAAACCTGCCTCTCAGTATGTAATACAACAAACGTGTTTTTCTGCAGCACTACAGCATTTGATACGCGACTTGTCGCGGAGGAACTCGCAGGCAAATACTAATTAAATAGTACCTAATATTGAAAATACTTAGTAGCCATCTTGAAAAGCGATATGTAATCGTGCGGAACGTGAAAAAGTGTTTAAACTACATACAAAAGCGTGCAATCCGTATTATGTCCAAAAAACCCTCTGACTATCACGCTAAGGAGTTGTTTAAGCACCTAAAAATCCCGACGTTAGCGTTACCCTCTGTATATGAACTTGAAGCATGCAAGTACATACGACGCAATCTCGAACTGATCCCCACTAACTTCCAAAAACTACAGACTGTAACGCGCAGGCGCAACCTCCTATACGTACCTCCGCGACGTCTAGCAAAGTCTCGGAAATCCTTACACATAGTAGGCATAAAACTATACAATGCTCTAGACGAACAGTTAAAATCTACTTCGGACTGGATGTTCGAGAAAAAACTTAAACAGATATTGTTAGACATGGCGTGCTACAGAGTTGACAAATTTGTTCAGTGCTACAAGTCACCGACCCATCTACAAAATTGATATATCCACGACGTAATGTAATTTGTTCAGTGCTACAAGTCACCGACCCATCTACAAAATTGATATATCCACGACGTAATGTAATTTGTTCAGTGCTACAAGTCACCGACCCATCTACTAAATTGATATATCCACGACGTAATGTAATTTGTTCAGTACTAAAGTCACCGACCCATCTACAAAATTGATATATCCACGACGTAATGTAATTTTGTAAAATATTACCTAGGAAATAATGTATACCTAATAATAATAGTGTAATAGAATAAAAGTTTCATGTTATCCTAGCATGTTGTTTTAAAATAACCAAACAAAGTTTGTATGGAGATTCCAGCGTCCTCGCGCCTAAGTCTTGTTCGTTGTGTTCAAGACATGTTCAAGATGTTTTTAGCAGTTTGGATTCCATTGTTATTTTACTAGATGTATCGGTATCTCCCAGTAGGCCCCGGTTTGCAATTCTAATGACTTCTGAAAAACGTTCAATGTCAGAGTACGCACCTATCGCAGGCTAATGAATCCATACTAATATAAGTTGGTGTATCTGTCTGTTACAATTTCGAGGCACTGCGCTATGAATGTCTTTACTATTCTTCTTTCTTGTTCTTTATTCTATCTGTCTTTTTCTTTCCCTTCTTGTCATCAAATCTGCCCTCGAGGCCGAGCTGAGAGCAGCCTCGAAAAGAAATGATCAACGGGCCCCTGGAGGCCAAACTTACAAATTATCCCATATAAATTGCAATAATATAATGGTTCTCTATTGTATGGGCAAAAATCATTTCCCAAAGTGTCACTTCCCAAAAAATGTTTCCCAAATGATCATTTGGCAAAAAATCACTAGTCAAATTATTGTTTCGCATTTTGTCACTTGGCAATATCTCCTATGGCAAAATATTACTTCGCAAATTATTGTTTGGCAAAGTTTTACATAGTCAAGTTTCATTTGGTCAAACGTATTATTTGGCATAACATTCGTTTTCCAAGTTATTGCATGGCATACGATTTAGATCCTAA
This sequence comes from Epinotia demarniana, assembly GCA_945867215.1. Lineage (NCBI taxonomy): Eukaryota > Metazoa > Arthropoda > Insecta > Lepidoptera > Tortricidae > Epinotia > Epinotia demarniana. The sequence goes on along the minus strand of OX244284.1, from coordinate 726,055 downwards.
TTGTGTAGTGCATACGAAATCTATTTGAGTGAGACTACATATTTTGCTAAGCGGGTAGTTTGTAAAAAACAAAAGTAAATAATTTACAGGTAAGTTTATATATTCTATTGTACTATAGGTGCATGCATGCAAGCAAGCCCCGAGGCGGTTTCGTTTTATCGAGCGTCCCCAGCGAATCAACTGTCTATTTCTGGTCTGAGGGACACAAGTGAACCCTAACCTAACCGACCAAAAACAGAGTTCGCTTATGACAACCCATTTTTCCACCCTCATACCTAATGTACGAAATGAAAATTTGAACAAATGTTTTGCTTGGAAAACAATATTAGCCCGAACAAAGTGTTTGCTTAATAAACTTTTGCCTTAATAACACTTGACAAAGCAAAATTATGCCACATGATATTTTGACTAAATGAACAAAATGCGAAACAAAAATGTGCTATTTGTTCGTTTGGGAAATGAAACTACTGCCATCCGTTTTGTGGGAAGTGAAATTTGGCGAAAAATATTTTGCCGAAACAGCAGGATACCTCGTTCAGGAGCTACAATGCCACAGACAGACACACGGACACGTCAATCTTATTCCAGCATTGCATTTGTGGCACAGAAAAAATGTGTGCGGGCTATCTGCGGACTCGCTAACTAACAAGTCTTGCAAACCGCTCTTCAGAAAGCTTAATATATTACCTCTACACTGTTTATATACTCGTATTTTGAAAATCAGCATAAGAGGCATACGTATTTATTTAAAACAGCTGCAAGCATTTCTACTCGATACAACGAAATCCTGGCCGGTTGGTGCATGATTCCGTTCCTAGGACGGCATTGTACTCTAGCCACTGCTTTGTTATGTGCATGACAATATTTAATAAAATACCGAAATGTTGGAAAGAGCTACCTCTAAATAAATTTAAAAACCTATTAATCAAGTTCTTAACTGTAAAGAACTACTACAGTGTAAAAGATTTCCTGTCTCAGGACATTCAACAGTAGTAATATTTAAGATATTTGCATGCTAGTATCACTCAATACAAATAGCAGAATAAGACACCGATGTACCTACTTATTTTAAGCAAATAAAGATTCTATTCTTATAATAATTAATCTCGGGGGTTAAATAAGCAGTAAAGTTGTGTGATTCCGAAGTTACAGCAGAATTTTATTTAGCAAGCCAATAAGTATTCATAACAATGCCTGACTTGGCTCCACTAATTAAACAACTTTTTATGGTGGAAGACTTTCGAAACTTGGCCTATTTTTACATGGCGTTGTTTTTGGGATTTTCTTTATATTTATGGCTACGTGCCATGAAAACTGACAAATAAGCAGACGGACTACATTTGTGAATGGATCCGTCTGTTATATTATAGCTTTATAGCGCTTGTAATTCGTCATAAATTGCCAACTGCGCATGCATATCCGGCGTCCGTTATTTATGATGTATGTGTGTAAGCACTTTATCGTATACAATAACAGGTTAAAACATATATGGACACGTCACACAATGCCCTATACTTGAGGTAAAGTTGGCCGAATCGCATCAAATTGGGCCATTCAAAAACCAACTCTGCGGCCCAAGACGGAAGATTCAAATTTCAATGTCAATTTTGTAAAAAGTCGGCCAGTTTATAATCGCAACTATGTACGATTAGAAATCATTTGATATCATTATCTAGGATACCTAACATTTAATATTGATAATGATAAAGGGCCTGGTGAACGCATGGATGATGTCATCATGTCATCCGATGTTGATCCTCCGGAGATAGAGCCGTTAAAAAAAAACGGCCAAATGTGAGTCGGACGAAGGGTTCCGTACGATTATCTACAGGGTGTGCCAAAAATGGGGTGTGATCAACTGATCAGGGATCGGATAATCAGATAGATAAATGCCTACACTTGCTACAGAGCGACGTTGATGTTGAGTAGTATCCCACCAAAAAACATAAATGTAAAAAAGGAGAGCCAAGTTCAATACAAAAATTATGCTCGGCTGTGGGCTTCGCCGCAAAAAGAATGGAGATCTAAATGAGTGCCAAGTTCTATGCAAAATCCAAATATGTATTTATAGGAACAAAATAACATTATGAACAAGTAATAAACTTTATTTTTTTGCTTTATTGGATACCTATAGGCTATAACAATTGCTGTTATTTAAAAATGTGAGATCTTAAAGTAGGTTAGATTTGACTTGGCAATCCCTTACTTCACGGCCTCTGCAGTAATGTACTATAATTTACGTGTAATTTATTCAAGTAACAAAGTAGTAGACTATTAGTACCAAATTAAATTAAAATAAATATAAGCACCAAGCGTTCTGAGGTTCTGACGCTTGAACGCGATAGGCTATTTGCAGCCTACGGCCATTAATTATGCTACGACTATAATATATTATCTGCATTCAAAACTGAACCCTAACCTGATGACCTTATAGCAGAAAATACGTCTAGATCTAATAATGATATTTACAACGTGCAAAGTGCGTGCAAACGGCCAACATGCCACTGTGACTACAATTTGAGCTTCCCTGCTTTAAGCACAAGGTCGATATTTGAAAGGCTTAGTTTGTTGTGGGCTTCTAATTTCTGAGGAGCCCCCGTGACGTCATCGCGATGGCGTCATGCGATGCGCGAACGCAGCTTGTTAATCGGGTTTGGGAGGATTCTGGGAACGTTGAAGGGGAATTGTGCAGAGTACCTTATGATATAAAATAGTCTGGCAAGGGAGGAATGAGCCTTTTTTTAAATGGCAACAGGGCTGTTATTCGCTACGCGGTAACGCGGCTCACCCCGCCGGCTACCTTTCACGAAACTAGATCTCTACCTACGCTTAGTTCTACGCATATCGCGGTGACAAGATAATATTATATCAAACGGAGTCGCGGGCAGAAGATAGTTAAAAATAAACAGGAATGAGACCAATGTAAAAAGAAGCAAGGTCGACAGATGCGAAACGAATTCAGGTTAAAAACACTATAATCGTGCTATATATAGTCGGACGATTTCGAGGTCACTCGACTTATGGCCCTTATGGGTGTTAAAAACCGGCCAAGTGCGAGTCGGACTCGCGCACGAAGGGTTCCGTACCATACCAATTCCAATTGAAATATTAAGGCGTTTTTGTATGGGAGCTTCCTTAAATATTTATTTAATTTTATTATATATTGCCTGACTGAAAATTTTGTGAATATTTCAAGGGCTTACCTGTTGCCATTATTGATATCCAGCAAAAAAGGGCAAAAAATCGCGTTTGTTGTATGGGAGGAGTTTTAGTAGGTATTTGTTGTTATAGCGGCAACAGAAATACATAATTTGTGAAAATTTCAACTGTCTAGCTATCACGGTTCTTGAGATGTGATGATGAGGTGACAGACGGACAGACGGACAGACAGCGAAGTCTTAGTAATAGGGTCCCGTTTTACCCTTTGGGTACGGAACCCTAAATAGGTTTACATTTTAAAGCATGTTGTGTTGTCACTTGTCAGCATGTTTACATTAAATTCGAAAGTCGACATCGCCTTAGGCTGGCGCTGTGTGTATAAATGTATAACATAGTACCCGTGCGAAGCCGGGGCGGGTCGCTAGTATACTACTATTATAATTACCTTATAAAAACTTGGTCTGTGAGCTGTAGACCTTACGAGCATGTCTTTATTTAATTTTGTTTATTTATTTTACGTATAACTGAATCAGCATAATTAAATCTATATAATGATTGAGCCTGTTCAGGACATCTGCATCTCGAAAAGGTAGAAAGACAAACAGTACAGTCACCAGCATTAATATCTGCCACAAGAAAGCACGCATAATCTAAAAAAAAAACAAAATTAAATTTGAGAAGGTGGTTAATCTGGTAATAACATGGTCGTACTCGTAAGCTAAGTGGCACTGTCTGGTCTGTCTATCTGCACCTAATTTACCTCGTCGCATAAATTAACACTTTGTTTGGTAGTTGGAATCTCCATAAGATATTTTAACGACTTCATATCACTGAATATATATATATATATATATATATATATATATATTTAATGAGTAGTACTAGCCAAAGGAAGAATGGACCTATAACTACTCAGGACAAGCTATGGTAATATTTAACAATACCACAGATAGTTTTTTTTTTTGCCTCAACGTAGACACGTAGAGTATGAGGTTGCGTCAAATAAACCGTTGCCCGCCCAAATTAGGTTGTTTTATGGTAAGATTTCTTAATTTAGCTGCATAGGAGCCTTTTCTTCCCTCGTGTATAGCTCCTCTGTAGAAATCTATAATCTTAGAATGTCATAATAATAACAGAGCAGTGTAGATAAACGCATCATAGTAGCTAGAAATAGGTTATTAATTCTTAATATTTCTAAGCGGTTACGCCTTTTAGACTTCGTAGTGTGTTAATTGCCTCAATGATAAGTGAATTACTTTAGTAATTGTGTCGATATAAATTCTAAACGACAAACACTGGGCATTTTGCTTCTAGACACAACATATTACATATATGGTTATCTATTATACTTAAATACTTGAGATTATTTGAAACAAACCAAACCTTCATCTACCAAATTTTGTAATAGCTCATTTAACTTTCGGGCTGTTGTGGATTATTGTGGAATGCTTTGCCGTTGCATATTAGAAATCTCTACCTATTTTCAAAAATCTGTTGAAACAGTATTACCTGTCTCTCCCTTAAGTTGCCTTTTATGTATTGTATGTATGGTTGTATTTATGTCTGCATACTTATTAATTTATGAGGCATGTGTTTTAATGTGTCCTGTTTAGTAATATTTGAAAGATTGATGTGTTAGTATGCTCTTTTTGATGAATTCCTACACTACCTGTTTCAAATTCTAGTTTACATGTTTCCCGCTACCCAAAGGTTGTCTGGAAGAGATCGCTTTAATGCGATAAGACCGCCTGTTGTTATCATTATTAATAAGGGGTTTTTTTTTTACATGTTTCTCTCTTGTCGTGGTGCAATAAAGAGTATTTCTGCTTCTGCCCGCGACTCCGTCCGCGTGGAACTCGTTTATTTATATCGCATCTCCATACAAACTTTTACCCCCAATTTCACCCCCTTAGGGAATGATTTCGGGGATAAAAACTTCTATGTCACAATCCATCCCTTCTCCATCTCCACTTAAAAAAATCACGTCAATTCCTAGCTCCGTTTTGCCGTGAAAGACGGAAAAACAAACGCACACACTTTCCCATTTATAATATTAGTATGGATTATCATTTATTAACATTTGAGTTGGCCGAATGCAGCTAACGAAAAACCCATAGAAGTCCTAAGTAGCGCCACAAAATAGCCCCACAGAATGGGAGCCATTGCCATTATGCGGGGGTGGGGGCGGGGGGTCACAACGATGCCAGGCAGCCGTTTAGTTCGCACATGCGCATGCGCATACCGGGTTTTAGGCGCGTGTTTGGGTAGAAATTTGTAAAGAGTTCGCATTCTATGGTTTCTTCGTTCCTTGGCCGAATCCAAAATAGTCCATTCAAAAAGCAACTCTACCGTCCACGACACAAGATTCAAATTACAACTTATTTGTCAGTTTTGTAAGCAGTCGGCCACATAAGGGTGAGGCCAGACGAGCGTAATTTTCCCGCAGATGGGCAAACCAAAATGTCCATCAACGGGCGGACCGAAATTACGCGACTCGACAGCGCGCAAATTACGCTCGTCTGTGGCCTCACCCTTAAATAATCTCAATCATAGGTACTAATAGAACGATCGAGCGAAGCGAACGAAGTCCTCCGTTTCAGCTTAGGTCACGTTTTGCAATAAATGCTTTTTGTCGATTTAGTCTTTGGAAAAAAAAATATTAAGAGAGACTCGCGAGGTCTAGATCGGTTCACATCACATTTTTTCATCCTGTATAGATTTTTTTGGCAATCCACTTTTCGAAAAAAAAGCACAGGGCCGCGAGTTCTTTACTTCACAGAGCCACTAGTATTAGTAATATTAATTGCCAGTATTAATCATGTATTCCTCAGGTGAATAATATTACCTACAGCGCAAATGTGACGAATGTTACCTTGTATGGTAAACGGTATTAAAATTTCATTTACCCAAACCAGAGCCCAAAATATCTTAATTATTCATGCAGCTTATTCGGACATGTGTTCTTGTAGAACAACGCATTATGGTGATTTTTTTCTGTGTATTCATATTCAGTTTGACTTATTTTAAATAGGTTAAGAACTGGCTGTTGAGTTTGTTCCGGCGTTTCTTGGTCTAGTCTTCTTTTTCAGAAGTGCCATTACAGCCTACTAGCATGATAAAATTCATTCATTATTTCATTGGAATTAGAATTACAAATGGCTTATCCATACCACAACCGTTATACAAGTTACTGCATTTATTTGTAGGACACATTGCACATGCCTGCACAATTTAGGATTGAACCTACGGTACACGCAACATGTAAAAGGTTAAGCGAATGAAGCAAGCAAAGCTCTCAATTTCAGCTAGGGCAAAATATATTTTATACCTAGTTCTCACCTGGTTCTCATGAAATTTTGGTGATAATTGACAATGTAATAACTTAAGATTTATTTAAAATTAAGATACATGGACCCTGGAAGGGTATAGCAACAATCAGGTAACTTATACTATGTACATATAGTTAATTTTTAACTGTCTAATAAGTATTGATAGGTACCTATTGATATTTATAAAAAAATGAAGGCAAACACATTATAAACATGTACCTTCCATAATTGACGACCCTTTAGACTAATTGGCAGTGACCCTGCCTACGAAGCAAGAGGTCCTGGGTTCGAATCCTGGGGGCATGTATTTGTGTGATGAGCATGAATATTTGTTCCCGAGTCTTGGACGTTTTATATGTATTTAAGTATTTATTTATATATATATATAAGTATGTATATCATTGTCTAGTACCTATAGTACAAGCTTTGCTTAGTTTGGGACTATGTCGATTTGTGTAACATTTTCCCGAAATATATTATATTATAAATTCAGGTGTGGAATAGTAACATTTATCTATTAGTTCACATTTTAGACTGCGTACGAAGGATATGTCAGTTGGTGATGCTTGATCTGCTGATGATGCCAGAACATGGAACACGCCAATAAGGCTTTTACAAGAAATATAAATAATCTAGATATACAAATTGGCCCCTCAATTGTCCATAACCAATTAGTCATTTGTTTGTGCTTATGACTTATGTTATCATTGACACAATTGTTGGTCAATGCGGTTGGATATTAACATGTCACCTAAACATAACCAACTATTACTAATGCATACATACATACATACATATAATCACGCCTTTATCCCTAAAAGGGTTAGGCAGAGCACATGAAACTTTTGTTCCAGTGCCACTTTTAGCATAAATATGGGTATAAAAGATCGACAAAATGTGACATACTACAACTACTATGTGACTTACTAATGGTTTGTGAGATTAACAAAATAAACTATATAATCATTGAACTTGCTAACTTCATGAGAATCTGTTGAGAAATGCGATCAGTACTGTAGAGAACAGCTGGAGAAACGGACATACGAAAGAATCTTGGCCCAAGCTGAGGCAGAGAATTTTGTTCACTCCACTCCCTCATTCAATGAGTTGTACAATTGACAACATTTCAAAATATGTAATGATGCCTAAATCGAAAACCATTTCGGTAATTATCTTATCTGAACGTAATAAAGTGGTTTTCCCATTTTCATTCTTACTTGTTTCCGAGAAAATCACGAAAATCTGTAAAACGCGGTATACCCCGTGCGTGACGTCATTCCTACGACTGTTGAGTGAAAGATGTGGAAAGGTGCCATAGAGAGGCATAATAATGACGTCATATTTTACTTACGACCTATTGGAATTCACTACTTTTAATTTTGATATTTTTGGATGAAAATAAACATTTAGGGAGGAATAAAAAAACACGTATACCTTAAAATTTCATTTTCTATCGAACTAAATCATGTCCCAAAAGACATAACAAGCTTGCCATATAAGCAGTGTAAATCAAAGCTAAATAAATGGCTTCTTGATATTTTTTTATAGTGTTAAGGAATTCTTGACATAACGGATGATGTAGCATGGACATTAATTTCTTTTAAACTATATAATTTTCCTTTGCCAATCATGTAGATAGTATTGTAAAAATTCAACAATGTAATGGTTTTAAGTTAATGACTAATAATCTTTTGTAATGTAAATATTGTAATACATATAAGTACATATCTTTCATAATGTGACATGTTGACATTTGCATGTCTTAAAGGCAAAACAGTTTGAGCTTAATTGTATCTGTGACCATCTTATTGTACAGTATTTTATGCAAATAAAAAATTACTATTACTATGTATTAGGAATGAATTTCAGTCACAGATTAAGGAGCTACTCTTAACACAGTCTAAGTCGGTTTTCAGTCCTTTGAGAAGGATTCAAGGCACATTCAAGAGTAATGGAGTTAATGAGTGACTGACAATCTCAGAAGACAAAAGACCAATCTAGTTCCTTTGAATGATCGAACAAGGTTCAGGCGCTCCATAGAAAGACTTTGCTGGTGGGCATTGATATACATTCAATGTCAAGGTATTTAAATTATTCACCATATTACAATCATATTTACGCAAAAGTGTATCCATCTTTGATGTTGACTGTATACTGACTGCTACTCCCAGATCTTTTAATTTTAAGTACTCCATATGCAGTATTGAAACAACATTACACTGTTTAATTAAGTCATTAGTTTATTTTCGAGTTTATTAGTCGACTAAGGGACCAGGGTTGAAGTGTGTTGTGGGCGATAGGCTAGCAACCTATCACTGCAATATCACATTTTGTCAATATTTTATACCCACATTTATGCTAAAAGTGGCGCTGGTACATACAATATGTTTCATGTGCTCTGCCTAGCCTACCCCTTTTGGAAATAAAGGCGTGAATGTAATGTATGTAAGTTTATTTTGTTCCTAACAGTATGAGGATCACTTGGTCTTGAGATAAAACATTTTGAATTTGAATTAATTTATCTGGTTGAACATTTCTGAGAGTAACTTTTATTTATCCAAAAAATATCAAGGCAGATCAATTTCCTCAGAAACAAACTGACCTTTAAAATAAGTGTACATTATCCATACATTATCAATGTTCCTATGCAGTATGAAAATGTTAAAATAGCTTTAAATGCCTCACAGCTACGGAAAATACGTGTGCAGTTGATAGCAGGTAATCCCCACAGAGTAGTTCAATATTATAACAGGTTTTATATTTATATTATAACAAAGTAGGTGCCGTTGGTAAAGCTAAATGTTTACACTACATACACATTAGCAAAGAACAAGAGTCAAAAGATGACCTAATAACTAAGCCAATTCAGTGATTAATTAACTTGGAATAATAACCTACTTCATGTTAATTAACAAGAGTCCTCTGCGAACCTAACCACAATCACAGCCACAATATGAATTTAAACGCATCCAACTCTTGAGAATTATATGTTAAATACATATAAAGTACATTAAATTACCAAGTTAAATCTTATTCAAATGATAAGAAAACTGTTTTGAATGCCGCGAGCAGTGACGTTTCCATCGCGAATTGTATTTGCAAATTGCAACTTTCGAAACCTTTTTTTTCACTCACCTCCGTATAGACCAAGGCTTTCCTTAAAACCACACACTCACTGCACTCCAATATTTTAAACCAGTTTTATCACAAATCACAACTGTCTTACGCGTGTTTTCCCGGTATTAATTTGTAATTGGCAATAATCTCGCGTTGCGCACGAGCATACAAACACCACGCAACGCATTCAGCGGGCGACGAGGCGAGTCAAGCGAACGAATGAAGTGAAGTTGATATGTCAAAAAGTTTGCGTCATTAGTGTTGCCAGCTCAAAAATGTTATTCCCCCAACTATAAATAAACATGCGACATGCGATTGATACGCTCAGCTGTGAAAACTGAATTTTATTATATTGCCTTTTTGTTATTAATTTAATTTGCTAGTTCGAGCGACAGAGAGGGAGATACATGAACGAAGTTCGATTTCGTTCCGCGGTAGCTTCTCACCTCAGGTAACTGATACAGATGAGAGAGAATATAATTACTTTCCGTAATAAATTACCGATCGAAAGACGAACCAAGCAGGAAGTCACTTTATAGATTTACACCTTTTACGTTCGCCATATATATGCAGGGACACTGCCGAGAAAAGAAAACGAAGTACATTCGTGTATTTCCCTCTGACATGCACTTGGCCGGTTTTAGTGTGTGAATTCAACACACAAAATTACTGACAGATCAGCAATCATACAGCGGCATAACGTCACAGAATTACGTCGCAAGTCCTTTAGCACCCTTTGGGGGTGGCCTATGACCAGAGGCCCCTATTTCACCAAGTTGACAGGCGCGACAATTGTCAAGAAAACATGACAATTGTAGATCGTGAAACAGGCATTGTCGAAATAAGCTGACAATTGTAAATATGTCAGGACAATTGTTGTTTCATAAATTTTTCACCGTATGTCGGTAGTTGACAGGCGTCCAACATTGCAAGATTTATAATACGTATTGCGGGAAGGACGCGAGCGACAGTATCCTACCATTTATAAATTCACACACACGTGACGTATTAAGTAATCTTCCTTTTCTCCAACTTGTTCGGAAATGTTCCCATTAGTGTATTAAAAACATATCGCGAAGTCCATCGTTGTATGCGTGGATGCGATACTAAAAAAAAAAGTGGAATTACTTACCGGACATGCCCGGGAATAGTATATACTTATATTAATATAGAGGCCGGGAAACGAAGGGTTGCAGGCCAAGTAGATAAAGACCGGGGATACGCAGCCGGCAACACCGTTTCTCGCCGAGATTTGTGTAGTGCTTTACTCAAACTTGAAATGAAATAATTTGAAGTTAGTTACTTATGTCAACATTTCATTGCAAGTTTAAGAAAATGTACATTTATGTTCATTACTATATTTTATAAAGTATACAGTAGGCCTAGGAATTTGTCACAACTACTTTCTCTATTTAAACTGGTTACTAATGTATTGCTATCTCTTTCCAACTATTACAAGTTCGTGTGATAAATTGCACTTCTCTCACTTCTTTTTTTTTCATTGTTATAGACAAAACGCTTACTTTTGTAAGTCGAAGTGACGTTTATAAAAATGCCTTAAATATATTTTTCCCGTTACATCTTTAATAATTTTAATTACACAACAATATAATTGTGATCTATTTTAATGCTATTATTATTCGTATATCAATTTAAACTGGCAGCACGAGACATGTCGTGGTCCTACTTTAAAAAAATATTGGGTGGGAACTTAATACCTAGGTTATTGACATACTCGCTGTTATAGAAAATATTATTTGATTTCCTCGATTTTTGGAAAAATCACTATATCTGCCTCAGTATGTACTAATAGTAAATAATGTACTATTGATTTAAAAATAAATAATCCAATGCTCAATCCAATGTCAGTTTTATTTTATTTTATAGCGAACAAAAAGGAGTTAATCGGTTTATTGTTTTTTTAATACGGACAAATTTGAAAAGCCCATTTAATCGTCGGTATTAGTTAATCGATTCTTTATTAAAATATAGAATTAGACTAGTACTTAAACTACCTACTCACTTAGGCATTGTATGAAGACACAACTAAAGGAAACAACTTTTTTTTCATTTTGGCTGTAAATGTATCATTGGCTGAATGGGATTTTCCTTTGCCTTTAACTTATTTAAAACTACCCAATTGTTTACCGCCTTTTACATAAAAATAAATAGTTTTCAAGTCATTCCACCAATAATCACATCACACAAGCGAGCGTTTCGATTTTAAAATACAACAATGGACAAGAACAAGAAAATGACGATATTAAATTTAATTTCGGAAAATAAAGCAATACTTTTTGGTAAATTTGACAACAACTTAACATTTGATATGAAGATCAAAAAGTGGAAGGAAATTTCTCAAAAATTACAAGAGCTAGACATTTATGACAAAGATTGGAAGTACTTAAGAGATACCACGTGGCAAAATTGGCGAAAGAGGACAATCGTAAGTGTACTGAGTATACATTTTTAATAACTCGTAGTAATTGTGCTTACAATTGCAATGGGCAATTTGTAATTAGTACTTATGAAATTTATACCATCTTATTTTCCGTATAGTATTGTAACTTAATCGCATTTCACCGCCATCGATGTATGTTTGGAACGCTATTATATTTGACGTAGGTATTAATTTATGTTTGCAATAAAACTCTGTAGGTATCGGCAACAGCGTTGAGGCCACTCACACAACATTAAAACATAGTTAGTAAGTACCTAAAGACCGCGAGATATTGAAATGAGTGTTACTTTATTTTTTCTTCGGGATATCATACTCAATGGAATATTATCTTTGTTACTAATATAATAAACAAATGTGACTAAATTATTAGCGACCAAAAAACCTAAACGATTCAGACAAAAAGCGATACTTTTAATTATACGGTCGAGATGAAATGCGATTAAATGCAACGCTATAAGGATTTTTTGCCTTTGAGGTAGAAGGTATATTACTCCTACAAATGGCTCGGTTCTATCACACTAAGAAAGGACAAAAGCCAGTTTTCATCCCTTATTTTTGAAAAATATTATTTAAATGGTTTCTTTGGGAGTGCAATAAAGGGATTATGAATATTTTATAAAAAAATATATATTATAATGGTTTCAAAGTTATTAATTTATTTTATAAATTTGTTTTAGGAAAAAAGGGATAACCGACACCAAACGGGATCTGCGGGAGGAAAAAAATGGAAATTTGATGATGCTGATGATATGATTCTCAATATAATAGGGAAAAACACTCCGGTTTTAGAAGGATTGGACGTTCCTGAATCCTCTGGAACACAGGAAGCCATTCAAATACTAAATGATGAACCTACACTGCAAGATTCGCGTTGTGATAATACACCCCAAATATCGCAAAATATAGATAACAGAAACGTAACAAGTACACACTGCAAACCTATTTATCGTTTAAAAAAGGAAAAGCTCGAGGCTGATATATTGCTTACTAAGGAGAAAATAGAAATAGCGAAACGGGAAAAGTATAAACTAGATTTAGAGTTATTTAAATTAGAGAAAGAGCTAAACATTAGAGAAGTTTCTAATTTCACTGAACCTTATTATGATCAAAATATTATTGAGATTAATTTAGTTAATTTATCGGAAAATTTGGATGTTCAAAAAAGTGTTCCACCCTCACGAGTAAATACTATTTAATTTGTAACTAAGTCATGGCTAATATTTCTTTTCACATAAAGAATAATCGCATAAAAATGTAATAATTACTTTCTTTCATTATGTGATAATTGTATATATATCTACACTCAAGAGTATTGTAAAACAGTTTTTCATTACTTCCGAGTGGTAGTCGAGGAAACTGAATGTATAGCACTTTTGTCAATGAAATAGAGTTTAAAAGTGACAAATATTTAGATTCCTCGACCGTACATGATAAACCTCATTTTTCTTATTTTATTGTTTGGAATGTTACAGCCTAAATTAGAAAGTTCAAATTGCAATATAATTCGTTTATAGTAAATATGAGACAGTTTAAATAATTTCAAATATGACATTTTTATTGCATTTTAAGTTTAATTTCCAATGTTATCAAATTGAATTAAATAAAACAGTTATAATAAACAGTACTTCAATTAAAGTTTTGTGTCAATTCCCGTAATACTTCGATTGCTTCAGGGTCAATTGCTTCGTTGTTGTCCTCTTCAATGTTGTCCCGATTATTTTCGCCATTATCTACCACATCGTCATTTGAATAATCGTAAGGTATTTAATGTTCGGAACCAAGGCGTTTTTCTAGATTGTGAAGGGTAACACACGCTTTGCACGCTGACAATGGTTGCAAACGTAGATGATTGAGAGAGGGAAACTTCTCCTTTAATATACTCAAAGCATTTTCAACCATCCTTCTTACATGTTTAAATGCTCTCAAAAATCGCATTACTGCGCCCGTTCTTGGTATTTGTATGGGGATGTTCGGTGTTATCAGCCACTTCTTCATACCATATCCGCTGTCTCCTAAAATAAGGGCATTTGGAAATGGCCTCCAACCATTTTCCCACTGCTGTGCCAAAGAAGAACAACGCAAAACTCTTGCGTCATGAACAGAGCCCGGCCATCGTGCACTGGCATAAAAGAACTCCAAATTACCATGGTATTTATCGAATGGTCACCTTTACGGTCCACAAACATGTATTCATTCTGCCGAGGTGAATCGATGGGTATTAACGATCCATCAACAATACCACCAATTCTTGGAATGTTACCAATTTCCATAAATAATTGTGAGATAGAGCCTGTGTTTGCTGGCCAACGTACTACGTTACCAAATATTTGATTGACTATTGCAGTGGTAACACGCCTTACACAACGATGGATCGTTGCCTTCGAAACGCCGTGGTTGTCACCGCTAACATGGTATTGAGATCCCGAACCCATCCAATGCAGCGTACACAGTATTTGCTGACATGGCATCAAAGCTTTATTTTTTGTAGTTGGGTGGTCAATAACTGCACCGATTTCATTTATTATATATTCGACACTGGTTTTACTAATTCGAAATTTTTCTTTAAATGCAAAGTCAGTGACGTCAAAGGAGAAATTTATTCGTTCTTTATATATTCTCCTATATACGAACTCATCTAAATCGCTCTCACTGTCACTACTACTGCTTTCGCGGAGAGCCATTTTGTAACTAACAACACTACAATTGTAACGATAAGCTGACACAGCCTCGCTCTCATGTCAACAATTACTGACAAATCTACAAATATGTCGAGTTGGAAAAATGTAACTTGTTTCACAACATAATTGTCATTCGCTTATGATTAGGACAATTGTAACAAAATGCTTGTCATGTTTATATGCATTTCTATACGAAATAATTTACAAAATTGTCAGTTGTCACCTGTCACTTGACAATTGTCAGCGACATATGTCGAATTGTAAGCCGAAATATGTCGCTGACAATTGTCAAGTTGGTGAAATAGGGGCCAGCAGTTAACATCTTTCGGCTTATGCTGAATATGATGATGATGATTTATTTATTTATTTATCGTATGGCTAATTTATACACTGTGATAGTTACGAGTAGGTACTTATTACTACAACTTAAATTTTCAATTTTTCAAATAGGTAGTCTACAGCGTCGCTCGCGAGGTCTTTGAAGTCCGAGGGCACTCCGTCGTTCTTGGTTAGAGGGCATTCGAACACGATGTGGTGCACTGTTTGCTTCGCACATCCACAGTCACATTCTTCAGCGTCGCTCCAACCCCATTTTTTGCGCAGTTGAGCACAGTGCCCTATTTCAGTCCTTATTCAATTCAGGGAGCACCAGACACGTCGAGCTTCTTTGAAACCTTGCGGGCGGCGGCCGGGGCGGAGTTCGAATAGGGTCGGTGACTCCGATTTGGCCAGCCACTCCTCCAGCCAGGCAGATTGGATATTCCACTCGGTATGCGATTTGTGTGAGAGTAGGGCCGGGGGGTTCCGTGACTTTAGTCTGGGAGACCTGAATGTATTTAGGTCTGCGTTAATTGCAGGCTGTTCGGGCCTGGTGTGGCCTGGTGGCGGGTCGGGGATGATGATGTAGTCCAAGTGGTCTTTATTAGCAGCAGACGGCGTGGGAGCTGTTTCGCGGCGAGATCGATTATCCTTCTCTTCTAAGTGGTCTAATTAGAAAGAGACGGGTGGATAGTCTATCTCGCCCCCGCTACGCCACAGTTCAGGCGCCGTCTTGTGCTAACTGCTCAGGAGTAGGAGTAGAGGACTAACTAAGCTACTCCCCAGGTGACACCGGTGGTTGGCCAGACTATATTATGTAGTTTTAATTATTTTTACGGGCATTGTCTGGAACATTTTAACCCATTATTAATTTATTTGATGTTGTTGACAATGTATGATAAATACAAATAAAGACATAAGATAACATAGTCTTATTCCAATTAACAAAAATTCACTACATACATTATATGTGAATTTAGACAAAAATCTCAATTTTTTGTATTTTGTTACCAGCGGGCAACACTGTTTAAATGTCAACAAGTTGTCAACTCCTCGTATACATTTTAGGCGATGACGTCAACCCATCGTCAACCGCAGTTCTTACCTAGTTTACCTACACATTGACCACTTGGTCCACTTGCTTTTTGCAAATTTGCTTACGGGTGCTTACGGCAAAGCTACCGTTACCTACTTTTTATTTACGAACCAGGCGTACACTACACATATGTCACGTAAATACCAAATATACCAATAGACAAAGCGTAAGAAACTGACTTTGAAAGCAAGTGGTGAAACGCCGAGTGAGAGAGCGCTATCAATTATCACAATTTGCAGAACAGAGACGGCTAATAAACACAGCCAAGCAATGTGCGTAAAGTTACGCTGCCGAGTTAAAAACATCAGCGTACGTTTTACGGTGCATGCGTTACTGTGTTCTTTAATTTGGTTTCGTCTTACTAATATTATGCGTGGGTTTACCGTTTACGTATATCAACATAGTTGCGTAGTTATGTTATGTAGTTAAGGTAGTTAAGTAAAAATAGTTTGTAGGTAGCCTGGTGCTAATGCTAACTTAAACTCAGTGGTAAGTGGTATGTTGTTGTTTTCAAGTATACTTAGGTTACTGGTATTTAAAGTACGTACCTATAGAATTATTAGCGCTAAGCTCATGGTTCGTTTTTGGGGTTCCAAAGTCAACAAGGAACCCTTGTTTTCGCTATGTTCGTCTGTCCGTCTGCGGGATAGCTCAGTGACCCTTACTAGTAGGAAGCTGTAATTCGGCATGGGTATATAAATCAATCACGCAGACAAAATGGTAGAATAAGTCTTATAAATATTTTTTTAGGGTACCTAGGTATCTACTTCCCCTACGCGTGCCTACGCGTAAAGTGGGAATGTATTTTTTTTTGCTCTTTAAATTAAACCCATAGTGTGGGGTATCGTTGGATGGCTGGTTTAAACATATTATGGGGTTTTTAAACCATTTTTAACGCATATGTCACAAGTGTCATAAGCTATGCCATTCTGAACTTGTTTTCATCTCACCTCACCCGTCACAAAATTCAATGTTAGAATGGAACATCAACGTCAACGTAACCATTTGTCTAAAATTTTGTTATAACAAGTAAAATTATTCCTAATGATCATTATAAACAACATTTTTATGATTATAGAACATTCTGTAATTTAATTATTTTTCAACACAATTGCTCGTAACGTACCTCTTATTGTGTCGCTTTTAGGCTCATAATCCTGGATATTAAAAACGCGTGTTTTATAACTTTACAACACTTGTGTGTTATGGTTATATCCCGATTAAGTCACGTTGGCACCTTGCAGCAAGATATATGCATGAACACGGTGCATTCTTAAATTAACCAGGTTGTACAAAATGTACAGCTTTTTTTTTAATTTTCGGCAAATGGATTCTTACTCGACTAAACAAATTAAATCCTTTTTGTTAATTAATTGACTATTTCTTTTTGTATATGATATGGAAACGTTTAATTTAGGAAAACTATTCACTTTTCATAACATTTTACATGAATTAAATACAGATAACATATTAAATGAAAATATAATTTTATTTTGTATTGGCTGTTTAGAGATTTCTGTGACCACACTGCGCAAACTTCACGAAAAAAAAACTGTTGGGTGCCAATATAGGTTATATTTTGAAAGGTTATTTATTTCACAAATATTTGTAAAATTTGTTTTGTTTATGCGTGTTTATTATAAAACTCGTGGTGACTAGAAAAGTGAAATATAGAATGGACGCCACTGGAAATTCTTGGCGATGTGCAATTGTGAGTAAAAACCTGTTGTCATCTTAATGATTTGCTTAATGTAAAGTAAATAATTTGGCAGGCCAATAACATTTTCATCTTATGAAAATGATTTTTTCCTCGCAAAATGTGTTGAAAAACGTCGTATGATACGCGTGAGCTTTGATAATTACATCCTCGGCTTCCTTATCACGCTCACCTGCGGTTCGCGTGAACAATTTCGCCTCTGATGTAATTATCAACCTACCTCACTTGTATCACAATGTACTAATAACGAATAATATTATGGATTTTGTTTCTGTACCTACATTATGTTTATTATGAGTTTTAAAAGTAGTTACATGTAATTATGCAAAATGTTTGTATTAAAATTGAACGACACCCCGGTCATTGTATATATATAGGTATGCAAAGTTCCAAAATAGTTTCAAATCAAAATGAGAGCGTAACTACGTTTGTATGTAGAAGGTGAAATTCGGCCGAGTTTACTGCGCACTCTTAAAATAGAAACATAAAATTTGATATATGTATTAAAATCCGAAATTTCCGTGGATAAAACAGATATTGATTCGACATATTTATCACTGACTTAACTAACGATTTACTTATTACCTGACGGATAGATCAAAAACCTAAGCCACTTCCAGATGACCTAGAATATTGCAAATTGGCGTCCAACTGGGTACCTAATTGTTTGTATACAAATACAAAACTCAAAAAACGAGGAATTTTGAAGTATTATAGGTATTGATATTCGGTAGCCTGCGGTATTGAGCTACGGTAGCCTAGTGGTTCAGGCATGCGGCTGTCAAGCGGCGGTCGTGGGTTTCGAATCCCGGCTCGTACCAATGAGTTTTTCGGAACTTATGTACGGAATATTTACCGTTAGCTTTTCGGTGAAGGAAAACATCGTGAGGAAACCGGTCTAATCCCAATAAGGTCTAGTTTTCCCTTTCGGTTGGAAGGTCAGATGGCAGTCGCTTTCGTAAAACTAGTGCCTATGCCAAATCTTGGGATTCGGTGTCAAAGCGGACCCTGGGCTCCTTTAGGGGCACAACCGGGAATAACGCTAGGAGGATGATGATAGGTATTGATATTATTATTTATGGTTGTTATCTCAGAACTCAGAATTAAAATCGGTTCATTCGTTTAGGAGCTACGAAGCCCCAGACCAGACACACGGATAAACAGACACTTCAAACTTATAACATCCATCTTTTTGCGTCGGGGTAAAAGCGACAATTTGCTATGGGGTTTTATACCGCGAACGAAAAGGTCGTCATCGAAAGTCTTAAGAGTCCCTAAAGGAGCCCGCGGAGTCTGCTTTGAACCTAATCCCAAGATTTGGCATAGGCACTAGTTTTTACGAAAGCGACTGCCATCTGACCTTCCAACCCAGAGGGAAAACTAGACCTTATTGGGATTAGACCGGTTTCCTCAAATATGACACACTTTTCGAGCATGAGAAGTGAAAAACTCTTTTTTCTACTCGAGCACTTCCGTCAATTAAATGACTGACCGCGATATCTAAATCAATTTCTTTTGAGTTGGGGTCATAAGATAACTGTGTACAGAACTAAAACGAATTTTGACCAATCATGAGGCTCGATTTCCAGAAGAAATCAACGCGCAAAAATAAAAAAGCGTTTGGTTGCACTCCGTTTCAGCAAGGCGATTTTCAATAGATACCAAGTTTGTTTAATAAATTATTATTTCCGTTAAAAACTCGTAGAAAAAGTATTGTGTGCGATATTTATATAATTAGCTTTTTACTTCTCGTACCTTAATTAGGCCAACCTAGCACTACAAGCCTAAACGTGGTACTTGACTGAAAAATCATACATTATATAACGATTGCTTAAACTATACTATATGCACACCGCGTACAGATAAAGCAGTTACAAAAAAAAACACAAAGATGGTGGCTGTCGAGTCACATGAAGACGTGAAGAGGCTAGCAGAGGACAAAAATCAGTGGCGGTTACTCCACCGACAAGAGCCTAGCTCTTAAATAGATGATGATGAGAGGTAAAACTAACAGGGGTCTTATCGCTAAAGAGCGATCTCTTCCAGACAACCTTTGGAAGAAAATAATAGTAAAACTAAGTACGCTCGTAGGTGGTGCTCTTAGAAACGAATGCTTTTTTTTATACAGGGTGGAAAGATCGAATGCCACATGGATGGCAACTACCTTAAATATTGTAAATAGCACATTTTGTGTAAGGGAGACTTTCCTTTGTTTTTAAAAACAATAAATACTGCATTTAAGGATTTATGAAAAATCGCTTGCCTCAGTCGGGACTCGAACCGGTCAAATGTGACAAAAAATAATGTGCTGTATTTTATGATCCAGATTGAAAGGGTTACTGATAAGGTTCATTGAAGGTGAACTTAGCCTTATGAATAACAGACTTTGTGAGTGCTAACCTTCAAAACTTTTTTCTCTTTTCGCGCACCTACCCGACCAGCCAGCACCATCCTACATGTTCCAAAAGGCGATGACAACCAAGTCGCAATCTTTCATTTTGAACGCAAACGGTTTGGGATAAGGTGGATAATCGCATGAGAGCATTTGATCACTGACCTAATACAACGTTTGAGGGAGGGATTTCGCGTTTAACTGGAATAAGAAGCCGGTTTATAAACGAAGAGTTAAAATATTATGGTAAGAGGGAAACGGTAATTGAATAGTTAATACATAAATTTATCCATAGCCATCTACTGCCATTATACAGGGTGACATTTTAATCAGTGTCCATTTTTTTTAGGCGTTTGGTATCACTAATAGACTCCATTTTTGAAAATACTGGTAGGTATTTTTTAAATTATAAATTGTCTATACCAAAAGAATTATCCGTACAGCGTGGTTACTGGGCATTCAGTAACGCGCGGAGCGGGGCGGGGCCGAGGGAGGGGAGGCGTGCCGTGCGCAAACGTGTACTACCCACTGGGGTGTCCGCGCGGTAAGGTTTTTTTGGGATAACTTTAAGCAGCAATTACTAAACAATTTCACAAGCTTTTTAACCCCCGATGCAAAAAGAGGGGTGTTATAAGTTTAACGTGTCTGTCTGTGTATCTGTCTGTGGTATCGTAGCTCCCTATCGGATGGACCGATTTGAATGCGGATTTTTTGTCATAGATAATTTTATCCCGAGTGTTTTTAGCCATGGTTCATGAAAATCTGTTCAGTCATTTTTGAGATATTGAACTTTGAAAGGAAAATGTCGGGGATAGGGGTAGTACCTAGGGTTTGAATTTCGTGAATCCCCTTCACATAAGTATTGTTTATGCTCGACGTGTGGAAGACGTTGGAAATTAAAGCTATATTAGCTAATTTGAATGACCGTGCACATCCACATTATACCTAAGTATATTAGATTAGCCATTACAACTTTACAGCGATTTAGAAATACTAACAGTAGTTTATATCACCTCATCATCATATCAGCCGAAACACGTCCACTGCTGGACATAGGCCTCCCCCAAAGAGTGTCACAATGACCGGTCCTGCGTCACCCGCATGCAGCGGACTCCCGCGACCTTTACCAGGGGATCGGTCCACCTTGTGGGGACCCACGCGGCGCCTTCCGGTACGTGCTCGCCACTCGAGAACCTTTCCGCCCCAACGGCCATCGGTTCTACGCAATGTGCCCCGCCCACTGAGGGTGACTGAGGGCTAGATCGCGGTTACCTTGGATCTACTGCTGATAGGCTCATTTCTGAATTCTGATGCGTTTGCGCAGAGAAAGGTATAATGTGTGCGTAGATAATTTAATACGATCAATAAGTAAGAGCAAGATCGGAAGGTGTTGCTACAGAGCTATGCATCTAAATAAAATAAGAAATCCACGCGAACAAGTATAACGTGGTATTACCTACTTTATAACGAACTAGTTTCTGCCGGCGACTCCGTCCGCGTGGAATTCCTATACTACCCCATTAACTTTGGTTTTGTTTATTTTAATAGATAACTTTTTTTTATTATTATATCAAAGCAAGGGTTACATAGCAACATTAACATTTAAATTTACGCCAAACTGCATAACAGTTTGTTGGCGAAAACTATCCAGATTATTATTATAGTTGTTAAATACGGCTTAATTACTTTCATTTTAATATTTATTTAATGTCCGAATCAAGTAGCTGTCTACACCTCACGTAGGCAGTTGTGTCTCAGAAACAGGACTTAGGTAGTTAAATTAAGGTTTTTGCCTATGGTTTTTGTTTTTATTGTTTTTGTAAACATGTATTTTTGTAACTATGGAGATACAATTTATTTACGAATGGTGCAGATGACGGCGAAAAGTAAATATCGATGTCGACAACTTGTAACAAGAATTTTCATAGAATAACTGTTCAGGGAATATTATTTGGCAAATGATTAATTTTGTATGAATTTTAAATGAAAATAATAACAAAACAACGGATTTCATTTGTTCGAAATTTTATCACAACGTTACAAAAACAAACAACAACTGATAACGGGGGTATTAACTAGATCAGGGCAGACAGAAAAAGGCGGCTCGGGGGGCGAAGCCCCCCGCAGTAAAACCCAAACAACCATAACAATTGTATTATAAGTAGGTTAGCACCATTTTCAATTGGAGAGATCTATCGACTAATTAGACAAATCAAACCTAAGTTTACGAAGGACATAGGTATACGAAGTTCCTACGAGCATCTTGCGTCAGCTCTCGCCGTCATTTGTTGATGTACTGTGCCATGTAATTAACCGATGCCTAAAAAATGGCTCGTATCCTTAAACCCTGAAAAAAATTAAAGTCGTGCCCATATATAAGGGTAAAGGATCAAAAGAGGACCTTAAAAACTACCGACCAATTTCAATCATACCAGCACTGTCTAAGATTTTCGAGTTGGGTCTTGCAAATAGGCTTATAAGTCATCTTACTATTAAAGGCATATTGGCTAAAGAGCAATATGCTTATCAATCCCATAAGTCAACGGTGGATGCAACACGTGAACTAATAGATGCAATTATCAATAAGCAAGAATTAGGATATAAGGTTGCAGTAGTGCTATGCGATCTGTCGAAAGCATTTGACTTGGTAGATCACAAACTTATCCTTAGAAAGCTGCACCACTATGGCATTAGAGGGAGTTTCTTAGGAGTACTGGAATAATTTTTAGAAAACACAGTGCAATTGTGTGAAGTAGATAATAATGGCAATAAGGGAAAATCAGACTACCTATCTCTTGATTCCACCTCTGTTCCTCAAGGATCAGTAATTGGCAATTATTTATTTATTACACTTGTGAATGATTTATCCGCCTGCACGTCGCATGGTAAACTAGTTGCCTATGCAGATGACAGTGCTTTTGTTGTCTCTGGCGCGACTTTCACGGAACTACAGTGCAAAGTGAATTATCTTCTCTTTGATGTCAAGAATTGGTTTACTGCTAATGGTATGAAACTTAACCCAGAAAAAACAAGTGTGATCCAAATTCAGTCTTAGGGGCTTGCCACCACAGGCACTTAACTTAAGATTGAATTGGATAACATTAATGTTCCTGTAGTAGATAGGGCAAAGTATTTGGGCTTCACTGTGGACACTGGACTAAAGTGGTGTTCGCACATCGAAGAACTCAGTAAAAGATTGGGAAAAGCGTGTTTTGCAATTTCGCGCTTGGTCAAAATGCTGGGTGATGAATGCGTAAGAAATGCGTACTTTGCATATTTTCAATCAATCATCACCTACGGAATTGATATGTGGGGACAAGCAGCGGATAGGCATAGAATATTCCTTTTCCAAAAACGGGTGATCAGGATAATGGCTGGGGAGCCATGGAATACGCCTGCCCGAAGCTTATTTCAAAAAAATTAAAAATTATAACGGTTCCTGGTCTCTACATTTTAGAGGTGGCAAAAGTAGTTCGTAGGAATCTCGAGAAATTATAGTCGAAACAAGGACAATCTCCTTCCGAATAGGCACAGTAAAGAAATCCGAGCAGTGTGTATGGTACATTGGTCCTAAAATCTACAATCGGTTGCCAAAAGATCTAAAGGAATTGGCAATATCGGAAAACATATTCATAAGTAATCTTAAGCAATACTTGACAGATGAAGAATACTTGAAAAAACGAAAATTGTAAACTTGTAATTATTGATAAACTTAATGACATATTGTAACCTAATATAAAACATGAATGTACTTATTTTACTATAATTTGTAAATTCTGAACTGTTAAATGACGTGTAACTAATGTTACTAATAAATAATTGAATTGAATTGAATTGAATTGAATTAGGTTAGGGCTCACTTGTGTCCCTCAGAGCGGAAATAGGCACCCCGCGAAACGGGGTGACGTCGACACGCTGGTGGTTAGGTTAGAATTGCGACCTCTACACAAATTCATTCAAATAACCAATAAAGTTCAACATATTTATTTGTACAACTAACATATTTGACTGAATCAAATTTGGTCAAAGCACCAGTTGGTAACGAGATATTGCCTAAACATGAATATGTAGGTTAAAATAATTGCCATAGATAACTGTGTATGTAAACTATTTTAATTTTAAATATCAATCCTTGTAATCATTTGTATGTTAATTAAAAACACTTGAAACAATATTTATTATCACTAACGTTTTCCATGACATAATTCAACTATTTAATGAATCATCCGACAAGTAAAAATACATGATTTAAAATTACTTGTAATGACCATTCCACGAACTGAATTGTCGACGAAATGAAAATACATGAAACGTTGACTTTGGAGTGAAATTCGACGAAGTGAGTGTCGACAATTTGATGATAAACCGTAATTGCCGTATACTCGTTATTAAGTACAAAAGTAACAAGAGATCGGGTTTATAAAGAGAATACGTTGAGTTTATTAGAGCCTACCTGCCTTTTTCTGTAGATGCCACAAACCGACTACTTACATTTAAATACAAAAGTCGAGTAGTGGTACTCAAGCGGTCTAGATGGTTATCTGTGTCATGTAGAATGTCGGTGGCGGCGTTGAAGACAGGTTGAGTGTGTAAAGCTGGCCACACACGCTAGGGTACGCCTGCGTAGTTTGCAGTTCGACTGCACAGGTAAAACTGAGCGTATGTGGCATTCGACTGTGCAGTTTTCTACGACTGTACAGGTTACCTACGCAAATATGAAAATACATATTTTTTACCTGTTGGTAATTGAACCCACCATTATGGTGGGTACACACTGAGCAAACGAACGACCAACGAACGCGAAGCATTTACGTGACAGCTATTTGTTAGCTAGCCGTTCGTTGGCTTGGTGTGTACCCACCATTAGTTGTCCAGTGATGCGTTTGCGGGAAATACATGTCTCGTAAACGAAACAAAATCTTAGTTGATTTAATTGAATTTTATTATTATAATGAAATCAGAGCCTTGCCTCTGGAGAGTCAAGAGTACAGAATACCAGGACAGAAATAAAAAAACTGGCCAAGTGCGAGTCGGACTCGCGCACGAAGGGTCCCGTACCATTATCTACACGTTTCTTGTATATTTTATTTTAAATATATATTTTATTTTGTTTTTAGTATTTGTTGTTATTAGCGGCAACAAAAATACATTATTTGTGAAAATTTCAACTGTCTAGCAATCGCGGTTCTTGAGATACAGCCTGGTGACAGACAGACGGACGGACAGATAGCGAAGTCTCAGTAATAGGATCCCGTTTTACCCTTTGGGTACGGAACCCTAAAAAGTAACTGCATATGACCGTTGGAAAAATATAAGGATTGCTTTTAGTACTATTAACAATAACCCTAACAGTGCTGCCTCAGCATCAAGCACAGGCGACGACGGTGACATGGTTACAACTGAGAGTTTGTACAGGTTTACCGCTGCGTGTGTGTGCTCCACCCAGCTGGGGTTAACGGGTGCGTCTGTGTAACGATGCCTATAATTTTTTTTTAAATAATATTAGTCGCAATAACACTCTTCATATAATTCTCGAGTCATATAACAACACTTAATATATTTACATACGATATAATTATCATTTTATATAATGGTCATTTGATATAATATAATATAACATACTTTAAATATAATGCATATTTCCTATAGAAAACAAATGATATAATGCTAATTTCTTCTAATGCACAATTAGTATAATGTTTTTTGATAGACTCTAAGGCAGGACGGTGTAGGTACGACGACGAGCGAAGCGAGGAGGAGTGTTAGGTTGAATTGCGACCCTACAGCGCGCGAGCCGAGCGAGCAAAGCGAGCGTCGGTAGCGGCCGGCGAAGCGCCAGAACCGAACACTTTTTACTACTTAATATATTACAATTTGCGAACCGTTATGTTTGCTACATTTTCTTTTGATAATGAAATATTATTCTTCTTGATAGTTATGACACATAACTTGTATGTAAAATGAGCACTATACCATATAATGATTATATAAAATAAGTGTTATATCCGATGATCGTTATACAAAATAAACATATATATTTTGAGATTATAACAAACGTTTATTATATACAATGAGTGATTATGTACCTTGAAAATATATCAAATGTTGTTATAGCGAATGAAATTATATTATTTATTTTTATACCCATCATTACACTCCGGGGTTAACCTGTACAGTTGAACTGTACAGGTAAAACTGCGCAGGCATACCCTAGCGTGTATGGCCAGCTTAAGCGGCGAGTCCATTCTGCTAATAAATACGGCTTATCGGCACCTGCTTGACTGGTTTCCTTTTCCATTGCTATAATATCATGATATACGCAATAGATATATGCGGCAGCATGGCTATCTTGGGAGACCACGACGCTTCAGTTCAGCCCCCCTATTCTGTAACTTGTTTTTCACCACATTTGCTCGTAAGGTACCTCTTATTATGTCGCTTTTAGGCTCATAATCCTGGGTATTAAACACGCATGTTTTACAGTCGACTACAAAGAGACTTTTGGAAAAGTGTATACATCTCTTTGTAGTCGACTGTACAATATTACGATACCTGTCTGTTATGGTTATATCTCGATTAAGTCACGTTGGCACCTAGCAGCAAGATTTGTGCATAACCACGGTGCATTCTTAAATTAACCGGGTTGTACAGAATGTACAGCTTTTTTTAAATTCTCGACAAATCCTTTGTGTTAATTAATTGACTATGTTTTTCTGGATATGATATAGAAACGTTTGGTTTAGTAAAACTATAAGTATT
The DNA here is from genome assembly GCA_945867215.1 of Epinotia demarniana. Taxonomy (NCBI): domain Eukaryota; kingdom Metazoa; phylum Arthropoda; class Insecta; order Lepidoptera; family Tortricidae; genus Epinotia; species Epinotia demarniana. Next base: position 699,029 of record OX244284.1, on the reverse strand, counting down.
CACTTTTGATAACATTTTACATGAGTTAGCAATATATAAAATTTTAAAACGATTTTTTTTCGTATTGGCTGTTTAGAGACTTCATCTAAGTCTGGTTTAACACATGCGCGTGCACTGAGCAAACTTCACGAAAAAAAAACTGTTGCGGGCCATTATAAGTTATATTTCACAAATATTTGTAAACATTGTTAATGCGTGTTTGGTTATTATCAAAAATGTTGACTCGTGGTGACTAGAAAAGTGATAATTAGAATGGACGCCACTGGAAAAACTTGGCGATGTGCAATATGTGAGTAAAAAAGAAAATAACTTGGCAGGCCTATAAAATTTGGTTCCCCTCCGTTAGCCCTAATAATTTCATACCTAATTTCACTAGCCCTAATGTCGTTAAGCCTAAAATCACAAACCCGAATTTTCAATTTTGCTAATTATTCATTAGCCCTAATTTCAGTATCCCGAATTTTCATAATATCTAATTTGTCATGACCGAATTCTTACTAAGACTAATTTTATTTAACCGATTTTTTCCTAGGCTTAATATTGCAAACCCTAATAATGACTACACCTAATTATCAATGTCTCTAAAATCACTAAACCAAATCTTCATTTTGCCTAAGTATTTTAGCCCTAATGTCATTATCCCGAATTGTCAGTAGTACTAATTTTATTTCACCGGGTTTTTCTTTTTTCGTATTATGTTGATTCTGGCGCTTTGCGCGGCGCACGCAGTAGGGTCGCTGTTCTACCTAACACTCCTCTTCGCTTCGCACATCGTCGTACCTACACTGACCTGCCATAAGATAAGAGATGCTGCTGATGATAAGAGAAGAATAGGTAGGTAATCCGATGTCTATCCGTCTCTCTCTTATTATAAAACTTAGAAAGAGACGTATAGTGCGTGAAAAGTCGAGAGAGCTCGCGCGCCGCCTAGTGATAGCCCTACAGCAAGTCGACGCCACCCCGCTGCGCGGGGTGTCAATTTTTGGTCTGAGGGACACAAGTGAACCCTAACCTAACCGACATAAGACAGAGTTCGCTAATGACAAGCCATTTTTGTCCGCTTTGATAATGCACGACCCAATAATCCGCGTCCACAAAAGCTGGACGCGGAATATAAGGCCGTGCATTATGGGCTCCCATTTTGACGAGATAAGGTGTGATGATATTCAAAGAAAACCCGAAAAGTTTACTGTTTCGAAGAAAACTGCATTAATTAGGTCTAGTGAAACATTAGAGCAAAAGTTAGTAGATCAAGTGACAGATAGGTGTGACGAAATTAGGTGTAGTTAACATTAAACATAGTAAACATTAGGCACAATAATCATTAGGCTTATAAGTCATTAGGAAAAATCATTATTAGTTTTAAATATATTTGCACACTTGATGTTTAGTATTAGTAAAGATTAGGACGTATGAAATTAGGCCTAGCAAATAATTATGCCATATAAGATTAGTTATCTGAATATTAGGGCTAATGAAAATTATATCGAACGTTGGTAGGTGTAATTAAATTAGCACTAACGATATAAGGTTAAGTGGGGGTGACCCATAAAATTTTCATCTTATGAAAAGGATTTTTTCCTCGCCAAATATGTTGAAAAACGTCGTATGAAACGCGTGAGCTTTGATAATTACATCCTCGGCTTTCTTATCACGCACACCTGCGGTTCGCGTGAATAATTTCGCCTCTGATGTAATTATCAACATACCTCACTTGTATCACAATGTACTATGTAACTAAGCGTAGGTAGAGATCTAGTTTCGTGACGGGTTACCGGCGGGGTGCGCCGCATTAGCGCGTAACGAATAACAGCCCGGCGCCAAGCATTAAAGCGGCTCACCCCGCCAATAACCCCGTCACGAAACTAGACCTCTACCTATCTATACTGTGACCTAGGTACGCTTAGTTACATCGCGGTGTCAACATATATTTGTGGGTGAGCGTTGAGGTGAGCTTAAAACAAGTTACAGAATAATTACGCGCTGCCCCGTCTGTCATGAAACGGCCGCGACATACTCTCGATTTTTCTCGCACTATCGTTCACTCTCTAAAAGGTATAGTGCGAGAAAAATCGAGAGTATGTCGCGGCCGTCCCATGATAGACGTGCAGGACGGCCCGCGAGCCGTGTCGCTGCGAGATAGACTGTCTCTATCATGTTACAACGCTTGGAAAGAGACGATCTAACTCAAACTCGAACCCAAAATTATATTTAGGTATTCAAGTAGGCCCAGTAACAAGCACTTTCAAATCGTCAGGTAGAATCATAATCTTAAGCTAATTACTTAGAGTAATTTATTAAACATAAAAAGTAAAATTTATATGAAATATTTAAAATTTTATATAAAAAATACTAGTCTAGAATGTTTCTAGAAAGACAATCTAATGTCAAAAAAATAAATAAAACGAGAATAATTAATTAAAAACACAATGTCAATTTTTTCCAAAAGGAATAAATAAATTATAAATCCAGTCAAAATTAGTCCCAAGAAGTTTTATCATTCATGTAGTCTTGTGCGCTATAATTAGCTTTCGAAATAAGTTTACGTTTCACATAGTTCTTGAATTTATTAATAGATAACTCAGTTACGTTTCCAGGAAGTTTGTTATAAAACCTTACACAATTACCCATGAATGATTTTTTTAATTTTTTGGAGCCGAGTGGTGGGCACCGCGAGCGTATGCTTATTTCTAGTATTAATATTATGTATGTCACAGTTTCTCCTAAAATTGACAATGTTTTTATGTACATACACCATATTTTCATAGATATATTGACAATGCAATGTCATGATATTAATATTTTTAAAGTTATCCCTAAGTGAGTCTCTCTGTTTCAATCTATATATCGCCCGAATAGCCCGTTTCTGCAGAACAAAAATCGAATGAATGTCCGAGGCACTGCTGCCCCACAATAAAATACCATACGACATAATGCTATGGAAATAGCTAAAATAGGTATACTAATCGAGCTGTTTTCACGTCTGTTAATTGACGGATCTTGCTCACTGCAAATGCTGCAGAACTCAGTCTATTCGAGAGATTAGCAATATGGGGACCTCATTGAAGCTTAGAATCTAACGTTAAACCAAGAAAAACTGTGCTATCAACTAGTTCCAATTCCTCATCTTTCACAAAGACACTCCCTTGCTCGTGTTCAACGTGATTCGTGACAAATTTAATACATTTAGTCTTCTTCTTATTTAACAATAAATTATTAATATTAAACCAATTTACTACTTTAGAAATAGCATTGTTTACGTCATTGCAAGCTTTTTGCTGTCTTATAAGTTTCTATCTATAAAGCGGACCCCGGGATTTTTTTAGGATACAGCCGGGAAAACCCTGGTGATGTATGGGTTTTCTCACATACTAATAGAACTACTAAAGTAGGTATACAATTATTAATTTTGCATAAGTACAGTCACCGGCATCAATATCTGCCGAAACAAAGCCGGCAAAAATATCTGACACGTCCTTATGGCATTAGACATAGAGTCGTGTCAGATATTTATGCGTGCTATGTTGTGGCAGATCTTATTGCTGGTGACTGTACAATGACAATGATGAATGATAATGAATGATGATCAATACAAATTTTATTCAAGCTTAGAGGACGAATTCTACACAGAAGGCATGGCCAGTCCCACCGTAAAGGGACGGAAAGCCTCATAAATTCTGCTAACTGAGCATTTGTTGTATATGTAATGTGGACACGCTGGACAAAAACAGCATTTTTTTTTCACCTACTTGTCCAGTACACCTACTAGTTTTTGATAGGAACCAGCAACTCCTCCGTCGGCCCTTTTTTATGGCGGCTATTTTAATATCTCGAGTTCTATGACACTTAGAATCACAAACTAGGCCTGCCTGAAAAAAAGACCGGGTTGCACTCCTCTTACGAATCTTACGGTCTCGTGACCTATCGAAATCTGTGGCGAGTTTACCAATTTATCCCCATCCCAAAAAGTGCACAGCGCCACTCCCCCCGCCCCCAAGCCTCGTCCTAAATATCTCACCTAACGAATCTTACGGTCATGTGACCTATCGAAATCTGTGGCAAGTTTTTTCAATTATTCCCCATCCCAAAAAGTGCACAGCGCCACTCCCCCCGCCCTCAAGCCTCGTCCTAAATATCTCACCTAACGAATCTTACGGTCACGTGACCTATCGAAATCTGTGGCGAGTTTTTTCAATTTTTCCCATCCCAAAAAGTACACAGCGCCGCAAAAGTTTTCACTTCAAAAATTGGTGCTTTTGTCCACCGTTTCCACATTCCACATTTACGACAATTTGTTCCAGCACTCTGCCCCACTACTACGAAATTTGGGCGGCCAAGCAAGGTCACAGATAATCTAGTATGCCGTATGGAGTGACCTTGATTTGGTTGACCGCCGTGCTTTTACGACACGTATCCACACGGGCCGAATCACGCGTCGGCCGACATCGGCCCGTGTATCGGCTCCTATAGATAAACAACCTGAGTAGGCACGTACCTAATTTGGGCGGGTAATCGTTATATGTATAATGATATATGTACGACCACCTCGCTCAGTACTGGTATTATTATAAAGCCGCGTCTCCATATTGCGCGGCTGCCGCGCGAGCCATGTTCGACCGCGGCAAACGTGTAGTTTGGCTCGCGAGCCAAATTTGACACCATATTTCTACAAGCGCGGCTGCCGCGCGCGGCAAGGCGATCCGTCACGATCGAGAGTTCGAGAGTCGATCGAACAGTTTGTACTTGACAACCATGGACGTATCACGTCTTAAGCGTGCGGTTGCCGCTTTTATTAGCTTTTGCTAACTCTAGACTTTTCCTTCTATAAGACGCTAAAAGCGTGGTCATTTTCTGTTTTAATTCCTTTACAGGCAGGCCCATTGCTGCACTAATATCATTCTATGCATTGTTTCTTAACGATCTGTTGCGATAATCACTACAGTTACTGTTCCATAAAAGCTGTTTAGAGCTGTATAATTTAATTAAAGTACGACACTTTTCGTTATCCATGTCAACTGCCGCGCGAGCCAACTCAAATCGAAACACACCCGTCCCAACTGTGCGCGAACAAAACACTGACGTTCCTTTGCCGCGCGCCAAAATACCGACAGCAAATGGTTCGTCGCGAACCATGTTTGAGCGCGGCAATGTTCGAGTTGGCTCGCGCGGCAGCCCGGTATCCATTGCGCGCGGCTGCCTCGCGAGCCAATGTTCGATGGTTTGCCGCGCAATATGGAGACGCGGCTTTAACGTGGCGATGTTTGGATCTGGTTATTCTGATAATTCAAGCCACCTTAAAATAATTCTGGTGTATTCAAGGTTACTGTGCCTGAGCCCATAAATATAATCAATTCTACATTCTACTGATATTATAAATGTGAAATTAACTCCGTCTGTCTGTTAACTTTTCACGCATTTTGCAAGGTCGCCAGAGGTCCCGATACGTTGTGTTGAGAGCGAGGGAACTTGTTCCTTCTGCTGTCAACACGGCAAGTCCTCAAACATATCAAGGGTTGGCGACGCCCATGTTACTCTTTTGGAGTTGCATGCGTCTATAGGCTGCGGTGTCCGCTTACCATCAGGCGGGCTGTACGCTTGTTTGCCACCGTCGTAGTATAAACAAAACCTAAACTAAACTAAACCTGCTAAACCGACCGCTGTCGGTCTATAAGGAATATATAGGTAAGGTAGTGCTATAGTATTCTACACAATAAAATAAATGTATTATACATCAGATTATGTGCTAACTGAGACGTTTTTAAATAAATTACGTCTACTTAGTAATAAAAATGCCATTGGGAAATCCGATTCGAAACACGAAAGGAAAATGATAAAAAGCTATTCACCTCGTCTCGCCTCGTGTCACACATAACGTCACTATATACAGAATCCGAGACTCATAACTGTTATCTACATACGTAGTAGGAGTCAAAATGCATCGTCTTTGGTTATTAGTAGCACGCGTGGTGAATACCATGGTGTCCTTGGCAGAAAGCCATTCGTGCTGTTAATATTACAAACGATCTTATGTGTTCCAAATAACCAGTATAGATAATGACAATGACATTTGCATACGAACTTAGTGAATGCAAATTTAACTACACGAGTGGTACTAATTAGACCTATTTTTGACCCCCGACGCAAAAAGAGAGGTGTTATAAGTTTAACGTGTATATGTGTCTGTGTATCTGTCTGTGGTAGCGTAGCTCCCTAACGGATGGACCGATTTGAATGCGTTTTTTTTGTGTCATACATAATTTTATCCCGAGTGTTCTTAGCCATGTTTCATGAAAATCTGTTCAGCCATTTTTGAGATATTGGACTTTGAAATGAAAATGTCGGGGGGTTTTCAACTTTTCTAATAGATAACCTTTAGGCGTTGACAGTGGCGCCACAACACAATGGTAACTATCTACGTAAATATAAAAGTGTAATTACAAATTGAAAAACCGGACAAACGCGAGTCGGACTCGCCCACCGAGGGTTCTGTGCTTAAGTGCAAATGTATAGTTTTCAGATTTTTCCTTACTTGTAGTAGCTATAAGACGATAACTTGCTATATTGATGAATTTAAATAACTAGCTATGTAAATAAATATTTCAATATTTTCTTTTATTTTCATATTTTTGCTTGGGGTCTAATTTGATTAATGTATGATTGACCGTTATATTTTTTTGTGTCATTAGGTCTACTGCCCGACATAAGGTCTAAGATCTCTGTAGAACAAGGGGTTAGTATGCATAGATTACCGCCCTATGTACTACAAAGATCCGATTACATAATCGATGTGAGTCAAGTAATACAGGTCACTAACTGGCTGAGTTGGCGGAGGCATTGCCAATATCGCCGCTCACTTTAAAAAGTCACGATTTAGCGCGAAGCTCGATGGTCTCTTTAGGTCAAATCCGTGAAACCAACAAATCTCCCATGCGAGAAATTTAACTTACATCTGGTTTCTAGGTTAAATTCGATCATTAATACGATCATTCCATCATACATACAACAATTAATTCCGATTCAGAAAAAGCAGCACCTACCTTATTTTCTAAAGTATTTACTTATATGACAGTTGATAATTTACATTACCAAATACAAATAAATACAAATAATTTGGGGCAAGACCGGTCACTTTGGCACTATCTAGGGGAGGCCTATGTCCAGCAGTGGACATCTTTCAGCTGATCTGATGATGATGAAATGTTTTTAAATTAAAACTAAGTTAAATCTTAAGAGTCCGCAGTAAGCTCGATTCTCCATACAAACGTAGTTACGCTCTCATTTTAAAACTACGTGTTGGATTGTAACGAAACTTTGCATGTTCAATGAAATGAGGTCACAATGAGGTATATCTATGTCTGAAATTAGTTTACGTAGCTTCAGATACCATAATAAAAAAGATACAGCGAATTTAAGTTTTTCATACAAAACTAGTTTTTGCTGTATTTACTTAGTTTTATAAATTGGAACCATATAAACTAATTACAGACATAGATATACCTCATGTAAAATATGCAAATGTGTATATGCAAATTTTCGTCACAATCCAACACGTAGTTTTAAAATGAGAGCGTAACTACGTTTGTATGGAGAATCGAGCTTACTGCGGACTCTTAAATAAAGGCTTCCGATTGGACCCCATAGATCCAGGCTGTCAACGCCAAAGGGTACAAAGTTGCAGTGTTGCCAGATGAAATCTGATAGAAACAGTAGAAATGAAGAAACAAAGCAGTAGATTCAGGGAAAAATCAGTACACAGTAAAAGTTCATATTGTGGTCATAAACGACGATGTTTAGTAATTTATGCAATAGTCTTAGTAACTTACACCAAAGCTACCAACCTGCGTAGCGTATCTGTCCACTGACAGATACGCAGATGACACTTCATGTAAACGAAAATTAAAGTTTTGAAAATTTCTAGGCAGATGTCAAATACGTCAACTGTCAAAAACAATCGCATGGTGTTTTCAATTACGAGTGGGTTGGGGCACTCGTAAATCGATATCATAGGTATGACAAATGTAAGTCACACCGATGAGTTTCAAAAATACGAACTTTCGGAAATCACTCATCATCGGTGAGAATTAGTCACTTGGTGATATTCAAAAATCGATCCCCTCAATCCCCTGGTGTCAGACAGACACCTACAGTTTTCAGGCAGCACCGTACGTGACCCACGGAACGGAACACAACATACTGCTGATACAAACGTATACTATAGGTACACGTAATAAAATTAATAAATAAAGAATTAATATATATATATTTTAAATATGTAACACAAGCACAATGGGATGAGAGACATAAAGCGAAAAATGTGAAACGGTTGGGATGTTTAAAAAAGAAAAGAGAAATGAGTGCTGGATGGGTTAGGGTTGGGATTTTTGGAGCGTGAACAAATAGCCCTTAAGCTGGCGCCTAAAGGTTTGCTAGGCGCTCCTTGGATAGGTGAGTAAACACCAATGTGAAAGGTTATCGACCTCATCGCGGATCTGGTTACGTATACAGAAGTAGATGGAAGTAGGCACGCACATATGTAGTAAGAAATTGTCGCATGGGCAGTGCTTGGGCAACATCCTGCGTCCCAAACCAACCCAACATGCAGTTTGTATGTATCATTCATTGCAAGTATTCAGCAACTAACTAGCATAAGAGACCTAGGGGTTGTTCATGACTCGAAGCTTATTTTTAATGATCACGTTGATAATATTATAAGTAAAGCTTCTAAGACTCTTGGATTTATAATGCGTAGCTCGGTTTGTTTTACACATATTAAGACGCTGAAAATCTTGTATTGTGCTTATGTGAGAAGCAAGTTGGAATACGCATCTCAGATTTGGAATCCCCAATATAAAATTTACATTGACAGAATTGAGCGATTACAATCCAAATTCATGAAATTTCTTTGCTACAAAATGCATACACATTATAGTTCATCTAATTATTTAACCCTTTGTAAAAAGCATCACTTGATACCCCTTGCTAAGCGTCGTGAAATTGCTGATATATTATATTTGTTAAATATAATAAGAAGCAATGTTGACTGTCCTAATTTACTTGGTAAGATTTCTTTTAATACTCCCATAAGAAGTTTCCGCCATTTTCGTCCTATTAGCATATTCCATGTTTCCACTAAATATAGAATGAATAGTTTCTTGTGCAGAGCAGGCAGGAGTTTAAACAAAGTTGTAGATCAATTAGATATAGACATATTCTGTGATAGCATACAGGCAATAAAATCTAAACTGATAAGTTTCTTCATGTGTGATACTCAGGTGTAGGCTCGGGTTATTAGAGTTTATAGTAGCCTAATTCATTAACTACCTGATTCTTGTATATTCCGCGTATTAGGTAGTGCGCGATTGGTTACTGTGCGTAATGTACGCTAAGTTTAAGTTTGGCTTCAGATTTCTTTGTTAGTTTATTTCTATAAGTGAAAACCTGTAATTGGCTATATGGTTTTATTATGGTATCTAGAAATATGTTGCGCTGTTGGTTTTCCATGTATCAATAAATAAATAAGCGAGCGTAAGAGCGTTTTTTAAACTTTCAGCCGAGAGAGTCGTTCAGAGCATTCATTAGAATTAAAATCACTAACAAATATATGTTTAAATAAAAAGATAAAGATAAATTATGTTTATTGTGACTACAGGTGGGTGAAAAGGTGTTACATCGCCACCTTCTTAATATATAAACAAGGCAGAGGAAGATTATTTTATAAATAACGGCCTGCATGAGCGAGTCTCGCTGTGATGCGCAACGTTTTTGCGCTTTGGATGCTTTTAGCCAGTCTGTAGAGTTCCCCCAGATAATAATTCCATTGCAAAGTAATAACTGGACATACCCAAAATACGCCGTCTCAGATGAACATTGGAAAAACTTGCGTAGCGTAAAAAAATGAGAGTTTACCGCACAGCTCTTCTAAACTCAGCCACTGAAGTCTGAACACCACAGTTAATATGGGCGGTGGTAAGGACAGCGTTTGAAACGCACACAATATATTTTTGAGAATCACCCAAATGACTTAATTCGTATTACAAATACATACCACAAAATTTGTAGGTATATAGTGAAAACACTGAGACTCGGGAACAAATTTTCGTGGACACATCCCAAATACATGCTCTTGTTGGGATTTGAACCTGGGACCGCCGGCAGGCACACTTGCATGTCGTCATTTTAACACTGCTAGCCCCAGAAATCCGCTCCGGGAAGTCCGGAAGCTTTCTGAACACCGTCTCCGGTCGTATGCCAATGTCATAAGACGTCCTGAACATCCCGTGACGTAATTAGAGGTACCAAGGGCCGCCCTGCCCTTACATTGTGGACCAGGCAGGGTTGTTATTCGCTACGCTCTAATGCGGCTCACCCCGCCGGTCGCCCGTCACGAAAGCAGACCTCTACCTCCACTTAGTTTACTACGCATCGCGGTGTCAAGATATATTTGTGGGTGAGCGTTGAAAAATCTTAGAAAAAGTTACAGAATAGGGGGGCAGCACGACCCGGCTTCTAAAAAAGGATGATCTACCAAACTCAACCCAAGACCGATCGAATTGGCGCCGATTAATTTACGAGAGCCGAGCCCACCTAACGATAACTACAACTTAGAAAAGTTGGAAAACCCCCGACATTTTCATTTCAAAGTCCAATATCTCAAAAACGGCAGAACAGATTTTCATAAAACGTAGCTAAGAACACCCGGGATAAAATTATCTATCTCCCTCTTCTTCAACTTACCTAAGAGCTCTGCTCTTGTCGGTGGAGTAACCGCCATTCAGCTCTACGCTCTGCCACTGCTTTGAGCTCCTGGTACGACACTACATTGACCTTCTCCTTGACCTGGTCCATAAAAGCACGTCGCGGCCTTCCTCTGCCTCTTCTTCCCTCTATTTTCCCTTCGATTATAGTTTTTATGTAAATGTCACGTCGTAACAGGTGCCCCAACATAAATATTTCCTCTTCTATTTTCAATCGTCCTTAGCAAGGATCTCTTCTCTCCGACTAAATCCAAAACCTCTTCATTCGTTCTTCTTTCCGTCCAACTAATTCCTTCCATCCTTCGCCAACACCACATCTCAAAGGCACTTAATCTTTCTCGGTCTCGCTGGGTAAGTGTCCATGTCTCGCAGCAATACAACGCTATGCTCCAGATATATGACTTTATAAAACGTTTCCTTACGCTTCTGGAAATCTTGGCTCTAAAGAGATGTTTGCCATTGAACGCTTTTTTCGCCATTGCTATTCTTGTCGGCAGTACATCTGGAGTCACAGGTTATTATGCTACCTAAGTATTTAAAACTGTTAACTTGTTCTATGTAAAATTATCTATGATACAAAAAAAACCGCATTCGAATCGGTCCATCCGTTAGGGAGCTACGCTACCACAGACAGATACACAGACACACAGATACCTACACAGATACACAGACAGACACGTTAAATTTATAACACCCCTCTTTTTGCGTCGGGGGTTAAAAAGGAATCCGCTCGGTGTACGCTTTCATAGGCCTTTTATCTCTACAAAGGGGGTATGGTTAATATACGGCCTATTATCAATATAATAATAAGCCGCGTTCTCTATATGTCTGTCTCTTTTCAACCCATACATGACAAGAGATGTGAGGGAAACTGTTTACCCTTAAATTGAATAATTTAATGTGTTTATCAAGCGCCTACAGAAATGTAATAGCAATCCATAAAAGCGCTGATCCATATCATTGCAATATTTCTAACGTAAGGCGATAGGCGCGCGGTTACGACGTTATGATAATACGTATACTATCACAGACTATTCAAATTATTATATTTTTTATACTTATTCTGAGGTATAATACTTAATTGTGTACTAATATTGAGCAATATTGCTTGGTTTCAATAGCTTATTACCCAGGTTGTTATTGTTAATTTTGCTTTTTTACATAGATAATATACCTAATACTAGCCTCATTAGTCTCATTACATAGTATTGTGTAATATTGCATAGGTAATAAATAATGTGTTTAATCTTGTGTAGGTATTTCTACTTTACGTTTACTAGGTTAGGTTTTAACGTAGGTATAACAAGGTTTGTATATAATCATTAATTAAACATAATATGACATAATAAATAGGAAAAAAAACACTTAATAAAACTTATGTAACCTAATATTAATAAAATCAATTTTTTACATGATTTTTCTTCATATACATGCAAATACCACTGCACAAAAAACAGGGGTTAGAAATTGCAATTTAAGCCCTTTCATATGATACCCCACTTGACTTTGATTTTTTAACCCCCCTCAATGTAAATAAAAATGTTTCTATTTTCTATAGGTACACGTGTAACCCTTCTTTACAATTGTTCCAAATTTCAATTTGATGGCATGAGTAGTTCTTGAGATATTTAACATTGTATGAGATATTTAATATTGTAAATAAATAAATAAATATAATAAATTGTGACATACAGGACGGACAGACAGTCTAAGGCGTAACATAAGGGTTCCTTTTTACCTTTTTGGTACAGGACCCTAAAAAATACATAGTAGACAAATAATATACCTATATTATGTTTTTTTTTAGATTATTTCAATTTGACATTGATAACTAGTTATTTTAATTTCTGTTTGAATTTTTGGTACTTACAGTTTAATTTATTTCATTACTTGATGGACTTATACATAATATACAATATTTGCTCGCTTGCATGCAACATCAACAAACGAAAATGATACGTGTTTTTTTAACCGTCTTACAGCCGAAGCCCACTTAAAGTACCTACTTATCCAAAACTTACTAATCATTCGAGAAAAAAATGTATTAGTTAAGCTTTTAGTAATAAAAGGTAATTAAGTGCCCCCGTGTGGTGTCGGGTTAGAATTTCACCACCCCCTTTCTTCCCGTGGGTGTCGTAAAAGTCGACTAGGGACCAGGGTTGAAGTGTGTTGTGGGCGATGGGCTAGCAACCTGTCACTGCAATGTCACATTTTGTCAATCTTTTTTATACCCACATTTATGCTAAAAGTGGCGCTGGAACATAAGTTTCATGTGCTCTGCCTACCCCTTTTAGGGATAAAGGCGTGAATGTATGTATGTATGTAGGTAATTAAGTTTGAAAAATCCTAGTATGTATATTGGTAGATCCCTGTAAGTACTGTGTCTATGCAAATAAATAAATAATTTCATAATACAATTAAGAGGAGTTCAATGTTGTGCAATAGTTCGTGCTCTTGCGTTATCGTGGTGCAAAAATATTTTAGATAAGTCAAAGAATATGCCAAAGAAACAGACGCAATACTAATTTATTTAATGTAATTATGGAATGTGGCGGACTTTTTATAAAACTATCATTTTAATTCGATTCTTCTGTCTTGGACAGCAGAAATGCTTTTTTTAATTTTTTACAACAACGGTGGCAAACAAGCGTACGGCCCGCCTGATGGTAAGCGGACACCGCAGCCTATATATATAGACGCATATAACTCCAAAGGAGTAACATGGGCGTTGCCGACCCTTGATATGTTTGAGGATTCGCCGTGTTGACAGCTGTAGGAACAAGTTCCCTCGCTCTCAACACAACGCATCCTCGGGAGCTCTGGCGACCTCAACACAACACTACTACAGAGCAAGTAGTAGTATTATTTTGGCTGTGGTCTTCTGCAAGGCGGAGGTACTTCCCCAGTTGGGCTGCTCCACATTCGAGTGGGATTACATTTCGCTGTGACCTGTCTCACCAAGTTGCTTTTTGAATGTACTCCTTTTAATGCAATTCTGCATACTCAAATAATGTAAAGTATACAATTGTCAAGAAAACTTAACTTCTGGCTCTGTGAGCTGAACTGGCGAGCCTGTGTTTTATTCCAAAACAATTTATTTTTCGAATAACTAAAGTGATTTTTTAGGGTTCCGTAGTCAACAAGGAACCCTTATAGTTTCGCCATGTCCGTCCGTCTTCGGCTTAGCTAAGTACCTAACCCTTACAACCAGAAAAATGTATTTCGGCATGGGTATATTCGTATATATAGCAATGACCCCGACCAAACAGTAGAATAATATGTGGATTTTTTTTTAGCGTATTTTCCCTACAGTTGAAGTGGGGATGGCAACAGGCAACTACGGAACACTACACTGCGCGTGGCCCGACACCGGCTGGTTTTTCTATATAGTTATTGAACCTGCACAGTGCACACAAAATTTCACGCGAATCGGTTGAGACATTTCTCATCGTGTAGGAAAATAGCGGGACAGCAGGACACCCGGACATACAAACGTTTTCCGGCCCAAGCAAAGCTTGTCTTCCTTCGCTTCGCTCCCTCGTTTAAAACATAGAAAACATCCATGACTCGGGAACAAATATTCGTGCTCATCACACAAATAAATGCCTAGATTCGAACCCAGGACCTCTATAGCTTCGTAGGCAGAGTCGACCAGCAACCATCAACTAGGCTTAACCGGTCGTCAGTATGTTGTGGTCATTCTGTTAAGTATACTCTTTGAATGAGTCATAAAAAGCAAGCTATAGTTTGTTTCTGCCAGTGAGTCTCCGACCGCCGGTCTAGACAGGAGCCTCGTACCAGTGAATCATATATATCAGCCAAAAGACTTCCATTGCTGGACGTAGGCCTCCCCCAAAGAGTGCCAAAGTGACCGGTCCTACGTCAGTGAATACTTCTTACCTAGATACTAATTAAGGAATAGACAAAACGAACAGCAAAGTTGGTGGGAACATTGTTTCTTTACCGTTCGGGTAAGTTATCGATTTAGTTGGTGCATTCCTATTTGCATTATGACAGAGCTGTCATCCCAGTACAATAAACGTCAAATTTGACATAATTTGTACTGGGATGACAGCTGTCAAATAACGCAAATAGGAATGCTAATATTATAGGGATATTGTAACCCGATAAGTGGAACATGTTTATTTATTGGGCACGCAAAACAGATAACATTCATTACATAGATTGTACAAAATAAATCAGGGGTTCTGGTTAGGAATGCCATCCAAAACATGTATGCACAGCATGATTACAAGTAACCAGCGAAAACTATCCCAAAGACCTACCCTTGGTCCGTGGAGCCCTGAAGCCCTAAGCCTCTTCAAAGAGATATCGAAGAGGCTTACAGATGCCACCGGTGACCGAAGGGCTGGCAGTTATCGACGCACAAAGAATTTGCTTAGCTATTCAGCGAGGTAATGCTCCCCCAGCATCTTCTGCACAATGCTGCAGGGGCCATTTTTAGATTTAGTTTGGTTCTATTCTATTTTATTTTTAATTTAGGTTTTTAATTATTACCTTAGTTGATACTTAATTATTAAATTTTTAAATAACAATATGCTTAAGCATGAGAACTAGATCATAAACGTATGTATTATTATTTTATGTTTACATAATTATATATGAGCTGAAAACCAAATAAAAATAAATAAGAAGTAAAATAACATAAAATAAAACACGTGCACATGTGTAACTGTGCGTTACACATGTGTGTAACTGTGTCTAACTCTGTCTGGCACCGTAGCGTAGCTCCGAGATGGGTGAACCAATTTGTCCGCGTTTACGGTTCCGTACCATCAATCATACTCCCAGCGTTAATCAAGGTTGTGCCGCTTTGACATCTAATCGCCAGGATTTGGCATAGGCACTAGTTTTTGGAAAGCGGCTGCCATCTGGCCTTCCAACTCAGAGGGAAAAGTAGACCTTAATGGGATTAGTCCGGTTCCCTCACGATGTTTTCCTTCACAGAAAAGCTAGCGATAAATATTATTATTATTATTTATTTAATAAACATAATATAGAAACTTAATTATTAACATAGTCTCACAAAACTGTCGGGACAGTTTGTCTGTGTGATCATTTTATGGTACAGTTAACTAATTTGTTAAGTAAATGTTACATTCAGCTATGCCTTAGGTGTTAATGTTATTAATGTTAAGTAATGTCGTTTTAGTTTCCTCTTAAAGTCTTTTTTTATGCTTTCACGGCTGATAGTTTCTGGTAAACTGTTCAGAAGATAGGGGATACGTTTTTTTAGTGTTCTATCACCATAATGGTTCTTAACCTTCGGTACGCACAGTTTACCGGACGCCATAGCCCTAGTTACATATTTATTATCGACTACTTTTAACAAGCTATTCTCCGAGCTAGGCTCTAGACTGCTATGGTTATTTATAGCAAGTAGATATTTATGTTTAAGACTTACAGGCAGAATTTTACAAATTTTGAATAGAAGTTTATAGTTACCTTTACATTTTTGTCTAGTTTTACTGTTTACTAATAACTTTATAAATCTAAGTTGTATGTTTTCTAACCTGTCAATGTTTGTTTTCGTTGTGAGTCCATAGCTGTCAAGGGCGTAACTCAGGATTGAGTCTACTAGTGACATATATAAGCACCTTAAAGTACTAACAGGTATCTTTAAACTTAGATGAAAGAATTTGCCTAATAATATTCTAAGTTTATCGCAGATAAAGTTAGTATGAACAGTCCAAGAGAAGTTTTCGTCTACTTTCATGCCTAAATAAGTTACATATTTAGATCTTTTTATAGGTTCACACGCACAATTTACCATATTATTATGTAGACATTCAAAGGTGTGAGTATACATAGGGGGGGGAGTGCTGACGGGACATAAGTGTGGCGAATGAATCAATAAAAAATTGGTTTTATCAGTATTGAGAAGTATTCCATTGTCATGGGACCACGCAACGACTGAATTAATATCCCGTTGAACTAGACGGACTGTGTCTGCGAGATCTGTGCCAGGTCGTAGGATGCAGAGGTCATCGGCGAACATGTGCGCTGAGCAGTGTTGTAGTACATTGCACAGGCTATTGACGTGCATCAGGTACAGCACAGGAGAACATCCCGAGCCCTGTGGCACTCCACATCCCACAGTATGCTCACTACTGAAGGTGTTTCCTATTCTCACCATGTAGGAACGCGAAGTGAGATAATCGCGAAACCACTCGTTTAGCGGTTCGCCCACTCCACACTCGTACATGGCGTTCAATAAGGTGTTTGATTCCAAAGTATCAAACGCTTTTTTAAAATCGAAGAATACTGCTATTACATGTTTTTTATCATTTAGGTAATTATTTATTTCATCTGTAAATTTGAATAATAAAGTAGAGGTACTCTTTCCTTTTTGGAAACCATGTTGACAAGGGTTCAAAATTTTATGTTTACTAAGGTAGTTACCAAGCTGGTCATTTATGCATTTTTCCATTATTTTATCAATACTGGATAATATTGCGATAGGCCTGTAATTACAGAACAATATACGATCGCCTTTTTTGTAAATAGGTCGTACAATAGCTTGTTTTAATTTATTAGGAAATTTATTAAGATTTACTGATAAATTGACTAGCCTGGCAATCACTGGGCTTATGTTATCTGCAATTAGCTTAATATCAGACATACGTATCAGGTCACTACCCGGTGATTTATTAATATTCATTTTGTTGATAATTTTTTTGATTTCATAACTTTTCACGGGTTGCCACCTCATAAACATGTCTGGTTTTTTTACATAATCTTCTCTGTTAATCCAAGTATCATTACATGTGTGCTTGATTGCTTTAATTTCATCTGAGAAAGTAGTAGCAAACTTGTTACATAGGTAATCGTCATTGTTGGAATTTTTCATATTGGAATGTATAATATCATCTAAGGTCTTATTATTCTTTCCTAATAGTATTTGTATTCGTTCCCATATTTTCTTAATGTTTTTATTACATTCAGATATGCATTTTTTATCATATGAGTTTTTACATTTATTCAAAGCTTTAGTGCATTTATTCCTGTATTTAGTATATTTTAGTCGCTTTAACATGTTTTTTGGCTCATTACACCATATGTTAAAAAGTTTATCTCTCTCGTTTATCATTTTCTTTAAATTGTCATTTAACCAAGTTTTATTGTTCCTGGTATTATTGTGTTGGTTTGATTTAAGTATGTAGGAATCATTGTATATGTTAACAAACACCTGTGATAAGGCGTTGTATAATTCTATAGGACAATTTATTGATAACATGTCTTCGAAACTAGTATCTAAAAGCTTTTCTCTAACCGCTCGGTTGTCAAGGACACGTTGCTTGCTCGGACATTGATCATGATTGCTTTGAATATGGGTGCATGCGGCGAAATTACGTGATGAAGCTTGATTCCATTGCACCACAGTTGATACATAGTAATGATCAGATATTTTATGTTCGATTACTGCCGAGTGAGTACATGCCCTTGACATGGAGGTTCTTAAGTAAATATGATCTATACAAGATTCAACTACTTTACCCATCACAATTTCCCTGCGAGTTGTGTGATGAATGCATCTTGTTAACCCTGATTCAGTCATGATAGTTTCGTATTTTATGACATGTCTGTTCTGTTTATTTAATAAATTAATGTTCATATCACCACATACTATTAAATTATTCTTTATTGGAATACTTTTAAGTAACAAACATAAGTCCCCTAGAAAATCGTCCGTTTTATCTTGTTTGAGTATTTTAGGAGGTCTGTATATACATAAAACGTGAAAAATAAATATTTACATATTTAAAGATGGCGCATATTTATGGCCCTCACGTTCGGTTCGGGCCACAAACACCTGCGATCTGGGGCATTCACGAATTCACCGCCCTTGGTACGTAATGTACTATATTAGGGTACCTCCCCTATACGTAAAGTGGGGAGTGTTTTTTTTTTTCATTTCAACCTAATAGGGATTTAGGAAAATAATTTTTTGATAATGTTTTTGATAATTTTGTGAAAAAGTTCCTCGTTGCTAATAAGTGAGATGGAAACACATTCGGCAGAACGTAGATTCGTTGCGGGGGTATCATTGGTACACGCTTGGAGTCCCTCGCGGGTGTAAACAAGAACTCCGCCGCCTCGGCCAGGACGAATGAAACTATGAAGGTCGAATCCTGATAAATTATAAAAACATAATAAAGACACATTAATATTAGGTTCTGTTATAACTAAAAGATCTATATCTCTTAAATTATCTTTCAGTGTTAAGAGTAACTCCGCGAAGTTTTTCTTTATAGAGCGAATATTTATGTGAAGAATACATAATTGCTTATTTAAATGATATAGGGAGGACCACCAGTCATTAAAGCTGTCTGCTTTAACCGCATTTATTGAGTCTTCGGTTATGGACTCAATATTATTCAGATCCGCGAATGTCAATGCTATTTAAAAAGGTAGGCAGAAAAATTAAGTAAAAGAAAATCATTTCAGTAGGTCGCTGATATCGCTCTCCGATCTTATCCAGATGGTCTTGTCCCCTTCAGACTTCTTTGCTAAAACTTTACCGTTTGAGACCCATATGAATTTATAAGCATTAGTGCAAAAACTCATTTGTATGAGCCGGGATTCGAACCCACGACCACCATTTGCCTGAAGCACGAGGCTACCGTAGCTTGTATTGTGCGAATCTGTCCTGTCACAACCTTGACAACGTTAAATATCTCAGGCAATACCCGCAATACTAATGCTAGGTATCAATTTAAAATCTGAAATAGTTGTAAACGAGTGAAATAGTTGGAAAATGAAAAAAATAGACATACTCTTATGGGTTACCTATGTTTTACCAAAAAATGTTTGACAATTTGTCTCTTCCCAATAAATGTGTCGTAGAATTTCATTTGCCCAATAACCGTTTGCCAAATTAACACTTCACAAATCATTCTGACGCAAACCTAATGTTTGGCATATTCATGTTTAGGCAATATCTCGTTACCAACTGGTGCTTTGACCAAATTTGATTCAGTCATATATGTTAGTTGTACAAATAAATATGTTGAACTTTATTTGTTATTTGAATGAATTTGTGTAGAGGTCGCAATTCTAACCTAACCACCAGCGTGTCGACGTCACCCCGCTTCGCAGGGTAACTTTTTCCGCTCTAAGGGACACAAGCTAACCCTAACCTAACCTACCAAATAATACAATTGTACGCCCTAATTTAACGCCCTTGCCTACCGACCTACCTAACCGTGCATTTTTATCTAAGGGACCGTGCCTTTCTATGAATAGTATTTTAGTCAAATTTCATTACCCAAATAGTATACTTTGCCATAACATTAACTTGACTTAATGTTTATTGTCTACTGCTTTTTTTTCCTTATTAAAGCATTTGCTAAACGACCAAATCCCATAATGTAATTTTTCGTAATAATAATTTGCTAAATGAAAATTTGACGTAATGAAAATATTCATATTAAAGTTGTGCCAAAGTTTGCGTTGGCAAACAAATAGTTTCTAAAATTTGTTTGGGTAATGAAATTTCCCACGGGGAATTCCCCAGGATCCCACTGGGTTCCTCAGTGCGAGTCAGACTCACACTCGACCGGTTTTTTATTGTTATCAGATTCTAGACGAGTGTGGTCGGTATTGTGTAGTTGTTTACGTACCACTGACGTACTAAAGTAAAACCCAATGACCAGTCGTTTTTTTGATTAGGTTTATTTTTAGCGTAGGTATGTCGCGGCGCAAATATGTATACCACAGATATAGATAATATGCTCTGAGATGTATAAATAGTTTTTTTTATACCACATTGATCGGTCGGTGTCAAATCTGGGCTGTTATTCTCTAGTTGCGAGTTATGGGTTTTAAATTACCAAATGTGGAGTTTTCTTGTCAAGTTCGACCCTTTTTTGTATGGACTATCTTCTAGGCGCGTTAGAAGTGCGTATTTTTTTTAAAGAAACTATGATTTTGTCCTGGGACCTGTCACCTAACGGGACACAATAACAACAAGAAATAAATAAAAATAGGTAATTAATAATAATGTTGAATTGTTTTTGACTTGGTTTTCGTCTTGTTCCAGGAATTCCACTCCTGCGTCGAAATTCGTTGATCAACGCGCGACAACACAACATTGGCAACAGTTGGAGGGACACACAGTCACAAGAGGAATCAGTGTGTACCAGGCTTAAGCAACGTAGTTTCACTCTAAAGGAGTTTAATTTTAAATCATATTAAACCGTAAATAATGGTTAACTATTTCATATACGCAAAAGATTTCTCCGGTTCAACGGGAGGAGACGTACATTTCCACAGCAACGCCATTAAAACCCTTGACCAGTTTAAAAGTGACGTGGAACACATACAAGCGGAACTGCAGGCAGATGGAAAACAAGAAGAATCCAAGATAATTTACTTGCATTGGGGAGACGAATGTTTTCAAGTCGACGAAGATATCACTGAACTTGCATATAATGAACTGGAATGTGGAAATATGGGCACAGAGCCGGACACAATAATTAAATGGATATTTCAAAATTATCACAGCGATGAACCAATTAAAATCAAGTTGCTGTATATCATAACTGACGGTATGATTGACCAACGAAGTGTGAGTGAGTGTTTTAGGTTGAACAGCATGGCGCATTACGAGACCTTTGTTTTCCATGCATTTAACACAGATTTGGAATCTATAGACCTGTCGGTGGCTGCGTCTTTTTTCAAAGACCGATGCAAAGTGTATCGTAACAACGAACTTTTTGATAACATTAATGTTGCTGAAGAATTTGATTATGATAGAATTGACGTCAAAAACTTTACAGTTGAAAAAGAAAATATGAAGTCTTATATCAAACTCAAGTTTATCAATACATCCAAACACGATGCTTTCGCTTTAAAAGAAATAGATAAATTGAAGAAGTTACGAGCGCGACTGTTTGATGAGCTGTCTTCGAAAATAGCGAAGACCGCAAGCAATCTGGATACAAAGGATAGAGATGCATTTTTAAGCCAATTCGTTAACACAGAATGGTATAAAAGCCTGAATGCGCCAAGCCAAGGTTGGAAGGTTGAGATCGAGAAATCTATTTCAACGTTAATAAATTACATCGTCAGCGATACCAAATCTTATTCATTTGATGCATTGAAATTCGACAAGACGTTTGATACTCCCGTTGAAGAAGAGCCGATCGTTGACGTTAATTTCAAACACGAACAGGAGATTGAATTCCCCGACATTATTCTAGCTGACGACAAAGGCATACCTGTTATATTATTGACGGAATTCAATTTGCTCGACAAAATCATTTTTCATAAAACAAAAGAAGAGGTTGAAGAGCCAGTGTCACCTGCTAGTTTTAATAAGTTCAAATCGACGATGGAGTGTCCATTGTTTTTGATGAACGACTCAGATGTTAGTGAGTCAATAGGTTACTTTTATACTTTGAATGTGTATAAACAATTATTGGCAAGTCCGAACAAGACAGAACCGCGAACACGGAGGCCGTTTCACGGCGGCCTGGTGCTGATAGACACCGACGATTTTGATAAATACAACGACTACATTTTGTCTGCCACGTATTTCGATTGCAAAAAGGTGAATTACAATATTGGATTATTTTATTATGTGCTGTGGAAGAATAGTGAAAGTAAAGAGTGGATGAATAGAAATGTAGTTGAACAGTTCAGGAAATATGTGGTGCGCCGTGTTAGTAAGGCAGTGTGTAGAATTGGGCTGTCGTCGCTGCCTTTAGATCCTCCGGAAAATACGTTGTTGCCGACAGCTCTGTGGTATTGCGTCGAATTATCGTCTCGCATATTCAAAAATGATGCTCAACATTTCATGCACGAACGTCTAAGAATGCATTACGGGGTAGCGCATTACATGATCGAAATACTTAAGTATTTGGATTATGATATAGATTTGAATTTTATCGACAAACGTAGAGATTTAATTAGACATGTTATGATATTGAAGAAGATCCCGACTCGCGGAGAGAAAGTTCACTTTTTGTTAGAAAAAATATTCAAAACTGAAAACGGGTTTCTCGTGAGTGATATACAGAAGCCGTTTAATTTAAATAAACTCAATTACTTGAAATTGAATCACAAAGGAATGTTAAGCGACGATGCATTAAAAGAAAAGGTTCATTTAAATGACTATGTCCACTTAATGCATTTTGAGGATGGTTTGAGCATATCTAAAAACGGCAGGGCTCTGTTTGAAATATGTCAAAAAACTTACCGCCCTTATTTCACAGTGGGTGAAAACAAATCGTTTTATACTGAATTACTCAAAGTTACTAAGCAAGTAGTCATCAGCAATGATGGTGACAATGATAACGTAAAAATAACATACGAGGCAATTGATTCGCTTGAGTTCGACAGAATTTTGTCTTATTTCAATCTATTTATGAAATGCGTGAAAGATATCAAAAAATATCCCACCTTGCCTGAATTCATCGAGTATATTTCCAAAAAGAAAAAGTTCAACGGTGATTTGGTAACAATTTTCCCAACGAATGTTTCAATTAATGCTGGAATAGTATATACACGTTACCGGAATATAGCGACTGAAGTGGAAGTCAGTGAATTTTTAGAGGTCTGTAAAAAGTATGTTAATAGATTTGACCGTGTCAAAGCTGAAGAAGTGATTAAGTTCAATAACGATAGTGAAATTTTGGAATTTATTTCCAGAGAGGAGGAAAAGGTCAATATGAAAAAAAAAAACAAAATTGTTAAGTAATTACACTACTGTTTTAGGCTAGTGTGTAGTATTTAAGCTGATGATCTTCCTATATAAATAAATAAGTAATTATAAGTATTACGATACTAGTTTGTAACACTTCTGACTGATTAATATGAAATCTGATATTTGTAATTTACAGGAAAACAGAATATTACAAATATCTAATTAACATGAATAACAAATATCTGATTGATATGATGATGATGATAAATAAAGCTAGGTCCCTACTAGAAATGTTTAGTGACAAAAAGTGACAGCTTAGTTTTGTTTTTTTTATACTTGGTAGGATTCCGTAACAAAAAGTTTAAAAAGCAACCGTTATGGTGCTGTCTTTTTCGTTTCATCTGTCCGTCTGTCTGTCACAACGTTAAATATCTCAAGGACTACAAATGCTCAATTTGAAATTTGGAACAATTGTACAGAAGGCTAACACACACTTGTATAGAAAATGTTTTCTTTTATTTATAAGTAAACATTTTTATTTACCGTGAAAATTACAAATATCAGGGAGGTCATAAATTCAAAGTCTAGTTATATAGATCCAGTGGGTTATCATATGAACGGTCCCTTCTCGGGCCTATACCCGAGAAGGGGCCATGTCTTAAATACTATATATTTAGTGTCATGTACTAAATGTAATTTTTTCAAGTCATGGAAATAAAAGTATTTTTTTTTATTATCACGTGAACGGGGCTGAGTTACACATTCTAAAATCTTTTTTTCTGCAATATATATATTATAATGAGTAATTAATATAAATAGTACAGAAAAAATAAATTTTATTTAATTTATCTAGCGTATTATTTTTATTGATCAGAAATCATTTCTTAACCAAGTTTGTAATTTGATTACTTTTGTTTTGTATGTAATTTTATGTCCTCAAATTGTTATGAGATTATGGTTAAAGTCCCTTCTTTCAGAATAAAAAAATATTAACGAAATCAGTACACGCGTGATATTAATGATTCTCTGACGTCATAAAAACCGCTGAGAAACAAACACACCGACCAGGTTGCAAGTTATTAGTGCCAACGTGCAGATGGCGCTGAACAGCGGTGACTTGCACTATGAGTTAAGGCGCCGTAGGTTCATGGTCTTCTCTCCCTCTCACTGAGCTTAAGCGTGAGCGAGATGGAAGTGCGTGCTCGGAAGCGCGGAAATCATGTTTTTTAATTTTAATTTTTTTGGCGTTTAAATAAATAAAAAATTAAACACTGATTTCCCTCAAACATGATATTGCCGATTTTTAGAAGCCATTTTAATATTTTTAGCTTTTGTGCATAAATTGTAAGACTTATTTTAAGTGTATTTTAGACCCTTTTAGACCTATGTTCGTGATTTTTTTCTATCGAGCGAAAATTGGTTAATCATGTTTCTAAACACTGATTTCCCTGCAGAAAAGCCTTAAGATTACTAATCGTATTTTTTTAAAACCATATTATTATAAACAGACGCATTATATTGTTTCAAAAACTCTGTTCGCTTAACTTCGCTGAACCTACGGGGCCTTAAGATTGTTCATGAATGAATGGGATCGCGATGTGACGGGTATGGTTTATGAACGTTAGTGCTGAACCCTCGGTGCGCGAGTCAGACTCGCACTTGACCGTTTTTTTTGTATTATTCACAGAAGTTGCTCTTAATAAACGAAATGTATTAAGTATACCTATTTACAATAAAATAACAGAAAGATGATATTGTTTTATTCATATCCGAGTCATTCATTGCCAGTCCGCACCGCGTTGCATTTGTTATATTTATTGACACATTATAAAAATACATAAAGATTAAAACAATAATTTGCTTTATAAAAAAAGTTTTAATCTACTTCAATTTAGTAGGTACCTACTCCGTCAAGCCACGAGAACATTTCCACATTTATTTTCCAATTTACCACATGAACTGATTTCCGAGAGCAAATGCGTTGATTATTAGAGAAAAAAAACCCAATCACTGTATGTGGTCCGATAATATGTGAATATTATCGGGCCACATACAGCGATTGGGTTTTATTTCGCTAATAACCAACGCATTTTGTTCTCGGAAATCAGTTCATGGGGAGAAGTCCAGAGGTGATCCTTGTGGAATCGACGGAAGCGTGGATTCCACAAGGATTCACCTTTGGCACTTCATTAGTTGCTATTTCAACGGAATCTTATCAGAATCTGTGACGTACTTTTAATTACATACATAATTGAGGAATTCCATAAGTCATCTGTGGTCTTCATCATCAATTCCACTCTACTAAATTTATGATTTCCGGGAGTAAATACACAAGATAATATAGAAAATACCAAACTCACTACACGCGTGCCTAATATAGTTGCGAAGTTCTCTCAATTCCTCATGGATCCCATCATCCAACTGATTTTTTGAAAAAAAATGGGACCCACCTGGAAGCTTATACTTACAAACAAAAAAAATACGAATCGTTACATCAATGACGGAGTTCTGAGGTAACAAAAATTGAAAAAAGGTGAAAAAAAATACAACCGAATTCTCCCTCCTCCTTTTTTTGAAGTCGGTTAAAATGATATGTATGTTATAATTGAAGACCGGTTTAGCCTAGTTGGTAGTGACCTTGCCTATGAAAGCTAGAGGTCCTGGGTTCGAAGTATGTTTATCGTCGTCTAGTACCCATAGCTTTCCCGCCAAATCGACCTAGGCCCAAACTAAGGGTCTAGGTCGATTTGTGTACGATTGTCCTTTAAAAAAGAAACAAAAAAAATATGTACCAAGTTACCCTACCCTACAGTCACTTTAGATACATATTATATTTAAGTAAAACATAATTAACTGCCTGTTGCTTATGTAAACTCAGTAATTACTAATTACCTAGCTTCTAGTCTAGGTACCTAAAAAAAGGCGCTAACGATGATAATGAATCAATCTGGTCGGAAGTTGAAAACAAAGTATACCAGAATGACCCAAAACTAAAAAAAATATCAAAAAAATATATTGTTTTGGTAAAGTAATGAGAATGACCTATAAACCTTAACTACAGTATAATTATCTATCTTACATATTCAAATTTCAATCATTAAATGTCATGCTGGTCATGCGTTACAGAGAAATAGAGTTCCCAATTCGTAGATGTAAAATTTTGGACCATAGATACCGGATTTTACGGTATCAAGTTTTTTTTATACCACGCCAAAAGTAGTGTTTTAATAACATTCGGTGACATCGGTACCTAAGTAGTAGCCCACATGAAAATTATTATAATTTTGGTATTTTTAATTAACGCTGGCAACCCCTTCCCACCACCCGATCGTTTTTTTTTTTGGGTGCATAGGCAGTACTCTCTGATTTGTTTGAAAAAAAAATTATAGTCGCTGAGCCCACATTTTTTTTTCTTTTTTTTCCCCACCCCACTACACCCGCACCCACCGCCCGCGGCCTGCCAGCACGAAGATTATCGGAAAAGGTTGTTCAGGGAAGTAGCTAACGGAGTTTCAATACAGCTAAAGCCACAGACAGAAAAAAAAACGCAAGCCACAAGTGGTGCTGCACGTCGTGCACAAATGTCACTCGAAGACATAAAGGCGACGGCACCCCAGTCCGGAGGCACTACGAGCAGTCGCCGGCGCAGGCGGCCGTCGGTGATATGTCAATATGCGATGAGGACGAGAAGCAGCACCATTTCAGCTCGATCAATTACACCGTGCCGGAGCTAAACTTACCATACAACGACACCACTACAATGGAAGTCAGCATAGATGCGCTGTCGCGCTTACTCGATTCAAAACTAGCTGGTGTGAAAAGCGATTTGGTCATGATCGGCGCAAAAATAGGCGCAACAAAGCAGGAATTATTCAAGGATTTAAACAACGAATTCAACAGGGTCATTGACCGTATACAAAAAGAATTCACAGCAACAACAGACTTTTTAAGCTCTCAAATTAAAGACTTCCAGATGGAGTTATCTATTGTTCATAAAAAAATCAGTGGTTTAGAACTAGAAAACTCTCGTCTTAACGCTGAGCTCCTATCTGTTAAAAGCAACCAGAGCTCCCCCTCGAATGTAATAGAACTGCAAAATACAATCGATCAAATGCAGTCAGATTTGAATGAGAGGGACCAAGCGATGCTGCTCAGCGATGTCGAGATATCGGGAATACCTGAGCATCCAGGTGAATCAACTATACATATCATACACGCCTTAACACAAAAATTGGGTATGAAATTGGACGAACGAGATGTCATTAGTGCGGAGCGAGTGGGGCCGCTAAGACCCGCCAGAGACGGGAACAACACAAGAACAACATCGCGTCCGCCGGTGGTGCGCTTGGCTAGACGCTCGCTACGAGACGAAATATTGCGAAATGCACGGGTCCGCCGATCGCTCGACTCAAGTAACATCGGCCTGCCAGAACATAATACTTCCTCGATCTATATAAATGAGCGTTTAACAAAAATTAATCGCGTGCTGTTCTGGAAAGCGCGGCAGGCAGGCAAAGCGGCAGGCTGGAGATACATATGGACGAGAGAGGGACGGATATACGCTAAAAAAACCGAAGGTGATAATGGCAGAGGAGTCCGAATTAAAATCGAAAAGGATATAGTACGTGTTTTCGGCCTGGATCCCTCAGCCTCCAATAGTAGATAAGTGGTTTCTCGTTCGTTCATTCAAAGAATATAGTTTCTTCCTCAGTGTTTTAGTAACGAATGACTTGTTTTTTATATTAGAATGCGAGTATGAAAATTTGTCCGCATTCTGTGCGTTATTATTTAGTATCGCTTACAACATAAATGTTATATCTATGCGTCTCAATTCAATCAATTCGAACACGATGAGGTTGCTAAGTATTTTATGTACCCGTAAATGGACCCTACGACGTGTGATAATAGATAAAAACAGTTTGTTTAAAAAGTACAAGTATTGTTTCAGTATTAAATTAATATGTGTTAAAAATGTTTGTGAGCATAAAAACCTGTCTATAATAAATTATTCATCATTCGTCCAGTTCGCTTCCGTTATCACTGTTATCTCTAAAACATGTTTTCAAGTTAAATGTGAACAAATAACTATGTTGAAATTGCGTTGTGTCCCATATGCAGGAAAGGGGAACCTACAACGTCAAATCAAAGTTGGATTTATTTATAAAAAGTACAATGTTTTCTCCACAACGCTAGTAGTGCTTTGTAAATTAATGTATGAGTATAAAAACAGTCTACGAGTATTACAATGTACGACAGTTTATGAATATAAACAAATACCAGAAAATAGTGTGATTATAATTTCAGAAACTTGTTTGCCTAGAAGACTAATTATGAAGTTGATAATGTTGCTATACCTATTATGTTCGGATAAGTGCCGAGGTCACATTCACAAACTTCTCTGTCATCCTTCCACTCATCATAATCATACACATCACAATGCTAAGAACAAACAATTACATTTCCTACAAATTAAAATAAAACATTATCTTTACAGCAGCACAAACTTACACGTATTAAAATGAACCGGAAAAAATCATACCATTTGACTTTAGGCTTATTGAACGTGCGCTCCTTAAACACCGGCTGGGAGGAGCTTGTAGCAGCCCTGGACCTGCACAACCCGGACATATTGGCGCTAAATGAGACCTGGCTGCGGGAGGGTGAAGAGAAGTTCATACCGAAAATACCAGGTTACACTCTGAAAAGCAACCCGCGCGCAAACGGAACCAGAGGAGGCGGTGTTGGGTTCTACGTACGTAAAAACCTCCGAGTACAGGTAAGACAACACCCTTCTTCATCTCTGGAACAAATGTGGTTGGAGTTGCGCGTTCACGGTGTCGGCCGATTCGCAATCGGCACGGCGTACAGACCAGAGTCGGTATCCGTAGAAAATGCTATCGACGCCCTTAGCGAGTCTCTGGACCAATTTGGGTCATGTAAAAGCCTGTTCTTGCTAACCGATTTCAACATTAATGTACAATTGCAAAGCCAAGCCAATGTGAAAAGGCTGGATACTTTTCTATCACAGAGGGGTTTAGAACAACCCGGAAGGAGCCTACGCGTATAGCTTCAGAGAGCTCATCAGTATTGGATTTAGTAATAACAGACAGCCCCACCGATTGTAAGGCAATACATGTACACCACAACCCGAAGCTCAGTGATCACGCAATGGTATTGGTGGAGTTATTAGTTAGTAAACCAAAGCAAGCCCCACAATATACATATAAACGGTCTTTGAGTAATATAGACGCTACACAATTCAAAATAGACCTTGAAAATATGCCTTGGCGGAAAATTTGGGAATTAGTTGATACATCAGCAAAGTAAATCTTTTCAACTATTTAGTCACGAGCATCTTCGACATACATGCCCCGGTGCGCCGCTATCAAATCAACTGTAGATCTCTTCCCTGGGTGACAGATACAATTAAAACAATGATGAAATTCCGCGATAATGCCCTAAAGAGAGCTCAAAAAACAGAAAAAGATTCACATCAAAAATATTATAAAGATTTACGAAACTACACTACAGCAGCTCTGGAACGTGAAAAGACTGCATATTTTAGTTTTTACGTTAACAAAAATAGATCTAATCCTAAACAAATGTGGAAACATCTAAAGGGTTCCTCTATTTTGGGTGAAACTGAAGTTCTCTCGATTCCCCAGCATTTATGCAACCCTGATGCAATAAACAACTTTTTTTTGACACTACCAGGAACGCCCGACACTGACCGCGACACACAAGCACAGTTTTATAAGGATACGCCGGGAAAAAACATATTTAATATAGACAGCTGTACAGAAGACCAAATCCGGAAAATAATCAACTCCATAGAAACCAACGCAAGCGGCCACGATAATATTACGATAGAAATGATTCGCCTTACGTTGGAAGTCACTTTGCCAGTAATAACACATATAATAAACGCATCTATTGCCTCTAAAACCTTTCCTGAGGCCTGGAAGCTTGCACGAGTAAAAGCGATACCCAAGTCAAATAGGGCCGAGGAGTATAAAGATTTACGCCCGATAAGTATTCTCCCAGTACTTTCTAAAGTCCTAGAAAAAGCGGTTTGTGATCAACTTACAAAGTACTTGGAGGAAAATAACCTATTGCCGTGTATGCAGTCAGGTTTTCGCTGCAAGCACGGTACAGCCACGGCAATGGCAAACGTCACGGATGACATTATTGCCGCGGCGGACAAGGGTATGGGATCTATTCTCGTTCTGTTGGACTTTTCGCGTGCATTCGACTGTCTCAACCCGAATCTGTTGCTATCCAAAATGGCGTATTACGGCGTGACACACCACAGGGATCAATCCTAAGCCCTTTGCTCTTCATTTTGTACACCGCGGATATGACTAACAACCTGAAACTCTGTAATGTACACTTAAGTATATGCAGACGACACACAATTATACTACTCATTTGAACCGAAAAACCTGGATATGGCTCTTAGTACAATAAATGAGGACCTCCTAGCAATAACGAATTGGTCGCTTAAAAATAATCTTATTTTAAACCCCACAAAGTCACAATTTGTAATAATGGGAAATAAATGGCAGCGTACACGGATCAAGGAGCAGAACCCAAGAGTCATGATTGGAAACGAGCCTATTTCCCAAGTCGAAAGCGCGAAAAACCTAGGTATTATAATGGATGGCGAATTGCGTTACATAGAGCATGTCAATATGAAAGTCCGAAATGCCTTCTACCGCCTCAAAGTGTTATATAAAATTCGTAAATACCTATCCGTTAAGGTCAGAGAGATACTCGTGGAGTCACTAGTGCTCTCCCAATTCAACTACGCGGATATAGTGTATGGACCAAGACTTCTAGCAGTAACGAAAAAGGCTATACAGCGCGTACAAAACGCATGTGTCCGTTTCTGCTACGAGGTCCCCAAACGAGCACACATTACACCTTTCCTCAACGCAAACAAACTGCTAAACATGGAGAACCGAAGGCAAAAACACTTAGCTTACACAGTAAGGAAAGTGTTAGATTTTCAGAGGCCATACTATCTCTATGAGAAACTGAGATGGGTTAAGGATTCTCGCAAAAAGCCGCTGAGAAGAACCACCAAACTCGTAACACCCGAACATAAAACAGCACTCTTTAGAGGGAGTTTTAAATTTGCCGCTGCCAAGGTGTGGAACGATCTACCACCACCTCTCCGCGAACCTTTAACTCTGCTTCAGTACAACCGACTAGTACATGCCCACCTGTTGGCCAGGCAAAGCGGAGTTTATCCTCCCTCCTAATGTCCAAGTTTGTAAGCTGTTCATTCACTCATGTTTACACTTAAAATATAAAATATTAAATACTTTTACACACACATGCTCACACATACACACACATACACACTCATACACGCACATGTATTTTATTATCGAAAATAGCTATCATAGTTAGGTTATATGTTATATATCATTACATTACTAATCTTAAACAGTATCTTTTAGTAATGTTAAACAAATAGAAGTAAATATGTCCAATAGATACGAGTAATAATAATAAGCAATATTCTTCTTTGTTAATTAGACCATAGCCTAAGTACCTCATGCGAGCACAGTTGTACATAAGTTTATCTCTTCCGACCATTCTAGTTTTAAGTTCTTTTTGGGACTAGTCTGAAAACCAGCGCTGGGCGACTGCCCAGCAAACGCTGAGACTAGCACCCTTTGCCTCTTAATTGTTTAGTTTCACTGTGTTTTTTTTTTTTCTTTTATTATGTAACCATTCTTTTTTGATACCTTACTTTACTATCGTGTTTTTTTTTTATGTGGCAATAAACGAATTCTATTCTATTCTATTCTAAGACTGATTTGGTCGCTAACTCATGGTCGGCCGTATCACGCAATAAGTGACAAGATAAAGCGTCCGTCTTTGGTGATGAAGTGGCCGGTCGACGACGGTATATAAAACTCATGCGATCATACTTAGCTAGGTTTATTATTGTAGTAAATAACTACGTACAATCGGTATTGTACGACAAACAATAACTTATATATCCAGGACATACAGACGTATGTTTTCTTCTGTCACAACCTTCTGTTGTTATCCGACAGCAGAGGAAAAAAACATGCCATACCAAACAAGGTGGCTTACCTAGCTTACAAGGAGGTCGCCACACGTCTCGTTCTAGGCTGGCTATAGCCAGTGACGGGTGCTCCATCTTGTCACTTATCGTGTGATGAGGCGGACCATGATACGGGGTCTGTAGAGGAGAAGAGCGGGACACCGTGGGGACACCGGCCAAACAATTTTCGGCCCAAACTAAAGCGTAGACTTCGTCTTTCGCTTCACTCGCTCAATCGATTATAAATACGAAAGTTTGCATGTTTACCTGTTCGTTACTCAATCACGCAAAAACCGCTAAACGGATATAGATGAATTTTGGTGTATACTGTGTAGGTACCTACACAGTGTATACCCCTACCCCTGGAATACTATAGAATACTTTTTATCTCGGGAATCATGCCCTAAGGGGGCGAAATCGGGGGTGAAAGTTTGTATGGAGCTACGATATAAACGAGTTCCACGCAGGCGAAATTGCGGGCAGAAGCTAGTCGCGAATATAATTATATAGGTACGACAATACGCATTTATAACAGTCTTCCTAAAGAAATAGCTAATGAGGCCAAATACACGAAATTTGTTCAAAAGTTAAAAACATATTTAATAGAAAACTGTTTTTATTCTCTGAAAGACTTTTTCGATGTAAATAGATACCATAGATACCTAAGCTTAGCAAATGATATCCTAGGTGTAAACGTGTAAATATTAGTTCCTTATGTGTACCTACGTTAGACGTAGGATTTGCAATATCCTTACAGGGTCATGTTGTGCCATAGACTGTAAGCTATTTAAGACCTGATATAATGTCTACATGAGAGCAATAAAGTAAAGTATTCACTTTGCATATTTAAAAAGCGCCTACAAAAAAATTCATAGCAAAATGTTCGCAAAGGATAAAAACGGGACCCTATTACTAAGGCTCCGCTGTCCGGCCGTCCGTCTGTCTGTCACCAGGCTGTATCTCATGAACCGTGATAGTTGACATTTTCACAGATGATGCATTTCTGTTGCCGCTATAACAACAAATATTTAAAAAAACAGAATGAAATAAATATTTCAAATATTTTTATTGCAATTTCACAAAGTAGTTGTACAGGTGGTCATTACAAGTCTAGAGCTTTGTGAACCCTGTTGGGCACTGCAATATTATTTACAATACCAGGGACACTGTTTAAGGGGGCTCCCATACAACAAACGTGTTTTTATTGCCGATTTTATAGATAATGGTACGGAACCCTCCGTGCGCGAGTCCGACTCGCACTTGGCCTTTTTATTTATTAATGTTACTGTTTTTTTCTACTTTTTTAGGTTTTTATCACTAAATTAGTCTGTTTTGGAACGGTTGATGAAGGCATAATATTCGGTTCGGCAAAAGCTGACGTAGCCACATAGTAAAGATCAATACGCGTGTGTTCTACGACATTTCATAGATATACTTAAATACATAGAAAACATCCGACAGAAACTAATTTATAATCACGCTCATCACACAAATAATTGCCCTTACCGGGATTCCAACCCAGGACCAGCTTCGTAGGCAGCGTCGCGTCACTCCCCACTAGGACTAAGGCTAATAACCAGTCTTCCGTATACAATACAATACAATACAAATACTCTTTATTGCACACCTCACACAAACAAAGCAGTTATAAAGAGAAATAATACAATAACATGTAGGTAGAGGTAGACAACAGGCGGTCTTATCGCTGAAGAGCGATCTCTTCCAGACAACCTTTGGGTATCGGAGAAAGAGATAAAACTAGATTATGTAGTAGGTGGTGCAGAGATTATAATAAGCCAAAAATCAATATAATAATTATAAATACACGTACATAAATAGCTCTATATATAAACATACATACACATATATACAAATATCACAAATAAATATATATAATACATAAACAGTCAGCCAAAAAATAACAATAGCAAGACAATCAGGGTTATGGGAGAGACAAATAATGTTCTTTAAGAAGAGATTTGAAGTTGCCGATAGATTTTGCTTGTCTTATATCACGAGGGAGAGAGTTCCACAGTCGAACAGCCTTAAAGGTGAACGAACTACTGTAAAATTTGGAAGATGATGAAGGCACCGTGTAGTATTCAGTCGTAGTTTATCCCTACTAATATTATAAATGTGAAAGTGTGTCTGTCTGTCTGTATAATGTCTGTCTTTCGGTCTATCTTGTCTGTTACCTCATCACGCTTTTTAAACCGCTGCCGCTGTACCGATTTAGATGACATTTGGTATATAGATAGTTTGAGTCCCAATCATCCCCTGTGGAGGTGAAAGGGGGTGAAAGTATGTATGGACGATATAAGTTCCTCGCGGACGTATTTGTGGACAGAAGCCAGTGTAAAATATAGCAAAAACAAAGTATTCCGCATACCAGCTGGCGGCAGCTGTCGTCATAGCGTTCGATCAGACAACAATACCGTTTTAACTGGAATAAATACCTACATAATTATTTATTAACCATTCTAAGAAAACCTTCCGTGGTGATATTTGATATATAAAAAGGCTTTGCTTGCGTAGGTTTTGTGTGAACCTATCAAGGGCATGTTCGGTAGCGTTTTACGATTCCAAAAATTCATTTTTTTATTTTTGATTTGTTTTTGTTTACATTGCAGTCTTTATTTTTGTTGACATTGCTTGTGTATGATATCAAAGACGTAAGCTGCTGCCATCTGGCTGTCATCTAGCCCTGTTCCACTCTTCCCTGCCATGCGCCCAGTGATAATTAGCTTTCCCAGGCTTTGCGGTCTGGACCTGACCAGATGGCCAAAGAAGCTGAGGACACTTTGGGTACAGATGGTGGAGAGCCACGTTTTGATGCCGAGCTCGTCGAGAACAGACTCATCCAACAAAACCAGGTCAGACCGGATCTTAAGTTTCCCCAAAACATAAACTTACAAAGCTACAATCGCACAGACTATTCCTCTTTATTGATCGAGCGAGCGAGGCGAACGAACTTCTCCGGTTCAGGTAGGGCAAAACTTGGTCTCTACAGGTCGCATTTCTCAACCGATTGGTTCTGACTTCTGACAAGGTTGAAGTGTGTTGTGGGTGATGGACTAGCAACCTACACTGCAGTATCGTATTTTGTCGATCTTTAATAATAAAAAAAATAGGAAACTCGCGAAATGCCTATAATTCATCCAGGAAATCTATGCCATTGCCATGAAAGGTTTTTTGAAATCGGATAAGTAAGTGGTTCCACCACGTACCGGAAGGCGCGGCGTGGGTAGGCCTCCCACAAGGTGGACTGATGACCTGGTAAAGGTTGCGGGAGTCCGCTGGATGCGGGTGGCGCAGGACCGGTCACTTTGGCACTCTTTGGGGGAGGCCTATGTCCAGCAGTGGACGCCTTTCGGCTGATATGATGAAGTAAGTGGTTCCCGAGATTACCCCTTCATAATACAACATTTTCCGCTTTAGGTATAATATTGCGGTCCGGACTCGGAAAAATACATACATATACTCACGCCTATTTCCCGGACGGGTAGGCAGATATCACTGATTTCCACTTGCTAAGATCTTGACAAACCTTTCTTGCTTCATTCACTTTCATGAAATTCTTCATGTATATACATCCTCGTCGGACACATTCAGTACAACTAATTCGTAGCGCTACGCTGGCAGCCGATGCCTTGGTTTTCCCGCTTAGTAGAGGAAAGCGCCTACGAACAGAGAGCTTGGCAGTAAATCTGCAATGTTAAGGCGTGTGTTTTGCTGGTCGGGCTAAAATAAATAAGTTAACCTGATATAACCTTTAGTTAATAAAAAAATGGCTGTAGGTACTTGCTGCTTCTTGGTTACCTACAGTAGATACCCGGGTGACCAAGCTCTGCTCGGGTCAATATACGGAGAAAATATATTTTTCCAGATATGAGACCTAGCTAGCTAGTATAGCATGAATCGATTTTTTATACTGCAAATTTCATCCACATTGTTAGAGCCCTTTTCGAAACCGTGATTACAAATATAGTGTAAACTCTACATTATTACTCGTTTAATAGTATAGCATTATAAAAGTGATAATTAGCCAGTTTGACCAAAAAAACAGAATAAGTATACTTGTTAATGTAAAAATTATGACCAAAACCTATTTTATTACCGATTTTGCGGAGGTCTCTGTGCAAGTGTGCACATAAGCAAAGAGCACAGCATATAAAGCGAGCGAGACAACATTACTAGAGTCAGCCAGCCAGGAAGCCAATAAAGCTAATCTTGGTAGAAAGCTGCATAGTTACCTTGTTAAACGTAAGTATTAAATAATTATTGTACATATAAATTTATTATTTATTTATTTATTTATAGACGTTGATAATATAAATAATAAAAATAGAAGACAGTAGAGACTGCTCGATCCCACAGTTAAACGGTGCAAACGGTTTTGCGGGACATTGTACTTGTTTAAGCTGTATTATTTCTTCTTAATAAATAAATAAATAAATTCGCCTTAAAACAAATTCGCAGAAAGTGTCTCATCCAACTGGCCACATTTAACGTCGCATTAGAAACAATGCTAAACCAATATTGATACAATTAACTACGCCTACGTCCTGTTATTGATAACCGAATTTGTTCAGTTGTGCTGAAACTATGTGGCGAGGCGGTGCGTGCAATATGGGGCTTCTATTAACGCCGCTTGTGAGTACTTTATATTTTAAATTCTTATTTTATTTTATTCAAGCTGCCTGCAAGGGTTCCTCCGTGTGTTGCTTATAAAGAAGGCAAGCCCGCGGTATAAAACAGAGCCTACGTTAATCCGGAAAGTCCATTCTATACGCAGGTGAACGAATTTTTGAAATCGGATAAGGTTCTGGAGATTACCCATTACATTAGATAAATATATCTATCTATAAGGCAACGACGTCTACGAAACGTATAGGTTGTCGACCGAGCGGATTGTTCGGATAGCTCAGTTGGTTAACGCGGTGGGAGTGTGCCTGAATGTCGCAGGTTCGAATTCAAATCGTGCTCAATCTGAAATTCATTTAGATTTGCAACACATTTTTCACCAAATTCTTACTAATATTATAAATGCGAAAGTCACTCAGTTTGTCTGTCTGCTACTTTTTCACGCTTAAACCGCTGAACCGAGATGAAAACACAGAGAGTTTGAATCCCGGAGAAGTTTAGGATAGTTGTTACCCGTATATCATCCCTAAGGAGGTGAAATGGGGATGAATCTTTGTATGGAGTTCCGGTATAAAGGAGTTCCACGCGGGCGGATTCACGGGCAGCAGTTAGTTGACTATAAAATAGTCAGGTGACTAACAGTTCGCTGTATGCCCAGAGAATAGGTCGAAACTCTGGGTTGGCAAGCAACAACGGCCCCCAATGGCTGTCGTTGCTTGATGGGGTGTATACATGTCATGATTTGTCAGCCCCAATTTATCAGAAACCGACTAATTGCTATCGCCTGGAGGCATGTTGCGCTGCTGATCCAACTGTCAAACGAGTTGTACTGAGAAATCGCATGTGCATGCGGTCGGATTGTTACATCTGTACGCTACACCCAATTGTGACTTCGACATGTTGTACTGACAAATTGGGGTAAAATCATATAATCTGTATATTCCTTGGCAGCACAGCTTTGTAAACAGTCATATACAATCACACATGCTCACTTACTTACACCAAAACACGCACGCTTGCACACACATACACACACACACACATATATAGATATATATATACACACACACACACACACATACACACACACACACACACACACACACACACACACACACACACACACACACACACACACACACACACACACACACACAGAGAGAGAGAGAGAGAGAGACGCACACGCACGCACACACACACACACACACACACACACACACACACACACACACACACACACACACACACACACACACACACACACACACACACACACACACACACACACACACACACACACACACACACACACACACACACAGTTTTAGGTTCACTACACTATGCCTGTGATTTATTTTATTTTACAATCGTGAAGTATTTCGCCTTCCTTGCGGTTTGTTTACATCGGTGACATTCGATGACTTCTAATGTCTGTTGTCCTTACAAGTAACATAAATTAATAGAGTTCCATTAAAAATCCATAACGTGGCTAGGGTCAAAAAGAAACTTGTCGGGCTTTGTAGTGAAGCCTAAATTGAGACCATTTCTGTAAAGTAGACCGATTTTTTCCTCACTTGTTTTTAGGTAAACCCACAATGTCGGGTATAGCTTGTTCAAAATTATTATGGGTATTTTTGAACCATTTTTCAACTTAATGATTCGCTTGCGAGATATTGGGCTTTAAAACCCTAATTTATTTCGAGTCATGTACAACTACCTACAACTACCATTCGACCTACGAAACCGCACCATTTAGTTGGCGCGCGCGGGTCGGCAGGCAACAACGAAACCCTACACTGCGCGTGGCCCGACACGCACTTGGCCCATTATTCAACTCGGTAATCCGTTTGCGGGATATTGGGCAGATTGGGCTTTGAAAGCTATGGAAGCTGGCTATAAAATGCTATTGGCTATGAAAGCCCAAATTTTTATTCCACTGGGCCCGTACCTCTCCTAATAAAATATGAACGGAGTGAAAATATTCCGGAGTAATCAATGATTATAAAAAAGGTAGATAGGTTACAAGCGCTCGAAACTTGGCACACTAAAACTCGGCCAATTGTATGACCTTGCTTCAGTGTCGCGTCGTCGATGGACACGTATTAAACGTGTGTCAGCTGTCAGATTTGGGAACCATTTTAAAACACGGAAATTCATATAGACAACGTATCTACTCGTACCTCTCTTTTATCTCTCTCGGTTTGACATTAGTAGTTATGAATGTTAATATAAGATCAAACGAGCTTCGCAAGCGAAGTTCGATCGATATTATATGAGTAAGCTTCATTCGAAGATATAACAACCATGTAGTGTTTTATTCTACCAGGCAACATTTCGCAAGTTTAAAGTACGCAGTAAAAACCATAGCTCAAACAGCTTTATCCCCACTCTTACACCTACCCCACTTGGGCACCTCGGCTTACCGCCATATCTCATTCTTTTTAGAGACTTATTTATATATTAGCCAAAACTTTCCTATCGGGTATAGGGGCGGGCGGGAAGTTATATCTTCGAATGAAGCTTACTCATATAATATCGATCGAACTTCGCTTGCGAAGCTCGTTTGATCTTATATTATATTTCGAAGCTTCATTCTTCAGATATAACAACCATGTAGATGTTTAGAGTTGAAAGTTTTGCTGCCTTTTGTAAATAGTAAAACATCATAATCATGCAATGCAATAATTATGTTTGACAACAATCTTAGATACTCCAAATTATTACTCAAAGAGTACAATTGTAACTTATCACTACCTATCCGAAAGGTAGATTGGTCTGGCAAAATGACCTTCGTCGATTAATTGACGATGGTAGTGTGGGGTCGGAATCGTTTAATGTTAATTTGTTGTTGTTTGTATTAATTGGTAATTTATCGTGTATAAATTTAATTAATTCAATTCTTATATAATAATTTTTTCGTATAATTTTGTATAGTTATAATAATTTATAACTTATATCAATATTATATAATATGTAAATAAAT
The DNA here is from genome assembly GCA_945867215.1 of Epinotia demarniana. Classification (NCBI taxonomy): domain Eukaryota; kingdom Metazoa; phylum Arthropoda; class Insecta; order Lepidoptera; family Tortricidae; genus Epinotia; species Epinotia demarniana. The sequence goes on along the minus strand of OX244284.1, from coordinate 658,896 downwards.
AACTATTTCAATAATAACAGCAAATAATGTATGTCTAAAATCTTCTGATAAATATGTATTTAAATCACTCGCGGACAGAGCGACCGATTTTCTTATTAGTTAATCTAGCGATGCACTTTGTCGTGGGGTAAATAGATCGGGTCCCGCTGTAAGCGCTGCGCGCCGTACGGAACGGTCTAACGGCGGCCGTCGGCTGCAGCGCTGGCAGCGATGTATTGCGCCCGCCGGCGTAGGCGCAGGCAGTTAGCTCATGACCTCGCCGCGAAACGCATGCATTTTGTTATCGTGCTACCGAACTAAATTGCATTCCGCTTGCTTGTGTTTTAAACAGCCTATTTCTCGCTTTCGCTCTTTCTCCTGCCTTTCTCTATTGACTGATGTGTACTGTGCTTACTGTTCCTTCCGTGTGCCGTGTTAATAGACAATAAATTCGTGTGTGCAACGAACGTTTGGTGCTTGTTATTTACCTCAGCACCCGCACCCGCTTACCGGCACGCTTGGCAACAACATCAAGGCAAGTGTACCTACCACATCTACACTGGTGACCCCTTGGAACACTGAAAATGAGCGATACTGAGTATGAGGATACGGAGAAGTCCGGGCCGAGCAAAGAAAGACACCGCGTTAAAGATGGCGGCATGTCAACGGAAATTTACCGCATCGGCGTGAAAGCGCCTGTGTTTTGGCCGGAGAAACCGGCAGTATGGTTCGCCCAAATGGAATCGCAATTTAGTGTTTCGAATATTACTTCGGACGCGACCAAATATAATTACATCGTCGCGCAGCTCGATGCTCAGTATGCCGCCGAGGTAGAGGATATAATTATTTCGCCACCAGCTACCGACAAATATAAGAAAATAAAAGATGAGCTCATCAAACGACTCTCGGTGTCCCGACAGAAGAAAGTTAAGCAGTTGCTTAGTCAGGAAGAGTTGGGGGATAGAAAACCTTCCCAGTTTCTTCGCCACCTGCGTCATTTGGCCGGGCCGAATATACCCGATGAGTTTCTTTTATCTATATGGACATCTTGCCTGCCAAGTAACTTGCAATTTGTGATCGCATCGAAGCCTAATGACCCAATTGAAGAGCTCGCTGAGTTGGCCGACCGTGTTCACGACATAGCAACTCCTCAAGTAGCCGCAGCATCAGCGCCTGATCCTCAAATGGCTATCCTCATGCGTCAAGTGAGTGAATTGACTAAGGAAATGAAATCGCTAAAAAGTCAGCTCAATAACGTCAATAGGCCGTCGCGATCAAGATCTCGTGCATCCGACAAGACCCGCAATCGCTCCAGCTCCCAGAGATCGCAGTCGAGTTACCAGAAGTTTCCAGAGTGCTGGTACCATGCGAAGTTCGGTGAGAAGGCAACAAGGTGCGTGAAATCGTGCGACTACAAGGCGGGAAACGAAAGGGGCACTCGTTAATGGCGACCGCCGTTTGCCCGAGTCCTGGTCGCTTATTTGTTACTGACCAATCAACGAAGATACAGTTTCTCGTGGATACTGGCAGCGACGTCTGTGTCTTCCCAAGGTCACAACTGAAATATCGGCGACAACCAACCGATTACCAGTTAGCTGCAGCGAACGGCTCACCGATAATAACTTACGGTTATTTACACTTGGTGCTGAATCTAGGCTTGCGCCGCGACTTTGCTTGGAGATTTATTGTCGCGGATGTGACGAAGCCAATAATCGGCGTGGACTTCCTGGCGCAATACGACCTTCTTCCTGACTGCAAGAATAAACAGCTGATCGACAGGACGACTAGCTTGTGTGCCGTGGCTTTGCCCGGATGTTCAACGGACGAGATTTCTTCGGTCAAAGTGGTGTCGGGTGAGTCAGATTACCATCGCATACTACTGGAATACCCCGACATTACTCGCCCATCCGGCGTTCATCGGGTTCCTAAGCACAACGTCCTACATTTTATAAAAACTACTCCAGGGCCTCCTGTGTCTTGCTCTCCTCGACGGTTGGCCCCGGACAAGTTAAAAATTGCTAAGGACGAGTTCTCAGCGATGCTACAAAATGGAACAGCCAGACCTTCAGAGTCACCTTGGTCGTCACCTCTGCACCTAGCCCCTAAGAAAAACAATGGCTGGAGGCCTTGCGGTGACTACCGGATGTTAAATGCAAGGACTATTCCGGATAAATATCCGATTCGTCATATACATGATTTTGCTCACAGTATTTCTGGTTGCCAGGTTTTCTCCACCATCGACCTTGAGAAGGCGTACCACCAGATCCCCGTGAACCCAAAAGACATCCCGAAGACCTCGATTACCACGCCGTGTGGCCTCTACGAGTTCCCGTATATGACTTTTGGGCTCAGGAATGCAGGCCAGACGTTCCAACGGTTTGTGGACGAGATGGTAAGGGGACTGGATTTTTGTTATGCCTATTTAGACGACTTTTTGGTGTACTCAGAGGATGAAGTAACGCACAAAGAGCACCTGCGCCAGCTGTTTACCAAATTCCAGGAGTACGGGATGGTGATTAACACTTCCAAATGTGTCTTCGGTGCACCCGAGGTAACGTTCCTGGGCTACAGCATTTCAGCCAGAGGTACCAAGCCTCTTCCGTCGAAGGTCGATGCCATCAAGGACTTCCCGGTCCCAAAGAATGTGAGGGAGCTGCGCAGATTCTTAGGGATGGTGAATTTTTACCGCAGATTTATCCCTGGGGCAGCAGCGTCTCAGGCCCCACTTAACGCGCTTTTAACTGGATCCGCAAAGCCTTCTCATCCCGTTAACTTTAACGCTGAAGAAAACGAGGCTTTTGAGCGTTGTAAGGACAGCTTATGTCAGGCTGCGTTGCTAGCGCATCCGAATAGTCAGGCTAAGCTGGCCATTGTCACAGACGCTTCTGATACCGCCATGGGCGCCGCGCTTCAGCAGTATATCGACGAGGAATGGCAACCCCTAGCGTTCTTCTCTAGAAAATTTAGCCCCGCGCAACGAAAGTACTCGCCGTACGACCGTGAGCTCCTGGCCATATACGAAGCGCTCAAACACTTTAGGCACATGGTCGAAGCCAGGGATTTCGCGATCTACACGGACCACAAGCCCATCTGCTTCGCCTTCAGCAAACGCAAGGATAACTGCTCACCCAGACAGTTCAGGCATTTGGACTATATAGCGCAATTTACGACTGATATAAGGCATATCTCTGGGAAGGACAACGTGGTGGCAGATACCTTGTCGCGCGTTGAGGAAGTTACACAGCCGATCGATTTAGAGAAGCTAGCACAATCCCAGGTGAGAGATCCAGAGTTACAGGAGCTCCTACAGAGTGATACGTCGCTACGCCTGAAGAAGTTCAAGTTGCCAGGTATCCAGGGCGAACTGTATTGCAACGAGAGTGACCAGACTCTCAGGCCGTACGTCACGAAGGAGTTACGCAAACAAGTGTTCCAGAGCTTGCACTCCCTTAGCCACCCTGGTGCTAATGCCTCCATAAAGCTCGTCACAGACCGGTACGTTTGGCCAGGTATCAATAGAGACTGCCGCGAATGGGCACGTACCTGTTTGTCATGTCAGAGAGCCAAGGTCACTCGCCACGTTTCTGCGCCACTTGGAACATACCGGCTTCCAAGAGCGAGGTTTATGCACGTCCACATAGACCTCATAGGCCCCATGCCAGTTTCTCAAGGGTTCAGATACTGCCTCACAGCTGTCGATCGATATACACGTTGGCCTGAGGTAGTACCGCTACAAGAGATCACAGCAGAAGCCGTAGCCAGAGGACTTCTACATGGCTGGATATCGCGGTTCGGCTGTCCCAACGACATCGTTACTGATCGTGGCAGGCAGTTCGAAAGCTGCCTGTTCAAGCATCTGTCTGAGCTAGCCGGCTTCCAGCATCGTCGCACAACAGCCTATCACCCGGCGTGCAATGGCCTCGTGGAGCGATTCCATAGACAGTTGAAAGCCGCTATCACCTGTCACGCGACTAGCAACTGGGTAGACACGTTACCCTTGGTCTTGCTCGGTATACGTAGTGCGTACAAGGTGGATCTCAACGCTTCGACCGCTGAGCTCGTGTACGGGGAGCCACTGAGATTGCCGGGAGAGTTATTACAGGCGAAGCCGCCAGATGACACTATTGACGTGACAGATTATGTCGCACGCCTGCGTAAGTTTGCCCATGATCTCACTCCAGTGCCGGCTTCACGCCATACGAACAGTAGACGAGTCTTCATATACAAGGACCTGAACACCACCAGTCACGTGCTACTCAGAGACGATTCGAGTCATCCACCACTGCAGCCAGCGTATACTGGCCCGTACGAAGTGCTCGAAAGAGGTGATAAAGTGTTTAAGTTGCGTGTGAACGGCAAAAGTGTAACAGTGTCCATAGACCGCATTAAACCTGCATACATACTGGCTGATGTGCCGAATGTACCAATTCCTGTACCGTCCATTCAACCTACTCCAGAGACTGAAAACACGGTCAAAAAGACAAAGTCAGGACGTACAGTGCGAGTCCCAGATTATTACTAACTTAATTTTAATTTTTCTATCGCCCTTGACGGTCTCTGGAGGGGGGTGATGTGGGGTCGGAATCGTTTAATGTTAATTTGTTGTTGTTTGTATTAATTGGTAATTTATCGTGTATAAATTTAATTAATTCAATTCTTATATAATAATTTTTTCGTATAATTTTGTATAGTTATAATAATTTATAACTTATATCAATATTATATAATATGTAAATAAATAACTATTTCAATAATAACAGCAAATAATGTATGTCTAAAATCTTCTGATAAATATGTATTTAAATCACTCGCGGACAGAGCGACCGATTTTCTTATTAGTTAATCTAGCGATGCACTTTGTCGTGGGGTAAATAGATCGGGTCCCGCTGTAAGCGCTGCGCGCCGTACGGAACGGTCTAACGGCGGCCGTCGGCTGCAGCGCTGGCAGCGATGTATTGCGCCCGCCAGCGTAGGCGCAGGCAGTTAGCTCATGACCTCGCCGCGAAACGCATGCATTTTGTTATCGTGCTACCGAACTAAATTGCATTCCGCTTGCTTGTGTTTTAAACAGCCTATTTCTCACTTTCGCTCTTTCTCCTGCCTTTCTCTATTGACTGATGTGTACTGTGGTTACTGTTCCTTCCGTGTGCCGTGTTAATAGACAATAAATTCGTGTGTGCAACGAACGTTTGGTGCTTGTTATTTACCTCAGCACCCGCACCCGCTTACCGGCACGCTTGGCAACAACATCAAGGCAAGTGTACCTACCACATCTACAGTAGAATCGAGCAAAAGTTTCCGGTGTTCTCGGCCAGCCTGCTGCCTTCCGGATAGCATCTAAAGAAATGCCTGACCGGTGTGCGGCGAACGTGGCGGCGTGGCGCGTGCTGTGAGCGTGAGCGCTGACCGCCGCTACGTCTATACCGCTTTTGCCACCTGCTAATGGATTGAGCAGATGCATTTTTATGGGGACTTTTGAACGTCAACAAAATATTTTGTGAGTTTTTTCAGTCCCAAAATTAAATGTGACGTAAACGTAATCATTTATAACAGTCACCGGGCAAATATTTCTATTATCTTCAAAATATGGAGGGAACAAAATTGGTTGTTCAGAAGTTCCTGAAGTTTATGATTATATCACCAATAATTATTTTATTTAATACAATTTGGGCATGACTTAATAGTATTCCACTTAATAAGTGACAGTGTCTGTACTGTACCCTGTGGGCAGGACATATTGCTAACAAAATCGCCAGTTTCTTTGTTAGTTTCTCCAACGAAATTTCTCTATTAGGGTACCATGTTGTTGTATGATTTAATACCACTTTAGGATCCCAAGTATGGCTATATTTAGGCGTTACGGGCTTTAATTTGTAAACACCTTTCGGTAATCCTTTACTTTGGTCATCTGAGCTGATACTACTCCCCCGTGGGAGCGAGGGTGCTGACCTATGATTATTTAATGAGCCATTACGACGATCCTTTATTAAATTCGTGCATTAGAAATACATATTACTAATCTCAACAAAAGCGGAAACCACGGTTGGGATAGCCAATAGGGAAATACTACTATTTCTGTGGTGTTGTCATTTATAATCTTATGTAAACACTTTAGTACGAGTGCGAATTGTGGAAACGCGTAAAAATATTTATTGTACCAGCTAATAGTGAATGCGTCGACGGTAAGAGCGTCCGGATCTGGCTTCCACGAAATATATATTTCACATTTGGCAGAGGTCCGAGAAGCAAAGAGGTCAATTTCGGGCACACCAAAGTGTCCACTTATTCTTTCAAAGGCTGCAATACTATTAAATTCCCTTAAATATCAGGATTTAGCCTTCTGGATTCTCTGTCTGCTTCTACATTGTCCTTAGTGTTAATGTACGAAGCGAAGAACCATATGTCTCGCTCTTCACACCACTGCCAAATAGATCTAGGTAAGCTATTTACGTGGGGAAACTGGATGCCTCCCATTCGATTAATATAGCTTATCGCGCTAGTGTTGTCGATGCGTAACAACAGAGCACAGTTTGATTTATTTCGCGCAAAACATTCCAATCTTCAGAGCGAGCAAGCTCTAAGTAATGAATATGGAATGCTAATTCTTGCTCTTTCCATGCTCCGTTTGCACACACTCCGTCACAAACTGCACCTCATCCTGATCAGGACGGATCTATAAATATTTCTGCATCGAATTTCGTAATTCCCAAATGACAAGACGTTACATGTACTTATAATTTTATCACAATTGAATTGTAAACAAAACCTAAGAATTAACAGCATTGTTGGGAATGTTGGGGTTGTATCGAGCTTTTGGTATAGTTTACCACAAATCCTAATAGGCACTCGAGTAACCGCCGAGTCTCCCGCGCACTATGTTTACATTCGTTAACATCCCTTCCAATACACAAAATGTCACCCAGGTATATAAAAGAAGTTAGGCCTTGTTTATTAGGTAAGTTACGACTTCTTTCATAATTTTGGTGAAGGTTCTAGGCGCCACTGAAGGTCCATAGACTAGGGAACAAAACTCGTAAGTAACAGTGTTATACTCGAATCTTATCAATGGTAGCCAAATCGATGGTAGCCATATAAACCCCTTTTTAGGGACTAATTTAGAAGCAGTTCTAGTCTTCCATTTTAAAATGGGACTTAGCTACAAATTTATTTAGCCCTTTCAGATTCAGTATGAATCCATAGCCACCATTCGATTGAGGAGTTAGAAAAATCTTTGATGGAAACTGTTCATTAGTCTGTTGGCATTCAGTGATGCTATCATATCTGTACCGCTAAGTTCATTTCATCATGCTCTTGGCATGTGAAAGTATTTACAGGTTTGACAGATTGCGTAAAATGTCCTAAAAAAGGAATTGGAATGCCATTCTGTATCCAGTCTACTATATTTAGTACGATTATTCGTTACATTAAGCCAACACTTATAAAAAACCTTAAGGCGACCGGCATGTACCGGTGTTACTGCCGCGGCGTCGCACGTGGCTTGTTGTAGGCTGCTCGCGTGAGATGGTCGACGCTGTCGGCCTGCTTTTCAGTAATTTATTGAATCAGGCGTTACTTTGCGGAAGTCCATGATATATTAGGAGAACAATATTTCATTGCTATTCCGCTAAAAAACGTGCTGGTCTATTAGTGAAGATAAGATGCAACTATTTGCGTAAAAACATGCAAAAAATTACAGCAAACCACCACCAATAATGACAAAAACCTCGACACGTGTTTCGCCTCTCTACGAGGCATCATCAGGAGATGCTGGCAGGAGATGTTGCTTGCGCCACGTCCACTGAGCAAATGACCCGCCCGGAGCCATCCGCCATATTTATATTCTGTCCCCCCATACTACCGTTCATGCGTGAAAGAGATGGAAGAACACGTAACAACGGTGATGACGCAACATTCAATTGTTCGTTGATAATAACGCCTCTATTGCTGTACCTAATTATTTCTAATTGTTCTAGAACACTTAGACGCAATCCTTTTTCGCAAACATGCAAGATGTTGAAAGAATGATTGTCAGATAACGCATGGTTAGTCTCCAATAAATGTTTTGCGAAATTAGACTTGTCCGGGTGATTATGCCGATACGACGCAACATGTTCCTTATACCTTGTGCTAAAACTACGGCCTGTTTGTCCCACATAAACTTTATTGCAATAATCACAGGCAAGTTTGTAGACTCCCGACTTTTTGGCACTTTCCACTTTCTCCTTGCCATTGCACAGTCTAAAGCGCAAGGTGTTATTCGTTTTGAAAGCCACGTTTATGTCGTTAGACTTTAAAATATTGTAGATCTTATCAGACAACTTGCCAACATAAGTTATGCTTGCTTTGTACTTTTTAGGTGGGTCCGAAGATCGTGCAGCGTACAGAAGATAGTTTGTCATTCTAGCCCGTTTTTTCCTAATAATACCAATAATATGTATAATGTGGTATTATTAGGAAAAAACGGGCTAGAATGACAAACTATCTTCTGTACGCTGCACGATCTTCGGACCCACCTAAAAAGTACAAAGCAAGCATAACTTATGTTGGCAAGTTGTCTGATAAGATCTACAATATTTTAAAGTCTAACGACATAAACGTGGCTTTCAAAACGAATAACACCTTGCGCTTTAGACTGTGCAATGGCAAGGAGAAAGTGGAAAGTGCCAAAAAGTCGGGAGTCTACAAACTTGCCTGTGATTATTGCAATAAAGTTTATGTGGGACAAACAGGCCGTAGTTTTAGCACAAGGTATAAGGAACATGTTGCGTCGTATCGGCATAATCACCCGGACAAGTCTAATTTCGCAAAACATTTATTGGAGACTAACCATGCGTTATCTGACAATCATTCTTTCAACATCTTGCATGTTTGCGAAAAAGGATTGCGTCTAAGTGTTCTAGAACAATTAGAAATAATTAAGTACAGCAATAGAGGCGTTATTATCAACGAACAATTGAATGTTGCGTCATCACCGTTGTTACGTGTTCTTCCATCTCTTTCACGCATGAACGGTGGTATGGGGGGACAGAATATAAATATGGCGGATGGCTCCGGACGGGTCATTTGCTCAGTGGACGTGGCGCAAGCAACATCTCCTGCCAGCATCTCCTGATGATGCCTCGTAGAGAGGCGAAACACGTGTCGAGGTTTTTGTCATTATTGGTGGTGGTTTGCTGTAATTTTTTGCATGTTTTTACGCAAATAGTTGCATCTTATCTTCACTAATAGACCAGCACGTTTTTTAGCGGAATAGCAAAGAAATATTGTTCTCCTAATATGCTTTTCAGTAGATTTGGAAGCTTTAATTTTTCTCTGAGAGTTTGCTTCCAAAGAGAGTATCATCTCTCTCACCGTCTTGTATGACTTAAGGAATACTTTGTCTAGTCCAGGAATGGCTAGTTTTATCTAAAATCCGACTTCCATTAGATAGGATTTTTATCGCTAGTACTTATGCCGACTCCCAATTGCTGTTGAGATGACTCGATTTTCTTGTCACGGTCTCTGGGCAGTTACAGCTGTAACTGCCGCCGAAATTTCGGCGTTTAAGGACGGCGCCCTTAATAATTTGCAATTTCCAGGTATAGTTTACTCTTTTAAGCGTTTATCTTTACTTACTTTCTCAATACCTTCGCGTTATATAAGTAGCTTTACCTTTGCGCTAAATTGGGATGAATTTTCTCCCCATATTTGGGGCATCATCAGTGGCGTCCCCTAGAGCGGTTAGTAACTCAGCTTCTATTACGGGGGCCGTTTTGTCATCACAGGCCTCCACGGGAGGCGCATTTTCTTCATTTGAACGTGGGAGTGAAGTTTCCACTGCCTCATTAATCATTAACGTCATTTTCTATCGTCGTGACGTGACCGCCTCGTTCACTTGTTCGTGGTTTAAAAAATATAATATAATACTTTTTTAATTGAGGGTAGATATGAAATGCATTGTAAAACCACTCGTTTGGAATTTGAATGCTTATATGTATTTAGTGCCCCATCGCGCATACGGGATATCGAGACTACTTAGTATCTCGATTAATGGTTGTAGAAATTGCTATCGTGTTGACTCACGGTCAACCCCCAAGCATGAGATACCTTCGTGACGACTCTCGGCCGCCCCCCAGGTTTAGAATTACCAGGCGTGGGCTCACGGCCCGCGCGGTATGAAATGCATTTATTAGCGATTAATATTGTTAGAAATTGCTATCGTGTTGACTCACGGTCAACCCCCAAGCATGAGATACCTTCGTGACGAGTCTCTGTCCCCCCCAGGTTTAGTTACAAGGCGTGGGCTCACGGCCCGCGCGGTATTAAATGCATTTATTAGCGATTAATATTGGTTATAAATTGCTATCGTGTTGACTCACGGTCAACCCCAAAAGCATGAAATACCTTCGTGACGACTCTCGGTCGCCCCCCAGGTTTAGTTACAAGGCGTGGGCTCACGGTCCGCGCGGTATTAAATGCATTTATTATCGATTAATATTGTTAGAAATTGCTATCGTGTTGACTCACGGTCAACCGCCAAGCATGAGATACCTTCGTGACGTCTCTCGGTCGCCTCCCAGGTTTAGTTACAAGGCGTGGGCTCACGGCCCGCGTGCATTTATTAGAGGCACTACAATGTAGAACTATTTATTGAAACTAATTGTACTTACCTGATTTATCTTCGGAACCTGATGAATCAGATAGCACAGCACTCTCATAACTCGTTTATAGTTTTTTCTTGTAATTTCCGTATATTGGCAGAAAAATACTCTATTTTTTCCTGTGCACTGCGTTTAGGCATGATTAAATATTTTGAATTATTTTTTGATAAATTAGTTCGTGCGTTCGTTGCCTCGCAAGAATAAAGAATGAGATATGGCGGTAAGCCGAGGTGCCCAAGTGGGGATAAAGCTGTTTGAGCTATGGTTTTTACTGCGTACTTTAAACTTGCGAAATGTTGCCTGGTAGAATAAAGCACTACATGGTTGTTATATCTGAAGAATGAAGCTTCGAAATATAATTCAAATTTAAAAAGTACGTCTGTGTGCGGGCGAAAAGCATTTTTTTAATACTTTTGTTTTGTTTCAGATACTGGGCTTCGCTCTGGCGCTACCTAGTCAAGGTGTTTTACTCGTAAATATTAATTTTAATCTAAGATAAGTAACACCTTCAGTTACACGTTGTAAACGAAGCTAAACTCACAAAGCAACTGCAAATTCATTGAAGAGTGAACACCCTGTTTAACTGCATATATATTAAAACCTGCAAGTTCATATTGCGAGTTGTAAATAAATTTATAACTTTCGTCTCAACATACATGTAGACAGAAATTAATATTTTTTTCTTTTTCACTAATACTGTTTTCTCTAAATTTCTAGAACAACCAGCTCCACGATCCAACTGCATCCGAATGACACTAGAAAAGGAACGACAAATCGACCTAATAGTCGAACAACTCGGCGACTTCCTGAACAATCTCACCATAGAACACCAACACTTTGACATTCGTCTAATCAAGCTATCCATAGAGCAGCACACGGAAGACGAAATTGAAGAGAAAGAGACAGTGCTACAACTGGCTGTCAACGACTGTAAATTATCAGACGATGAGTTAGAAGAGATCGATCACCATAGAGAAAAGGCGACGCAACAAGAGAAAGAAAGAGAGGCTAAAGAAGCGGATAAATTAAAACACGAACAGCAAAAAGAGGAAAATGCTAAAATAACTGAAGCGAACGAGCAAAAATCAGAAACTTCTCAGAACAAAAAACAAACACAGGAAAACTGTGAAAACTCAGATGCGCACCCAACAAAAGAAGAAACGTCAAAGAATGAACAAGGAACACAGACAAACAATGAACATTCAGACGTCCGTGAGCAGAAAAAAACGGAAAACCAAAAGGACGACGAAGGAAGAAATGAAAACAAGGAAAATTCAGTCGCTATCGAAAACGCAGATGTAACTCCAAATAACGAACATGAAAACCAAGACACTGATAATAAACCTGAAATTAATAATCAAACTGAAACTGAAACATTAAAGAACGACGAAGAAAGAAAGGAAAACAATAAAAATTCAGTCACTAACGAAAACGCAGATGATACTTCAAATAACGAAAATGAAAACAAAGACACTGATGATAAACCAGAAACTATTAATCAAACTGAAGCTGAAACGTTAAAGAATAACGGTGAAGGAACAAAATCTGGTAAAAACTTTGAGGTAATGTACCTAGATTTGGATGAAAATGGACAGAAGCTTATGGAAGCTATGGGCAAAAAGAAAAAGGGTCCAAGAATCGTCTATGTACAAGAACGTAACTCAGGCCAAACTGAATATTGGTTTCTAAAACGGAGATAAGTGAACTCTAAATTTTTATAGCTTTATTTTCACCAAATATAATTAAATAATGTTCCTATTTATATTAACCGACCAAACCAATTAGATACTGGGTGGTGTGGAAGAAATTATTGTATAGTTTCATACATATTATGCATGCGTTATACAGAAATATAGTCATATTTTTTATATGCACTGAAGCTCTTAGTTATTGTTCTCAGGAAAGACAACTTCTGTTTTACTCAAGCTGTTTGACCCATATATTGGTCAAGTCAAGTGTTAATTCCCCTAGCCAGAATATAATTTTGACGCTTAATGCCTACCTGCGATTTTCCCATACAAACGCTCTCGACTGTTTCCGCTCTGGTTTTTGAACATAGAGCATTTACTTTTTCAAATAAGATCAATATCATCAATATCTATGCCGCTATGTTTTGCTTTTTTGGATATTTTTATTTGAAAGAAACTTACAGCGCCTTGAAAATCGCAAAAACGGCTTAATTCAATTGGCTGCCAAAAAAGGCGCAGTATACAAATATCAAAAAAATCAAAACATAGCGGTGTAGATTATTTCTTCTTCTTGCAGTTCCCAAAATTTTCTATTGATTGGTTGCGTTTTGGAGGAGGAAACAGTCGAGAGCGAAACCTCGATTTTAGAGTTTTTTGCGTGAGATTTTTAGTCCGAGCTGCAGTTGTCCTTATCGCACGAATTCCACAGCAGCGCGACAGAAACATTGCGTCAAAAATCCAAGATTTGGAAAGTTGCTCAGCTTGGCATTGCTCTTAATATCACATCAGAAGTCTTTATTGTATCAACACGGCATTAGTTTATTTTACCTTTGCCCAACGAAGACCATATTCTAATTCTTGTTCCTCTTTGGTCGAATCTAGCCCAAGTCGAGATGCGACTTGTATAGGGTGAGCTATTAAACCCAAACGGTAAACTTTGTAACCTAACCGTCCCACGTCGAGCATTTAATGTCATACTAACAATACTTATCATAATATACGAGTCCAGCACGTCTATCATGGTACGGCCGCGACATACTCTCGATTTTTCTCGCACTATACCTCTTGGTCTAAGTGTTCTAATAAGAGAGAGACGGATAGTGCGAGAAAAATCGAGAGAGCTCGTGCGCCGTCGCGGGATAGCCGTGCTGTGTAGCTGTCCGACAGAGCATTGGTCTCTTTTCATCAAATATAAATACGAGAGGGACGAATTACACCCCTGCTCAAAGTTAAACGAATTATTTTCATTAAAAATGTGTTTTGTAACCGTTAGTTTTATTATTTATTACCACAACAGTGACAAACAGTAAGCATGATGGTGCCTGATGGTAAGTACACACCGTAGCCTAAGGACGCTCGCTACTCCAAAAGTTTCACTTTATTGAGTTGAAGATTGATTGTGTCGACAGTCGAGGAGTACATATCTGTGCTCCGAGGAATCTCTTTCAGAAGGTCTAGCCTATAGTGTTGAGTCACGCTGCCTATGAAGCTGACAGTCAGAGTTCAAATCCCAAAAAGGGCAAATATTTGTATCTGAGTTTTAGATCAGTCCTGCATAAATTTATGTTACCCGCACGGTTATCCCTCCTGTGTGTTAGGAGTAGATGTATCTTTTCCCCTCACTGCCTCGGAAAGCCGTCTTTTATCCTTCAAAACCAGTGGGCAAAAACGCATTTTATCCACAAGTGGGGAAAGTAAGTTGACTTTGGAGCGTGTTTATGTAGCTTTTGACAGATAACAAAACGTAAAACGATCTTAATACAAAATTTTCACATATGATGCATATCTGTTGCCGCTATAACAACAAATACAAAAAATCTGAATGAAATAAATATTTAAGAACTTTTAAAAAATTGCTTTTGGCCTTCATCAGGCGCTGGGTCTCAAAATTTATGGAAAAACTAAAATCCGACTCGCACTTGACCAAAATTATACTTAATATTACTTACGTTATTATTACTGTAAAAAAAAATAATTAAATTAACTAAAGTTTTTTTGCATGTTGCACTTTCCTCGCTACAGTGAGGTGAAAAGTTTTGTTTTACACACGGGTGCAAATATATTTTACTTCTCGTCTAGTGAAACACTCGCTACCCTCAGGATTCTATTTTAGAACCACTCGCTTCGCTCGTGGTTCAACGATAGAATCCTTTCGCTTGCTCGTGTTTCAATTCCACACTCGCGGGTAAAATACTACTTTGCAACCTTGTATAACAAATAACTATTCTTTCTAAGACGGTGCGTGAGCTGTCGATGTCGCGGCGAGACTCTTTCTAATTAAATCACTTAGAAAGAGACGGATAGTGTCGCCGCGACACGGCTCGTCGTAACGTGGTGTTACCCTTGCTCATCTGCATCCTCCTAGCGTTTTGTCTCGATTGCCCCCCCCTAAAGAAGCCCGGCGGCGTCCGCTTTGGCACCTACCTAACCCCCAAGGGGTCACCCCCAGTTAACCTAATATCGTTAGTGCTAATTTCATTACACCTACCAACGTTCGATATAATTTTCATTAGCCCAAATATTCGGATAACTAATCTTATATGGCATAATTATTTGCTGGGCCTAATTTCATAACTCCTAATCTTTTCTAATACTAAGCATCAAGTGTGCTAATATATTTGAAACTAATAATGATTTTTCCTAATGAATTACTACTAAGCTGAGTTAATGTGCCTAATGATTACTATGTTTAATGTTCACTACACCAAATTTCGTCACACCTATTTATTTAAACTTTATTGCACAAATAAGAAGTACAAATGGCGAACTTAATGCCTTAAGGCATTCTCTACCAGTCAACCACAGGGCTAAACAGAAATGCTTATAGGTGACCAAGAAAAACACAAATGAAAAGCCTATCCTACCTATCTGTCACTTGACCTATTAACTCTTGCTCTAATGTTTCACTAGACCTAATTAATACATATTTCTTCGAAACAGTGATCTTTTCGGGTTTCTTTGAATATCATCACACCCAATCTCGTCAAAATTAATTAGTAATTAATAAATTTCTAAATTATCAGTACTTCCTAAATTACTAGAAAAAATAATATATGATACGCTATATCCGACAGTGAGACCTCTTTTAATGACACAGCAACACGGCTTCGTTAATAGTCGATCAACTGAGTCCAATCTGTGTGAGTTCGTTGACTATGTCCTTAGCGCAATGGATGGGAATTATCAGGTGCTGTCTACACTGATTATTCAAAAGCCTTTGACAAAATTTCACACTCTGTCCTATTAAAAAAACTAGAACACTTAGGAATACATGGTGATTTATTGCGCTGGTTAACATCTTACCTGCGGGATCGAACCCAAGCGGTTACTATTAAAGGGTACACTTCTAGCTTTGTTCCCATTACGTCTGGAGTACCCCAAGGCTCGCACTTGGGACCTTTGTTGTTTAACATGTATATCAACGATGTCATGGATTGCTTTTTGCATTCCAAAGTGTTATTATACGCCGACGACACTAAAATTTTTACATTGGTGAAGTCTGAAGTCGACTGTCTTTATTTGCAAGACGATTTAAATAGGTTAAATAGCTACTGTTTGTCTAACAAACTCTATTTGAACGTAAATAAATGCTCGGTTATCACATTTACGAGAAAAACTCATCCTTTAAAATTTATATATAAAATTGGAAATCAGGTACTGAGTAGAGTTTCTGAGATAAGAGATTTAGGTGTTCATTTGGACCATGAGCTTCAACTAGTACCACACGTTGAAAAAGTAACAGCGAAAGCTTATAAAATGCTCGGTTTTATTTTTAGACAAAGTAAGGACTTTAAAAATCCCAAAACTTTGCTGCTTTTGTATAATGCATATGTACGTTCGCACCTTGAATATGCATCCACTGTGTGGAGCCCTCACTTTGCAGTTCACATCAATTCACTAGAAAATATTCAAAAAAAATTCCTCAATCGTTTATCATACAAATTTAAATCTTTTGTACCCGTACATATTGAATCCCTCCAAATGAGAAGAGAAAAAAGAGATGTCCTTTTTCTGTATAAAATTATAAATAATAATATTGACTCCGAAGTTCTGATGAGCAAAATTTTATTCAGATGTCCCAGTTATAGAACACGGTCCCCCGATCTATTTTCCACGCCTTTCAGTCGTAAAAAGTACGTAAACAATAAGTTCTTGGTTAGGGCATGCAAATCATATAACAATAAATACTCGCACATTGACCTATTTCATAAAAACTTTAACAGTTTTGCTTCTGCAATCAAAAAAGTTAGTAATTAACAATTAATGCGTTAAATGTATTTAATGTTAAATTTAAATTTCATGTTGAATAGGCATTTGTTCAATCGAATGGCATGTTTTTTTTTGTAGTTGTTACAGTCATCATACTTTTACAAATATATCTTCTCAAACTTAAACATAAGCATGTTAGACTATTGTTAGAATTAATTTAGTTTTGATCAATCTATTCCAAATTCAATATTATAATATTTATTGTAATATTTAAATTGTTATCTTGTATATTTTTTTTCTTGTTCGATCACTTTCAGAGCAAAAGAACTGTATTACTCATAAGTGGAAACTGTTTTGGCCTGTGAGTCAACTTTATGATATTATTATTTTTGTATTATTAGGTGCTGTATGTTTCCCATCAAAAAAAAAAAAAAAAAAAAAAAAATGAGAGCCATAATGCACGGTCAAATAAAGTACGGCCCGATATTCCGTGTCCAGTTTTTGTGGACGCGGACTAAATATTGGGTCGTGCATTATCAGGGCGGACCAAAATGGCTTGTCAAAAGTGAACTCTGCCTTATGTCGGTTAGGTTAGGGTTCACTTGTGTCCCTCAGACCAGAAATAGACCAGCGAGGTGGCGTCGACTTGTTGTAGGGCTACCACGGAGCCAGGAACCACCGGGAACCAGGCGAAGCAAGGAGGAGTGTTAGGTCCAACTGCGACCCTACAGCGCGCGAGCCAAGCCAGCGAAGCGAGTGTGCCGCGGTAGCGGCCGGCAAAGACCAACGTAATACAAAAAAAAGAAAAAATCGCTGGATTAAAATTAGTACTACTAATAATTCGGGATAATGATATTAGGGCTAAAATACTCAGGCAAAATGAAGATTAGGGTTCGTGATTTTAGAGATATTGATAAAAAGGTGTGTCATTATAAGGCATTGCAATATTAAACCTAGGAAAATATCGGTTAAATATAATTAGTCTTAGTAAGAATTCGGTCATGACAAATTAGACATTATGAAAATTCAGGATACTGACATTAGGGCTAATGAATAATTAGGAACAATGAAAATTCGGGTTTGTGATTTTAGGGTTAACGACATTAGGGCTAGTGAAATTAGGTATGCAATTATTAGGGCTAACGGAGGGGAACCGCGTCCCCGCCCTGCGCCATGATGGGCCATTTCCTACGCATAATGGTGAAGAAGCTTTTCGGTGAAGTCTAACATTGTGATTAAACCGGTCTAACGCCAATAGGGTCTGGTTTTCCCTCTGGGTTGGAAGTTAAGGTGGCAGTCGCTTTCGTAAAAGTAGTACCTACGCTAAATCTTGGGATTGGTTCCCCTCCGGGTTATTGGGGTTAGACCGGTTTAATCACAATGTTAGACTTCACCGAAAAGCTTCTTCACCATTATGCGTAGGAAATGGCCCATCATGGCGCAGGGCGGGGACGCGGTTATGCGTTGCAACTTTGGAATCCGATGGAAATATGTCTTTCTCTGTCTAACGCATAGTTGCGTCCTATATGCGCATGATGGGCCGGGCGAATATTCGGCGTTTAGTTCAAATTTTATTATTTCATGTTTCGACCAATATATTTACGCTTTTATCTAAATACATTGGTTCACAACCTATGGATTACTTACTTTACTCCGAAAGAAATAATGTTTTTTCACTGAAGAAATAACACTTATTCTAACGTGAAATTAAAAATAAATTCACCACTCCGCTAACTTTAGCGAAAATTACGTTGCCGCCAACTCAAATGTCAAAATTTTAAAAAAGTGCGCAGATTCTTGTGGTGTCCGTTATTATTTCCTGTTATTTCCCAAGACTACTACTGACCCCCTAGCACACTAAGTATTATGTCGGACATAAAGCATTTGTCCCTCTTGCACTCGCATATTGGCCAGAATGGGACGAATGCTTTATGTCCGACATAAAACTTAGTGTGCTAGGGGGTCTGGACCTTTGGTATAAATGTGCGTTCAAGAACGTAAGCCTTTTTTTAAATAATCTGTGAGCTGTCTAATGCTTTGTAGACATTTGGCAACACAATGCATTTAAGGGTTAAGTAGCTCCCTGACATTGCACGCCGCTGTTATTGCCTTTATTCATTGGTAGTTCTGACATTCACACATTTTGTAATCTCCAATCTCTCCAATCTATACATATAATATTAATAAGTACATCCTACTATGATATTATATTAGGGAATTGTATACAAGTAACTGAGTGTTGTAAATAAATGAGTTGATCTGTAGTTAGTAATGTAGGGAAGCAGGGTTTCACACGGGTGC
The DNA here is from genome assembly GCA_945867215.1 of Epinotia demarniana. NCBI lineage: Eukaryota > Metazoa > Arthropoda > Insecta > Lepidoptera > Tortricidae > Epinotia > Epinotia demarniana. The sequence continues at coordinate 640,079 of OX244284.1, read as the reverse complement.
GTCCCACGAGATATAACAACAAAATATATAATTTCATATTAATAACGTTCACAAGATATAATGAACGTTAGCTATAACAACAATACCAATACTTTTATAAGGAATAACGGTCAGTTGCCATAATAATCATATTATATAACATTTTTTTCTATAAGACTCAAATTGACTAATTTCATTTAATATAACATACATAACGTATAACGATCATACCATATAATATCTTTTCGTATAACAAACATAACGTATACACATCATAAGCATATATATTTTCGTATCAGGATTATAATACCCCAATACGCACTGGGCCAGCGTGGGGACTACTGCCCGTTCCCTCTCATACATGAGAGGAGGCCTGTGCCCAGCAGTGGGACGTATATAGGCTGATGATGATGTGATTATAATACGGAAAATTAAGCTAGGGCAGCCAGGAAAAGGGGGGGCGGAGCCCACATCAAAGGGGGCTCCGCCCCCCCTTTGATGTGGCCCCCCCGCAGTTGAAAACAACTAATACTCTTATAAATGGTATTACTTGTAGGTTAGGTTAGGGTTGCCTTGTGTCCCTTAGAGCGGAAATAGACACCCCGCGAAGCGGGGTGGCGTCGACACGCTAGCGATTGGGTAAGGTTAGGTTAAAATAATTGACGTGTTTGATCTCAAAATAAATTTAATTTCAATTTTACAAACGGTATTGTTTTTTTTTCAAACTCAAGTTGAGGCTATCGCTCTAAGAAATTCACATATTTTCTTCATACGGCATTGCTATTAAAATGACAGAAGCCAATTATACTATACGAGCATTATACATTTTGATGTTAGATAAATTGAACAATATATGTTATAAACCTTAGGTGTTATGAATATTATACGCTTTAATCGATATATCAATTGATATTATTTCTAAAGTACGTTATACTTTACGAGATTATATGTTTTGACATTATATCTTTCGTTCGTTATGTGCAATGAACGTTATACTAAACAAAGTTATATAGAGTGAGCGTATATATTATGACCCTTATATGATAAGTTGTTATACCTCGTATTACTTACCCGTTTCACACCGGATAGTGAAGGGAAATGATAATTATAAAAATGGATTATGGACTTCAAAATTAATATATATATATATATATATATATATATATATGTATATATATATATCTCGAGGGATAGGGAGGCCGAGACAGGCATTTATGAAGGCGGATCCGACATTACGGACCGCGTTTGCGTGTACTTGCTGGTATTGGCGAAATAAAAGTCGCACAATATAACTCAATCACAATACTATTTAATTAAATTCACAAACACCGAAAATATGACAGGATTGTAATAATAAATCTCGATTAAAGAGCCAATGGGTTTGCAAGCGACCACAAAGAGTATTGTAATATAGAGGAGGAGCGACCATCACGGGCGGGGCGCTGTCAACGAATGACGTCCCTCGCAGCCATGACACTTACAACTCCATTCGGGGTTACCCGCTTTTAAAATAAATCAACTTGATGTCAACAATTTCGACAACTACTCGCTTAAAGAAATAATGAACTCCTCACGATTACTCGATTAATTTAATTCCAATACAAATCATCGAAATAATAAATCGCGCGCCGTTATATATTATAAATGCGAAAGTTTGGATGTTTAGATGTTTAAAAATTTTAAATCAAAGGAAAAATTGAAAAATTTAATCCTCCGAGCCGCATTTATAATTTTCGTTAGCAGCGTTACTGCTTAAAAACAAAAATTAGTTTAGATGTTTGTTACTCAATCACGCTTCAACGGTTCAACCGATTTAGATGAAATTTTGCACGAAGATAGTTTATGGCCTGTCTTAAAATATAGGATAGTTCTTATCCGGGGTCCACGCAGACGAAGTCGCGGGCGGAAGCTAGTAAATAATAATTAATTGACGCCCATCTTGTATCTTATATTTATTTTTTATTGACTGCTCTTAGTACCTACCTATACGTTTATTTCTTGCATAAATTCGTATATTAATGTAATCACTTTGCACGCCACGAGGTGGCCGAATGCATATGGATCTCAAAATATAACTGTTAATACCATCATGTATTTGCATTCTAGCAAATAAATGTATTTCACTACATTTAAATTCCATCCTGTTTGTATGTCAGTCATCACATCAGTCGTTCCCTCAATGCTAGTCCTGAGAGCTATCCGAAGTATCTGAGAATACGGTCTTGGCATGTGTATGTCAGTATAATCATTATCATCATCAGATCACCCGAAAGACGTCCACTGCTGGACATAGGCCTCCCCCAATGAGTGACACAATGGCCGGTCCTGCGCCCCCCGCATACAGTAGACTCCCGCGACCAGTACCTACGCTTACTATGAGTTTGACAATGACGGCTTACGCTAACGAGTATCGAGTTTTCTATCTGTGCATCTCTATTGCACTTTGACAGTACGAACGGGATGCACAGATAGAAAACTCGATACTCGTTAGCGTATGCCGTCATTGTCAAACTCATGGTAAGCGTGCAGGTCAATATGGAAACGTAATATGGCGAACTGCGTCATTTCTAAAATAAATAGACAACTAACTTGTTTACCTGTTCATTGTCTCGGAATAAATGTCCTCTTTGTCTGTAATACGCCTATTAATCAATTTAATATTTTGTTTAAAACCACTCGGCTCACGAAACATGTGTGCAAATAAAGAATTTATTAAATAATATAATGTTCCAGAAATAAGACAAATCTAGAGTGAGTTTTCAACGTGTCTGTTTGTTCGTATTGCATTTGTAATTGTACCTACACGAGGAGTGGGCAGACCGTTTGTGAAATGTGGTACTTTATCGCTTATTAGGGCTCGTGGGTCGAGTTATCTACCACATGGAATGAGAAGACGGAATACGTATAAACCTTTAAGGTCATAGCTCACTAGAGCCACCCGTCGCCCGACCCTCACCGCCTCGCCTCGTAAATGTACTAACTACGGAGTTGATACGGAGTTGATGTAGTGAGTAGAGTAAAAAATGAGTTCATATAAAGAATAGGTACCTAACCGCTCGAGGCGAGGCGGCGGCGGCGATGGGCGTTGCCAATCTGTTGCAATAAAACCAATACATTATCCCACTGTCCAGTTATGTTACTTATATAACTTGTGTATGAAAAAAAAAATGAAAGAATAGTTTATTCATTAACTTATCTAGATAAGATATACTTACCTAAATACAGGTTGGTGTCACTTTTTAACCCCCGACGCAAAGAGAGGGGTGTTATAAGTTTAACGTGTCTGTCTTTGTATCTGTCTGTGGTATCGTAGCTCCCAAACGGATGCACAGATTTGGATGCGGTTTTTTTGTGTAATAGATAATTTTATCCCGAGTGTTTTTAGCCTTGTTTCATGAAAATCTGTTCAGCCGTTTTTGAGATATTGGACTTTGAAATGAAAATTTCGGGGGCTTATCAACTTTTCTAAGAGATATAAAAGCTCTGTGGAGCATTTTTTTTTATTATTAAACTTATATTTTAATGGTGTTATGATAGGTTGCTAGCCCATCTACCACAACACACTTCAACCATGTTCCCATAACCGCCTGTTATCACAACCACCCACAGGAATGAAGGGGATATTCTAACCCTACCCTATGCCCCTATTTCGCCAACTTGACAATCGTCCCCTGACACTGTCAATTCGCCATACATTGCTTGTTGTAGAAGTTAAGGTGGTCGCTAGGTTACTTGTGGATCCAGTAATGTACGGAGAATTGTCGTTGTCAGGTGACAATTGTCAAGTTGTTGAAATAGGGGCCAGTGAAATCAAAAACTAAACATACTTACTGTTCCTTGTATGTATATATTGGAGCTAGCTTTATTTATAAGATCGAATCCAGACCAATTTAAATATTTTTCTAGTAATAGGTTACGTAATCAACTGTTTGCAGCCTCGTCACACACGGCACACATGTCAAAAAGTGTTCTAGGAATGGCCCCAAGAGTCTTGAACAAAATACCAAAGGCTATTCGAGACTTAGAGAGTGTTAGAGAATTTAAGAAAGCAGTGCATAATTATTTAATAAAAAAAGCATATTACTCTGTAAGGTATATTTAAATAATGTAAGTACCTAATGCCTATAATGTTACTTTTTAAGAAACATTTTGTACGCCGCAAGGCAGAAACATAGCAGAACTTCAAGATTGCCTGTGTACCATCGAGCTGATCTGATGATGGAGACAGAATGTGGCCATGGGATTTGTATTCCTGTTTGCATTATGACAGAGCTGTCATCCTAGTACAAGAACACCTAACATATCACCTATGATTCGCAAATAAAGTATTTTGTCTTGTCTTGTCTTGTCTTAATGGTTATTATGCGTGCAATGTTTGTTAGAAACATTTTAATCCATCTCCTCTCCACCTTTTGCAAGGGAATGTATATATGGGGGCATCTCCACAATCTAGTGTTCCGCAGCATACTTTAATGTTACCCAGGCAAAGCCGCCATCATTTTCCGAGAATAGTGTTGCTGCCGTAGCGGTTGCCAAATTATATTTACCCACCCATTATTAATGGGGAAGCAAGAACAAAAGAAGTTTAAACAATTGAGAATCTAAAATTTATTGCTTCGAATATTTACTCACGTTGCGTTCGGGGGTATATAAGCGAAGGATTTTCGGTGGAAAGCATAGTCAAATTGACTTCGGTGGTCTATATTCAAGAAGATTTGAAGACTACAAGATGCGTTGGCTTTTTGTTGGACTATTGGTGTGTGCGCTCAGTGTAAGTATTATTTGTTTTTCATTACTTTTCTACTTATCTTTCTATGTTCCTTTTATCAATTTAAATTTTTGAAAAAATTGTGTAAAGTGATTAAATATTTCACTTACAAGACAACTTATAAATAGTTAACTTATGTGGGCAATAAGCAAGACATTCAACAAACAATCATATTTATATTTAACTTAGGGTTCAGAGAGAAAAAAAATACAGGAATAGACCCTTTTTTAAAGATTTTCATCTTCATTTGTCAAAAAATAATATAAGTGGCATCTATTGAGCTAAAATAGAACTAAAACTGTGATCGCTAGATGGCGTCAGTGATAACTATCGAATTAAAACTGGAACAAATTGGGACCAATCTATTTTGAAATAAAAAAATTGAAACATATCTTTGCACACTATTGGTTACTTTGTCGGGTTAGAATTTCACCAACCCCTTTCTTCCCGTGGGTGTCGTAAAAGTCGACTAAGGGACCATGGTTGAAGTGTGTTGTGGGCGATGGGCTAGCAACCTATCACTGCAATATCACATTTTGTCGATCTTTTATACCCACATTTATGCTAAAAGTGGTGCTGGAACATAAGTTTCATGTGCTCTGCCTACCCCTTTTGGGAATAAAGGCGTGAATGTATGTATGTATGTATCTTTGCACAGTAGGCCACACTTCCTATTCCCAACGACTTCGAACGAATTTTACTAAGTTTCTCATCTTGTCTTATGTCTCATGACCTAGACTAGTCTCTACAGTTCTTCTTAATGAGCAAAGCATACTAAGTACTTCGAGACTCCGCTCCTTTAATTTTTTTTATTTTCCACTTTATAGCACCTACGTAGATAGTTATACCCTAGGTATTAATACATTAGTACTTTAGTACCCACATGTGGCCCGTCCCACAAATCCACTAAGTTACAAGTCTTAACAAGCAACACTGGTCTAATGGGGTGTGTAATGATGGGTATAAAAATAAATAATATAATTTCATTCGCTATAACAACATTTGACATAATTTCAAGGTATATAATCACTCATTGTATATAATAAACGTTTGTTATAATATCAAAATATATATGTTTATTTTGTATAACGATCATCGGATATAACACTTGTTTTGTATAATCATTATATGGTATAATGCTCATGTTACATACAAGTTATATGTCATAACTATCAAGTAAAATAATATTTTATTATTAAAAGAAAATGTAGATAACGTAACGGTTCGCAAATTGCATTATGTAAGTATATATTAGGTAGTAAAAAGTGTTCGGTTCTGGCGCTTCGCCGGCCGCTACCGTGGCACGCTCGCTTCGCTCGCTCGGCTCGCGCGCTGTAGGGTCGCAGCTCAACCTAACACTCCTCCTCGCTTCGCTCGTCGTCGTACCTACACCGACCTGCCTTAGAGTCTACCAAAAAATATTATGCTAATTGTACATTAGAAGAAATTAGCATTATATCCAATGTTCAATATAGCAAATATGCATTATACTTAATGTATGTTATACCAAATATTTTTATATCAAATGACCGTTATATAAAATGATAATTATGTCCTATGAAAATATAATAAGTGTTGTTATAGAACTTGAGAATTATATCAGATGAGCGTTATTGCGAGTAATATTATATCATAAATATTTATAGCCGTCGTTACGCACCCGGTCTAATGGCTAGTCGTTTTTAGAGTCCCGTACCTCAAAATGAAAAAACGGAACCCTTATAGGATCATTTGGTTGTCCGTCCGTCTGTCAAGACCCTTTTTCTCAGGAACGCGTGGAGGTTAATGCCGCAAATTTCCGCAATTTTTCGAAACTCGCAAGGGAATCAAAACCTACAGGGTACTTCCCGTGAACTCAGAATCTTGAAATTTGGTACGAAGCAACGTCTTATAGCACAGATAAAGGAAAAACTGCGAAAACCGTAAATTTTTATACGGAACCCTCGGTGCGTGAGTCCGACTCGCAATTGGCCGGTTTTTTGTAGATAGTTACCATTGCGAAAACTGAAATAAAATGACAATGTTGACGACCTCTGTATAGCCTAGTTGGTAGTGACCCTGCCTACGAAGCCGGAGGTCCCGGGTTCGAATCCCGGTAAGGGCATTTATTTGTTTGATGATCATGAACATTTGTACCGAGTCCAAGTCATGGATATTTTATATTAAGTATTTACCTATCTATATAAAGTATGTATATCGTAGTCTAGTACCCATAGTACAAGCTTTACTTACTTTGGGACTAGATTGATTTGTGTAAGATTGTACCCAAATATTTATTTATTTAATATAGCATTGCGTTCCATAGACGCCGAATACATGGCCAATACAATCCTTGACTTCCGCGCCCACGTTTTGTTAAGTTGCCTGAAAGTAACAGTTTACATGTTCTTGCGTTCACCAGAGGCCGAATACATAAACTATCCCTGACTCCCCCGCTCACGTTAACTTGTTAAGCTGCCAGAAAGAGACAATAATATTTAAACAACTTTACAGATCCTGAGTGCGCAAGCAGCACCGAAGGACTCCACCAACGAGCAGAGTAGGCAGTCGTGTAAGTAAACTATACTAGAGTGCTGCATACCTATGCTGGAGATTATTTTGTGGCAGAATTGCTTCAAAATAGCCATTGAAAAAGCAACTCTACCGTTCGAGGTACAAGATTCCAAGTCCAATGACAGTTTTAGAAAAAGTCGGCCAGATTCGGTCGGAAAGATCGGCGAGTTTCTGATTTGTCGGTGTGATGGCGGTACGTTGTCAGTAAGCTGTCAGCTGTCGGTAAAGTAAGTACCAACCTTAACTGCGCGCCAATTATCTAAGGCCTGCCCCACACTGGCGCGGCCTGCGGTGGCGGACAATAGTAAATTTGACAGCGGCGGACAAGTTTACTATTGTCCACCGCGGCCAGGCCGCGCCAGTGTGTGGCAGGCCTAAAATGAGTGCCTTGCGGTGGCAAAACGGCAAACGCACCACCGCGCTTCTGAGCATAATATGCGCATAATACTGACAGTATACCGACAACTGAGGACGTCTGTGCAACATCAATAGCTCAGTAGGCTCACGTCAAAGTACCTACAAAATATCCCGCACCGCCAAATCAAGTCATCTTTACAAATAATTGCTGTACACACGATTACCACTACATATACAAGTCACCAAGTTGCCTACGGTACACAAACGATGCAATGTATCACATCAACTTGTTATAGAATGAAAGGTATGTATTGCAATCGCATTCCAACTAGAACAAGTTGATGTGAGACGCTACACGGGCCGATATCGGTAGGACTTGGGCAGGACTGCAGGCCGCCGGCCGCCGCATGATTCGGCCCGTGTGGATACTCGGGAGCCTGGCGGCGAGCCAAATCAAGGTCACTTCATACTAGATTGCCTGTGAACTTGCTTGGTAGTCCTGCCGATTTCGCTCGTGTAGCGTCTCCTAAATGCCTTAAGCCAGGGATTCACTAGAGTACTGATAACTCTTCCGCCATATCGTGCGATGCCGTCACATATCTATTATATGTATGTCATGCGAAGTCGCGCAATTGTGCTGACACTGATATGTGCCCGACATATTTGTCCACTGAATCCCTGGTTTTGTCTATAATCCACAAAGAATAACACACATACGAAGCAACATTAGTTAAGTATGACTTCACCCACATCAAACAAGGTTTCACTCAACACACTCTTTCACAACCACATGAGACACTTTATTCTAAAACACATCCGGAACACTTTATTCACAAAAAAAGTGGTTGTAGTGTACAGGGTAAATCGTGGATTGTATTATCACTATACAAATGATACAGAAATTCGTACTCGTACACCCGAATGTCCCTTAAAGTTTGCCTATTCAAAATTGCCAGTTCCTATTCCTATATGTAACGAGTACTGCAGTTGCCAACTGCCTAGCTAACATGACGGTGTTTATGTCACCCATAAAATATTCGTTCTCCTCAAGCTTATATTACTTGCTAGAGTTGCTATAGTAAAGGACGAATGCTTTGCCTAGCATTGCTGGACATAATACTAAAATACACCCATTAAGCTTGAAACATATTATCGGACGAGGCTCACAGCCGGTATCTAGATAATGAATATACACTGAATTGTGCAAACTATCGGACGTAAGCCGTAGACGTAACTTGAGCGGTCGGACGTCCGACAGAAATCTGGCGCGCTGCGCTGGATCCCGTTCGACTGTGCACATTAAAGGCCACAGCTCACCAGAGCCACCCGTCGCCTGACAAGCGCCGCCTCGCCTCGAGCGGTTAGGTATTCTTTATATGTATTTGTACGGGCATGCGCTCACTACATCGACTCCGTATGAACTCCGTAGTTAGTACATTTACGAGGCGAGGCGGTGAGGATCGGGCGACGGGTGGCTCTAGTGAGCTGTGACCTTTATCAGTCGCGGACGTCAGCCGTGTCCGATAATTTGTTTCAAGCTTTATGTTGTCTCACAACTGACGATTTCGTTTGTTTTCTTGAAAGAAGTGTTTTAATCTAATTCATATCATTGTCCATTAGCAATGTCGTCGTCATCATCTTCGTCAAGTTCGTCAAACGAGGAATCATCTGTTGTTGAATGTAAGTATTACCTACATATTTCTCTCTTTGTTGATCTATGGAGTTACAACAGGCTCCTGTTTAATCTAAGAACGTTTAAGGTATAGTCAACAGCAAAAGTAGATGATCATTTTAGTAGGTACTTTGTCGCATCCCAGCTGTCGCATTATTGTCAGTAGATGCGACAATGATCAATGATGAGCATTGAATATTTGCTTCTGAGTCTTGGATTATTTGTTTGTATTTAAGTATTTATATCTATTAAATATACCGTCTTCTAGTACCCGTAACACAAGCGTTATTAAGCTTACTGTGGGGCTGGTTCGATTAATGTAAGATTGATATCAAACATTTATTTTACTTTGGTCATTTATTCAATTAAATATTTACACATTATACAAAGAGTATGAATATAAAACTATTTACGATAACAAAAGTAGAAGAATCTAAAGCTAACTTAAAAATGTAAACTTAAACATTTATTAATATATATCGTTCGATTGAAACTTATTGACATGTCGGTTTACAGCAAGAGACTCCACCTATTCAGACGGCAGCTCCCCCGCAGCCAGCTCATACCACCAAACCAGCAGTAGCAGCAAAAGCGCTCAAGCTGCTCAGGAGCGAGGTAACAATTAAACATAGCTGATCTCATGCCCGTGACTTCCGCCCCCCATTTCACCACTTTAGGGGCTGACTTCTGGGGTAAAAGTATCCTGTCCTTCCCGGGGATTAAAACTATGTCTCCCATGTTACCTGTGTACAGTCAAGAGGGCACCAATGTGTAATCCACTCAAAGTTTCATACACTGCAACCTTATTGTTGCAGGAATAAGGTCTGCCTACATATTTTTGAAACTGTGGTGTATACATATTGGTGCCCTTGACTATACATAGTTTAATTATTGAACCATTTAAAGCTGACTTCAAAGCCAACTAACTGTCAACACGTGAACTGGTTGACAGCGCCATCTCTAGGATTTCTCCCGTACTACGCGTAATCCTGGATGGCTCTGTTACATTATCATGTTCCCCGGTCGGTTGAGGTCCAATTAGTGCCTAGTGGCCCCGATAAATGGCGTTGTAATTAATAATAAGACTAAATTGTAGGATATAATAGATCTGTTAGCAATTAAGTACGTTCACTTTCCCAACATACATCATATGAAGCACACGGTTGTCTCTCTTCACACCCCAAGCTACCTCGACCTCCTGCCACGTGTTAACACTAACCAAAACCAAAATTAGTTAACACCTACATGGCACGCCAATTAAACCTTGACCGTACCAAATTTCATCTCAATCGGTTCGGCGTGTTATCAGAGAACAGATAGACAGTGCTACTTTATTACTATATAGTATAGAGTTTTTCCCACGACGAAGTCGTAACAAACATCCAAAGTTTCATCTTTATAAGATTAGTTGAATACAGTTCCTGACACATCCTCACCATCATCATAACAGCCGGAAATCTGCTACATTTAAAAAAATGACCCTACCTGCAGTCGCTTTTTGAGTACAATATAGCATAGCATAGCATAGCATAGCAACGGGCTGGAGCTCGTGAACCACGCCAACTTGATCGCTCTTAGGTGCCGTGACGCCTGTATCAAACCAATATGGTTAGGGAGAACCTGCCTGGGGGAAATCCATAATTCCCGGTATAGTCCGGCAATATTACATGAAAAACCGTTATTGAACCAATTTCTTTTTTCTTAGATTCCTTCTCTAAGTTGGTGAAGAGCAGCGACGGCAACACTGTCGTCGAGCAAAGCTCGAAGTCTTCAGATTCAGCATCATACCAGGCAGAGAGTGATGGTAAGTCACTTGTATTTTTTTTTATGTTTTTATGTTTTGTATGATTTGAACCAGCTTTTAGAGTGGAACAAGTGTTTGTATGTGGTATATTAACTACTTACAATTAAAGGACATAAAATGGAGTCGAAGATGGATCTCGCGGGTAACAGGTGAAACGGGTCATACTAATTGGCATAAGAACTATGATGTAGCAGTTTTCTATTTGTACTACTCGTTGTATGGAAAATCGAGTATATTTTGTAATTTACGCTTAATAGCAATAATTTGATGGTTTATATCGACTATGATATCAATTTTAACATGAAGAAACTGCCCTATTATACACGAGGAAACTGCCCTATAATACACGAGGAAACTGCCCTATTAAGGGTCGAACAGACTGCCAGCGGGGCGGTAGCCGCGCTTGACGAGCGCGTGATGCGCGCGGGACGGCCGGTCACACAGAGCACGCGCGCATCACGCTAGCCTCGCGCCATCAACCCGCCAGCACTACGTACGCACCGCGCGCTGCGCTGTCTGGCGTCACACTGATGCGCCGCGCGCCCGTGGCGGTCGGCGACTTAGAAATGATGAAAATCCCCCGACATTTTAATTTCAAAGTCCAATATCTCAAAAACGGCTGAGCAGATTTTCATGAAACATGGCTATGAACACTCGGGATAAAATTATCTATGACCCAAAAAAACGCTACAACAGACAGATACATAGAAACACAGACACGTTAACTTATAACACCCCTCTTTTTGCGTGGGGGTTAAAAAAGTAAAGTAGTAGTAGTAAAACCCCATGGTCCTATAATACTAAGGACATGAACAACCTACTTAATTTGGGCGCGTAAGTACTTAATTGTTTATTTGCCGCAACCTCATCCTCAACCTCAAAGAAAAGCAAGTGGAAGTATGGCTGGACAACGAATGAGATTCTCTTCTCTGTCACGCTTATTGTGATTTGTATGCTATCATCTTGCTCGGACCTGGCCCCCATTTCACCAACTTGACAATTGCAACCTGACAACGACAATTCTCCGTAAATAGCTGGTTCCACAAGTAACCTAGCAACCACCTGAGCTTCTAAAACAAGCAATGTACGGCGAATTGTCAGTGTCCGGTCAGATGACAATTGTCGAGTTGGTGAAATAGGGGCCTGGTATTATTATTATCATAGCTTGTCCTGACTATTATATATGGGTGGAAAACCCGTATGTAGACGTAACCTAGATGGTTTTTGGCATTGAAAGTGTTAAGAATCTTGAGTCCGATAACTTTAAAAAGTCACTCTTGCTTGTGTGTTATATATATAATCATAATGCGAGAGATCGCGGGTTCGACTCCCGGTAATGGCATTTAATTGTATATATATAGTCGTCTAGTACCCAGCTTTGCTTAGTTTGGGACTAGGTCGATTTAGTGTAAGATAATATTGACTTACTGTCTGTTCTTAAAACTAACCAGTATACAAACATCATTTTCTAGCTGCATCCAGCTTTACTCAACAAGGGAAAGATGGAAACACTGTAATCAACAAGTCCCAATCTTCAAGCCAAAAGAGCGCACAGGACCAGCAAGAATCAGGTATGAAACCCTAATAGGGCCGTTACACCGATTACGCGACCAGCTTCAGTTAGCGACCACCTGGACGAGGTTTCTTCGAAAGATAACAATTCCGTCGACCCTAAACAGTCTCTTCCTTCTCTCATCTTCCTCGTCTTATCCTAATGACAGTGGGACGTTACGGCTGACGTTTAATCATCACTCTCCAAGCTCCTCCACGGTCCTGGGCTTAGTAGCCTCATGTGTTACCGTGTCCGATTAATGCATGGGCATCCATCCTCCACTCCTCACTGCCAGCAGTGATAACAAACAACCGTATGCAATAATTTTATAGTAGTTACCTACTTAATAGGAAATTACTAAAACAAAAGAACAAGAAAATAACCATTCAGTTCACCAGCTCATCCACGTGGTCGCAAAACTCGCAAACCAGCACATTAAATCCTGAGGTCGCTAACCGGCACAAAGACGCTACTGTACCAATACATATCATTCCTGGACGACATCTACCTAGAGGTCTTAGGCTTTTCATTTTTTCCTTTAATTATAATTTAAAATTCCATAGCCCACGCTTCTCCTGGGTACAATAATATATTGTGTCTCAAGGGATCAAAGTTATGTATTTAAATCATATCAAATCAAATCAAATACTTTAAGGACATTTTAAGGAGAGAGCGGTACATTCAATCCTGAATGAAGCGAAAGTTTCTACAATAGACTCCTCAACGTAGCGAGAGTGAGGGATTTATTTAGATAAGTGTTTACGCCCAAAATGAACATTATTAATGCTAAGTGGCACATATTGCCTTTCACCTTTCACACCTTCAGGAAAATTTTGATAGGCTAAGAAATCTCTGGCACCGAAACTGTTACCTTTACATTGTTCACAGAAAACAAAAAATGGGCCATAACCAAGGAGGATGGTGACACTTACGCGGAGGAGCAAACCTCTTCTTCCAGCGAACACCAACAATCCCGTGAGTTTTTTGAAAAATATATAGGGTAATTTCGCTGGTTACGCGAACACCTTCGGTTAGCGACCACCTGAAGGAGCAGGTTTTTTCTATTGAAGATAACATCAATTCTACAGACCCCAATGGGACAGTTAGTAGGTACATGAATTTTTTGATGATTTAGAATAGAAATCTACAAAAAAATCGAGACGATATCCTTTCAGTTCACCAACTCAGCTATGTGGTCGCCAACCGGCACATTAAATTAGGTGGTCGCTAACCGGCGAAATGACCCTATTAATGCTTAGGGACATTGATTCCAAGTTAACGGTCTACTTAATCATAGAGCCTTAATGAAAGGCCAAACCCAACCCGATTCTACGTGCACATGGCTTAAATAGCCTAAAACTAAATTGTCTATTTTTATACATAATTTAGGCGGCAGATTAAAAACGACATATTTAGAATAGCAGTTGATAAAATAAGAAACGTCGGATTCAAATTAGCGCTGTCATCTGATTATGACAGCTGCTCATAGAATAGCAAAGTGTTTTAGCGACACCTAAATAAAATTAGGAAGTTTAGAGGCCACTGTAGAATCGGGTCCAATTGGCATACTTACTTGTGTAAGTTTGGTGGCAATGCAATATTATGGTACATTCGACTACAAAGAGATAAATACGGCTAACTTTAAACAATATCTATACTTGACCTTAATGTGAAGGCAATAAAGTCGTATATAAATGTTTTTTGTAACTGTGGCCGTATTTTTCTCTTTGTAGTCGACTGTACCATCGAGCTAACCCGATGATGGAGACTGAAGGTGGCGCTCCTAAACTACTTCAGATAAAACTGTCGTGTTTTTATTGGAACTGATTTAGCGAGTGGAGCCTAGTCGATAATTGTGAAAAAAAAGTACACAGTCGGCATCAAATGCTTGTACTTACCAAAAAGATTTTTTTGACAGAAACTTGTTTATGATTCCAGAGAGCTCGTTTTCTGAGGAGTCTTCTGATGAGACGACTGTCCAACGACAAGGTGACAGCCAGGAACAGCGCGAGGCTGATTTAGACCACAGTAGGTTGAATATAAGGCGCTCTATACACCCATCAATATGTCACAACAAACGCCTTCAGAGTGAATGAATTGCATGTTTACTGTTTCTTTCCATCTTATACCTGCGTTTCTAGGTTTTTTTTTATACCACGTCGGTGGCAAACAAGCTCACGGCCCACCTGATGGTAAGTGGTTACCGTAGCCGATGGACGCCTGCAAGTCCAGGGGTGTTATATGCTCGTTGCCGACCCTTTAAGAATTTATACACTGGCCCTCGGTTGTGACAAATTGCTAGGTGATTCGCCTAAGGTTAATTATTTACCTTAAAAGGCACAGGGGTTACGCTACCTGCTTCAGTTAGCGACCACCTGAAATGGTTTCAATTAAAAATAGTTACATTTCTATAGACCTGTCATATCTGTCAGTTTTCTATCTCGAAGTGGTCACAAACCGGCACACTAAATTAGGTGGTCGCTAACCGGCGCCACCCTATTTCTGATATTACAGTAAATTAGTACCTACTAATCTTTCCTAATACCGCCATCAGCGTATATATTATGCTAAAGGTTATTTAGTTAATACACTAAAAACCATGCATAATATAAATTTGATATGAATACCTTATTTAGTATGATTACGACACAGTTCAGACAAAAATTATTTTTACAGCAACACACAAGTTGGTCGACATTAAACTGCCATGTAAGTATAACACACAAACATTCAAACCCATCAATTAATCATCAAACACAAATGTCAGTTACACCATCACCTTTCATAATTTACTTTACTTTGATAACTACAACTTAGAAAACCCCCGACATTTTCATTTCAAAGTCCAATATCTCAAAAACGGCTAAACAGATTTTGATGGCTAAAAACACTCGGGATAAAATTATCTATGACACAAAAAAACCGCATTCTAATCGACACGACATTCTAAACGACAGACACGTTAAACTTATAACACCCCTCTTTCTTCGTCGGGGTTTAAAAATACAGTTTCAACCCACTTAATTCAGTAGGTACTTCGCTAAGCCGCATGAACATTTCCTTTCAACTGTAGGGGGTTGAAGCTTTCCGAGAGCAAATGCGTTGATTATTACAGAAAAACCCATATCTCCATGTGGGCCGATAATATTTGAGGAATTCCGTCGATTCCTCAAGAATCTCAGAATCACCATTGGCACTACATTATTTGCTACTTCAACGGAATCATATCGGAATCTTTGACGTAGTTTACATTTAGAAGTCAATTGTGGTCTTCATCATTAGTTTCACTTCACCAAACTTGCCATCTCCGGGAGTGAATTACAATAGCAAATTAATATATAGGTACAATTTACAAATCAAAACATTAAATTGGCCAAAGTCCGTCACTGTCTATAGAATAGGTACATACAATTTACAAATTAAAACATGAAATGTACACTGTGATCATAATATACTTAACGAGGTATTCATATCAAATTTACAGCCAACAACGAAGAATACGACATAATTACTGAGGAGGAGGACGGCATTGTGATCATGAAACTTGTGCCGCGATCAATGACTGCGTGTAAGTGGACTTTATGATTGAGATTAGTTAGGCCTGAATCACACGGCGCGGCCTGCGGTGGCGTTCAATAGTAAATTTGACAGCTAATGGCAAGTTTACTATTGACTGCCACCGCCAGGCCAGGTCTGTGACAGGTGTCAATGTGGCCGACTTCTTACAAAACGGTTGTTCCATAGCGTTTAAGATATTGAACCGATTGTGACGAATGAGGTGTCAATGTTAATGTCGATTCGAAATTATACTCGGGGTGACTCAGGATGCAGTTTGTTCGAAAAAATGCTTATATTTTAGTTAGTTTCAGTAAGTAGTCGGGATAGCGTGTAGGTACTGGACTTTTTATGCTCGCTAATGTAAACTCTTGCCTACCGAGGACCTTAGCAAAGTTTGTTAAAAAAAATACAGGGTGTAACAAAAACGGGGTGTGAACCGATCAAAGGCATGTTCGGCAGCGTATTGCGATTCCAAAAATACATTTGTTTATGTTTTTATTTATGATTTGCTTTTGTTTACGTACCTATGTTATTATCCATCGTAAGCCATTGCAAGTATCATGTTTCATGGAATATGGTGATTGACAAATGTAGAGTTTAATTTAATAGTTTTACTGCAACACGTGTTGCCAACACATACTCATATTGCTTGTATATACCGGCGCAACCTAACGTGTATAAAAATATAGGTATTACATTGAATAAAGGATTATTAAGACACTCTTCACCCTCCAAATCAAAATCAAACATTAAGGGCGGGTGTTCGTTGAATTATCATAGCATAGCATGGAGTTTGACGAGTTTCTATGGGATGACAGCAACCGGCGCCATCTTTAACGTTGATCGGTTTGTAATCAGAAGTCGGTGCAACCCATTATTCTGCAAATAGCCCACAAAATCACTTTTACAACTCAAACCATAATTTACGATAAAAAATTAAATAATAATCTTAACCAACAATAATCATATGAAAGTTGCATAACAGAATTAAATGTCACTAAGTAAATGGTAACAAAATAACAATATATTTTCCATTACAATAGAAACGAGTCCTCTATCAGAATTATGATTATGATGATTAATTATGATGTTTTACCTTCCCTGAGCGTCCAGATACAATTAATAATTGTTATTCTATGATCTTAGAGATATTTACAGTGTCTCTAAGTGTCAAAACACAAAAATTGTCTTAAAATCTTATCTTATTTTATCATTACAAAATAATAATAAGAACACTAATATTTCAGTATTTACTATCCCATGCAACCATGAACAAACCGGACTCCACAGTCAGCACCCGATCACGAGTATGACGCGTGTCAGCCATCCATGCCGACATTGCCGACTCGTCGGCCACGTGCCAACCCTCCCCATATTTGTACCTGCTAATAGTACAGTCAAGTGCCAAAATATATATCGAACAAACCTCTCCTAAATATGACCACCATAATATTACCTTATTTAGACCAAATACTTTAAGAGCCATGGGAGATATTTTTGTTTGAGTGAATTGTGTGCACCCATATTTTGCACTTGACTGTACGGCACTGGTCCCACCGCGAGCTAGTAAGCTATGAGCTATTGGCTATAAACACGAACAAAGGATAAGCACTCCCGTGTAAATAAAAGAGACACGGCGATATTTATAGTAACTCGCCCAGCGGTGAGCTGTCGATCCCAGCCTGAAGAACCACAATGTACTTTAGTACAGCCAAGAGCACTGATATGTGTTGACTCAAACTTTCATAATTATATATATGTATACTACAACCTTATTGTTATTTTTAGAGAATTTGTGGTCTATACATATAGGTACCCTTGACTATACAATCAGGATGCAAGCAATTGAGATAATGAATGTGATTTCAGGGTACAACACACACAAAAAACATAGACAGTCATCTTCTATTAACGAAGCGTCATCGAAATCGTCATCGAAACACAGCAGCAGAGGTAAAATTGCACTTATATATCATACTTATACACTGTAACTACTTAACTAACCACGTTGCACCAAATCGTCTGCAATCGTAAGCGGTGTTCATTAATATCTGAATGTATGGAAAGTTTGACAAGTTTGTATGGAGTGACTGCTGCCGGCGCCACATTTAACGTTGATCGATCTGTCACCGTAAGCTGGTGCGACCCACCCTACGTTATAAAAGTTATAATTAAAATATTAGTAATTACATACCGTCAAGATCCCCCCCGTCTCCTTTAGGGGCACAACCGGGAATAACGCTAGGAGAATGAATGATGACATACCGTCAAGATCTGATACGAACTAAACTGAGCTAATAAAATGAAAATTTAGCCTTTACTTTCGATTTCCTTCTTGCGGCAGGCTGTGTATAAAAATAATATAGAACCTTTAAGAAAACAACACAACACATATATCATCGTATAAAATGCATAAAAATTTCGGTTCGGTCAATCAGGAAAACTGGGACATTCAGACAAACCAGGACAGCCAGGCACACCAGGACAGCCAGGACAGCCAGGCACACCAGGACAGCCAGGCACACCAGGACAGCCAGGACAGCCAGGACAGCCAGGCACACCAGGACAGCCGGGACAGCCACAGAAGCCACAGCAGCCACAACAGCCACAGCAGCCACAACAGCCACAACAGCCACAACAGCCACAGCAGCCACAACAGCCAGGACAGCCAGGAGGACCAGGACAGCCAGGCACACCAGAACAGCCACAGCAGCCACAACAGCCACAGCAGCCACAGCAGCCACAACAGCCAGGACAGCCAGGAGGACCAGAACAGCCAGGACAGCCAGGCACACCAGGACAGCCAGGACA
This sequence comes from Epinotia demarniana, assembly GCA_945867215.1. Taxonomy (NCBI): domain Eukaryota; kingdom Metazoa; phylum Arthropoda; class Insecta; order Lepidoptera; family Tortricidae; genus Epinotia; species Epinotia demarniana. The sequence continues at coordinate 621,025 of OX244284.1, read as the reverse complement.
GCCAGGCACACCAGGACAGCCAGGACAGCCAGGCACACCAGGACAGCCAGGACAGCCAGGACAGCCACAGCAGCCACAGCAGCCACAGCAGCCACAGCAGCCACAACAGCCACAACAGCCACAACAGCCAGGAGGACCAGGACAGCCAGGAGGACCAGAACAGCCAGAACAGCCAGGCACACCAGGACAGCCAGGACAGCCAGGCACACCAGGACAGCCAGGACAGCCAGGCACACCAGGACAGCCAGGACAGCCAGGACAGCCACAGCAGCCACAGCAGCCACAGCAGCCACAGCAGCCACAACAGCCACAACAGCCACAACAGCCAGGAGGACCAGGACAGCCAGGAGGACCAGGACAGCCACAGCAGCCACAGCAGCCACAACAGCCACAGCAGCCACAACAGCCACAACAGCCACAACAGCCACAACAGCCAGGACAGCCAGGAGGACCAGGACAGCCAGGCACACCAGGACAGCCAGGACAGCCAGGACAGCCAGGAGGACCAGGACAGCCAGGACAGCCAGGCACACCAGGACAGCCAGGACAGCCAGGAGGACCAGGACAGCCAGGCACACCAGAACAGCAACAGCAGCCACAACAGCCACAGCAGCCACAGCAGCCACAACAGCCACAACAGCCAGGACAGCCAGGAGGACCAGGACAGCCAGGACACCCAGGCACACCAGGACAGCCAGGACAGCCAGGCACACCAGGACAGCCAGGACAGCCAGGCACACCAGGACAGCCACAGCAGCCACAGCAGCCACAACAGCCACAGCAGCCACAACAGCCACAACAGCCACAACAGCCACAACAGCCAGGACAGCCAGGAGGACCAGGACAGCCAGGCACACCAGGACAGCCAGGACAGCCAGGACAGCCAGGAGGACTAGGACAGCCAGGACAGCCAGGCACACCAGGACAGCCAGGCACACCTGGACAGCCAGGCACACCAGGACAGCCAGGACAGCCACAACAGCCACAACAGCCAGGACAACCAGGAGGACCAGGACAGCCAGGAGGACCAGGACAGCCACAGCAGCCACAGCAGCCACAACAGCCACAGCAGCCACAACAGCCACAACAGCCACAACAGCCACAACAGCCACAACAGCCAGGACAGCCAGGAGGACCAGGACAGCCAGGCACACCAGGACAGCCAGGACAGCCAGGACAGCCAGGCACACCAGGACAGCCAGGACAGCCAGGCACACCAGGACAGCCAGGACAGCCAGGAGGACCAGGACAGCCAGGCACACCAGAACAGCCACAGCAGCCACAGCAGCCACAGCAGCCACAACAGCCAGGACAGCCAGGAGGACCAGGACAGCCAGGCACACCAGGACAGCCAGGCACACCAGGACAGCCAGGACAGCCAGGCACACCAGGACAGCCAGGACAGCCAGGCACACCAGGACAGCCAGGACAGCCAGGACAGCCACAGCAGCCACAGCAGCCACAGCAGCCACAACAGCCACAACAGCCAGGACAGCCAGGAGGACCAGGACAGCCAGGCACACCAGGACAGCCAGGACAGCCAGGCACACCAGGACAGCCAGGACAGCCAGGCACACCAGGACAGCCAGGACAGCCAGGACAGCCACAGCAGCCACAACAGCCACAGCAGCCACAACAGCCACAACAGCCACAACAGCCACAACAGCCAGGACAGCCAGGACAGCCAGGAGGACCAGGACAGCCAGGCACACCAGGACAGCCAGGACAGCCAGGCACACCAGGACAGCCAGGACAGCCAGGCACACCAGGACAGCCAGGACAGCCAGGAGGACCAGGACAGCCAGGACAGCCACAGCAGCCACAACAGCCACAGCAGCCACAGCAGCCACAACAGCCACAACAGCCAGGACAGCCAGGAGGACCAGGACAGCCAGGACAGCCAGGCACTCCAGGACAGCCAGGACAGCCACAGCAGCCACAGCAGCCACAGCAGCCACAACAGCCACAACAGCCAGGACAGCCAGGACAGCCAGGAGGACCAGGACAGCCAGGCACACCAGGACAGCCAGGACAGCCAGGACAGCCAGGCACACCAGGACAGCCAGGACAGCCAGGCACACCAGGACAGCCAGGACAGCCAGGCACACCAGGACAGCCAGGACAGCCAGGACAGCCACAGCAGCCACTGCAGCCACAGCAGCCACAACAGCCACAACAGCCACAACAGCCACAACAGCCAGGACAGCCAGGAGGACCAGGACAGCCAGGAGGACCAGGACAGCCACAGCAGCCACAGCAGCCACAACAGCCACAGCAGCCACAACAGCCACAACAGCCACAACAGCCACAACAGCCAGGACAGCCAGGAGGACCAGGACAGCCAGGAGGACCAGGACAGCCACAGCAGCCACAGCAGCCACAACAGCCACAGCAGCCACAACAGCCACAACAGCCACAACAGCCAGGACAGCCAGGAGGACCAGGACAGCCAGGAGGACCAGGACAGCCACAGCAGCCACAGCAGCCACAACAGCCACAGCAGCCACAACAGCCACAACAGCCACAACAGCCAGGACAGCCAGGAGGACCAGGACAGCCAGGCACACCAGGACAGCCAGGACAGCCAGGCACACCAGGACAGCCAGGACAGCCAGGCACACCAGGACAGCCAGGACAGCCAGGACAGCCACAGCAGCCACAGCAGCCACAGCAGCCACAGCAGCCACAACAGCCACAACAGCCACAACAGCCAGGACAGCCAGGAGGACCAGGACAGCCACAGCAGCCACAGCAGCCGCAACAGCCACAGCAGCCACAACAGCCACAACAGCCACAACAGCCAGGACAGCCAGGAGGACCAGGACAGCCAGGCACACCAGGACAGCCAGGACAGCCACAGCAGCCACAACAGCCACAGCAGCCACAACAGCCACAGCAGCCACAACAGCCACAGCAGCCACAACAGCCACAACAGCCACAACAGCCAGGACAGCCAGGAGGACCAGGACAGCCAGGAGGACCAGGACAGCCACAGCAGCCACAGCAGCCACAACAGCCACAGCAGCCACAACAGCCACAACAGCCAGGACAGCCAGGAGGACCAGGACAGCCAGGACAGCCAGGCACACCAGGACAGCCAGGACAGCCAGGCACACCAGGACAGCCAGGACAGCCAGGAGGACCAGGACAGCTAGGCACACCAGAACAGCCACAGCAGCCACAACAGCCACAGCAGCCACAGCAGCCACAACAGCCACAACAGCCAGGACAGCCAGGAGGACCAGGACAGCCAGGACAGCCAGGCACACCAGGACAGCCAGGACAGCCAGGCACACCAGGACAGCCAGGACAGCCAGGCACACCAGGACAGCCAGGACAGCCAGGACAGCCACAGCAGCCGCAGCAGCCGCAGCAGCCACAGCAGCCACAGCAGCCACAACAGCCACAACAGCCACAACAGCCAGGAGGACCAGGACAGCCAGGACAGCCAGGCACACCAGGACAGCCAGGACAGCCAGGCACACCAGGACAGCCAGGACAGACAGGCACACCAGGACAGCCAGGACAGCCAGGACAGCCACAGCAGCCACAGCAGCCACAGCAGCCACAGCAGCCACAACAGCCACAACACCCACAACAGCCAGGACAGCCAGGAGGACCAGGACAGCCAGGCACACCAGGACAGCCAGGACAGCCAGGCACACCAGGACAGCCAGGCACACCCGGACAGCCAGGACAGCCACAGCAGCCACAGCAGCCACAGCAGCCACAACAGCCACAACAGCCACAACAGCCAGGACAGCCAGGAGGACCAGGACAGCCAGGAGGACCAGGACAGCCACAGCAGCCACAGCAGCCACAACAGCCACAGCAGCCACAACAGCCACAACAGCCACAACAGCCAGGACAGCCAGGAGGACCAGGACAGCCAGGAGGACCAGGACAGCCACAGCAGCCACAGCAGCCACAACAGCCACAGCAGCCACAACAGCCACAACAGCCACAACAGCCAGGACAGCCAGGAGGACCAGGACAGCCAGGCACACCAGGACAGCCAGGACAGCCAGGCACACCAGGACAGCCAGGACAGCCAGGCACACCAGGACAGCCAGGACAGCCAGGACAGCCACAGCAGCCACAGCAGCCACAGCAGCCACAGCAGCCACAACAGCCACAACAGCCACAACAGCCAGGACAGCCAGGAGGACCAGGACAGCCACAGCAGCCACAGCAGCCGCAACAGCCACAGCAGCCACAACAGCCACAACAGCCACAACAGCCACAACAGCCAGGACAGCCAGGAGGTCCAGGACAGCCAGGAGGACCAGGACAGCCACAGCAGCCACAGCAGCCACAACAGCCACAGCAGCCACAACAGCCACAACAGCCACAACAGCCAGGACAGCCAGGAGGATCAGGACAGCCAGGAGGACCAGGACAGCCACAGCAGCCACAGCAGCCACAACAGCCACAGCAGCCACAACAGCCACAACAGCCACAACAGCCAGGACAGCCAGGAGGACCAGGAAAGCCAGGCACACCAGGACAGCCAGGACAGCCAGGCACACCAGGACAGCCAGGACAGCCAGGCACACCAGGACAGCCAGGACAGCCAGGACAGCCACAGCAGCCACAGCAGCCACAGCAGCCACAGCAGCCACAGCAGCCACAACAGCCACAACAGCCACAACAGCCAGGACAGCCAGGAGGACCAGGACAGCCACAGCAGCCACAGCAGCCGCAACAGCCACAACAGCCAGGACAGCCAGGAGGACCAGGACAGCCAGGCACACCAGGACAGCCAGGACAGCCACAGCAGCCACAACAGCCACAGCAGCCACAACAGCCACAGCAGCCACAACAGCCACAGCAGCCACAACAGCCACAACAGCCACAACAGCCAGGACAGCCAGGAGGACCAGGACAGCCAGGAGGACCAGGACAGCCACAGCAGCCACAGCAGCCACAACAGCCACAACAGCCACAACAGCCACAACAGCCAGGACAGCCAGGAGGACCAGGACAGCCAGGACAGCCAGGCACACCAGGACAGCCAGGACAGCCAGGCACACCAGGACAGCCAGGACAGCCAGGAGGACCAGGACAGCTAGGCACACCAGAACAGCCACAGCAGCCACAACAGCCACAGCAGCCACAGCAGCCACAACAGCCACAACAGCCAGGACAGCCAGGAGGACCAGGACAGCCAGGACAGCCAGGCACACCAGGACAGCCAGGACAGCCAGGCACACCAGGACAGCCAGGACAGCCAGGCACACCAGGACAGCCAGGACAGCCAGGACAGCCACAGCAGCCGCAGCAGCCACAGCAGCCACAGCAGCCACAACAGCCACAACAGCCACAACAGCCAGGAGGACCAGGACAGCCAGGACAGCCAGGCACACCAGGACAGCCAGGACAGCCAGGCACACCAGGACAGCCAGGACAGACAGGCACACCAGGACAGCCAGGACAGCCAGGACAGCCACAGCAGCCACAGCAGCCACAGCAGCCACAGCAGCCACAACAGCCACAACAGCCACAACAGCCAGGACAGCAAGGAGGACCAGGACAGCCAGGCACACCAGGACAGCCAGGACAGCCAGGCACACCAGGACAGCCAGGACAGCCACAGCAGCCACAGCAGCCACAGCAGCCACAACAGCCACAACAGCCACAACAGCCAGGACAGCCAGGAGGACCAGGACAGCCAGGAGGACCAGGACAGCCACAGCAGCCACAGCAGCCACAACAGCCACAGCAGCCACAACAGCCACAACAGCCACAACAGCCAGGACAGCCAGGAGGACCAGGACAGCCAGGAGGACCAGGACAGCCACAGCAGCCACAACAGCCACAACAGCCACAACAGCCAGGACAGCCAGGAGGACCAGGACAGCCAGGCACACCAGGACAGCCAGGACAGCCAGGCACACCAGGACAGCCAGGACAGCCAGGCACACCAGGACAGCCAGGACAGCCAGGACAGCCACAGCAGCCACAGCAGCCACAGCAGCCACAGCAGCCACAACAGCCACAACAGCCACAACAGCCAGGACAGCCAGGAGGACCAGGACAGCCACAGCAGCCACAGCAGCCGCAACAGCCACAGCAGCCACAACAGCCACAACAGCCACAACAGCCAGGACAGCCAGGAGGACCAGGACAGCCAGGCACACCAGGACAGCCAGGACAGCCACAGCAGCCACAACAGCCACAGCAGCCACAACAGCCACAGCAGCCACAACAGCCACAGCAGCCACAACAGCCACAACAGCCACAACAGCCAGGACAGCCAGGAGGACCAGGACAGCCAGGAGGACCAGGACAGCCACAGCAGCCACAGCAGCCACAACAGCCACAGCAGCCACAACAGCCACAACAGCCAGGACAGCCAGGAGGACCAGGACAGCCAGGACAGCCAGGCACACCAGGACAGCCAGGACAGCCAGGCACACCAGGACAGCCAGGACAGCCAGGAGGACCAGGACAGCTAGGCACACCAGAACAGCCACAGCAGCCACAACAGCCACAGCAGCCACAGCAGCCACAACAGCCACAACAGCCAGGACAGCCAGGAGGACCAGGACAGCCAGGACAGCCAGGCACACCAGGACAGCCAGGACAGCCAGGCACACCAGGACAGCCAGGACAGCCAGGCACACCAGGACAGCCAGGACAGCCACAGCAGCCGCAGCAGCCACAGCAGCCACAGCAGCCACAACAGCCACAACAGCCACAACAGCCAGGAGGACCAGGACAGCCAGGACAGCCAGGCACACCAGGACAGCCAGGACAGCCAGGCACACCAGGACAGCCAGGACAGCCAGGCACACCAGGACAGCCAGGACAGCCAGGACAGCCACAGCAGCCACAGCAGCCACAGCAGCCACAGCAGCCACAACAGCCACAACAGCCAGGACAGCCAGGAGGACCAGGACAGCCAGGCACACCAGGACAGCCAGGACAGCCAGGCACACCAGGACAGCCAGGCACACCTGGACAGCCAGGACAGCCACAGCAGCCACAGCAGCCACAGCAGCCACAGCAGCCACAACAGCCACAACAGCCACAACAGCCAGGACAGCCAGGAGGACCAGGACAGTTAGGAGGACCAGGACAGCCACAGCAGCCACAGCAGCCACAACAGCCACAGCAGCCACAACAGCCACAACAGCCACAACAGCCACAACAGCCAGGACAGCCAGGAGGACCAGGACAGCCAGGCACACCAGGACAGCCAGGACAGCCAGGACAGCCAGGAGGACCAGGACAGCCAGGACAGCCAGGCACACCAGGACAGCCAGGACAGCCAGGACAGCCAGGCACACCAGGACAGCCAGGACAGCCACAGCAGCCACAACAGCCACAGCAGCCACAACAGCCACAGCAGCCACAACAACCACAACAGCCACAACAGCCAGGAGGACCAGGACAGCCAGGAGGACCAGGACAGCCACAGCAGCCACAGCAGCCACAACAGCCACAGCAGCCACAACAGCCACAACAGCCACAACAGCCAGGACAGCCAGGAGGACCAGGACAGCCAGGACAGCCAGGCACACCAGGACAGCCAGGACAGCCAGGACAGCCAGGAGGACCAGGACAGCCAGGCACTCCAGGACAGCCAGGACAGCCTCAGCAGCCACAGCAGCCACAACAGCCACAACAGCCACAACAGCCACAACAGCCAGGACAGCCAGGACAGCCAGGAGGACCAGGACAGCCAGGCACACCAGGACAGCCAGGACAGCCAGGACAGCCAGGCACACCAGGACAGCCAGGACAGCCAGGCACACCAGGACAGCCAGGACAGCCAGGAGGACCAGGACAGCCAGGACAGCCACAACAGCCACAGCAGCCACAACAGCCACAACAGCCAGGACAGCCAGGAGGACCAGGACAGCCAGGACAGCCAGGCACACCAGGACAGCCAGGACAGCCAGGACAGCCAGGAGGACCAGGACAGCCAGGCACACCAGGACAGCCAGGACAGCCAGGACAGCCAGGACAGCCACAGCAGCCACAGCAGCCACAGCAGCCACAGCAGCCACAGCAGCCACAACAGCCAGGACAGCCAGGAGGACCAGGACAGCCAGGACAGCCAGGCACACCAGGACAGCCAGGACAGCCAGGACAGCCAGGACAGCCACAGCAGCCACAGCAGCCACAACAGCCACAGCAGCCACAGCAGCCACAACAGCCACAACAGCCAGGACAGCCAGGACAGCCAGGACAGCCAGGACAGCCAGGCACACCAGGACAGCCAGGACAGCCACAGCAGCCACAACAGCCACAGCAACCACAACAGCCACAGCAGCCACAACAGCCACAACAGCCAGGACAGCCAGGAGGATCAGGACAGCCAGGACAGCCAGGCACACCAGGACAGCCAGGACAGCCAGGACAGCCAGGACAGCCAGGCACACCAGGACAGCCAGGACAGCCAGGACAGCCAGGACAGCCACAGCAGCCACAGCAGCCACAACAGCCACAACAACCACAACAGCCACAACAGCCACAGCGGCCAGGACAGCCGGGACAAGCGGGTAGACCAAGCAAGCCAGGCCGCGGAAAAGGCAAGATTTGCGTTTGTTACGATGACGTGTCCGACATCCCGTGGAACGTGCGCCGCATGGCGTTCCAAAATTAAAAAAGAACACTATAGTTTAAGCCCTCTGAAAAAACCGACCCCTCAAGAACACGAAGAAACGAACGATATCTTATATAACACACATTTTATTTATTTATAATGAGCAATGTAAAAAAGTTAAAAAATATATATATATTTTGCATGATTTCAATCGTTTACTTTACGCGTTATACTTACCCTAATGTGTGGTTTTGTTGCAATAGCATTATGTACATGCCGTGACACATCTTCCGCGAGTTCTAGCGTTATTATTTAATGTATCTACGCACATATCATTATTGCTCTAAAATGCGTTCAGAAACCGTAGGAAATGACCAGCATTACTACAACCGATTTTACTATGAGAACTTTCTTGTCTGTGGTAGTAGGTAAAATCTGTACTGTAATGTCATTACAGTACAGATTTTTGATAAATTTGTATCATTATGAGTTTAAATTTGGAACAGCTGTCAAAACTCAAGTGGGTCTCTATTCTAGTATCCATAGATATTAAAACAGTTATCGATACGAAACGTCATTTCAGTACGTTTTTTAATAAAAACCGTACGACATTTGATCTCGAGTGATATGAGTATAGGGACTTCATTCGTTTATCTATGATTTTAAAAAAAACCATTCGTCATGAGGGATGGTCGAATTGCCGCCATTGCTGTTGTCATTTTTAATGTTGATTTTTTGCTGTTACTTACTACTACTTATGATATGTGTGTAGATAAAGTAGTGTATGCAACTGTACATAATTAGGCCTTAAAACACTCGTGTGATCCTATTATGAAACTCGCTGACGCTCGTTTCATAAAACCACACTCGCATTTTAAGGCCTCTCATTATGGATCAGTCGCATAAACTACTATTGTGTGTGAGTCACTCATACCTACCGAGTGCACTAATGAAAACCACTGTTGTGCCAATAGTGAGTAAGTAAGTAAGACGGGGGATGTGTCTGACCTGGACAATTATAGACCGATTTGGCTGGCGACAATCACTGCCAAGGTACTGGACAGACTTCTCGATGGGCTGCTTCGAAAACACTATTAGGCTAAAGACGCTCAGTTCGGGTCCCACTGTAATAGACTGGGCATGCTCGCTGGCGGATTTCTGTGTGTATTGTTATATAAAGAGAGAGAGAGAGAATGACATACTTTTATTTCATACCCAAATTTAGAAAATTGATTAGATAAATGAAGGGGAGAAGGAAGACAATAAAGTTAATATACAATCGTATAAACAGTCTGTAACGGTGACTTATTTCATCTACGGATATTGTATGAATCATTTCATATATCGATACCTAAATAGAATTCCTGCTTTGGTAATGGACATGGCTGGAGGCGTAGGGCGACATACGAATTTCAATCGTAATAGCTGGAACATTAGAAGCTAAATGAAAATGAATAGTACGACTTTTTGTGGTAAGGCAATGTGTTTACGTTAGCGCTTTAATACTACAATCTGATTTGAACCTTATTGCTAAAGAGTTAAGGTTGTTAATGGGTTGAAATTATTGATGATACCACCAACGTCTGGCCTCGTAAACCTACTGACCCTAATGACGCTCGTGACCCTATTGACGCTATTGACCCTCTTGACCCTCTTGACCCTATTGACCCTCTTGACCCTATTGACCCTCGTGACCCTTTTGACCCTGTTGACCCTCTTGACCCTCTTGACCCTCTTGACCCTTTTGACCCTCGTGACCCTATTGACCCTCGAGACCCTTTTGACCCTCGTGACCCTATTGACCCTCGTGACCCTCTTGACCCTATTGACCCTCGTGACCCTATTGACCCTCTTGACCCTATTGACCCTCTTGACCCTCTTGACCCTATTGACCCTCGTGACCCTATTGACCCTCGTGACCCTCGTGACCCTATTGACCCTCTTGACCCTATTGACCCTCGTGACCCTCTTGACCCTATTGACCCTATTGACCCTCTTGACCCTCGTGACCCTATTGACCCTCTTGACCCTCGTGACCCTATTGACCCTCGTGACCCTTTTGACCCTCGTGACCCTATTGACCCTCGTGACCCTCTTGACCCTATTGACCCTCGTGACCCTATTGACCCTCGTGACCCTATTGACCCTATTGACCCTCTTGACCCTATTGACCCTCTTGACCCTCTTGACCCTATTGACCCTCGTGACCCTATTGACCCTCGTGACCCTCGTGACCCTATTGACCCTCTTGACCCTATTGACCCTCGTGACCCTCTTGACCCTATTGACCCTATTGACCCTCTTGACCCTCGTGACCCTATTGACCCTCTTGACCCTCGTGACCCTATTGACCCTCGTGACCCTTTTGACCCTCGTGACCCTATTGACCCTCGTGACCCTCTTGACCCTATTGACCCTCGTGACCCTATTGACCCTCGTGACCCTATTGACCCTCTTGACCCTCTTGACCCTCTTGACCCTTTTTGACCCTCGTGACCCTATTGACCCTCGTGACCCTTTTGACCCTCGTGACCCTATTGACCCTCGTGACCCTCTTGACCCTATTGAACCTCGTGACCCTATTGACCCTCTTGACCCTATTGACCCTCTTGACCCTCTTGACCCTATTGACCCTCGTGACCCTATTGACCCTCGTGACCCTATTGATCCTCTTGACCCTCTTGACCCTCTTGAACCTCTTGACCCTTTTGACCCTCGTGACCCTATTGACCCTCGTGACCCTTTTGACCCTCGTGACCCTATTGACCCTCTTGACCCTCTTGACCCTATTGACCCTCGTGACCCTATTGACCCTCGTGACCCTATTGACCCTCTTGACCCTATTGACCCTCGTGACCCTATTGACCCTCGTGACTCCGTGACCCTATTGACCCTCGTGACTCCGTGACCCTATTGACCCTCGTGACCCTCTTGACCCTATTGACCCTATTGACCCTCTTGACCCTCGTGACCCTATTGACCCTCTTGACCCTATTGACCCTCTTGACCCTATTGACCCTCTTGACCCTCTTGACCCTCGTGACCCTCTTGACCCTCGTGACCCTCTTGACCCTATTGACCCTCGTGACCCTCGTGACCCTATTGACCCTCTTGACCCTATTGGCCCTCTTGACCCTCGTGACCCTCTTGACCCTCGTGACCCTCTTGACCCTATTGACCCTCTTGACCCTATTGACCCTCTTGACGCTATTGACCCTCTTGACCCTCGTGACCCTCGTGACCCTCTTGACCCTATTGACCCTCGTGACCCTATTGACCCTCTTGACCCTATTGACCCTCTTGACGCTATTGACCCTCTTGACCCTATTGGCCCTCTTGACCCTATTGACCCTCGTGACCCTCTTGACCCTATTGGCCCTCTTGACCCTCTTGACCCTCGTGACTCCGTGACCCTATTGACCCTCGTGACCCTATTGACCCCCTGACCCTAATGACGCTCGTGACCCTATTGACCCTCGTGACCCTATTGACCCTCGTGACCCTATTGACCCTATTGACCCTCTTGACTCTTTTGACCCTCGTGACCCTATTGACCCCCGTGACCCTAATGACGCTCGTGACCCTATTGACCCCCGTGACTCTATTGACCCTCGTGACCCTATTGACCCCCGTGACCCTATTGACCCTCGTGGCACTGTGACCCTATTGACCCTCGTGACCCTATTGACCCTCGTGAAGAGTATAAAAGGGAATGCCGAAGTAGTATGGGGGATTATTCATTTCTCATCGTTCGGACTGGTAGTGTCTCTGGTTGTGGGCTGTGAAATTATTGGTGTGTGTTACCTCTATTGTGTTTTGGTGAATGGCTAGTTATTGTGAGGAATCTCTCTTCATAATTATGAGTCTTTTACTTACTTAATTTTACAAGTTAATTGTATATTTAAAGGGGTATTAGGGCCTAAGCTATATTTACTTTATCGGAGGTACTCCGGGAGGTTTATATGGTTAAATCAAATATGTTTAATTTGCTAGCGGCCACTCCCTAGAATTAGACATGTTTGACAAGTGTTTTCGGAACTCAGTCAAAGCTGCATTTACCGTAACGGAGTTGGTCCGGAGGTTTATATAGTTAATCAAATAATTTAGTTGGGGTTAATTCTTACTGTCCAATCAGCCGGAACACTGTCAAGAATCAGTTATCTGCGGAGTCAGCCCCACCTAACGGTGCCAACGGGGATGAATCCGTGTCCGTGTAGTTACCAGACTTGAGGTGTGGTCTGGCGTCTACCTCTTTACCAACATAGGAGACGAAACCCTTTAATCGGGGCCCTCACGTCTCTCAAAACAACTGACGGTGGAAACGTGGCTTGAGCATTTATGTGACGAAAAGCATAGGAGGATATCTCCGCTCGTGGAAACCGATCGGTTGCTTGAGGGGTCGTTCAGTGTTAAATATACTTATATATCAACATACCTTATGTCCAGTTAGTGCATCTTACTCGCTGTTTTCCCTTTAGCCTTCGGGCACAGCGAGGGGAGATGAATTACACAGGCTGTTAGAGGGTTGTCATCTCAGTTTCGCCGACTGAACTAATTACAGCTTCAATAGGGATACATTCTTGCTTCTGAACTAAGGTATGGTTCCAGGAGTAAGCAGAATAGGGACTGTGGGGTAGGCTTAGGAGTAAATTCACGCGTTATGGGGTATTAGGGCTTGAAACTATATCTACTGTAACTAAAGATATTACAAGAGTTTGGTAGGATTAATAAAATTGAAGTTATTATTCTTATAAAATCTAATGACGACTAAAATTATTAATGAGTAACCAGTGTGATGTTTGAGTAGTAAGGCAAGTGGTGTTGGGTTGCCGTGGATTACACGTGAAACACGAGACAATTGTTAAATATCATTAAAAAGGTCACAGTATTATTCATGAAATTGTGATATCAGGATTGTCTCAGAAAGATGAAATAATTCTGGGTTTGATGACAGGCTGAGCAGTTCATCAAATCCATTTAAAATATCTTATTATCATGAGAGAGAACTCTCCATTTAAAGTATCTTATTTTCATGAGAGGGAATTCTCCATTTAAGGCATGGTTTGGGTAGAATGTCTCGCGTGTAATGAACGGTTTACCACGGCATTACTCTACGGCCGTCGGTATAAAATGGTCCAGGCCATCTTAGTTATACATATAAACGATTAATAATACTAAAAGATGTCAGTCGAGTTTGTCTCGGTGTATCTTCTCGAAACTGACCGCTAGGTTTGAGACACTGGTAGATTCATTCTCCGAGTCCTAAACTCGTAGGATAGCTAGGTAAGTAACTTGAATAGGATGTCCAGACTCCATTCCAACAAGAGAGTAGCCAGTGTGAGCAAAAGATTGCCACACGACCCGTCGATAGAACTTTGGTCCAAAATACAAGTATTTAGGGCAGTCTTCTAGATAATAATAGGTTTAAATAAATAATCTTGATTTTATGAAGGCTACTCCTTGTTCAACCGGACATGTAATAGGGGATAGGTGTTTTTCTACCAAAAACAATTTTTAATTATAATCATAAAGTAACCTACAGTGTAATTATAATCATAAAGTGATTTATAATTAATTTATTATTCCTACAAGATTTAGGACTTTGTTATGCTCATAAATAGGAAAATAGCAGTTAAAAGTAGCATTTCAGTAGGTTAATTTATGTACAGATAAGCTAGCTTTAATTTTATTATGAATGGAGAGTCCAAAAACCTGTCAAGCTTTCATAAAAGGATCTAGGGTTATTACGGTACACAACACTTCGGGGTTCAACCACTAGCGATCACATTTTGGCCAAATCGTCAGGTATTCTTAAATAAAAGCACGCAACAAAAGTAGGTTTAATAAGTAGGTAAATAGAGAGTAAGTTACAGTAGTCTAGCACGAAGGAATAGGGTTTTACATTAAGTTAGAATTCATTGCAAAATATTTAGCGTTTCTTGAGCTTCAGCGGGAAGCTGCTTCGTTAGCTGTAGGTCTTCGGAAGCGTTTTCTAGCGGGGGGGGGGCGAACTGTTACAGTTTGGTGCCGTGACCAGGATATCTTCAGTAGCCCTCACGGGCTACAGTTTGTTGCCTGAAGTTGGAGGTGAGCTTGATAGGTGTTGGACTCTTCATTATTTTCTTTCAATTATCAGCTAGGGACTCCGCTAGGGCAGGTTTAGGACTGCATCTGAAAAACAATAATTTTATTAGATTATATTTGCACATTGCATGTGGAACCGACAGCCGTCGGGGCGGAGAGGTTCTCGGGGCGGACACATGCTTGCCGGGGGGGCGCGCGGTGTGTCTGCCCCGATGTATAAGACGCGGGGCGTTGTGGCACTCCTTGGGGGAGGGCTGTGTCCGGCGATGGGTGTCTTTCGACTGATGTGATAATGATTATGATGATTATTTATATATATATCACATGATATCGGTACTTTTAGTAAATATAAATTATTAAAATTATAGATTAAGGCGGACATTAATATAAGAAAAAATATATAAACTCATTGACTCTGGGGGGCGTCAATGAATAAATAATTTAAGATATGTCGGGGCGTATTCAGTGTGTCTACAAACAAAAATAACAGTTGTAAGGTAGTTCGTAAAACTAGAAATTAAGTCTTATAAATATAAAACCTAGGTCTTGTGCAGGGGATATTTCATAATATGTCAAGGAGAAATGAGCATGGTTTAGCACAACGGAGAGAGGAATTGCATTTTTGCAAGAAGTAGGCATTGTATAGGAACGCTGGCAATATTTATGTATTTCTATTATTTGGGGGCGAGCCTTCATCGCCAGTAGAAACAAAACCTAGCTATTCATAAATTCTGAGCACCTTAATCCTTTAATGTGGCTAGTATATTTTGTAGTATACCTTGAGATATCGTTGAAACTAGTGAGGCTCTGGTGATGTCATTTCTTTAGCGGCGTATAAGCACTGAACTGATATTTTCCAATGTCAGAACAACCTCAAAACAATCCTTGGGTTTTTGGAATGGTAGTCACATACGGTTATTTCTTAGTGCTCCTTGTACCTAAAACGAAAATCATTAATGTGAATAATTTTGTACTTGTAGACCATAAGAATAAGGTTATATAGTGTTAGGAGTGTATGTACTTACATTATATTGTATGTGGTAATTAGGAAAACCTTGAAATTTGTATAACCCCAGTTCCTTGCAAGAACTTTTTAGTTCCATGTACAAAGACGACAATTTAATTACGTTTGAAGATACCATGACAAAGGCAATCGGTCGGGTGCATGAGTACTTAGTCAATGTAAGTAGGAAATACTAGGGCAGCTAGGGAGTATCTTTATACGTAATAAGAACAAAAGTTTTACATACCAGAATTATTACTTCAAGGCGGCAAGTGTAGATAACTCCGTGTAGGGAATGGCGCAGGCGCATACAAATATTACAAATGCTTATGAATGCATGTACGTCAAAAGACCACGAAAGATGACTCGCAACGTCCGTTCACTGTGTTCTCGACTTATAGAATTTAGAAGGAAAATCAATGGAGATTCATAGCCAAACTGAAATTGCGGGAAGACTGACACGAGGCGCGGCAAAGAGAATAAATATAACCGTTAACCGCTAACACGCACGAGGTGTCATTGCGTTTTAAAACTCCTATAGATATTATTCTCCATAGGAAGGATCTGCGGAAATAGTATCTTATAATCATTATTTGATTTATGCAACGCAAAGATTGCTCTAGCATTATTTTATGGTTTTTAAATATAAAGGCGAGATTTTGGAGACACAATGTGGACACAATGTATACGAAAATACAAAGACGAAACGCTTTATGGGGTGTACAGATTATGTGATTTTGCCCAGTTTGTCGGTACAGCGTGTCGGGGTCGTGATTGTGCAACCGCATGTGCATGCAGTTTCTCTTGACGAAAAGATCAACAGCACAACGTGCGTCCAGACGATAGCAATCGGTCGGATTCAGATGAGTTGGAACTGACAGATCAAGACATGTATACACCCCATTAACTTAGCGCGAGATTCCATAGATATGGGCAATTTATTGCCATACGGAAAAGCCAGTGTAGAAGGCCTTTAAGAACAAGGAACCGCAGATTTAGAGCAGTCTTGTACGCCTGACAACTTGTTGCAGCCGTGTGTTGTAGTGAAACATGAGACATCAAAATATACTTCTCCTTCTAGCATAGCAAGTTGATAGGGCGGACGGATCGCTTGCAGTACGGGTTTAGTAACAGCAGCGCTAACACGAGAATCAAAGTTTCGTGTATATGCATCCCTTTCACTCGAGTATCGTGAGAGCGATAGAGATGGGAATACTCGAGCTTCGACTTTACAAGTCCGTGGCTATAGCTCAGGACTTAAATAATAAGGGCATGTAATAAATTTTATTTTAAATAAGGTCATTGAATTAACGTGAAGGAATTACTTCATTCTTACGGTAGCGACAGCGACATCTATGGTAACATTCACAGATTGTTTCTTTTGAAGATGCTTTTATACTTACAAAGCTGCAACATACATTTATGGGTCAAGAAGGTAGCTAAGCCTCAATTAATGGGATTCATATCACCATAGCTACCCATTTCATTATGTATCAATACAACGGATAGAACAAATTTGATAGAGCAGCAGATAGATTGGTTTGAGAAAAGTGAAATGTTAGCCACGGAGGCTATTGTTCAAGTCAGGGAAGGTTGTGAGGATTAAATAATAAATAGACGTGTCATTGCGAGCATTATATGTTCTGGTTCGAACCTCAGAAAAAACAAGGCCAACAAAGACAAGAAAGTATGGAAAAATCCAGGGCCCAGTATATTTTATTATCATACAGAAGTCACGCGACGCGCGACGTGCATAGTATAGACATTGAGTTACAGGCATGAGAATTTTATTGAAAAAAGGAGAACTAAGCATAACCATACATTACATGGATAAAAATCAAGAATCCACATTACATACATTATCTTATATAACTATGACAGCTTGTTTGGATTATTTATTATGAAGTTAGCTGCATATGAATACCAGATTTAGCTTGGTAGCAGTACAGACGACCGTCTCATTATGAAATAGCAAGATAACATTAACACACACAGACGCGGTACAATATGATATGAAAATACGAAGATCAAAACAAGCAGAAAAGGAATTTCAGTTCAAAATGCTCCAAAAGATTGGATATTCTGATAAAAGGTATTCAACACGTTCGCAACCAAGAACTCGTCAGTAGGCACTCGTAATGTTTGTTTAGATGCCAGCTCAGCCGTTAGGAGGGCGGTAGTGTGAATTTACACGCCTAACGAGTTCCGTCCACTTCCAGTGTATTATTACATTTTTGGTCCGGATGCGAAAGTGTTAATGAAGTAAGGAATACTAGTCACATAGAAACTACAGATCTATCATTGCTTTCGCATTAGGGAAAATCATGCCCCGAGGAGGGTTCCGCTTGAAGGACTTCATGGAAATGGATAGCAATCTCATGGACTGGTGTGGGACGAAATTTCATATGCTGTTTCTTCACGGTAGTAGAGGTGTGTCTCATCTTGTTGACGTGCTGGCGACCCTGGAAACATAAATATGAATATTACTCTTCGCATAATAGAATGAGCTCCTACAAAAATTATTCACAAGGGTGGGACGAGCATATGAAACCTTGATTCTTCCCAGTATTACTCCAAGCATTGATATTATATGGAAGAGAGTTTAGTTATAATACTACATAGGTCATCCTGAATTTAATTATATTCTCTAAATAATAAACATGCATTAAGGAGAATAACTTGGTGCGGGGGCGTGGGAGTGTCTAAATTGATTTGAGTTTAAATTACAGAGGTTGTGATAATTATTGACATTTAATAACAAAAACATATTTATTCCAAACTTTGATTCACTTAAGGAACAATGATATCTTAGTTTGGTAAATATACGAGTAGCCACGGATATACAAACTTCCTAATTGGCACGTACAGAATTTTATTAATACTATGTAATGTATGCCGAACAGATGCTGTTTCATGCATATATTATGGAGCACAGAATCATTGGAGAAACACAATAGATATAATATACGAGGAGCCACTGATATACAAATTACTTAGTCTGCATGTACAGAATTTTATTAATACTATGTAATGTATGCCGAACAGATGCTGTTCCTTGCATAAATTATGAAGCACAGAATTATTGGAGAGAAACAATAGATTTAATTACCTTTTTATATTACACCACACTAGGAGAATAACGATGTTGAGTCTTGTTGAGGCTTAAGCAGTCAGACTTGTGTTGGGTAGCAGCATTCCCCTCACGGATTCATACTGCTGTAAAAATAACAAACAGAAGGTTATGTTAAGCGGGAACATCAATAATTAATGTATGATTATGACAGTTAAACAAGATATAACTTTTGAGAAAGGGAAGTAATAGAAATATATTTTAATAAGATGACATGCTCGTCACACTGAAATTGAGACGAAATTATACAATGGTTTAATCGATATATATACATTCGTGGATCTACTATATATCTACTTACTATTGGGGGCCATTGTATGGTAAATTAGACGGGAAGATGTCAGTTTCCGCTGGGACCACTAATGTTGAGACGGGCCCCTTCCTTGGCATTTTGGCTTAATATTCCCAGTCGCATTATCGAGTCATCAATTAAAAGGGCGAGTGCATTCTGCTGTTCCTGGAAACACCATGACAAGAAATTATGACACCAACGGACATTATCGGACCGACGGACAAATGGACATTTAGTTATTTTGAATGAAAAATTGAATCAGGATGAATATCAGAAGAGAGAGACAAGTAGTATGTGAATTACTCTAAACTTGGATATAATATATTAGTAGAAAACTAGGTTAGCTAAGATAGCGAGAAGTTTTACGATCATTCGCAAATGTATGCTAATTACCACTGAAGTGTTACTGTTTGTCGATACAATGCCGAGTATTACGGGCTGCATGGCACCTTTTAACGTTGAAATACGTAGGAAGTCGCTTTGAACAAGGACAGAAAAAGGAAAAATTAACGTTAAGGCGGAAAGAAAGAATATTCTGGGATAATACATACCTTGAGGAAAGCGTCCATGTAACTAATCCAGCCCAAATAGCGGTAGTGTTGCATATCACGTTTGTTTTAATTTAAAAGTTTTAAATATGTTGAACCCATGCATCAGAAAATCGAAATCGGACCACGACCCACGACGTGCAATTTTGACAGTTGACACTTGACAGTGACGCCACGCTATGATGTGTCAAGGCATAGAAGAAAATTGAGTGAAGACATAGATCACAGACAGTATTCGCATATATCGAGTAAATAATTTTCTTGTAGAATTACGCTTGTACGTTATTCAGGAATTAAAAATTGTATTTTCATTAGTTGCACGAAATAACAACAAATAATGACAGTGGTTTAGTGACATCATATATAAAAACATCTATTCGGCTGTAGATGGCGACACTATATATGAGAAAACTCAAAATATCGACAATCTATGCCAGGAATACACTACTCAACAATAGATGGCGCAAACGATCACTGACGGGCCATGACTTTGGATCCATGTGTCAATGGGAAAGTTACTCTATTTGACGACAGATGGCAGAGAGATGCAGTTTTATAATAAAATTCTTACGACAGATATGGATACGTGTTTATAACAACGCAAAGTTGAGAAGTAATTTTAAAATAGATAATTAATGCTCGTATTTGTTAATCAACAATCGAGTGTATACAGTTTAATATATTTGCTACAGTTAAAAAGGTATTAAGAATTTCCGAACGAAATGGACGTCAGGATCAAGTGTCATGTCATATGAAAGAGAAAAATCGTCAGTTGACTTGAATTTCACACACAGTGTTTATACAAATAATTTTCTGTTTTCGGGACTAAGTGAATATTCAAACATTGTAAAACCTTTTTCAAATAAAGTATCATTCAGGAACGATAAATCATGTGAAGACCTATAAATACCAGTGTGAATGCGATCACAACAAGAAGTTATTAATTGGATCAAAGTGTTGTTGTAGCAGAATAGTTTTTCATAGTGGTGTTTTGTAACAAATAATAGTGAATATGGTGGCTCTCAAGTTAAAAAGGTGCTTCCTGACGTGGAAAGGGTAAACGTAGTAAACATTTAAGCTTTTCAATTTTTGAAACCCATTTTGGCTTTGTGTTGTTAAAGTTTTGCAGGGCGCTGCCCATATTATCATTAAAATAGCGAAAATACAATTCAATTCAATTTCAATCATTTAAGATAACAAGGATCTCGGGTTTTTTTTTTGTATGCTTGTGGGTAATTTGACTTAAGGGGTACGAAAAATCTTAAAACTAAATATATCACAGAGGGCTCACATCAGACAGTTTGAAACGGGTTCTAAAATTCGACTCATTCTCTTAATAGCTTGGTAGCGCTGTGGGAAAACGTCGGCTTTCTAAGTCACTGAGCCGGGTTCGATTCCCGACACATTTATATTTTTGTATTTTTCTTTTGTGTTTTATCATGGGTGAAAGACAATGAAATAGGTTTACCTACAAGATAGTATATTACTTTGTTGCAAAATGCTCTATACAAATTATAAAACTTGCGTTATTGATTGACTGTCAGGCAGCGTGGCTTAAAGCCGTTTGAAGATAAATATGAGGAATCGGCGATTCGGCAGCAGATTTGGGTGGATCTAGATGATTAATATGAGACGTCTTTATACTTGGAAAACCTCATTAACAATATACTTAGCTGTGGGGCTTAATTACATTAAGGCCTACTAAGGTATATTTGAAATCACTGCATCAGAGTTGTCAGAACAAGTTTGATCTATGATTGTGTATTAATGGCAACGACTTAGGGATCTGGTAATGCTGGTTTTTTTTTTGGAGTGGGGCAAATTGAGGTGGTTTTTATAATTTGCGAAATAGATTTTTATTGGGTAGGTTTGTTTTGTCAATTGGACTGTCGTTCGCCCGTCGCGAAATTGGACCTACGTGTGGTTGCTGGGTATCGCGGTTGTATTTGTGGGTGGATGTTGAGGTGCGCAGGTAACAAGTTACAGAATAGCCGGATTGTGAAAACTGATGGTTGAGTAGTAGTAGAAACTTTGATCAATGATGTCGATTTTGACTAAATTCTAGGTTTATTTTTCAATCAAAGATGGCGGATCTGGGTTTTTAAGAAAAAATTTTTTTGTATCTAATTCCATTAATTTGCTAATACTAATTTAAAATGTTGGGTTAATTTTGGATTCATTTTGAAAAATTATTATTATTGGTATGAATTTCAACTAATTTACGAACGTTAATTTCTAATTTTGGGTAAAAATTGGGATATAGCTTTGATTTTTGGAATGATCATCTATATTAATTGTATCTTACTCATGGATATGAGTTTAAAAGTGAAACAATATACTTAATTTTGTATTTATTAGTGCAGTTAAATCTCTGGCGAGTATGATGAATTTTTATTTGTGGGGAAAATTTTATATTGCATCAATCAATGTCCGATAAGTGTTAAATCTGTATTGAAATGATTACACCTCATATGCTTTGGCTATCTGTAACAATCGAGTGCATAGGCGAATGAGGAAGGTACAAAATGATATGAAGCATGGATGCATTAATAAGGTATTGTAGGGAGAGAAAAAGGAGATGAATGAAAAGGTGGATTGATAGTGTGATTCATGTTTGGGTTTTTTTTTTGTAAACATGGGTTGCTACAGTTTGACAATAGCTAGAGTGTAATCAAATAACCTAGATTTGTTGGTTTTGATGGGAAAAAAAAAAAACAATAGGTCCCTAAATATTTATCAATAGGTTAAAATCGTGAAAACGATTCGACTCTTAGCATAGAGTAGTATTTGGGGACTTATACTACACACGCATTTCTACGCAAGGGTATACACACCTCATGTCGGTTAAAATAAGTCAAATTGAGGGTTAATCATAATTGAATCAGTGAAACTGAGCCGGAGTTTATTAAAAACTTTAATAAATTATGACGTTTTAGTTGACTGTTCTACCTGATGAGGCGAACAAGGTTACAACTGGATTTACAAATAGCCGCTTGTTTTGGTTATATTTTCTTTTTTTTACATTTCTTACGCTGTTTTGACAAGTCATAATGGGAATTGGCTTATTTTATAAGACATGATACAGGTGCCAAGAAAACTAATTATTAATGATGTAGTTTGGGAGCACGATTCGAGCTTATACATTGGAGAATGAACGTCTCGGTACTTCTACCAAATAGTTTCTGTTTTACGTGGGGAGGTTTTGTTGGATTTATTCAAAGGAAGAGCAATGTTTCCTAGGATCACCGATTGAGCAATGTAATCACCGATCCGGGGTAAATCCTCCTTAATCGAATTACTAGAATTTATCAGATTCACAACCTGGTACCTCGGAGTGAGACAGAAATCCTTGAGGAAAAGCTAGTCATTAATCATTGTTATGGTTCAAGGGAGTCGTGTTAACTGACGAAGTCATTGATGATCATTTAGTACTGGTCAAAAACACATCACGAGTTTAGAAAAGGGAGGGTTGTCGCTGACAAATCTAGGACCTAGGGGTGAAGATTCTACATGCATGACCTAGGTCATACATTGCGAAATATTCACCGGGGCGTGTTGTAATAGACTGGGCATGCTCGCTGGCGGATTTCTGTGTGTATTGTTATATAAAGAGAGAGAGAGAGAATGACATACTTTTATTTCATACCCAAATTTAGAAAATTGATTAGATAAATGAAGGGGAGAAGGAAGACAATAAAGTTAATATACAATCGTATAAACAGTCTGTAACGGTGACTTATTTCATCTACGGATATTGTATGAATCATTTCATATATCGATACCTAAATAGAATTCCTGCTTTGGTAATGGACATGGCTGGAGGCGTAGGGCGACATACGAATTTCAATCGTAATAGCTGGAACATTAGAAGCTAAATGAAAATGAATAGTACGACTTTTTGTGGTAAGGCAATGTGTTTACGTTAGCGCTTTAATACTACAATCTGATTTGAACCTTATTGCTAAAGAGTTAAGGTTGTTAATGGGTTGAAATTATTGATGATACCACCAACGTCTGGCCTCGTAAACCTACTGACCCTAATGACGCTCGTGACCCTATTGACGCTATTGACCCTCTTGACCCTCTTGACCCTATTGACCCTCTTGACCCTATTGACCCTCGTGACCCTTTTGACCCTGTTGACCCTCTTGACCCTCTTGACCCTCTTGACCCTTTTGACCCTCGTGACCCTATTGACCCTCGAGACCCTTTTGACCCTCGTGACCCTATTGACCCTCGTGACCCTCTTGACCCTATTGACCCTCGTGACCCTATTGACCCTCTTGACCCTATTGACCCTCTTGACCCTCTTGACCCTATTGACCCTCGTGACCCTATTGACCCTCGTGACCCTCGTGACCCTATTGACCCTCTTGACCCTATTGACCCTCGTGACCCTCTTGACCCTATTGACCCTATTGACCCTCTTGACCCTCGTGACCCTATTGACCCTCTTGACCCTCGTGACCCTATTGACCCTCGTGACCCTTTTGACCCTCGTGACCCTATTGACCCTCGTGACCCTCTTGACCCTATTGACCCTCGTGACCCTATTGACCCTCGTGACCCTATTGACCCTATTGACCCTCTTGACCCTATTGACCCTCTTGACCCTCTTGACCCTATTGACCCTCGTGACCCTATTGACCCTCGTGACCCTCGTGACCCTATTGACCCTCTTGACCCTATTGACCCTCGTGACCCTCTTGACCCTATTGACCCTATTGACCCTCTTGACCCTCGTGACCCTATTGACCCTCTTGACCCTCGTGACCCTATTGACCCTCGTGACCCTTTTGACCCTCGTGACCCTATTGACCCTCGTGACCCTCTTGACCCTATTGACCCTCGTGACCCTATTGACCCTCGTGACCCTATTGACCCTCTTGACCCTCTTGACCCTCTTGACCCTTTTTGACCCTCGTGACCCTATTGACCCTCGTGACCCTTTTGACCCTCGTGACCCTATTGACCCTCGTGACCCTCTTGACCCTATTGAACCTCGTGACCCTATTGACCCTCTTGACCCTATTGACCCTCTTGACCCTCTTGACCCTATTGACCCTCGTGACCCTATTGACCCTCGTGACCCTATTGATCCTCTTGACCCTCTTGACCCTCTTGAACCTCTTGACCCTTTTGACCCTCGTGACCCTATTGACCCTCGTGACCCTTTTGACCCTCGTGACCCTATTGACCCTCTTGACCCTCTTGACCCTATTGACCCTCGTGACCCTATTGACCCTCGTGACCCTATTGACCCTCTTGACCCTATTGACCCTCGTGACCCTATTGACCCTCGTGACTCCGTGACCCTATTGACCCTCGTGACTCCGTGACCCTATTGACCCTCGTGACCCTCTTGACCCTATTGACCCTATTGACCCTCTTGACCCTCGTGACCCTATTGACCCTCTTGACCCTATTGACCCTCTTGACCCTATTGACCCTCTTGACCCTCTTGACCCTCGTGACCCTCTTGACCCTCGTGACCCTCTTGACCCTATTGACCCTCGTGACCCTCGTGACCCTATTGACCCTCTTGACCCTATTGGCCCTCTTGACCCTCGTGACCCTCTTGACCCTCGTGACCCTCTTGACCCTATTGACCCTCTTGACCCTATTGACCCTCTTGACGCTATTGACCCTCTTGACCCTCGTGACCCTCGTGACCCTCTTGACCCTATTGACCCTCGTGACCCTATTGACCCTCTTGACCCTATTGACCCTCTTGACGCTATTGACCCTCTTGACCCTATTGGCCCTCTTGACCCTATTGACCCTCGTGACCCTCTTGACCCTATTGGCCCTCTTGACCCTCTTGACCCTCGTGACTCCGTGACCCTATTGACCCTCGTGACCCTATTGACCCCCTGACCCTAATGACGCTCGTGACCCTATTGACCCTCGTGACCCTATTGACCCTCGTGACCCTATTGACCCTATTGACCCTCTTGACTCTTTTGACCCTCGTGACCCTATTGACCCCCGTGACCCTAATGACGCTCGTGACCCTATTGACCCCCGTGACTCTATTGACCCTCGTGACCCTATTGACCCCCGTGACCCTATTGACCCTCGTGGCACTGTGACCCTATTGACCCTCGTGACCCTATTGACCCTCGTGAAGAGTATAAAAGGGAATGCCGAAGTAGTATGGGGGATTATTCATTTCTCATCGTTCGGACTGGTAGTGTCTCTGGTTGTGGGCTGTGAAATTATTGGTGTGTGTTACCTCTATTGTGTTTTGGTGAATGGCTAGTTATTGTGAGGAATCTCTCTTCATAATTATGAGTCTTTTACTTACTTAATTTTACAAGTTAATTGTATATTTAAAGGGGTATTAGGGCCTAAGCTATATTTACTTTATCGGAGGTACTCCGGGAGGTTTATATGGTTAAATCAAATATGTTTAATTTGCTAGCGGCCACTCCCTAGAATTAGACATGTTTGACAAGTGTTTTCGGAACTCAGTCAAAGCTGCATTTACCGTAACGGAGTTGGTCCGGAGGTTTATATAGTTAATCAAATAATTTAGTTGGGGTTAATTCTTACTGTCCAATCAGCCGGAACACTGTCAAGAATCAGTTATCTGCGGAGTCAGCCCCACCTAACGGTGCCAACGGGGATGAATCCGTGTCCGTGTAGTTACCAGACTTGAGGTGTGGTCTGGCGTCTACCTCTTTACCAACATAGGAGACGAAACCCTTTAATCGGGGCCCTCACGTCTCTCAAAACAACTGACGGTGGAAACGTGGCTTGAGCATTTATGTGACGAAAAGCATAGGAGGATATCTCCGCTCGTGGAAACCGATCGGTTGCTTGAGGGGTCGTTCAGTGTTAAATATACTTATATATCAACATACCTTATGTCCAGTTAGTGCATCTTACTCGCTGTTTTCCCTTTAGCCTTCGGGCACAGCGAGGGGAGATGAATTACACAGGCTGTTAGAGGGTTGTCATCTCAGTTTCGCCGACTGAACTAATTACAGCTTCAATAGGGATACATTCTTGCTTCTGAACTAAGGTATGGTTCCAGGAGTAAGCAGAATAGGGACTGTGGGGTAGGCTTAGGAGTAAATTCACGCGTTATGGGGTATTAGGGCTTGAAACTATATCTACTGTAACTAAAGATATTACAAGAGTTTGGTAGGATTAATAAAATTGAAGTTATTATTCTTATAAAATCTAATGACGACTAAAATTATTAATGAGTAACCAGTGTGATGTTTGAGTAGTAAGGCAAGTGGTGTTGGGTTGCCGTGGATTACACGTGAAACACGAGACAATTGTTAAATATCATTAAAAAGGTCACAGTATTATTCATGAAATTGTGATATCAGGATTGTCTCAGAAAGATGAAATAATTCTGGGTTTGATGACAGGCTGAGCAGTTCATCAAATCCATTTAAAATATCTTATTATCATGAGAGAGAACTCTCCATTTAAAGTATCTTATTTTCATGAGAGGGAATTCTCCATTTAAGGCATGGTTTGGGTAGAATGTCTCGCGTGTAATGAACGGTTTACCACGGCATTACTCTACGGCCGTCGGTATAAAATGGTCCAGGCCATCTTAGTTATACATATAAACG
The DNA here is from genome assembly GCA_945867215.1 of Epinotia demarniana. Taxonomy (NCBI): domain Eukaryota; kingdom Metazoa; phylum Arthropoda; class Insecta; order Lepidoptera; family Tortricidae; genus Epinotia; species Epinotia demarniana. The sequence goes on along the minus strand of OX244284.1, from coordinate 593,819 downwards.
ATTAATAATACTAAAAGATGTCAGTCGAGTTTGTCTCGGTGTATCTTCTCGAAACTGACCGCTAGGTTTGAGACACTGGTAGATTCATTCTCCGAGTCCTAAACTCGTAGGATAGCTAGGTAAGTAACTTGAATAGGATGTCCAGACTCCATTCCAACAAGAGAGTAGCCAGTGTGAGCAAAAGATTGCCACACGACCCGTCGATAGAACTTTGGTCCAAAATACAAGTATTTAGGGCAGTCTTCTAGATAATAATAGGTTTAAATAAATAATCTTGATTTTATGAAGGCTACTCCTTGTTCAACCGGACATGTAATAGGGGATAGGTGTTTTTCTACCAAAAACAATTTTTAATTATAATCATAAAGTAACCTACAGTGTAATTATAATCATAAAGTGATTTATAATTAATTTATTATTCCTACAAGATTTAGGACTTTGTTATGCTCATAAATAGGAAAATAGCAGTTAAAAGTAGCATTTCAGTAGGTTAATTTATGTACAGATAAGCTAGCTTTAATTTTATTATGAATGGAGAGTCCAAAAACCTGTCAAGCTTTCATAAAAGGATCTAGGGTTATTACGGTACACAACACTTCGGGGTTCAACCACTAGCGATCACATTTTGGCCAAATCGTCAGGTATTCTTAAATAAAAGCACGCAACAAAAGTAGGTTTAATAAGTAGGTAAATAGAGAGTAAGTTACAGTAGTCTAGCACGAAGGAATAGGGTTTTACATTAAGTTAGAATTCATTGCAAAATATTTAGCGTTTCTTGAGCTTCAGCGGGAAGCTGCTTCGTTAGCTGTAGGTCTTCGGAAGCGTTTTCTAGCGGGGGGGGGGCGAACTGTTACACCACCTGGAGTGTCGACGGAATCTGCTATCTTTTGCCTAAAAAGTACTGTTCAATACTATGCGAATCAGGATAGTCCAGTGTACGCCTGTTTTCTAGATCTATCCAAAGCGTTTGACCTGGTCTCGTATGACATCTTGTGGAGCAAGGTGTCGTCCGAGACCAGTCTCCCGCCAGAGTTAGTCGCGGTATTTGAATACTGGTACCGTAATCAAATCAACTCTGTGCGATGGGCAGGCGTACACTCGGATGAATACATGCTGGAATGTGGAGTGAGGCAGGGGGGGGGGGGGAACCTCTCCGACCTTATTTAATGTGTACATGGACGGGCTGATGGAGGAACTCACTAGCACCAAGGTCGGTTGTCACATAGGCGGTACTTGCCTCAACAACGTTAGTTATGCTGACGATATGGTGCTGTTGGCTCCCTCTATCAGTGCGCTCAGGAAGCTCATCAGAATTTGTGAGTGTTATGCGGAGAGACATGGGCTCAGGTATAATACAGGTGCGCTCAGGTAGCTCATCAGAATTTGTGAGTGTTATGCGGAGAGACATGGGCTCAGGTATAATACAGCCAGGGTTGGGCAGTATTTCAATTACATGTATTTGAAATACGTATTTGAAATACAAATACGTATTTTGTATTTGTATTTCAACTACAGGTTGGAGAAGTATTTTGTATTTGGTATTTAAAATACCGCACTCACATGTATTTAGTATTTCGTATTTCAAATACATTAAGTTTTAAAATACATTTGCACAAAAATACATGCTATTTAATTCTATAACCGTATAATGGAACGTTTTAAATAGTCAGGGGCTTAGGGCACTGTGCTGTGGCAACACTTTACTGTAGGTGTCAACGTCAAACGTCAGGTGCCAATTTATGAATTTAGTTCGTTACGTAGTTTTTTACTACGTAGCATAACCCAAACTCAACGGGGTTACGTCGGTTAAGTACTGATAAGTATGAATTCCCGTCGGTTAAGTATGAATTCCCATGGCCACTTTCTGTCTCCATCATCAGATCAGCTGTACTGTATGGTACCGTACCATAATATTGAATTGTCATCCAAACTATACTTGTACCCAAAATTTCAGCTCAATCGGTCACCGGGAACTGGGTCTTTAACATGCAAGATTTGATTACATCTATCTATATATATAAATGCCTGACCTGACTGACTCACTCATCAACGCACGGCCGAAACTACTTGGACTAGAAACTTGAAATTTACACCAGGACTTCCTTTTATGACGTAGGCAACGGATAAGACGGGATTTTTTGAAATTCCATCCCTACGGGGGTTAAATGGGGGTGCAAAGTTTGTATGGGGGAATCATTATTTTTTTAACTAGAGACTTTAAACTTTGTAGAAAGATTACTTATTAAGATACAAAAAAAGTAATTTCAGCGTTTTAGAAAATTTGACCCCTAAGAAGGTTAAATAGGGGTGCAATATTTGTATGTGGGAAACATTAATTTTTGAACTATGAACTTGAAACTTTGTAGAAAGATTACTCATTAGAATGCAAAAAAAGTGATTTCTGCGTTTAAGAAAATTCCACCCCTAAGGGGGTTAAATAGGGGTGCAATATTTGTTTGGGGGAAACATTATTTTTTAAACTAGAGTTTTGTAACTTTAGGTTATTTTTATAACGTTGGCTAGGTACAAAAAGGAATTTTTGGAAATACCTCCCCTGAGGAGGTCAAATAGGGGTGCAAAGTTTGTATGGGGGAAACATTATTTTTTGAACTAGAGACTTGAAACTTTGTAGAAAGTTAACTTATTAAAATACAAAAAAAGTAATAACAGCGTTTAAGAAAATTCTATCCCAATGGGGGTTAAAAAAGGTTGAAGGTTTAGAACGGGGAACACTGGATTTTTTAAAGAGATGTACTCTTGATTAACCTGTCTCCATTTCTCGATTTCCAGTGCTGAGTTTTAGATTGTTTTAAAAGCCTTACGACATTTTTTTTTTTTAAATCTCACTCATAATAACTAAGATCCCCATTTTCTAGCTCCAAATCCATGCGTCGCTCTATATCTTGCAGAGTCATTTTTGCCAAAAATAAAAATTAGATTAAAGCATGAGGTAAATCTTTAAAAATTCTTTAACAATTGCATATCAGTGTCTGCCACTGTTTGGAATGTAATATGTATAGATCATTTTAACTAAGAATAAAATTCACTTAACTAAATTCAAAAAAATTACCTATTTAAAATCTTTGTCATCATCAAAAATCTACGCGGACGAAGTCGCGGGCGGCCGCTAGTACATACATACATACTAACAGGGCAAGTTAAATAAAAGTTTGTAAAAATGTGTAAAAACTGTTGTGAAAAGTGTTATGAAATAAGTATTTTGTATTTGAAATACATTATTTTGAATACTGTATTTTGTATTTTGTATTTCAAATACCTGTCACCAAAGTAGTTTCTAGTTTGTATTTCAAATACATTTTTACATGTATTTTGTAATTTGTATTTCAAATACAATGAAGCGAGTATTTTGCCCAACCCTGAATACAGCTAAAAGTGAGTTACTCGTCTTCAGGGCAGGCAACAGGAAACTAGAGGAAGCTCCTCCTGTTGTGTTAAATGGTGCCGCCCCGCAGAGAGTACAGCGGTTTAAATACCTGGGTCACTGGTTCACCGAGGATCTCAATGACGACGCTGACATAGAGGGGGAGCGTGGCATTGACGGTTCGCTGCAATATGCTGGTGCGCAGGTTTGTAAAGTGCAGCAATGACGTAAAGAACTTCTTGCCAGTGAGACTTTTTAAGTCGTTTTGCCAGTAAAACATTCTGTAAAAAACTAGCCAAGTCTCGATGGAGCTGCTTGTTTATCTCGTCGTGCCAAGTCTTTCCTTACTGCGATTTCTTTATTATAGTTAATGTTGTGTGACTTGGCCGTTGACTTGTAATAGGTACTACCCACTAACGTATAAATACATATTGACTAATAAAGAATGGCCTAAGGTTTAATAACAATTAACAATGTATTAGTCAATATGTATTTATACGTTAGTGGGTACAGTCGAGGTCAAAGATATCTTTACGATTGAGTGTTACAAAAATACCTTTACATTTAAATAAGTTTACACACTACATGACAAAAACATACTTACAACGCACATGACGGTTTCATCTTTTCACTTAGTGCTCCAAAGTTCTGTTTACCATCTGTCTTCCATAAAAACATTTTCACACATTGTGACATAATAGGTTTACATTGCATGTTACAAAATAAGTTTTCCTGTCAATGTGCCCTAAATATGTTTACATTAGCAAAGGCACTTGAAACCTATTGCTACATAATAGTACATTACGTAACTAGGGCGGTGAATTCGTGAATGTCCCAGATCGCAGGTGTTTGTGGCCCGAACCGAAGGTGAGGGCCATAAATATGCGCTCTGGGGCTTTACGAATTACCGCGCGTGTTGAGTACAAAATTTTACGTCTTCACCTGGCCACAATGCGAGTTTTCCCGTACGCGCAGCGTGCAGTAAAACTCGCATTATGGCCAGGTGTGACGTAAATATCTTTACAGGTTGATTAAAAGGTTCTGAATTTGAATATTGACATTGAATTGTCATATTCAGTTCTTGAGTCTTATATTTGTTATCAATTTCGGCTCTTTAACCGACTTAAAAAAACGAGGAATTTATTAGCTCTTATAGTTTTGCCATGTCTGAATGTCTGTCTTTTGGCGGGTTATTTATAAATACAGGGTGTACCAAGAATGGGGTGTGAAACCGATCAAGGGCATAACAGGCATCGTGTTCTGATCAGGAAAAACTAAGTTTGAGGCGATTTTTTTTACATTTGTATGGAGCATTGGCCGACTGAGGCGACCAGGGTACCGATTTTTGACTTTCGAGCGCTCGAAAATCAAACAAAAGTAAATACGTTTTTAGTGTCAAAATGGCGGGGCGGGGTACTACCAATAGAATTGAATACGAGTGGTCAATACCACTCGTTTTTCAATTTTCTATCGCTATTTCAAAATAGCATTCCATAATTTTTGTCAGCTTTCGAGTGGAAGAGTCGAGCGCTCGAAAGTCAAAAATCGGTCCCCTGGTCCATAAAAAAGTAATAAAATGGCGTCAAAAAAGTCTTATGAAAGGGGGAATTTCGCGCAAATGGAAATCCAATTTATGAAAGATTTCGTTAATTAAGTTTCTTAAAATATCGCGCCGTTAACCCGTGAATGTCAAAGACTTTTTATTTATATGGTCGTCGTACCACCTTAACCCGTCGAACGCGCGTCGCCTGTAGAACAATGTCTAAAGGGCTTATGACTCAACTCCGCTCCCTAATTAGGATGCTAAATTCAGGTAAGTGTTATAAGCTCTTTACCATTTTCCGTTAGAAACACACGTGTGTGTCTAGCGCGCTCAACGGGTTAAAAACGTTTACAAATATTTGTGAAATTACCTATAATGGCACGCAACAATTTATCCTTCTTACACATAACATACAACAAAATAAAGGATTTCTCATTGTATAACGCATACGTTTCAATTACCCGTTTAATTAACGCCATAATCTGTACCTACGTATCCCTATTAGATAATTTACTTTAAAAACAAAGTTCTTATTTTAAATAATGACAATCACCGAAAACAGTACCATGCTGTCAAATATTTCTATCTCTTTCATTTTGGGCGTGACGTCAACGACGACATTTTTTTCTGTATGAGGAAAGTCTTCCAAGAAGAGGCCGACATAGAAAAGTGAAAAATTACGCGTCAAAAAAAATTTCCTACTTGTACTTGTTTAACCGACTTCAAACAAAAGGAGGAGGTTCTCAATTCGGTTTTTTTTTTTATGTTTTTTTTTTCTATGTTTGTTACCTCAGAACTTCGTCATTGATGAGCCGATTGTAATAGAGTGGGCATGCTCGCTGGCGGATTTCTGTGTGTATTGTTATATAAAGAGAGAGAGAGAATGACATACTTTTATTTCATACCCAAAGTTAGAAAATTGATTAGATAAATGAAGGGGAGAAGGAAGACAATAAAGTTAATATACAATCGTATAAACAGTCTGTAACGGTGACTTATTTCATCTACGGATATTGTATGAATCATTTCATATATCGATACCTAAATAGAATTCCTGCTTTGGTAATGGACATGGCTGGAGGCGTAGGGCGACATACGAATTTCAATCGTAATAGCTAGAACATTAGAAGCTAAATGAAAATGAACAGTACGACTTTTTGTGGTAAGGCAATGTGTTTACGTTAGCGCTTTAATACTACAATCTGATTTGAACCTTATTGCTAAAGAGTTAAGGTTGTTAATGGGTTGAAATTATTGATGATACCACCAACGTCTGGCCTCGTAAACCTACTGACCCTAATGACGCCCGTGACCCTATTGACGCTATTGACCCTCTTGACCCTCTTGACCCTATTGACCCTCTTGACCCTATTGGCCCTCTTGACCCTATTGACCCTCGTGACCCTCGTGACCCTATTGACCCTCATGACCCTATTGGCCCTCTTAACCCTCGTGACCCTCTTGACCCTATTGACCCTCTTGACCCTCGTGACCCACTTGACCCTCGTGACCCTCTTGACCCTATTGACCCTCGTGACCCTATTGACCCTCTTGACCCTATTGACCCTCTTGACGCTATTGACCCTCTTGACCCTCTTGACCCTATTGACCCTCTTGACCCTCGAGACCCTCTTGACCCTATTGACCCTCGTGACCCTAATGACGCTCGTGACCCTATTGACCCTCGTGACCCTCTTGACCCTATTGACCCTCTTGACCCTCTTGACCCTCTTGACCCTATTGACCGTCGTGACCCTATTGACCCTCGTGACCCTATTGACCCTCTTGACGCTATTGACCCTCTTGACCCTATTGGCCCTCTTGACCCTCTTGACCCTCGTGACCCTCGTGACCCTCTTGACCCTATTGACCCTCGTGACCCTATTGACCCTCGTGACCCTATTGACCCTCGTGACCCTATTGACCCTCTTGACCCTATTGACCCTCGTGACCCTATTGACCCTCTTGACGCTATTGACCCTCTTGACCCTATTGGCCCTCTTGACCCTCTTGACCCTCGTGACTCCGTGACCCTATTGACCGTCGTGACCCTATTGACCCCCGTGACCCTAATGACGCTCGTGACCCTATTGACTATCGTGACCCTCTTGACCCTATTGACCCTCGTGACCCTATTGACCGTCTTGACCCTATTGGCCCTTTTGACCCTATTGACCCTCGTGACCCTATTGACCCTATTGGCCCTCTTGACCCTATTGACCCTCGTGACCCTCGTGACCCTATTGACCCTCTTGACCCTATTGGCCCTCTTGACCCTCGTGACCCTCTTGACCCTATTGACCCTCTTGACCCTTTTGACCCTCGTGACCCTCTTGACCCTATTGACCCTCGTGACCCTATTGACCCTCTTGACGCTATTGACCCTCTTGACCCTATTGACCCTCTTGACCCTCGTGACCCTCTTGACCCTATTGACCCTCGTGACCCTATTGACCCTATTGGCCCTCTTGACCCTCTTGACCCTATTGACCCTCTTGACGCTATTGACCCTCTTGACCCTATTGGCCCTCTTGACCCTATTGACCCTCGTGACCCTCGTGACCCTATTGACCCTATTGGCCCTCTTGAACCTCGTGACCCTCTTGACCCTATTGACCCTCTTGACCCTCGTGACCCTCTTGACCCTATTGACCCTCGTGACCCTCGTGACCCTATTGACCCTCTTGACGCTATTGACCCTCTTGACCCTATTGGCCCTCTTGACCCTCTTGACCATCGTGACTCCATGACCCTATTGACCCTCGTGACCCTATTGACCCCCGTGACCCTAATGACGCTCGTGACCCTATTGACCCTCGTGACCCTATTGACCCTCGTGACCCTATTGACCGTCTTGACCCTATTGGCCCTTTTGACCCTATTGACCCTCGTGACCCTATTGACCCTCGTGACCCTCTTGACCCTATTGGCCCTCTTGACCCTCTTGACCCTCGTGACTCCGTGAACCTATTGACCCTCGTGGCACTGTGACCCTATTGACCCTCGTGACCCTATTGACCCTCGTGACCCTCGTGAAAAGTATAAAAAGGAATGCCGAAGTAGTATGGGGGATTATTCATTTCTCATCGTTCGGACTGGCAGTGTCTCTGGTTGTGGGCTGTGAAATTATTGGTGTGTGTTTCCTCTTTTGTGTTTTGGTGAATGGCTTGTTATTGTGAGGAATCTCTCTTCATAGTTATGAGTCTTTTACTTTCTTAATTTTACAAGTTAATTGTATATTTAAAGGGGTATTAGGGCCTAAGCTATATTTACTTTGTCGGAGGTACTCCGGGAGGTTTATATATGGTTAAATCAAATATGTTTAATTTGCTAGCGGCCACTCCCTAGAATTAGACATGTTTGACAAGTGTTTTCGGAACTCAATCAAAGCTGTATTTACCGTAACGGAGTTGGTCCGGAGGTTTATATAGTTAATCAAATATATTTAATTATGCCAGGGTACTCCCTGGGATTGAGTATGTTTGACGATTGTTTTCGAAATTTAGTTGGGGTTAATTCTTACTGTCCAATCAGCCGGAACACTGTCAAGAATCGGTTATCTGCGGAGTCAGCCCCACCTAACGGTGCCAACGGGGATGAATCCGTGTCCGTGTAGTTACCAGACTTGAGGTGTGGTCTGGCGTCTACCTCTTTACCAACATAGGAGACGAAACCCTTTAATCGGGGACCTCACGTCTCTCAAAACAACTGACGGTGGAAACGTGGCTTGAGCATTTATGTGACGAAAAGCATAGGAGGATATCTCCGCTCGTGGAAACCGATCGGTTGCTTGAGGGGTCGTTCAGTGTTAAATATACTTATATATCAACATAGCAACATACCGTATGTCCAGTTAGTGCATCTTACTCGCTGTTTTCCCTTTAGCCTTCGGGCACAGCGAGGGGAGATGAATTACAGAGGCTGTTAGAGGGTTGTCATCTCAGTTTCGCCGACTGAACTAATTACAGCTTCAATAGGGATACATTCTTGCTTCTGAACTAAGGTATGGTTCCAGGAGTAAGCAGAATAGGGACTGTGGGGTAGGCTTAGGAGTAAATTCACGCGTTATGGGGTATTAGGGCTTGAAACTATATCTACTGTAACTAAAGATATTACAAGTGTTTGGTAGGATTAATAAAATTGAAGTTATTATTCTTATAAAATCTAATGACGACTAAAATTATTAATGAGTAACCAGTGTGATGTTTGAGTAGTAAGGCAAGTGGTGTTGGGTTGCCGTGGGTTACACGTGAAACACGAGACAATTGTTAAATATCATTAAAAAGGTCACAGTATTATTCATGAAATTGTGATATCAGGATTGTCTCAGAAAGATGAAATAATTCTGGGTTTGATGACAGGCTGAGCAGTTCATCAAATCCATTTAAAATATCTTATTTTCATGAGAGAGAACTCTCCATTTAAAGTATCTTATTTTCATGAGAGGGAATTCTCCATTTAAGGCATGGTTTGGGTAGAATGTCTCGCGTGTAATGAACGGTTTACCACGGCATTACTCTACGGCCGTCGGTATAAAATGGTCCAGGCCATCTTAGTTATATATATAAACGATTAATAATACTAAAAGATGTCAGTCGAGTTTGTCTCGGTGTATCTTCTCGAAACTGACCGCTAGGTTTGAGACACTGGTAGATTCATTCTCTGAGTCCTAAACTCGTAGGATAGCTAGGTAAGTAACTTGAATAGGATGTCCAGACTCCATTCCAAGAAGAGAGTAGCCAGTGTGAGCAAAAGATTGCCACACGACCCGTCGATAGAACTTTGGTCCAAAATACAAGTATTTAGGGCAGTCTTCTAGATAATAATAGGTTTAAATAAATAATCTTGATTTTATGAAGGCTACTCCTTGTTCAACCGGACATGTAATAGGGGATAGGTGTTTTTCTACCAAAAACAATTTTTAATTATAATCATAACGTAACCTACAGTGTAATTATAATCATAAAGTGATTTATAATTAATTTATTATTCCTACAAGATTTAGGACTTTGTTATGCTCATAAATAGGAAAATAGCAGTTAAAAGTAGCATTTCAGTATGTTCAACTCTCGTGTTGAATATCGGCTTTCGTATGGTAACTTTAAATATAACTTCCGTTTTAGATAGGGCGACACTAGGAGGAACTACTTCCTGTGGCCATTACTACCTCAATTTTCTGCTTTTGAAGTCGCACACGCTGCGCCTAATTTATCGTAATTTCATATAAAGATCGCGCTTTCTGCATAGAAGTTAAAAAGTAATACTCTTAAGAGTGCACGTCACGTCAAGAGAGTTTGGGCGGTGTCTTTGAGGTATCTTTAGGCGAAGACCGGTGGTAAGTCAGATCTGCACGCCCGTTTAGTAGCTGAGAGTGCCTTCAGAGAACAGAAAGCCCCTGGGAGGCTTCAGACCTGGACACTTCAGGTATGTGATTGTGCACCCTCTCTTCGGTCGCGTTTGACGAAGTAAAAATTATTAACGTGTTTCTCGTATTCTCGGATTTCCATGAGTTCAGTCTTTTCTACAGTACAACTTAATTTATCGCGTTTAAAAACATTGGTCCTTCGAGCCGGATTGTGAAAAGTGACCTATTTAATGCTGAATTCATTAAAATCATAATTTTCGCGTTGTAATTTTTTGATAAAAAAGTTGAGGGTAAACTTTTAATTGTGTGTATAATGGCGGGCAGGAAGTGTTGATCTTTAGTGTAGTAGAATTTAGTTGGTAGCATTGTGATAGTTCGTTTCATAGCAAATCTCCTTCATTCCGTTCATTCATTCAGTGCGTTTCTTGCGTATGGCAACGTGTAGGTTGCAAGTGTCAAGCTGTCAGTGTCAAGTGGAAGTTTCGTTGATTCGCATCGACATTGTAAACAAAACAACTATTTTGTCGGTTTTCGTTAGTTTTACGCGTATATTTTAGTTGAATTGTGATCAATATGTCGGACAACGAGTCCAACAGTGATGCCAAGGCAAATATGAGCAGGGTTGAGCGAGATTACGCTATGATGAGAATAGAACTTATTCATGGAACGGATTTAGTAGGTTATGTCGAATCCGATGTAAATTTAATCGCCTCGGATTTCCACCGAGCGCAAAGAGAAGTGATAGCGAATAGTGAAGACTGCAGTGCAGAATTTCCTGTCACTACAGATTTTGAAATGAAAGTTAAGTCAATTTTATCGCGATTACGACAGCGCGCGCCGGTAGTTAAAACAATAAGTGATAGTTGTGAGAATGTTGCCGCGAAGTTGCCAAAGATTCAAATCAAACAGTTTGATGGCAAATTAGAGAACTGGTTGTCGTTTAGCCAGTTATTTGAATCTTTAATTCACAAACGTAACATTTCAAACATTGAAAAACTACACTACTTGTTAACAAGCGTTCAGGGTAAGGCTCTAGATTTAATCAAGAATTATCCTATATCAGACGAGAGTTACCTTGATGCATATAATGCATTAAATGAGTATTATAATAGAAAGCGACAGATTGCATTTAGTTATTATGAAAAAATGCTGTTGTGTGAGCAAGTTAAATCTAAATCTGGAGTTGAAATGGAGAAAGTGAATCGAATCTTTAGGGAAACTTTACAAGTGTTAGAAAAGCTTGGCCTGCCAGATAAAAACTTCATGCTGGTTCATTTATTGTGGTCCAAGCTTGATAAATCTTCCCGTGAAGCATTCTTATTGGAATTTAACTCCAACGATATTCCCAAGTTTGAAGTATTGCAAGAATTTGTGGAGAAACAAATTCGAGCATTGGATGCATCAGATTTAAAGTGCTCTAACAATAATGTGCAAAATAAAGTGCATATCAATGCAACTTATAATCAGAAAAAATCAAAGGTAACTCTTGTCACCGCTACAAGTATGTGTGAATTCTGTACTTACCAGCATAGGTTGGCATGCTGTGAAAAATTTATAAAATTAGGTACTGATGCTCGATTTAAATTTGTGAAATCTAGGGGCTTGTGTGTTTGTTGTTTTTCGAGTAACCATAAGGTGAAGCAATGCCAAAAAGCATCCCGTTGTGGTGTGTGTGGGTATTCGCATCATACGCTGCTACATTTTAATAAGATTGAATCATCGGCTCCAGATTCTGATTTGTCAACAAAGCTTGTCGCTAGTGGTTCATCCACCAACAATGTCACTCTGACATCCGCATCGAATAATAATATGGTGTTGTTTGCTACTGCTCGGGTAGCGGTGCGGGATAGTACTGGCCGATACCAGCAAGCTCGTGCATTATTGGACTGTGCAAGTGCAAGCAATTTTATATCACAAGCTTGTGCGAAGCGGCTTGGACTAGATATACATCAGACGGGTGAATCAGTTTCTGGAATTGGAAATTCGGTAGCTAAACCACATGGTTCATTGTCGTGTTCCATTAAACCGATTGGAACAAATTTAATTAATTTTGATTGTGAAGCACTAGTGCTTCCCTCTATCTGCGCTGATCAACCATGTCTTGCAGTTAGATCTTCGGAGTGGTCTCATATTAAGAATCTTACTCTTGCTGATCCTGACTTTGGTGATCCTGGACCAATCGACTTACTGCTTAATGCAGACATCTTCGCTTCATCGTTGCTGAGTGGTCGGAGTCAGGGATGTCCGGGTCAGCCAAAGGCTATTGAAACCCTGTTTGGATGGGTCATCATGGGTGGATGCGATGAGAGCCATTCACAATCTTTCAAAAATTGTCGTCGGAAAGATTGTTTTTTCGTGTCGAATTCTTTGCAATCAAATTTGTCGTTGGATAGTTCTCTAAAAAGGTTCTGGGAGTTAGAAAATGTTAGTAGCCCTAGTGAACCAATCTTGTCGAAAGAGGACCAACTTTGCGAAGATACTTTCGTTAGTAAATTCTGTCGTACGAGTGAAGGCCGCTTCGAGGTACCCCTTCCTTTCGTTGATCCTACGAATAAGCCTATATTTTCGGACACTCGTGAAATCGCGATGCGCAGACTCTTCTCCTTGGAACGCAAGCTTGCTAGACATGCAGATTTTCGTAAAGCTTATGTTTCATTCATGGATGATTACGAGTCTAGCGGTCATATGGAGGAAGTAGGACCTCCCCCAAGTAGTGTTGGGAAATTTTACTATATCCCCCATTTTGCAATCCTTCGACCTGCGTCCGTCAGTACGCCTCTACGTTGTGTTTTCGACGCTAGCTGTCACGATAGCAATGGTATATCGCTAAACGATACGCTTCTGGCGGGTCCTAAGCTGCAAACAAATATCTTTGATATTCTTACCAGATTTCGGTGGCATAAAGTGGTATTCACAGGTGACATTAAAGCCATGTACCGTCAGATTGTCGTGCCGGAAGAGGATGCTGAATACCAGAGGATTTTATGGCGTCAATCAACTTACAGCCCGGTTAAAGATTATATGCTACGCACGGTTTCGTACGGAGTCAAGTCAGCTCCCTACCAGGCTCTTCGAAGTATCGCGCAGTTAGCTCAGGATTCCGCAGCCGACTATCCTGACGGTTCGCCAGTTTTGGAGAGAGACATTTATGTTGATGATGTTGTCACAGGCGCTGACTCTATCGAGCAGGCTCTACAAATAAGATCAGACCTTTCTGAGATATTGTCGTCGGGTGGGTTCCATTTAAGAAAATGGACCTCCAATCATAAAGGTTTTATCGCTGATCTTCCTGTCACTGAGTTGTACTCGAGTGATTTTAAATGTTTTGACGAACTTTCAGACTTGTCGCTTAAAATATTAGGTTTGTCGTGGCGTCCACAAACAGATTCGTTCCAGTTTGAGGTTACTACTCCCAATGACCAAAGGTGCACCAAGCGTATGATTCTTTCGCACATCGCACGCATTTATGATCCGTTAGGGTTCTTGTGTCCAGCATCGTTTCATGCGAAATATTTGATGCAGGTTTTGTGGTCATCGGGCGTCCAATGGGATGATGACGTACCAGAAGCAATAGCTTCGGAATGGATGCGTTTCAAATCACAATTGTCGTTGTTAAAATCTGTCGTTATTCCCCGACGCATTGTTCATTCTTTTGTTTCGCTGCAGCTCCACGGATATTGTGACGCGTCAGAGCGTGGATATGCGGCAGTCATTTACTGTCGGGCGGTCAGTGCAGAAGGCTCTACATTTGTAGAGTTCTGTTGCGCGAAATCTAGAGTCACGCCTCTGCATAAACAGTCCATACCACGCCTGGAGCTTCAATCTGCCGTGCTTCTGTCAGATCTAATGCTCTCGGTGAAGGAGGCTTTAAGACCTCTACATAATGTCTCGGAAGTTTTCGCCTGGTCTGATTCAAGCGTAGCTTTGGCTTGGATCCAGTCGTGCCCGTCGCGCTGGAAGACGTTCGTGGCTAATAGGGTAAGCCATATACAGGATATTATCGCTCCTGATCGCTGGCGCCACGTGAGCACTCTACATAACCCCGCCGACGTTGGGTCGAGAGGATTGTTGCCCGAAGATCTTGTTGAATGTGATCTTTGGTGGCGAGGTCCCTCCTGGCTCCTAAAAGAAGAAAAGGACTGGCCTCGGTCTACATTGACTGGGCCACCAAACAGTTCTGTCGCAGACGAGCAACGACTTTGCAGTCTAGTTGTTGCAAACGATCCTCACTTGATTGATGAACTCCTCAACAGGTTCTCCTCGCTTTTCACTTTAAAGCGTGTGTTAGCCCACTGTTTCCGTTTCCTACGATCGTCTAAATATGGAAAGATTGTCGGATCTCTACAGTCGTCTGAAACGACTACGGCTCTCATGTTTTTAGTAAAACATGTGCAGCTTACTATGTTCGGTGTAGAGATCAATCACTTGAGAGAGGGTCGTTTGAATTCATTGCCAAAGTGTTTGCGCAAGCTTTCGTTGTTTATTGACACCGCGGGTATTCTCAGGGTGGGCGGTCGCTTAGTCAATTCTCCAATCAAATTTTCGATAAAGCACCCCATACTATTGCCTCGCTCCCATAGATTAACGGTTTTAATCATTGACGAATATCATAAAAGATTTCTACACCCCGGTGCTCAAACTTTACAGAATCTACTGTCGCAATCATTTTGGATTCTGTCGCCCAAGCGAGCCATTCAGGCCGTGATTAGTGGTTGCGTTAAATGCTTTCGTGTCAACCCATCGCCGGCTTCGGCACCGCTAATGGGAAATCTTTCTCTTTGTCGTATTTCTCAAATAAAACCCTTTTCAAGTGTCGCCATTGACTATGGAGGCCCTTTTGATATCGCTTTCGGACGTGGACGAGGCGCTAGAACATACAAAGGCTACATTTGTGTATTCGTTTGCACCAGCACTAAGGCTATCCATATAGAACTTGCTTCGGAATTATCGACGGAAGCCTTCCTTTGTGCGTTAAAGCGATTTGTCGCACGTCGTGGACGGTGTAGCGATATTGTCTCTGATCAGGGTCGCAACTTCGTCGGGGCAAGTAATTATCTTGGTTCCATTATGAAGAGCGCAGCTGATGCACAAGAGATTAAATTTTCATTTAACCCACCGGGTAGCCCGCACTTCAACGGCTTAGCCGAGGCTGGGATCCGCTCGGTCAAGACGCATCTCGCTCGAGTCGTCGGTAATCAAAGGTTAACCTTCGAGGAATTTTACACCGTCCTCACACAAATCGAAGCAATGCTTAACTCTCGTCCATTGACGCCTCTAAGTTCGGATACAAACGACCTGTCGGCGCTTAGCCCTGGACATTTTCTTACTTTAGAGCCTTTGTCGATTATTCCTGAAGAGAATCTTGTTGATCAAAAGATTAGTGTTTGTCAGCGATGGAAGCTGATTCAAAAAATGCATCAAGACTTTTGGCGCAGATGGCATGCGGAGTACGTATACACACTTCAACAAAGGACAAAATGGAATAAGGTTAACACAAACATTGTCGTTGGTACTTTGGTCTTGTTAATCAATGAACAGACAAGTCCGTTAAAATGGCCTTTAGGTCGCATCTCAGCTCTACATCCGGGAGCTGATGGTGTATGTAGAGTCGTCACGGTCAAGACGGCCACTGGTCAGTACAGAAGGCCAGTCGTGAAACTGTGCCCACTGCCACTGGCTAACTAATGTTCTAGGTATTAACTTAGAGTCATAGTTTTAAGCAATCTGTCTAGTTTTAACGTTTATTAGTATCGTAAATACTGCTTATTTAGGTGAGCGGAATGTTCAACTCTCGTGTTGAATATCGGCTTTCGTATGGTAACTTTAAATATAACTTCCGTTTTAGATAGGGCGACACTAGGAGGAACTACTTCCTGTGGCCATTACTACCTCAATTTTCTGCTTTTGAAGTCGCACACGCTGCGCCTAATTTATCGTAATTTCATATAAAGATCGCGCTTTCCGCATAGAAGTTAAAAAGTAATACTCTTAAGAGTGCACGTCACGTCAAGAGAGTTTGGGCGGTGTCTTTGAGGTATCTTTAGGCGAAGACCGGTGGTAAGTCAGATCTGCACGCCCGTTTAGTAGCTGAGAGTGCCTTCAGAGAACAGAAAGCCCCTGGGAGGCTCCAGACCTGGACACTTCAGGTATGTGATTGTGCACCCTCTATTCGGTCGCGTTTGACGAAGTAAAAATTATTAACGTGTTTCTCGTATTCTCGGATTTCCATGAGTTCAGTCTTTTCTACAGTACAACTTAATTTATCGCATTTAAAAACACAGTAGGTTAATTTATGTACAGATAAGCTAGCTTTAATTTTATTATGAATGGAGAGTCCAAAAACCTGTCAAGCTTTCATAAAAGGATCTAGGGTTATTACGGTACACAACACTTCGGGGTTCAACCACTAGCGATCACATTTTGGCCAAATCGTCAGGTATTCTTAAATAAAAGCACGCAACAAAAGTAGGTTTAATAAGTAGGTAAATAGAGTGTAAGTTACAGTAGTCTAGCACGAAGGAATAAGGTTTTACATTAAGTTAGAATTCGTTGCAAAATATTTAGCGTTCTCGAGCTTCAGCGGGGAGCTTCCTTCATTAGCTGTAGGTCTTCGGAAGCGTTCTAGCGGGGAGGGGTGAACTGTTACAGTTTGGTGCCGTGACCAGGATATCTTCAGTAGCCCTCACGGGCTACAGTTTGTTGCCTGAAGTTGGAGGTGAGCTTGATAGGTGTTGGACTCTTCATTATTTTCTTTTAACCAGCAGCTAGGGACTCCGCTAGGTAAAGTTCAGGACTCCATCTGAAAAACAATAAAATATTAGTACTAAATTGTTTGTACATTGTGGAACCGACGGCCATCGGGGCGGAGAGGTTCTCGGGGCGGACACATGCTTGCCGGGGGGGCGCGCGGTGTGTTTGCCCCGATGTATAAGACGCGGGGCGTTGTGGCAGTCCTTGGGGGAGGGCTGTGACCGGCGATGGGTGTCTTTCGGCTGATGTGATAATGATTATGATGATTATTTATATATATATCACATGATATCAGTACTTTTAGTAAATATAAATTATTAAAATTATAAATTAAGGCGGACCTTAGTATAAGAAAAAATATATAAACTCATTGACTCTGGGGGGCGTCAATGAATAAATAATTTAAGATATGTCGGGGCGTATTCAGTGTGTCTACAAACAAAAATAACAGTTGTAAGGTAGTTCGTAAAACTAGAAATTAAGTCTTATAAATATAAAACCTAGGTCTTGTGCAGGGGTTATTTCATAATATGTCAAGGAGAAATGAGCGGATGGTTTAGCACAACAGAGAGAGGAATTGCATTTTTGCAAGAAGTAAGCATTGTAGTAGGAACGCCGGCAATATTTATGTATTTCTATTATTTGGGGGCGAGCCTTCATCGCCAGTAGAAACAAAACCTAGCTATACATAAATTTTGAGCACCTTAATCCTTTAATGTAGCTAATATATTTTTAAGTATACCTTGAGATGTCATTGAAACTAGTGAGGCTCTGGGAATTTCATCTCTTTAGCGGCTTATGGGCACTGAACTTCTTTAATTGTTGATATTTTCCAATGTCAGAACAACCTCCTCAAAACATTCCTTGGGTTTTTGGAATGGTAGTCACATACGGTTATTTCTTAGTGCTCCTTGTACCTAAAACGACAATCATTAATGTGAATAATTTTGTACTTGTAGACCATAAGAATAAGGTTATGTAGTGTTAGAAGTGTATGTACATTATTTTGTATGTGGTAATTAGGAAAACCTTGAAATTTGTATAACCCCGTTCGTTGCAAGAACTTTTGAATTCCGTGTTCAAGGACGACAATTTAATTACGTTTGAAGATACCATGACAAAGGCAATTGGTCGGGTGCATGAGTACTTAGTCAATGTAAGTAGGAAATACTAGGGCAGCTAGGGAGTATCTTTATACGTAATAAGAACAAAAGTTTTACATACCAGAATTATTACTTCAAGGCGGCAAGTGTAGATAACTCCGTGTAGGGAATGGCGCAGGCGCATACAAATATTACAAATGCTTATGAATGCATGTACGTCAAAAGACCACGAAAGATAACTCGCAACGTCCGTTCACTGTGGTTTCAACTTAAAGAATTTAGGAGAAAAATTAATGGAGATTCATAGCCAAACTGAAATTGCGGGAAGACCGACACGAGGCGCGGCAAAGCAAACGGGCAAAGAGAATAAATATAACCGTTAACCGCTAACACGCACGAGGTGTCATTGCGTTTTGAAACTCCTATAGATATTATTCTCCATAGGAAGGATCTGCGGAAATAGTATTTTATAATCATTATTTGATTTATGCAGCGCAAAGATTGCTCTAGCATTATTTTATGGTTTTTAAATATAAAGGCGAGATTTTGGAGTCACTTCAGTGTGACACAATGTATACGAAAATACAAAGACGAAACGTTTTATGGGGTGTACAGATGATGTGATTTTGCCCCAGTTTGTCGGTACAGCGTGTCGGGGTCGTGATTGTGCAACCGCATGTGCATGCAGTATCTCTTGACGAAAGGATCAACAGCACAACGTGCGTCCAGACGATAGCAATCGGTCGGATTCTGATGAGTTGGAACTGACAGATCAAGACATGTATACACCCCATTAACTTAGCGCGAGATTCCATAGATATGGGCAATTTATAGAAGGCCTTTAAGAACAAGGAACCGCAGATATAGAGCAGTCTTATACGCCTGACAACTTGTTGCAGCCGTGTGTTGTAGTGAAACATGAGACATCAAAATATACTTCTCCTTCTAGCATAGCAAGTTGATAGGGCGGACGGATCGCTTGCAGTACGGGTTTAGTAACAGCAGCAATAACACGAGAATCAAAGTTTCGTGTGTATGCATCCCTTTCACTCGAGTATCGTGAGAGCGATAGAGATGGGAATACTCGAGCTTCGACTTTACAAGTCCGTGGCTATAGCTCAGAAGCCGTGGCGCGGTTGCCATTTTGTCGCGTGTCGTCGTGGATGGGACATCCGTCGCTCTCGCACTCGCATACTTGTCAGAGAGTGGCGGATGTCTTGTCCACGGCGATGGGTGGTGGAATGGCGGCCGTGCTGCGCCTTCAGGACTTAAATAATAAGGGCATGTAATAGATTTTATTTGAAATAAGGTCATTGAATTAACGTGAAGGAATTATTTCATTCTTACGGTAGCGGTAGCGACATCTATGGTAACACTCACAGATTGTTTCTTTTGAAGATGCTTTTATACTTACAAAGCTGCAACATACATTTATGGGTCAAGAAGGTAGCTAAGCCTCAATTAATGGGATCCATATCACCAGAGCTACCCATTTCATTATGTATCAATACAACGGATAGAACAAATTTGATAGAGCATGATTGGTTTGAGAAAAATGACATGTTAGCTACGGAGGCTTTTGTTCAAGTCAGGGAAGGTTGTGAGGATTAAATAATAAATAGACGTGTCATTGCGAGCATTATATGTTCTGGTTCGAACCTCAGAAAAAACAAGGCCAACAAAGACAAGAAAGTATGGAAAAATCCAGGGCCCAGTATATTTTATTATCATACAGAAGTCACGCGACGCGCGACGTGCATAGTATAGACATTGAGTTACAGGCATGAGAATTTTATTGAAAAAAAGAAGAACTAAGCATAACCATACATTACATGGATAAAAATCAAGAATCCACATTACATACATTATCTTATATAACTATGACAGCTTGTTTGGATTATCTATTATGAAGTTAGCTGCATATGAATACCAGATTTAGCTTGGTAGCAGTACAGACGACCGTCTCATTATGAAATAGCAAGATAACATTAACACACACAGACGCGGTACAATATGATATGAAAATACGAAGATCAGAACAAGCAGAAAAGGAATTTCAGTTCAAAATGTTCCAAAAGATTGGATACTCTGATAAAAGGTATTCAACACGTTCGCAACCAAGAACTCGTCGGTAGGCACTCGTAATGTTTGTTCAGATGCCAGCTCAGCCGTTAGGAGGGCGGTAGTATAAAGTTATACGCTTAACGAGTTCTGTCCAATTCTGGTGCATTATTCCATTTTTGGTCCGGATGCGAAAGTGTTAATGAAGTAAGGAATACTAGTCACATAGAAACTACAGATCTATCATTGCTTTCGCATTAGGGAAAATCATGCCCCGAGGAGGGTTCCGCTTGAAGGACTTCATGGAAATGGATAGCAATCTCATGGACTGGTGTGGGACGAAATTTCATATGCTGTTTTTTCACGGTAGTAGAGGTGTGTCTCATCTTGTTGACGTGCTGGCGACCCTGGAAACATAAATATGAATATTACTCTTCGCATAATAGAATGAGCTCCTACAAAAATTATTCACAAGGGTGGGACGAGCATATGAAACCTTGATTCTTCCCAGTGTTACTCCAAGCATTGATATTATATGGAAGAGAGTTTAGTTATAATACTACATAGGTCATCCTGAATTTAATTATATTCCCTGAATAATAAGCATGCATTAAGGAGAATAACTTGGTGCGGGGGCGTGGAAAGCGTCTAAATTGATTCGGGTTTAAATTACAGAGTTTGAAGTAATTATTGACATTTAATAATAAAAACATATTTTTTTCCTATATTTGATTCACTTATAGAACAATGATATCTTAGTTTGGTAAATATACGAGGAGCCACGGATATACAAATTACTTAGTCTGCATGTACAGAATTTTATTAATTCTATGTAATGTATGCCGAACAGATGCTGTTCCTTGCATAAATTATGAAGCACAGAATTATTGGAGAGAAACAATAGATTTAATTACCTTTTTATATTACACCACACTAGGAGAATAACGATGTCGAGTGAGTGGCTTAAGCGGTCAGACTTGTGTTGGGTGGCAACATTCCCCTCACGGATTCATACTGCTGTAAAAATAACAAACAGAAGGTTATGTTAAGCGGGAACATCAATAATTAATGTATGATTATGACAGTTGAACAAGATATAATTTTTGAGAAAGGGAAGTAATGGAAATATATTTTAATAAGATGACATACTCTTCACACTGAAATTGAGACGAAATTATACAATGGTTTAAGCGATATATATACATTCGTGGATCTACTATGTATCTACTTACTATTGGGGGCCATTGTATGGTAAATTAGACGGGAAGATGTCAGTTTCCGCTGGGACCACTAATGTTGAGACGGGCCCCTTCCTTGGCATTTTGGCTTAATTTTCCCAGTCGCATTATCGAGTCATCAATTAAAAGGGCGAGTGCATTCTGCTGTTCCTGGAAACACCATGACAAGAAATTATGACACCAACGGACATTATCGGACCGACGGACAAATGGACATTTAGTTATTTTGAATGAAAAATTGAATCAGGATGAATATCAGAAGAGAGAGACAAGTAGTATGTGAATTACTCTAAACTTGGATATAATATATTAGTAGAAAACTAGGTTAGCTAAGATAGCGAGAAGTTTTACGATCATTCGCAAATGTATGCTAATTACCACTGAAGTGTTACTGTTTGTCGATACATTGCCGAGTATTACGGGCTGCATGGCACCTTTTAACATTGAAATACTTGTAGGAAGTCGCTTTGAACAAGAACAGAAAAAAGGAAAAAAAATTAACGTTAAGGCGGAAAGAAAGAATATTCTGGGATAGTACATACCTTGAGGAAAGCGTCCATGTACCTAATCCAGCCCAAATAGCGGTAGTGTTGCATATCACGTTTGTTTTCATTTAAAAGTTTTAAATATGTTGAATCCATGCATCAGAAATCGAAAACGGACCCCGACCCACGACGCGACGTGCAATTTTTGACAGTTGACACTTGACAGTGACGCCACGCTATGATGTGTCAAGGCATAGAAGAAAATTGACTGAAGACATAGATCACAGACAGTATTCGCATATATCGAGTAAATGATTTTCTTGTAGAATTGCGTTTGTACGTTATTCAGGAATTAAAAATTGTATTTTCATTAGTTGCACGAAATAACAACAAATAATGACAGTGGATTAGTGACATCATATATAAAAACATCTATTCGGCTGTAGATGGCGACACTATATATGAGAAAACTCAAAATATCGACAATCTATGCCAGGAATACACTACTCAACAATAGATGGCGCAAACGATCACTGACGGGCCATGACTTTGGATCCATGTGTCAATGGGAAAGTTACTCTATTTGACGACAGATGGCAGAGAGATGCAGTTTTATAATAAAATTCTTACGACAGATATGGGGCAACGTGTTTATAACAACGCAAAGTTGAGAAGTAATTTTAAAATAGATAATTAATGCTCGTATTTGTTAATCAACAATCGAGTGTATACAGTTTAATATATTTGCTACAGTTAAAAAGGTATTAAGAATTTATGAACGAAATGGACGTCAGGATCAAGCAGTGTTGCCGTTTGGTTCCGTTTGTTCCGTTTTTCGGAACTTTGGACACCCCCGCAGAACTTGGAAGGAACTTTAGATTTTAGGACAATTTTCGAAACTTTTAAGGTCCCGGCATTAATTTATTTAATATAATTAATAACACACTAAAAATATTGTCCAAAAAATTACACTAATTTAATTTTTCTGTTAAAACTAAATGATTTGTTGAGACGAAATAAAACAATTTTTTTTTACTGTCTTCCAATTTATAATTATATAAATTCCATTGAAGAGAAGGACACCTTTTAATAGACCTTTGGGTGGCTAGAGGTAAAAAATATTCGATAAACGGTATGTATATCTATTTAAATTGAATTATTTACAAGTTTTTCGCCATTTAAAAAAACGGAATTTTTCAACCTAAAATGGAACTTTTCAGGAATGGCAACGAAACTTTTAGGTGAAGTAACCTGGCAACACTGGGATCAAGTGTCATGTCATATGAAAGAGAAAAATCGTCAGTTGACTTGAATTTCACACACAGTGTTTATACAAATAATTTTCTGTTTTCGGGACTAAGTGAATATTCAAACATTGTAAAACCTTTTTCAAATAAAGTATCATTCAGGAACGATAAATCATGTGAAGACCTATAAAGACCAGTGTGAATGCGATCACAACAAGAAGTTATTAATTGGATCAAAGTGTTGTTGTACCAGAATAGTTTTCCATAGTGGTGTTTTGTAACAAATAATAGTGAATATGGTGGCTTTCAAGTTAAAAAGGTGCTTCCTGACGTGGAAAGGGTAAACGTAGTAAATATTTAAGCTTTTCAATTTTTGAAACCCATTTTGGCTTTGTGTTGTTAAAGTTTTGCGGGGCGCTGCCCATATTATCATTAAAATAGCGAAAATACAATTCAATTCAATTTCAATCATTTAAGATAACAAGGATCTCGGTTTTTTTTTGTATGCTTGTGGGTAATTTGACTTAAGGGGTACGATAAATCTTAAAACTAAATATATCACAGAGGGCTCACATCAGACAGTTTGAAACGGGTTCTAAATTTCGACTCATTCTCTTAATAGCTTGGTAGCGCTGTGGGAAAACGTCGGCTTTCTAAGTCACTGAGCGGGGTTCGATTCCCGACACATTTATATTTTTGTATTTTTCTTTTGTGTTTTATCATGGGTGAAAGACAATGAAATAGGTTTACCTACAAGATAGTATATTACTTTGTTGCAAAATGCTCTATACAAATTATAAAACTTGCGTTATTGATTGACTGTCAGGCAGCGTGGCTTAAAGCCGTTTGAAGATAAATATGAGGAATCGGCGATTCGGCAGCAGATTTGGGTGGATCTAGATGATTAATATGAGACGTCTTTATACTTGGAAAACCTCATTAACAATATACTTAGCTGTGGGGCTTAATTACATTAAGGCCTACTAAGGTATATTTGAAATCACTGCATCAGAGGTGTCAGAACAAGTTTGATCTATGATTGTGTATTAATGGCAACGACTTAGGGATCTGGTAATGCTGGTTTTTTTGGAGTGGGGCAAATTGAGGTGGTTTTTATAATTTGCGAAATAGATTTTTATTGGGTAGGTTTGTTTTGTCAATTGGACTGTCGTTCGCCCGTCGCGAAATTGGACCTACGTGTGGTTGCTGGGTGTCGCGGTTGTATTTGTGGGTGGACGTTGAGGTGCGCAGGTAACAAGTTACAGAAAAGCCGGATTGTAAAAACTGATGGTTGAGTAGTAGTAGATCAATGATGTCGATTTTGACTAAATTCTAGGTTTATTTTTCAATCAATGATGGCGGATCTTGGTTTTTAGAAAAAAAAAATATTGGTTTCTAATTCCATTAATTTGCTAATACTTATTTAAAATGTTGGGTTAATTTTGGATTCATTTGGAAAAATAATTATTATCGGTATGAATTTCAACTAATTTACGAAAGTTAATTTCTAATTTTGGGTAAAAATTGGGATATAGCTTTGATTTTTGGAAAGATCATCTATATTAATTGTAGCTTACTCATGGATATGAATTTAAAAGTGAAACAATATACTTCATTTTGTATTTACTAGTGCAGTTAAATCTCTGGCGAGTATGATGAATTTTATTTGTGGGGAAAATTTTATATTGCATAAATCAATGTCCAATAAGTGTTAAATCTGTATTAAAATGATAACACCTCATATGCTTTGGCTATCTGTAACAATCTAGCGAACTAGCGAATGAGGAAGGGTGCATATATACTGAATTATTTACTGCAAAGAGATGAATGGTAGATGAAGAGTGAAATGTGTGTGAAGATTGAAGAAAGTTCGTGTAAACATGGGTTGCTACAGTTTGACAATAGCTAGAGTGTAATCAAATAACCTAGATTTGTTGGTTTTGTTGGGAAAAAAAAACAATAGGTCCCCAAATATTTATCAATAGGTTAAAATCGTGAAAACGATTCGACTCTTAGCATAGAGTAGTATTTGGGGACTTATACTACACACGCTTTTCTACGCAAGGGTATACACACCTCATGTCGGTTAAAATAAGTCAAATTGAGGGTTAATCATAATTGAATCAGTGAAACTAAGCCGGAGTTTATTAAAAACTTTAATAAATTATGACGTTTTAGTTGACTGTTCTACCTGATGAGGCGAACAAGGTTACAACTGGATTTACAAATAGCCGCTTGTTTTGGTTATATTTTCTTTTTCTACATTTCTTACGCTGTTTTGACAAGTCATAATGGGAATTGGCTTATTTAATAAGACATGATACAGGTGCCAAGAAAACTAATTATTAATGATGTAGTTTGGGAGCACGATTCGAGCTTATACATTGGAGAATGTGTAGCACTATTTTCTCTGGTACAGTTCGGAGAACAAAGAAACACTCAAGTCAAAACAACAGTTTACTTTAACTAAACACCATACACATTACAATCATACACAACAAGCACGATATGACACGGCGTAAGGAAGAAGTAAAGAAAAACATATAGAAGTTTAAGCACAGCAAGCAATAGCAATAAGCTGATTATTTTCTATTCGCGACTATAGGAATAACGGTTTGTATTGCGTAAGCGAGCGTGCGTCTAGCGTCAGAGCGTAGCGGACAATGGCGAGCAGCGGAGACGGCCGATGGCAGCCGAGCCACCTGCGCTCGCGCTGGTCCCGAACATTACCAACGAGTGCCGGAGACTGCATTGCTAAGCGTTCGGCCAATGCAGGTGCAATCTTCACACGCTCAATAAATGTGCGACTCTTATCGCCACATAGGTCCCCCACTGAGACCGTGACTACGGTCGATAGTAATCCGGGAAATGTACCCTTCTGCCGCTGTTGGTGCGTCTTTCGGTAACCTCAGGTGGAGATGTGGGAAGCATTTCAGGAGTAAGGGGTATTCCAACAGCATCGTTGACCGTGAAGGCAGGTTTCAACCGATCGATGGAGATGTTCATCGCCTTGTCTCGTACCAAGACCTTGAAATACTTTTCGCTCCGTTCCATTACCTTGTAAGGTCCAGCGTACGGTGGTTCTAAAGGTCTTCGGACTCTATCTAAGCGCAGGAACACGTGAGAGCAGTCTGCTAGATTTTTAGGTAAGTAGAATGGAGTATTACGATGCCACTTAGCTGATCTTGGAGTAAGTTTCGACATGTACAACCGTAGGCGCGACGCAAAACAGGTTAGGTCTTCGACTGTGTGGTTGACTGACGGTGATAGGAACTGGCCCGGAAGACGAAGTGCCTCGCCATAGACCAACTCAGCTGACGACGACTGAATATCCTCCTTCCAGGAACTTCGGATACCCAATAAGACTAGCGGCAGGGCTTCGGTCCACTGTGAGTTATCGTGGCACATGATGGCGCTTTTTAGTTGTCTGTGGAGGCGTTCAACCATACCATTAGAAATAGGGTGATACGCGGTGGTGCGAAAGTGATGCGCACCGACCATAGTGGTAAGAGCTCGGAACAAATGAGACTCAAACTGGCCACCACGGTCCGTCGTAATCTGCTCCGGACAGCCGAACCGTGATATCCACCCGGACACCAGGGCGGAGGCGCATGTCTCTGCTGACATATCCTTCAGTGGTATAGCTTCAGGCCACCGAGTGAAACGATCGATGACGGTGAGGCAATATCTGTAATCACAAGACAGAGTTAATGGTCCCACGAGGTCCAGATGGATGTGGCTGAACCTCGAAGAAGTGATAGGAAAGGAGGAAAGAGGAGCTGTTGTGTGACGGGTAATTTTACAACGCTGGCAGCCTTGGCACAGCCTAGCCCATTCTCTACAGTCCTTGCGAATCCCCGGCCATACAAATCTTTGTGTTACCAGTCGCACTGTAGCTGAGTTACCTGGATGGCTCAAGTTATGGAGCATATCAAAGACTTGTTTTCTGAAACTCGCAGTGACGAATGGTCGAGGAGGTTGTATAGACACGTCGCAATAGATTTTGACGTCAGAGCCTGGTACTGTAATCTTGTGTAAATTGAGCGAAGATCCAGTGCGGAGCAGACTTTGCAGCTCAGGGTCTGTCCCCTGGGATCGTGCAAGTGCCTGGTAATCCACAGTCGAAGTGACTTCTTCTACACGGGATAGCGCATCCGCTACAACATTCTCCGGTCCTGGTACATACCGGATCTCAGTTGTAAACTGAGAAATATAGTCGAAGTATCTGTATTGTCGTGGTGAAGTTGTATGTTCTCTAGGGGAAACGAAAGCGTACGTGAGTGGCCGATGATCGGTAAATACAGTGAAGTTTCTTGCTTCTATCATGTGACGAAAATATTTGATAGCTTCATATATTGCCAGTAGTTCCCGATCGTAGGGACCATATTTCTTTTGTGCCGGCTTCAATTTTTTGGAAAAGAAACCGAGAGGCTCCCATGATGAACCATTGCGTTGTTGAAGCGCTGCACCAATGGAGACGTCAGATGCATCTGTAACTATGGATAATTCGGCCTTTGGATCCGGATGCACAAGAAGAGTGGCATCCGCAAGTGTCTTTTTACATTGGTTGAAGGCACTGAGCAGCTCTGGAGTAAAATCTACCGTTTGTGCTCCTTTGACTTTTGGGCCTTCTAGCAACATGTTTAACGGAGCCTGGGTTCTTGCTGCCTGTGGTATAAACCGCCTGTAAAAATTAAGCATACCAAGAAATCTTCTCAACTCCTTCACCGTTCTTGGTATAGGAAATTCTTGTATAGCCTGTACTTTGACGTCGAACGGCTGTATTCCTGCTGCAGATACGTTATAACCAAGGAAAGATACCTCCGTTTGACCCCATGCGCACTTGGCGGAGTTAATCAGAACGCCGTACTCGCTAAGCCGCTCGAATAGTTGATGCAGATGTTTTTTATGTTGGCTCGCAGATGAGGAAAATACTAATATATCATCCAGATATCCAAAGCAGAAGTCGTCGAAACCAGTGAGTACTTCATCAATGAACCTTTGGAAGGTTTGAGCCGCGTTCCTAAGTCCAAAGGTCATGAATGGGAATTCGTATAGCCCAAATGGCGTGGTTATGGCGCTTTTAGGAATATCGGTAGGATTAATGGGTATCTGGTTGTATGCTTTTACTAAATCAATCTTGGAAAATACAGAGCAACCTGAGAGTTGTTGTGAAAAATCTTGTATGTGGCGTATGGGGTATCGGTCCGGAATAGTACGCGCATTAAGAGCCCTATAATCTCCGCAAGGTCTCCATCCATCATCTTTCTTCTTGACTAAGTGCAGGGCAGAAGACTAAGGGCTTTCTGATCATCTGGCGGTGCCATTTTGCATCATGTCTTCAAACTCCTTTTTAGCGGCCTTCAAACGATCAACATCTAAACGCCGCGGCCGGCAACAGACTGGAGGGCCCGGAGTGGTCCTGATGAAATGCTGTGTATTATGCTTAGGTTTTACTACAGTACCTGTTGGGCGTGTGATATCAGGAAATTGTCGCAACAGGTCATGGAACTCGCTTTCCCCGGAAACCGTCTTTATTGAAGCGATGCTCTCCAGCACCTTCTGGCGTGGCGCTGATACAGAGAGTGATGTCGTCCCGTCGATGAGGTGTTGATGTCTGCAATCTACGAGCAGGTTATAAAAACTCAGAAAATCCACGCCTATAATCGGTTTAGATATGTCCGCAATGGTAAACTTCCATGGAAAAGTGCGTCTGAGTCCTAGATTCAAGTATAGTTGTATTGGACCATATGTTTTGATTACCGTTCCGTTTGCAGCCACAAGGTCATACTTTGTAGGTGTGCAAGGCAATTTAACGGCGGACCGCGGGAAGACACACAAATCGGACCCGGTATCTATTAAAAATAGCATTTTCGTAGTTTGATCGGTGATAAATAGACGGCCTGTTTGAATTGAGCAGTCGTTGGCCGCTACTTCCGGCTGCTCCTGGCGTTTTCCAACTCCCAGCTGCAGGGTGACCGACATCTGTTTGCACGAGATCCAAATGTAAAGTGGTACCAGCAGTGGGGGTGATCCGGCGGGGGTTGTGGAGTCCTGGACCTGGACTGGCTACGCCCTGGCCTACCTCTTGAACGAGAGCGTGATCGCAGGTAATATTGTGCAGGTGCATGGAACGACGAATCACGTGTGCTTGTGAGCTTAGCTACTGGCATTGTAAGTTCACTTATCTGTTGTGCCATTAGATCGAACTGTGCACTAGTGACATAAGAAGATGGTGCTCTTGCTGACGTACTAGCTACCTGCGGTGGGCCCATTGGAGCGATTTCATACACCTTGTCGGCTATATCTGCTAAACTCTCCAATGTCAGTTCCGACTGTGAAGCTACGATTGTCTGAATATTGGCTGGCAAACGGCCAGACCAAATAGTTTTGAGGAAGTCGTCAGTTACATCAGCACCAGCTAGGTCTCTGAGGTGTCTAAGAAACTGTGAGGGTTTTCGGTCGCCGAGTTCCTCATTCCGTAGCAGTTGATTCAATCTTAGCTGCCGAGACGCTGAAGGCGCTTTATAAGCTCTTTTTTTAAAGTTTCGTATTTATTTGTAGACGGCGGCGTTGTAATTATGTCTTTAACCTCTTTGGCATATCGGTGGTCAAGTTGTGCTACTACCTGATAAAATTTTGTTGCATCCGCCGTTATATTGGACAAAATGAACTGGCCCTCCATTTGGGCGAACCATAATGCGGGCTCCTCTGGCCAAAATGGAGGTGGACGAACACCCACTCGGAATGTTTCTGCCGCTGTTTCTTCTTTCGGTTGTTGAGTAGTTTCGTCCGGCATTTTCCACGGAATATAATTAAAAAAAAACTACACTGTCCACGAAACCAAGGTACTGTTCAATGTCGAAGGTCACCAATTGTAGCACTATTTTCTCTGGTACAGTTCGGAGAACAAAGAAACACTCAAGTCAAAACAACAGTTTACTTTAACTAAACACCATACACATTACAGTCATACACAACAAGCACGATATGACACGGCGTAAGGAAGAAGTAAAGAAAAACATATAGAAGTTTAAGCACCGCAAGCAATAGCAATAAGCTGATTATTTTCTATTCGCGACTATAGGAATAACGGTTTGTATTGCGTAAGCGAGCGTGCGTCTAGCGTCAGAGCGTAGCGGACAATGGCGAGCAGCGGAGACGGCCGATGGCAGCCGAGCCACCTGCGCTCGCGCTGGTCCCGAACATTACCGACGAGTGCCGGAGACTGCATTGCTAAGCGTTCGGCCAATGCAGGTGCAATCTTCACACGCTCAATAAATGTGCGACTCTTATCGCCACAAATGAACGTCTCGGTACTTCTACCAAATAGTTTCTGTTTTACGTGGGGAGGTTTTGTTGGATTTATTCAAAGGAAGAGCAATGTTTCCTAGGATCACCGATTGAGCAATGTAATCACCGATCCGGGGTAAATCCTCCTTAATCGAATTACTAGAATTTATCAGATTCACAACCTGGTACCTCGGAGTGAGACAGAAATCCTTGAGGAAAAGCTAGTCATTAATCATTGTTATGGTTCAAGGGAATCGTGTTAACTGACGAAGTCATTGATGATCATTTAGTACTGGTCAAAAACACATCACGAGTTTAGAAAAGGGAGGGTTGTCGCTGACAAATCTAGGACCTAGGGGTGAAGATTCTACATGCATGACCTAGGTCATACATTGCGAAATATTCACCGGGGCGTGTTGTAATAGAGTGGGCATGCTCGCTGGCGGATTTCTGTGTGTATTGTTATATAAAGAGAGAGAGAGAATGACATACTTTTATTTCATACCCAAAGTTAGAAAATTGATTAGATAAATGAAGGGGAGAAGGAAGACAATAAAGTTAATATACAATCGTATAAACAGTCTGTAACGGTGACTTATTTCATCTACGGATATTGTATGAATCATTTCATATATCGATACCTAAATAGAATTCCTGCTTTGGTAATGGACATGGCTGGAGGCGTAGGGCGACATACGAATTTCAATCGTAATAGCCAGAACATTAGAAGCTAAATGAAAATGAACAGTACGACTTTTTGTGGTAAGGCAATGTGTTTACGTTAGCGCTTTAATACTACAATCTGATTTGAACCTTATTGCTAAAGAGTTAAGGTTGTTAATGGGTTGAAATTATAGATGATACCACCAACGTCTGGCCTCGTAGACCTACTGACCCTAATGACGCCCGTGACCCTATTGACGCTATTGACCCTCTTGACCCTATTGACCCTCTTGACCCTATTGGCCCTCTTGACCCTATTGACCCTCGTGACCCTCGTGACCCTATTGACCCTCTTGACCCTCGTGACCCTCTTGACCCTATTGACCCTCTTGACCCTCGTGACCCTCTTGACCCTCGTGACCCTCTTGACCCTATTGACCCTCGTGACCCTATTGACCCTCTTGACCCTATTGACCCTCTTGACGCTATTGACCCTCTTGACCCTATTGACCCTCTTGACCCTCGTGACCCTCTTGACCCTATTGACCCTCGTGACCCTATTGACCCTCTTGACCCTATTGACCCTCTTGACGCTATTGACCCTCTTGACCCTATTGGCCCTCTTGACCCTATTGACCCTCGTGACACTCGTGACCCTATTGACCCTATTGGCCCTCTTGACCCTCGTGACCCTCTTGACCCTATTGACCCTCTTGACCCTCGTGACCCTCTTGACCCTATTGACCCTCGTGACCCTATTGACCCTCGTGACCCTATTGACCCTCTTGACGCTATTGACCCTCTTGACCCTATTGGCCCTCTTGACCCTCTTGACCCTCGTGACTCCGTGACCCTATTGACCCTCGTGACCCTATTGACCCCCGTGACCCTAATGACGCTCGTGACCCTATTGACCCTCGTGACCCTCTTGACCCTATTGACCCTCGTGACCCTATTGACCGTCTTGACCCTATTGGCCCTTTTGACCCTATTGACCCTCGTGACCCTATTGACCCTCGTGACCCTCTTGACCCTATTGGCCCTCTTGACCCTCTTGACCCTCGTGACTCCGTGACCCTATTGACCCTCGTGGCACTGTGACCCTATTGACCCTCGTGACCCTATTGACCCTCGTGACCCTCGTGAAAAGTATAAAAAGGAATGCCGAAGTAGTATGGGGGATTATTCATTTCTCATCGTTCGGACTGGCAGTGTCTCTGGTTGTGGGCTGTGAAATTATTGGTGTGTGTTTCCTCTTTTGTGTTTTGGTGAATGGCTTGTTATTGTGAGGAATCTCTCTTCAAATCAAATCAAATCAAATCAAATCAAATCAATTTATTGCCAAAAAAAGAAAAACACAAAACATACTTTTAACAATAAGCACAAAGAAATAACTTAGAATTAAAACTAAAATTACTAAATTGCGTTAGGTTGGGCAATGGGTGCTCGTCTCAGCATATGCAAGGCTTGAGGCCTTGCGCTGGTTTTCAGACGAGTCCCTTCGACAGGGTTGGTCGTAACACTACGTCTATCTTAAATACAAGTATACTAAGTAGGTATATGTGTTTAGATGTATAAAGAATACTATAATAAATAAATACTATAAATAATACAAATCTTAATAAGCATCTTGTCTAAATATATATATAACGATTGTAGATGTGTGTGATATGTGTTCATTTTTGTATGGTGTGTTGCTGTTTTGTGCGTCGTGTCGTGTTGTGTTGTGTTTGTGTTTGTGTTTGCGTGGGTTTAAAATTTGCCTCTGCAGTTCGAGGAAATGGGCTCGCAATATTTTTTTTAAATTTAAGGTAACTAATAGGTTGCCTTAAAGGCGGCGGCAGGTCATTCCATATTTTAGCTGCGGCAAATTTAAAACCCCCTCTGTAGAGTGCTGTGTTGTGTTGCGGAACAACAAGTTTAAATTGTCTGTGGCTTCTCAGTGGCCTTTTGTGTGCTTTAGCTCATCAAACAGGTACCGCGGCGTTTCCAACTCGATAACTCTGCGTACGGTGTTCGCAAGGTGCATCTGCCTTCTTAGTTATGAGTCTTTTACTTTCTTAATTTTACAAGTTAATTGTATATTTAAAGGGGTATTAGGGCCTAAGCTATATTTACTTTGTCGGAGGTACTCCGGGAGGTTTATATGGTTAAATCAAATATGTTTAATTTGCTAGCGGCCACTCCCTAGAATTAGACATGTTTGACAAGTGTTTTCGGAACTCAATCAAAGCTGTATTTACCGTAACGGAGTTGGTCCGGAGGTTTATATAGTTAATCAAATATATTTAATTATGCCAGGGTACTCCCTGGGATTGAGTATGTTTGACGATTGTTTTCGAAATTTAGTTGGGGTTAATTCTTACTGTCCAATCAGCCGGAACACTGTCAAGAATCGGTTATCTGCGGAGTCAGCCCCACCTAACGGTGCCAACGGGGATGAATCCGTGTCCGTGTAGTTACCAGACTTGAGGTGTGGTCTGGCGTCTACCTCTTTACCAACATAGGAGACGAAACCCTTTAATCGGGGACCTCACGTCTCTCAAAACAACTGACGGTGGAAACGTGGCTTGAGCATTTATGTGACGAAAAGCATAGGAGGATATCTCCGCTCGTGGAAACCGATCGGTTGCTTGAGGGGTCGTTCAGTGTTAAATATACTTATATATCAACATAGCAACATACCGTATGTCCAGTTAGTGCATCTTACTCGCTGTTTTCCCTTTAGCCTTCGGGCACAGCGAGGGGAGATGAATTACACAGGCTGTTAGAGGGTTGTCATCTCAGTTTCGCCGACTGAACTAATTACAGCTTCAATAGGGATACATTCTTGCTTCTGAACTAAGGTATGGTTCCAGGAGTAAGCAGAATAGGGACTGTGGGGTAGGCTTAGGAGTAAATTCACGCGTTATGGGGTATTAGGGCTTGAAACTATATCTACTGTAACTAAAGATATTACAAGTGTTTGGTAGGATTAATAAAATTGAAGTTATTATTCTTATAAAATCTAATGACGACTAAAATTATTAATGAGTAACCAGTGTGATGTTTGAGTAGTAAGGCAAGTGGTGTTGGGTTGCCGTGGGTTACACGTGAAACACGAGACAATTGTTAAATATCATTAAAAAGGTCACAGTATTATTCATGAAATTGTGATATCAGGATTGTCTCAGAAAGATGAAATAATTCTGGGTTTGATGACAGGCTGAGCAGTTCATCAAATCCATTTAAAATATCTTATTTTCATGAGAGAGAACTCTCCATTTAAAGTATCTTATTTTCATGAGAGGGAATTCTCCATTTAAGGCATGGTTTGGGTAGAATGTCTCGCGTGTAATGAACGGTTTACCACGGCATTACTCTACGGCCGTCGGTATAAAATGGTCCAGGCCATCTTAGTTATACATATAAACGATTAATAATACTAAAAGATGTCAGTCGAGTTTGTCTCGGTGTATCTTCTCGAAACTGACCGCTAGGTTTGAGACACTGGTAGATTCATTCTCTGAGTCCTAAACTCGTAGGATAGCTAGGTAAGTAACTTGAATAGGATGTCCAGACTCCATTCCAAGAAGAGAGTAGCCAGTGTGAGCAAAAGATTGCCACACGACCCGTCGATAGAACTTTGGTCCAAAATACAAGTATTTAGGGCAGTCTTCTATGGAAATGGTAGAAACATAACCATCCCGGTTTCCGTCCCGCTTTGCTGGTACTCGGCTCTCGTGACCTTGAGGGCTGCCTCGCTGGTGTAGCACTTCTCTGCGGAGGCCTCGACCTCCGTAACTCCGCCACCTCCATCGATAGTTTGTTCAACTTGGTGGTCAAGTCGTCATCCGCAGGGCGCCGCCTACTGGTGGATATCTCGGAAACTTCCATCGGCCGAGTCGCTTCCATGACCTTGTCGGCGATGCTTGCCAACTTTTCCATATCAGTGACCTCGGACGCAGCTAAAACTGCCTGCACCGCCGGTGGGAGATGACCATTCCACATAATAACCAAAGTCTGGTCCAAAATCTTCCCTCGTGCAAGGTCGCGCATATTTCTGAGGAGTTGGGACGGCTTTTGGGTGCCTAGCTCCATCTCCCCTAATAACTTCTGCGTTTGACGAGTATCAGACTCTTCATAAATCTTAAGAAGTCTGTCCTTCAACGTCCCGTAGCGATTTTCCGGCGGCGGTGATAACAATAAATCGCTCACCTGCTTGATGGCGTGCTTGCTGAGCTTCGTCACCATTAGGTTCTGCTTGGCTGCATCCCCTAACCGCTGGTTCTCCATCGCTGCCTCGAATTGTATAAACCAGAGCCTTGGCATGTCGGTCCAAAACTCCGGGATCCTCGAAGACACGGTGATGCTGGCGAGCGCCGCAGCATCCCCCGACTCACTATTGCTGGTGGCCGGTAGTTGCTCCAACTGTAGTGTGCTCGCTGGTGGTTCCGTTGGTGGAGCTGTCGCTGCAGATGCTCCAGGCGCCGTCTGCACCGGTCCCTGCTGTACCACGACTTTTGGCTGTCCTTGTCCGTTCGTCATTTTACTGTCTTATAGTATTTTTTAAAGTATTCGTTTTCAGGGTCACCACTGTACGGGCTTGGAGGCCGTATCAAATATATCTAATAAGGTTGTTAAGTTCGGAGACAAATGAAATGTGTATGACAGGATAGATGGTCGTTTAATGACTGAATAAACTTAAGACTAACATGGCGGGCGCAGCCGCTATAAGTAGGTAGAGTTGGTAGATATCCAATGTAGGTAATGTGTCCCTACAGAGTTTTTGCCCAAGCTGGCTCATGAAGCTGGATGGAGAACTTCCGTCGCCCGTCCAATTAGAAAGGAACACAATTAAGAAGGGATTGAGTCACTTTCGGCTCGTATTTTTCGGCCACAGTCGGCTCTCCTCTTACTAATGGGGCTTCTAAACGGGCAGCGTTTTTACGGCAATGTGTGGCCGGCAAGTATGTGCATCATATTCATATCATCTTGCTCTAGCGTACAACGTCAGCGTAAGGCAGCAATACTTGCCGGCTAGAAATTGCAGGAAAATGTGGCCCGTTTAGAAGCCCCATAAGCTCTCCTAGCGCCATGGTTTTACTAGCACCGCGTTTTTTTAATCTAGCCGGTTATTTTATTGGATGGTTAAAAAATCCATACCTTTTCATATACTCATGCTTAGTAAAAAACACCTTCATAAATATAACAAGTGAATCTGTGAGCTGTGAACGCGTGTTGCGAGACTTGCGAGAATCGGTTGACAAATGTACTTTTTATTGAAAAACGCATTATATTCGGTAAAGGAATTTATGGACATCAAACATTAATATTATCACTGTTTTTGACATCGTAAATTATATCGTTATTTGTATTTTTATTTTTCGTTTATTAATGTATATTCTGTTATCTGACGATCTTTATGTGATATCTTCGTAATTTATCTATTGTGACTATAATTTGAATTTTATTGTCATTTTATTATAATTCTTAATTCTCTTTGACGATCATAATATAAATTAATTTCTTAATTAATTCTTAATTAATTTCTTCCGCTATGGAAAGAAGGCTGCGAAATGTGTTAAGCCGTGCTACTGGGAGAACCTGCCGGAAAAGGAAAACTAGGTTCGATACAATCTGAGGCGGAGATATGTATCGACACAACAAACAATCGCCTATGTGTTACAGACTTAAATAGCCGTTTAAACTTTCTTATTGACACAGGGTCCCCTGTGAGCGTCTTACCCGTGTCAAACAGACGTGCAGCATCTGCTTTGGTGAGTGCTAGATATAAGTTATATGCCGCTAATGGTAGCGAGATACAAACTTACGGTGTGCGTAGCCTAGTACTAAATTTAAACCTTAGAAGAGCATTTAAATGGATTTTTATAGTAGCGGATGTAAAGCAGCCTATAATCGGAGCCGATTTTTTAAGCCATTATAAGTTGTTAGTTGATCTCCACGCGCGAAAATTGCTCGATAAAGTTACTACGTTTAATGTCATTGGTTCCGTTACTAGCCACGATGCATCCGAATTGTCAATTAAGTCTGTAGATGTAAAAAACCCTTGGCATGAAATATTGTTAAGTTACCCAGATTTAACGAAAGCGGTGTGCTATAAAGACACCCCTAAACATTCTGTGGTTCATTACATTGAAACTACGGGACCCCCGGTATACGCCAAGGCACGACCTTTACCACCAGACCGGTATAATAAGGTAAAAGAGGAATTTAGGTTGATGGTTGAACTAGGCATCTGTAGACCTTCTAATAGCCCCTGGGCAAGCCCTTTGCACGTCGTTCCCAAGAAAAATGGGGAGCTACGACCTTGTGGCGACTATAGGAGACTTAATGCAATTACAAAACCTGACCGATACCCGATTCCTCGTTTACAAGATTTTACTTATCTGTTGGCCGGTAATAAGAAAATATTTTCTCGGTTGGATTTAAACAGAGCGTATCATTTTATACCGGTGGCCCCGGCGGATATAGAGAAAACCAGTATAATAACGCCCTTCGGTTTGTTCGAATTTCCTCGTATGTGTTTTGGAATGCGAAACAGTGCGCAGACGTTCCAGCGTTTTATGGATACTGTAGTACTAAAAAACTTAAATTTTCTGTTTACATATATAGATGACGTAATAATAGCGAGCGAAACAGAGGAACAACACAAAGAGCAGTTAAAACTAGTTTTCAATCGTTTTAATCAATATGGAATTACGATTAACGTGTCTAAATGTGACTTTGGCAAATCTAAGCTCGAATTTCTTGGTTACGAAGTGTCAGCAGGCGGTATACGACCTTTGGACGACAAAGTGCAGGCTATAGTTAATTTTCCGAAACCGGAAACCGTCGAACAATTGCGACGGTTTCTAGGTATGTTAAATTTCTACCGATTGCATATACCTAGGGCTGTCGATTACCAGGCTGAATTGAATAATTATTTACATAATGCGAAAAAAAGAGATAAAACCATTATAAACTGGACAGATAGGGCCAATGAAGCGTTCGAAAAGTGTAAGGAGAGCTTAAAAAGCGCCGTCACACTTTCTCATCCATTGCCCGATACCAAACTTGCTTTGATGACAGACGCGTCAGAAATTAGTCTAGGAGGAGTTTTACAGCAGCGGGTTGGTGACGTATGGCAACCCTTAGGATATTTTTCTAGAAAGCTATCCGATGCGCAAAATAAATATTCCGCGTATGATAGAGAATTGTTAGGAATTTATGCCGCTGTGAGGTACTTTAGAAATCTTTTAGAGGGTCGTGATCTTAGTATCTATACGGATCACAAACCTTTAACATTTGCGTTCAGTAAAGTAAATAGCGATAAGGAAAGTCCTAGAAGAGTCCGTTATTTATTATATATCAGTGAGTTTACAACAGATATACAACATATAAGTGGTCAGCAGAACGTCGTGGCGGATACCTTATCCCGGGTTGAAGCTATTTACTGTCCCACAGGCATTGATTACGCAGAGTTAGCAGTTAGGCAAGATAGTGACGACTATTTACAAGAAAGCTTGCGAGCGTCACATGATACTCTGCAGTATAAACAAGTCAGCTTGCCCGACTGTGAGAAAAATATCTACTGTGAGGTCTCGACAAGGCATATTAGACCTTATTTACCGGAGAGCTTTAGAAAGCAGGCGTGGCATTCTATATATAATCTGAGTCATCCTGGTATCAGAACTACGAAGCGTTTAGTTACTGAAAGATTTTTTTGGCCGAAAATGAATTCCGATGTTACCAAGTGGACTCGATCATGTATTCAATGCCAAAAAGCGAAAATAACACGTCACACAGTATCAGGCCTAGAACGATTCGCGGAATCTGATCGGTTTGCGCATGTGCACGTGGACATTACGGGACCGTTAGCAACAACAAGCGAAGGTTACCGTTACTGTGTTACTA
This sequence comes from Epinotia demarniana, assembly GCA_945867215.1. Taxonomy (NCBI): domain Eukaryota; kingdom Metazoa; phylum Arthropoda; class Insecta; order Lepidoptera; family Tortricidae; genus Epinotia; species Epinotia demarniana. The sequence goes on along the minus strand of OX244284.1, from coordinate 554,793 downwards.
TGATAGATAGATTTTCAGGTTGGCCTGAAGCATATCCAGTTCAAGACATCACAGCGGAATGGCGATAGCCAGGATAGTTTATGAGGGTTGGATAACTCGTTTTGGTTGCCCTACGCGCTTAACAAGCGACTGTGGTAGGCAATTCGAAAGTGATTTGTTTAAGCAATTAATGAAGTACCTAGGAGTCCATAAATTGCGTACAACCCCTTACCACGCCCAAAGCAACGGGATGATCGAACGTTTCCACAAAAGTATGAAAACAGCCCTTAAGGCTCGCTTAACAGATAACACTTGCTGGGCGGACGAACTGCCCACAGTGATGCTAGGTCTGCGTGCCGCTCCTAGAAGCGACACCGGAGTGAGCGCGGCTCAGTTAGCGTACGGGAAAACAATAAGGTTACCTGGTGAATTTTATGACGAGGTTAAGGTTAATGATTCAGATTCGGAGTATTTGCAAAGGCTAAAGGAATCCATAGATAAATTAAAACCTAGACCGCCAAGTCACAGTAATTCACGTTCATTGTTCGTCCATAACGACTTAAAAACATGCCAATACGTATTTTTAAGGAACGATGTATTACGTAAGTCTTTACAGCCTCCTTATGATGGCCCGTATAAGGTCATAAGTAGGAAAGATAAAACATTCGTTATTCAATTGGAAAATAGGGAAACGACTGTTTCCATAGATAGGTTAAAACCGGCATATGTAATTAACGACATGGAAAGTACGGATGAGAGTCCTGTAAACAGTTTACCTAAGAATTTTAGTTGCATACAGAATAATTCCACATTGAATAACAATGACACTTCTTGCAATACTATGCCCGTTAAAACAACGCGCAGTGGACGTATTGTAAAGAGGCCAGTGCGATTTGCGGACGCAGCGAATAGCTGTTACAATAACAACGCCTCGATGCGGTAGGCATAATGCTGCAAGTTATTTTATTAATTAATGTTATAGACATATGAGGTATTTTCCTATGTTGTATAGTTTTAATATTTTATGTACGTAACGATTATGCAATTTTCGTTCGTACTAAGATAATTGTCAGTATATAAGAGTTTATTTAATTTTTTACATTTTATTCTCGAAACAATTTGTACTGTTGCTAGAGTGTGATTTAAATAAGTAAAGTTTTTTTTACTTCAATTTTACTTGTAATATCCAGCCATGGGTTGGGGACAAAGTAAAGAGGGAGATAAAAGCAGCAGTGTCGTTACTCAGACACAGACGGTGACGACCGATTTTCAGTACCAGCTGGGTACCATAAGATGGATAATGGTAGCCATAGCAGCCATGTTTCTGTTGGTCCTGTTGTGTATCCTATGGTGCCGCTGTAGGAAAGCAGCTAGAACCTGGGTGCAGAAGCAGCTAGCGGCGACAGCATCGCAAGCAGCGCCGACTGTCACCTATGCATAACGCTATGCGTATACTATGTATTTTACTTGGTGTAAAATTGCAGTGCTACTGAGGCAAAGTTTTTATGTGTTAGTGTTAAGATAGTAAGTGTTATTTTAATAAAACGATATTATTGTCTCTTTTAACAAGATTTATTTTTGCTTTTTCATGTTTTGTAAAAAAGGGGAAGGGGGAATGGTGTAGGGACACATTACCTACATAGGATATCTACCAACTCTACCTACTTATAGCGGCTGCGCCCGCCATGTTAGTCTTAAGTTTATTCAGTCATTAAACGACCATCTATCCTGTCATACACATTTCATTTGTCTCCGAACTTAACAACCTTATTAGATATATTTGATACGGCCTTCAAGCCCGTACAAACTCTTTCGTATGTCCGACTGTTCTTCTCTACTTTCTTAATTAATTATATAGTTTTTTCTGACGATTTATTTTACAGACTCGCAATTTTTACAGCTAATGGGGTATATATATGTCATGATTTGTCAGCCTCAATTTATTGGAAGCTTACTAATTGCTATCGTCTGGAGCCAAGTTGCGCTGCTGATCCAACTGTCAAACGAGTTGTACTGAGAAATTGCATGCACATGTGGTCGGATTGTTACATGTGTACGCTATGCCCCAATTATGACTTCGACATATTGTACTGACAATTGGGGTAAAATCACATACCTGTACCTATACCTGCATGCAGTCCGGCCGATATCAAACCGGGTAGCGTCTCCTTATGGCCCTTAAAAACCAGTGTCAAAACTTAATAAAAAACCAGTGTCAAATCAAACCTTATTTATTGACACAATTTGTGTAGGTATAATATAACTTCAACACATTTAAGGCACATGTTATATATAATATTATTAAATATTATTGCTTGTACATTTTTCTATACTATAATTACTTATTTATTTCTGCCCGTGTGGATCAGTGCCCGATAGGGAATGCGATCTCGATGACCAAGTCTCGTACGTGATCCCGCGAGAATGCGAGATTAAACTTTCCATATAAAATACAGCAACACAGTTTCATCGGACTGACAAATGATAACCTACTATATTAAAATCTGATGGTTAAATAATTAATATTAAAAACATAGGTTGAGCTATATTAAAAAAAAAACGGTTATTATATATAAACCGCATGCCATATTTTGATTTTACATCCCATACCATATTTGTATGCCATATTTGTATTTGTATTTGTATTTGTATTTAAAAGATTTTACATAATCATTAATTGGAATTCATAGCATTTACATACGTTTTCAGTGAATGCCCTATCTCGGGAGATCTCGTAATTCTCGGCCCGGGCTGAAATCTACGAGTGCGTTCCCTAGTGCTGGAAGCAGGGCGTCCGGCAAAACCAGTCACTCCGTACTAGATTCCCTTAGATGTTCGTCGGCCGTCCGATTCGCTCGGCGAGTGTACACTTACAAAAGTATGTACCTCTCACTCACACTTATTTCCTATAAGGGGAATGCCCGTCGCACATACAGGGAAATGCCTGATATGTGCAATACAGAATCACACATAAAAATATGCTAATAAATTGAGATTTCTAAAATTCCTTCTAAAACATGGGATTTTGCTATAAGATTCTTCTTTACAGTGACAGAGGTTATGTTGACATATAAACTACGATAGATGTCGCTAAGGTCTGATGTGAATGTTAAGTGTTCTAATGTGACATAAGAACTACATAGATGACACTACCATCTATTGAAAAAAAAATAGAGATGTTCCTTACTTTAGTAATATACTAATTAATTAGTGTTTATTACGGAGTTCAACATTCTTTTATTTAATCTGTTAAGTGATATACAATTACGACTTATTTTTATATTGGACATCTCTGTAAATTCTAGGTTTTATTTGGGCATTCTCCTTTTGTGATCAAATTTATCAATTGGTGCATAGGCTCACTTAGAAAAAAACTTAACTATATAAATGAAAATGCAACATTTTAAATGCTATATCTACCAGTGACAAGTAGCACCTATCAGAAATATAAACATATTTACAACATTGTCCTATTTTTCTCAATATTTTTGGTAATATAATACATTTTAGAATATGATACGCACCACAAAGATGTTATAATGAGTCTATAATAACAACCAGTCACTAATCTTAGCAAACTCGTAGTACTGAGTCAATACTCACATACAGTCAGCATCGTGACGTCAAAAGCTCGTATTCCCATTTAATAAAGACTTTTGAAGTCTTCGTTTGCGTACCTATTTTTGATGCTGACTGTACAAGGTATAGTCCACAGTGGGCATTTCAATTTCTTGTATTTTTTGTATCTGTATTTCAAATACCGCATTTTATATCGCATAATATGGTTCTCTCGGGTCTAACTACAAAAAAAGTTTAAAACAAAGTTTTAATGAAATCTCCTTGATAGAGAATAAATTAAAAATATGAAAAAGACACAAAAACATGAAAAAGTAATCTGTACTTTGTATTCCATACTTTAAATATACTTGAGATTATTTAAGTTGGCCGATTGCACCAAAGTAGTTCATTCTAAAAGCACTGTCCACGGTAAATGACTGCAATTCCAATAACAGTTATACAAAAAATTATCTCAACCAAACATTGATGTATTTTGTAATTTATCTTTAAAATACAAAGTAACACGTATTGTTCCCAACCCAGGTTATTATTTAAATAGGTCATTGTTTATTTGTAAGTTTTGGTTGTTAGTCGACAATATTATATATTGGGGCCAATATAACATGTTGTCTTTTTGCCATGAAGTGTCAGAAAGACAAAAGCTTTAACATTATAATGCTATACAACCACCATATAACAGCTCCTGTAATAACATTGAGAACGCTTAAAGTAAAATCCCCAAATAAATAACTAGTGAGATAGCTACCAAACGTATTAAACAACAACAGTAGGACACTATTAAATGTTAACGAAACTCCATATAACACACACTTATAAACTCGGCATAGTTTGTTTTAGTTAAAATTACGAAAATCCATTTAATGTGGGATTTGACAGCTTCTTTTGTTAAAGAAGATACTACCTTTCAAGAAAATACAGAGGTCGCTAGTAGTAGCGGCAAATGCAAGCAAGCGCTGTCATCAGTCAATGTCTGAGTAGCCTAGTTGGTTGAGCACTGTGCCGGCAATACAGGTGGGCAGGTTCGAGTACTGTCTTGGGCTGTAGGCGATCACGGTTTATTTTCCTTTGCATTTGTTCTCTGCATCAAACCATTTAAATTTGTGGTAACTTCCATGTAAAAATAACACAAAACAATACTTACTAGTCAATTTTTTTATTCCGTAGACTAAAATGACATTTCATGTATTGCTAGTTTTTTACGTCTTATAAATAGTGATGTGCTACAACCGGTACTAACCGAAAATAAACGATTGGGAGGTACTTATATTTGTTGAAGAAGAGAGTGATGAAGTAGATGGGCGATTAGGATCCATGTAGGTATATGGAAACTAAACTTAACAATAATGCAACAAATGTAACAGAAAAATAACTAGGTAATTCAGCAAACGTAACGATAAAATGAAATATCCGATCACTATACGAGTAAGATAACGATTGCCAAATACGTAAAACCAAAATAGCGTCGCGTCAGGTCGGCGATCCGTCAATGTCATTTTAAATGTTTGAGTACATTAGTAGTGAGTAAATTTTATTTACTGTTTATTTCGTATTATTTTGAGAGTAGATTTTAATTGTTGTTTTGAATCTAAAATTAATTTGAGATTTTATCGGTTATTCACAAACCGATATCAAAGATCAGCACAGTTTGTATATACCTGGCCACATTATTTCTACGTTTGACATTTGTGGTTGTCATTTTAGTCTACGGAATAATAAAATAAACTATAAAACAATTTGTTTAGTTAAGAGGTGTAACGTAATTGATATTTTATTTTGTACTAAGTCTCAGCGCGAAGCATTAATCCTGCTACGCAAATAACAATTTTAACGACATTCATAAAATATAATTTAAATATTAGTATCTATCAAATTCGTATTTGATGGGTTTGAACATCTTTAGGTACTTGGTCAAATATTAACATAAAGCGCATTCATACTGAGAATTATCTCTTCTTTATTCCTATAATTGATAAATTTGACATATATATGCTTGGTTTTTAATTATATTGATAATCCAGTGCCTAATTTAATATAGGAGTCCCACTTACTCTTATCAAGCTCAATACCTAAAAATCTAATAGATATACTCGTAAATACTCAAATACATAAAAAACATTCACGACTCGGAAACAAATATCATATTCTTGCTTATCACATAAGTCTTTGCTAATAGGGTTGAAGACTCCAAAACGTATGATTTCTCCGAGACAAAGAATATTTCAAAATCTGGCGAAGTGCGATTATCTATAAAAACGGCAAAAAAATCATGTCTGTTCTATGGGAGCCCCACACCGACTCGCACTTGGCCGGTTTTTTAGTATTTGTTGTTATAGCGGCAACATAAATGCATCATCTGTGAAAATTACAACTGTCGTAACTATCACGGTTCATGAGATACAGCAAGACGGACAGACAGCGGAGCCTTCGTCCCGTTTTTACCCTTTGGGTACGGAACCCTGAAAAATACGAAGCTACACCAATTTTAATATTGCTTGTTAGGAGAAAACGCTCGGGGATTGTGACGTCACGATCTGCGATCGTCATAGTAAATGACAATAATTTCATGTGAAGGTGCGTTTTGCGGAAAAGGGACAGAATATACGCCCTCTTAAAATTTTGAACACTTATTATTATAACTTTGTGATTATTTAATCCCCTGCCCTGCTTCACTTTTTTTCCACAATATTTTAAATCTTCTTTCGAGAAAATTCATCTTTTTGGTTATTTTATTTGCTGTTTACACCCCAACCCTATTGCAAGTCACGGATATACAATTGTTTAAATTTAATGATAATGATATTTCAAAACCCTGTTCCTGTTCCTATGTTATGAAATTTTTCTAAAAGCAGTTCTTAATAATCATGTTATCCACGTTAATCCCCTGACCCCGATCCCCCAGGGGAATTAGCGGCAATTATTTTATGTTCAACTAGGAAAAAAATATAATGTTCGGATATGGCGCTTCGCCGGACGCTGCCGCGTCACGCTCGCTTCGCACGCTCGGCTCGCGCGCTGTAGGGTCGCAATTCAACTAACAACCTAACCGCTAATTCCCCTGGGGGATTGGGGTCAGGGGATTAACGTGGACAACAGCTTAATAATTGTAAAGTTTAATCGAGATGATTGCGAATACTATCTATACCAGTAAGGTACTCAGTAAGCAGTGGTAATATAGGAAATTACCACTGCATACTATGTTAATAACCGTACCGGTATGTTCCAGTAAAACTACAAGTATTTGACGATACCGTTAATATTACTGGTAATAGTACTGAAAACACTACTAGTATTTAACGATACCGGTAATACAATGGTACCGAATACACTACCAGTATTTAACGTTACCGGTAATACTACTTAATGGTACCGAATACACTACCAGTATTTAACGTTACCGGTAATATTACTTAATGGTACTGAATACACTACCAGTATTTAACGATGTCGGTAATATTACTTAATGGTACTGAATACACTACCAGTATTTAACGATACCGGTAATATTACTTAATGATACTGAATACACTACCAGTATTTAACGATACCGGTAATATTACTTAATGGTATCGAAACACTACCAGTATTTAATGGTACCGGTAATATTACTTATTGGTACCGAAACACTACCAGTATTTAATGATACCGGTAATATTACTTATTGATACCGAACACACTACCAGTATTTAATGAGCATACCGCCAACCAATAACTTAACTACATGCTATTATTATTCAATTTTGTACTACAATTAGAACAACTTTTTACCTGCGCCTCCATCTGCGCCACTCTCTTCTGCAGATGCACAATCGTAGCATCCTTCTGCTTCAGCTGCATCTTCAACATCATTATAGAGTCCTCCAGAGCCCCGTACACCGCCTGCACCTCCGGCTGGTAACTGAACACCTGCGGGGGCTCGTTGAGGCAGAAAAACTCCCGGATAACAGGATGGTTTGGCAGCTTCTTCAGTATAGCGTTCACAAATACTTGCAAGCCTCGCACTCGCTCTTCTAAGAACACTGAGTCGAAGTTGTCTCTGAACCAGCGTTTGCCCGGCAATGGTAGGATTATATTAGGCTGCTCCGCTTTTATTCTAGTATATAATCGAACGAAGTCAGTGTATCTTCTGAACACGAGCCAGGATTGGTCGCGTTTGTCATCCTCCACTTTTAGCTTGTATATCGTGAACCTGGCGCGTTCCTCCATAACTTCATAACCGACAATGGGTATCTGTAGCGACTCGAACTTCTTGATTCCCTCACTGTGCAAACTTAGGTCTACATTGCTTAAACTATTTTGTACCACGTCGGTGTCACGTCTGTCGCATGTGTCGTGTATGTTCCCCATGCTTTTAAAGTGGGTGCGGGACTGTATCCGATTTGGTCTGCCAACCATCTCGTTGTCCGACAATGCTGTGTCGTTATAGTTTTTGTAGTATTTGGCCAACTTGACAGTGGCTACTGCGCTGTAGTCTTCACTCGATGTCGAGGACACTTCGTTGTTCATGTTGTCGCGTGTGGTCTCATTTGTAACCTCTTTGTGCATCGTTTCCATTTTGAACTGTAAAATTGATAAAGTAAATTTAGAACATCATCAGCTTATACAGGGTGTATTATTCAAACAGAGGTCACGGAAAATCTGAAACGAACTACTAGAGATTAAGGAAAGGATAAGGATTTTAAAAAAACATGAGTCCGAAAATTCTCACATGTATGCAGAATATACCTTTGCAATGGACATAGGATATACAGCAGTGTGGGGCAAAAAGTAATTGCATTACAAATTACGATTACAAAATGTAATTTCAATAATTGCATTTACAAAATGTAATTTGTAATCGCATTACAGATTACAAAATGGAAATTGTAATGGCATTACAGATTACATTTTGTAATTTTAATTTGTAATGCATTACTTCTTAAATTACAAATTACTTTTATCAAAAAAAAACATTATTAACCTCGGCTTGAGGTAAAGGAAAGCGGGGCCTTTCTTTTTTTAATTTTCTTTTCCTATCCTAAAAAATGCGTAAAAATAAGCATGTTTTATTTTTTAACTTTTTCTCTCAGATCGATATTTACCGAGATATTCGGGTTCAAAGGTCAGTCATTTAAAGGTGGCCAAACCGACTCGGATGACGGACGGATATGTAGGTGTTATTTTGTAAATCAAAGAACGAAAAAACACGAGTTTTTTTTCTATAAAAAGATGCTTATTTTGACGTGTTTCGTACGTAATAATCATTCAAAAAAAGTAAATTATAACGACACCACTTAGGCAAAAAATTACCAAGTGCTGCAGTTAGAAAACTTTGGAACGCTACTCTTCGGTCATTTTTAAATTTAGAGAAAAGTTTTTCAAGTAAAAGATGCTTAATTTGACGTGTTCTACACGTAACAATCATTTTAAATAGGTGTTATAATGACACCACTTTGGCAAAAAAAAAAACAAGTGCTGCAATGTCCCTGCAGGCGATTACGAATGTAATGCCGTAATGCATTACATTTTGTAATCGCATTACAATTGCATTACATTTGTAATGCGATTACGAATGTAATTCATTACTCGTAATTGCATTTCATGTAATTTAATTTGTAATGCGATTAGAAATGTAGGTAATGCATTACGCCCAACACTGATATAAAGTAGTTTATCATGTTGCTCTGCCAGTATTATTTGTTATAGCGCCAGGAGCCATTATTATTATTATTCGGGTAGTGGCTTCCGGGCTGTTCCGAGCCCTAAGGTCCCCACACATCGAACGCGGGTTATGCGCGGCGCCGGTCGGGCGCGGTTGAAGCGGTATATTCACACCGCAGGCGAGCGGCGTCTCTCTTATGTACCGTACATAAGAGAGACGCCGCTCGCCTGCGTCGGGCGCGGCGCGGGTCGGGCGATTGATATCTCTTTCACAACCAACGCATTTAATATCTCTATCCCACAGTAGCGCGGTGTAATGTACGTTTCCCACCGAACGGGTCGGGCCGGCGCGCATTCTATTACATGCAAAGGAATTTGTGCCGTCTATACAGCAGATACAGTTTATATTTGATTACAATTCCCACCGACCGCGTCGCAGTGGATCCATGATTCATTCAAATATGAAATGTAACTACTGTATAGACTGTTCAAATTCCTTTGCATGTAATAGAATGCGCGCCGGCCTGACCCGCTCGGTAGGAATCGTACATTACACCGCGCTACTGTGGGATAGAGATATTAAATGGGTTGGTTGTGAAAGAGATATCAATCGCCCGACCCGCGCCGCGCCCGACCCGCGCCGCGCCCGACCCGCGGCCGCGCTGCCCGAGGTGTTACTTCCCGCGGCGGGCCCGCGTTCGATGGGTGTTTGAAGTGAAGTTTCAATGTTTTACAAATTGCGCGGGCCCGCGCCTGACCCGCAACCGCGACGTGTGTGGAGGCCTTTATATCACTGCGACCATCGCTTATCTATTGTGCTCGTCACTTACTACAATTGTTGGTAAAGTCCTGCGAATTCGAAGGAGCCATAGGGCCCACTACTAAAAATCTTGACTTGTATACGTATTATCCTTGCAATAATAATGGACCGAGTTAAGCGAAACATGTTCTGTTTCAAGTAGGGCAAAAACTCTGTTGTATGTCTGGCGTCTCTCCTGCTGTTGTCACACTCTACGGCAGGGTTTCTTAAAGTGGGTTCCCTTAGGGGTCCGTGACATGATTGCTAGGGGTCCACGGCCAGTTCGTTTACTCTAAACGTAGGTAGGTACTCGTACGTAGGTAAAGACATATGAAACATGAGATATTTTTCAACATTTCCTTTAAGGAAGAAATGAAGGAAGGAAATGTTGGACCCCTCGTATTTCAAAAATACGAGGGGTCCATGCCTAACAAAAGTTTAAGAACCACTGCTCTGCGGGTTGCAGTTCTTTACCAAACCTCGTGAGATTTTGCGAGCAGGTTCAACAATTCAATATATTTTATGTTGATTCAGTTTTTCGTAATAGAAATTAAATAGGCCAGGTTCACAAGTTCCACAGCTGACAGAGCCACTAGTCATCGTCCTAGCATTATTCCCGGTTCTGCCCTAGAGGAGCCGGGGGTCTGCTTTGACACCTAGTCCCAAGATTTGGCAAACGCACTAGTTTTACAAAAGCGACTGCCATCTGAACTTCCAACCCAGAGGGAATATAGGTTATAGGTTATAGGTATACGCGGGCTGGGTTTCCGCAACTCGACGTCATATTTGCGCCTATTTTGCGTGTGGGTTGGCACTACTGTTATTCGTGCCAGCCCAGTTCCACCAGGAAGCCTAGCAGACCCTTTATGTTGCCGACGGCCTCCGGTAGAGACCCCGGTGTTCCGAGGTGCTTTGCCCGGTGTACTGCCACCCCAGAGCACGTCAGGATGACGTGGGCGGCTGTCTCTTCCTCTTCCATGCAGGCTCTGCAGAGAGGACTGTCTGTAATACCTAAGGTGAAAAGGTGTTTGTTTAATAGTGCATGACCAGTTATGGCGCCTGTCAAGAGACGGAGTGCCGGCCTCTTTAGCTGTTTTAGCTTCCTTGACAATCCGGGATTGATTGTCGGCAGGGCCTCCCTGGTTTGCCTGCAGGTGCCTAGGGTGTTCCACATTTTTTGGTGTTCTACCTTGGTGTTTAGTCGCAGTGTGCTCCGCAGCCATGCAGGGGGTAGAGGGATCGTGGGTTCCGGTCCTATGGCTTCTGATTCTGAGCCTTCTCTAGCCAGTGCATCCGCTGCGTCGTTACCGCGTGAGTTGCTGTGCCCTTTGATCCATTGCAAGGTTATGTCGCAGTTAGTACATACCTCTGATAGAATTTTGTGGCACTCGTGTATCAGCCCAGACGTTGTTGTGTGACCTTGCAGGGCTTGTAGTACAGATCGACTGTCGGAAAGTATGCGGATGGGATATCCTCTTACCTCCCTGGAAGCGATTGCATGAGCGGCCATTATAATACCCATACACTCTGCCTGGAAGACTGAGTTATGGATACCTAATGGTGTCGAGATTCGTATGTTTAGGTCCTCCGAGAACACTCCCGATCCGGTGCCTGACCTTGTCTTGGACCCATCCGTGAATATTCTTAACTCCCTGGGGTTAAGTCCTTCCTGGGGGGTTTCGTATAGTTCGATTTTGTACTTCTTGTCGAAGACGAACTGTTTTGGGATGATGTCGATTGTTGCCTCTATGAGGGGTTCCCTACCTACAGCCTCGTAGAGTATCTCGGTGTGTGGAACCCTGGGCGGTCTCCAGAGATGCTGTTTTTTTAGCCGTATGGCTGACGCCAGGGCTTCTTGCCTGATGAAGAGGTGTAGCGGCGGAATGTCCATGATAGCTTCCAGGGCTGCAGTCGGTGTGGTCCTCATGCAGCCACTGGCCGCCATGCAGGCCAGTCTCTGGAGGCGTTGTAGTTTAGCTTCGACCGTGGTTAGTATGGTGCGAGGCCACCCCACTACGGCTCCGTAGCTTACTATTGGTCGAATTATCGCTTGGTAGAGCCATAGAGTGATCCTGGGGTTTAGTCCCCAAGTCCTACCTACCATTCTGCGGCATTGCCAGAACGCGACTGTAGCTTTTTGGATTTTTTTGTCGAGGTGGCTGCTCCAGTTGAGTTTAGCATCTAGTATTACACCCAAATACTTTACCTCTGCTGACAGTTGGAGCTCTGTATTGAACAGTCTGGGTAAGCGGTAGGTCCCCAGATTCCGTTTGTAGGTGAACATTACCAGCTCCGTCTTCCTTGGGTTGACTGTAAGTTCATTGTCGTTGCACCAGCGTTCCACTATGGCGAGTGCGGAACCCAGAGGGAAAACTAAACCTCATTGGAATTACACCGGTTTCCTCACCATGTTTTCCTTCACCGAAAAGCTAACTGTAAATATTCCATCAATAAGTTCGGAAAAAGTCATTGGTAGGAGCCGAGATTCTAACTCACGACCACTGCTCGACTGCCACTTGACCGATGCCTGAACCACTAGGCTACCTTAGCTTGGCTCACAGCCACTAGTAATTAATAATATTAAATGTGAAAGTAACAGTCTCTTTATTACACCCAGTTTCACTCTTAAGCCGCTGATCTGGTTTAAATAAAATTTAGTACACAGAATTGCTATTCAATGCAAAATGGTATGAATATTCATTAAGTTACATACATTTGCATTCTTAGTAAGGAGCATGATAGACAGGGGCAACTCTGCCTATAGCAGGAACCTACAATACTCAGGACAAGCAACGGTAATAATAATACCATGTGCGAGTGAGCTGGTAGCATATGAATCTCGATAAGTGTGACAGAAAGGAAAATATCATTAATTACCCTTGTCATAGTTCGCCTTTCCGTCCCTCACTGTGGCAACATGTATAGCCTGTTTTGAGTATTATAGGTCCATGACCTATAGTGAATGGTGCTAGGGTAACGATTGCACACAGGTGCTCCATGGGCTCATGACGCCGCTGATGTTACATCTACAGTAGTCTCACTATGTGCGCTATTAAACACTAGAGGTTACCGATTATAAGAATATTTGGATTACCTGATTGTATCGGAAAAATCATGATTAAGTAAGCCCGGAGCAGAAGTAGGGAGGGGTGAGGGAAGGGGAAAAGGCTGGTTTATTGGATGTAACAAACTAGGAGACAAACTATGAAAAGTATACCTTCTGTTATGCCAAATGAGAACTTGAAGTTGCAGGCATTTATTATAAATGCCTGAAACGGATTTTTATACTAATATAAATTATTATTAATACTGACTTGGAATATGAATGTCAATCTACAAGTTGATTGGCCCATGTCGGTGATATTAATAAACTGATTGAATACACTTGAATGAAATAGATTACAATAACATGCAGGAGTTATAAAAACACTTAGCATTGACATTGAAAAATAAATAGACATGACTCATAACTCCTAAGTGATACTAACTTACACTATTAAGAATTCAATGCCTTTTAAGCTCCATTTAACGTGTTAAGTAACTAATAGAAGCAAATGACCCCGTGAATTATTTTATTAACAACATAATTTGAATGACAGAGTAACCTTCAAAGCCAATTAAGATATTTTACACTTACGTTCAGGAAGAAATCGGAGTAGTTTGTGTTGTAAATAGCTGCCTGGATTGCACAATACCGCTAGCACACCTTGTAAGGACCTTTTAAACGCATATTATATAGCTTATAAATACTACTAAACAATGGAACTATGATGTATTTAGATTTGAGTTATATTGCATTAGCACCGAAGTCGATTGGTTGTAAATTGAGCAAGATATCGTAATGTGTAAATAAAAACGCAATTAGTACTAAATGTGATAAATAACAGTGATAAAGTTTACAAAATACAGCACGAACGACGTAGAAATTTTTGACAGTTATTTAAGGATGCGTTCCACATCGCTACGGACGAATGATTTTTGAAGTTTTTTTAGTCTGTGCTCCAGTTACAGGCTTGGCGTAACGTGACTTGCCAAGATTTTCACTATAGTATAGGATATTTTTTTTGAATCCAGAAAAGAAAAAAAGTAGGATGACATTAGCTGACAATTGACATTAGTCTATATAAGTTTTTTTTTTTGGCGGGAACGTTGAAAGTGATAGGCGCGCTTGATAAAATATTTTATTGTAAATTAATTTTAGGTGTTAATTTGTACATATTTAGTCTTAATTTTAATTTTAATTCATAGTTGATTTGGTTATCGGTTTGGTGCGCTTCCCCAGTCATGGGGAAGCGTACGGGAAAGCGTTCTCGGTTGGAGGGCTTGGAGCCGGAGCCAGATCTTCAATCTGAAAGTAGTTCTGATGCGGATACAGGTGCGCCCTCGGAGCGCATACCTGCAAAAAAGAAGACTAAAGAAGATGACAAAGAGAAGTATACTCCTTTCAGGGCCAAAAGTTATTACAGGTTGTACGACGAAAATTCAGCTAAGAAAGAATTTATTGTTTTTCTGAATCACAGAGAGGATGACCACAAATTTTCTGACAAAGATAGACTTGCTTTGTCCAATGCAATCCGAAAGCATCGCGTGTCGGGCGTGATGCATCTAAGAACAATTAATGCATACAAAGTTGGGATTATGTTCGATCTCCCAAATCACGCCAATGTCTTCCTAAAAAATGAAAAATTATTAAATGAAATTCACATGAATGCTTCAATCCCAGCATCTGAGACCGAGGTTACGGGTGTTCTCACTTCAGTGCCGATTGATTATTCGAACCAGAAGATTTTCCAATTAATAGCTTCCAGTAAAAAGGTGATAAGCGTAAGACGGTTTATGCGGCGGGTAAAAGACACGCTGGGTATCGTCTCAATGGTTCCAACTCAGACGGTTGCCGTGACTTTTGCCTCTGTACAGTTGCCTGAATATGTAACACTTGACCATTGGAGGCACGAAGTAGGGATCTATATTCCTCCAGTAAAGCAATGCCTTCGTTGCATGAAATTTGGTCATATAGCGTATTGTAAAAATAATGAAGTATGTTCAATTTGTGCTGAACCTCATAATTTCAAAAATTGTAATAAGGTTAAAACACAATGCGCAAACTGTGGTGGGGATCACGTGGCTATATCTGCTGCATGTCCAATTAAAAAACAGAAAATTGAGGAAAATAAGTTAAAATCACGTAGTGCTAAATATTCCGATTTGTTTTGTGACGTTGCATTTCCGCAAAATATATTGACACCCATCTAAGTAATCTGACCAAATCTGACAGATTTATGAATCTACTTGTGGAAGCTATAGTTAAAATTTGTGCTGATAAAGAAACGCCAATAAATTCTAACAATATAAAAGAAACACTTAAAAACACTTTCAGGAAACAACCTTAATTTTTTTTCTTTATGGACATATTGAACATAGTGCAGTGGAATGCTCAGAGTATAATAAGCAATAGGCTAATCTTTACTAGATTCTTATATGAAAATAACATTCACATAGCAATAATTTCTGAAACCTGGTTAAAACAACATCAAAAATTTTCAATTAAAGGATACAATGTCATTAGAAATGACTGTGGTAATAAACATAATGGTGTAGCAATACTTATTCATAACAATATAGTATATTCTAATATTAAAACTTATTTTGACAATGCTCTACAAAATATCTGTGTACAAATAATTATAAACAACAAGCAGTTGAGTGTAGTAAGTTTTTATAGTCCATCAAATTCTGATCCCCCATTTAATAAAAGTAAATTTGATGCTTTGATAAAATCTATTCCGCAGCCAATGCTTTTTGGAGGCGATCTAAATGCTCATCATATGTCATGGGGCTGTGTTGATACATTGCCTCGAGGTAGAGATGTCTTAGATATTATTGATGGCAATGACTTGGTTCTTTTAAATAATGGTCAAACTACTACAACTGGTTCTTCTTCTTGGCGTCCTAATGCTCTGGATTTAACTTTCGTTTCTCCATCATTGGCACTTTCATGTGATTGGTCTGTTATGGATTGTCCTCTTGGCAGCAGTTATCATTTGCCTGTAATGATAAAAATGATAGTTGGTAATGAAAATAGCTCACAAAGTAATCCAATATGTAATAATGTACATTTGCCCATTCACCCAAATTACAAACAGGTGAATTGGAAAATGTACAGGCAATCAGTTGATTTTTGTTTGGCTAATATTGATTTTGAAAATATGTCTTCGATAGATGCGCTCAATCTGTTTTGTAATATTTTGCGATCTACTGCTGTAGAGTCCATCCCTAGACATAGGTCTTTGAATAGTTCTAATCCGTGTACACCAAAATCTTTGAAATTTCCCCGGCTGCCTTGGTGGAATCAAAAGTGTTCAGAAGCTGTACTTAATTCAAAACATGCTTATATAAAATTTAAAAGTGAACCTAGTGAAGAGAATTATATAGAATTTAAAAGACTTCGAGCCCTTAAAAAGCTTGTTCTTAAGACTGAACGGCGTAATAGTTGGATAAATCTGTGTAACTCATTTAACCGGTGCACTCCTTTGACATTAATATGGAATTACATGCGGAAATTTAATAAAACATTCATTTCAAAACACGCTAGTAATAATAGTTGGATATCAGATTTTCTTAAGAAATACACTCCTGATTTTGTGCTTAATGAGTCTTTAAATTATGTTCACACAGAAAATGATAATGATAAGTATCTTACTGAACCGTTTTCTTTGCAAGAGCTTAAATCTGCCCTATTTTCAAGAAGAGATACATCCTTTGGTCTTGATGGAATACCATATATTTTACTGAAAAATTTAAGTTCACAAAATCTAAAGACCTTTTTAAACATATTAAATCAGCTGTGGGAAGAAAACTTAATTCCTGATGATTGGAAAACAGATTGCTTGGTCCCAATTTTAAAGCCTGATAAAGATAAATTGTTACCCGACTCATATCGACCTATAGCACTCACATCTTGTGTAGGAAAGGTTTTTGAACAGCTTCTAAAGCAACGGTTGGAATTTTTTGTCGAACAAAATGGTCTGTTACCCTGCAATCAGTTTGGTTTTCGTAAAGGTCGGTCTTCTCGTGAGAGTATTTGTCAGTTGCAACTTGATGCACTTAACAGCATATATAATAATCAGTATCTTCTTTCGGTATTCTTTGACATTGCAGGTGCATTTAACAGTGTCAATATTTCCGTTTTATGTAGAGAGCTGTCAATGATAGGGTTACCTGGCAAAATAATAAATTTCTTACAAATGTTTTTAACAAACAGGAAGGTTTTTGTTAAATTTAACAATCACTTATATGGCCCAAGATTATCTTCTTTAGGGGTTTGTCAAGGAGGTATCTTATCCCCTTTAATTTTTATTTTGTACATTAGGAGACTAAATCTTATTCTAGGAACAAAGGTTAAAAATCTGCAGTATGCAGATGATTTGGTTGTTTATGTGTCAGGATCTGATTTAAATCAATTAGCTTTGACTATTAATGAGGCATTAATCAACTTACATAAATACTTTGCTTATCTGAACTTAGATGTAAATTCGACTAAAACCAAAGTTTTTATTTTTGGTCGCAAAAGCATGTGTTTGCCCACAGTTTTGTACAATGACATATCACTGCCTATTTCATATGATCTAATAAAGTTTTTAGGTGTTATATTTACTTCAAAACTTTCCTGGATAAAATATGCTGACAGTATTATAACCAAAGCTAACAAAGCATACAATGTGTTAAAATCGCTGTGCGCCACTTCATGGGGTGCAGACCCCAAAATTTTGTTAATCTTGTATAAGTCTCTAGTTCGAAGTCATTTTGAATATGGTTTTCTATGTTTTGCTGGAGATGATAAAATTGTAAATTCATTAGATAAAATACAAAACAAATGTATGCGGACAATACTGGGTGCATTTAAAACTAGTCCTATCGCTGCTATGCAAATTGAATCGAATCTTCCTCCTATTCATATTAGATTTCGTTATTTAAAAGAAAGATTTATTTTAAAGTTATACAGCTTGCCTAAGAACGATCTTCTTCACAACTTGATTTCTTTCCAATCATCGCCTTTTCAAAGGCGCATGTATGTTCTTCAGGATTTTACTTCTTTCTTTCACTCTTTGCAGGAGTTAAATATACATCTTGATAATGACCTTCTTCCCTGTTACACAGGCTCTTTTAAGAGTAAATATCCCGATATAAAAATTGTAATAGATTCAAAGCTAACTTCCAAAGAGGAGGCTTATTTATTGTTGTCAGAATGGTCTAATTGTAAATTTATTTATACGGATGGTGCCAAAAATAATAATGCTGTTTCCTTTGCAATTTATCAACCTGAAATTAATAAAGGTATTGGGTTTAATATCAATAAAAATGCAAGTATCTTTACTGCTGAAGCAACTGCCATCTTATTTGCTTTGAAACATGTTAAAGAACATAATCAATATAGTAAAGAATGGGTCATAGTAAGCGATAGTATGAGTGTATTAATAAGTTTATCGAGTAACAAAATGAATGCTAGCACTTGCTATCTAATTTTTTCCATTAAAGAATTATGGTTAGAACTATCTTTAATTGGTATTAAAATAGATTTTGTATGGGTTCCGTCTCATAAAGGAGTTTCTGGTAATGAAAACGCCGACTACCTAGCTAGAACTATTGCTAATGCATCTGACTTGTCCCTGGTTCCCGACAGCAGGGACTTAGCTGTGACCTTGCCATATTCTGATATTATAAGTAATCTAAAACAGCGTATGACTGTTCTTTGGGGAAGACATTGGTATCATTTTACAGAAGTTGAGAATAAGGCTCATTTGTATGCTTTGTTAGATAACCAAGTTAATAGTAAGCCTTGGTTTTGTAAGTTTAAAACTTACATGCATCGTAGGTTTTACACCATAATTACTCGTATGCGCATTGGTCATTGTCGTTTAAATTTTCATCTCCATCGTAAAAACTTTGTCTCTTCCCCTTATTGCGATCATTGTCAAAAGCAAGAGGTTCAGTCTATAGATCACATTCTGTTTAGTTGCTCATCCTTTGGCATTCAGCGCCTAGTGCTGATGGATGAGTTGCTTGAGATTTATGGAGCTTCTAATCGAATCCCGCTCTCAGTAACTGATTTGTTGAAGGAGTCGTCTACTTATTTACCTTTGTTTAATTTTGTACATAATACTGTGTGTATGCTGTAAATATGATGCTAAATTTAAAACTTGCTTAAAATTGTATATATTTTTATTGAAGCATTGTACCTATATTTTGTTGGTCAAATGACTTTTTGGAATGTCTGGATGAGGTGTAAGCTTTTTTGAAGAGCTGAATATTGGATTTGACGTTTTTATTGGAACATACTCAAGACTTTATTACTGGATTTGACTTCATGAATTGGATTGGAATAACTGAAGACTTATTTTTTGGATTTGACACATATGTTGATAATACTGATGACTTAATATCTAGATTTGTTCATATGAATTGGAAATAACTGAAGACATATTTATTGGACTAGAGACTTCTGATTTGAAACTACTGAAGACGTTATTACTGGATTCGATCAAATGAAATTATACTTACTGAAGACTAGGCAGTATGGCCCATGGTCTTAGCCTGTCCGTATGGACGAATTTAAAAAAAAAAAAATTAGTCTATATAATTATGATTGTTGTGCATAGGCATCGGCGACTGAATATGTATTTCTAAAATTAGTTATTTGTGTGTTTAGAAATACAATGTCTCGTTTTTTACTATTAAATTTTAAAGATTTCGGCCTGAACCAAGATATAACACAAACGATTCAGTCTCAAACGCTTGCCTGTATCTGTTGTTTGGACTCAAATGTGCCTCTTATTAACTTGGTCACTTGTAAACATGAATTTTATTTGCAAAGTTTCTACAAAACTGTAGTAAGTTGTTTATCGAATTTCAATCAAACTGTATAGTTGTAGTACTTCTAGTAATTATGGCGAATACGTCGTACTACGATCCTGATAGAGATTTTCACCTTTTACAAAACAAGAAACAATGTTTTCTAAATCGGTACCTCTGCCGTACTAAGTAGGTTCTTTGGGAGAAGCCTATGTCTGTCATCAGCCAGTCTTTCGGCAGTTATGACGATGATGATGATTGCCATAAAATAAACCCTTCGTGTTTGGTCTCACTGGTTCCCTCCCAACAAGTAGTTGATGATTGTAAAAAACGTACAGTCGACGAAAAAGCTTCTACAATTTATTGACAAAAACTGATTTTGTGTTTTGTTACAGTCAGAGCCAGCCAAGAAAGTAGTATGCTTTGAATGCCACAGTTTCCTGAAGAGGGTAGAGGTGTTCCGTCAGCAGGTCCTTCGGAGTTTCCGGAGCTTGGAAGCTGAGGTAATAATAAGCCTTTAATATTTCCATATTGACACAGAAACAGGTTTTATAAGGGATTTGGTGACTGATTGCAGTTGGATCCCTAATTGGGTATGGGCCTCCCCCAGCTCTTTCAACATTTTCTGTCCTTTCCCTTTCCATCCAGTATTTGGCTGCTACTGCATGTTGTCTGCCCACCTCTAGCTTGGCCTGCTGACTTGTGGTGACAGGCTCTATGGTCCATCTGTCACTTTTTAATT
The DNA here is from genome assembly GCA_945867215.1 of Epinotia demarniana. Lineage (NCBI taxonomy): Eukaryota > Metazoa > Arthropoda > Insecta > Lepidoptera > Tortricidae > Epinotia > Epinotia demarniana. The sequence continues at coordinate 534,208 of OX244284.1, read as the reverse complement.
TTTAGAGCATGAGTAAGTACGACTGTTGCTTTTCCCTGATAATGTTACTTCTTATTTTGTGTATTTTTCTTATCTATGCATAAATGCATATAATAAACCTGTTCTGAGTCTGTAAATTGAAGATATTATCAAAAAAATAATTGAAGGCTATTAAGAATCGATAACAGAACACACTTCAACAGTTTTTAGAATTTTTGTCTGTCTGGGTAGTTATTCGGGTATCAGAGAAAACTATTCTTTGGACTTTGGTCTCCGGTTTCACTTGCAAGACACCTGGGGATAGTAAGTATCCATGAGGGCTCGCATTGACAGCACTCTAAAGAGTTACTATGGTCCTTTAATTCAAACGTACAGCTCTGCTTTCGGCCACGCCGCTCACCTCCGGAACTTTGGCCTCAGGTTATGCTTTCAAGACATCATCATCACAACTTTCAAGTCGCCTTAATTTTTCAGGAGATCGCCACAGCACAAACTCAAAACCCAGACAAACTTAAAAACAAGTACAACCTGAGTCACAAGAAAACCGTAAACATATATCTCCCGCCAGCAAAGTACGTCCCAGAGAAATGGCAACACCCTAGTATGCAACCACAGATAAACAAAACTGTGGTAAAAAAAGAAGTGGAGCCTATGGAACCGGCACTGCCAGTGGTGAAAATAAAGGCAGAACCAATGGACAGTGAAAAGGAGAAAGTTGAGATTGAAATTGCCCCTGCCCAACCAGAAGTGGTTAAAGGTATTTTTTTTTTCAGGGTAATTTATTGTTGTGAACGTTGCAATTTATCGGAACAACCGACAGAAAGTTGTACACTCGCTTTTTTTTTTCATTTTGATATAATCGGGTTTTGTCTATGGTTAGGGAGGCGAGGTAGCTAAATTGCGTAATTCAACGGTGCCGTCGAGACCTATCAAAATCGAAAGATAAAATAATTTCGAAAAGAAAAGCTCGTATGGTAAAAGCCATTTTAGCGGTGGGTTTGGCGTGTACGGTTTTTCTAAAATGTTAAAAAAAACAGTTACTTGGGCATTCTCGAGCGCGACAGATATTCATACTACGTATGCCCCAAGTGCCTCTGATAACAACGGTATACTAATCTGCCTGTTTGCGTGGTGGGGGTAGGCATATAAAGTAGTCAAAAATGCAAAAAAAAAAAATTTACTCGAGCGCGTCAGATTTTCGGGAGGGGTGTTAAGTAGGCCCCAAGGAAGCTCCCTTTAAAAAAACTGACGATTTCGGCGTGACGATAAGTTACGATGAACTTTTGAAAATGCAAAAAAATAAAGTTTTTTTGAAATACTCGAGCGCGTCAGATTTTCATAGGGGAGGTTTATCTCGGTATCCTGAAAGCATATTTTCTTAATCTGACAAAAATGTTGGTGGGTTCTCTCTGACCGAAAAAGGTTTTTTGGTTTCTTGAATTCTATTGAATAATATACATACATGAATAAAACTGACAGATGAAGTTTCACATTTTGACATCTAGTGTCAACGTCAAATGTGACGTATTCGTTCAGAAATCATTCGAATTCAATACGCGGTAAATTTTAAGTTTTGTGACAAGATGAATTTGAAGTCCTTTTAAAAGGTATGCGGGCGTTAAAAAGTTTAAATTGTCATTACGCTTGGGCCGGAACCACTACTCATGCGGAGACCTTCTGATAGGTCATTGGGCGGCAGGAGGTTATTTAAACTTTTTTTTTGTAAAATGTATCGTATAATGTATATGGCTAAGTCATATATGCCGCAACGCGTTTTTCGGAAGACGAAATGGCTCCTCCACACTTCCGGTCATGCGGAAACCGGCAGATTTTGTATTTTTAGTAAGTTTTAGATTATATTCTTCAAAAATAAAAATAAAAAAATCGCGCTCGAGAATGCCGGATTAACGTTTTTTTTTTTACAAGTTCGCGACCCTATAACTCGGCGGCGTCAAGGACTTATCGTCAGAATAGTTAAATTTAGTCTTAAAACACTAAAATCAACCCCCAATATCTTCATCTGACGCGCTCGAGTATTTCAGACTATCGATTTTTTTTTACTAATCTGATCGTCTATCCTAGGCGCGCGTCACTACATATAGAGCTAAATACTTTACAAGGTTGTTCTATTAGGTCTAAGGTATCTCTCATATCTTAAACTGCCACGCTCGAGTATTACCGAAAATTCCCCTATTCGCCTCCCTAACTACTACTCTGAATTGAGATCACTTTCGAAAGTTATACAAGAAAAAAATTGTCCCAAGATTTTTTATTCCATTCAGTTACCGTGTCCATACTAAGCTTGTATGGTGGTAACGGAACGGAAAAATATATGTAACATTTTGGACAGTTGTTTTTCTCCCATAAAGTTCGAAAGTGCTCTCGATTCTGAGTAGAAAATTCCCGATTATATCAAAGTAAAGTGCAGAACTTTCCGTAAAATGGCCCAGCTGTTATCAACATATCAGCCGAAAAAAGTCCACTGCTGGGCATATGCCTCCCCTAGGCCTTAATATGAAGTTATAGTTTGTATATTGTTATTGTTAATAAAATATTTACATTGTTAAAATGAAAGGTATTCAGGGTGTCCACTTTCTGGAAAGTCAGGGAAAGTCAGGGAAAAGTCAGGGAAGCTCATGGTGGTCAGGGAAAGTCAGGGAAAGTCAGGGAAGCGTTAGCCAGGCCAGGGAAAATATTCCAGGAGGAAAAAAAAAACAAGATATACACCCAACATATACTCAGTAAATATTTTAAGTCTGAAGCAAATGTATTATGTAGGTACTTACATGAAAAAAAAGTGGTTTTAATGTTTCTCTAAATAATCGGTACTTACGCGTTACGTTTAATGTACGTATATAACACTTTTTACCCGCTTAATATTACTAGCTTCTGCCCGCGTCTTCGTACGTGCATAAATTATGGTTTACATGGTATTCTTACGTTTAATCATACTACATACTGAAAATAAAGATTTCATTTCCATAGATTGTGCGTCCAACAGATCAAATTCGAATCTAAATAAACACCCTCATAAACTTGGTCGTCAATAATGTTATGTAGATGCCCAAAGTATCCTTTTAAAGAGCGCTCCCTATGCGAGCCCCCGGTCCAGAGACCCTAGGGCGAGCCCGACGGACACTCACTATCCTAAGGTGTCTTGAGACCTGAGGCCAAAGTGCCGAGTGGTGAGGCAAGAGAGGCCGAAGGCCGAGCTTTTCATTGGAATTAAAGGCCTAAAGCAATCCTTCAGAGAGCGGTCTCAATGCGAGCTCGAGAGCCTAAGGCCCGATCCCCCACGGATACTCGTTATCTCCGAGTAATTTGCAAGCGAAACCTGAGGACCGAAGTTCTGGAAACGGGGATTCAAGCGGAACCGAAGGCTAAGTTTTTCGTAGGAGTGACGGCCCCTAAGCATACTTTTAGAGAGCGGTCGCTATGTGAGCTCGGGGGCTGAAGGCCCGTGGGTGAGCCCCCACGGACACTTACTATCCCCAGGTGTCTTCGTATCCGGAGTATCCGCACTTGGGGGATAAACGCCACTACTACTACTACCTACTACACTACTATCCCCAGGTGGCAGGGAGGGTATCAACCAGTTTTAGTTAATATGTGGTGTTTAGCTGCCTACCACTATTTTACATCCCGGGTTTTTTCACATCTTATTTATATTTTGCTAAAAGTTTGAATGGGGTTCTTTTTTCTTTCTAGTCAAGTATATGCTTGTCAATTTTCAAGTCTTTAACGCATAAATTTAAGAACTTCCCATACAAAGTTTAATCCCATTTTTTAACCCCTTTGTATCATTATCTTAATAATTTTTATAGCCTATAGGTTGGCCGGGAACTTTCTCGACAGATTAATAAAGTTAGCATAAAAATCTGTTCAGTCGTTTTCACGTGATGCGCGTACAAATAAACAGACAAACGGACAAAAATTCTAAAAACTTTTTGATCGTGTTCTGTTATCGATTCTAAATATCCCCAGCAAACTATTTTTCGAATATCTTCCATGTACAGACTTTCGACCGTCTTCAACTTTATTATATGTATAGATAGATAGATATGTTGGCCGGGAACTTTCTCGACGGATTAGTAAAGTTTGCATCAAAATCAGTTCAGCCGTTTTCACGCGATGCGCGTACAAATAAACAGACAAAAATTCTAAAAACTTTTGGATCGTGTTCTGTTATCGATTCTAAGTATCCCCAGCAAACTTTTTTTCGAATATCTTCCATGTAAGTACAGACTTTCTACCGTCTTCAGCTTTATTATATATATAGATTAAAATACATCGGGTGTCCAAATAATTAAAATGAGGAACTAGTAAGATGCTTCAAAATCATACACTTAGTTAATTGATTTATTTATTTCTTTGCTGGAAAAAAACAAAACGGGTTAAACGATTCGCAATTGTTAGTTTGTCGAAGCAATGAATTTGAAGTGTATGATTTGGAAGCACATTACTAGTTCCTCGCCCATTTTAATTATTTGGACACCCGATGAATTTTAATAATAAATAAAGCTAAGCTAAGGTAAAAAGTGTTACCTATTAATTACGTACATTTAACTCTCTTATGAGTATGTTACGTTACGGGCAAGATATGTGCGTAACTACTTCATTGTTTAGAGAAACATTAAAACCAAAAATTTTCATTTTAGTGCATAACACATTTGCTTCAGACTTAAAATATTTACTGAGGTCAGGTGAAGAGGAGGCTGCATCTATGATTATATGTTGGGTGTTATCTTTTTTTTATAGCGTTTAACTGTTGTTCTCTTTCCGTGCCACCAATACCTAACTAAGGCGTTAGTGCTAACAGTGCCAATGCAACCGAGTAGGTCTGGCTTTCAGATGAATTATGCTTCCGCTGGCCTTGCAAACGTCTAAAAGGCTGCGGTGACACAGCACCTGACAGACCGTGCGCTTGTTTGTCACCATCGTAGTTAAGTTTATGAAAAAAGGTTTATTTTCTCTTTGGAGGGTGACGTGCGTACTTGAGATGGCGTGAAATGTTAATCACTTGAAATATTTTGACTAATCTGGTCAGGGAAATTTGAAAAAATGGTCAGGGAAAGTCAGGGAAAAGTCAGGGAAATATTTTCAGGCTTTGCAGTGGACACCCTGGTATTGTTCTCATTCTAACTATACCTGCATCTCTGTCGGTTGTTGCGATAAATCACTGTTTGTAATGTGCTAAAAATCTTATATCCCAACTACGGCTGAGCCGAGGGGACGTAAATTTGTAGCCATCCTTGTTTGTATTTATGTGGTTTCCTCCGTAGCGTTTAATATACTGAACCGATTTTTAAATTAAAAAGACATGCGCGCCGCCGAGGCGCGCCGCCGCTATTAGAAGACAGCGCGCCGCCGCCGCCGCCGCTAGTTTGAATTTCGCGCCGAAGTTTTACACGGTGTGTTAGAAATGCTCGAAATTATGGCGCATTGTTGGAATAGGAACCCAATAAATAAAATTTTACGTAGGATTGGGCAAGATGATCTCAAACTTACCTCAGCGGAATGGAATTTGTTAGAACTATTGACATTTTATCAGCAATAAGGCTGTTGTTGATGCCGCATTATTATTAGACTGTAGGTTTATGAGGCTTCAAGAAGTTGACCTCTACCTGACTGCCAATGAAATAACTCCAGCCAGTTTTTTGGTAGACTATGCAAAGGAAGTAAAATCTCAGTACTTATGAGCTGTATGAGCAAGATCAACCTTTGCTAAACCATGAAGGCGAGAGCCCAAGTAGGTACAAGTTAACCTTCAATACTAACTCAACTGCCGGGCGCGACCATGCGTACAGAGTGGAGGGATCTCCAAAAAAGTATAAAGGTAAAAAAAAAAAACAAACTCAACTCTCGCACAAGTATCTATAGTATGCAACAGAGTTCACATGCTGCCGATGGTGAAATTGACCAAGACGTGTGGAAATACCTTGCAATTACTGATCACTGGCAATGGCATGATACTGGCAAAGAAAAACGGCCTACCTTCGTCTTTCATCCATGACGCGGGCGTTATTATACATTCCAGTAACTATTACACCCAGTGTAAGGGTGTTTTGGGTTGCTGGATTGCTTTTAACGGCCAAAAGATGTGGAGTAGACTTAGCCCTTTGAGGGTCAACAAAATCATATTTGTGCATGACTGTAGTGTGACACTCACACTGACACACCCTAACTCTATATAAGTAACCACCCTATGTAATATTAGACACAATATATCTTAATCCCAACGTGAACAGTTGTTTAATTACGTCCATCCTCACATGGCGACCTGCCAGTGCGGCCTTGTGCCGTGCTGGCGGCGCGCTGCGCTAGCCAGTAACGAACGAAATAAGTGAACTTTATTTGAACATTTTTCTGTGACTAAAAAGTGAACAGTGAACAATTACAATGAACCAAGCTATTTTAGTGCGCAAGATATTGTATAAATTCCACAAATAGTAAAAATATTAAAAAAACTTTGTAAACTGAACGAGAAATTTAATATTTAAATACAAATAAAAGAACCAGAATATGAAACAGTGCTAAACAACAATTATAATGGAATCGGTGCCGGGAGCTGGGAATGATCGTTGTATGCCGCCGGGAGTAGATGGTGTCGAAGATGGCGTGGCTGACCACGAATGTCAGGATGTCCAGCGCATGCGGTAACGTTCCAGAATCATGAATCCATGAATCGGCTGAATGGTTCAGAAGAACATATATACAAAGAAATGCATTTTTTTATAATAATTAAGATACCTTTTAAACTTTTTTACTATTATATAGGCAGGTATCATTTATAATATAACCTACATGGCTACTTGTTAAAAAAGTAGGTAACTATCAAATTGTGTCATTTGTTAAATATAAAATTATAATAGAAATGTATGATTACCACAGTTGTTTTGTTTTGATTAATTAATTAAACTAGATGACTGTACTATATTTAAGTGATATAAATAATATTAAGAAGCTTTTTGCCGCTTGATGACGACACACAATTATGGTTAAAAGTGAGGAAAAATAAAAAAAAGAGGAATAAAAAACCTTTTGCATAGGATTATATATATAGTAAAATGAAAAAGAAAAATACAGTATTCATGACTTTGCATACTCAGGAAAACAAACATTATTTGTGACTAAATTTTCAGTGTTAATTATAATCAATTCTTCAAAAATTAATTTAGCTAATCATAAGACTATATTTTTGAATACCGATATATTATAGAGAGGATTTCATCATACTATACAAATAAGGCACGACGCGAACGCGCGTGTCAGCATAAAAGGATTGGCATGCAGTTCGTCTGTTATTACATCTCAAATTTCGCAGTAACCTTGAAGCTTGTGCATCAATTTAGATCATTCCAATTAAATTGTCATTAAAACTTTTTGAAGATTGACAAAGTTGCTTATAAAAGTTATAAATGACTCTGACTTTTAACCATATCTTAGATTTATATTATATTTTTCTGAATAAATATTAAGATTTAAGATTTTTTTTAATAAGATTTAAGGTCTATTATAGGCACTAAAGATTTATTTTTATTAAAGTTGATTATGTGTCCAGTACACACGTACTGATACTTTTTTCTACATGGAGTTAACAATTATAATAAATACGCAGGATGATACATAAGTAAATACATAAATGAATGACAAATATCAATGACAAAGAAAATGTTATATTTAATATAAGAGTGGTACTTATTTCGTGGAATCGGCTTTGTTAGAATATGAACAGTTTTTGCGGTAAGTATAGGAAAGATTGGGTTAGATTAACGTTGGGTTCTAAAGGTCAGAAGTTTCGTAAAATTGGGAGTTGGATGTGAAGGAATGTATTTTGTAAAGAAAATGGTTTTAGATGAATAATTTTGGGATGGCTCTGTTTTGAATAATATTGTTTTTTTTTGAGGTAGGAATGTTTCGATTATTTGAAAGTGCTTTAAGCATAGTGTATGGGAAAACCAAACAAATAAGTTTTTCACTAAGCGATTAGCCTGATCACCTAAGAGCTTCTGAAATTCTTATATGTTTACGTTTTCATAAGGTACGAGTGATTTGAGAGGCATTTTGGATGGTATTTTATTGAGAAGGATTAAAAATAAAATAAAATGATGTCATAGGAATATATGTCTCTCGTTATCTTCGGTAGCCCGAGAGGCGCCGTTGAGCGAGTACATACATAAATAGCAAGAGGTACACCATGATACAAGGCAGGCAGGGAATCCTTGAAACCTGATCATGATTCGGTCGAGTATCAATCGTGAAGGTCCTTGGACACATGGTATGTTTAAATGAAAGAAGTGTTAAAAGAACTGCCTGAATAATAATAATAAATAGTAAGTGCGCGTTAATAAATAGTAATTACCTTGTATCGTGAGCAAAATAAATATATATATGTAAGGTCGGCCGACCAAGTGTTAATGCGTTGTGTACCTCTGCCACAAGTGAAGCATATTATTAAGATGCACACTTAAGTTAAAAGTTGTAATGAAAAGGTTATTAAGTTAAAGAGAAAAAAAGTATACTACGAAATATGCATAAAAAATGAAGACTTGCAAGTCATTGATATATATATATATATATAGAAGACAATTGTCAAACATTGGACTGACTTTTATCTACGTTACGATTACGATGTAAACGTAAGTAGGATATTTCATGGACGAGGACCTTCAATAACGGATAGTTTGTATGACGTGTTTATTTTTAAGATTTTTTTATCGTGTTACGTCTAGGTAAGAAATTAGTTAATACTTAATCTTGTGTTGTCATCGAAGCGTGCAATGTGTTTATTACTCATTTAATTTCCATATTGTTTTATTATTGTGTCTGCTCATACTATCTAAAGTCGAAGAGTTAAATTGAAAAATGGAAATGATTGTCACGTGTAACAGTAGATTAAAAAAAAATGAATTCCAAACTTTCTTTATGTACTTATTTTTTAATCTGTTAATAGTTTTTTTTTTGTAAAATTAAATTCTTATGCTTGTTCAACGACTTAAGGGAACTTAGTTAAAAAGTGTCTGGAATTATGAATAGCCAAAAAAAACTGTTAACTGTAAACTTCAAATGACTATATACAAAAAATGTACTTATACCTACTTACTGACTTAATTTACAAGTTTTATTTTTACTTTATTTTTCAAAATTATTTCAATGGTAAAAAAAAATATTAATATCGATTACAATATTAATCATTTTTTTTGCCAAGGAGGGAGGTGTAGTGTGACACTCACACTGACACACCCTAACTCTATATAAGTAACCACCCTATGTAATATTAGACACAATATATCTTAATCCCAACGTGAACAGTTGTTTAATTACGTCCATCCTCACAATGACAATTACAAAATAATATTTTTTGTAAGAAAGTCACAAGAGTGTCATGAAATGTTTAATTAATGTTCATTTAAGAGCGGTTTTTCATTATTATTTAACCCCATGAAAGCGAATTAAAAAGCTGAAAAATTTCACGCCGCCGGCGTTACGCCGCCGCCGAGGATTTTTTCGTAGCGCGCCGCCGCCTGGTTTTTTCTGACCGGCGCGCATCTCTATTTTTAATCCCCAACGCAAAAAGAGGGGTGTTATAAGTTAACGGTCTCTGTGTATTTGTGTATCTGTCTGTGGTAGCGTAGCTCTCTAACGGATGGACAGATTTGAATGCGGTTTTTTTATGTCACGTATAATTATATCCCGAGTGTTCAGTCGTTTTTGAGATATTGGACTTTGAAATGAAAATGTCGGGGGTTTTTCAACTTTTCTAAGTTGTAGTTAAGGTCATAGCTCATTAGAGCCACCCGTCGCCCGACCCTCACCGCCTCGCCTCGTAAATGTACTAACTACGGAGTTGATGTAGTCAGCGCATGCCCGTACAAATCCATATAAAGAATACCTAACCGCTCGAGGCGAGGCGGTGCGGGTCGGGCGCCGGGTGGCTCTAGTGAGCTATGACCTTTATTTTAAACTTTTACGCTTGCTCCAGACAAGAACACCAACGCAACAGTCCGGACGGTGACCCTGACCAAAGAACAGTTGGTTCTCGAAAGGCTAAAGCAGGCGCAGTCCCCCGCCTACCTGCAGCTACCATACCGGTGCGAGAGCTGCGTGGTCGGGTTCAACTACGAGGAGAACATCAGAGACCACATCAAGAGGAAACATGGGCCGGTGAGTATCTTATCTTACCATTTCATTTATATTCATAAACCCCCGACGAAAAAAAGAGGGGTGTTATAAGTTTAATGTGTGATGTGTGGGTTTAGGACACATACAACTCCCCCGAGCGCTGTGGCCTTGCGAGGGTTTCCTGACTAGCTCAGAGGTTAGATTAGGGATCGAGGGGGAGCAGAAGGCAAACACTGATTTTAAGGTTCACACGTATGGGTCTTTTATGCCCGTTTATTCTCACTTCAATCTTATATCGAAAACCTAACAGCGGTACTAAATATCGCACACTCCGGTGCGGCGGTATTATCGCGGAACTACTTATAACTCTACGGACGGCGTTTGTTAATGGATGGATAGAGCGGATGGTTAATAGGAAGCCTGGGCGAAAGCGAGGACGTGCCAGCGCTGCCTCGAGACTACGGGAACCTGGAGTCCTGGGCGAGCGAGGACTTGCCAGCGCTGCCTCGGGAGGACTCGAGGGTGATTCACTTAGGTCCGCGGCTAGCGAGGGCGAGCCCCACTGCCGTGTACGCTAGGCGGGATATGCTCGGGCAAGCGAGGACGTGCCAGCGCTGCCTCGGAGCGAGGTGATGGGGAACTCGGGCGAGCGAGGACTTGCCAGCGCTGCCTCGGGAGGACTCGAGGGTGATTCACTTAGGTCCGCGGCTAGCGAGGGCGAGCCCCACTGCCGTGTACGCTAGGCGGGATATGCTCGGGCAAGCGAGGACGTGCCAGCGCTGCCTCGGAGCGAGGTGATGGGGAACTCGGGCGAGCGAGGACTTGCCAGCGCTGCCTCGGGAGGACTCGAGGGTGATTCACTTAGGTCCGCGGCTAGCGAGGGCGAGCCCCACTGCCGTGTACGCTAGGCGGGATATGCTCGGGCAAGCGAGGACGTGCCAGCGCTGCCTCGGAGCGAGGTGATGGGGAACTCGGGCGAGCGAGGACTTGCCAGCGCTGCCTCGGGAGGACTCGAGGGTGATTCACTTAGGTCCGCGGCTAGCGAGGGCGAGCCCCACTGCCGTGTACGCTAGGCGGGATATGCTCGGGCAAGCGAGGACGTGCCAGCGCTGCCTCGGAGCGAGGTGATGGGGAACTCGGGCGAGCGAGGACTTGCCAGCGCTGCCTCAGAGTGAGGAGGGGAGGGGATAGTGCTTTCCACCGCGGTCGGTGGGCCACACTGCCGCTCTCGGTTTTTTTTTTTTTGTTTTTTTTTTTTTTTTTTGAACCTGACTGTTGCTATAATAGGACGGACCCAATATAGCGGTCGAACTGCGTGGTTGGAGGGTGGCCTGAGGAAAATCCAGGCGAAGCCTCCGGCACGACCACGCGGGGAAGTTTGTACACTGGAATACTCTAAGAGTTTGCGCTCCAGTGAGATTGGTTGAACGGTATCAACCGAATCTGGGGTGTGAGTGGTATCGAACTACTGGGAGTTTTATCGCTGGTTCGCTAAAACCTAGCCTAGCTGAGAAGAGTCCAGCAAGAAACTCAGCTAGGCCCGAGTTGCGTCGGACTGACTCTACCCGGTATGCGGCGGTACCGGGACGAAAGCGGACTGTATGTGTCTGTGTTGTCTCGCGGTGGACGTCCCCGCCGGCGGGAACGCTGAAGTGTACGCGATGTGTTGGACGCCGAAAGCGCAGCGTTCCATCTTTCGATGGACGCTGTGATTTCGTCGTCCGGGTCCGTGAGTGTGTGCCTAGGACGCCGGACCGTGCGGCCCCTAATCAGTGAGCGCCGAGTAACGACAGAGGGGGGAGGGATGGGGACGTAGTCAGCAGCCTTCCTAACTAACGGATTCCTATGGTGGGGATGCCGCTCTCGGCGCGGCGCAGCGGGTGTTATACCCGTCGCGTGGAGGGGCGGCCGGTGCCTCGTACCGCTCTTCCCCCCGCCTGCCGCCCCGGCGTTCTCCCCGCCGGTGTGCCGTCGCCTGGCCCGCCGTGTGACGTAGCGCCGCAGCGCCCACGTTACAAATGTGTTTGTCTGTGTGTCTGTGGTGGGTGCGCCAAAGTTCATATAAAATTGCAACTTCGATTGTTGGATTTCCGAAAAATTCTCTCATACAATTTAATCTCTAAATGATCACTATTCATAATTATTTGTGCTAATAACTATCGAAACTCCGAATTGTTTATATTCATAATGTTATTCAACATCAGTATCTCTGACCCCCTAGCACACTAAGTTTTATGTCGGACATAAAGCATTTGTCCCTCTTGCACTCGCATATTTACCAGAATGAGACGAATGCTTTATGTCCGACATAAAACTTAGTGTGCTAGGGGGTCTGTTACTACTATCTATGTTTATAATATACTTTTATATCATAACGATTTTTAGCAATACAGTTTAATATCATATTTATTTATATGCATACTAGTAGTTATTGCTAAATTTTGTATTAATAAAGACTTACTCTGTGATCAACTTTTGCCAAGATAGTGGTGTATAAGTTCAAGTAGGCAGTAGGGAACAGGGACTTAGTGGCAAAACCGACTCGGATCGCGGATAGGTTAGAAGACGGAAGCGGGAGCTTAGCTCCCGCTTTCGTCTTCGAGGTTATTTTTTTTATAAAAGAGCGGAAAACAAAATTACAAAGTAACCACAACAATCAACAACAATAATAAGAAATAGAACTAAGAAAATTATGATATATGTCCATTATGAAGGAAATTGTTATGAACAACCAAATTATGAGTTCAAGTCTGTTCTTAGTAATGACATTATGAAGAAACATTTTATGAATACAGGTCATTATGAGTTCCGATGATAGTAACAGAAATTTAGGAACATAAAAGGTAGGAAGAAAAACATTATGAAGAGTGATGATTATGATTACAAAGCGGTATTACTAGAAAAAATCGACACATCAAGTTTATATGAGCCAATATGGACCCGTCTGTGGTATCGTAGCTGCCAAACGGACGGACCGATTTGGATGCGGTTTTTTTTTTATTTCACCCTGAGTGTTCTTATTCATGTTTCATGACGACTGGTTAGCCTAGTGGGTAGTGACGCTGCCTACGAAGCTGAAGGTCCTGGGTTCGAATCCCGGTAAGGGCAAATGTTTGTGTGATGAGCATGAATATTTGTTTCTGAGTCATGGATGTTTTCTATGTATTTAAGTATTTGTATCTATTATATATATCGTCGTCTAGTACCCATAACACAAGCCTTATTGAGCTTACTATGGGACTAGCTCGATTTGTGTAAGATTGTCCCCTTATATTTATAAAAAAAAAAAAAAAAACTGTTCAGCCGTTTTTGAGATATTGGACTTTGAAATGAAAATGTCGGGGGTTTTCAACTTTTCCAAGTTGTAGTTATGTGAGAGAAATTTTAATTTGCAGAAGGTGGGCAGTGTGACGTGCGCCATATGCCTGGCCGTGCTGTTCCCGCCGGGCAGCCTCAACGCACACATGTTCCGACACCTCACCAGGTGACTACCCTGTCAGGAGTGCCAGGCTGTCATGACTCTGCCTAAACCCAGGGATCGTAGCGAGAGTGCTTACTTTCACAAAACCTCGCAAAACCCGTCGTTCGCAATTCAGAGAAAAGCGTCTTGCCGAAATGAAAATTCGGACAAACTACACGGTTCGGAGATTAAATTTAGTGATTGTGATAGGTAACTGGCGACGCAGTGTCTAAAAATAGCATATTTTTTTTACAAAGACTGTCCAGTGATTGGGTCATAGTCAAATTTAGGTTCGCGTCATTCCCGTGGACACTATAAAAGTTAAGGGCTACGAAGCCTAATTTTGGTTTGGATTCTTAATCCGCATAAACAGCGTCTCCTCTTATGTATGACTATTCGATAAAAACCTGATTTATATGCAGGTGAGCTCTTAATTATTGACCACAGGAGAGACTAATTTTGCTTATACAGTGTGTTCGGGTGAACCCAGTGTATAAACGAAATTCGTCTCTCCTGTGGTCAATAATTAAAAGCTCACGTGCATATAAATAAGGTTTTTATCGAATAGTAATATAGAAGTGGAGACGCTGTTTATGCGGATTAAGAGTCCAAACCAAAATTAGGCTTCGTAGCCCTTAACTTTTATAGTGTCCACGGGAATGACGCGAACCTAAATTTGAGTATGACCCGATTGACTCTTGTCTCACTTGATGGTAAGCGACGACAGAGCCTAAGATGAAAAATAAATGTACTGTAGATACGCGCATAACTCAGAACAGCTGCAACAAACGTCTTATTTTTTTAAATGGGTACACTACTAACCGTGCAAAGCCGGGCCGGGCAAAAGGGGGTTGATAGTTTGTATGGGGATGGAGTAATTTTTAAGTGAGACACTTGAAACTTGATGTATAGACTCCTTATTACAAGAAAAGTTATTTTAGGGTTTTGGAAAAACCCACCCCTAAGTGGGTTCAATAGGGGTGCAAAGTTTGTATGACTAAAATTTTTTTAGAGCTAAAAAAATAATACTTTAAGAAAAGATTCCCTATCCCAGAAATCTTTCCCTAAGGGGGTGAAAATTTGTACGCTACGATATAAACGAGTCAGCGGATGGAGTCGCGGGCAGAAGCTAGTACTATACCTACTGTTCCGTCCGGGAATCTGACTACTGGAAGAGATCCCTTACAGGGATAAGTTCGCCTTTGTACCGATTAAACTTTTTTTGTCTGTATTTTTAAGTAGTCATAGTCATAGTCATAGTCATATCGTTTATTGCATCCATAGTTGTACAGTTCTTAGTAATAGGTACATATGTTCCATATGGGCCCTGTTAGGGCGTAGCAATTTAATAAATAGGTATCAAATTATAATATAAAAGCGATATTCGATTTAAATTCGTTGCAACCCACATTCAATTTCTAAGTATTGACATATATACATCTCCACGGCGCGGCACGTCGCGTTGACACTTCGCGCGTTCGGACTCACGCAAGTGCGGAAATGCACGTTCGAATACTTCGAATACAGCTCACTTTCACGAGCGCTATTTTTTGTTATTATCAATCGATAATTATCCATCAGTTATTATCACGATAATTATCATGATACTAACCAGTGTCCGTCCTGACCACTCGTGTTGCAGATACGAGTGCGTGAAGTGCGACAAACGCTACGCCAACTATGAGGACGCGCTCCAACACCACAAGAAGGAACACGGCGAGACGGCCCTGCGCTGCGCTGAGTGCCACTACAGTACCGAGTGAGTAAAGAGATGAAAAAAAAAAGAAAAAAAAAGATTTTTTTTAAATACATACTTCGACGGTGGCAAACAAGCGTACGGCCCGCCTGGTAAGCGGACACCGCAGCTTATAGACGCATGCAACTCCAAAGGAGTGTGGGCGTGGCCGACTCTTGATATTTCTCTTGAGGATTTTCTGACTCTTGAGGATTCGCCGTGTCAGCTGAAGGAACAAGTTCTCGCTCTCAACACAACGCATCCTCGGGAGCTCTGGCGACCTTGCTCTCCTCCAGGAACACAACACTACTACAGAGCAAGTAGTAGTGTTATTATGGCTGTGAGCTGTGGTGTTCTGCAAGGCGGAGGTACTTCCCCAGTTGGGCTGCTCCACATTCGAGCGGGATGACATTTCGTTGGGCCCTGCCTCAACAAAAACTAAGGAGTAAGGAAGGTAAAGTAAGGAGTTTAGCGAAAGAAAAAAAGAAAATATCATCATCCTCCTAGCGTTATTCCCGGTAATGGCCCTAAAGGAGCCCGGGGTCCGCTTTGACATCTAGTCCCAAGATTTGGCATAAGCACTAGTTTTACGAAAGCAACTGTCATAGAAAGAAAGAAAATATGTTTGCATAAAGTTCAGTACATAAGAGATGCATTCAGTACAAAAAATGTTAGTAATTGCTGCTTAAAGTTATCCCAAAAAAACCTTACCGCGCGGGCACCCTAGCGAGTAGTAAGGTTTGCGCGCGGCACGCCTCCCCTCCTTCGGCCCCGCCCCGCTCCGCGCGGTACTGAATGCCCAGTAACCACGCTGTACGGATAATTCTTTTGGGATAGACAAATTATAATTTTAAAAATACCTACCAATTTTTTTTCAAAAATGGAGTCTATTAGTGATATCAAACGCCTACAAAAAATTTGGACACTGATTAAAATGTCACCTGTATAATGGAAAAACAAACCATCTCCGTCTGTAGCCCCCGACAGGACTCAAACCTGCGATCCTTCTATTGCCGGTGCTTTAACCACTAAGCTACGAGAACAGTGACTGAAAATTGCGTATCTTTCAACCAAACAAAAAAAGGTCGATGTGACAGTCAATCAATCAATCAATCAATAAGCCACTTAATCTGAGCTTTGAATGTTGTTTGGTTGCAGAATTTGATTAAAGAATATCTCTGAGTTCAGTTTGCCGTACGGCATAGGCCTCCTCCAGCATTTTCCACTGTTTTCTGTCTTTCGCGACCCTTATCCAGTTCGGGCCTGCTGTCAGTGTACTGTTGCCGTCTCTAGGGTACTAATCTGTTACTATATGGCTCCATTTCTCTTGTGTACTTCTTAGTAGGCCTCCTGTCTATCTCCATTTAAGCTGGTCTATTTTTTGTAGTACATCTGTTACTCTTGTTTTCCTCCTTATAAAAGAGTTTCTTATCCTGTCTTGCCTTCTGATTCCTAGCATGCTTCTTTCACAATAACACGAAAAAAATATTTAAATGAACAATTTGTATTGTTAGGAAAGTGTAAGGTTTTTTTTTTGCAGTTCACCGCAGAAGTTCAGGAAACACAAGCGGCTGCATCACAAGCGGTTCACGTGCAAGGACTGCGGCGTGGTGCTCGCCACCCGGCCCAGCCTCACCAGGCACATGGCGTGAGTGTACCTATACAATACTCGTACTATACATACTTAGTTTACAATACATAGTAGTTTCTGCGGACACGAGTAACAGTTATTCCCCAGTAACAGTTGTCCCCCAGTAACAGTTGTCCCCCGTAACAGTTGTCCCCCAGTAACAGTTGTCCCCCGTAACAGTTGTCCCCCAGTAACAGTTGTCCGGTCGAGTAAATAAAATAAAATAAAAAATTGCATGGAGATGGACGGGTGTATACAAAGAATGTCTGAATTTTTGAGACATGATGGATGCTAGGAAATCTCGTACCTAACCACTGTGTGTACTTAAATAAATCCTTCTGCAATTGCTACATATTCAGTCTTTATGTGGTAATTTAGATTCATAAAAACCGTGTATATAATTAATTAAATAAACATGTTTGTTTTATAACAATTCTATCTCAAATATGTGTGTAGATAAAGTAGTGAATGCAACTGTACATAATTAGGCCTTAAAACACTCGTGTGATCCTAATATGAAAATCGCTGCCGTCTTTTGAAGCCTTTCATTACAATGTATCAGAACTACTACTCAAACTACTAAAAATAGAAGTCTGGTTTCTAAAAAAAAATCACTTGTGATCTGTGATCTTCACAAAAGTGGAGGGTTTAGGGATTTGGTTTGGGGTCGCTCAGATTAGATTTTGGCACGATTTCGTAAGGACTCTGACGCTTTTGGGAGCTCTCGGATCCGCTAGTGACAATGACTTTGTCAATGTTGTCCCCAGTGTCTTCCGCTGCTGCCAATGACTGTGTCAATGTTGTCCCCAGTGTCCTCCACAACTGCCAATGACTGTGTCAAGGTTGTCCCCATTGTCCTCCATAACTGCCAATGACAGTGTCAATGTTGCCCCCAGTGTCCTCCATAACTGCCAATGACTGTGTCAATGTTGTCCCCAGTGTTCTCCACAACTGCCAATGGCTGTGTCAATGTTGTCCCCAGTGTCCTCCACAACTGCCAATGACTGTCAAGGTTGTCCCCAGTGTCCTCCACAACTGCCAATGACTGACAAGGTTGTCCCCAGTGTCCTCCACAACTGCCAATGACTGTGTCAATGTTGTCCCCAGTGTCTTCCACAACTGCCAATGACTGTGTCAATGTTGTCCCCTGTGTCTTCCACAACTGCCAATGACTGTGTCAAGGTTGTCCCCAGTGTCCTCCACAACTGCCAATTTCTGTGTCAAGGTTGTCCCCAGTGTCTTCCACAACTGCCAATGACTGTGTCAAGGTTGTCCCCAGTGTCTTCCACAACTGCCAATGACTGTGTCAATTTTGTCCCCAGTTTCTTCCACAACTGCCAATGACTGTCAAGGTTGTCCCCAGTGTCCTCCACAACTGCCAATTTCTGTGTCAAGGTTGTCCCCAGTGTCTTCCACAACTGCCAATGACTGTGTCAAGGTTGTCCCCAGTGTCTTCCACAACTGCCAATGACTGTGTCAATGTTGTCCCCAGTGTCCTCCACAACTGCCAATGACTGTGTCCAGGTTGTCCCCAGTGTCTTCCACAACTGCCAATGACTGTGTCAAGGTTGTCCCCAGTGTCCTCCACAACTGCCAATGACTGTGTCAATGTTGTCCCCAGTGTCCTCCACAACTGCCAATGACTGTGTCAATGTTGTCCCCAGTGTCTTCCGCTGCTACCAATTACTGTGTCAATGTTGCCCCCAGTGTCCTCCACAACTGCCAATGACTTTGTCAATGTTGTCCCCTGTGTCTTCCGCTGCTGCCAATGACTGTGTCAATGTTGTCCCCAGTGTCCTCCACAACTGCCAATGACAGTCTCAAGGTTGTCCCCAGTGTCCTCCACAACTGCCAATGACTGTTTCAATGTTGTCCCCAGTGTCCTCCACAACTGCCAATGACAGTGTCAATGTTGTCCCCAGTGCCTTCCGCTGCTGCCAATTACTGTGTCAATGTTGCCCCCAGTGTCCTCCACAACTGCCAATGACAGTGTCAATGTTGTCCCCAGTGTCTTCCGCTGCTGCCAATTACTGTGTCAATGTTGCCCCCAGTGTCCTCCACAACTGCCAATAACTGTGTCAATGTTGACCCAGCGTCCTCCACAACTGCCAATAACTTTGTCAATGTTGTCCCCTGTGTCTTCCGCTGCTGCCAATGTGACGTTTGGTGTGTCGTTCGGTAGAGGGGGTGGCAAATGAGCACTACCAAGTCATCATAAAAAAATATATATTTGGGACACAGGTCCCGTAAAATTAAAAGAAGGGTCGTGGGTGGTCTATGCCCGTCTAGATTGGCCGCCGTAGCTCCGGTACTCTCCTGGCTGGTCGGCGGCGGTCCGAAGCAGGGGTCACGCTCGGCCGGCTGTGATGAGGAGCAGGAACGGCGGCGGGCGAACGTCGAGCGGTTCCAGCCCAGGCCGCCAAGGTGGTGGTTGTGCGTTCCCAAATTTTAAATTAAAACGACGCACCCTGTGGAATATGCACTGGGTTAAAATTTTGTTCATGTTCGCTCTGCTTTGTGAACACCCTTTCTTCAGATACGACCCCTTAAATAAGCCGGTGCACCGTAAGCGTAAGCGTGTTTGTGTTCAAAAAGCAGAGCGGAGTTACAGTAAGCCTAATGCAAAACAACAGAAAAGCAATACTAACATTCTAATGAAGTAGGTAGGTACAAACTACTAGGTATGAGAACAAAGAAACGCAAAGTCATTTAGCCACTAATAATGCGCTTAGCAACAAATGCAATGGGTAAATAAAATGGATTTAAATTTAACATTAACTCGGAGAAGATCACAAGTAAGCTACTTTACTGGTAAAGCTAAGCTACTTATATTACCTATTACTAAAAAAACGTTCAACACTTTGCACTGCACTTACCAATAACGTGGGTGCTGTATTTCACCAATTTATATTGGTGCCAGGCGAAGAAATGTCGCCTCAATAGGTGTCCGCGACCACCGAATAAAATAAAAATATTAAATGTTTAAAAGCGCGCCCGAACTGCAAGACGACACCTATTTCTTTGTGTGCAATTCGGCACGGGTCTGTTGTCTAAAGCGGCGGATCGCGGACTGCCGAGCCGCGCCCGCGCAAACTGCATCTAGAAATTTCCATGACGTAGACGCAGCGCGGGACCGAGTACAGTCGCGCAGAATAGAGTGAACGCTTACGAGTTCGTAATATGTTTTAATCTTATTTTACTCAATTAAAATAGATTAAAATTTATATTCGATAAAATTTCATTAATTTGTGTATAAATAAATAATTTGATTGAATAGGTAATAATTTAATAATTCATTAGGTGTATAATTAAAATGTAATAATTTTGTATAAATAGTGTAAACAATTCAGTAAAAATAATAATTTAATGTATATATATCAATTTATTTGTAAATTATAGTAAAAATGAAGGCTATAAAAACGACATGTACGTGCAACGTTACATTACCCCGCGCGCCAGGAAAGGATTTTGTTCCTAAGAATAAAATCCGCGCAATATACGCTTACGTATTTGCATTTATCCATTCGTACTTTCTTTCATACTTCTCGCATTCATAAAAACAATAACATCTGGATTATACCTATAGATGCCAATGCGTCCTAACTAATGAAGGTGTCCAGTTTTTGATCAACCAGAAACCAATACAAATACTGTTTTGCGGAAAGTTGTATTTAGAGCACGGGAAGCAACGAATGTGCATTTTATTTATTTAAACCTACTAACTTCAAGTCCTTGATGTGCCAAGTTCCCAAATTCTTGCCAGACATGTCCTCTAATATGTAAACAAGTGGTGACTTTTTCTCAATGATGCGACACTTGATAAATTTTTGAGCTAGCTTTTTGCTGAAGTATTTGTCCTTGTCGCTTAATACGTAAGCGCGCTTCATGACCACATCTCCTACATTAAACTCCACATTCTTACGACGTAAATTATAATGCGCAGTATTTTTCTCGTGAGCTTGCCATAGTTTTGCCTGTACACGATCAAAAATTTGAGACATACAACCTAGATTTCCGGCATATATATCACGAGGTAAAAATAGCAAATCAGCACCAAGGTCGATATCAGTGTAATGTGTGCCACAGTTTACGAGTTCTCTGCCGTACACAAGGAACGATGGGGTAAAACCAGTTGCCTCATTTACGGAGTTATTGATCGCAAATTGAACTTTTGGTATAAACACATCCCAGGTTCTATGGTCGTCATTAACGAATGTGGATATGCTCGTGATAATGGTGCGGTTATACCTTTCAACGTTGTTAATATGCGGGCTGTATCTAGGCGTGTAGAAGATATTGGGTACGTTGTACTTCTTAAAAAGATCAACAGTGACACCACTGATAAACTGGCTACCATTGTCAAGATAGATGGTCTGAGGAACGCCATGAACTAAAAAGAGTTGGTCCTCGAGGATCCTTGTTATAATGGTTGACGTGGCATTACGAATAGGAAAAATCAGGCAAAATTTGGAAAAACAACATGTGATTACGAAAATGTATTGGTTTTGTTTTCGAGTGACAGGCAGAGGGCCCATGAGGTCAATCGAAACCATCTGAAAAGGTCGGCAACACTGCTTGGGACGACCCATTTCACCAAGAACCTGATGGTTCTGATGTTTATATTCCAGACACTTGGTACATACACCTACGAATTTAACGACGTCCTGATGCATGCCAGGCCAGTAGTATTTTAACGCTAACCTACGATACGTTTTAAAAACACCTAGATGACCGGCCATGGGTTCTGAATGGTTTTCTTCCAAAACATCGTGACGAAATTCGTTTGGGACAACTTCCTTCCACGAGAACTCAGAAGTTAACTCGTGTTTATTTTTGCACAGCCTGTATAAGGAACCGTTTTTGATGAAGAAATTCGGAAAATTTTGAGGCTTTGTTAAGCAAGAATTATAAATGTTCTTGTACCAGGTGTCTGTCGTATTTAGGTACGAATTTGACAAATCAACGGCGCTGACAGGGATAGCTCTCGAAAGGGCGTCGGGAATTACGTTGTCCACGCCTCGACGATGTTTAAGCTCGAAGTGGAAAGCTGACAAACGCACTCCCCAGCGAGCCAGACGACCAGTGGGGTTATTTAGAGAAAGGAACCACTTTAATGCACTGTGGTCAGTGTACACAGTGAATTGTTTCCCATTCTCTAAATAACACCGCCAGTGTTCAAGAGCTACAACCACTGCTAGCGTCTCGCGTTCAGTAATGCTGTAGTTCCGTTCCGCCGCTGACAACGACTTACTCATGTAGGCTATCGGGTGCTCCTTACCGTCTATGGTCTGGGTCAGCATAGCTCCCACACCGTAGTTGCTGGCATCAGTATGCACCTCGAAAGCCTTGTCGTAATCAGGGCAAGCTAACACGGGTGCTGAAACTAAGCATTCCTTCAGCTTTTGAAACGCAGCATCAGCTTCCGGAATCCACTTAAAAGGCCCTTCTTGTTTGAAGTTAACTTATTAAGAGGACCTGCTATAGTGCTGAACTGTGGCACAAACCGACGGTACCATGTGGCAGTGCCAAGAAATCGCTTCACATCCTTCCGACAAGTAGGTGTCGGATAATTTAAAATGGCCTCAACTTTCTCAGGGTCCGTCCGTAGTCCGTGGCTGTCCACAACGTACCCTAGATATTTAAGTTGACTCCGAAAGAATTGGCACTTTTCCAGGTTGACCGTGAGATTCGCTTGGCGAAGCTTGTCCAATACCCGCAGGAGAAGTGACACGTGAGAATTAAAGTCCTCAGATATGATGATGATGTCATCTAAGTAGGCAAAGACTTTCAGGTCAAACTCTCTGAAGAGCAGATCAACTAAACGTTGCTGCGTTGCTGGAGCATTAGTCAAGCCGAACGCCGTACGCTTAAAACGGAACGTACCGCGACCTTGGACGTAGAAACCCGTCTTGTCCCTATCCTCCACAGCAATAGGTATTTGCCAGAAAGCCTTCGAAAGATCGATACTAGAAAGGTAGCGAGCATCGCGGAGGTTATCTAAAATTTCGGACACGTAAGGCAAGTTATACGCATCCTTTCGAGTAACCGAGTTCAGCTTGCGGCTGTCGAGGCAGAAGCGAGGCTGTCCGTTCTTCTTGGTCACTATTAGAACAGGTGAGGACCACGCGCTTTCACAGGGCTCGATAACGTCGAGGCCCAGCATCTCATCAACCTGCTCGACGAGAATCCGCTGTTTTTCCGGTGACATCCGGTAATAACGTTGCCGGATAGGCTGTGCGTCTCCGGTATCCAGATGGTGAGTAATGAGACTGGTCTCACCCAATCCCTTACGTTCGGCAGAGATGTCCTCGAATTGCGCAATAATGTTATCAGCAATAGACTTATCGGAGGCACTTAAGTGTTCGTAACCGTTAATGAAATTAGGACTATCTAATTTAGGCTGTTCCTCAACTATTGCCGCATTAGAGAAGCTAATACAGTTTAAATAGTTGGGGAGAATATCGAATTTACGCCAGAAATCCACACCTAATATAAGATTAGTGTTGATGTCCGGAATAACGTAAGCCCTGATTAAATGGAATTGACTTTGAAAGTGTACAGGCAAATCAATGTAACCCTGGCTCTGCATAGACTGGCCACCTGCCGCAGTCACTGAGATGCAGTGATCTTTCTGAACAATGAGGCCCTGAAGCGCTTTATGAGCACCATTACCGATAATTGTTACGGCAGAACCAGAATCAAGGAGACCTGACACATCAAAACCGTTAATTTGCACTGTAGCATAAGGACGATTGTCGTTGATTGGCTTGGCATGCAGAATTGTGTCGATCTTATACGAGCTGAAATAAACATCAATTGTCTTCAGCCATTTGTTCCAGTCCTCCAAGTCAAAGTTACTTTTAAGGAGATGAGTAGCACAATTCTGCTGTTCTAGTTTTTTGATGTGGAGGGTTTGTTTTTCCTGCAAGTAGGGCAGTCAGGAGACTTAACACCCTTATGACCACAAACAAAGCAGTAGACCTCATCCTTGTTGGCATTGCACTGACGCAAGTTGTGAGTGTTATTACGACACCTTGGGCAAAATAACGTTTTAGCGGGTGGCGCAACGATTGAATGTACTTGTCTTATATTTGATTCCGATTTATTGTAGTTATTAAAATTATTATTTGCATGCGATTTATTATTAAAACTAATGTTATACTTATTAAAAGGTTTATTATGGCCATTCCTGTAAGTGTCAGATTTGTTAAAATTGAGGCTTCTACTTGCACTAGTACCAGCATACGCAAACTCAGGTGCTAAAGTGTCAGCTGTCCGTCTGGGTGGTTCGCGAAAGTCGACAAGACGTGCCTGAATACTTTCGTAATTACGACAGTGGTTACGTAAAGCTTCTATGTCAGCGATAGCGGAAGCCGACGCTAGTGTGCTGGCATAGCAAGGCCGGATATTGTGTAGGATGATCTCGAGCTTTTCATCCTCTGGTAAGCTCTTGGAAAGACGCGAGAATAAGCCCGACATGATTGATAGGTAGATGGTTATGTTTTCTGATTCCCCTTGCGAACGTGAACGAATCTCAGAGAGTAACCTATAATCATAGTCGCTTTGACCGAAATCTTGCTTAAGCAAGGTGACAAGTTCGACCCAGCTGGACACTTGACTCTTCACACTTCTATACCAGTGTAACGCGTCTCCAACAAAGATCTCCGTAGCATAGGACAGGATCTTAGCATCGGAAATACCCCTAGCCTCAGAAAACTCGGTGACACGCTGTACGAACGCGCGAACGCAGGTCTTGCCATCGAACTTGATCTTGCATAATTCATTAGAGCTACCGCGGTCACAAGTGACATTGACATTCACCGGTGAGGTATTAGCTACAGGCTCTACGTTAGAAGTTGGCAAGACTGTTTCCACAGCGGTATCCTTAACGGAGTTAAATCTAGTTACGAGACCTTGGAACTCTTTGACGCATACGTCGTACATAGGTCTAGTCGAATCATCACAAGCAACGCGATTAATTCGGTGATACAGATGATTTAATAAATTTTGTGTGCGCAACAGAACGTTCCGGTCGAGGCGCGAGTCTAAATTGTCCTGAACCTTAGAAAGGGCGTCACTAATACCTTTCAAATCGGCCGAAACCGAAAAATGGCTCTCTAAAATGTCCTCGGATGGAAACAAGGGTCCCAATTTTGAGATTTGTTTCCGCAAGTCCTGGACTGTTGCTCCCGGAGTTCCACCACGAATACTGACTTCATATTCTAACTCTGGCTTTTGAAGCGACAAAAATTTAACAGGGAAAGCCATTACAAAAAAATACCTTTCAAAAATTTAAAAAAGTAAATAAATAAAAATAAATTATAAAAAATAACTATTCATAATTCGTGTAAACTACAACAGTATAAAGTGTTGAACGGTCCCTAATCAATAACTAAAGCTACTCCGTCTGTTACAAAAAAACTACGTAACGTTTTGGTTGGCAAAAATAATTAAAGCGCTAAATAAAATAAAACATTCACAAAAATAAAAACAAAATAAGCATTAAATTATTGCAACTAGTGTGTACACCAAAAGTTTAAACAATGCACAACAAAAATATTTAACTAAGTAAACACTTGTGTGTCACGACTGTACCGGTCTTGGGCCTACACTAGTACAGGTTGTTGCAAAAAAATCACAAATAAAATTGAAACGTAATAAAATTATTTCAAATTAATTATTGTTAAAAAATTGATATAATTATAATTATTGGAGTACACCTTAGTTACTAGCAACCAAATATAAAAACACAAAAAAAACGTTTCACAAAAATAAAAAAACAACAAACACACAAACAAATTGTACGGGGCAAATCTAGACTAAGACCACGTTAAAGGGCGCCAGTGTGACGTTTGGTGTGTCGTTCAGTAGAGGGGGTGGCAAATGAGCACTACCAAGTCATCATAAAAAAATATATATTTGGGACACAGGTCCCGTAAAATTAAAAGAAGGGTCGTGGGTGGTCTATGCCCGTCTAGATTGGCCGCCGTAGCTCCGGTACTCTCCTGGCTGGTCGGCGGCGGTCCGAAGCAGGGGTCACGCTCGGCCGGCTGTGATGAGGAGCAGGAACGGCGGCGGGCGAACGTCGAGCGGTTCCAGCCCAGGCCG
Source organism: Epinotia demarniana (assembly GCA_945867215.1). Classification (NCBI taxonomy): domain Eukaryota; kingdom Metazoa; phylum Arthropoda; class Insecta; order Lepidoptera; family Tortricidae; genus Epinotia; species Epinotia demarniana. Next base: position 508,174 of record OX244284.1, on the reverse strand, counting down.
CCAAGGTGGTGGTTGTGCGTTCCCAAATTTTAAATTAAAACGACGCACCCTGTGGAATATGCACTGGGTTAAAATTTTGTTCATGTTCGCTCTGCTTTGTGAACACCCTTTCTTCAGATACGACCCCTTAAATAAGCCGGTGCACCGTAAGCGTAAGCGTGTTTGTGTTCAAAAAGCAGAGCGGAGTTACAGTAAGCCTAATGCAAAACAACAGAAAAGCAATACTAACATTCTAATGAAGTAGGTAGGTACAAACTACTAGGTATGAGAACAAAGAAACGCAAAGTCATTTAGCCACTAATAATGCGCTTAGCAACAAATGCAATGGGTAAATAAAATGAATTTAAATTTAACATTAACTCGGAGAAGATCACAAGTAAGCTACTTTACTGGTAAAGCTAAGCTACTTATATTACCTATTACTAAAAAAACGTTCAACACTTTGCACTGCACTTACCAATAACGTGGGTGCTGTATTTCACCAATTTATATTGGTGCCAGGCGAAGAAATGTCGCCTCAATAGGTGTCCGCGACCACCGAATAAAATAAAAATATTAAATGTTTAAAAGCGCGCCCGAACTGCAAGACGACACCTATTTCTTTGTGTGCAATTCGGCACGGGTCTGTTGTCTAAAGCGGCGGATCGCGGACTGCCGAGCCGCGCCCGCGCAAACTGCATCTAGAAATTTCCATGACGTAGACGCAGCGCGGGACCGAGTACAGTCGCGCAGAATATAGTGAACGCTTACGAGTTCGTAATATGTTTTAATCTTATTTTACTCAATTAAAATAGATTAAAATTTATATTCGATAAAATTTCATTAATTTGTGTATAAATAAATAATTTGATTGAATAGGTAATAATTTAATAATTCATTAGGTGTATAATTAAAATGTAATAATTTTGTATAAATAGTGTAAACAATTCAGTAAAAATAATAATTTAATGTATATATATCAATTTATTTGTAAATTATAGTAAAAATGAAGGCTATAAAAACGACATGTACGTGCAACGTTACACCAATGACAGTGTCAATGTTGTCCCCAGTGCCTTCCGCTGCTGCCAATTACTGTGTCAATGTTGCCCCCAGTGTCCTCCACAACTGCCAATGACAGTGTCAATGTTGTCCCCAGTGTCTTCCGCTGCTGCCAATTACTGTGTCAATGTTGCCCCCAGTGGCCTCCACAACTTCCAATAACTGTGTCAATGTTGACCCAGCGTCCTCCACAACTGCCAATAACTTTGTCAATGTTGTCCCCTGTGTCTTCCGCTGCTGCCAATGACAGTGTCAATGTTGCCCCCAGTGTCCTCCACAACTGCCAATGACTGTTTCAATGTTGTCCCCAGTGTCCTCCACAACTGCCAATGACAGTGTCAATGTTGTCCCCAGTGCCTTCCGCTACTGCCAATTACTGTGTCAATGTTGCCCCCAGTGTCCTCCACAACTGCCAATGACAGTGTCAATGTTGTCCCCAGTGTCTTCCGCTGCTGCCAATTACTGTGTCAATGTTGTCCCCAGTGTCTTCCGCTGCTGCCAATTACTTTGTCAATGTTGCCCCCAGCGTCCTCCACAACTGCCAATTTCTGTGTCAAGGTTGTCCCCAGTGTCTTCCACAACTGCCAATGACTATGTCAAGGTTGTCCCCAGTGTCTTCCACAACTGCCAATGACTGTGTCAATGTTGTCCCCAGTGTCTTCCACAACTGCCAATGACTGTGTCAAGGTTGTCCCCAGTGTCCTCCACAACTGCCAATTTCTGTGTCAAGGTTGTCCCCAGTGTCTTCCACAACTGCCAATAACTGTGTCAATGTTGACCCAGCGCCCTCCACAACTGCCAATGACTTTGTCAATGTTGTCCCCTGTGTCTTCCGCTGCTGCCAATGACAGTGTCAATGTTGTCCCCAGTGTCTTCCGCTGCTGCCAATTACTTTGTCAATGTTGCCCCCAGTGTCCTCCACAACTGCCAATAACTGTGTCAATGTTGACCCAGCGTCCTCCACAACTGCCAATGACTTTGTCAATGTTGCCCCCAGTGTCCTCCACAACTGCCAATTACTGTGTCAATGTTGCCCCCAGTGTCCTCCACAACTGCCAATAACTGTGTCAATGTTGACCCAGCGTCCTCCACAACTGCCAATGACTTTGTCAATGTTGTCCCCTGTGTCTTCCGCTGCTGCCAATGACTGTGTCAATGTTGTCCCCAGTGTCTTCCGCTGCTGCCAATTACTGTGTCAATGTTGCCCCCAGTGTCCTCCACAACTGCCAATAACTGTGTCAATGTTGACCCAGCGTCCTCCACAACTGCCAATGACTTGGTCAATGTTGCCCCCAGTGTCCTCCACAACTGCCAATTACTGTGTCAATGTTGCCCCCAGTGTCCTCCACAACTGCCAATAACTGTGTCAATGTTGACCCAGCGTCCTCCACAACTGCCAATGACTTTGTCAATGTTGTCCCCTGTGTCTTCCGCTGCTGCCAATGATTGTGTCAATGTTGTCCCCAGTGTCCTCCACAACTGCCAATGACAGTGTCAAGGTTGTCCCCAGTGTCCTCCACAACTGCCAATGACTGTTTCATTGTTGTCCCCAGTGTCCTCCACAACTGCCAATGACAGTGTCAATGTTGTCCCCAGTGTCCTCCACAACTGCCAATGACAGTGTCATGGTTGTCCCCAGTGTCCTCCACAACTGCCAATGACTGTTTCATTGTTGTCCCCAGTGTCCTCCACAACTGCCAATGACTGTGTCAATGTTGCCCCCAGTGTCCTCCACAACTGCCAATGACAGTGTCAATGTTGTCCCCAGTGTCTTCCGCTGCTGCCAATTACTGTGTCAATGTTGCCCCCAGTGTCCTCCACAACTGCCAATAACTGTGTCAATGTTGACCCAGCGTCCTCCACAACTGCCAATAACTTTGTCAATGTTGTCCCCTGTGTCTTCCGCTGCTGCCAATGACAGTGTCAATGTTGCCCCCAGTGTCCTCCACAACTGCCAATGACTGTTTCAATGTTGTCCCCAGTGTCCTCCACAACTGCCAATGACAGTGTCAATGTTGTCCCCAGTGCCTTCCGCTACTGCCAATTACTGTGTCAATGTTGCCCCCAGTGTCCTCCACAACTGCCAATGACAGTGTCAATGTTGTCCCCAGTGTCTTCCGCTGCTGCCAATTACTGTGTCAATGTTGTCCCCTGTGTCTTCTGCTGCTGCCAATTACTTTGTCAATGTTGCCCCCAGCGTCCTCCACAACTGCCAATGACTGTGTCAAGGTTGTCCCCAGCGTCCTCCACAACTGCCAATTTCTGTGTCAATGTTGTCCCCAGTGTCTTCCACAACTGCCAATGACTGTGTCAAGGTTGTCCCCAGTGTCCTCCACAACTGCCAATGACTGTGTCAATGTTGTCCCCAGTGTCCTCCACAACTGCCAATTTCTGTGTCAAGGTTGTCCCCAGTGTCTTCCACAACTGCCAATGACTGTGTCAATGTTGTCCCCAGTGTCTTCCGCTGCTACCAATTACTGTGTCAATGTTGCCCCCAGTGTCCTCCACAACTGCCAATAACTGTGTCAATGTTGACCCAGCGTCCTCCACAACTGCCAATGACTGTGTCAATGTTGTCCCCAGTGTCTTCCGCTGCTGCCAATTACTTTGTCAATGTTGCCCCCAGTGTCCTCCACAACTGCCAATAACTGTGTCAATGTTGACCCAGCGTCCTCCACAACTGCCAATGACTTTGTCAATGTTGCCCCCAGTGTCCTCCACAACTGCCAATGACTATGTCAAGGTTGTCCCCAGTGTCTTCCACAACTGCACATGACTGTGTCAATGTTGTCCCCAGTGTCTTCCACAACTGCCAATGACTGTGTCAAGGTTGTCCCCAGTGTCCTCCACAACTGCCAATTTCTGTGTCAAGGTTGTCCCCAGTGTCTTCCACAACTGCCAATGACTGTGTCAATGTTGTCCCCAGTGTCCTCCACAACTGCCAATGACTGTGTCAAGGTTGTCTCCAGTGTCTTCCACAACTGCCAATGACTGTGTCAAGGTTGTCCCCAGTGTCCTCCACAACTGCCAATGACTGTGTCAATGTTGTGTTTATGTTGTTAAATTTAACATGAAATACATTTAACGCATTAATTATTAATTACTAACTTTTTTGATTGCAGAAGCAAAACTGTTAAAGTTTTTATGAAATAGGTCAATGTGCGAGTATTTATTGTTATATGATTTGCTTGCCCTAACCAAGAACTTATTGTTTACGTACTTTTTACGACTGAAAGGCGTGGAAAATAGATCGGGGGACCGTGTTCTATAACTGGGACATCTGAATAAAATTTTGCTCATCAGAACTTCGGAGTCAATATTATTATTTATAATTTTATACAGAAAAAGGACATCTCTTTTTTCTCTTCTCATTTGGAGGGATTCAATATGTACGGGTACAAAAGATTTAAATTTGTATGATAAACGATTGAGGATTTTTTTTTGAATATTTTCTAGTGAATTGATGTGAACTGCAAAGTGAGGGCTCCACACAGTGGATGCATATTCAAGGTGCGAACGTACATATGCATTATACAAAAGCAGCAAAGTTTTGGGGATTTTTAAAGTCCTTACTTTGTCTAAAAATAAAACCGAGCATTTTATAAGCTTTCGCTGTTACTTTTTCAACGTGTGGTACTAGTTGAAGCTCATGGTCCAAATCAACACCTAAATCTCTTATCTCAGAAACTCTACTCAGTACCTGATTACCAATTTTATATATAAATTTTAAAGGATGAGTTTTTCTCGTAAATGTGATAACCGAGCATTTATTTACGTTCAAATAGAGTTTGTTAGACAAACAGTAGCTATTTAACCTATTTAAATCGTCTTGCAAATAAAGACAGTCGACTTCAGACTTCACCAATGTAAAAATTTTAGTGTCGTCGGCGTATAATAACACTTTGGAATGCAAAAAGCAATCCATGACATCGTTGATATACATGTTAAACAACAAAGGTCCCAAGTGCGAGCCTTGGGGTACTCCAGACGTAATGGGAACAAAGCTAGAAGTGTACCCTTTAATAGTAACCGCTTGGGATCGATCCCGCAGGTAAGATGTTAACCAGCGCAATAAATCACCATGTATTCCTAAGTGTTCTAGTTTTTTTAATAGGACAGAGTGTGAAATTTTGTCAAAGGCTTTTGAATAATCAGTGTAGACAGCATCCACCTGATAATTCCCATCCATTGCGCTAAGGACATAGTCAACGAACTCACACAGATTGGACTCAGTTGATCGACTATTAACGAAGCCGTGTTGCTGTGTCATTAAAAGAGGTCTCACTGTCGGATATAGCGTATCATATATTATTTTTTCTAGTAATTTAGGAAGTACTGATAATTTAGAAATACCTCTATAATTCTTTATATTATGTTTATCCCCACTTTTAAATATAGGTACAAGTGCCCCCAGTGTCCTCCACAACTGTCAATGACAGTGTCAATGTTGTCCCCAGTGCCTTCCGCTGCTGCCAATTACTGTGTCAATGTTGCCCCCAGTGTCCTCCACAACTGCTAATGACAGTGTCAATGTTGTCCCCAGTGTCTTCCGCTGCTGCCAATTACTGTGTCAATGTTGCCACCAGTGTCCTCCACAACTGCCAATAACTGTGTCAATGTTGACCCAGCGTCCTCCACAACTGCCAATGACAGTGTCAAGGTTGTCCCCAGTGTCTTCCACAACTGCCAATGACTGTGTCAATGTTGTCCCCAGTGTCTTCCACAACTGCCAATGACTGTGTCAAGGTTGTCCCCAGTGTCCTCCACAACTGCCAATTTCTGTGTCAAGGTTGTCCCCAGTGTCTTCCACAACTGCCAATGACTGTGTCAATGTTGTCCCCAGTGTCCTCCACAACTGCCAATGACTGTGTCAAGGTTGTCTCCAGTGTCTTCCACAACTGCCAATGACTGTGTCAAGGTTGTCCCCAGTGTCCAGTGAAAGTGTGTGTGTGTGACATCTGTCAGAGAAGAACTGTATTACTGAACTGCGTAAATAATAATCACAAACCTTGGTAAAACCTTCATATTAAGTGAACAAAAGTGCTTAAAAACATGGAACCATCACTGCACTACATGGATAATCACCGAAGAGCATTTCCGTGAGCTACTTTCTGTATAATACGTATAAATCGGACGACGAAGATAGCTGTACTTTATGTTAACACACTCACACAGAGAGAACTTCAAATTAACAGACAATATTCGTCATAATATCTCTCGAAAATCACGGTAATCAAATAAACCAGCTGATCGTGCACCGACCGACTGTGACGACTTGACAAGTGACAGTGACAGCTGACAACTGATAACGTCACAGCACAGCGCGCTCGTTCAGAAACTTTGTTAGTTAGCGTTCACGAAGAGACAAGATTTAGCGTTTATATCGTCTTGTGTTTAGTCAGCCGTGCTAAAAATGTTGTGTTTAGCTTGTGATACAAAAACTCAAGGGCTTGAGCGTCTATTCTGTGCCCAATGTAAAGGGTGTTACCACTACCAATGCGTTAATTTCACATCCGCATATTTTAGAGAGCATCAAAAAGAGCTCGCGGTTTGGAAATGTCCGTCATGCGAGTTAATCACCCGCCGGCGGCGTAACGACGACGACAGTCCGGCATCACCCGCTGTTATGAAAATGGTACAGCAGAGACAATCCGAATCTTCTTCCTATGAGAAAGTAGAAAACATAGATATGTCAATAGACAACATCACCCTTGAGGATACGAACTTGAGCGTACATGATCGGGATGTATTGGAAACCTCAGGGCACTCATCAGCACAGGATATTAGCATTAATGCCCACAGTTTGCCGAATTTGCTGAATTTGGACTCGCACGTTAAAAATATTGCTCTCGAGGAACTAGAAGCTCAGATAATAAAACTTAAAGAACAGTTATTAGGGGCAGACGGGGAAATACAAAAACTGCTCGGGGAGAATTACAAGCTGCAAGATTCATTATCTGAGACGCGCAAAAAATGTGATTTCTATGAGAGTTTAGTAAAAGGGCATATACCTTGCACACCTACTAGCTCACCACCTCTCATAGAAAAGAAAAAGGGAATACAGCCGTCAAATTCGAAGGAAGCGTCACCTAACAGTTTTTTAAAGCAAGCTATGCCTAAAGAAGATTCGACAAAACTGCCTGACAAATTGAGCTCATCAACCGCAGGCGGCGACCAGCCAGTTTCAAAGCCGACGTCAACTGAAGATGCTGCAATCTTAAATCCGTTGTTAAAGGATAAACTGCTAATTTTAAGTAGTAATAATAAAAATAGCATAGTAAAAACGATTACCAATAATATGTACTTTAAAGATTTCTCGTACTGTCATCATATAACGCCTAGGGCCGGAATAAAGGACTTATTTAAGGACCTCCCGGTAAAGCTAAGTGGTATGACTAGACGGGATTGTTGCGTAATTTTGATTGGCGAGGACGACTTTCATGACTCAGTCGATCCAAATGATTTAGTGAAACAGATACAGGATATTGTTAAATGTATCACATTTACAAAGATTATCTTAGTCTGCCCGACGTACATATGCGGCAAACCATTTTATAATGCTAGAGTAGAACGTTTCAATTATTTAATACTAGAAGATCTATATAAATATAATACATGCCTCTTTGTTTATGAGCCCAACATAAATCTGTCATTTGATATGTTTTTCAAGAGGTCTGGGCGGGTTAATAATATTGGTATGAAAAATATTATTGAAAACTTGCAATATAATCTTAACTGGATTTCACACAGTGGTACTACTGCGTTGCATACAGGAGCCAACAAGGATGAAAAATGTTTTCGTGACTAAAGGTAATAGCAGCAATGACACGATAACCATCCTCCATCAAAACTTGTGGAACATTAAGGATTTTAAAAACCAGAATAAAAATGAAAGGCAAGTATCTCCAAATGTGAATTGCTTATCTATATTGCACCTAAACATAAATAGGTTAAGAAATAAAGTACTATGCCTCAAAGCTTTTGTACAAACCGAGCTTGAAGAAAGTCCGTCTTTTATTTGTATTACTGAAACATGGTTAATGCGGGAGGAATCAGTTAACATATCAGGCTACAAACCTATAGCAAAGTATAGTAGAACAAGTATTCAAGGAGGTGGTTGTATAATCTTTGCCAGAAATGACATATCTGTAAACTGTAAAATATGTAACGTTGAGCAATATTGTAAAGAAAAAGTATTTGAAGTATGTTGTATATCTGTAGAGTTAGCAAATAGACAACGTATCTACATAAGTACAGTATATAGAAGTCCGAATAGCGAAATTAATAGCTTTTTAAGTAATTTAGAAACATTTTTAAATAATAATAATAAATATAATTCAATCATAGTATGCGGAGATTTCAATATTGATTTGAAGCAGAGAACCAACACAGTGACTGATTTTTTACAAATGTTTCTGGAGCATAATTTAACACCTACAATACATGAATATACTCGGATTACAGAAACATCTAAGACAATAGTTGATAATATATTTTCCTCTGTGGGTGATCATTTTCAATCACATGTAGTTCCTTGTAGTTTTTCTGACCATGATGCTCAATTAGTAATCTTTCCTGAGGAAATTATTACGGGGTCTAAGGATGTTAAATATCAATTTAAACGAAAATATAGTAACGCAGCCTTAAAAAACTTTACTCGAGAGCTAGAGACCCTCTGTTGGGATACAATTTATGAAGTTAAAAGTTGTGAACACAAACTAAAAATATTTTATGATATTATTTATCACTTACTTGATAAGCACTGCCCTAAGAAGAAAATCAAAATATATAGTTATAATAAAACCTGGTTAACACGTGGAATAAAGATATCTTGTAGGAAAAAGCGATTTTTACTAATACGAAAGCGTAAAAACAAAAGTAATATGCAGTTCAATCAATTTTATAATAATTACACACATACATTAAAGAAAACATTGTCAACAGCGAAAGTATTACACGTAAAACGTGCCATCAAAAATGCCAAGTGTAAGAGCAAAGCCATATGGAGAATTGTTAATGAAAATTCAGGGAAAAAGGTAACATCAGATACATTAACAATAAATTTGCAGGAAAACAATGTAATAATCAAGGATCCCAAAACTATTGCCGATGTTTTGAATGATTTTTTTGTGAATATTGGGGAAAGAACAAGAATAGTTGATATGAAAAGTGATGTGCACATGAAGCTTTTACGTAACCATAAAATAAACAATACACATTCAATGTATATGAAACCACTTGATGAAGTGGAGATAATCAAAATAGTCCAATCATTGAAGAATACAAATTCCTGTGGCCCAGACAATATTTGTACTAAAATAGTAAAATCAAACATTCAGATTCTATGTAATCCTTTATGTGATATATTTAATTCATGTTTAGAGAACGAAATTTTTCCCTTTCAATTTAAAAGAGCTAAAGTAATCCCACTGCATAAAAAACATAGCAAGACTGATAAAAATAATTACAGGCCCATATCTCTTTTATCTGTCATATCGAAAATTTTCGAAAAAGCGATTGCTTCTAGGTTGGTGGACCATTTTAATAAAAACAATTATTTCTGTCCTGAGCAGTTTGGATTCAGACAAAATCGCAATGCCATATCAGCAGTTACAGATTTAGTTTTAGAAGTCCTACGAGGTCTTAATCGGAGCCACAAATGTGCTGGGATTTTCTGTGACCTTAGCAAGGCATTCGATTGCGTCAATCATTCTATACTTATTGACAAATTACAATACTATGGAATCAGGGGCTCCGTTTTGAACTTGCTTGCGTCATACCTGACAAATAGAACTCAGTATGTTCAAATACAGAGTATAAATAATTCAGGATGCGTGCAATATGTTGACTCGGAATATACAAAAATTCACTGCGGTGTCCCACAAGGATCGGTATTAGGCCCGTTACTTTTTATAATTTTTATAAATGACCTTCCATATAATATCCCGATTGGCAAAGCTTACCTATATGCAGACGACACTAGTATAATAGTACAAAATAATGACATTTCCTCTCTTAAACATGACATAAGTCTTACTTGGACGCAGTTATTACATTGGTTTAAAAGTAATGGTCTTAAAATGAATATCGATAAAACTAACTACATAACTTTTTGCAGACATACAAACAGCATTCCATATGACCTGCCACTGCCTATAGCAAAAGTGGAAAGTACAAAATTTCTCGGAATTGAACTAGACAACCAGCTGAGATGGTCGAACCAAATAGATGTCCTAAGAAAGAGACTAGCTAGTGCTATCTATGCTTTAAAAAATCTGTCCAATATTCTAAATTCAACAGACCTGAAAGTAGTGTATTTTGCACATTTTGAGAGCATCCTAAGATACGGTCTGCAGGTGTGGGGAAACAGTGTTCTCATAAACACTATATTAATATTGCAAAAGAAAGCCATAAGATGTATCGATAAAGCTAAACCCCTAGAACACTGTCGTCCACTGTTTGTAAGACATAAGATAATGACAGTCATATCATTATATATTTTCTTAATTAGCATATTTATCTATAAGAACAAATCTAACTATCAGTGTAAAAACAATAACAGACTGCATGCTTTAAGGAATAACAGTGACATAGTTTTACCAAATTCTAATAATTATATACTATTTAAAAGAAGCATTGAATACAATGGAATAAAAATCTTTAATTTATTAAGTAATGACATAACACAATGTAATAATTTTAATGAGTTCTCTAAGAAGCTAAAATGTTATTTACTAGAAAGACCCTTTTACTCCTTGAAGGAATATTTCGAGAAGATTTATGGTTAATGTTAATGTTTATGTTAGTGTATAGGTATTTTTAATTTCTATTCTATTTTATCAGATTGTGTATTATAATAATTAGTATTGAAATCATTTTGTTATAAATATTGAACTTCAATGTAATTAAATATTATAATTTAGTGTAAGTTTTGCATGCCATATAGTGGCGGAACATACATACATGTAATTTTACTACCGCCAACATGTCAATTGTACCACCTTTGTGTATGTTTTAGCAAAATAAATGATTATGATTATGATTATGTCCTCCACAACTGCCAATGACTGTGTCAATGTTGTCCCCAGTGTCCTCCACAACTGCCAATGACTGTGTCAATGTTGTCCCCAGTGTCTTCCGCTGCTACCAATTACTGTGTCAATGTTGCCCCCAGTGTCCTCCACAACTGCCAATAACTGTGTCAATGTTGACCCAGCGTCCTCCACAACTGCCAATGACTTTGTCAATTTTGTCCCCTGTGTCTTCCGCTGCTGCCAATGACTGTGTCAATGTTGTCCCCAGTGTCCTCCACAACTGCCAATGACAGTGTCAAGGTTGTCCCCAGTGTCCTCCACAACTGCCAATGACTGTTTCAATGTTGTCCCCAGTGTCTTCCGCTGCTACCAATTACTGTGTCAATGTTGCCCCCAGTGTCCTCCACAACTGCCAATAACTGTGTCAATGTTGACCCAGCGTCCTCCACAACTGCCAATGACTTTGTCAATTTTGTCCCCTGTGTCTTCCGCTGCTGCCAATGACTGTGTCAATGTTGTCCCCAGTGTCCTCCACAACTGCCAATGACAGTGTCAAGGTTGTCCCCAGTGTCCTCCACAACTGCCAATGACTGTGTCAATGTTGTCCCCAGTGTCTTCCGCTGCTGCCAATTACTGTGTCAATGTTGCCCCCAGTGTCCTCCACAACTGCCAATGACAGTGTCAATGTTGTCCCCAGTGCCTTCCGCTGCTGCCAATTACTGTGTCAATGTTGCCCCCAGTGTCCTCCACAACTGCCAATGACAGTGTCAATGTTGTCCCCAGTGTCTTCCGCTGCTGCCAATTACTGTGTCAATGTTGCCCCCAGTGTCCTCCACAACTGCCAATAACTGTGTCAATGTTGACCCAGCGTCCTCCACAACTGCCAATGACTTTGTCAATGTTGTCCCCTGTGTCTTCCGCTGCTGCCAATGACAGTGTCAATGTTGTCCCCAGTGTCTTCCGCTGCTGCCAATGACTGTGTCAATGTTGTCCCCAGTGTCTTCCGCTGCTGCCAATTACTGTGTCAATGTTGCCCCCAGTGTCCTCCACAACTGCCAATAACTGTGTCAATGTTGACCCAGCGTCCTCCACAACTGCCAATGACTTTGTCAATGTTGCCCCCAGTGTCCTCCACAACTGCCAATTACTGTGTCAATGTTGCCCCCAGTGTCCTCCACAACTGCCAATAACTGTGTCAATGTTGACCCAGCGTCCTCCACAACTGCCAATGACTTTGTCAATGTTGTCCCCTGTGTCTTCCGCTGCTGCCAATGACTGTGTCAATGTTGTCCCCAGTGTCTTCCGCTGCTGCCAATTACTGTGTCAATGTTGCCCCCAGTGTCCTCCACAACTGCCAATAACTGTGTCAATGTTGACCCAGCGTCCTCCACAACTGCCAATGACTTTGTCAATGTTGCCCCCAGTGTCCTCCACAACTGCCAATTACTGTGTCAATGTTGCCCCCAGTGTCCTCCACAACTGCCAATGACAGTGTCAATGTTGCCCCCAGTGTCCTCCACAACTGCCAATAACTGTGTCAATGTTGACCCCAGTGTCCTCCACAACTGCCAATGACTTTGTCAATGTTGCCCCCAGTGTCCTCCACAACTGCCAATAACTGTGTCAATGTTGACCCAGCGTCCTCCACAACTGCCAATGACTTTGTCAATGTTGCCCCCAGTGTCCTCCACAACTGCCAATTACTGTGTCAATGTTGCCCCCAGTGTCCTCCACAACTGCCAATGACAGTGTCAATGTTGCCCCCAGTGTCCTCCACAACTGCCAATAACTGTGTCAATGTTGCCCCCAGTGTCCTCCACAACTGCCAATGACAGTGTCAATGTTGCCCCCAGTGTCCTCCACAACTGCCAATGACAGTGTCAATGTTGCCCCCAGTGTCCTCCACAACTGCCAATTACTGTGTCAATGTTGCCCCCAGTGTCCTCCACAACTGCCAATAACTGTGTCAATGTTGACCCAGCGTCCCCCACAACTGCCAATGACTTTGTCAATGTTGTCCCCTGTGTCTTCCGCTGCTGCCAATGACTGTGTCAATGTTGTCCCCAGTGTCTTCCGCTGCTGCCAATTACTGTGTCAATGTTGCCCCCAGTGTCCTCCACAACTGCCAATAACTGTGTCAATGTTGACCCAGCGTCCTCCACAACTGCCAATGACTTTGTCAATGTTGCCCCCAGTGTCCTCCACAACTGCCAATTACTGTGTCAATGTTGCCCCCAGTGTCCTCCACAACTGCCAATAACTGTGTCAATGTTGACCCAGCGTCCTCCACAACTGCCAATGACTTTGTCAATGTTGCCCCCAGTGTCCTCCACAACTGCCAATTACTGTGTCAATGTTGCCCCCAGTGTCCTCCACAACTGCCAATAACTGTGTCAATGTTGACCCAGCGTCCTCCACAACTGCCAATGACTTTGTCAATGTTGTCCCCTGTGTCTTCCGCTGCTGCCAATGACTGTGTCAATGTTGTCCCCAGTGTCTTCCGCTGCTGCCAATTACTGTGTCAATGTTGCCCCCAGTGTCCTCCACAACTGCCAATAACTGTGTCAATGTTGACCCAGCGTCCTCCACAACTGCCAATGACTTTGTCAATGTTGCCCCCAGTGTCCTCCACAACTGCCAATTACTGTGTCAATGTTGCCCCCAGTGTCCTCCACAACTGCCAATAACTGTGTCAATGTTGACCCAGCGTCCTCCACAACTGCCAATGACTTTGTCAATGTTGTCCCCTGTGTCTTCCGCTGCTGCCAATGACTGTGTCAATGTTGTCCCCAGTGTCTTCCGCTGCTGCCAATTACTTAGTCAATGTTGCCCCCAGTTTCCTCCACAACTGCCAATAACTGTGTCAATGTTGACCCAGCGTCCTCCACAACTGCCAATGACTTTGTCAATGTTGCCCCCAGTGTCCTCCACAACTGCCAATTACTGTGTCAATGTTGCCCCCAGTGTCCTCCACAACTGCCAATAACTGTGTCAATGTTGACCCAGCGTCCCCCACAACTGCCAATGACTTTGTCAATGTTGTCCCCTGTGTCTTCCGCTGCTGCCAATGACTGTGTCAATGTTGTCCCCAGTGTCTTCCGCTGCTGCCAATTACTGTGTCAATGTTGCCCCCAGTGTCCTCCACAACTGCCAATAACTGTGTCAATGTTGACCCAGCGTCCTCCACAACTGCCAATGACTTTGTCAATGTTGCCCCCAGTGTCCTCCACAACTGCCAATTACTGTGTCAATGTTGCCCCCAGTGTCCTCCACAACTGCCAATAACTGTGTCAATGTTGACCCAGCGTCCTCCACAACTGCCAATGACTTTGTCAATGTTGTCCCCTGTGTCTTCCGCTGCTGCCAATGACTGTGTCAATGTTGTCCCCAGCGTGCTCCACAACAAGCGGCTGTACCGCTGCGTGCACTGCTCCATCACGTACACGGACGGCGCGCTGTTCGCGGCGCACATGCGCGCGCACGGCGCGGCGGCGGCGCGCGCGGCGTGCGGCGCGTGCGGCGTGCAGTTCAAGGCCTGGCACGCGTACAACGCGCACGTGCTGTACAGCACCGCGCACTCTAACCAGCGCAAGTGAGTATGCTTGGCAGTTCAAGGCCTGGCACGCGTACAACGCGCACGTGCTGTACAGCACCGCGCACTCTAACCAGCGCAAGTGAGTATGCTTGGCAGTTCAAGGCCTGGCACGCGTACAACGCGCACGTGCTGTACAGCACCGCGCACTCTAACCAGCGCAAGTGAGTATGCTTGGCAGTTCAAGGCCTGGCACGCGTACAACGCGCACGTGCTGTACAGCACCGCGCACTCTAACCAGCGCAAGTGAGTATGCTTGGCAGTTCAAGGCCTGGCACGCGTACAACGCGCACGTGCTGTACAGCACCGCGCACTCTAACCAGCGCAAGTGAGTATGCTTGGCAGTTCAAGGCCTGGCACGCGTACAACGCGCACGTGCTGTACAGCACCGCGCACTCTAACCAGCGCAAGTGAGTATGCTTGGCAGTTCAAGGCCTGGCACGCGTACAACGCGCACGTGCTGTACAGCACCGCGCACTCTAACCAGCGCAAGTGAGTATGCTTGGCAGTTCAAGGCCTGGCACGCGTACAACGCGCACGTGCTGTACAGCACCGCGCACTCTAACCAGCGCAAGTGAGTATGCTTGGCAGTTCATGGCCTGGCACGCGTACAACGCGCACGTGCTGTACAGCACCGCGCACTCTAACCAGCGCAAGTGAATATGCTTGGCAGTTCAAGGCCTGGCACGCGTACAACGCGCACGTGCTGTACAGCACCGCGCACTCTAACCAGCGCAAGTGAGTATGCTTGGCAGTTCAAGGCCTGGCACGCGTACAACGCGCACGTGCTGTACAGCACCGCGCACTCTAACCAGCGCAAGTGAGTATGCTTGGCAGTTCAAGGCCTGGCACGCGTACAACGCGCACGTGCTGTACAGCACCGCGCACTCTAACCAGCGCAAGTGAGTATGCTTGGCAGTTCAAGGCCTGGCACGCGTACAACGCGCACGTGCTGTACAGCACCGCGCACTCTAACCAGCGCAAGTGAGTATGCTTGGCAGTTCAAGGCCTGGCACGCGTACAACGCGCACGTGCTGTACAGCACCGCGCACTCTAACCAGCGCAAGTGAGTATGCTTGGCAGTTCAAGGCCTGGCACGCGTACAACGCGCACGTGCTGTACAGCACCGCGCACTCTAACCAGCGCAAGTGAGTATGCTTGGCAGTTCAAGGCCTGGCACGCGTACAACGCGCACGTGCTGTACAGCACCGCGCACTCTAACCAGACAACTCTTTTGCTCCATCGTTACTTGACAGAGCGGTCATGGTCGTCATGTAGTCCCATTCCTGGCTTATTCTCCTTGGCATGTCTCGCCGTTGCGCTCTGTTGGTCGTCATTTTGGTGCATTCATACAATGGTTGGTTATGCGGCTGTTTGTCACTGCTCACTCTATCTTAAACACTTGCCCGATTTTCACTTGTCCGAAAATGGTTAACCGAATTATTATAATCCATATACTCGGTTTACCATACTTTTGAAACGTCGCTGGTTTGTTTTCCCACATTATCGTTTTCCCGAAACTCAATAACCAGAAGAACGATTGCCAACTTATAGGTTATAGGTGTACGCGGGCTGGGTTTCCGCAACTCGACGACATATCTGCGCCTATTTTGCGTGTGGGTATTGGCACTACTACTATACGTGCCAGCCCAGTTCCACCAACTGCCAACTTTATTATATGTTAACCACCTTTTCATTATTCCGATGCTACGCTAAATCTAAATGTCATTTTCCCTAAGTCCGCGAGCTAGCAATAGATTATCGTGACCAATCGACCCCCGTGCGATAACCAGTGAGAAGGTTCAGAATGATGTATCATGGAGCCCCGTGGACGTCAGCCGGGGGGTTGACCAGCAGCAGCCTCCCAAACACAAACACGTTAAAAGTAAAGGTAATTTTTGCCTTTTACCCTCCATTCATTTTATCATCTAATTTATTTATTTATTTAAACTATATTGCACAAAAGAAATCTTATCGTACAAAAGGCGGACTTAATGCCATATGCTAATTATCGTTAATCCAATGTTGTGACAAAAAAAAGACCTGGTTGCACTTGCTTCAGTTTAATTTTGCAAAAAAACACCCCTTCCCCTTTTCCCCCTGTACGAAGATGTACATTGTTTTCTGCAACGATGCGCGTGCACTTTGCACTAGCCGAAAATAATGTCATTAACCTCGCACACGCAGCGCTGTATCCGACGTGTAATTATAAATATATGTGTAGCAATAAGTCAGTGTACGTTTGACCAGCTAGAATAAATCGCCTTTGCATTATTCGCGGTCTTTTTACTCCTCGGCACTCGTCCCCTCTACTGTATATTAATATATATGTGGGTACTTGGGTTTCCGATGCCTACCGCACGGATAATAAATGTCAGTCTCGAAATACGTGAGTTTCTATAGCCGTCCCTTGATACATTTCCCTAGTACATACCAATTGGCGACGAGTCCGGTTATTAGATTCAGTTATATACAGTTGTGATTTAAGTGTGTTAATCATGGCAACAGAAAAAAAACCCGATTTGAGTGGCTTAAAGGAGTTTAAAATAAATGTCGACGTGTGGTCGACTTACGTCAGCAGGCTACAGGCGTGGTTTACAATTCAAGACGTAAAAGTGGCTGAATTCTCAAAATACCTAGTGGCAGTGGTAGGCACCGAGCCCCTGGATTTAATTATTGACCTTTGTTACCCAGAGAAACCGGAAAAAGTGAGTTTCGAAACTATCGTAACCTTAGTCGAAGAACATCTCTCACCAAGAAGGTCTATAATCGCAGAGAGAATGATTTTTAGGTCATGTAAGCAAGTCGAAGGTCAAACCATAAGCGAGTACCTCCTGCAATTAAAAAAGCTGAGCAAGAATTGCAAGTTTATGAGTAACGCCGCTTTGAAGGAAAACTTACGCGACCAGTTCGTTTATGGGTTACAAAGCGAACGCATTCGGCAGCGAATGCTCACAGAGGACGACGAGCTCACGTTCAAACGCGCCACTGAGTTGGCGTTGTCGCTGGAGGCGGCCGTTCGAGACTCCAAGCCGGCGGCGGCAGCGACCGGGGCGGGGGCGGGGGCGGGGGCGGGGGCGGGGGCGGCGGCGCGCGGTTTCGAGGCTCGCGCCGCGCCGGAGGCTTCCAGAGACCGCAGCGCCGAGGCTACGGCGACGACGGCCGGGGAGGGTCGGCGTCAGCAGGAGGGCGATGTTACCGTTGTGACGGACGACACCCAGAACATCAGTGTTCGTTTAAATATAGCGAGTGTTATGTCTGTGGTGATGCAGGGCATATCGCGAAAATGTGCCGTTTTAGGAAGGATCCTAAAAGAGTGCATCGGGTGCACGCGGAGGCGGAGGAGCAGGCGCCGACTGACGGGTCGGAGTCCGATGACGGACCTCTGCAGGTCTACCAGATGAGCGATTCCGAGCCGGATGCTAAGTGGACGGTTAAGGTAAAAGTTAACAATGTTTGGTTAACCATGGAGGGAGACACTGGCTCCTCTATTACTGTTATATCCTTTTCTACTTATAAGGAACATTTTAGTAATTGTAAACTTCACCCTTATGAGTCAAATTTAAAAATGTACAGTGGTCAAAAGGTGAAACCGAGGGGTAAAATCATTTGCACGGGAGAAATAGATAGCCGAACGGTTAACGACCTTAACTTAGTAGTCATAGACAATAATTTCAGCCCATCGTTGCTAGGTCGTAATTGGATGCGGGCTTTCGGTATACATTTCCCGAGTGTACATGGTAACAAGACCGTAAACTCGTTGGACCTTAAACTACGTAGTGAGGATATTTCGGAGAAATTAATAAAGCGGTTCCCAAACGTTTTCGCCGACGGTATTGGCACGTTTAATAAAACGAAATTAAAGTTGGAAATAATGAGTGAGGCCACGGCCGTGTGGCGGCGCCCGCGACCCGTACCGTTCGCTCTGCGGCCCGCCGTGGAGGCCGAGCTGGCGCGGCTGCAGCGCGAGGGCATCATCTCGCCGGTCGAGTGGAGCGACTGGGGCACGCCCGTGGTGCCTGTTATCAAGAAAAATGGGGATGTGCGGCTATGCGGCGATTTTAAAACAACGGTTAACCCGGTTTTAGTCGATGATAAGTATCCTATCCCGCGGATCGATGACATATTCTCGTCTCTTCAAGGCGGAAAATATTTTAGTAAGATCGACCTTAGTCAAGCTTACTTACAAATCGAACTAGATGAGGATTCGAAGAAGTTATGTACTATTGTGACATTGCAAGGTATGTATTGCTATAATAGGCTCCCCTTCGGAATAAAATGCGCGCCAAACAAGTTTCAAAGGTTAATGGATAAACTATTTAGAATGCGATATGTGACTTGCTATTTAGATGACTTGAACGTATCGGGTGTAGACTTTGAGGATCACTGGCAACGATTGTTAAAGGTTTTTAACATTTTGTCTGATTGCGGTTTGCGCGTGGCCTCTAATAAATGTAGTTTCTTTCAAACATCTGTGTCGTATCTCGGTTATGTTATAGACGCGAATGGGTTGCACACCGAAATGAGTAAAATAGACGCGGTAAACAATACACCGTTGCCGACAAACGTGAAGGAACTAAAAGCTTTTCTCGGCTTAGTAAACTATTACGGCAAGTTTTTAAGAAATTTGAGCGACGTGTTGAGTCCACTATACGAACTCTTAAAGGTGGAAAATGAGTTTATATGGAGCGCGGCGTGCGATGCAGCATTTAAAAAGGTAAAACGGTTACTAGCGAAGGCTCCCGTGCTCGCGCACTTCGATAGCGCGCGAGCGACGTCGGTGACGTGCGACGCGGCGCCGGGCGGCGTGGCCGCAGTGCTGGCGCAGCGCGGCGCTGACGGACGCCAGCACGCCGTGCTGCACGCCTCACGCACACTCAACGCAGCCGAGAAAAATTATGCGCAGATTTGTCGAGAGGGCTTAGCGGTAATTTTCGGGGTGACGAAATTTCACGATTATATTTATGGTCGGAAATTTACGCTAGTCACAGATTGCAAACCATTGGCATCAATATTTAGTGAAAAAAAAGGGATACCGCTCATGGCCGCTAGCCGACTTCAGAGATGGGCAGTAATATTAGGTGCTTATAATTACGAAGTCAAATGTATAGGCACACAACATAACTGTCTGGCAGATAGTTTGTCAAGAATACCGGTTCCAGATATTAACGAACGGTCCCGTGTCGATTCGTACCTAAATTTTGTCAAAGACTCGGCTCCGATAAATTACAAAGTCATCGCGAAGTGTACAGCATCGGATAAAATACTACAACAACTCACCACTGCTATTAAGACTAATTGGTTGTACTGTGACTGCAGTGATCTTAAGCCTTACTTTAATTTAAGGCAATATTTGAGCGCAGAACAAGGTTGTCTTTTATACGGGCACCGGGTGATCGTCCCGACTAGATTACGCGAGCAAATATTGAATCAGTTGCATGAGACTCACCAAGGCATGGTGAAGTGCAAGAGCTTGGCGCGCAACTTTGTTTACTGGCCCGGCATCGACGCCGACATAGAACGCGTGTGTCGCGCGTGCGACACATGCGCGCGAGAGCGCGCGGCGCCTACGCCGGCGCCCCTGCACCCATGGGTGTGGCCGCGAGAAGCGTGGTACCGTTTGCATTGTGATTTTTTTTCACTAGCGAATAATACGATATATTACTTTGTTATCGTCGATGCCCATTCCAAATGGATCGAGGCTTTTCGAGTTGCCGGTACCTCCGCAAAATCCACGATTGCGAAATTGCGTCATGTGTTTTCGCAATTTGGGTTTCCGCTTGAATTGGTCTCGGACAACGGACCCCCGTTCAGTAGCAAAGATTTTGCATCTTATATACAGGGCAAGGGTATTCATCATATCACTGTAACACCCTACAAACCTAGCAGCAATGGTTGCGCCGAGAATTGCGTGAAAATTATTAAAACCGCATTAAAGAAGGCCATGCGTGATAAGGTTGACCTTGATTCTGCGTTGGAAGATTACTTGTCCATATACAGAGCGACCCCACATACCATTACCGGAAAAACACCCGCCAGTTTGATGTTGAAAAGAGAAGTGCGCACGACCTTTGACCTGTTACGGCCCAGTGTGAGCGAGACAGTGCGACGCAAACAAACCGCGCAGATTAATTATAAGAAAGGTTCAATGAGAGAATTCGCGGTGGGCGATAGAGTTTATTTCAAACTATATAGACATAATAAGTTTACGTGGGAAACCGGTACCATATGTGATCGAGTGGGTCCATTGACTTATTACATCCGGAGCGACGGAAAGGTATTTAAAAAACATATAGACCAGCTGCACCGTGATTACTCCTTTGCCCAGGATGATTCGGAAGAGGTAGCTATAGATAGCTATGCGGCTGCAGCTGTGCGCGCTGAGTCTGCGCAGACGCAGGCCGAGCGCAGCAGCGCGCCCACGAGCCCCGCGGTGCCGATGCCGGTGGAGGCCGCAGCGCCCGGCGAGCCGCGCGTGCCAACCCCGCCGCGGCCCGACGACACACACATCTCTCGGCCTAAACGAAATCGCGTTCCACCACAAAGATTTGGCTACGAAATAGACTAATTACCCATCAGTTTCACCTTAAAATCATATGAAGTCATGTTATAATAAGTAGGTATGATCATATTTAGGTACCACTACGGCACATATTCTTGTTTCATCTAATTACTTATGAGTGCCTTATAACAGCCACACTTGTATTAGTATAGGTATAGGGTTAAATTTACGTTTATTTGTATACATCCTCAGTGAACTAACGAATCGCACTATGTTTCCTGTACCATACGGTTCAAATTGCAGCTTGCAGTAGCAACTGCAGGGTGATGAGTAAACAATTTTATTTTTATTGCGCTGTGGTAACGGGAATTACTCATGATTGTAATAAATGCCAATAAGTTTAGGTTACCTAGTTTAATGTATACAAAAAAACTAACATAAAATAGAATCCTATCAAGATTGCTATTTAAATATTAGTCATACTTAATGCAATATGTTAATAGTATAAGACCAAAGTTAGCAACAAGATCTTGCGATCTGTATTTATTTTTTCCGTTTTGAATTGGTTTGTAATTAAAAAAAACTATGAGGGGAGAATACTGTATATTAATATATATGTGGGTACTTGGGTTTCCGATGCCTACCGCACGGATAATAAATGTCAGTCTCGAAATACGTGAGTTTCTATAGCCGTCCCTTGATACATTTCCCTAGTACATACCACCCTCATTGACACTTTACTGCATCTTTATACACCCCCTTTATTGTTCACGTGTTCGGGAGGCTGCTGCTGGTCAACCCCCCGGCGGAGCCGCAGCTGACGTCCACGGGGCTTCATGATGTAACTTTTACAGTACATATGTATGGTGCTACTTTCCCGCACTAGTGCGGAAAAGAGCACTTTTCATGCATATGTCGAAACTTTAAAGAGCCATATGCATAGTAAAACGTTATACGATACACGTGCGAATAGGTAATTCGCAACTCGTGTCGATTTAAAACACTCCCTTCGGTCGTGGTTTTAATA
Organism: Epinotia demarniana; assembly: GCA_945867215.1. Lineage (NCBI taxonomy): Eukaryota > Metazoa > Arthropoda > Insecta > Lepidoptera > Tortricidae > Epinotia > Epinotia demarniana. The sequence goes on along the minus strand of OX244284.1, from coordinate 485,978 downwards.
ACCTAACCTTAATAACCTTTCAGGTTTTAAATAGTGGCTTTACTTGCAACACCATAACTATTGTTAAAAAAATTGTATTAAATAAATTTTTAAAAAACAAAAAAAAACCACTCGTTGCGAATTTCCTATTTTCTGCATTTTTATCGTAAATAACTATTTTAAGCTTCTCACAATCGGTCTACCGGGGGGAAGTGACTGACAAACAATTGCACGTAGCTCGCGGGCTATTACCGTCACGATAAAAAAAATATAGCACTTTAAAATAGCCAGTAAGTGATGTGGTTGTGCTGAGGTGTATGTATGTATATTGTGAGGTGTGTGTGTGTGTGTGTGCAGGATAGCCTGCCACCACTGCGGCATGAAGTTCGCGACGGCGACGCACCTGCGCATGCACGTGCAGTTCAGCGACCACCCCAAGCAGCGCTGGCCCTGCCCCGACTGCCCCAAGGTATGAGGACACGACAAACCGGCTTTTTTTTACATGGGTCTAGCCGTAGCCCGAAGGCTGTAACGTCTAATCATGGCTGGCTGGTGGATAGGCGACACCAGGGTGCTATCATGGCTGGCTGGTGGATAGGCGACACCAGGGTGCTATCATGGCTGGCTGGTGGATAGGCGACACTAGGGTGCTATCATGGCTGGCTGGTGGACAGGCGACACTAGGGTGCTATCCGACCGCCGAGTGACAAACCGGCCAATGATAGCCCAAGCATTTTATTTTCATTAGTATGGAAAAAAATGTAAACAATTCATAACAGCAGCTTTTTTGTGTGTAACTGATATATTTTCATTTTAGTAATTACTTAGACTCAAAATCCACCAACATATTAGACATCAAAAAAATCTATATTTAAACAATGCCTGAAAAAAGTGGATAAATATGAATAGATATTTTAGTTTTTATTTTGGTTGATTTACAGGAGCTCTTCAATAATGAATAAATCACACAAAAAACATAATGGATTTATATATTTACTTCCTGATGGAAATTTTGTAGGATTCTTGGATAAGGCATCTTAAAATAACATTTAAAAATTAAACAAACAAAAAAAAAGCTGTTATAAATTAATGTTTGAAAAAAACGTAATTTTTCTGGGGTACATGTGCGAATCGGACTTGCGCACGAACGGTGCCCTACCATCCATACTATCCACACTTCCATACTAATATTACCGCTTTAGCCTAGTTGGTAGTGACCCTGCCTACGAAGCAAGAGGTCCTGGGTTCGAATCCCGGTAAGGGCAAACATTTATGTGATGAGCATGAATATTTGTTTCTGAGTCATGGATATTTTCTATGTATTTAAGTATTTATATCTATTATATATATCGTCGTCTAGTACCCATAACACAAGCCTTACTGAGCTTACTATGGGACTAGGTCGATTTGTGTAAGATTGTCCCCTTCTATTTATTTATTTAATATTATCAATGGGAAAGTGTGTGTTTGCTTGTCCGTCTTTCACGGTGAAAGGGAGCGACGAATTGACGTGATTTTTTTAAGTTAAGATAGTTGAAGGGATGGTGAGTGACATAGGATAGTTTATATCCCCGAAATCATCCCCTAAGGGTCACCCCCTTAGGGGATGATTTCGTTTAAACCGCTGAACCGATTAAAATGAAATTTGGTGTGGAGATTTGTTGAATCCCGGGGAAGGACATAGGATACTTTTTATCCTGGAAATCATCCCCTAAGGGGATGAAATTGGGGGTAAAAGTTTGTATGGAGCTGCGATATAAACGAGTTCCACGCGGACGGAGTCGCGGGCAGAAGCTAGTTATTGATAGTTTGTTATCCAATATCTCCTGCCCGCGACTCCGTCCGCGTGGAACTCGTTTGTATCGTTACTCCATAACACCATGACTTCAGACAATCTTCAGACAATCTTTCACCCCCCATTTCATCCCCTTAGGGGATGATTTCCAGGATAAAAAGTATCCTATGTCCTTCCCCGGGATTCAACAAATCTCCACACCAAATTTCATTTTAATCGGTTCAGCGGTTTAAGCGTGCAGAGGTAACAAACAGGCAGACACACATCCGCATTTATAATATTAGTATGGATATAGCAATCATCATCATCATATCAGCCGAAAGACGCCCACTGCTGGACATAGGCCTCCCCCGAAGAGTGCCACAATGACCAGTCCCGCGCCCGCATCCAGCGGACTCCCGCAACCTTTACCAGCATCGGTCCACCTTGTGGGGATCCACGCCGCGCCTTCCGGTACGCGGTCGCCGCTTGAAAACCTTTCCGCCCCAACGGCCATCGGTTGTACGTGCAATACTATGTTAAATAATTGTTAATCTTTGCAGGAGTTCGCAGTAGAGGCCGAGATGAAACAGCATCGCAATATACATAAACAGCAGCGGCTAAAGTCAACCGACAGGATATGCGACTACTGCGGCCGCGTTTATACTGTGAGTATTTGCTTTTTATGTCCAATTTGAATGAAATCCATCGGGTAAACCCTTCTTTTTAAGCCCCGACGCAGAAAGAGGGATAAGTTTAACTGTGTATCTGTCTGTGGTATCGTAGCTCCCTAACGGATGGACCGATTTGAATGCGGTTTTTTTGTGTCATAGATAATTTTATCCCGAGTGTTCTTAGCCATGTTTCATGAAAATCTGTTCAGCCGCTTTTGAGATATTGGACTTTGAAATGAAAATGTCGGGGTTTTTCATCTTTTCTAAGTTGTAGTTACGAGTATTATGTCCAATTTGAATAAATTCCATCGAAATACGCAATATTAATAATAACACGGTTCAAGCGTGTGTGTGTGACGCGGTGTGGGTAGGCCCCCGACAAGCTGGACTGATGACCTGGTAAAGGTTGCGGGAGTCCGCTGGATGCGGGTGGCGCGGGATCGGTCACTTTGGCACTCTTTGGGGGAGGCCTATGTCCAGCAGTGGACGTCTTTCGGCTGATATGATGATGATGATGATGACACGGTTCAACTCACGTACTAAATGTCACTACGAGCGACATGTTTCAAACTATTCGCGAGTTCTTCAGGATAAGTGTTTTCGCGGCGTAGGGATGATTCTGCGGAACGGTTAATTGAAATACTTTTTTTCAGAGTCGAGAGCACCTGATCCGCCATATCCAGGTCCACGTGCAGAAGCGGCAGAAGGCGAAAGACGCCAAAACCAAGCCCTACAAGAGGAAATAAATATTATTCGCTATTTCTTGTTTTATTTACCCGCACATTGCAAACCCGCGGTATAAAAAGTTACTATAAAAAAAAAATGGCTTTTACTTCCGACTGTATATTTCTGTATACCATCATCAACTACTCATTGAGACGATTCTAACGAGCCCAAACTCAACGGGGTTACATCGGTTAAGTACTGAATTCCCATGGCCACCTTCCGTCTCCATCATCAGATCAGCTCGATGGTACCATAATATTGAATTGTCATCCAAACTATACTTACACCCAAAATTTCAGCTCGATCGGTCACCAGGAAGTGGGTCAAATTTAATTTAACTTGCAAGATTTGATTACAGACAACGGGACATGTGAAACTAAATAAAAGCTTGTAAATAACCTATAACCATCTAGAAACTTGATTCTACAAGCAGGTGAAAAGGATTAAAACACACAAACTTACAAGTAAACCGCAATCTCAGAAACGTTTCCTCTTAATAATATTAGAATAGACTATAGCTGTCCGCGACTTCGTACGCGTGACTTCTTACCTACTTTCGTCCCCAAATTCACCCCTTTGGGGGTAAAAGTATTATGATTATCATCGAAATACGTTCAGCCATCACCAACGACCATCAACCATTTAGACATCCCAACTTTTACAATTGCAATATTACTAAGTAGGACTGAAGAACTTTCGGCGAAGGAAACCGGTCTAATTCCAATAAGGTCTAGTTTTCTCTCTGGGTTGGAAGGTTACCTCATATTGGGTACCTATACCTCAGTTTAGGCTGGTGTACCCAATGGGAAGCTGGCCCATTATACAGGACGCAACTATGAGTTAAAGGGAGAAAGAACTACTTTCATTTCATTACACCGCATAACTGGGTCCTGTCCTGCGGCAATATGGTCCTGCATTGTGTGGGCAGCCTTTACAACAGTGCGGCGGGACAAACAGCTGAATGATGCTTTTAGAACGTATTATTAAAAACTATAGTCTATAGCTAGTGGGACAGTAAGGCCTCTCACAGACTGGCGCCGCCTGGCCGCGGCGGACAATAGTAAACTTGTCCGCCGCTGTCAAATTTTCTATTGTCCGCCACCGCAGGCTGCGCTAGTGTGTTCCATGCCTTATACGTTCTATTCATTCTAACATCTGGGAGAAGTTGCAACCCTATCATTCAATAGATTGTAACATATATAGGTGCATTTTCAGAAAAAAAAAGTTTGGCGGTAATCTGCTTAGATCTCTTGTCACATTACTCGTTTCTGAACGCACCCTAAAAAAGTTTAAATTGGCGGGAAACTGCGTAGGTACACCGAGAAAGTTTGTGTTACATAGAAATTGAATTAACTAACAATAATTAAGTTTTATTTTGTGTAAAAATGAGTCGTGAGATGCGGAAAAAGGCTCGTGTGTGTTATTACGAACCGGAGGAGCCCAGTTTTGACGAATACGTGTGTAAGTTTTGTTAACTCGATTAGAATTAATTTATACGTAGGTATCTTACCACATTTCACTGGAATTATAATATGTGCATGTATTTGTATGTTCAAAGGCCACTTTTTCAGTCTTGATTTGAAAGTTGCGATGGAAGCTGCATTTCCGAAGGTATCAGTCAATCGGTTATAAACTGGTGGTCCGAGATGCTACGCGGCTGATGATGGCTTTATTATGAAAACTGGTATTATTTCTAGTCTGCACGAGTTGCGGCGACTACGTGTACGAGTATTGTTCGATTCACGGACGCCTCCTCGTTATACCGGACGACGAGGTAAGCTCAAACCTTTCTTGGTGACGTGGCTTTTCAGGGAGGAAAATCTCGACGGTGGCAAAAAACCATTCGATTTGCCTGGTGGTAAGCAGACGCCGTAGCCTATGGACGCGACTCCAGAAGAATCAAAAACGCGTTGCCGATCCTTTATTGATTTGAGGATTAATTATATTGATAGTTATTTATTTCAGGTCGAAGCCCATAAAGTTGTTAGTACGGTACCTACATTTATCATTAATGTATGTTAGTGGGAATTATTACATTTAGTTACAGGTATTAATTAATTTAGGTAGATATTTTTTTTATATTTGCGGACAATCTTTCGAAAATCGAACTAGTCCCAAACTAAGCAAAGCTACGGGTACTAGACGACGATTAACATACTTATATAAATAAATAAATACATAGTAAACATCCATGATTCAGGAACAAATATTCGTGCTCATTACACAAAATGAATGCCCTTACCGGGAATCGAACCCACGACTTCTTACTTCGTAGGTAGGGTCCCTTCCCTACCAACTAGGCTAAAGCCGTCGACATTAATGCAGGTTCCGTCCCCAACGGGTTACCCCTCGTTCGTCCCCCACGCCGCACTCAACATTCCTCGCGTCTTCCTGCATCTCGCTCCCTCCACCATACCAGGTATATCTCCTCTGTTGTCTCTAAGGCGACGGTCTAGACGCCAGCGGACAGCGGAACGGAAAATAAATTCGAGCGACTACAATGTATGGTAGCCGCTCGCCGCCGGCGCCGCTGCCCGCTGGCGGCCAGCCCGCGGCCTATCGTAGGTACCTAGTAGGTAATAATAATAATAATAATAAAGTTTATTTCCAAAAAATAATATGTTACAGCTGTATTATGAAGCCTCTTACTTCTGAGCTAGGCTGAAGCCTGTGTTACAGAAGTCAGTGTCCTCTCCCAGGTTGTGAGTTTCGTTAATATAACAATTTTGTTTTCTTAAATATATGTGTGTGTGTGTGTTTGTGTGTGAGTATAATTGCATAACATTATTTATTTACTATAGGTAATACCATATCATTGATTAAACCATATGATCATTTCATTTTTGTTAAAAGCTTTTCTTGCCGACTGCAGGTTTTTTGCAGTCATCAAGATACACTTTCAGGGTTCCGTATCTGAAAAGGACAAAACGGAATCGTCTGTCTGTCTGTCAAGTCCATTTTCTCGGGAACGAACGCCGTGTAGCGTCTCCTATAAAGTGAACCCTGTCTATACTCAGATGCGGGTATAGGTGTGTTCAGTACCCTGACGCTGCCGCGCGGGGTGCGCTTCGGGCCCTACCGCGGGCTGAACACTCATGAAGCCAAATCGGCCTATTGTTGGCAGGTAGTGTTTACAAACCCATACTTACTGAACACAGTGAATACTAAGGGATTACAAATGAACACGTTCGCAACCAAGAACCCGCCTGGTAGGCCCTCGTAGTGTTTGCTCAGATGCCGGCTCGACCCGCTAGGCGGGCAGCAGTATGAGCCTACACGCCTAGCGAGTTCTGTCGGTTTCTGGTGTGTTGTTCTACTTTTAGTCCGGTTGCGAAAGTGTTTTTTTTATGTTGCTCTGAACTGGATTCGGGTTACCTTCTGGCATACGCGGCCACAATCGCTGTTACCAACTGGGTTATCTTTTATCCATTCAATTTGAAATTGATATTACATTTAATTACATTTATATACAAACCATTTATACCAACTGATCCAACACGTAGAGGCCCTTTTGACAATTTAATGAAATGCAAGGAGTACACCGAGCGGATGCTGTCCCTGCCCGTGTCATGGGACGCACACAGAGACAGCACCCGCTGGGGTGGACGAGTATAGGGGCTATTATTATTTACTAGCTTCCGCCGACTTCGTCTGCGTGGACAAGGGATAAAAACTATCCTATATTTTAATCCAGGCTATAAACTATCTTCGTGAAAAATTTCATCCAAATCGGTTGAGCCGTTGAAGCGTGATTGAGTAACAAAAATCCAAACATACAAACTTTCGCATTTATAATATTAGTAGGATTATTATGGTATGGTTATTAGATGTTCGACCACGAGCACAAGCCGTCGCACGTGCTAGACGCGCGCGACGCGACACAGTCCAACTGGATGCGCTACGTCAACTGCTCGCGACACTTCAGCGAACAGAACCTGGTGGCCTTCCAGTACCAGGGGCAGCTCTACTACAGGCCAGTACCACTGAATAAGCCTTCAAAAAATTGGAACAAGTTTTTGTTGTCATTATATCAGCCGAAAGACGTCCACTGCTGGACACAGACCTCCCCCAAAGAGTGCCACAATTACCGGTCCTGCGCCACCCGCATCCAGCGGACTCCCGCGACCTTTACCAGGTCATCAGTCCACCTTGTCGGGGGCCTGCCCACGCCGCGCCTTTCGGTACGTGGTCGGCACTCTAGAACCTTTCCGTCCCAACGGCCATCAGTTCTACGTGCAATCATCATCAAGCTCGTCAAGAGGGTTGCCATGAGTCCAAACATGACTTGTTTATCTTACAAGTTTATACGGAACGGAACCCTCAGGGCTCGAGTTGAACTCGCACTTGACTGGTTTTTTTATGATGTCATTCGAACCTGTGTTTAGAGTAGGTATGTATGGCACCTACAAATAGAGTACAACAAAAGGGAAAAATGAGAGTCAAACTTAGACATTGCTATTAGAGCCTACAGCGGGACTAGATCGATTTATGTAAGATTTTCCCCTGTTCTATAGGTATACCGGTGTTGCTATTTACACGTTCCTTGGCTCGACAGCACACCACCACTCCCGGCAACGGTCGGACAACTACTGCCCCCCACTCCGGTCATCATGACGTGACGTATGCGCACGAGATAAGGATAGCAATACACTACATCCCCTATTTCTTTATCTACACTACCTACCTATAATCATCATGATATGAGCCGAGAGACGTCCACTGCTGGACATAGGCCTCCCCAGAGTACTCCCCAATATTAATATTATAAAGAGGTATACACTCGGCATCATGTAGCTAGTAAATAGCAGCCAAAGTATGCGAATATATCGGAACCCGTCTTTACTATAAGATAGATAGATAAAACGTTTATTTGTTTGCTACAATCACACAGAAACAGAAACAACATCGTACAAAAACAAAACTATAACAAATATTCGATACACAATATGAAACAGAGTAGACATAGGTACAATTACATACCAAAAAAACAACATACAATTGCTGTGTGCGTTGCAGCAAAACAAAAGGGCTCATGGCTCAGTTTGTACGCTTCGCTCTTTCGAGAGAAGCACTGATATTCTGCCTGAGCCCGAGACACGTAAGTTCAGTATCACAACATACAAAAAAAATAAAAATAACTAAATCAAAACTGTACCGAAAAAAAAATATATATATTTATAGCATTCTTCCGTTCATGCCAGGCGAAATTCAATCTTATAACGGTACGTCGTGCCAAAGATTAATGGTGGATAAGATTAAGGATGTGTTACGATATATTTGGCTACTAACTCTATGATGCTGGCTGAACTCCAGAACAACATATCTTGATCGCAAAAATTCTTTCACCTGTGTACAAAATGGACTTCCAAATTGACATAGGCTATATTTTTAACCCCCGACGCAAAGGTGTTATAAGTTTAACGAGTCTGTCTGTGGTATCGTAGCTCCCAAACGGATGGACCGATTTGAATGTTTCATGAAAATCGGTTCAGCCGTTTTTGAGATATCGATCTTTGAAATGAAAATGTCGGTGAGTTTTCAACTTTTCTAAGTTGCAGTTATGTCCCCCGACTATGTAAGTAGGTAGCCTAGTGGTTCAGGCATGCGGCTGTCAATCCCGGCTGCGAATCCCGGCTCGTACCAATGAGTTTTTCGGAACTTATGTACGGAATATTTACCGTTAGCTGTTCGGTGAAGGAAAACATCATGAGGAAACCGGTCTAATCCCAATAAGGTCTAGTTTTCCCTCTGGGTTGGAAGGTCAGATGGCAGTCGCTTTCGTAAAACTAGTGCCTATGCCAAATCTTGGAATTAGGTGTCGAAGCGGACCCCGGGCTCCTTTAGGGGCACAACCGGGAATAACGCTAGGAGAATGATGAATGAGTTATGTCCCCCGAGTTTACCTGCAGTTTACTATAAGACGCGAACCCTCTGTCTGCACAGGACGATAAGAATGATCCCTCGCTTCACGGAGCTGCTGGTGTTCTACGGCAGCGAGTTTGCCACAGAACTGGACATCGATCTACGTCGCTACCACTCGCCCATGTACACGGAAACATTTGGTAACTTTATAAAAAACAACTAGGTACCTATTTATTTTGCTAAACGGGACTTAATCGCGTTTAATTAATTAATTTATTTACATCACTGAGGTGTCCTGACGCTACGACTACGGTGTCTTATCATTACCCAGCCCGTATGCTTGTTTGCCACCGTCGTCCTATGCCTATGTTGGCAATAGAACCACATTTGTTCTTAAATCAGTCAACGCAACGAATCCTCGTATAGGTATGTTTAAAGTAACGTCGCACTCTCCACCTGATAAGCACTAACGACGCCTGCAATTCCAGGGTGTTACATGCGCATTAACCCCATAAAAACTATTCGCCCCTATTTTGCAAAATATTTTTACTCCAAAGATTCAAGTTATTTTGTTTTTACAGTAAAATTCGCCGATGACGTATCACTTGATTATCAGACGGCGGCTCCAACAGTCAACACCAATGAATCACAAAAATTAAAAACAGAGGAATTTACACCAATATTAAACGAGAGGCAACATCAATATACCTCAGAAAGCAATTCTTTGATCATTGATTTAGATGACTTGGAAGAAGAAAATGAGAAGGCTGAATATGAGCGTACAGATCAACATCAGCAGTCCTTTGGCACACAATCATTGATTTTCAATTTAGACTTGAATTGCGAAAATGTTGATTCAAATGAACCACAAGATACCCATGAAGATTACAATTCAAATGAAAAATTAGATGAAAAAACTGTATGTGTTCCTCAAGCAACTCATACTGTAAACATTAATAAAATACATAAAAACGTATGTTCAATTTGCAACGTTAAATTTATTACAAGATCTGATCATATAAACCATGACATTAAAACGCATAACTCAAATATTGAGTACAAGGCGTGTACTTTATGCGATTATAAAACAACAAAGAACTGGTTTATGAACAAACATATGGCGAGACACGGTGATTCCAAACAGAAGTGCCCTCTATCAGAGTTAGAAACAGCGGTGGAGAATCACACAGCAGCGAAAGATAGAAATGTCAATTTGGATAGTGAACAAAGCTTAAAATCAAGCATAGAAAAATCCCACGCATGTACAACTTGTGGAACTAAATTCCAGATGGGCTACAGCCTAAAAAGGCATATGAGAAGGCATAATCAAGAAAGAGCATACATATGTACGATTTGTACGAAAGGATTTCGTGAAAACTATGGGCTGAAACGACATATGAAGTTACATACAATTTGACTCAGAATTCCTAGAATTTAAATATTAAGTACAGTCAGATTTTTGTGATTTATGATTTTTTTAATTTACACAATAGTCAAAAATTATATGATCATTGTGCTGTTTAGCAACCACATAGTTTTGTGTGTTGGTTTGCAACCACTGAGATAAGTTGATTGATGAGTTGATTGACTCTTCTCGTTTTTTCAGTAGATTAGTATTGTATATCACTGTTTATTGTTGTTTGATTGAAGAAATCCTGTCTAGTGGTCGCTAACTGAGGCTTTATCTCGTGAAAAGTTTGCATTACAGTTGCAGGTGTACAGTCAAGTTCAAAGATATGTATATGTTGCAGGGAAATGGTCAAAACAGAGATTTGATCAAATCTCTAAGGGATATGATCAAATCACGCAGGATGTTAAAATGGCCAATCCATTTTATCATTTACCTAATACAAATCAGTAATTTGATCAAATCTCTGAATCTGTTTAGTGAAATGACGAAATCGGACAAAAAAGGCAACTCGTTTTTTCATTTCACTAGACTTGTATAGTGATTTGATAAAATCCCTGAAACGCGTCAGTGAGTTGACGAAACTAACGCTATAAAGATTTTTCCGCTCTTTTATAAAAAAAATAACCACGAAGACGGTGGCGGGAGCTCTGCTCTTAACCTATCCGCCATCCGAGTCCAAGTCCCAGAACCGTTTAAATGACTAATGATTTAGGAGCCAATATCTGCGAGTTAGTTTCGTCAATTCACTGACACGTTTCAGGGATTTATCAAATCATTAAACAAATCTAGTGAAATGAAAAAAAGAGTTGTCTTTTTTGTCCGATTTCGTCATTTCACTAAACAGATTCAGAGATTTGATCAAATGACTGATTTGTATTAGGTAAATGATAAAATGGATTCGCTATTTTAAAATCCTGCGTGATTTGATCATATCCCTTAGGGATTTGTTCAAATCTCTGTTTTGGCCATTTCACTGCGACATATACACTTTTGCACCTTGTACCATTGTAATGAGGCGAAAAATGTATACATATCTTTGACGTCGACTTACATGCCATGGTCATTTACCCTGCACGCTCACTACTTTATGGTCACAGCAATAAGTGTGTATAAGTACCTACAGACATGCATATCTATCTTTTGTGCAACATAACATTGAAGGAGAGAAAAATAAGGATTGAAAAAGTTTGCCTCGGAGTTTAAATGTTACCAGCCTAGCTAGCACTTGTTCCTCACTAGCAAGTATGCAAGTCTGAATGCAGTGAATGTTTTATATCTGGGTGGTTCTAGGAGCGTTCAAACCACTGTCAGTCTCTGCTGATAGCATTATTGTCAATGTACCGGCAAACTGGCAATGTTCAGGTATTTTTATGAACCTGCATAAACTTTGATAATAATTTGAACAGGGGTATGAAGGTGGTAGAACAGTCATAGAATCACCCATGTATCGTAAATTTGATCATGCTATCTAGGCAGATAATAATTATGTTGATTATGATTTGTTTTAATTTGATAGATATTTCAAATGTGAAGAGTAAAAAATATATGAAACCAGTCCATAATTTATATTTCTTTATTCTATAATCTATCATGGAAGTAAGACATCACCCCACAAAATAAATTCATCTTCACAAGCTGTAAGCAAATAATCCTCTGTCGGGTGATGACTTAAAGATACAACTGGTTTATTCTGACAATGAACCAATTTGGTGGTCACGTTACTACTAATTAAGTCCCAGAAGAATATCTCACCAGTAGCAGAACCAGAGATAAGATGGCTGTCTTTAGCATTCACCGCGTTTTCCAACAAAAAGTCTTTACTATCATGTCCGGTAAACGTATTTAGCAGCTCGCCAGAGTCTTTGTCGAATAGCTTAACAGTACTGTCAGCGCAACTTAAGATATAACACTGACCATCATGTGTTAGGCTCCCGTAAGTTATTATATGACCGATATAGTCAGAAAACATCTTCCCTACCCTTAAATCGTACCGCCTAACGTGGGAGTCCACGGAACAGGTTACAACCTCATAGTCTGTCACTTGAATGGAGGTTATAGTGTCTTTAGCGTCTTTTAACACCTGCACTGGCTCCTGGCGGCGGCTCAGAATGTCCCAGAATGCGACTGTGTTGTCGACAGAGCCCGAGATAGCCATGGTTGACTCTTCATTATACTTGACTCTGGTTACTGAGCTGGCGTGGCCGCGGTAGCGTCTCAAAGGCTGCCCAGTTGTTACATCCCAGAGAATAACCGATTTATCAGCACTACATGATATTATCTGGCTGCTGTCGCAGCTGCCGGCGGCGTCTAGTACCTCGTTGGCGTGGCCTCCGTAAGTTTTCAGCAAGAGTTGCCGATGAGGGTTCCAGAGCTTGATTTTCTTGTCGGCGCCGCAAGTGAGGCAGTAAGTTCCGTCGATGTTGAAGCGTACCGCGCGTATTACTTGTTGCTTGCATTTAATTGTGACTAATGGCTGCAGTTCGGCCATAGTTAGGAAATAATAGTTCTTTTACATATGGGTAAAAAAAAAGGTAAACAATCCATTGACAGATTGCTTGACAGTTAAGGCTGTAGTTACATTTTTCCCATTTTTCTTTCCACGCGTTAGGCATGGATACAAGTTTTTGTAGCTAGAAAATGTATTGAGTCTAAAATTTGTAATTGAAATTCGATTCAACAGGCTGCTGCGAGGATTTTTGTACCTACCTACCCTAACATTACCAAATAACTACCAAATAATATAACCGGATATTTAGAATAGACAGCTTAGTTATAAATTTATATGGCTGCGCTTGAGAAAAGGTACTCGATTGCACGTGGGCTCATTCGGGACAGCTCCTACGGCGCCAAAGCGAGAGAGAAGCGCCAAGCCGCGGCTCGCGCCGGCTGATACCGCGTGCGTGGCAGTGATGGGGTACCTATACAGATTATGTGATTTTACCCCAAGTTTTCAGATTCAGATTCAGATCATTTATTCATAAATAGTATAAACATATTTATAGGTCACATTATAAATAGGTACACACAGTTCATAGATATTAGGTAAGTAGTTACTCAGTCAGTTTACATTAACAGGTGTTTGATGTGTTAGGGTCAACGGGTTGGTCGTTTGCATAAATTCTAAGACCGTGTAACACGCTAGGTCAATTAACATTGTCTTCAGTTTTTTGGAGAATACTGCGTTGCTTTTAGCCTCTTTTATGTTTTGGGGAACATGGTTATATATGCTCGTTCCGACAACACTGAGCGCCGCACGGGCCTTCGCCAGCCGCCGGTTTGGAGCTATTAGCAGCGGCTGCCTACGCGACGTCCTATTTAGTGTTTGATAATTATGAAGGTTCTCACGTATGTAGTCACTAGCTGTCAGTATATATATACTTGGTAAGGTCAAGATCTTATGATATCTAAATATGCTAGCGCAGTGCGAGCGCACGGGGTGGAGTTGTTTACATTCGCGTCTATGTAATACCTGTTTAAATGCGCCGCGGCAGCGGCGGCGCGCTGGTCGACGCTGTCGCCCGCAGCCTTACTAACAAGTACATCAATCGCACCGCCCTTGCATTTCATATTTTTGCAGGTCTCAGCCGATATTACCCGCCATACGCTTCTACACATGTTCTCGCTATTACTGTTTGATATAAGGCTGTTTACAAAACTACTACGTACTTGCCTCAACGTTATCCAGTATTCAGATTCTAAATTTTGTAGCATCAGCCGGTCGGTGCGTGACTCAGTGCCGTCGGGTTGCGATTGCAATGATAAGCCTCGTTTAATTTGGTTTATCTTTTTACGTAAAGTTTTTACAGCTTCGTTGACCCACACACTAACAGTATTTTTTACTAAGTGTTTTTTTATAGGAAAATAGATGTCATAATAATATTTTATTACATTCAATACGAGTTCAGTTGCTATACTAGGGCAGTCACTCTTACTAAGAATTTGATCCCATTGATAAAAATGAAGACACTGAGTGAAGTCGTTTTTTTGATTAAATGTAAATGATCTTTTGGAAATATGATTTAAATGCGTTAATCGATTTTTTAAGATGTCTACAGTTATACATACACAAAGGTGATCAGATAAATTTAAGTCATAACACGATACAGATTTGATGTCATTTTTATTTATATTGCTATATGCGTGATCAATACAGGTCTTTGATGTGTTTGTTATTCTGGTAGGTACATTCACTAGTTGCTTAAAACCAAATTGACTTACTGTATTTAATAGGAATTTTACATTACTACATTTAGGTATTAAATAAATGTTGATATCACCAGTTATTATCACATTATAATTTTGAATGAAATTAAAACTTAAAAGTTTATTTAACATAGATAGGTATAAAGGTACATCACCGTTTGGGGGTCTGTATATACACACGATGACGAGGTCTAGTCCGATGCACTCCACAGCACAGATCTCAAACTGGGATTCGATTGCGAGGTCCATGACTTCTTTTCGCTCGATGCTTGGGATTCCGGTCCTGACGTAGATACAGCTCCCTCCACCGGCCTTTGTTGATCGGCAGAATTGGGCCCTCAGGTTGTAGTTTAATATGTTAACAGAATTTATTTGGTTAGACTGTAGCCAGTGCTCAGTGAAACAAAGCACGTCAACTTGATCACGTATTTGAAATTCAGATTCAATTTTGTACGTTTTGTTTGCTAGTCGATTTATGTTTTGATGTAAAATCTTCATTTGTACGGTGTTTCGCACAGGTCTGTTGTCGTTGTTTAATAGGGTTGTGGGTGCAGGTGTCTGACTAGTTGGTATCGGCATTGGGAGCTCTTTGCTCCCTGGGTCGGAGAAAGGGCTTCCATTCGGTAATACAGGTGTTTAAAGGCCATGCGGATGCCGTTAGGAAGTTGTCGTAAACATTAGTAGGTATGCCTATCTTGTATGACTTGTATGTATTTCTTTTCGATGGTATAGCATCCACGGTGTACTGGACATCATCGCAAATACTTCTTAGGTGGCTAATTATGTTTTCAGGCGTCGAATCGTAATTGAAGTAGCATCCGTGTAAGTACCTGAGCACTTCTACTCCGGCGACCTCGGTGTTTTTTGCGGTTCCCTTTATTGACACGGCAGGTTTATGACTGCGCCAACGTTGGTGACGGCTCTTTGGGGGCTGCCAACCAGGCTCTTCGGCCGCGACCTCATTGTTTGAGGGCTCAGTGGACGAACGTTCGCTGTCTGTTTTTGGTTCTGGGTCATGTAGGGCATTATTCACTTGTGTACTTACGTTATCCGTTCGTACACGGTCATTTATACTTTGGTCACTTTTAGGTTTAATAATTTCAGCATCTTTTGCGTTGTCATTTTGAGTGGTCGTGGCGGTCGGTATGCGTTGGGGCTCCGGTGTTGGTATTTGTTGCTGGTTCTTTTTTTTGAAATTTGTCGGTTTGCTTACAAGCGCAGCCAACTTCGCTTTCGTTTGGATGGCTGTAGCGCGCGGTTTGCGCGGCGCGGGCGCCTGAGTGCGAGCAGGACGGCTAGTCGGTGTCGACACCGCACTGCATGGTGTAGACGAGGCGCTGTTGTTTACGCTGTTATTGGGCAGGTCGGTTGAACTCACAGTATTTTTGATCGGTAAAAATGATTTCACTTCACGTATTTCGGCTAATAAGCCATCTAATTTAACACTGAACTCCGAAACTTTGATCTCAATCGGCTTAATTAGGTCCATTAGCAAGTTTTGCACTGTATTTATATCACTTTTCTCCATTTTGCCCGTTTATATTGTAAAAATTGACGAGCGTTCGTTAGTGCCGTTTGACCGACCGCACGCGACTGACATGTTGTCAGTACAACATGTCGAAGTCATAACAGATGTAACAATCCGACCACATATGCATGCAATTTTTCAGTACAACTCGTTTGACAATTGGATCTGCAGCGCAACTTGCCTCCAGCGGCGCTTCCACGAACTTCGACTTTCGAAGTTCGTGGTAGCGCCGCAGATGATAGCAATTAGTCTGCTTCTGATAAATTGGGGCTGACAAATCATGACAAGTATACACCCCATGAGAGGTTAACCGAGCGTCGCCGCGGGCCACATCTTAAGTATTGTTCGACGAAAATATACTGCGGGGCTACCGCGAAACGAAAACGAACATCGTTCTTGTATCTCCGTCATTTTCGCTCAAACTAGCAGGTGCGACAGAGAGGGAGATATTCGAACCAAGTTCGTTTTCACTTCGCGGTAGCCCCTCTGGACACCCAAAGGGAGGGCGAAAGTACAAAGGATTGTGAAGAAATATCCATAATGCACTAATCACGGAGGAGGCCCTTCTTCTACACCGGCAATACCAACTGAATGGGCTAACCACAGCTCTCCCTTCACGTAAGTATACAGGAATCGACTATTTCGGTAATAAACAGCAACATTTTGTAGTTACAGCTTAGAAAAGTTGTAAAACCCCCGACATTTTCACTTCAAAGTCTAATATCTCAAAAACCGCTGAACAGATTTTCATGAAACATGGCTAAGAACCCCGAGTGTTCTTTTTTTATTAAATTATCTGTGACACAAAAAAACCGCATTCAAATCAGTCCATCCGTTTGGGAGCTACGATACCATGAAGCTTATAACACCACTCTCTTTGCGTCGGGGGTTAAAAGAGATGGATTTGCATATTAGGCAGGTGGCCTTGCTGTACGGGCGATTCATATGGAAACATATGGAATCCGTCTGCTTGCCACATGAGAAGATTCGTATCAATAAGAGGACGACCGGAATTAATTGTATCTGACAATGCATTTCAATTTCCGTCACAGGTGTGAAAAGATGTGCCACTAGCAGTAGCAAATTTACATCCGTCTTGGGCTTAGAGCATTAAACCAACCGGAGTGGCAATTGACAGGCGTTCCCCTCTGCCAAATACGTATGACCAGTGGTCATACGTATTGTATGGACTGACGTTTATCTGACGTAGCTATTTTCACGTTCCGCATACATTTGACGTTCCCCTCCCCCGCAAAAATCGGCAGACTTTTTATGTATAGAAAATGACACATGTGACCACTCCTGTTGGTTTAATGCTCTAAGGTCTTGGGCGTTAACACTTTATACGCTCGAGCATTGTATTTTTGTTTTGGCTTCTCTCAGGATTCAGTAAATATAGCATTTTCACATGAGTTATATAGACAAGTCATTGTTGGCCTCTAATGAGGATTTAAAATTTCCTCATGGTGTGAACACGACGAGCAGTTGATATTATTGTAGAATCTTTGACTTTCTCAGGATTTACTATACCGCCCTCGCGCTAGTCGCAGTAAATATATAATTTTTCTCCCCTAATGCCGCGTTTATACGCTTGCGATGGCTTGGCGCGTGAGCAGGACGCAGCTATGCGTTAGAGGGAGAGGGCTATAATTCGATCTCATTCGTTTACATAGCTGCGTCCTGCTCACGCGCCAAGCCATCGCAAGCGTATAAACGCGGCATTACACAATCTACTATTAGATCATAGAGATTACCTCGCTGGGGAGGAAAATACAAAATAAAACACAAAAGTAAAGTCTCAACTTTTATTCTCTCATTGATTCGAGATTTCAGATATTTTCCGTTTCATGATTGTACCATAAAACTATATTCAAGCTCACACAGGTTGCCGCGCGCACACTTGGACCTCTCCCGACGATACATACAATCAAAATGCAAGAAATAGTGCCACGGGACATCATGGTTTTCCTGAATGAATTGTCGGCAAGTCTCGCAACAGCACGGGACACGCGACCTTTGTCGCGGCGAGATACTCCATCTCGTTTTCTAATTAGAGCACCTAGAAAGAGACGGATAGTCTATGTCGCCGCGACATAGCTCGCGGGCCGTCCTGTGATAACCATGTGATAAAACTGTGTATTTCGACGATTGAACAGATTCATTCTGAAATACATTCCGTAACTGACAATAAGTATGTTAGTCATGAGACAAGCCCAAGCAGCCGAGACGAAGACAGTGCGCTCGCCACAGTCACACAAAATGCCAAATTACACTTAACCTATCACATTCAGAAGAATGACAGACAGAAATCAATAATTTGTAAAAACATGTCAAATTATTTGTAATTATATTCGATTTTAAAGTTTTAATTCTAACTCACAATAAAATAAAGGAAGTTGAATACCGCGATTTCAAATTGCATGTCTTTACAAATTATTAGAAAGAAAACATAAGTCTATTATTAATTCTTATTAATAATTCCGCGACTTTTCTGCATAAAAATGCTCAAAAGAGGAATATTATTGATAAGACTTAATCACAGTTTACTAGGTGCTAAAGATTTTTTGGACTTTTTTTTTTACGTTTTTTTAAGACACATTTTCACCTCACTCTCTACACACATTACGTGACTCTGTTTAAGGCTAAGTTTATAAAATCTTAAGAAGATTTTTTAAAACGCGAGCGGCGTGAGTTTTCAAAAAAGCGGGAAAATGCAAACTATAGAACGGCACTCACGCTTTACACATTTGTTTTTTTATTTTATTTTATTTTCGTGATACTTCGTGACAGACTATGAAAACTTTACCTGAGATCATTTTTTTTATTTTTTCAAAGATTTGTATTTTTTTTGTCATTTATTCGTTTATAGCTAGACATAATTATGAAATAATCGAAATACTTATAAGAATTATTATTAAGCTATAAAATAAAGTAAATAAATGAAAAAATAATGCCAACGTTTAAGATTAAATGTTATGTATGAAATTTAGAAACTCTCATTAAGAGTTAGTCAAGTGTTTTTAAGAGAAAAAATATATTAATTATTATATAATAGTAAATAATTTACTGCACACATGTACACTTCATTTCGGTGGATAGTTACTTCATACATGCGTCTTCAGATATCCTTACAACTAAGCAATATGGAATTTTTTTTCAACATTTTCTTATAAAAATCATCACAGTAAGAAAGCTATGGGTGGCTCGGTCGCCGCTTACTCTACATAAAAAAACTAAAAATTACAATTAAATTTAATAAAGCTTAAAAAGACTGATATTAGAGAATGACTTTGCCATACAAACGCAGTTGGCAAAAAAACTAAAAATACATAAAGTTTTTTTTTTACTTAAAGCTAAGTATTTAAGTATAATACTGCGCCTGTATGACTCTGTCAGAATAAGCGACGCCCGGACGACATGCGATAACCGAAATTCAATAATACTCCAAATATGTCAAGACAACTGCACGACACGAATTGCACTATTCTTAAAACTGTAAATTTGTAGAAAAATTACCTATACTCGTTTATAAAACGCTTCACTCGTCTCTCGGTTAAACCTAATCTTAGTAGTCCTGTACAACGCCTCAGCGCGCTAGCCCGCCCTATCCATGCAGTCACGACACAGCGTCACTGCGCTACGGTGATTTTCGCTATATGGATGTTATGGGTCGCCAGGGCGCTCGACTCTCCACACAATCGTAGGTACTTTGGCACTTTAACGCGACATTCTAGAATAATATGACACTTTGTACATAATAATATCTAGGAACCGAGTCAACCTAGTGGCTGTTGCTAGAAATCAAAACAGAAAAAAATGTGAGTAGGATTTTTTTCTTACAAAGCAATCGCGTATTTTTTCCATTATACATAATTGGAGATTTTTATTCCAGTATGCTGTCTTAAAATGAGAACTAAACTACGTTTGTATGGAGAGTCGACCGCAGGCGACTCTTAAGCGTACTTTAATGATATAAACCACACCAGAACACGAAAGCAACAGGCTAACCTAGTCAAGTATTGTAAAAGACAACGTTTAAAATACTCATACCAAAACTATACCACTTAGGATCACGGAGTTTTGACTATTCAAAATTGGGATCACATTCTTGCATTTAACCAAATCAAGCTGCCGAAGACCAGGAAATAGCCTACGTACTGGGGTATGCACTGTTCACTTAAAGCCAGCAATCTAGGTTCTAGGTCCTAGATTCTAGGATATTCATAGTCACAGCTATCCCTCTCTCATCATAGTGCATTGAGAGAGACAGATGTCTATATTTGCCTAAGGGGATAATGAACAGTGCAAGCTCTAGTAACAAATTATACACTATTTAAGACATTACATGTGGGCGGAACCCGAAAACTACGGCAAGGGACGTTGCTCCAAAGTCAGATCTCTCAAAATGATCTAGACAGTTCTTATCCTCTTGACAGAGTTGTGTCAGATCATTTTGAACATTTGGCCCGCTTGGCTACTTATGCTGGTGACTGTATGTCAAATGTGGGGATTAGATGAGAAAGCGGACCCCGGGCTCCATTAGGATGATGTCTGGACACGGTGCTGGCGGCAAGTCCCTCGCCGGGCGGGTGCAGGGTGCAGGGTGCAGGGTGCAGGGTGCAGGGTGCAGGGTGCAGGGTGCAGGGTGCAGGGTTCAGTGGTCGCAGTAGACGGGCAGCACGGGGCTGCGCGGCCAGTCCGAGGTCTCCTCACTCTCGCTGCTCTCGCTGCCCGATCTGTGGGAGAGAGATGGCATGAGTTACTCGGTTCATTAATTACAATACGCTATTTGACAAAAGTCAATTCAGCTTCTTTTTATAGAACGTCAAAAACGCACCGTTACTATGGAATTTGTAGGGATTAACAGGCTTGTGACGCCACAATCAAACAACGTCCTTATGAATTTAAATATCTTTTAAATGACAACTTATATGAAAGATTGATAGTTTCCCCGTATTTTCGTCATTTTCAACTGTTGCTAATGAGAATGAGAGAATGAGAATTAGTTTGCGATGCCTTGCAGGGCTCATGTTTGATACGTCCATATCGTAACACTCGACTCGGGGGTCGAAGTTGCACCACGTCCGTAGGAATTACCCATCGCTGCCCTACACGTGACCCCTGGGCGGTGCTAAAAGTGCAACAACCTGGCAACCGTACTGTCTTTTCCAAGATCTCACGGTTCTAAATACTGATTTGCCATACGATAAATAAATATAAATCGTAACACTTTCCACCCTTATGTAACAACATGAATGCAATAAATTACTTGATTCTTGTGTTAGTTAAAAAAGTCAGTCTATGGAAGTGGATTGTTTTTCTAAATGATGTTTTCAGTGTTGTGGGATAATATTACCTAATCGCTAAACTGTAGATGCAGGATTTCAATTTAAGAAGTCCCTATGAGCCTTTATTTATTCCACTTGTTAAAGGTCTTTGTCCAATAATGATTGCGTCTCAAGTCTCTTCACAAAGATCTGTCCAATCCAATGAACGTATACGCATATCACATTTTGCTACAAGCTGAATACCGACCTAAGAAAAATCTGAAAGGACGAAATGTATAGGTACAGTTTCCGTCAAACTTCTTGAACATGCGGGACGAAGTGGGGGGGCAGCTCGCAGGTACAATTCGCCTTTGCGCAGGCAAGGTCAAATGTTCAAGAAGTTTGACGGCATCTGTACTCGACTACGTGTATAATTTAATAGAAAAAAAGTTAATCAGATAACTCCATTTTTATTAATCCGGACGCTATTGTTCACTTACTAAATTACACTGACACAGACTATTTTTCATAACTGTGAATATAAATTAGCGCCGTGCCGTGGAGACAACAATCTTTAAGTGTTCTTGGCGTCCTAAAGATTACTTGCATCTCGCAGTAATCGTGTATGGTGTGTTGTGGTCGTGTAGTGTAGTGTAGTGTAGTGTGTACCTGTTTCTGGTGGGCGTGGCCTCGGCGGAGTAGTGCTGCTCCTCGATGGTGGGCAGCAGCGAGCCGAGCCGGTCCGTGGGCCGCAGCACCTGCGGGACAGGGCACAAGTTACATAGGATCCCACTGTATCAATATCAGCGGGGACAGTCAGTACACCGCTCACCGCTGTAGCCATGCCCCAAAGTTAATTATTGACCACAGGAGAGACGAATTTCGTTTATACACTGGGTTCGTCTCTTCTGTGGTTAATAATTAAGAGCTCACGTGCATATAAATAAGGTTTTTATCGAATACCAATATAGAAGAGGAGATGCTGTTTCTGCGGATTATGAGTTCAAACAAAAATTAGGCTTCATAACCCTTTACTTTTATAATGTCCATGGGAAAGACTCGAACCTAAATCTGACTACGACCCGAGTAAAAATTACTAAGAGAATACTAGGTACTCGCCGGCGGTGGGACAAGGTCTAGTTTTCCCTTTGGAATGTCAGATAGAGATGCTTTCGTAAAACTAGTGTCAACGCCAAATATTGAGATCAAGTGCTTGGGAACCAGGAAAAACGCTAGGAGGAAGGAATATTTGGTGGGACAAATGTTTGTCAACGTAATAGTAGAAAAATGTTGAAGGTTGAAAGGCATAGCCAACTAGAGGATACTCGTATTATTAGTGTGTACCTTGAGCGTGCGTTCGGAGAGTCTCCACACGAGTCTCTGTCGCTGCGGAGCGGCCGCGCGCGCCGAGTAGCGCGCCAGCGCGGAGCGCGCGCGCGTCGAGCACGCCGCCAGCGACAAGTCCGACATCTGCGGGCGGCAGGACTACACCGTCACTTCATGCTCTACGTATTATTAGTGTGTACCTTGAGCGTGCGTTCGGAGAGTCTCCACACGAGTCTCTGTCGCTGCGGAGCGGCCGCGCGCGCCGAGTAGCGCGCCAGCGCGGAGCGCGCGCGCGTCGAGCACGCCGCCAGCGACAAGTCCGACATCTGCGGGCGGCAGGACTACACCGTCACTTCATGCTCTACGTATTATTAGTGTGTACCTTGAGCGTGCGTTCGGAGAGTCTCCACACGAGTCTCTGTCGCTGCGGAGCGGCCGCGCGCGCCGAGTAGCGCGCCAGCGCGGAGCGCGCGCGCGTCGAGCACGCCGCCAGCGACAAGTCCGACATCTGCGGGCGGCAGGACTACACCGTCACTTCATGCTCTACGTATTATTAGTGTGTACCTTGAGCGTGCGTTCGGAGAGTCTCCACACGAGTCTCTGTCGCTGCGGAGCGGCCGCGCGCGCCGAGTAGCGCGCCAGCGCGGAGCGCGCGCGCGTCGAGCACGCCGCCAGCGACAAGTCCGACATCTGCGGGCGGCAGGACTACACCGTCACTTCATGCTCTACGTATTATTAGTGTGTACCTTGAGCGTGCGTTCGGAGAGTCTCCACACGAGTCTCTGTCGCTGCGGAGCGGCCGCGCGCGCCGAGTAGCGCGCCAGCGCGGAGCGCGCGCGCGTCGAGCACGCCGCCAGCGACAAGTCCGACATCTGCGGGCGGCAGGACTACACCGTCACTTCATGCTCTACGTATTATTAGTGTGTACCTTGAGCGTGCGTTCGGAGAGTCTCCACACGAGTCTCTGTCGCTGCGGAGCGGCCGCGCGCGCCGAGTAGCGCGCCAGCGCGGAGCGCGCGCGCGTCGAGCACGCCGCCAGCGACAAGTCCGACATCTGCGGGCGGCAGGACTACACCGTCACTTCATGCTCTACGTATTATTAGTGTGTACCTTGAGCGTGCGTTCGGAGAGTCTCCACACGAGTCTCTGTCGCTGCGGAGCGGCCGCGCGCGCCGAGTAGCGCGCCAGCGCGGAGCGCGCGCGCGTCGAGCACGCCGCCAGCGACAAGTCCGACATCTGCGGGCGGCAGGACTACACCGTCACTTCATGCTCTACGTATTATTAGTGTGTACCTTGAGCGTGCGTTCGGAGAGTCTCCACACGAGTCTCTGTCGCTGCGGAGCGGCCGCGCGCGCCGAGTAGCGCGCCAGCGCGGAGCGCGCGCGCGTCGAGCACGCCGCCAGCGACAAGTCCGACATCTGCGGGCGGCAGGACTACACCGTCACTTCATGCTCTACGTATTATTAGTGTGTACCTTGAGCGTGCGTTCGGAGAGTCTCCACACGAGTCTCTGTCGCTGCGGAGCGGCCGCGCGCGCCGAGTAGCGCGCCAGCGCGGAGCGCGCGCGCGTCGAGCACGCCGCCAGCGACAAGTCCGACATCTGCGGGCGGCAGGACTACACCGTCACTTCATGCTCTACGTATTATTAGTGTGTACCTTGAGCGTGCGTTCGGAGAGTCTCCACACGAGTCTCTGTCGCTGCGGAGCGGCCGCGCGCGCCGAGTAGCGCGCCAGCGCGGAGCGCGCGCGCGTCGAGCACGCCGCCAGCGACAAGTCCGACATCTGCGGGCGGCAGGACTACACCGTCACTTCATGCTCTACGTATTATTAGTGTGTACCTTGAGCGTGCGTTCGGAGAGTCTCCACACGAGTCTCTGTCGCTGCGGAGCGGCCGCGCGCGCCGAGTAGCGCGCCAGCGCGGAGCGCGCGCGCGTCGAGCACGCCGCCAGCGACAAGTCCGACATCTGCGGGCGGCAGGACTACACCGTCACTTCATGCTCTACGTATTATTAGTGTGTACCTTGAGCGTGCGTTCGGAGAGTCTCCACACGAGTCTCTGTCGCTGCGGAGCGGCCGCGCGCGCCGAGTAGCGCGCCAGCGCGGAGCGCGCGCGCGTCGAGCACGCCGCCAGCGACAAGTCCGACATCTGCGGGCGGCAGGACTACACCGTCACTTCATGCTCTACGTATTATTAGTGTGTACCTTGAGCGTGCGTTCGGAGAGTCTCCACACGAGTCTCTGTCGCTGCGGAGCGGCCGCGCGCGCCGAGTAGCGCGCCAGCGCGGAGCGCGCGCGCGTCGAGCACGCCGCCAGCGACAAGTCCGACATCTGCGGGCGGCAGGACTACACCGTCACTTCATGCTCTACGTATTATTAGTGTGTACCTTGAGCGTGCGTTCGGAGAGTCTCCACACGAGTCTCTGTCGCTGCGGAGCGGCCGCGCGCGCCGAGTAGCGCGCCAGCGCGGAGCGCGCGCGCGTCGAGCACGCCGCCAGCGACAAGTCCGACATCTGCGGGCGGCAGGACTACACCGTCACTTCATGCTCTACGTATTATTAGTGTGTACCTTGAGCGTGCGTTCGGAGAGTCTCCACACGAGTCTCTGTCGCTGCGGAGCGGCCGCGCGCGCCGAGTAGCGCGCCAGCGCGGAGCGCGCGCGCGTCGAGCACGCCGCCAGCGACAAGTCCGACATCTGCGGGCGGCAGGACTACACCGTCACTTCATGCTCTACGTATTATTAGTGTGTACCTTGAGCGTGCGTTCGGAGAGTCTCCACACGAGTCTCTGTCGCTGCGGAGCGGCCGCGCGCGCCGAGTAGCGCGCCAGCGCGGAGCGCGCGCGCGTCGAGCACGCCGCCAGCGACAAGTCCGACATCTGCGGGCGGCAGGACTACACCGTCACTTCATGCTCTACGTATTATTAGTGTGTACCTTGAGCGTGCGTTCGGAGAGTCTCCACACGAGTCTCTGTCGCTGCGGAGCGGCCGCGCGCGCCGAGTAGCGCGCCAGCGCGGAGCGCGCGCGCGTCGAGCACGCCGCCAGCGACAAGTCCGACATCTGCGGGCGGCAGGACTACACCGTCACTTCATGCTCTACGTATTATTAGTGTGTACCTTGAGCGTGCGTTCGGAGAGTCTCCACACGAGTCTCTGTCGCTGCGGAGCGGCCGCGCGCGCCGAGTAGCGCGCCAGCGCGGAGCGCGCGCGCGTCGAGCACGCCGCCAGCGACAAGTCCGACATCTGCGGGCGGCAGGACTACACCGTCACTTCATGCTCTACGTATTATTAGTGTGTACCTTGAGCGTGCGTTCGGAGAGTCTCCACACGAGTCTCTGTCGCTGCGGAGCGGCCGCGCGCGCCGAGTAGCGCGCCAGCGCGGAGCGCGCGCGCGTCGAGCACGCCGCCAGCGACAAGTCCGACATCTGCGGGCGGCAGGACTACACCGTCACTTCATGCTCTACGTATTATTAGTGTGTACCTTGAGCGTGCGTTCGGAGAGTCTCCACACGAGTCTCTGTCGCTGCGGAGCGGCCGCGCGCGCCGAGTAGCGCGCCAGCGCGGAGCGCGCGCGCGTCGAGCACGCCGCCAGCGACAAGTCCGACATCTGCGGGCGGCAGGACTACACCGTCACTTCATGCTCTACGTATTATTAGTGTGTACCTTGAGCGTGCGTTCGGAGAGTCTCCACACGAGTCTCTGTCGCTGCGGAGCGGCCGCGCGCGCCGAGTAGCGCGCCAGCGCGGAGCGCGCGCGCGTCGAGCACGCCGCCAGCGACAAGTCCGACATCTGCGGGCGGCAGGACTACACCGTCACTTCATGCTCTACGTATTATTAGTGTGTACCTTGAGCGTGCGTTCGGAGAGTCTCCACACGAGTCTCTGTCGCTGCGGAGCGGCCGCGCGCGCCGAGTAGCGCGCCAGCGCGGAGCGCGCGCGCGTCGAGCACGCCGCCAGCGACAAGTCCGACATCTGCGGGCGGCAGGACTACACCGTCACTTCATGCTCTACGTATTATTAGTGTGTACCTTGAGCGTGCGTTCGGAGAGTCTCCACACGAGTCTCTGTCGCTGCGGAGCGGCCGCGCGCGCCGAGTAGCGCGCCAGCGCGGAGCGCGCGCGCGTCGAGCACGCCGCCAGCGACAAGTCCGACATCTGCGGGCGGCAGGACTACACCGTCACTTCATGCTCTACGTATTATTAGTGTGTACCTTGAGCGTGCGTTCGGAGAGTCTCCACACGAGTCTCTGTCGCTGCGGAGCGGCCGCGCGCGCCGAGTAGCGCGCCAGCGCGGAGCGCGCGCGCGTCGAGCACGCCGCCAGCGACAAGTCCGACATCTGCGGGCGGCAGGACTACACCGTCACTTCATGCTCTACGTATTATTAGTGTGTACCTTGAGCGTGCGTTCGGAGAGTCTCCACACGAGTCTCTGTCGCTGCGGAGCGGCCGCGCGCGCCGAGTAGCGCGCCAGCGCGGAGCGCGCGCGCGTCGAGCACGCCGCCAGCGACAAGTCCGACATCTGCGGGCGGCAGGACTACACCGTCACTTCATGCTCTACGTATTATTAGTGTGTACCTTGAGCGTGCGTTCGGAGAGTCTCCACACGAGTCTCTGTCGCTGCGGAGCGGCCGCGCGCGCCGAGTAGCGCGCCAGCGCGGAGCGCGCGCGCGTCGAGCACGCCGCCAGCGACAAGTCCGACATCTGCGGGCGGCAGGACTACACCGTCACTTCATGCTCTACGTATTATTAGTGTGTACCTTGAGCGTGCGTTCGGAGAGTCTCCACACGAGTCTCTGTCGCTGCGGAGCGGCCGCGCGCGCCGAGTAGCGCGCCAGCGCGGAGCGCGCGCGCGTCGAGCACGCCGCCAGCGACAAGTCCGACATCTGCGGGCGGCAGGACTACACCGTCACTTCATGCTCTACGTATTATTAGTGTGTACCTTGAGCGTGCGTTCGGAGAGTCTCCACACGAGTCTCTGTCGCTGCGGAGCGGCCGCGCGCGCCGAGTAGCGCGCCAGCGCGGAGCGCGCGCGCGTCGAGCACGCCGCCAGCGACAAGTCCGACATCTGCGGGCGGCAGGACTACACCGTCACTTCATGCTCTACGTATTATTAGTGTGTACCTTGAGCGTGCGTTCGGAGAGTCTCCACACGAGTCTCTGTCGCTGCGGAGCGGCCGCGCGCGCCGAGTAGCGCGCCAGCGCGGAGCGCGCGCGCGTCGAGCACGCCGCCAGCGACAAGTCCGACATCTGCGGGCGGCAGGACTACACCGTCACTTCATGCTCTACGTATTATTAGTGTGTACCTTGAGCGTGCGTTCGGAGAGTCTCCACACGAGTCTCTGTCGCTGCGGAGCGGCCGCGCGCGCCGAGTAGCGCGCCAGCGCGGAGCGCGCGCGCGTCGAGCACGCCGCCAGCGACAAGTCCGACATCTGCGGGCGGCAGGACTACACCGTCACTTCATGCTCTACGTATTATTAGTGTGTACCTTGAGCGTGCGTTCGGAGAGTCTCCACACGAGTCTCTGTCGCTGCGGAGCGGCCGCGCGCGCCGAGTAGCGCGCCAGCGCGGAGCGCGCGCGCGTCGAGCACGCCGCCAGCGACAAGTCCGACATCTGCGGGCGGCAGGACTACACCGTCACTTCATGCTCTACGTATTATTAGTGTGTACCTTGAGCGTGCGTTCGGAGAGTCTCCACACGAGTCTCTGTCGCTGCGGAGCGGCCGCGCGCGCCGAGTAGCGCGCCAGCGCGGAGCGCGCGCGCGTCGAGCACGCCGCCAGCGACAAGTCCGACATCTGCGGGCGGCAGGACTACACCGTCACTTCATGCTCTACGTATTATTAGTGTGTACCTTGAGCGTGCGTTCGGAGAGTCTCCACACGAGTCTCTGTCGCTGCGGAGCGGCCGCGCGCGCCGAGTAGCGCGCCAGCGCGGAGCGCGCGCGCGTCGAGCACGCCGCCAGCGACAAGTCCGACATCTGCGGGCGGCAGGACTACACCGTCACTTCATGCTCTACGTATTATTAGTGTGTACCTTGAGCGTGCGTTCGGAGAGTCTCCACACGAGTCTCTGTCGCTGCGGAGCGGCCGCGCGCGCCGAGTAGCGCGCCAGCGCGGAGCGCGCGCGCGTCGAGCACGCCGCCAGCGACAAGTCCGACATCTGCGGGCGGCAGGACTACACCGTCACTTCATGCTCTACGTATTATTAGTGTGTACCTTGAGCGTGCGTTCGGAGAGTCTCCACACGAGTCTCTGTCGCTGCGGAGCGGCCGCGCGCGCCGAGTAGCGCGCCAGCGCGGAGCGCGCGCGCGTCGAGCACGCCGCCAGCGACAAGTCCGACATCTGCGGGCGGCAGGACTACACCGTCACTTCATGCTCTACGTATTATTAGTGTGTACCTTGAGCGTGCGTTCGGAGAGTCTCCACACGAGTCTCTGTCGCTGCGGAGCGGCCGCGCGCGCCGAGTAGCGCGCCAGCGCGGAGCGCGCGCGCGTCGAGCACGCCGCCAGCGACAAGTCCGACATCTGCGGGCGGCAGGACTACACCGTCACTTCATGCTCTACGTTCAACACAGCGAGAGGCCGAATATTGCCAATTCATTACTTTACTATGGGACGTCTTCATAACATCTAATGCGAGGTTCAATCACACTAGCTCTATTTTCCCACGACACCAGGGACACGTCCAACATCTGGGACAACAGTTCAAGGTCAAATGATGTTCTATATTGAAGAGAGGTGAGATATTAAGAATTGATAAGTATGAGACGTGCTCATAACGTCAAATGCGAAGTTCAATGACACTAGATCTATTTTCCCTTCTAAATGGGAAAGGCCATACCATATAATTAAGTTCTTTAATACATTTTGTATGGCATCGACACACACCGGGCGTTTAGTGGCCGAGTCCGAATCACAAGCTGCAATAGTGGCTCGCGCTCGCTACTGATGGCCACGTCTATAGTGGCCTCTAAAAGCGGAGTTAGTTCTCCAGAAGCGGAACCATGGCAACAAGTAACAGTTAATAGAGTGTTGTGTTGTACTCACGTGGCAGTAGGCCTGCAGCTGCGCGCCGAGCTCGAACAGCTGGTAGGCGCGGTCGGGCAGCGGCGCCGCGCGCGCCAGCCCCACGAGCTGCTGCTCCAGGTGCTGGTACAGCAGCACCAGCGCCAGCTCGCACGTGCGCGCGTTGGCGCACGCCGCGTCGCAGATCGCGATCTCCAGCAGCTTCAGCAGCTCCACCTCCTGGACAACACACACAACACATGTTAGCGGACAATCTTACACGAGTCAACCTAGTCCCGGCGCCAGCGCGAGCTTGTCCACGACCACGCGGGACATGCCTCATGTATTACCTCTATGGGAGTGGGCGAGTGCGGCTGCAGCAGGCGCGCGAACAGCCGCAGCCAGTCGCGCGCGGTGACGGCGCGCGTGCCCGGCGCCAGCGCGAGCTTGTCCACGACCACGCGGGACATGCCTCATGTATTACCTCTATGGGAGTGGGCGAGTGCGGCTGCAGCAGGCGCGCGAACAGCCGCAGCCAGTCGCGCGCGGTGACGGCGCGCGTGCCCGGCGCCAGCGCGAGCTTGTCCACGACCACGCGGGACATGCCTCATGTATTACCTCTATGGGAGTGGGCGAGTGCGGCTGCAGCAGGCGCGCGAACAGCCGCAGCCAGTCGCGCGCGGTGACGGCGCGCGTGCCCGGCGCCAGCGCGAGCTTGTCCACGACCACGCGGGACATGCCTCATGTATTACCTCTATGGGAGTGGGCGAGTGCGGCTGCAGCAGGCGCGCGAACAGCCGCAGCCAGTCGCGCGCGGTGACGGCGCGCGTGCCCGGCGCCAGCGCGAGCTTGTCCACGACCACGCGGGACATGCCTCATGTATTACCTCTATGGGAGTGGGCGAGTGCGGCTGCAGCAGGCGCGCGAACAGCCGCAGCCAGTCGCGCGCGGTGACGGCGCGCGTGCCCGGCGCCAGCGCGAGCTTGTCCACGACCACGCGGGACATGCCTCATGTATTACCTCTATGGGAGTGGGCGAGTGCGGCTGCAGCAGGCGCGCGAACAGCCGCAGCCAGTCGCGCGCGGTGACGGCGCGCGTGCCCGGCGCCAGCGCGAGCTTGTCCACGACCACGCGGGACATGCCTCATGTATTACCTCTATGGGAGTGGGCGAGTGCGGCTGCAGCAGGCGCGCGAACAGCCGCAGCCAGTCGCGCGCGGTGACGGCGCGCGTGCCCGGCGCCAGCGCGAGCTTGTCCACGACCACGCGGGACATGCCTCATGTATTACCTCTATGGGAGTGGGCGAGTGCGGCTGCAGCAGGCGCGCGAACAGCCGCAGCCAGTCGCGCGCGGTGACGGCGCGCGTGCCCGGCGCCAGCGCGAGCTTGTCCACGACCACGCGGGACATGCCTCATGTATTACCTCTATGGGAGTGGGCGAGTGCGGCTGCAGCAGGCGCGCGAACAGCCGCAGCCAGTCGCGCGCGGTGACGGCGCGCGTGCCCGGCGCCAGCGCGAGCTTGTCCACGACCACGCGGGACATGCCTCATGTATTACCTCTATGGGAGTGGGCGAGTGCGGCTGCAGCAGGCGCGCGAACAGCCGCAGCCAGTCGCGCGCGGTGACGGCGCGCGTGCCCGGCGCCAGCGCGAGCTTGTCCACGACCACGCGGGACATGCCTCATGTATTACCTCTATGGGAGTGGGCGAGTGCGGCTGCAGCAGGCGCGCGAACAGCCGCAGCCAGTCGCGCGCGGTGACGGCGCGCGTGCCCGGCGCCAGCGCGAGCTTGTCCACGACCACGCGGGACATGCCTCATGTATTACCTCTATGGGAGTGGGCGAGTGCGGCTGCAGCAGGCGCGCGAACAGCCGCAGCCAGTCGCGCGCGGTGACGGCGCGCGTGCCCGGCGCCAGCGCGAGCTTGTCCACGACCACGCGGGACATGCCTCATGTATTACCTCTATGGGAGTGGGCGAGTGCGGCTGCAGCAGGCGCGCGAACAGCCGCAGCCAGTCGCGCGCGGTGACGGCGCGCGTGCCCGGCGCCAGCGCGAGCTTGTCCACGACCACGCGGGACATGCCTCATGTATTACCTCTATGGGAGTGGGCGAGTGCGGCTGCAGCAGGCGCGCGAACAGCCGCAGCCAGTCGCGCGCGGTGACGGCGCGCGTGCCCGGCGCCAGCGCGAGCTTGTCCACGACCACGCGGGACATGCCTCATGTATTACCTCTATGGGAGTGGGCGAGTGCGGCTGCAGCAGGCGCGCGAACAGCCGCAGCCAGTCGCGCGCGGTGACGGCGCGCGTGCCCGGCGCCAGCGCGAGCTTGTCCACGACCACGCGGGACATGCCTCATGTATTACCTCTATGGGAGTGGGCGAGTGCGGCTGCAGCAGGCGCGCGAACAGCCGCAGCCAGTCGCGCGCGGTGACGGCGCGCGTGCCCGGCGCCAGCGCGAGCTTGTCCACGACCACGCGGGACATGCCTCATGTATTACCTCTATGGGAGTGGGCGAGTGCGGCTGCAGCAGGCGCGCGAACAGCCGCAGCCAGTCGCGCGCGGTGACGGCGCGCGTGCCCGGCGCCAGCGCGAGCTTGTCCACGACCACGCGGGACATGCCTCATGTATTACCTCTATGGGAGTGGGCGAGTGCGGCTGCAGCAGGCGCGCGAACAGCCGCAGCCAGTCGCGCGCGGTGACGGCGCGCGTGCCCGGCGCCAGCGCGAGCTTGTCCACGACCACGCGGGACATGCCTCATGTATTACCTCTATGGGAGTGGGCGAGTGCGGCTGCAGCAGGCGCGCGAACAGCCGCAGCCAGTCGCGCGCGGTGACGGCGCGCGTGCCCGGCGCCAGCGCGAGCTTGTCCACGACCACGCGGGACATGCGAGCCACGTCGCCCGCTGTGCACGCCGATTGGGAGATTGACACTGGAAGAGGAACATGGCTTACAATGCGTAATAAATCTTTACTTTCGTTCCAACCATAAAGATTCAACTTAAGAACAGCGAAGAGTAAAAGAACAGAGTATTCGAGTATACGACTTACCCAGCTCTTCAACGGAGACCTTCCGCGCCTCGTTGGTCTGCGCGGCGTACTGGTCGATGGCGATGTTCATGCAGGCCACCGTGATACACGGCACGTGGCACGGACGCACCTTCATCTTGGTAAGGAACCTGGAACCAATACATACTCATATCACAAATGCGGAGTTAACTCTTGTCTATCTGTTACCTTGTTACCCGCTCAACGAGTAATTGATGGCAGTTTATTTTTGACAGGAAGTGACTGTCGAGATGTCTCACCTGTCGAAGAGGCTGATGGCGTCGATGAGCACGTCAGTGGGCAGGTCGTACCACACCTTGAGGCAGCGCAGCACGTGCGCGGCGCCGTCGCGGGCTCCGGTCGTCACCTCCCCGTTCTGAGGAAAAACTTACTTACCTATAGATCTATCCCCTTATTCATTAAACTTAAAATGCCTCTGCTAAATAAAATGTGCTTTGTCCCTTTCACAAATGTGACAGATAAAGACGAATTTTAACGCCATTTTAGTTAATATAGGCTTGTAGGACGTTTATGAATACGGCAGTTAGTCATGTCGGCTCGAAGGATCAAGGGCAATGCACTATGGCCGGCCTCACGCAATTCAGTTACTGAATCATAACACAATCTGATTACAGCAAAGTGTGTGTGGCATTGTGTTGCTCTAGAGTATTCCAAATACAGAATTCAATACAGATTCCAACCGTGTAAGGCCAGCCCTAGGTCTAGTTTTAAAAAGATGTTTAACACCAAATACAGATCAAATGTTAGTAACTAAGAAGTTTTTGACGTACATAACGACAGGTCTAAGTGGTCCTACTAATACCTAAATCATTAGTAGTATTTTAGACATGTCTCACGAAAGTTCGGCCGGACACAAGCAAGACAAAGCGAGACCGCGCGGCACCTGTGAGTGGCGGCCGCGGCTACTTGCAATTGCCTATGCACCCGACTGCCGTATGTGTGAGTGAGTCATAAGCGTTATTGTTGCATTGCGCTCCTTAAACCACAATTAATCGGAATGTCTGTCTGCAAAGCGTGTAACACTGATGTTGAGGCGATAGAAATACTCAGATGCGTTGCCTGCAAAGACTCTTATCACTACAAGTGTCTAAATATTACTACAGCCCAGTTTATGACAAAAAATTGCGAAATAAATCGCGTATGGCGCTGCTATGAGTGTTCAAACGTAACTCGTAGGCGCAATGATAACACGCCTGTGCGCACACAGCACCAGCCGCCTACTAATATGGATGAAACTACCATGTCTATAGAGGAACTTACGTTCGATGAATCAAAAGTAACCAGCGATACATTACGCAATTCACAGATACCCCAAGCCCCCGCCCCTGAAGGTGCAGGGCATGAAACAATCACTTTATCGAGCATGAGTAAGTTGCTTGATATGAAACTCGATATGAAACTAGCGGAGAATAATAGATCTCTAATTAGCAACATGAATAGCATAATTCAAACACAAATCAGCAACGCCGTTAGCCAATTTAAAAGAGAGGTCACTCAGAACCTCACCCATCTATCGACAGAACAAGAACGATGCAAAACCCAAATTGAAAACATAACTAAAAATATTCTACACCTCCAAACTGAAAATTCTAACTTAAAAGCCGATATTCAGAAGTTAGAACATCAAGTAAGGAATCCAGATCCAGAAAAGTATTTATCGACATCTACACAAACTAATAATAACAGAAAAATTGTGCTCTATGGACTAGACGAGTATCCCCATGAAACACAAAATGATTTATATGACCGTATCGGATATTTATTTTACGACATTCTAGGAATAAATGTAAATACCTATGTCGAAGATGTGAGGAGAATAGGAAGACGAGGACCTCGACGCCCCCTTGCTATTGAATTTATCAGTAAAAGGAGAGTACAATATATCCTGGAAAATGGACATTGCTTCAAAAATACCGGAATCAGTATCTCCGCATACCTAGATCACAAGGAATTAGAAACACGGAAAAACTTAAGGGAGTCAATGTTGAAAGCGCGCGGAAGTGGGAAATATGCTATCATCAGAAATAACAAACTATTTATCGAGGGCCGAGAACAGAGCCATGTGTCAGTGGCAAACTTGGAAACAAGTTACTCAGAAAATACGTCGATGGCCACCGCTACCGGCGGCGACATTCAAAATAGACGAACCTCCTACCGCCCCTCCACTACCCCCACCCCCACCGATGAGAACATCACTCCAAAGCAAACACAACGCCCCGGTCAAGATCATGAAAGAACGAGAAAAAATACAAATAATACATTTCGCTACCAGAGAGACTAACATTATTTTCCAAAATATGCAGAGCGTATACAACAAACAAGATACACTTGCGGCATTTTTAGACGAGTTAGACGAGCCACAATTGGCCTTTTGTTTCTCGGAATCCTGGTTAACTCAAGAGAAAGCTGCCCTCATAAAATTCGAAGGGTACCACCTGGCGGCATCGTATCACCGCGAAAATCGCAGCGGCGGCGGAGTTGCCATTATAATTAAAGATAACATTGAATACTTTGAGCGAAAGGAAATTACGAACATGTCAGTAGAATATGTGATAGAAATTTGTGCAATAGAAATATTCAAATTAGATATAATTATAGTAGTTTTATACTGGAACGGTAGAGAAACCGACATTTTCTATCGACAAATGCAATTAATACTAGATTACCTAATTAAATTTTCAGGGAAAAGAATCATCATCGGTGGTGATTTTAATACCAATACCTTCGTAGATTCACAACAAACTACACATTTACTTAACTTAATGCTTGAATACAACTTCAAGCAGCACATAAACGAGCCTACACGAATAAATAAAAATAGTTCAACTTGCCTAGATCTGATCTTTACAAATTTCTCATCAGGCTTTAAGACTGAAGTGCGTGAGCAAGGTTTTTCCGACCACAGATGCACAATACTTAAACTTCTTTTGAAAATGAAAAACAAAAAAATGAAAATGAAAAACATACATTGTGGTATCAAACAAAAAGAATATTTAGTTCCAAGAACATTGGCGCGTTTAAATTAGCTCTGAAACAAGTTAACTGGTCAAGATATATTTTATTGAATCAGTCCGTAAATCAAAACTATAGCTCGTTTAACAATAAATTACACGAACTCCTCGAATACTTCATTCCTAAAAAACGGGTAAAAGTCAAACCAAATGGATCAACTTACTGGCTCACCCCTGGAATTAAAGAATCGTGTAGAAATAAACGACTGTTACGAATTCATTGTATTACATCTAGGAATAAAACACTAAAAAAACATTATAGACAATACCAAAAAACTTTGAAAAGGGTAATAACTAAATCAAAAAAACTACAATATATAAGTAAAATGGAAAAGTCCACAAATAAAGTAAAATGCATGTGGCAAATAATAAAGCAACGTACCAATAAAATATCCAACAACACGAGACATAACATAAAACTACTTATTCATAATCAGCTATCATCTGACCCGAAACTTGTTTCAAATACGTTCAATGAGTTATTTATCAGCGCTGGGCGGTCGCGGGCGGCGGACGCGGGGGGGTCGCCGCGCGGCCGGCCGGTGCTGCAACCCAGCGAAAACTCACTTTTTCTTCGCCCGGTCGACCCACATGAAGTGAAAAAAATAATAACAAACTTAAAAAGCAAGCCAAGCTGCGGTATTGACGAATTGCCGTCCACACTTATAAAAGCCTGTGCCGAAGTATTAACGCCGCCCCTAACTTACATCATAAACCAATCATTCACAGAGGGTGTATTCCCCAATTTATTAAAAGTCGCTTTAATTAAACCAGTCCATAAGAAAAACGATAAATCAGACCCGAATAATTACCGCCCTATCGCGTTGTTACCTGTAATTTCGAAAATATACGAAAAGGCAATGTGTAGTAGATTATACTCATTCTGTGAGAAGTTCGAGATCTTTGACGACGCGCAAAACGGGTTCCGTAAAAACCGTTCTACGACATTAGCCACTTATAAATATACAAATGAAATCCTTAAGATTCTGAATAACAAGGAATATGCCATAGGAGTCTTGCTTGACATGACGAAAGCATATGAAAAAGTAAAATATAATATACTTTTAGAAAAACTTCATGGCGTAGGAGTTCGAGGAATAACACATGAATGGTTTCAATCTTATCTCGAAAACAGAAACCAATACGTTGAGATAGAACATGTCGATGAATTGTCGCGAGAAATTCGCACTATAAGGTCAGAGTGTCAACCAGTAACGGCCTCAATTCCGCAGGGAACCGTGATCGGTTGTGCCCTGTTCATAATTTATATTAATGATATGCCAAAAATGTTCAAAGAACCCTGCATCATGTTCGCTGACGATTGTTCACTACTGTTTTCATGTAAGGATAACGAAACGCTTCAAGGAAAACTTAATGACTCAATGTCTAAAGTAGTAAGTTGGATGAACGACCATAACCTAGAGATTAATTTTACAAAAACGAAAGTCATGCAATTTAGACCTCGTCAAAAATGTGAATTAGATTTATCTGCTTGTTCCTACAACAATATCAAACTCGAATGCGTCCCTACATTTTCATTACTTGGAATATCTATAGACTCGAATATTAACTGGAAATGCCATGTACAGAAGGTAAAAGCGAAAATGAGTCAATTCATCTACGCCTTACGGGAATTAAAAAAGTCAACTGACATCCAAACAGCTATAGTAGCATATTACGCCTATGCACATGCTTGGCTTAGCTATGGGGTAACATTATGGGGAAATAGCACAAATGTACAAGAATTGTTTATATTACAAAAGAAATGTATCAGAATAATAACGCATATTAAACAAACCGATAGTTGCAAAACCCATTTCCAAAATCTACGAATTTTAACTCTGCCCTCTATGTATGTTTTCGAATCATGCAAATTCGTGAGGAATCACCCTAAATTGTACTCCACGGTTGGAGATGAGCCTCGCCGCTACGAATCGCGATTTAAAAATAACTTAGTCCAAACAACCTCCAAACTAAAACTGCATAGTAACGGACCTTACGCGATGTCGATACGCATCTATAATAAATTACCGCCACAAATAAAAAACGAACACAATATTAAAGTATTTACTAGGACCCTTAAGAAATATTTGATAGAAAAGGCCAGTGGCGTGCATAGGGTTTTTAGTTAGGGTAGGCAGTTTTTTTTTGAGGAGACCTACGTACGTCACCTATGTGTCGTACTTGTAGAAAAGAGAAAGAAAAATGCATAATTAAACTGTTATTAAGTAAAGTAATGTTACGTACGTGTTGTGTAAGTTACTAAGCCTTAGGCTATTTCGACTTTCGACAAAGTGAGTCTCCGTCAGCGTGCGTTGTGTTAGTGATACTATCTTAGGATACTATCTATACCTACATGAAATTGACGAGTAATATTACCCCGAGTTCAAACTTATTGCAACTGTGTCTTACACCTACCTTTTACTTATTATCGAACTACAATAACTTGCTAAATTCACCGAAAGTTAACTTCTGCAAACATACTAGGTCAATACACCGCTCACAGCTAAAACACATATTTGTGGCTTACACAAGTATAGAATAGGCCAATAAACAAAAACACACGGAAAATTCAATAGAAAACGTTGAATATCGCTTCTAACCGAACTATGTAATGCAACTGCAACAACACGAATATTTTTTTCACAACACAACTCCAAATAGGACATTTAAAACAAATTTTCGCCAACAAACAACCCTGACAAATTAGAACGCCCCACGTTACAAGTAATAATCACAGCAAAAGGGACTTCTTTCATTTGCCGCATGTAACTTTGTGCCGCACGATCGTTTAATAGGCGAATCGTGATTACAATACGCCGATTGGCTGAAATTCGGCGGTAGCGCAAGCGTGATTGGTCACAATACGAGTATTTGTGGCCAATCACACACAGCGCTGACGCTGACCGACGACGTCCGGCGGCCGGATTTGGAAGCATGTGTGGGTGTGAATTGCGTAAACGTGTGCGCACTGAGCAAATCCGTACATAGTTCACGGACGATATTTACACAAGCGCACTGTGAGAGTGTGTGCCGTGGCTTACGCGCCGTCCGCGGTGCCTGACCTGCTGTGAGCCAGTCTGATTCGCGCGCAAATTTAAATTGCAGCGCGTGTCGTTATGTAAGTTAAGAACTAGATTATTTTAAAAACTATTATAGTATCATCATAGAGAAGAAAAATATATGTGGTGGAGTTATTTTGGAAGGTAGGCACTGCCTATTTGCCTATATGGTACGCACGCCACTGGAAAAGGCATATTACTCTGTCCGTGACTATCTTAACTCATAAAATTTACATGCATGTCTGCTTCTCTTACCTTTTACCTTTTAGTGAATGAATATGAAATAGTATTAGGAAATAATGTGGATATATAAATTTTTAGAATTTTTTATACCAACTTTTATACAATTTGTTTTTCATCTAGTTATATAATGTTTTTCTAAAGAATATATTTTAATGTGAAATGTGATACTATTTAAAATTTATTGGATTAATTTTACTTAGACTTAAGTTTTATCATTTTATACATTTTATACACTTTTAATTTTTAAACTATTATTATTATTATTATTTTTACAAATTATTACAATATTTTAGAAAATTATTATTATTTTATTATGTATAACTTTCTACCTAGTCAAATGTATTTAAACTTGTTTTATACTTTAAATCTTGTTGTATTAATAGTAATTAATTAATTGTAACATTTGCTACGCCCTAACGGGGTCCTGTGCATTGTCTAGCCTTAAGTTGCATGTGTCAATTGTACAAGGTTGCAAATAAATAAATTGAATTGAATTGAAAGTTTAAATTCGGTCTAACGGATCTTCCGGCAACCCCTATATTCCCGGTTCTGCTGTAATGTACTGTTTTGCCGTAAATATAACAGATAGATAGCTATTTCT
This sequence comes from Epinotia demarniana, assembly GCA_945867215.1. NCBI lineage: Eukaryota > Metazoa > Arthropoda > Insecta > Lepidoptera > Tortricidae > Epinotia > Epinotia demarniana. Next base: position 446,255 of record OX244284.1, on the reverse strand, counting down.
CTCGTCAGCATAGTGTATAGTAAAACTATAAATAGATTGAATGAAGGCTCTTAGCATATTAACTCCGCCAGACCAAGTAAAGAATATTCTTTGCTCTGAGGTTGACTGCATGACTTTTCTTTGACATTAAACTCTGATCTCTGTTACAATGAAGGTCATCCTCACACCGCAGACCTTAGCAAAAATAAAACCAGCGTTCGCGAAGATTCGACATCGATTTGGAATATCGATATAAACATGGTTACCTTATTCTATACGATTAATACACCGAACTGTCCTTGGAATTGCTATTTGCCGCCAATTCAAATATTTTCAACTATTTTGAGAGGACAAACACATTTTCATATAACGCGAAGCGCCATCGCAAGACCTCGATTTAATGCAAAATGGTGAATGTCTAAGGTCGATATACGAGTGTTTAACGTTGGCCTTCATAGTATATTTTATTTACTTAATTTTGAACGATAGTGATTATGTATTAGAGGCGTTATTTGCGTGTGCAGGTAGAAGGCAGTTGTCCGATCGCTTCCTATGCCATCCGGTTTTGGGTATAGCCGCGTTATCTATTCAATTGTTTATAATCCTTAATAATTTAATCGCTTCCTACTATGAGGGGTGGCCGATGTATTAGAATGTGGGCGGACATGTCGACTTTAACCGCGAAGTTGCGAGGTATTTGTTGAAACAAAGGCAACAGCCTTAATAAACATATTAGCACTTAATGCTGACTAGTCAGCCTTGCTGGTAGCAATAAAAAACAGATAACGATAGATACTTTTCGCGACACGACTGGCGCGCTTGGCAACGGAGCGGCTTACGTGAGAGTGAGGGGCCGCGCTCCGATGTCTCACTCTCACGTGTGGCGCCCTGCTCATGTAGAGAGAAGAGTCTAGAGTAGACTCTTAAGACAATCACGGGAAGAAAGAGGGTGGTACTATTAACCTGATTACCTAAAATCGTAAATATGGAGATGCATGCTCTTTCTAAAAAAACAAATTTCGAAGTTTATCACTCTGTCACTCGAATGGGCAAGCGCGATAGAGATACCAGAAAGAACGTTTGCATTTTACGACAGCCGTTGTGTTCACTTGTCCAGCAATATGTAAGAAGATGCAGGCTTCATACACCGGCTCGACATTGAAATACGACGTAGGGCACATAATTGGTGAGTGTATAGAGGCGAACCGCTGTGCGAATATCACCAGTAGCAAGAGATGCCTGCGCGAGGCTATTTTGCAATGCTATTACTGTTTTTTTGAAGTGAAAACTTCTTTAGCGGCGCTGTGCACTTATTGGGATGGGGAAAAATTGTTAAACTCGCCACAGATTTCGATAGGTCACGAGACCTTTAGACTGATAATATTCAAGTTTTCACTTCTGCCGGCACTACCCGGAGTGCAACCCGGTCTTTTTTTTTCATGCATACCGCTCCGCTACCCCGCAAAACTCTGGCGGATACTCAACGTCTAGTTTTTGGAACCTTTTAATATAATCTGGTCTGGGATGAAGAAGTGGCGAATAAAAACAGAGATTGAGAATGATCTACATTATACCATTCTGTCTTCACCATGGACTCTGTAAAAACTTAATTTTGTAACGGTATTTTCTGTTTTCATGGTAGTATTTTAAGGATCCTGACATCTGTACTCTGTAATGTGTCTGTGTGTGTCTGTGTGTGTCTGTGTGTGTCTGTGTGTGTCTGTGTGTGTCTGTGTGTGTCTGTGTGTGTCTGTGTGTGTCTGTGTGTGTCTGTGTGTGTCTGTGTGTGTCTGTGTGTGTCTGTGTGTGTGTGTGTGTGTGTGTTTCCCGTGTGGTGTCGGGTTAGAATTTCACAACCCCCTTTCTTCCCGTGGGTGTCGTAAAAGTCGACTAAGGGACCAGGGTTGAAGTGTGTCGTGGGCGATAGGCTAGCAACCTATCAATGCAATATCACATTTTGACGATATTTTATACCCAAATTTATGCTAAAAGTGGCGCTGGAACATACGTTTCATGTGCTCTGCCTACCCCTTTTGGGAATAAAGGTGTGAATGTATGTATGTATGTATGTATGCAATCTGTAATATCCGAAAAATCCGGATCCTTATGTAATGTCCGTATGTAAATGTCAGTTCCGGATCCGAAATATTGGCGGGTCTTGCAAACCCTATCACCGCTACACTGGCTCTGCAGTGAAATTTGAACGTACCTCTGACTCATTAGGCAGACACAGTTTCGGCTGGAACTTGTGTTCCATCTGCAGGTACTCGTTGAGCGTCGCGTAGTCTTCCAGCTCCGCGGCGGCGCCGGAAGTGGAGGGGCTAGCATCCGGGTGCCTCGCGCCCGCTCTCTGCATCTTCGGGCTTTGTGCGAGCGGAGGGTGAATCGGCACCTGGGGAATTCGTGCACGTTATAGAAGGTTGCAGGCCGGGAAAATAGGGATTGCAGGCCAGGTAGATGATGCGAGCGTAACGAGCCCGGATACCAGCCTGGCAATCCCTTTTCACGCCGAGGTACGTACAGTTCGCGCCACATAAGTTTGCGTCTGCGATGTAAGCTACTATAAGTCGACCACTTAACTCGGTCCTCGCCTGCGCGGCGCAGGGGTATGGTAACAGGGCGCGGGCGACGTGCGCCCCCGTGTCGTCATATCCGCGCAGGCGAGGACCGCAGTCTACCCATAGTCAGCAGGGTTCAGCGGCTGTCTGCCTAACTTCGGAAACGCAAACTTATATGGAGTGTATCTGTATAATGCTTTTCTCAAACATGTAATGAAATGATAAAAACCTATTTCCAGCTGATGCTTACGACAATAACGAACGCGACACGCGGCAACGAACGTATGCGGTTGGGAAAAGAGGCGTCAACCTTTTTGGCGCGCTAGCCAATATTTAGGCTCGGTCTTACGTGATTTCGGACCGAATACTAATCAAAATATCGCATAGATTAAGTCACATATTGCGCGCATGCCCTCTGTGGATTTCGCAATCGGCACGCAATTATATTCCTAGGTAAGCTATTTGACACTGGTATGACAACGGAGGTTAACTTACCTCAAGCACAAAAACTTTACAAGTACAAGTCTTTAAATTTTATGATAGGGGGTATGTGACACTTTGTGAGATTTAAAAGTGATAACTCTGTCTGTCCTGACACACCTGTCATATCTACTGGACAGATTAATGGTGAACCCAAGATCCATCAATAGTAAAAATACTATAATTACGACACCTGTATTATTATATTATGTAATTAATGAGATGCATGGCTTGGCTAGAGACAAAAATAATAAATTCCATTGACAATTATAGTTATTGACTTTATACTTAGACGCATATTTGGCGTCTCAACAAATATCTAGGCGCCGCTACGTACTTTGACCGCGTTAGTAAAATGATAAACAAATCAACGTCCCAAAGGTTGCGCATAGCAAATGCTGTGATAGAATGAACGAGGCCAAAGTCCACATCGTCTTACAAGCCATTGTACACCTAATTGCTACAAGTGTAATATGTAGTCTGCGGCAAAATGGCGTGAAGATTCAAATGCAGTTAGTTCACTCTGCCTTTCACAGTAGAACATCTGTTGTTCAGAACATTTTCGACTGAACAAGTGTGTTTGATTGAAATTCTACTACAACGGATAGATTTAAACAAAGTTCTATGTTTCTTGCGCACTGTTAACTATTATAAAAGCTAGAACAAACATGTCATCACTCGTCTCCCTCTTACAAAAATAATCTGTACGCGACAAGGAGACGCGTGGAGCATTTTGTACAAGTGACAGCAAGCGTCCTTATGTGACTAGCTTTAACCAACAGCATAGAAAATACTTAACTAGCTACTCAGCTCGCATAATAGCGTATATATATCGGGCACAAAGCATTCGTCTCTTACTCGCAAGTATAGTACGAGCGGGACGAATATTTTACGTGCATAAGCACGACCATGCTAGCTAGACAACTACCGGGAGTACATTAGCATGAAGAACTCACCTAAACTTTGTGCAGTGGGCAGCAGCGGCGTAAAGTCGTTGTATGTGCCTGCACCGATTCCCCCTTCGTCCGTCCCGAGAGCGCGACCGGGCGCGGCGGCCCTAGTACCTGACAAGAGAGAGCGGTCAACACAGAGCGGCCGTGGCGTGGCCACCGAGCGATGACTGGGAGGGTAGTGGGATCACTAGTCAAATCAGAAGTGGGATCACTTGTGAAGTCAGAAGTGGGATCGTTGGGATGGGGTAAGGTATGGTAGGGTGGCTCAGTAAGGTTACTAAGACAATGTCTTGTTGAAAGACAATTGCTCAGCTGCCTTGGCTCTCGTGTGTCAGATACGTACAACAGCGGTTGAGCGCTGATGTAGGGCGAGCACTGAACTCTAGCGAGACACAGTGCAACACACTAAGTGTGCAAAGCTGAAAAGGCCCGGTCTCCCCTGACCCTTTAGTATACACTGGGTTATTACTAACCCTTAATACTATATTTAAACGAACGAGGTTCGCACAGGGTCGCTTGACAGGGAAATGTAACTTTGTATGAATATCTGTAAATATTTAAAACATAAATATGATGATGTGCAAAATGTGGAGGTCAGTCAACCAGTGTCTTCGCAAATAAGATAACATTTGTTGTTGTAGTTTGTGATTGGACGGACAAAAACTTACATTATTTGCTTATTGAAGATTAACATTTTGTTTTTATTTATATAAGCGTTATTTTGATTTTTACACTACGTAATAGCAACGGCCTACGGCTATAGGGAAATACAGTATGACCTTATGATCTGCCTTTCACATACTAGTAGATATATTGTTCCAAAAATGTTAAATACCAACATATATTCATTAAGAAAATAATCGGCAAATCGTATTAGTTATATATTTATGTGTTAGATTTCTACAATCGTAAACTGCTCTTAGCCGTTATATAATGTATATAGTAATCAGTTAATATCAATCCATTCATTTGCATGACATTGAAAGCGCGAAGGTTATTTAGATTGTGTATAAAATATATTAAACTAATCTCGTAAAAGGAAGAAATAATCGTAATTTTGTTGTTGGTGTCAGGTTGTGACGCACAATCAACTTGTTAATATGAAATAGTGAAAATTATATTTAAAGCTACCGTGACTAGAGCTGAAACTTAGCCCACATTTACATAAACAATGGTATCCGCTAAGGGCCAACGTTAATATTTTAAAGTTGAAGTACCTCCATGTATTGCTAACAGAGAAATCATATTACATACTTAATGTACATTAAATCATCTAAAAATATGGTAAACAAGATACCTAGTCAATATTTTTGTTTTCGATGATGATAAACCTGCCTCCGTAATTATATGTAGATACTGTGAATGATACAAGTTTTAGTGCAATATATAGATAAAAGTGAGCATGTATCAACACGTGCCTTGGCTATACGTATTATGATAGCTATAATCAGCTTAAAGCACTAGAAACGACGCAATTTGTCTAACAAACTTGCTACACTTACAACTTAGTTAGAATCCAACCAAGTCACAGTCTCATTGCAACTACAGCCCCGCTATTCTCTAACTTCTTGGTTTAAGTTCACCCATAGATATATCGTGACGCCGCGTTTCCTAGTAAGCGTATTCAGAGGTCTAGCTTCGTTAGGCGTGACGGGTGAGCTGAGGCAAAAAAACGCGTTTATAATGACTGCCCTGTGACGCTCGATTACAATTCACGCTACGGTACATTTGCTGACCCCAAGGGTCGACACCATCCAATGTACAGTACGTCAAAGATATGTTTACACTTTGGCTTCTTATTCCTTTGTAACAAGGCAATGTAATACAAACATATATTTGACGTAGACCGCGCAAATTAACTACACACGTTAGACCAGAGGCTATTTGTCAGCCAATAACGCTTGTTTGGCCTAGCTGTTGGTGACCCGGCCTACGAAGCGACGGTCCCGTGTTCGGTGTTTTCTTATCTAAGTGTGTACGTATAGTATATCGCGGTCTAGTATTTTCTCTCTTTCTTGCAAATAAAAACAAAATTCGTTTCGCGAAAGCCAAAGACAGGTAGCTGATATTGCTTTTGTCTCTTCCTTACAAACACAATAACCAACGTGACAAATTAAGCGACCATGACAGTTAGTGATAGTAGTACGTAATGAATACCTCATTATTAAAGCACCATTATGGCTGATGACTTGATGATTTCCTCGTGCACGGTGACCTGATTATCATTCAGTGATCACTATCAGTTTTAGCGATTTACCGACGCAATACTATGATAATCACGGATTTACGCAACGAGGTTACTGGCCTTAAGTCCGATATCAACGCTCCAATTCTTATGGTAATTTAAATAATAAAAAATAAATGTAAATCTCAAGAAAGGAGGTAGTACGGTACGCGAAATGAATGGACCTTCGATAATTCACAAGGTCGCGATGTTTTTGTTAGAATTTAGACTATAATGAGTACTACTAGAAGTTAAAAATTCTAGTGAATTTTGACGTTGCTTTAGGTATTATATAGCGTTTTCTTAGCGACCCTTGTAAATCCAAGGATAAATTATACAAGTGGTATTTTTCTTCAATGGAGTATCGCATTTTAGTATTATAATCTCCCATTTAATTTTCTAAAACTTTCGTCAGTGATAACGTCGGTATAATCCGACCCAAATAAAATGTATATATTTCCTCTAAAAGATTAAACAAGTGGGTTTGGATTACTGAATACTATTAAAAACTATCAAAGTTAACCAGAGTTTGAATTAATAACATATTTATCAATAGCTTAATTTTATACGAACAGTTTAATGTTGAAATCCTCCTAATTATTTAAAAATAAATCTCAAAAAAATTCAAGTCGACGCATATAATCCAGCTTTATCATAGTAATCTATTGATAAAAAATCTAAGTAATTCATCAATAGCTCCTCGTTTTATTCACTTATCAATTATTTTTCAAATTTGAACTCACGACGATCAGCGTGCGAGTCTAGTGCGCCGACGGCGAGAACGTCATGACCAATCACAGCACGCCGTTGCTTGTTTCCTCCGCGGGGGCCTCCCATCTGTGCTGACAACCGGACATCGACAGTTCATTTGCATTTGGAAAATGTAATACGACAATGCGCGTTAAAAGTTTACTTTGATAATTAATAAGTGTTTAATTTGTAATCAAGTCTTGAACTTTCGACGTTGTAGTGGTTATGGAGAGAGGCATTGCGCGTCTAATAAAATTACGAATATAGTCTGTATATGTTATGTAGTTATAGTAAGCTAACTAAATCAATACTTAATTAATGTGTAGTACTCCATTATTGAATGGATCAGCTCACTTGAAAAATGTTATCTTTTACCGAGTTTAGCTATTGTTATGTTTTACTGTACAAAAACCTCCATGGTAAAGCTGTGATGATTGTAAGAATACAAATAATCTCTATGGTAGTAATAAAAAAAACAATTATTAATGACTCCAGTATTATGCCTGCATCACACTGGCGCGGCCTGGCCCCGGCGGACAATAGTAAACTTGTCCGCCGCTGTCAAATTTTCTATTGTCCGCCACCGCAGGCCACGCCAATGTGTTGCAGGCCTTAAACATACAGATTTTATAGAAACACTCCACTGACAAGCTGTGATGATTGTAATGATTACGAATAGTCTATATAGTTAGCAGACATCGTAAACTGCGATCGAAATCCATTGAAGTACTAGGGTTGTTACTCAGTCAAGTCAAAGTCAAAAATTATTTATTGAGTAGGCTTAGCAACTAGCACTTTCGAATCGTCAGTTATGCTACTTATACATTTATATGGCGGAATGTGTTTATTTATCATTAATATTATTATAGTATTAAATTACACTTATCAATGTCTAGGTTGATAAGTGTAATCTATGATATTAAACTAAAACTTCTTGGAATTGATAAATATATTGTCTATAGATTTACGAGAGTATATTTCTTTTAATTATTTTGTTTGTCAGAAACGAAGTAATATTTTTCGATCTCGATAAAAATCTTCGGTTTGCGGGTTTACAATCAATAAAGTAAGTTTTTTTTTCAGAAAAAAGCGATGCAAATTGTATTGTTTGCGTTGTTTCGCCATCGAATATGCGAAAATTATTACTCACTATCCCAAGTGAAAAATTTGGAGAGTTTTGGATAAAAATTGTAAATACAATACAAAAATTTACCATTTAACTGTTATAATAACATTAAACTGAGATTCAGATTCTGTTCAGTTATTATTATTTGTATTATTTTAGTACATAATATTTTAGTTCATTAATATTTTAGTTCATTAATTTAGAACCATCGCCATCCCTAACAGGTTGTCATACGTCATTTCAATGGATTTCGATCGCAGTTTACGATGTCTGATAGTTAGTAATAAATTAAATCAATATTTCATTAATATTGTAAATATTGCAAAAATATGTATCGATAATATCCTCTCATAAATAAGTACCAAAACCTAAATCCACTCACATAAGAGTTATGGGTCATATTTATGAGTAAGTTGTATGCACCATGCACCTATATTTTTACACTTGACTGTACTCGAGTGTTAAGTGGAGCTCACGTGAAAAAATATATAGTGCGGCGGAAATTGGGCAATATTGATAAAAGTCGTGGACACGTCTTCTATACACCTAACACTGGTGTGTGTTCCTTGTTCTCTCCAGAGTACGAATCTACCGGTTTTAGTTCAGGGAAAGGGGCCGGGCATAGTTGTGACGTTACAAAGATGGCGGTCAATCTTTGGATGGGTGACCGCCTGACATTTGAGTGGTTAGTATAAATGCGCGTTTCCGTGCTTTGGAAGGCACGTTAAGCAGTTGATCTTGGCTGCTGTCTATGACAGTAGTCGTTAAGCCGAGTTAGAGGCCTTCGGGCGGCTTAAGAACATCTAACAGGCGAGTTGCCCACTCACTTGACAAAGGGGGGACAACTGTCACTCGCGTCCGCAGGAGCTACCTACCCCAACCCTGCACGTGTCCCCTGGGTGGTACTAAAGAGTGGCAAACTTTAAAGGCCAAAATAATATATGCCATACGATTAAATAAACAAAGATGGCGGCCGACGGTCATCGATTTTTGTTCAAATCTCGGGTTCTATTGCTTCGTGTGAGGTGTCATTTGAAAGCATATTAACCGTACTATAATTATTTTCTTCAACTGTAAAACGTACAACAAACCGTTTGAAATAATAATGGATTATTTTACCTTAGACGTTTGCTTACTTAACATCATAATTCGAGAAAGACATACTTTAGCATGATTAATTTCATTATAAAAAAAAATAAAACATTTTATTAGCTTGCCAAAAATATGCAATTTGTTGTAGTTCAATAATAATTACATATTATGGCCAATTCCGTAACGCAAGTCCCCGGCAAGCAGCATGCTGTGTATGTTTGAAATACTTTGAAAGTTAATTTTTTGTGTTCCCAAATGAAAGGTACTGTAGTCGAATTAATAAATTTTGTGTTTAACTGTATATTAGTACGCGTAGATTAGTTTATATAATCGGTGAAATGAGTTATTTCAAATAAATCAATCAATCAATATCATTTATTTGCTGGAATACAGTAGATACTTATATAAATAATACAAATGTCAATAAGATTACACACAACAGTGTATTCAGCCCATATGCAGGGATGCAAATGTCTTGAGTTTAATAACATAGGTGTGTAAATAATCAATTACACCTAGGAGCAAGTTATCAGCCAGGTGAGCATAATTTATTTTGTCATTATGTTTCAATAAAAAGCCATTTTAAATTCATAAATGCGTTGTCTGTGGGCCGCGAGCTTTCGCCAAAATACAGCCCGACAACTAGGACCCAAATTGTCGACATGGCCATTGGAGACATTTGGACGTGGTGATTTCTTACATTAACCTTTCTAGCAACAGCTTTAGGTAAACACAATTTTTTCGATGGAGATGCATATAGATATTTATGATTTGTCGACTGATATATATTCTGTACTATGGAACTGCAAGTCATTGCAGTTTTTCACGCAACAAGTTCGAACAGAACCGTGAGCGGCGAGGCTCGCGAGGCCGCAGACCGGGCTCCACGTAGGCCCGAAGGCCTGAAGCGTCCCTCCAAAGCGCGCTCTCGGATACTTTACTCCTGAGTTCAAGAACAAGCGAATCTGAGCGTGTGCGTGCGTCCCTCCAGAGCGTGCTCTTCACACGAGCCCGAAGGCCGAAGATCCGAAGGATGAGCCCACGCGGATATTTTACTACTTCCAAGTGTATTACAAGCGAACCCGAGGGATGAAGGTACGAAGCGTACCTTCAGGGAATGCACTCCACGCAAGCCAGAGGGCCAAACGCCCGAAGGGCGGGCCCACGTGGACACTTTATTACTCCTAAGTGTCTTAAAAGCGAATCTGACGGCCGAAGGCCCGAAGGAGAGCGGCATAGCACGCGAGGCGGCAAGCTGAGCTCTGCGTAGCGTAGGGGCGAGGGCCGAAGCGTCGCTTCAGAGCAGGCTCTCCACGCAAGCCAGAGGGCTAAAGGCTCGAAAGGCAGGCCCACGCGGACACTTTATTACTCCTAAACATCTTACAAGCGAATCTGAGGGCCAAAGGCCCGGCGAAGCGTCTCGTCAGAGTGCGCTCTCGAATACTCTACTCCTGAATGTGTTACAAGGGAACCTGAGGGCCAAAGGCATGGCACGCGAGGCGGCAGGCCGAGCTCTGCGTAGGGACGAACGCGTGTAGCGTCCCTTCAGGATACGCTCTCGGACTTTTGTTTGGATGTTTGTTACTCAACCACACTTATTTGGATGAAATTTTGCACGAAAATAGTTCATAGCCTGGATTAAAATAAGGGATAGTTTTTATCCTGGGCCCACGCAGACCAAGTCGCGGGCGGAAGCTAGTTGTCTAATAAAGCTGCTTGCGTTGATTGTTCTATTATTTATTTTCAACTAGCGACACGCCACGGCTTTGCACGGATACTATGTCATACATATAAACCTTCCTCTTGAATCACACTATCTATTATAAAAAACCGCATCAAAAACCGTTGCGTAGTTCTAAAGATTTAAGCACACATAGGGACAGACAGCAGGAAGCGACTTTGTTTTATACTATGTAGTGATGTTATACTAGGAACTACACTAACAGAGATTAACAATCTCACTTGAGAGCAAAAAGAAGACGTAAATTAGTGTAAGGGGGCACCCCCCACACACATTTTACGTCTTCTAAGAAAAGAAAAGAACGCTTCAGAGCTCTCGCCTTGCCTTCGGCTTGGGCTACAAGGTTCCTGAGGTAGCCTTTATTTTACTGCTTTAGTATGCTGCTGCGTATCATGACCGTCTGACTCGTAAAATTACTCAGAAAACAAAACAAGAGTGTCTCAAGGCGCCATGTCAGTGCTACCTAGCTGAACCGTGGGAACTAAGATACCTACACTTTGGAAACCGAGGTCGGTTCATTCAGCCAGTTGGTTGGCACACGCGCTCACGGCCGGACGCTGCGCACAGTTAGGTATTGAAAATGACTTCGTTGCGAATAAAGTCGATTCACTGCAGCGTTGTGGGGTGTGACAACAATAAAACAAATAAGACATTTATGGTTTTTTATCTGCCGACTGACGATGACAGATTAGTAACCGTACCTACTTACTTTATATAGGTACCCAAGTACTAATTATTGACCTGGTACGAACTAGTGAGTTTTTACAAGGACGTTTACGGAACATTGAATCTTTAATACCTATTTCAAATACGTAATTATTTTGTAAGGCCTGCTTGAGTTTCGGTAATTTAGTATACCCCGAGCCTCAGACAAGTTTACTCCGCCACTGCCATGAAGTCCAAATTATTTAGTTGTTTTCGTAGATTTCATGTTTATGTTTATCCCTGTATAACAGCAATTAGTATAATAGTTTACTTCGTAAGATTCGCACGGCAGCTTAAGAAAGGGCGAATACATCGTCGTTGGTTGGTATAGGGACTTATGACTTTTTGGAAGGGCTGGAATTCACTCGCGAGGATGAAACACATAATCAGAATATTTTAAAATAATACATTACAACAAATTATGCCTAGTGTCTACTTTCAAGTTTGTAATGCTAATTTTAAACTATTACGTTATTCTTATACATATGCTGTAAATAACAAAGATACGTAGGTACCTGACAAACTTTATTTCGTACGGTTTCCAGGATATATTTAAATTACGTTACAGGGTGAGCAATAGGTAACATGGCTTCAATTGTATTTAACATGCTGCGTTGATATGTTTGTATGTATGTATGTAAGTGACTATGCAGTTCAGATACTGGCAGTATCTTGGGAAACCCCGTATATTTTATACCTATTTGCTTTTTAGGGTTCGTACCCAACCGGAACCGTACCCAAAGGGTAAAAACGGGACAGTTGCTTCACCATAGTGTACTCGCACATTATAATAGAATTTTATGTTTTGCAAAATTATTTAAAACGTAAACCGTTTTTTATTTCACTCAACTATTAATTATAAAATCATTTCTAAGCGGTGTCAACTCTAGCGTCGATTGGCCGGCGCATGCGGGCAACGACCCGCGCGTTCAAGGTCGCTCCAATGTTAAATTTCGTAGGCACTTAAAGCAGTAGGTATTGACATTTTTATTCAGACCTGAGTATCTGTTTGTAGAACTATTATATAATCTGTGGCCACGTGACGACAGCGATCGCTAGCAGAGTCTAGCGTGGTGATGGTTCGAAGAAGCCATCACCTTTCGATTCTTGACATTAAAAATAAGTCAGAAAAATATAAATACGCTTTATTTACAAAGGACTTTAATATTAATTACTAAAAAGATTAACATGATAATTATAATAATATAATTTATTTTTTATTAAATAACGAAAACGTATTAGGTACATGTTTACAAAATATTAGGAGGCCCCTGTATAAGAACGGCACTCACTGCCACTCACAGTGACAAGTGACATTACTTTCGGTCAAATCATTCATGCCAGCTCTCGTGAATCGACCTGTATACCAACAAAATCTATATTGTTGGAAATATTATAAAATTACCTATCTTTTTCATAACATCTTTGATTGCGCTAATGTTATTATTTATTGAGTTACAAGCGTGTCAGTACTCATGCTAACGCGCACGGTAAAAAAGTCATATTTTGTCAAATATTTAAAAAGATTTTGATGGTACGTCATAGGGCTCGAATAAACAATTATATAAAGTTTAATATGCTTTCAAATGACACCTCACACGAACCGATCAGTAAAATAGAACCCGAGATTGGAACAAATCGATGACCGTCTGCCGCCATCTTTATGACGTCACAGCTATGTCCGTCCCCTCTCCCTCAAATTCGTACTCTGGAGACAACGAGGAACACAACCGTACAAAAATCGTGAAGGAGACGACTTTTTGCGATATTGCCAACGTACTAACACTGATTATACTGAAAAATAATTTCGGTGTGCTGTGATGATTATTAGATTACGAATAACCTGCATAGGTGACACTAAAATACATCAATACTTGTTTAATGTGTGGTACTCCAGTGTAGTAATAGAAGATTGTTATCGATTAAGTATAATCATACAAAAACACTACAGTGTTAAATTTATAAATTAATCTTAATATGATGACTTTTTCGTCTATTAACTACACATTAATAAGCATCATTGATCTAAAGAGTACCTATCAACGTACTTATGCAATTACTTATTCAATCAAGCTAGGTTGAACCATTTCAACCACCCATGAGTGACCGGTATGTCGATCAAGTAACGCATTACGCACTATACTACGTAACGTACGCTATGTAGATGTAAATGTCATTTTTTTATATGAAAAACGACAGCTGAATTGTCCTAACGCACGTTCGAAACATTACGTGATTACCCCTCAGATCTCTAACTGACCCACGGCCCGCTTTCTTACAGTCGGTTATAACGGGTTTCTTCGATTTCGGTTAAAACCGGTTTTGCATTCCGTACTCTCAATCAACTGAGCTATCGGAACAATCGTCACCTTTTTTATCAATCAGTTCATTCTTACAAGGCCTTAGGGAGGCGTGTACCGACATCTGCCTAGATGCGAGATGATCTGCCTAGCAGCAATTTGTATGTAATCATATTAAATCCATTTAGTTTTGTTATTATATTTGGTAAGCTCGGCCTTAAATATGATAAAAGAGAAAGTTTCGCCTTAATATGAACCAACGTGAATGTAAACTTAACACGCAAAACTAAAAGAAAGCGTTTACGTGACGTATGTAAGAAATGTGCATCGAAAATCTACATTTTCAATAACTCCGGATTTTTGTATTAATTAATGAAAAAAGTCCTCTTCCACATCTATGAAAAACTACTTTTCTGAGGGTTATTGGTAATTTAATAATTTAATGTTAGGCCCCAATCGGACTTTGAAAGATTCTTTGAAATCGAATGAGTAGGTAAGGTACCTATTTTCGGAGATTACCCCCAACCTGCACCCTAATTTAACTGCCTACTACTACTATTAGGGTGTAACCACACCAATCGATCGATGCCATCGATCGATTATCTATAAGTCGATCGACAGTTTCTACTATCAGCTAAACCTACCAGACCAAACGGCCAATATCGATCGGTGGCATCGATCGTTTGGTGTGGTAACACCCTTAGACAGATAACTAATAACCCTGTGTTTATACTTTCTGTACTTACTTCATATTAGTAACATCAGGGGCCCGTATCATGAAGCAACAAGTTACAAATTACAAGGGGAAGTCTCTTTTCAATACCTTTTGATAGAAAGAAACTTCCGCTTGTAATTTGTAACTTGTCGCTTCATGAAACGGGCCCCAGATCATTATGACATCGGGACCTGGAAAACCTCTAGTAAATAAGTACAACTCTCAGTCTACAAATAAAATTAAAGTTAAAGAAAGTTTAATACTAATAACCCTATATAACTTTCTTTACCTACTATTATTGGTTAAATAAACTAGATCATTATGTCATTTCGACCGAAAAACAACTACTAAGTAACTAAATATAATGTACAATCAAGTACTTAAAGTTTGTACCTACAAGTTTGAGCGTACGCTCGGCCTTGGCGAGGTACTCGGCCGGCAGCACGCTGCACACGAATCGCGTGAGTCGCGCGCGAAAGATTTAAATTAAGGATAATAACTGATAAGATAATACAATTTAGAGCTATTGACGAATCCGTTAGAATTTGTGTTTATATATTCTTCGATAGAACTAAAATGAATTACACCGACTTGAGAATTTATGAGATTTCTTTTATGGTAAGGAGAATGGTTTCAAGATATTATTCCTAGTTAACAAAAATGCTATTGATAAATATGTTAGAAATTAATGGGGCCATTTTTTTAAATACTTTTGAATACACTTTAGTAGCCACTAGTTACTTGAATATTCTTTTAGGAGATTTATAATATTTTAAATCAATTCCGGTTTTGCTAACGTAATCTCTTGACAAAACTATTAGAAAACGATATGTAAGGTTTGAATAATCAAATGCGATGCATTATAGGAAAAAACTATAACTTGTATAATCTTTGCAAAGTTTTACAAGTGTTCCTTACAAAAAAATTAATTATTCGAAAACCAAAATCAAAAACTGCTAGAAAATATTTTTCGCTGTTAGTACTTAATGTACTCTCGCTGATAACAAAAAAAAATCAAACTTGGGACTTATGTTAGTTTGACGACAAATTATAGTGTTCGCGTACCGTACTAAGGAGGTCCTCAAATCGTCGCAATCTTTTATTATTCATGTTCGTTCCCCGGCTACTGAACTACTTGGAGAATTAGGCACATTCGGAGAGAGGTCTGCTTTAAACTTTGTATTTAAAGTAAATTATTTAATTCGAGAATTGATTTTGTTAATGAACTTACTTAACTTTGTTGCATATAACCGGCCTCCAATTAATACTCCAGCCACAAACTAACCATATCAAATGGTTGCCAAATCTACGTTAGTTACGCAGCTTTGCGCGTCGAGAATCCCAATTATTTCGTCACTACACACGGCTAGACGACGGTGTCGTCATATCACTACAATGTACGGTTTTAATATAAAGTAGGATTGTAAGATTAGAAAAATCGTTCGACAATTGTCATGCGATATCAAGGAAAACTTTGAAACACCAAAATACAGCTAAAAGAGATGGGACCTGTGGTGTATTGTTTAAATGGAGCAACTTTTGTAATGAATCCTTTTTTAGGCAAATATATTATGAATTAGTATTGTTGTTTGAAAATCACTTATTAACCTTTTCGACGCTCTATCAATGAGAAAACTTGTCTACCAAACGCTCAGTCAAGAAGACATTTAGTGCCGAGTTAACATAACTTCTTTATGAATTTCATAATAAACCCATTTATATTTTAACTAAGAACGCAATTAAAACGAATTAACTGGTTTAGAAGTGCAATGGGAGACAACATTTTGGACATTATGTCAATTTCTCTTCTTAAATTGTTGTTATACTATTGTTACAGAATGATCTTATTTCTCTTAATATCTATTTCAACAGCACTCGCGCCAGGTGTAATGATGAATGCCCATTCGCTTTCACAGCAACCGCGAAAACTCTCGTAAATCATAACAGCACACCAACTGGCAATTAGGTGCGCCGGAGTGCCCAATGGCGCATGAACGTTGAACAACATACTTAACAAGCCTGTAACACCAAAAGGGGTAGACAGAACGCGTGGAATTGAATTTTTAGAGTAAGATAACACTTCAGCACTATACCCACGCTTCCAATAGTCTACTCAATTTGGCACAGTTATAGGCCACGGTAAACTACTATAAACTAGGTTCGCTCCGCTCGCTCACTCAATAATATTTTTAATAAATGTTGAAATCATTTATGTTTCTGACTTTTGCTTCGTTTTGTTTAAATGTGACGGTAGGGTATACAATTGAATTATTGTTTTATAGTTCCGGGCTAGAATAAAACTTTCTCTAATCATATCTCTATTAAAAATATTCAATTTCGAGCAATTTCTGTTGGATCAAAGCTCACAACAGAGTTGTATAAACAAATGATAAGAGAAATGCCGTTATGATAGGCATTATAAAATAACGGACAATTGTTATTACATACGTAGTAGGTATACCTATGTATCATTGTGTATAACGGTTTTTAACTTAATTGTTATTTTTTGTTGTTCAACCTTTTATGACTCTATTTGAGGGGGTTTTTGATCAAGCATATAGGTGAATCACTCGTTAAATCCATACCTCATTCAGATGAAGTGAAGTACGGAGAGTTTGATTCCGGAGGAATGACAGGAGAAATAATTCCCCTAATGTCCGAAGTTACTCTAAGGATTGAGAATATCTTTCACCAGTATATATAATTCCTTTTTAGGACGGGCATACTCACAAAGCAATCATGAAATGTATTTATAGACAAACTTTACATAAGTCGGTTTTCACATTACTACTATGTAGTTTTTCCTCTTACGGCGCAAATAAAACTTTCCCATTCGGCATACTTTAATTTATATACCAATTTTGAAACCGAGACACATTCGCGTAGAATACACAACGTTCAGAAATTGACAGTTGCAAACCAGTTATGGACTTTATTTAAGGTTATGACAGAAGGGTTACCTCCAACATGATGGAAACCAAAGGAAGGTACCTTATGTTTATATTAAACATGAGAAGAGAACTCAACATCATCCTCCTAGCGTGACTCCCGGTAGTGCCCTAAAGGCGCCCGGGGTCCGCTTTGGCACCTAATCACAAAATTTGGCATAGGCGCTAGTTTTACGTAAGCGACTGCCACATGACCTTTCCACCCAGAGGGAAAACTAGACCTTATCGGGATGAGACGGTTTCCTCACGATGTTTTTCTTCACCGAAAAGCCAATGTTAATAAATATCAAATGATATTTAGTACATAAGTCTTTGAAAAAATCCAGATCGAATCGCGTGTCTTACCGCTCGCCTACAGTGGCTGGCTGAGTGGCTGACTACAGCAAAATAATTAACAAACATCAAACAAACATCTCAGTTACAAGTTGCATCACAAACATCTCAGTTACAAGTTGCATCAAAACAATTTTTATTGGCAATTCACACTTTTAATCGTCCATACGAATTGTTTAAATAACTCCGTAATTTCTGTGTACTCGAGCGTTAGAATGTGTCTTTACATAACCATTGTTAACTTTCTTTTTACTTTTTAAATGCGTGCAACACATAAAATGCCAGCAGCATAATAAAATAGCGACGGTATTTCTAATGTAACACATATTTCAGTTTATTGCGTCATACGCCCTAGGTACTTTTTCCATCCAATATCTTAATCAACCAGTGACAGAAAAAAACTGATTCACCCTTACTTTCCATTTTTTTTATCACAACTGTATCTTTCTAACCATTTCAACGTATTTGCGAAGCGATAACCATTTCTACATATAGCTACAAGGCCCCAAAGAACCCGCGAAAAGTAAAGATTGACGAAAAAATACAAACTAGGACGTAGATAACCGCAAAACTGCGACAAAACAGCGAACTTAGAACCGTTATCCCAGATTACCACACGACACGGAATTATGACAAAACGACCGTTACAAAAACAAAATGGCGGGCGGATCACCGGTCTAATTTCGAATCGTTCTATTTCTGGCTTTATTGGCTGTAAAGTGGGCCGAGAAGGGAGATTATAACGAAGTTTTTGAACTGAACATCCGCCGCTATAGAGTCGGAGGCGTAATATTGTACCATCCTCGTGGCGCCCAGCACGCAAAAACGAACAATGTAGGTAATGTGAAGTTTCCCTTAAAAGGAATTAATTTGAATTTTGATCAACTGACACGGCCTTTTAAAAGGCGCGTGGGCGCTACGAGGATATGTTCTTGCTCGATTTATTATTATATCTCTTTATCGTCGATGTATGTTCCTATGTTTCAAAAGAATTCTACTACCACTAGACACACAGAATGACCCAAAAATTTTACGCACACGCTAAATGATTCAGATGCCCGTCAATATCTTTTGGTAAACAAGCATAACTACCTTTTTGATCATGTTGTAGGGTAAATTTAACAAGTTACGAAATATGGGTTGTTCGCTGTAGCTGTAGCAGGTTTGTTTTTCACAACGCTTACCGAATCGGTACAAAAAACAAGCCGCAGTTCAAGCATAGTTAATTTTGATTATAATTTAATTATAAGGGGACAATCTTACACAAATCGAGCTAATAGTCCCATAGTAAGCTCAATAAGGCTTGTGTTACGGGTACTAGACGATATATATAATAGATAGAAATACTTAAATACGTAGAAAACATCCATGACTCAGAAACAAATATTCATGCTCATCACCCAAATATTTGCCCTTACCGGGATTCAAACCCAGGACCTTCAGCTTCGTAGGCAGCGTCACTACCCACTAGGCTAACCGGTCGTCTTAAATATTACGAAGGTCAAATACTAGGGGACAATCCAAGCCTACGCAAATTAAACTAGCGTCATAGTGCGCTCAATAAGGCTTGTTTGATGTGTACTAGACGAATTGTATGTATGTATGTATAACTAAGCAAGCGAATCGGCAAAAAACGATATAATTATTCAAAACGGTTCAGAAATGCGACCTGTAGAGGTGTAGAGACCAGCCGGAAATGCGAAAGAGTTTTTAAATTATCAGCTTTTAATAAGAAAAAATGTATTACAAAGTACCTAGAATTTATGCTAAGTAAGTTAGAATTGCGTAATTCGAAACACTATCTGCTTGGGGTGTTATACTTAATACCTGCCTGCCACGTGTAAGGACTACAGCCATGCATAAACGTATGTATGTATAATCAATACACAGCGCAGACGGTTGCGATAAATGAGATTAGATATATAGGTATAGGTACGTAAATAGAATGAATACATTGTTAAATCAATGGTTCTGGTAGGACAATTGGTTGGAAATAATAGACTTATATCCATCTGAACCATCACGATGGAACAGGGTGTAGACACCAATAAATAAAATAGCCAATAATGTTGAAATTTACAGAAAAACCATTCCAAACATTGTCAAATGGAGAAAATAAAGCAGGGGATTAAATAATCACAAAGTTATTAATTAAGTGTCCAAAGTTTTAAGAGGGGGTATATTCTGTCCCTTTAAACGCACCTGCATATGAAACGATTGTCATTTACAATGACGCACGCAGATCGTGACGTCAGGATCTGCGAGCGTTTTCTCTATAGCAAGCAATACTAAAACGGTGGTAGCTTCGTAATTCTTTTGGATATATCTGAATGGGGTTTTCGTCACTAGACTCACTAGGCATATTTTTTTGTCTTCTTGCTTTTGGAGTAATAATAAATTTATTACTCCATACGTATTGATTGCTTAAAGATGCTTATAGTCTTGATCATTCACATGTAAAAGACATCGAGCATCGTCCTTTTTAAATTTGTTATGTGGGAGCGGAGCGGGATGGCGGCGGACAGTAACAATATTGCTCGGTTCGGCCAAAAGCTCGAAGCAAATGTACTTTACTTTAGCCAGAAAGCTCGCTGCTGTACGCTTACCATGAGTTTGACAATGACGGCTTACGCTAACGAGTATCGAGTTATCTATCTGTGCATCCCGCTCGTGCTGTCAAAGTGCAATAGAGATGCACTGATAGAAAACTCGATACTCTTTAGCGTAAGCCGTCATTGTCAAACTCATGGTAAGCGTACTGTTCATTTTGTGAGCTCTGTAATGTAACATTAACTAAACGATTATTCCACGTGAACTCAAGTATATCACCTTCATATTTTTGTTGAACAGAATAAGCGTCTGTCTGTAATCATTCTACTTGAATATTTGCCAATAGCTCGGCCGTTACGACCATGTATGGCCAGATAACACCCACGGCCGTGTTCGAGGCTACGGGATGTCCTCGTTTGCCGGCCTGAGGCTCGAGAAATCTGTTATACCTTCTTCCTACTTCCAAAAGGAGGTCCGTAATATAAGGTTTTGTGGTAGCTGTCACAAACTTTATTTATGCTAGTGGAACTGTGAGTTGAAGAACGCGCGAGCCTGCTTTTTAGTTTCTAAAAATGTTACCTAAAAAAGAACTATAATTATTCAATTATATTGAAACTGTTCACAAACAATAATCGGTTAAGAAGTGCGACCAGTATAGGAGAACAGCCTGACAGACGTTGGAGATACGAAAGAATAATCGCCCAAGCTGGAGATGAAGAACTACGTTCGCTAAGCTCGTTCGTTTAATTATAAATGCGAAAGCAGCTCTGTCTGTTACCGTTTCACGCATAAACTGCTGAACCGATTGAGATGAAATTTGGTATGGAGATAGTTTTATCCCAAAAATAACTAAGGGGGTGAAAGTGTGTTCTATGTAGTTAGTTATATTAGTTCCACGCGGACGGAGTCAAGGGCGAACGCTAGTTACACATAACACATGTCACGTATTGTTCTGCTAAAGTATGTAGAAAAGGTGAAATTATTCTTAAACTGCGTAGATGTTATCCGTGCGCGTTTCTCCTCGAGTCATGCATCGTTATTCACGTCGACACCGACATCTCTTTTATTATATGATTTCATAATCATGTTCGTATTTCTATACATATATACATAGCTTCACGCCTTCGTTCCCAAAAGGGGTAGGCAGAGTCCACAAAACTATATTCAGTGCCACTTTTAGCATAAATATGTGATTGTATAAAAGAACGACAAAATGTTATATCGCAGTGACAGGTTGCTAGGCCATCGCCCACAACACGTTTCAAAAGTCAACTTTTACGACACCCACAGGAAGAAAGGGGGTGGTGCTATTCCACCCCGACACCACACTGGGTCGTACTTCTATATACATATAGTTATTTAATTCGCGATGCGTGTAAAGGCTTTCGATGAGGTACAGTCAATTCCTCTTAAATATGTCTCATCGCTCTTTTGTCAGCGGAATAAGGTTTTTCGGTACCTATTTATGAGACGATTAAATCGATGCATATTTTTGCACTTGACTGTATCATAATATTATTTCGACAGAATTTGACAGAAACGGGATCTAGAATCAGAGAGCGGGAATATTCCCAGTTTCTTACTTTGGAAATGCGATCAATTTTGTAATAAAGACTAAAGAACCCTGATTTGCAGATCAAATTCAGTTTTTTTATGAATGATTAGTATTTTAGCCGTGCAAATCAGTAGTTTTAGGTTAAGTTTTTCTTAATGTGCTTTTAAAATCCGTCATAATAGCCGAAAATTAATCATAATAGCTTATGAAAATATTTTATTCTAAAATCTCAAAGGCTCGAAATCTTTAAATTCGTTTTTCAAAATGTGTTATGAACTACGACATGATGGATTTAACTTATTTTTAATTATAGCTATAAAATATTATTAGTGTCACTACAACTACCGATATATTGATAAGAATAATATAGGTCACTGTACTAACCTTCACTTGATATTTATCCCTTAAAATGAACACTACTATAACAGTATAAAATTCTATATTTAAAAACGCGTATTTGAATTCAATAAATCATATAAATATTACACACTATTAAACCACTTTGAAGATCCAATTCAACTAATAAAATATATTGCTATATATTATATGAAATTGAATTCCAGAGCGTCATTGCGTTCGGACTTTTCGAATAGTATATATTTTCAAATAGTAACGAGCTACCATCCGCTGAACTGCAATTGTCGACTTAATTACGACCCGTTAAGTTCCAAACTTAAATGGTTGCGGCTTACCGTATATTATAATTCAGTTAAAAGGAAAATAGAGCGACACGGCGTCAGGGAATTGGAGTGACGAAGGCCGATTGAGTCATTACAAAAGGATGATGTCACGCATATGTAAGACTTTTTGGCCTTCAGTCAAGAGGTAAAGTATTTTCGTCATCAATTATTATTTTTATTTTTCTCTAGCTTCTGCCCGCGACTCCGTGCGCGTGGAACTCGTTTATATCGCAGCTCCATAAAAACTTTCACACCTTCCTTCTTTCCCCGGGACTCAAACCATCTCTATACCAAATTTCATCTAAATCGATTCACCGGTTTTAAGCGTGAAGTGGTAACAAACAGACAAACTTAAGCATTCATAATTCTAAATATGGATTTGTATGACAAACGACGACGAATCTAAATTAATATTTGTTTTTTAAGCAGTAACGCTGCTAAAGAAAATTATAAATTGATGACGAATCTGTCTGAAAATGTCATCTTTTCGCGAGAATTACAAGGGAGTTCAAAAGTGAGGAAAATTTCATCGCCTTCACCGTTTGAGAAGGCTATTTGTGAAGTTCTTTGGGGTTTACTGAATACGAATATTCGGCCGAATAATGTTCGGTCCAGTTTTTGCCCAACCGATTATTCGACTGAATTATTTCGGTTCAACCTGTTCAACGTAATGCCTTCATCAGCCGTACCAAAACAGACTCATTCAGTGGTAAAAATCTTGTCCAAGCGTCCATAGTCTAGTGTCTTCTTGCCCTCTGGCAGGCCGGATGCCTGTTTGGCATCGAAATGTTATTTAAAAAATCTATGTCTAGTGTGACAGAATGTGCCTTCATCACGGTTATCATAAGACGGCCATCAGCGAGCTGTGTTGTGGCAAGACTATCAGTCTCTTTCTTAGCGTTACAAGTAGAAAGAGAAGAATTATACGGACGGACAGATACACGACTAAACTGAACTTGCTAACGGCCCGTTTCTAATCACAAAGCTTACTTCTAAAACCAGCATAAGCTTGACCTTCGAATACGCATAACTTCTAACAGATTCATGGATCAGCTAAAACTGGACGGATCGAGACAGGTGAACTGTGTAGCGGTTGCCGGTTATTTTTAACCAGTGCCAACCCAATTGAACTTGGTGGGCCTCGTGACAAGGTTAACGTGATGTAACTGGTTATTATCTTGTGATGATAAAAAATGCTCGATCATGTTTGATGTGATTGGTGGTAGTGGAGCTTGAAACATAGACAATGATGAAGAATTATACTATTCTCGAGTGATCAATAATAGGCTATGTCTATCCTGCCTAACCATAAACCATTCTGTAGTTCTGTATATTACATTTAAAATTCAAACTTACAAAGCATAACATGATGGTAGAAATGTTAGATGATGGTGAGTGAACACCATAGTTTATTAACGCTCGGAAGAGGGAGTCTGTGAGGTTGCAACTTTTTAAGTAGGGGGTCACCGGAACCTGTTTCAGAATTCATTCTTTAATCTGTGCATAAACTTTCTGGGATAATCTCCCTTTGCCTACATTCCTTGCAATACGCGGGCAGCTAGTCGGTCTATAAACAGCCAAACGAACTAGACAAACAATATCTATTCAAATGATCCATTTGAAGAACAATTGCCTGTACGAATTCATTACGCTAAGTACTTGTTGACAAGTCAATTTAGGTTAATATGTAAAGCCGTGCTACATGTAAATAGTGTTGACACTAATTACTATTCATTTAGGTAATGTTATGGTCCGTAACATGGCACGTAGTCGCCATCAACATCATCATATGAGTTGAAAGACGTCCACTGCTGGACATAGGCCTTCCCCAAAGAGTGCCACGATCCTGCGCCCGCATCCAGAGGGCTCCCGCGACCTTTACCAGCGCTCAAAACTAACTAAAGCTTGAACGCCTTAAAAACAAGGTTTAGGCTCTGGATCATCAATTCCAATCCTGGGGGCAATCACCCCGGTGGGGCTAAAACAGCCATTCTTTGAGGTTAACCGACTTGGTATCTGTTCTGCATGCTTATCGCAAGACGGCGCGCGAACTGTGTATCGGCGAGATAGACTATTCGTCGCTATCTAATTAGAATACTTAGACTCGCGGGCCGACCCGTGATAGCCGTGCTGCTTTGCGATTGATAAATACAGCCGGTGTATTCATATTTTATTTTGAAACCCTGGTAAACAAAACACTAAACCTCGGCCGCCCACTTCTAGAACATTCTATCACCGCATACCCACAGAAATGTGAAAATAAAAACATCTGGGCAAGCGTCCATGGCTTTGACTCTTTATTACGAACGGTTACGTTCAGTGTTGTAAACTAACTTCGTAATTCAAAAGATCGTATGTATCTAGCAGGCGGTAAGTGGAGTAGAATTTTTACACTTCGGATCAATCTTCGGATTATTTGCAGTTCCGTTGGGCAATACCTTTGAAGGCAGTATCCATACTTAATATTATAAATGCGAAAGTGTGTCTGCCTGTATGTTACCTCTTCACGCTTAAATTGCGAACCGATTTACATGGAATTCGGTATAGATACAGTTTGAGTCCCGGGGAAGGACACAGGATAGTTTTTATCCCGGAAATCATCCCCTAATGGAGCGAAATGGGGGTGAAATTTTGTATGGAGTTATTTATTATAAACGAGTTCCATGCGGACGGAGTCGCTGCCAGAAGCTAGTTGCAAATAAACACATGAATTGCGAAGATTTATTCGCATTTCGCAGTAGTTGCTTCCAAAGGAACTATATTGCGAATAATCCACCGCCGCCAGACAGAAGCGTCCACACATGCGACCAGCATGATAGGTTGGCATTAGAATAATTGGCAGTCACTCCTGCCTGGATAAGGCCTAAGCTCAGCAGTGAGGGTAGCAGTTGGTAGTCGTATAGTAGACATACGTATGTACTTCTAGACTTAAATCTAGTTTTGTCACAGATAGCATAACTGGTTCGAGTAGCATCATGAAAAAATAGAAAAGCGTATACTTACGTCACTGTTGACGAGTCGCTTACCAATGAATAGTTTACGTAAAAGTCTCGCTTATTTACATGTTTTCGATAGTCAATGTTTTTGCAATGTTTGTATTTCATTTAGCATCGTTTTGTTTTGAAGTGCAATGTCGTTTTGTCTTGTTAACTTATTATGGAGCGTATGGTAAATGATACAAGGTTACATTGTAAACACAGCGTTGCCAGTGATATTGCCTGTTTACAAACGTACTCATTTTTTTCCGTTATTAGTTACAATGGTCACGTCAAGTGAGTCACTTTTTAAAAAAACTGCGAGGGTTTCAATCCACCAAACAAAAAGTTCAAACTTTTGTTTATGGATCATCTTCTAACATCAACACAAGATTTGGCGCAGGCACTAGTTTTATAAAAGCGACTGGCATGTGACTAACCCAGTGGGAAAAGTAGACCTTGTTGTAATTAGACCGGTTTCCTTACGATGTTTTCCTTCACCAAAAAGCTAATTGTTAAATAACAAACGATATCGATACAAGTTTTTTTAACCCTCGCCTGGGTTCGAATCCGCGACCTCCGGATTCAAAGTAGCTTGCGCCCGGCTAGCTCTAAAAGCCACTGACGTGTTCACAATAAATTTCCACACAAAATCGATGGAACTTTCTCGATTATCGTGGAACGTTCGTAAGATGCGCGCGCGCAGCCTCCACACAAGGTTGCGTACGTGCCGCGCAACGCGCAAGGGCCGTGAATTGGGTCGCGATGCGTTGCGAAATTACGTGACCTGACTGAACTCCATTGTTTTAGTTTGGCGACGATTATTGTCCGGTTAGAGGGACCATTTTTTATTAGAGAAACCGAGTCGGTTTTATGTAAGTTATTATAAGATTAATATAACGTAATGTAAAGTAAAGCAAGAAAAGTTTGTCAATATCGTGGCAAGTGGAAATCCGTCTACCCCTCCGGAAAAATTACGAGTATGTGTATTTAAGGCTAGCTAAGGCCGTCAATTCGTTGTTTAACCCTCTGGACGTCATTATCATATGAAGGCGTTACGTTTTGCGGTGCCTACGGCGCTGACGCAGGTGTTATGGCGTGCACTGACAAAGTCACCTTCACGCTTCCAACTAAGGTCTATATTGACACTCATGCAAAATTAGTTGGCACTTTCGTTCGTGAAAAGGGTTGCAGAATGGCGTCCAAACGGTTAAAGCAGCTTTAAGCAGAGAGCTTCCTAACAGTTAAATTGTCTACTCACAACCAAGGTTTAGTTCTGACTTGGATGGACAAGCAGTCTGCACGTCCTCAGAATCACTTCGAATTAGATTGACCCCGATTGGCAAACTGGTTATAGCTAGAAGATGAGTAGGTATGTGTAGTGAAAATAGCGACCGATGTCAATATTTACATTTTCAATGTAGACATCCACAGGCGTAAACGGAATTACATTCGTGAATATTCGTTGAGTGGCTATTACGTAACGTATTTGCTAGTAACAGCTGATTCAATATGATTTTCACAAATTTTCCGCGAATTTATAAAGGACGAATGACTGATAAAGAAATTACGTTTCAGATTAGATAATACTATCGATCACAACAACAACCTTTGTAAAGACTGCCCTAACATCCTAGATCTTGTAAGTTTCGCTACCGCCTAGTGCCTACAGCAATAGCATCTACATGGCAATAACAAGAAATAGTACATTAGTCACCGAAGGCGGTAAAACAAAAGTGTCTAATCTCAGGTATTGAACGATATATATGCGATCATTCTTTATTTTATTACCGCCCCCGGGACTACAATGTAAACTACTATACTATACGTCTCCCCCTAGCCAGGAAATGAGATGTTTGTTCCGCACGCGCAACGGGCCGTAATTGGACCTTTATAGCAAGGTGTGACGTTAATACTTTTCCCAATGAAAACGACGTGCTCGAAATTTCGAGCGAAGATAGATAACCGTTTATGTATTGTACCGCACTTAAGCCGTTTTTCACTCAACTATCCTCGTTTATACCGTCTACTGGCTGATCTGGCTACCAATTGGTCTACCTCAAGGGCTACAAAGGTCTACCTCACCAGCCGCTGCTCGCCGCCGCTGCAGCTGGTCGCCGCTCGTTGTATTGTAGGCGATCACCTTTTCAGAACTGTCCTACCGAACATCCATTTAACAGAGTGAGCCTCACCACTTACAAAGCCGTCTACATACACTATGCATAATACATACTTCTACGGTATAAAAACAAGCACGCGTACACAGCGTGTTAAATCTACGTAAGTCGTCGCCTATAAGGAACATATACGTGTGTTTTCTATGTAGATTACGTCGAGATACCGAATTATACTAGAGTTGTTTTTGCGACTTATCTCTAGACATAACCTTGAAGCGTTGGGCGATGAATTTGCGTGCAAAAACTAAGGAAGTATCGACCCGTCAGGATTGGTCTATCATTGATGTAGATTACACTTAAACAATTTCAAAAATTCTTTAACCTGTGTATAAAACTGACTTTTTTTTAATACAACGGCGGTGGCAAACAAGCTTACCTGCCTGATGGTAAGCATACACCGCAGCCTATTGACGCATGCAACTCCAAAGGAGTAACTTGGGTGTTGCCGACCCTTGATATGTTTGAGGATTCGCCGTGTTGGCAGCTGAAGGAACAAAGGCCCTCGCTCTCAACACAACGCATCCTCGGGAGCTCTGGCGACCTCGCTCATCTCCAGGAACACAACACTACTACAGAGCAAGTAGTAGTTTTATTATAGCTGTGGTGTTCTGCAAGGCGGAGGTACTTCCCCAGTTGGGCTGCTCCAAATTCGAGCGGGATGACATTTCGCTGTGCCCTACCTCACCAAGATGATTTGATTTTTAGATGGACTCAGGCTATATCAATCCGCTGGTTTGTCTGCGTACTTTGCAGCACACGGAAAGCTACTGCCAATAAACCTACAATTCTTGTTAGCGATTCAGAATATTCAGACCGCCGGAAGCGGTCAAGCCGGCTGCGGAAAGCAGATGCGGCGAAGGGAAAGGCTTCCTTAATCGATGGCCCCAACCGAGTTTACCGCTGCAAATTAGGGTATGACTCACGGGAAGGTACCAAGCCTAAAAACCTTTTGTTCATTGATTTCAGTGCCAGAGCGGCTACCGCGAAACGATAAAGTTCGTTCGTGTAAAAAAAAAAAAGTCACAGTTATCACGGGTCGGAGCGCGAGCTGAAGATGGAAGAGATGGCTTCGTTCCTTGGCGAGGCTCTAACATAAACTTCTTGTTAATTCTGATTCGAATGTAATGATACTTCGTTTTGTTTTAGTTTGTTAACCGTTTATCGGTCGTTAATCTGCAATTTAAAACGATTACTGTGCGAGATTAATTTTATCATTATTTTATTGCGAATTACCATTTGACATGTAAAAGTGCCTTCGTGGTCTATTTGCAGAATAAATCATTGATTTTGATAGTCTATGTCCAAGTCCTGTGTAGTGGTGCTGCCCCCCTATTCTGTAACTTGTTTTAAGCTCACCTCAACGCTCACCCACAAATATATCTTGACACCGCGATGCGTAGTAACTAGCGCAGGTAAAGGTGACCTGCGGGGTGAGCCGCAATAGCGCATAGCGAATAACAGCTCTGGATTATTCGAGCGACAGAGGGAGATTCGTTTTCGTTTCGCGGTAGCAGGTCAACCCGCTAGGTGGGCGGTCTGCCCGTAGGCGCTTTCCTCTACAAACGGTTTTTCCCTTGGCATCGGCTACTAACGCTAAGAAGTCAATATGTAGCAAAAGAATTGATTTCGAAGTTCATTGCTTCAAGCTGGATTCGGGCCAGCGACTATAGACGATTACTCTGTAATGTGGTGCTCTATGCTAATATTATAAGGAGGAAAAGTTTGTGTGTTGGGTAATCTCCGAAACCGCTAATCTGATTTCTAAAATTATTTCACCTGCGTGTAGAATAGGCTTTCTGGATGGCTATATTTTCTCCCGCGGGTTTGTCTTCGTTATTTGCATTACGCGTGCAGCTAGTATTATATAAATAACAAACCGTCATACATGATAGCATCGTTTGTCTTCATTCTAGCGAGATAGATCGCGACAAAGAGTAACGCAAAAACAGATTCACACCTGAGTAACACACACCAGCCCCACTATTCCGTAACTTGTTTTAATCTCACCTCACTCGTCACCCACAAATATATCTTGGCGCTACGATTCGTAGTAATTAAGCGTAGGTAGAGGTCTTGTTAAGTTAGGCGTGACGGGTGAAGTGCGCATTAACGCGTTCCAGTAGACAAAACATGAACTATTCACACATAAGATTTACTAGATTTCTAGTCTAGACAATGCTCGTGAGAACTTAAATAACTGCTACTTCATACAAGGCATTCAATCTAAATATTCTAAATTCAACCTTTAGACTACACGCAAAAGTCTGATGATGTTCGTGAGAAAGAATTTGCCAATGTTCAAGCGTGTTGAGGTCACGGGCAAACAACTCCGATCAACAGGGAGACTCAGCACGGTCCCGCGTCGCATGGCACTTTCACGTAGGAATCCTCGAGTGATAGGCCCAACCTATTTCGAACGACTACCCGCCGAATTGCGAACAGAGTCATCTGACGAAACATTTGAACGCAAACTGAGAAACTTTTTATTGAAAAACGCATTATATTCGGTAAAGGAATTTATGGACATTAAACATTAATATTATCACTGTTTTTGACATCGTAAATTATATCGTTATTTGTATTTTTATTTTTCGTTTATTAATGTATATTCTGTTATCTGACGATCCTTATGTGATATCTTCGTAATTTATTTACTGTGACTATAATTTGAATTTTATTGACATTTTATTACAATACTTAATTCTCTTTGACGATCATAATATAAATTCATATAGATTAAGCTAGCTTTAATTTATATTGTAAATTGTATATTATGAAATAAATAAATCTAAATCTAAATCTATTTTGGATTAACTGAGCTTTCATGTCAGTTCTAGTGTTAAAAGGGGGACTAAAAATAACTTACGGCTGAGATTATTTAGTGCGCCTGACTTTTTATAATACTGTCATTGAAATTGGAATGTTCTACCCTGGACAGTAAAGTTGCTTTTTGAATGGACTAATTCGAAGCAATACGACCAACTCAAACGATATCAAGTAACAGAATCATGTTGAACGTGTGACAGCGCGATGCAGCACTCAAAAATGTACCTTACTGTGCAAGTAATTAGGATCAGCATGGATCGGAGGTGCATGCCCAGCTGTGCGTGCGTCATAGGATGTTGACCTTGAATTGTATGTCATCCCTCACCTCTGAGGCCAGTCAGAACTACACCTACGGCACTACCATGAGAATCCAAAGTCGAAATTCGCAATATCGCTATCCCTTCAATATACAAGTGCGATCGAGATAGACAAACGAACAAAGCGTTTCGTAGTAGCCGCTCTACTGCGTACTACAAATATTACGTATGCCGTTGTTACCATGACGACGTATAACGACGGACGGAATCGCCGGCAGAAGTTAGTGTTATAAATGCGACAGTGCGTCTGCCTGTCTGTCTTTTCCTCTTCACGCTTAAACCGATGAACAGAATTAGATGAAATTTGGTATAGAGGTAGTTTGACTTCCGGGGAAGAGCATAGAATAGTTTTCATCCCGGAAATCATCCCCTAAAGATGTGAAGCGGGGGTTGAAAGTTTGTATGGCGCTACGATATTAACTAGTTAAGCAGCAGTATAAGCTACATATTATAAATGCGAAAGTTTGGATGTTTAGGTGTGTGTTACTAAATCACGCTTGAACGGCTCAACCGATTTGGATGAAATTATGCACGAAAATAGTTTATAACCTGGATTAAAATATAGGATAGTTTTATCCCGGGTCCACGCAGACGAAGTAGTAAGTTCCATAGTAGCTTTGCAAGTGGGAACTATTATCCATGTGTATGCCATTTCCCAATACGGAAAACGTCCTGTATGTATGTTTGTTCAGCAAACGTATCTGAAAGACGTAACTGCGTATTACCGACACCTGAACAAACACGCATTGTTACGGGTGCCCAGTTTCTGCGCAGAACACCAGTTGGAACCGTGTCGTTTTAGCATTGTGAATAACAAGGTTGTAAGTTTATACAGGGTTATTGGCTGAAGAGTATAGATATCTACAGGAGCTGCACGGTCAGAGGTTAGGCACCCTACGGACGTGCCTGGGGTCGCGGCGCGCGGCTCCAATGGGGCGCATCGCACTGGCAAGTTAATATTGACCGCCACCGCAGGCGGCCAGTGTGCGAGAGCGTTTATTTTTAATCTATGGTCGCTAGAGGGGCGCCGAGCTGCTTGCCCAGGGCGCTTTCGACATTTAATCCGCCTTTGTAAACGGTTGCAAACTTAAGGGACGGCTTACCATAAACAACCCATGTTACGAGAACAATATTCCTTACCTAATCCGCTAAAAAAAGTGTTGGTCTATGAGAGAAGATGAGATGCAAATGTGAGTATTTTTGCACGAGTTAACAGCCAAATAATTACAGCAAACCACCACCAACAATGACAAAACCTCGACACATGTTTCGCTACGCTAAGAACTTATTTTATTTAAACCACCTACCTACTTAATTTGGGCAGGCAATTATTTATTATGGCCGCTGTACACATTGGGCCAACGTTGGCGAGTGACCAGGATGCAGCTACGTAAACGAATGAGATCGAAGTATCGCCATCTTCCTCTAACGCATAGCTGCATCCTGCTCACGCACCAGCGTTGGCCCAATGTCTACAGCCGGCTTTAGTCGCAAGCGGCGGTCGTAGCGGCAAATTGATATATGCCTCTGTCACACTTACTGACATTTGTATACTACCATCTCGCTCG
Source organism: Epinotia demarniana (assembly GCA_945867215.1). Taxonomy (NCBI): domain Eukaryota; kingdom Metazoa; phylum Arthropoda; class Insecta; order Lepidoptera; family Tortricidae; genus Epinotia; species Epinotia demarniana. Next base: position 413,703 of record OX244284.1, on the reverse strand, counting down.
GTCGTGGTATTATTACTACCATAGCTTTAGTATTCCTGGAGCTAAAGAAGAGGTCGATCGCATCACTTATGGCTGGCTGGCAACCCCGGCTGTCAAAGAACGAGCAGCTGTTATTTGCTAGGTCCCTTTATTTATTATAAATTTAATGCTATTTCACGTAATATAAAGCCCATTAGGTGTAAAATAAATAGTTTTAGTCTCAATTTTAATGTATATATAATAAGTGAAGTGTTTTAGTGACGTTTACAAGTGTTTTGTAAGTATCTGAAATTTGTAACCGTCGTAGGTTATAAATTTGAATTATGTGTTCGTCTCGCAATCCTATCTGCTTGTTTTACACACTAATAAATGCCAATTGTGTTTGCAAGAAACAGTAAAACATTGTACAGATTTAAAAACACACAGTTTAGGCATAGTGAGACGTCACTATTGCATGTAAGTACCTATGTAAGTCGCTTAGCTTAAGTAAGCAGTTCCTTGATCTGTTTTTATGTTTTATTTCTTAAAAGAAACATAAATAATGCTAACTCGCAGAGCAGCCGCCGCAGCTCGCCAGCAGGTGGCTGACAAACTCCAACTTACCTTGCTTGAACTAAAAACATCCAAGGAATTGTGTGCTCAGCTGCTTAGTGAGAGAGAGGACAGTGAGAGGGAACTGTTATTAGTACTTGATAGCAGAGATAAGTTAAAAAAAGAGCTATGTTCATTAGAAAGTTCTTACAATGATGTAAATTCTGAGCGGGCCCGGCTTCAGGAAACGGTAGACAGATTTTCTGAGTGTGGAGCCGCTTATGAGGAGGCTTTGAAGGACATCGGCTCAATGGAGAGAGCGCTACATGACGCACATGAGCAAATCTACAAGCTACAGGAGGCCAAGAACAATGCTGCAGAGGCTCACACTCAGAGCTTATTCCAGGAACTGGTTGGGCCCGGCTCACAGTTGGTTACCCCTCCAATTGAAAACCCTGTGGTTACTATAGATTTAACCAATGATTCTGCCTTACCAAGGTTAGTAAATTGCAGTGGTAAAAAACTAAAGAAATATTTCAAACTGAACAGAATAATAAGAAAAACTCAAAAGTTGACAAAACAAAATAAATTGTTTTTCAAGAAATTGAGATTTTGCAAAATAAATGTTAATTTAGTGGACAAGTTGGATATGTATTCTGCTCAGTTACAAAACAGTAGATCAAAATATGAAATTGACACACAGGAATTAAATTTAAAAATTCAGAGCTTAGAGGATTCAATAGAATCATTAAATAAAATGAATGAGAGTTCAAAAAAAGTGATAAGTGAATATTCATTAGCCATGGATGATTTAATATCCCAAATTAATTATAATTCAGAGCGGTTTGAGTCACTGACTAATGGCCAGTCTTGTTTATGTAAACTAGTGAATGGTCATTCGTCCACTGGTGATTCAAACTCGAGCCTGTGTGCCAGTTTACCACCACCGGAAATTAATAATAAAAGCTCCCTCCACACTACACCTAAGTGCACACCTAGCTCTAATGCAATTATGTACTGTGATGAAATTGGAAGTAATATGGGCACATTTCTGAACCATCACCTAAAGGGACTTAGCACAATTAGCAATTGTCTGCCATATAGTAGCCTAGATAACATGTTAAATCAAATTCTTAACGACAAGAATATTCATTCAGAAACAACACTGCTAGTTCTTATGGGAAACAGGGGTAATGTGAACAAAACTGATTTAATTGAATTCTTGGAAAAGTTAAACACTCTTATAGTGAAAAAGGTTATTTTGTTCACATTCCCATATAGTAGTCAAATGTCAAAAGTGGAGAATGACACTAGATATAAATTAAATATATCTCTATATAACTGTTGTACATATAGTAGTAAGTTTAGTATAATTGACATGAACAAATATGTTAGTAAAAAACATTTGCCTATGTTTTTTTTGACTGAAGGTAAGTTTTACCTTTCCAATTATTGTAAGAGACAAATAGCTCTGTCGCTATCCTATTTACTTGACATTTATGCCAAGAATTTGGCACATAACTCAGCTCCTATTGAGCAGCCCAATGTTAACTTGGAATTGGTTCCAATCTTAACTAATAATTTAAATTAAACCTTAAGACAGAAGAGTACTCTGTCTCTGGCAATTTAGTTTTAAATAAGTATAAAAATTATATCCACCTGGTACATCAAAACATTCAGTGTATTAGAGGGAAAGATTTACAAATTGAACTTTTTTTGAATGATTGCAATATTGATATTCTATGTATAACTGAACATTGGTTAACCAGTAATGAATTAATGCCTCAATTTAATAATCACCAGGTGGGTAGTTCGTTCACCAGACTTCATTCCATACATGGTGGGTCGTTAATTATATTAAATAATAAATTAAAATTTAAGGAACACAAGGACATTGTATCCTTGTCTGTTGAACGGACCATAGAACTGAGTGCAGTAGAATTTGAGCAATTTATCGTTGTTTGTGTATATAGGCCGCCAGTAAGTAATTTTGAACTCTTTGAAAACATAATGGAATCTGTGCTTCTTAAAATATCGCGTTCTAGAAAGAAATTACTTATATGCGGCGACTACAATGTAAATATTTTGGAAAATTCAACAATAAGTGTCAGATTGTTGAGTCTTTTCAAATCTGGTAATCTCAACCACGTATTTATGGAGCCTACTAGAGTGACTGCTACTAGCTCAACATGTATAGATAACATTTTCACTAATATTTTTCCTAGTAACAAAAGTATAATCAGCAAATTAGAATCAGATCACTTAGGCCAACTCATGGTATTTGAGACATTAAAGAAAAATATCGTGAAAAAACAAATAACTTTTGTACCAGTAACCACAGATCGTGTGGAAAGAATGAAACATAGTCTAGCTCAGGCGCTACCCTTTCTGTCTTCCGATATGAGCCCTAATAACATGTACAATTCATTCTTCCATACTTTTATGGCACTTTTTAATGCGGTATTTACTCGCAAATCGGCCGTGGTTACTAGTGCACCAGTTTTTAGTGAGTGGGCTACTGCGGACTTACATAAACGTAGACAAGTACTGTATGCCTTATATGAGGAACGGCGGTTTAATACGAGTGATGAATTTAAAGAACATATCAAGCAATATTCGAAGCAATTTAAAATAGATTGTCATGTTGCCAAGCGTAATTATTTATCTCAGAAAATAAAAAATAGCTCTGACATTATTAAAACAACCTGGAAAGTAATAAACATGGAGACTGGCAGATCGAAAAACACACCGACTGATCTTAAAATAAAAATTGATGGCAGAATTGTAGATTCTAGTTTGGAAGTAGCTACTGAATTTGAATATTTCTTTACTGAGATACCAGTCTCCACAACTAAGTATTTAAATTCATCACCTTCCTCTGCCGTTACATTGTTGAAAGAAAACGCCCCAGAATGTAATACAAACCTCCATTTTGAACACGTTAGTTTCTCAGATGTAGTAAAGGCGTTTAAATCGATTAATGTCAAAAAAACTAGTGACCTCTGGGGAGTTTCTGTTCATGCACTCAAATGCATTATAGAAATCATAGCGCCTGATTTGGCAGTTATATTTAACAACAGTGTCGATTGCGGCGAGTTTCCTGATCTAATGAAACATAGTAAAATCACTCCGTTATTCAAATCGGGTAGCACTACTGACCCCACTAACTTCAGACCAATATCTGTGCTCCCAACATTTAGCAAAATTTTTGAGAAATTAGTTTTGTCGCAATTAATAAAGCATTTTAATATAAACAATTTGATGCATAACATGCAATTTGGATTTACCCGGGGTCGCTCGACAACCGACGCTGGTGTCGAGCTGATTAAACACATTTTCGATGCCTGGGAGGAATCACAAGATGCTTTAGGTATCTTCTGTGATTTATCCAAGGCCTTCGACTGCGTTTGTCATGAAACATTGATCAGGAAACTCGACTACTATGGAGTCAGAGGATCAGCACTGAATTTACTAAAGTCATACTTACATGGTAGAATACAAAGGGTCGAAGTGAATGGACAGCGATCACCGGGGTCATTGGTCTCGATGGGTGTACCGCAGGGATCAATATTGGGACCTTTCCTGTTCCTTATCTACATAAATGACTTGCCATATCTCGTAAAGACCCACCATGATATAGTATTATTTGCTGATGACACCTCACTTATTTTCAAACTTATAAGACAGCAAAAAGCTTGCAATGACGTAAACAATGCTATTTCTAAAGTAGTAAATTGGTTTAATATTAATAATTTATTGTTAAATGAGAAGAAGACTAAATGTATTAAATTTGTCACGAATCACGTTGAACACGAGCAAGGGAGTGTCTTTGTGAAAGATGAGGAATTGGAACTAGTTGATAGCACAGTTTTTCTTGGTTTAACGTTAGATTCTAAGCTTCAATGGGGTCCCCATATTGCTAATCTCTCGAATAGACTGAGTTCTGCAGCATTTGCAGTGAGTAAGATCCGTCAATTAACAGACGTGAAAACAGCTCGATTAGTATATTTTAGCTACTTCCATAGCATTATGTCATATGGTATTTTATTGTGGGGCAGTGCCTCGGACATTCATTCGATTTTTGTTCTGCAGAAACGGGCTATTCGGGCGATATATAGATTGAAACAGAGAGACTCACTTAGGGATAAGTTTAAAAATATTAATATCATGACATTGCATTGTCAATATATCTATGAAAATATTGTGTATGTACATAAAAACATTGTCAATTTTAGGAGAAACTGTGACATACATAATATTAATACTAGAAATAAGCATAAGCTCGCGGTGCCCACCACTCGGCTCCAAAAAATAAAAAAATCATTCATGGGTAATTGTGTAAGGTTTTATAACAAACTTCCTGGAAACGTAACTGAGTTATCTATTAATAAATTCAAAAACTATGTGAAACGTAAACTTATTTCTAAAGCTTATTATAGCGCACAAGACTACATGAATGATAAAACTTCTTGGGACTAATTTTGACTGGATTTATAATTTATTTATTCCGTTTGGAAAAATTTGACATTGTGTTTTTAATTAATTATTCTCGTTTTATTTATTTTTTGACATTAGATTGTCTTTCTAGAAACATTCTAGACTAGTATTTTTTTATATAAAATTTTAAATATTTCATTTAAATGTTACTTTTTATGTTTAATAAATTACTTGAAGTAATTAGCTTAAGATTATGTTTCTACCTGACGATTTGAAAGTGCTTGTTACTGGGCCTACTTGAATAAATATAATTTTGAGTTTGAGTTTGAGTTTTGAGTTTGAGTTTTCACTTTTGACCCCATGCATTACGATTTCTAAGTTCGAAATTATAATGGATTATGCTACTTGACAAACAAATTCATCTCAAATAATACCTATGTGTATTGTAACATTTGTAACACTCGAAACTGGGGCAGATAAGGTGCACAAAACATCCACCACAATAGTTTTAAAGTGCTCTATTACACAGCTTGTCATACTTAGTTGAGACATTTTTCTTTTGAGTTATGTTATCACCGTCCCAAATATGTTATCAGAGTACTCCGAGTTACAGTTGGATTATTGAAAACTGTTGAAATACTTGTTCAACTTGAGAATAAAGTTGTTGACTACGAACCCGTGCAGCCTCGCCCGCATATTGAAACGAAAGCAGACGAACCCGCGTGATAAAATATAGCCAGTAAATCTGTTCTATACCCAGGAGAAAGAATTTTGATATCGGATGAATAGTTCCAGAGATTTACCATCTACATACAAAGCTACACTACAATCTCAAAGACTTTATTTATTTTTTCTGATCTTTATTGCATTAACAAAAAGTACAAAAGGTGGACTTGAATGCCTTCTCTTTATAATATTAGTAGTAGACAGTCATGATCAGCCTATTATGTCCCACTGCTGGGCACAGGCCTTCTCTCAGGAATTAGAGTACTTATCATCATCATCATATCAGCCGAAAGACGTCCACTGCTGGACATAGGCCTCCCCCAAAGAGTGCCAAAGTGACCGATCCCGCGCCACCCGCATCCAGCGGACTCCCGCAACCTTTACCAGGTCATCAGTCCACCTTGTCGGGGGCCTACCCACGCTGCGCCTTTGCCCCGCCCACTGCCACTTAAGTTTAGCGATCTAGAGTACAATAATAAGAATAGAGTAATATATTTTATGTAGTATCTAAGCAAAACCCCATAGTCAAGATTTTAAAGAATGACTCCAGGAGACATAACCATGGCAACAAGCAACGAAAAATAGTTGAATGGCCCATGCTGCAATATTCTATTTTACTGGCTTAGAGGACCCATTCCGAGTTTCATAATTACTGTATCAAAAATCGAATTTATTACATCCATATGGTCAATATGGCTGCACAGTATGACTGACCTATATTCACATATGTTGAAATACTTTAAACTATTGTTATTTTATTTATCATATGGCTAATATTGTTTCTTTACTTCAAAGATTCAGTTTTCAAGTATGCTACTCCGTCTTTTAGTTAAAGTTGTAAGGTATTTGGTCAGAGGAGGACAGTCAAACACCATGCGGTGTAAACTATTGTTGAGATAAGAAATGAACTTTGTACCTTCCACCATGTGCTTTATTCAGTAATTAAATTTATTGTATTGAGCGCCGTTAAAGGCTGGTTGCATCAAATTGTCATAATATTACATGTATTAAAATCGCAAGGCATAAGCATAGTACTGTCAAGTTCGAAAATATGTGCACGGACAAAGTGATCAAAAATATGTGAACAAACTTTATTGTTAACGGCAATAGGTTGCTTGGATAATTTTCAACACGCACACTATGATGCAAAAAACTGCCATGTGCGTGTCGGGCCACGCGCAGTGTAGGGTTGTCTTACATGGACACGCGCGCTCCAATTAAATAGTGCGGTTGCGTCGGCCGAATTTGTATGAAAGTTGGCCTTTCTAAGTACATTTTAAGTAGGTCGAATATTACTAGGTAACTAGTTATGCCTACTTAACCGTGATAGTATTACTTTTAAATTAATTATGTGTATAACTGCCACGATTTTTTTCAGATCCCCACTAGTAGCCATTTACATATGTGGCAGGAGGGACATGACTCGAACAAAAACTAGGGTTTCAAAACGCCCAATATCCCGCCAACAAATCAAGGGTTGAAAAATGGGTTAAAGAAAACCATAATATCTTTTGACAAGCCACCCAAAGATACACCTCATTAGGCCTCATTACGGGTTTAACCAGAAAAAAATTACATCCCCTCTTAGGTATTAGGAGAAGTAACCTAAAACAAAAAACTAGATTTTATTCCACTGTTTTGTCGGTGTCATTGATCTATATATCCATGCCGAGTTACAGTTTTCTAGTTCTAGGGGATAACTTTATTAGAGAATTAGCTGGGTTCGTACTTTTGTGTTGTTTTTTTTAGACAATGCACATTTGTAGGTGTTGGCTTACCATCAGCATAAAATTAAATTCAAATATTACAGGGAATAAAACTTGTTTGAGATAAACCAGACACCAGCATATGGTGTTGGTTATAAAGCTAACTATTCGCATCACTCCAATACTGCCAGTAGATAAAAATCTGATCTGGTGCCTTTTAATGTTTTAACCCTAACCCCATGAGCACGCTGGCATACTCATATTGTACCGAATTTTCCGATCTCAAGATTATAGACCCTGATAAGCAAGACACAATAGAATTATGCGCTCAGATGGAGACAATGGACTTCGTTGAGTGTCCATTAATGAGTAAAGTACTAACATGGCCCTCTGCAGTCAACCCAAAGCAGTTTTTATGTAAGTTCAACTGTACTTCTTAAGCACAAGCCAATAAAATATATTAGTCATTCAACTGAAATAATATTGAGCAAGATTCTGAAACAGGTTTCAACAAGTACATCTAAATTTGGATAGTTCTAGAAAATAGTTTCTTATTCATCTCAAAAACGTAAAAATCTGCGACTACTCTAAGGCTTCGTCATAGAAACTTCTGGTACACATCATTGGCGAGAATAGTGAACTTGGTTGCTACGCGCGACTTTCTATACTATACGAAGGCAGGCGCGGGTGAGAACAGATTTCACCTACGTAAAAGGTGTTCGCCGTGACAATTATGCAAATATATCCGTGCAAACAGAATTAATGACGAAGACGACACTGGTTGACCCAAAAAACGAGTCCTTACGATCGTAAAAACTCGTATAGGTTAGGTTCCGAACAAAGACGCAGTTTCACACAAAACACAAAGGAAATGATAGATATAAAGATGTGAAATTGCAATTTTAGACTTACCCGGATGCCTCCGTGATGGTTTTTCGCGTTTAAAACACCCTATGAGAGGTTAATTTTTATTTTTCCGCCTCGGATGAATAAGTATGAACGCTTGACAGATGACTGACTGTCCAAAAAAAGATGGAGGACGGCTGCCCAAATTACGTCATTCGGCGGGAAATATAAAAATTGTCATTTCACATACTTTTAGTAAAAAAACAATGATTAAAAACTTTAAAATAAGTTTTATATACGCTTAAATTAATAACTTACCTCATAAACCGAAGATTTGTGTGAAAAAGTCACAATTTCGTGAGCTTTGCTAATACATCTAGAGGTCCTGGTATCAATCCGATTCCGTGCGCTGTTGCCAAATGGTTATTGCATCAGAAATTTGAGAACGTTCAGATTTACACATTTCAAGACACTTGAGCATAACTTATTGTTTTTTCCACAGAACTAATGTTAAACTATCGAGTCAATAAAGAAAATTATCCAAAATATTAACGGGAGTATTACTTTTCGTTGTCCTAAAACTTGTATGGCGGAACGGCAACGTCGCTCAGCTTGTTTCACTTTGAATATAATCGAACAAAGAAATTCCGACTTTAACTTTGATTTGTAAATAATTGATGAATAACTAGTGTTTACAATCGATATTACTTCTAAGATAATAAAATAAATATAACTTCTTTTGTTCAGCCGGACAGCTACCGCGAGAAAGCGTAAAAATAACTGATATCGAATCGAAGCAAGCTTGTTTTCGTTAGGGAGGAGTAAACAAACAATGATGCTGTGTTGCCATGCTTAATATTCAAAAACTACTAATAAATACCGTTATGTTACAAGTTGGTACATTTAAACTTAACAGTTCTGGTTGCTATCTATTAAACAGAAAAAGATAATTTACTTAAAATATTAGTGATTTAGGAGCATTTGACGAGATGCGATGGCAAAGTACTTTTCACATCTCGTCAACTTAAAAACACTATAGTCTACAAATAAAACTGAAATTTATGTAATTATTTACAAAAATTGTAGCTTTTGACAAAAACTTAGCTTTACAACCCAAAGAGAAGCCCTAAAATCTACTTAACTTCACTTTCTTCGCTGAAGTTCGGACTTCAGATATCAAATCAAATGTTTGCACATACTAAACTTTTTCGCTCTCTGTGAAGTTTTTTTATTAACTTATCGTAAATAAAATGGGTGCGTAACGATGGCTATAAATATTTATGATATAATATTACTCGCAATAACGCTCATCTGATATAATTCTCAAGTTCTATAACAACACTTATTATATTTTCATAGGACATAATTATCATTTTATAGAACGGTCATTTGATATAAAAATATTTGGTATAACATACATTAAGTATAATGCATATTTGCTATATTGAACATTGGATATTATGCTAATTTCTTCTAATGCACAATTAGCATAATATTTTTTGGTAGACTCTAAGGCAGGTCGGTGTAGGTACGACGACGAGCGAAGCGAGGAGGAGTGTTAGGTTGAGCTGCGACCCTAAAGCGCGTGAGCCGAGCGGGCGAAGCGAGCGTGCCGCGGTAGCGGCCGACGAAGCGCCAGAACCGAACACTTTTTACTACCTAATATATACTTACATAGTACAATTTGCGAACCGTTACGTTAGCTACATTTTCTTTTAATAATAAAATATTATTTTACTTGATAGTTATGAAACATGAGCATTATACCATGTAATGATTATACAAAACAAGTGTTATATCCGATGATCGTTATACAAAATAAACATATATATTTTGATATTATAACAAACGTTTATTATATACAATGAGTGATTATATACCTTGAAATTATGTCAAATGTTGTTATAGCGAATGAAATTATATTATTTATTTTTATACCCATCATTACACACCCAAATAAAATTAGTTTTTTCAAAATAAAGGCAGGTTTGCCAGTATTACAGCTCACAAACCATTTTATATCAACAAAGCCATTGTAACTTATTGCAAGATGGCATACGGGGCTGATTATAGTACGGCTCTTCTCAGGTGAACTTTTCGCTTCGAGTCCTATCTTTCAAACAAAGGCTTTGTCTCTATTGTGTATTGTTGTATTATCGCATAGCCGCTAGCTACCGTTAAGCACGCGCCACAACAATATGCATATTGAAGAACAAACGTTATCGTCATAATATTAAGGTTCAAATTGAATGTCACTGATATCCTAGATATTACGTTTTGGTAGTGTAGGACCATTGTATTGCTTCCTACACTACAGACAACAATCCACAATAGAGACAGTGGACTTTGTTTGAAAGATAAGGACTTTAAGCGAAAAGTTCACCTGAGAAGAGCCGTACTATAAACGGCGAGTATTATGATGCGGTATCTCGGAAAGTCCACACATTGCGCTTTCACGTTCAGCAAGGCGTGCCTCATATTAGCTACTGTCAGACTTATTCTTATTTAGGCCTGCCACACAGTGGCGCGGCCTGCGGTGGCGGACAATAGTAAATTAGAAAGCAGCGGACAAGTTTACTATTGTCCGCCGCGGCCAGGCCGCTCCAGTGTGTGGCAGGCCTTAAGCGGCGTCCGCTGCGCCGTTTTTTGATGTTTAACGAACAGAATAGTGGCGTTACCAAAATGTTGTTTGGAAAACACAGAAACATGTTTTCCGTCACGGAAGGAAAACATTCCCCGCGTTCGTCTGCGGGGGAGGGGTCTATTATTTAATGTTGTCACATTTGGGTTTGAGTGAAGAACTATTAAACAGGGCATCATTTAATTTATAATTATTTACAATGGGGCGGAATAAATAAACGACGCTGTATTTTATTAAATGATCAAAGATGACAAATTGTACTGGGATGACAGCTGACAAAAGAAAAATGAAATGTTATGACAAATAATGACATCTAAGGAAAAGGGAAGGCAAAAATAAAAATATAAGTTTATAAAGTTTATTGGACCGACGATGTTGCAAATAGTAGATTACAAAATAATCGACATAGTAGTTTTTTCTTAACCATAGCAACACTAACTTACAGATGGGACCAAACAAAACAACTACCATTTTAATGTTGTTTTTAAATTAATCTTCTAAATAATTGATATTTAACAAACCTTTTTTTAATTAAAATAATAACGAATTATTATTATTATAATTATTATAGGGTAAAAAACAACACGGTAAAAATTGAACAACACTTCTTGTATTGGAAGGGTACCCAGAGAAAAAATACAACGCTAAAACGGTACTTTTGGTTTTTAGCACACCCCAATGACCCGTGTATCTCACTGTTTCGTTTCGAGTCTGCTGTATTATGAGTTATAAAAATGCTAACAAATAATATATGTATATCAGTATAAAAGTCAATGTTCACTTTTCCAATAACTAATAAAATAACATAGAAAAGATGAAAAAACTCCGACATTTTCATTTCAAATTTAAATATCTCAAAACCGGCTGAACCAGACATACGAATATGGATCCTACATTTTGATCTAGTTAATGAACTACAAAATTCAACTACAACCGTTCAGCCCTTTATGCATGATTGCGTAACAAACAGAACCTTTCACATGTATAATATAATTAATAATAACATGAATATATACCTAAAAATATATAATGTAACTTATTTCCCTTAATTATAATCACACACTTAGTAATATAACTTTGACTGCATCAAGTTCAAAAATTCCAATTAACTTTATACTTTTTCACGACTCAAATTATTTTATTATATTAAGTTACCACGTTCATATTAATATCATTTGATACAGAAAACTGAAATACAAAAGAACAAGTGTTCAAAAAACCCGTCAACCGACTACGGAAAAGTAGCGAAAAAAACATTTTTTTATTGTTTTGTTTTGACGCTTAGAGACCGTATACATCTCTACGAACATTGAATAATTATTAATTGTATTTGGACGCTCAGACACCTTATACATCTCTGGAATACTGAATTAATATCATTAACTTTCTGTTAATGCACAGACCTTATTCTTATCGAATGTAATGGTCATATTTTGTTTTGTTTTATTAACTTGTGACAAGTGCGTTGTTATATCAGTCCTTAATCTGCAAATTTTAAATTATTATTGAGTAAGATTATTATTATTTTATTGTAAGATTATTATTTTTAATGTAAATTACCGTTTGACATGTAAAAGTACCCTTGTGGCCTATTTGCAGAATAAATAATTTGTGTTTGTATTTGTACCATTTTGAAATAGAACCGAAAGTGAATTTGATTTAAAAAAAATGTGTAATTTTTTATGAACAATTGATGTTCAGAATGAATCTAGTCTAAATGGAATTTTGTCCAGAGTTAAATTCATTCGAATACATATGGTAAATATATATAAAAAAAGTTGCCTCTTGGATACACAACTACGCGTCATTGCTTCTACATGCGATCACGGTTAATTTTTCTTTTGTATTTGTTCTCGGTATCAAATAATTTGCACGAATTTAAGTATAGAATTTTCGAGGCAATTATTAAGTGTGTGCCGAAATAGTACACTCACCTAGGGCGGTAAAACAAAGGTCTCAGATCGCAGGTATTTGACGCCCAAGCCGGCTATGGCGATCGACATGCGATTTGAGACTTTCTCTAATTTTAATACACGTGGTGAGTACATTCCACTTCGGCCTCTGGCCAGAAAGTGGAACGCGCAAGTAGCGGGCGGTTATTGCTACTTAATGGCCATGTGTGAAGTAAAATTTATGAATTATCATGTCAATAAAATAAACTATAAACTATTTTCTAAAGGCACATCTGGGTTTCTTCTGATCATCGTCAGCATATAAACGTCCCACGGCTGGGCACAGGCGGGTTATAGACGAGTAATAATGGATATAGCCCCCAATAGTAAATATACAGAGTGTACCAATAATGTGGAAAAAACTAAAAGATTTTTTTTGGCGCATTTTTTTTACATTTGTTTGGAGCGATGGCCTACTGTGGCAACCTGTTCCATGCAAATAAAAAAAAATCGCGTCAAAAAAAAATTTGTTTTAGTTTTTTCTCATCAGAACACGATACCTGTTATGCCCTAGATCGGTTCACACCCCATTTAAGTTACACCCCGTATAAGCTATTGCAGCATCTCCACTGGTGTCTAAAAGATCTTTTTACACTTGAGCTCTGACACCCAGAGGGGCGAGCAGTAATCACGTAACTTTAGGAACGCACTGTAGGGCAACTCAACTGTCATTTAGTTTTGCCTGACGAACAGGGCGTTACGTGATCGACATGCTGTGCTACGAGGCCCATGCGCGGCCTATTACGGCCGCGACCGCCGAATTACGCTTAAAGGCCGAGCCACCCCGGCTGCGTGTGCAGCGCAGCACGTATGCGTCGACGTCAGCGTAGACGTGCACCCTGCGCAGCACCCCGCCACACCGGCGCTCGTCTACGGCGTACGGCGTACGGCGTACGGCGTACGGCGTACGGCGTACGACGTACCTGCTGCAGAGAGCAACGCGTGCGCACGCTGCAGCTCCGCGGTGTACCAGCCGCCTGCAGCATTCCATTACTTTTTTTTTTTTTTATATGATAGGAGGCACTTACTTATAATATTACCATCATGTTCGATAGCAGTTAGTCTGACGAAGAAGAAGCACTGTTCTTACTGTTATTTAAAGATACTCCTGCGACATCCAAAAGGGTTTGGGTTTATAAAATTGACGGAAGAAGAGGAGAACACAGTGAATAACACAACTTATAATATGTCGTGAACTTGAATCACTCGAAGATATTTGATGTTTTTGTATTTCTACATGTCAAGAGATTCTTTTGAAGTTGGTCTCGTATGTTAATCTAGAGTAAAATTATTTGAAAACACGACAAAATTTTAACATACAAGCTTGGACTCCCGATTGATCACAGACTAGATACTCGTAATGATTGATGCACCGATTTGTTCCCATATAAATTTTTTGTATGCCACTTTTTTGTAGTCTTTGTGTCTACCTAATGTTATAAATACACTCATATTGTCGAACAACATCAATTAGTTTTCCTTTGGTCTCCATATTAATGATGGAAACCATCACGCGTACCAGCGAATTTGTAAATAAATACAAGAGAGCTGCGCGTACACACGCGCAGCACCGAGAGCTGCGCGTGTCCGAACCGGTCCGGTGTGTCATCTCATAGGGAACGTCGACCAATACAACGTCATCACTGCACGCAGCGAAGCGACGTTGCCGCTCCGCTCCGTGTACGCATGCACGCAGCACGCAGCCTGTTTGTCTGCCTGGAGCTGCGCTGCGTGCGCACGCGTTGCGTGTGCGTGCACGTCAACGCACACGCATCCGGTGTGTCATGTCGTATGGGGATTCATACATTACAACGCAGTGGTGTACGTGCTGCACACGCAGTCGGTGTGACTCGGCCTTAACTTTGTTCTAGCGACGCGTCTGTGCGTGCGACGTTTGTAAGGATGTTTTACTACTTTAACTTATATCTACTGCGCCTATATTGCAATAATAACCTCACTTCGCTTTAAAGAAGCTCTGAATAGAAGTCTGCACCAGATTGTCTGGAGATTTGTCCAGCTTAGTATATTTCCTCTTCATAGGAGTCACTTCCACTTCGGGCTTCGCTATAAACTTGCTGGTCGGCAGTGTACAATATTTCAATACATATTGCTTGTAATTCGTGATTTTCGTCTTCTTATTCTTCTTAGTTTTTTCCTTCAGTTTTATTTTAATACCGGCCGTTCTTTCTTTCAACTTTTCTTTGATTCTCTTCATCTTTTTATCATTCATTTTTATTTTTATCCTCAACCTTCTCTTTTTGGATTCCCTATGTTTCTTGCGTTTTTTCACTACAAAGTCCTGTATATCTAACTTCCTTTTGATACCAGACTGTTTATTGACATCAAAACGCAATACGTCAGTTTCCAAATTATCGCAGCTGGATTTGTCTCTGCCTACTTCATTGAGGTAGTGATCTTTGAAACTTTCCACATCCATATCTACATCTTCTTGCAGAGGTTCTTTATCTAGAGGACTGAATTTGAAGGAACACATCCGATTATTGACGGGAGTTTTTAACGTTAAATTCTTAATGAATTCCTTTTCTTTGCCGCTTCCAATTTGCACGACGTCTATGTTAAGCATTTCGTTTTTCTCCGATATTTCCATACTGGAATCCGGTTTTATGTCAACCATTCGGAGTTTCTTCGGGGTCTCCAGTATTGGGAGACTGTCTTCACTCTCTGCTACGAATTCTGATGGCAGCTGGAAAGTGCTGCGCGAGGAGTCATCGTCATTATCATTGTCAGTAATGACTGCGTCACGTATATTTCCATTTTCATCACCGTCATTTAGGTGTGTTTTACATGATTCAACAAGTTTAGATTCCTTTTCTGGGTTAGGTTTAATGCCTGTTTTTTCGCAGTTCTCTTCGTTAAGTTTGGATTGTTCAGACTTAGTTATGTCCATTTTCTCAATATCTGCAGGATCACTATTGGCAACGTTTTCAGATGCTTCTGTTTCATCATGCGTGCTCCAGGGTAGTGGCTCCGAATTGTCCTTGTGTTCCTGTTGGCAAAAATAATAATATTCACGTTATCATCCAGTTTCTTACTCTGGGTTACTAAACCTAAGTTATTGAATCGCTTTGAGGGCTATATTTTTTATATTGCCACCCACACATTCAACGAAATGAAAAATGTATTTTGATTTCTCATACTTAATATGCGTGTGCCCATGGTCATATTTTCATTCCGCATAAGATGTGCGAGCCCATGTGAAAAAAAAATATAGCCCATATTTTTCATTCATCATGTTGAGAGCGAGGGACCGGCGTTCGTCTCTAGCCATCATCACAACGAATCCTCAAATCTATAAAGGGTCAGCAACGCGCTTGTGATTATTCTGGAATCACAAGCGTCCATAGGGGACGGTGTCTGCTTACCATCAGTTTGCCACCGTTGTGGTATAAAAAAAAGTATAACTCCCAAACGGCGAAACCAAAAACAATTCAGAAATTGCGAAATGAAGCATTCAGAAAGAAATTGTTTACAAAGCATCAAGGTCACAGCTCATTAGAGCCACCCGGCGCCCGACCTGCACCGCCTCACCTAGAGCGGTTAGTATTCTTTATATGGATTTGTACGCGCATGCCCGTACATCATCCGTACGTCCGGACGTACAGTCACATCAACTCCGTAGTTCCGACCTCATGTGGAAGCGTTGTGCACTAGAGTTCGTAAGTTAATATTTATTTTCAAAAAATTACGTACGATTGCAGACTCGCACTTAATCAAACAAGTTTACTATGCGTTATGTCAATCTGTATTAACTTACTGCATCACTTCATGGGGTGGTTTGGCTAAAACCACATTACTAAACCTAGAAAGAGCCCAGAGAGCAATACTTAAGGTTTCTACTTTCCGCCCCTATCAATTCCCCACAAACCTTCTGTATAAATCATCTGAAGTTCTAACAGTTCGACAATTGTTTATATTGCACACAGTTCTAAAACAGCACACTGAAACCCCTTACAACACTGATCATGCCAGTAAAAGGCGTAAAGATTTTGTTTGTCCTAAATATACGCAAAAACGACACGCTTTCTCTTCTAGATTTTTTATTTTCCTAGGTCCACTTCTTTACAATAGACTTAATGCGCGGCTAGGTTTATATCCCTTAAACTACATGAAATGTAAAACAACGCTACGAGAAGCCCTACAAAATATGTCCTATGATGACACAGAGAAGTTATTTATCGTTTTAAAATAATATTATTCTATCTTTATAGTTAGCGCCTAAGTTAAATAACTTTCTAAATATGTTGTACTAGTCAATAAGAATGCTATTGTATTGTATTATATTATGAATAAGTTGATTTTAATTGTTAGTTCTTTCTTGCCTGAATCACAGGGTATCCTAGCTCAGGCACGTGCTATTCGCCTCTAATTGTAAGCTTTTAGTCTATAGTAAAACTGATCTACTTATGTTTTATCAATAAATTATGTTTATGTTATGTTTATGTTTATGTAGTTAGTACATTTACGAAGCGAGGCGGTGCGGGTCGGGCTACGGGTGGCTCTAATGAGCTGTGACCTTTAGTCAATCATTTTTGGTGTACATTTAGCATACATTATCTTACCTCGTTCAGATCGCTGGTGATGTCGCGGCACTTCCTGGGCGAGTTCCATTCCTTGAGTGGTTCCTTGCTTTTCGAGTTCTCCTTGAACATGTTCTTGAATAGGTCGTCTAGGATTTCACTGTGAACAAATATGTATATGTCTCTATTTTGTATTAATCATACATTGTCAGTTACATTAATTTAAATAAATAACTAAAATCTGGTTTAGAATGTCCGAAAATAAAATTAAAATAAAATGATACAATCCATTCAATTCCTTACATCTAATGAAGTGTTCGACCCGACATATTCATTCATCTAGGAACTCCTTCACAGAGTAGTAAGCCTGTGTTGCGCAGTATAATTTAAACTTGTGCGTAAAACTTTACACAAAAGTTAAATTAATGTTGTTTTTAACCGACTTCAAACAAAAGGATGGTGTTCTCAATTCGGTTGTATTTTTTTTTTTGTTTTTTTTTCTATGTTTGTTACCTCAGAACTCCGTCATTGATGAGCTGATTCGATTTTTTTTGTTTGTATGTATATGCTTCAAGGTGCGTCCCATTTTTTAAAAAAATCAGTTAGATGATGGGATCCCTGAGGAATTGAGGGAACTCCTCAATTTTATTAGGCACGCGTGTAGTAATTTAGGTATTTTCAATTATAACTCGTGTATTTACATCCTAAAATCATAAATTTGGTGGCGAGGAATTGATGATGAAGACCACAGATAACTTCTCGGATTCCTCAATTATGTACTTAAAAGTGCAAAAGTACGTCACACGTTCTGATAAGATTCCGTTGAAATAGGAACTAATGAAGTGCCATTGGTGACGACTTTGGGGAATCGATGGAAGTCCTCAAATATTATCGGCCCAAATACAGTGATTCGGTTTTTTCTATAGTAATCAACGCATTTGCTATCGGAAATAAGTTCATGTGGTAAATTGTAATAAAAATGTGGAAATATTCTCGTGGCTTGCTTAAATTGAAGTCGGTTAAAACTTTGGTTTTAAAGTAAATTATTGTAAAGAAAGATTGGTTCGTTTTAACATACATGCGTATCAACAAGCATAAAGCTATATATGGTTTTTAAAATTTACTTTGGATTTAACAACACTAGATAATTCTTTCAAACATTCTTTTAAATTCAGTTATTTATCCATTTGTTTATCATAGAGAATTGTAATTATGTATTTTAGTATTTATACTACCCCTATGGGTATTAATTTTCAGTGGCAAACCTGGCTCTATATCATGGTCGGTTTTATCACGCGATCATTGACAAGATAAGAGTTTCGTTTCGTTGTATCGAAAGGTTTCAGCTAGTGACGGAAGCTCTAACTTGTCACTTA
Organism: Epinotia demarniana; assembly: GCA_945867215.1. Lineage (NCBI taxonomy): Eukaryota > Metazoa > Arthropoda > Insecta > Lepidoptera > Tortricidae > Epinotia > Epinotia demarniana. The sequence continues at coordinate 394,971 of OX244284.1, read as the reverse complement.
TGTGATGAAGCCGACCATGATGTGGCCTGAATGTGATTCAGAATGATAATGCAATGTAAGGCAGTGCTTACATCTCTAAAGTACCAAGGATGCACTCCGCATCGCCATCATCAGGATTCAAATTTTCAATATCAAAGATTAAGAGTCCGCAGTAAGCTAGATTCCGCTTACAAACGTAGTTACTCTCTCATTTTAAAAGTACGTGTTGGATTGGACCGAAACTTGTTTTTGCTGTATTTCGTTTGTTTTATAAACTGGCGCCATATAAACTAAATACTGACATAGATATACCTCATGTCATTGTATATGCAAAGTTTCGTCACAATCCAACACGTAGTTTCAAAGTGAGAGCGTAACTACGTTTGTATGGTAAGGTGAAATTCGGCCGAGCTTACTAATGCATCATCATTCAAATAACGCTCACTTGACAATCTTCTTCTTGGCACTGAGCGGCTTGGGCTTGCTGAACCTCAGCCTGATCTTGTTCAGCACCTCCTCGGAGACCAGCACGTCCCCCGCGCCCCGCTCCCAGCAGCTCTGCTCCAGCATCTTGATGGGGGAGAGCAGCTTCGTCTCCAGCTCCTTGAGGTTGGCTGTGAGGAGCTTGGGCCGGAGCCGGGGGGACTTAAGGTTCAGCTCGAGCCGGCCCACGGTGGGGGAAGATGCTGGAATATAGATAAGTTTATGTCACAAATGTATTTTTAAACCCCCGAGGCGTGTTATAAGTTTAACGTGTCTGTGTATCTGTCTGTGGTATCGTAGCTCCCAAACGGATGAACCGATAATCGTTTAGATTTTTTTGTGTCATAGATAATTTTAAACCGAATATTCTTAGCCATGTTTCATGAAAATCTGTTCAGCCGTTTTTCAGATATTGGACTTTGAAATGAAATTTCGGGGTTTTTTTTGGTACAAGCTTTTATTGCCAACAATTCTTTTCTGTATACCGTCACTAACCTTTTATCGAGACGATTCTATCGAATCAAAACTCAACGAGGTTACTTCGGTCAAGACATTGACTGCCATGAGCATCAGATCATGTGTCGGGGTACTGGTATTGGGCGTGGGGGAAACACTTTAGGAGAGGTAACGTTGGCAGCCAACGTGTTTCGTACTGAATTCCCATGGGCACCTTCTGAGACTTTTCCTCTTTTTAATATGAATATATAGATGATACAACTAGATTGTGTGAACCTATCTAGATTTAATCGCTTAGTTAACTTACGTTCAGTCTTATTTTCAGCAGAGTTGAGTGCCGGCACTTGCGATGAACTGGATGCACTGCAAAATATAAATGAAAAAACTGTCACTTTCGGTTTACTGTTCAGGCTCATGCGAAAATTATCGTGACCAAGTATCGTGTGCGATTCGTCGATTACTTTCGACCGCTTTTGATTTCCAGCGTATGTAAAGGATGGGAGGAGTCGCCGTAGAGAAATACAATACAAATATTCTTCGTTGCTCACCAGGCATAGTAGACTATAGTAAAATAGTGGTAAATAAAACATACACAATGGTAGACAACAGGCGGTGTTATCGCTAAAAAGCGAACTCTTCCAAAAAACCATTGGGTGGTGGAGACGACGCAAGAAAAGATATGATTTGAGTAGGTGAAAACAGAATATAAACAACTGAACTATAAGAAATACACTTACATAAATACATATACATATATAAACCTACATACACATACATTAATAACTAAATGTCATATAGAAACAGTCGAAAACAAAAACAGCACACACCAAGTAGGAAATACTAGTTACGGAAGAGAAAAATAGTATTCCTTAAGTCGAGTTTTAAAAATGGGAAGAGACTTAGCACGTTTAATCTCAACAGGCAAAGAATTCCACAATCGAACAGCTCGGAAAGTAAAAGAATTGTTCTAAAATTTAGAGTTTGATGGTGGAACACTCAGAAGCGACTTCTGAGCAGACCTAGCAGAAGAAAGAAATTTAAAGCGTTCCTCGAGGTAGCGAGGAGTTGCAGGGTTAAAAGAAAAAGAATTCCATAAAGGTGGGCGAAAATGTGAGAGTTACGTCTCGACCGGATAGGAAGCCACTTGACTTGAGAATACGTGGTCATATTTGCGTCACTGAAGACAAGACAGTAATCAAAATTCTAAATAGTGGCGTCAGACGGCATATAAAAAAAAGTCGACGAGCTATGCCATATGGGGTATTGTTGAACAGGTATTTTAAAAATAAAGTTGACGAACTATGCTATATGGGGTATCGTTGAACAGGTGTTTATAAAATAAAGTCGACGAACTATGCCATATGGGGTATTGTTGAACATGTATTTTAAAAATAAAGTCGACGAACTATGCTATATGGGGTATCGTTGAACATGTATTTTAAAAATAAAGTTCGACGAACCACGCCATATGGGCTACTACTACTTTAGTCATAGTCATATCATTTATTGCATCCGGTCTCTGTAGTAATATACAATTCCTTACATTAGTAATAATGTATTAAGGCATGTTACCTGTGCGTGAGCCTGCCCTTGGTCCGGCGCAGCGACATGCGCGGCGGCATGACGGGCCCGCTGCGCGCGCGCCGCTGCTCGCGCGCCTGCTCCGCCATCATCACTGTACATGCACAATTACAATTTGACATTATAATATTAGATTTTGTCTCAAGGGAGAAAAATGTTTAAGTTAATTTTGTTTCTAGTAGTGTATAATAACTTTTTCACGCCACTGGTCGGAAATGTGGCAAAAGATGGGCAGAAGTCAGGCTTCAAAGCTGAAGTTAGTTGGACACCGCACGAACAGGTCAACTATGAGTTCAAACTGTCCAATAATGTTATTGCTGGACAGTTTGAACAGCGACTAACTCAATCACAGGGCCCCCGGCCCGCGCCTCCACCCCGCGCCGTCCCCCCCTCACGCGAGCTGCCACGCTACTGCCTTCTGCGCCGTGCTACATACAGACAGACAGATGTCTAGACACCGACGATGACACGCACCTGCGGCGAGTCTAGTCTCCAGTTGCTCTATGTCTGTGGCCGCGGGCCGACACGACGCGCACACGGCCCGCTCGCCTCCCGAGCAGGACGCGTGCATGCCCCAGCTGCCGCACTACTGTCTACTGCGCCGTGCTACATACAGACAGACAGATGTCTAGACACCGACGATGACACGCACCTGCGGCGAGTCTAGTCTCCAGTTGCTCTATGTCTGTGGCCGCGGGCCGACACGACGCGCACACGGCCCGCTCGCCTCCCGAGCAGGACGCGTGCATGCCCCAGCTGCCGCACTACTGTCTACTGCGCCGTGCTACATACAGACAGACAGATGTCTAGACACCGACGATGACACGCACCTGCGGCGAGTCTAGTCTCCAGTTGCTCTATGTCTGTGGCCGCGGGCCGACACGACGCGCACACGGCCCGCTCGCCTCCCGAGCAGGACGCGTGCATGCCCCAGCTGCCGCACTACTGTCTACTGCGCCGTGCTACATACAGACAGACAGATGTCTAGACACCGACGATGACACGCACCTGCGGCGAGTCTAGTCTCCAGTTGCTCTATGTCTGTGGCCGCGGGCCGACACGACGCGCACACGGCCCGCTCGCCTCCCGAGCAGGACGCGTGCATGCCCCAGCTGCCGCACTACTGTCTACTGCGCCGTGCTACATACAGACAGACAGATGTCTAGACACCGACGATGACACGCACCTGCGGCGAGTCTAGTCTCCAGTTGCTCTATGTCTGTGGCCGCGGGCCGACACGACGCGCACACGGCCCGCTCGCCTCCCGAGCAGGACGCGTGCATGCCCCAGCTGCCGCACTACTGTCTACTGCGCCGTGCTACATACAGACAGACAGATGTCTAGACACCGACGATGACACGCACCTGCGGCGAGTCTAGTCTCCAGTTGCTCTATGTCTGTGGCCGCGGGCCGACACGACGCGCACACGGCCCGCTCGCCTCCCGAGCAGGACGCGTGCATGCCCCAGCTGCCGCACTACTGTCTACTGCGCCGTGCTACATACAGACAGACAGATGTCTAGACACCGACGATGACACGCACCTGCGGCGAGTCTAGTCTCCAGTTGCTCTATGTCTGTGGCCGCGGGCCGACACGACGCGCACACGGCCCGCTCGCCTCCCGAGCAGGACGCGTGCATGCCCCAGCTGCCGCACTACTGTCTACTGCGCCGTGCTACATACAGACAGACAGATGTCTAGACACCGACGATGACACGCACCTGCGGCGAGTCTAGTCTCCAGTTGCTCTATGTCTGTGGCCGCGGGCCGACACGACGCGCACACGGCCCGCTCGCCTCCCGAGCAGGACGCGTGCATGCCCCAGCTGCCGCACTACTGTCTACTGCGCCGTGCTACATACAGACAGACAGATGTCTAGACACCGACGATGACACGCACCTGCGGCGAGTCTAGTCTCCAGTTGCTCTATGTCTGTGGCCGCGGGCCGACACGACGCGCACACGGCCCGCTCGCCTCCCGAGCAGGACGCGTGCATGCCCCAGCTGCCGCACTACTGTCTACTGCGCCGTGCTACATACAGACAGACAGATGTCTAGACACCGACGATGACACGCACCTGCGGCGAGTCTAGTCTCCAGTTGCTCTATGTCTGTGGCCGCGGGCCGACACGACGCGCACACGGCCCGCTCGCCTCCCGAGCAGGACGCGTGCATGCCCCAGCTGCCGCACTACTGTCTACTGCGCCGTGCTACATACAGACAGACAGATGTCTAGACACCGACGATGACACGCACCTGCGGCGAGTCTAGTCTCCAGTTGCTCTATGTCTGTGGCCGCGGGCCGACACGACGCGCACACGGCCCGCTCGCCTCCCGAGCAGGACGCGTGCATGCCCCAGCTGCCGCACTACTGTCTACTGCGCCGTGCTACATACAGACAGACAGATGTCTAGACACCGACGATGACACGCACCTGCGGCGAGTCTAGTCTCCAGTTGCTCTATGTCTGTGGCCGCGGGCCGACACGACGCGCACACGGCCCGCTCGCCTCCCGAGCAGGACGCGTGCATGCCCCAGCTGCCGCACTACTGTCTACTGCGCCGTGCTACATACAGACAGACAGATGTCTAGACACCGACGATGACACGCACCTGCGGCGAGTCTAGTCTCCAGTTGCTCTATGTCTGTGGCCGCGGGCCGACACGACGCGCACACGGCCCGCTCGCCTCCCGAGCAGGACGCGTGCATGCCCCAGCTGCCGCACTACTGTCTACTGCGCCGTGCTACATACAGACAGACAGATGTCTAGACACCGACGATGACACGCACCTGCGGCGAGTCTAGTCTCCAGTTGCTCTATGTCTGTGGCCGCGGGCCGACACGACGCGCACACGGCCCGCTCGCCTCCCGAGCAGGACGCGTGCATGCCCCAGCTGCCGCACTACTGTCTACTGCGCCGTGCTACATACAGACAGACAGATGTCTAGACACCGACGATGACACGCACCTGCGGCGAGTCTAGTCTCCAGTTGCTCTATGTCTGTGGCCGCGGGCCGACACGACGCGCACACGGCCCGCTCGCCTCCCGAGCAGGACGCGTGCATGCCCCAGCTGCCGCACTACTGTCTACTGCGCCGTGCTACATACAGACAGACAGATGTCTAGACACCGACGATGACACGCACCTGCGGCGAGTCTAGTCTCCAGTTGCTCTATGTCTGTGGCCGCGGGCCGACACGACGCGCACACGGCCCGCTCGCCTCCCGAGCAGGACGCGTGCATGCCCCAGCTGCCGCACTACTGTCTACTGCGCCGTGCTACATACAGACAGACAGATGTCTAGACACCGACGATGACACGCACCTGCGGCGAGTCTAGTCTCCAGTTGCTCTATGTCTGTGGCCGCGGGCCGACACGACGCGCACACGGCCCGCTCGCCTCCCGAGCAGGACGCGTGCATGCCCCAGCTGCCGCACTACTGTCTACTGCGCCGTGCTACATACAGACAGACAGATGTCTAGACACCGACGATGACACGCACCTGCGGCGAGTCTAGTCTCCAGTTGCTCTATGTCTGTGGCCGCGGGCCGACACGACGCGCACACGGCCCGCTCGCCTCCCGAGCAGGACGCGTGCATGCCCCAGCTGCCGCACTACTGTCTACTGCGCCGTGCTACATACAGACAGACAGATGTCTAGACACCGACGATGACACGCACCTGCGGCGAGTCTAGTCTCCAGTTGCTCTATGTCTGTGGCCGCGGGCCGACACGACGCGCACACGGCCCGCTCGCCTCCCGAGCAGGACGCGTGCATGCCCCAGCTGCCGCACTACTGTCTACTGCGCCGTGCTACATACAGACAGACAGATGTCTAGACACCGACGATGACACGCACCTGCGGCGAGTCTAGTCTCCAGTTGCTCTATGTCTGTGGCCGCGGGCCGACACGACGCGCACACGGCCCGCTCGCCTCCCGAGCAGGACGCGTGCATGCCCCAGCTGCCGCACTACTGTCTACTGCGCCGTGCTACATACAGACAGACAGATGTCTAGACACCGACGATGACACGCACCTGCGGCGAGTCTAGTCTCCAGTTGCTCTATGTCTGTGGCCGCGGGCCGACACGACGCGCACACGGCCCGCTCGCCTCCCGAGCAGGACGCGTGCATGCCCCAGCTGCCGCACTACTGTCTACTGCGCCGTGCTACATACAGACAGACAGATGTCTAGACACCGACGATGACACGCACCTGCGGCGAGTCTAGTCTCCAGTTGCTCTATGTCTGTGGCCGCGGGCCGACACGACGCGCACACGGCCCGCTCGCCTCCCGAGCAGGACGCGTGCATGCCCCAGCTGCCGCACTACTGTCTACTGCGCCGTGCTACATACAGACAGACAGATGTCTAGACACCGACGATGACACGCACCTGCGGCGAGTCTAGTCTCCAGTTGCTCTATGTCTGTGGCCGCGGGCCGACACGACGCGCACACGGCCCGCTCGCCTCCCGAGCAGGACGCGTGCATGCCCCAGCTGCCGCACTACTGTCTACTGCGCCGTGCTACATACAGACAGACAGATGTCTAGACACCGACGATGACACGCACCTGCGGCGAGTCTAGTCTCCAGTTGCTCTATGTCTGTGGCCGCGGGCCGACACGACGCGCACACGGCCCGCTCGCCTCCCGAGCAGGACGCGTGCATGCCCCAGCTGCCGCACTACTGTCTACTGCGCCGTGCTACATACAGACAGACAGATGTCTAGACACCGACGATGACACGCACCTGCGGCGAGTCTAGTCTCCAGTTGCTCTATGTCTGTGGCCGCGGGCCGACACGACGCGCACACGGCCCGCTCGCCTCCCGAGCAGGACGCGTGCATGCCCCAGCTGCCGCACTACTGTCTACTGCGCCGTGCTACATACAGACAGACAGATGTCTAGACACCGACGATGACACGCACCTGCGGCGAGTCTAGTCTCCAGTTGCTCTATGTCTGTGGCCGCGGGCCGACACGACGCGCACACGGCCCGCTCGCCTCCCGAGCAGGACGCGTGCATGCCCCAGCTGCCGCACTACTGTCTACTGCGCCGTGCTACATACAGACAGACAGATGTCTAGACACCGACGATGACACGCACCTGCGGCGAGTCTAGTCTCCAGTTGCTCTATGTCTGTGGCCGCGGGCCGACACGACGCGCACACGGCCCGCTCGCCTCCCGAGCAGGACGCGTGCATGCCCCAGCTGCCGCACTACTGTCTACTGCGCCGTGCTACATACAGACAGACAGATGTCTAGACACCGACGATGACACGCACCTGCGGCGAGTCTAGTCTCCAGTTGCTCTATGTCTGTGGCCGCGGGCCGACACGACGCGCACACGGCCCGCTCGCCTCCCGAGCAGGACGCGTGCATGCCCCAGCTGCCGCACTACTGTCTACTGCGCCGTGCTACATACAGACAGACAGATGTCTAGACACCGACGATGACACGCACCTGCGGCGAGTCTAGTCTCCAGTTGCTCTATGTCTGTGGCCGCGGGCCGACACGACGCGCACACGGCCCGCTCGCCTCCCGAGCAGGACGCGTGCATGCCCCAGCTGCCGCACTACTGTCTACTGCGCCGTGCTACATACAGACAGACAGATGTCTAGACACCGACGATGACACGCACCTGCGGCGAGTCTAGTCTCCAGTTGCTCTATGTCTGTGGCCGCGGGCCGACACGACGCGCACACGGCCCGCTCGCCTCCCGAGCAGGACGCGTGCATGCCCCAGCTGCCGCACTACTGTCTACTGCGCCGTGCTACATACAGACAGACAGATGTCTAGACACCGACGATGACACGCACCTGCGGCGAGTCTAGTCTCCAGTTGCTCTATGTCTGTGGCCGCGGGCCGACACGACGCGCACACGGCCCGCTCGCCTCCCGAGCAGGACGCGTGCATGCCCCAGCTGCCGCACTACTGTCTACTGCGCCGTGCTACATACAGACAGACAGATGTCTAGACACCGACGATGACACGCACCTGCGGCGAGTCTAGTCTCCAGTTGCTCTATGTCTGTGGCCGCGGGCCGACACGACGCGCACACGGCCCGCTCGCCTCCCGAGCAGGACGCGTGCATGCCCCAGCTGCCGCACTACTGTCTACTGCGCCGTGCTACATACAGACAGACAGATGTCTAGACACCGACGATGACACGCACCTGCGGCGAGTCTAGTCTCCAGTTGCTCTATGTCTGTGGCCGCGGGCCGACACGACGCGCACACGGCCCGCTCGCCTCCCGAGCAGGACGCGTGCATGCCCCAGCTGCCGCACTACTGTCTACTGCGCCGTGCTACATACAGACAGACAGATGTCTAGACACCGACGATGACACGCACCTGCGGCGAGTCTAGTCTCCAGTTGCTCTATGTCTGTGGCCGCGGGCCGACACGACGCGCACACGGCCCGCTCGCCTCCCGAGCAGGACGCGTGCATGCCCCAGCTGCCGCACTACTGTCTACTGCGCCGTGCTACATACAGACAGACAGATGTCTAGACACCGACGATGACACGCACCTGCGGCGAGTCTAGTCTCCAGTTGCTCTATGTCTGTGGCCGCGGGCCGACACGACGCGCACACGGCCCGCTCGCCTCCCGAGCAGGACGCGTGCATGCCCCAGCTGCCGCACTACTGTCTACTGCGCCGTGCTACATACAGACAGACAGATGTCTAGACACCGACGATGACACGCACCTGCGGCGAGTCTAGTCTCCAGTTGCTCTATGTCTGTGGCCGCGGGCCGACACGACGCGCACACGGCCCGCTCGCCTCCCGAGCAGGACGCGTGCATGCCCCAGCTGCCGCACTACTGTCTACTGCGCCGTGCTACATACAGACAGACAGATGTCTAGACACCGACGATGACACGCACCTGCGGCGAGTCTAGTCTCCAGTTGCTCTATGTCTGTGGCCGCGGGCCGACACGACGCGCACACGGCCCGCTCGCCTCCCGAGCAGGACGCGTGCATGCCCCAGCTGCCGCACTACTGTCTACTGCGCCGTGCTACATACAGACAGACAGATGTCTAGACACCGACGATGACACGCACCTGCGGCGAGTCTAGTCTCCAGTTGCTCTATGTCTGTGGCCGCGGGCCGACACGACGCGCACACGGCCCGCTCGCCTCCCGAGCAGGACGCGTGCATGCCCCAGCTGCCGCACTACTGTCTACTGCGCCGTGCTACATACAGACAGACAGATGTCTAGACACCGACGATGACACGCACCTGCGGCGAGTCTAGTCTCCAGTTGCTCTATGTCTGTGGCCGCGGGCCGACACGACGCGCACACGGCCCGCTCGCCTCCCGAGCAGGACGCGTGCATGCCCCAGCTGCCGCACAGCAGGCACAGCTTGATGTCCCACATGCTGGAAGTACAATAGTTTAGGTTAGATGCTAGAGTAGGCCAGTAGGGGGGGGGGGGGGGGGGGGGGGGGAATTGAGGGGAGGTGAGCGAGAAAAAAAAGTTCCCAAGAGCATTGCTAGGCGCTTATAAATCGCTCCCTATTGGTGCATCAATGGCTCACTCGACGCGAGGCGACGGCGACGGGACGGCGACGGGACGGCGACGGCGGCGGCTGTATGAGGCCGGAGCGCGCCTTCAACTCAACCACCACTGTTCTCCGGAGGCCGCTTCGGGTCCCACTGCCCCCTCCCTTCCCCCTGCCTCAACAACAAGCCGGTGTTGGCCAGTCCTCGTCAGCCTTACACGTTCCCGAATACCCTAGTCCTCAAGGCGGATCGCCACGGAGTCTACGAGTTCACCATCGCCCCCTCACCGTTCGGACGCATCCTAGCCAGCGCAAGCCAGCAACACCAGCGAAGCGCACGCTTTTTATTTAAAAAGTTGTGCGTTTTCGCACCCGGGCCTATGCCCGGCGGGGACAACCTGCAGCCAACCAGAATCCTTCTGTCGGTCTGGTAACCTCTGCCGTATACGCCGAACCCGGTCCCGCTCAAACGGATGCCCCGGGCTAAGCTATGCGGTAAAGGCCAAAAACCGGCAGAAATGCGTCGCGGAAACCCCCTCATCCCTCCCAACACCATGGAAAGCCACCTGAAACCCGAGGGTAGTGCAAACAACCCTATTGCGAGCACACCCACAACCCACCGAGAGCCGCCGGTACCTGCGGGTAGTTGTGAACGTCGTGTTTTACAACTACCCCAGGAAAAAATCAAGACCCCAATCGTCGCGGATATTGACAGCGACGACTGCAACGATGCCTCAGAAGACGTCGAGACACCTAAAACGCCCGTTGCCGCACCAAAGTCGCACTCAACAACGGAGCAGCAAACCCCCAGCCAGTGGAGGAGCAAAAGACCGGCCCCCGGCCGTACTTTGTCGCCGCTTAGGCACCATCTCAAGTCCGGCCCCCAACGGGACCTCCTGGATCATGACTGTATCCTGGTGGCCCGCTTGGGAGAGCTGGACTATTGTTCACCAGGGCTCCAAGCCTGGATGGCGGCCTACGTCAGGCTCACTTCCTTCCTGCTGGGGGACGAAGACACCGAGCTCCAACCCGAGGATCTCCACTTCCTGGACTTTATCCGGGACCACCATCCCGCGATACTGCCCTACGCCGCCCTGAAGAGGAAGCACGAGCCGAGTCCGACGTCCGCTAACCAGAAGGAAAAGCGGGCGTGCAGGGCTCAAACGCCGCCGCGAACAGAAGCCGCCGCCAGCACCACCACCACGGAGCCGGCCCCACTCCCTCAACGCCAACCAAGGCGCAAAAGGGAGCAACAGCAACCAGCCCCTCCGCACGAGCAGCAACCGCCCGCCAAAGCGGCCAACATTAAAGCGGCGCCCAAATCAGCACCGTCGCAACAGCCGCAACCCCAACAACGACAGACGAAGCCGCGCTACCCCGCCATCGTCGCCCCAATCCTCCCGGATTGGCCAGGGGTACTGCAAAAGATAGCCGCCGAGTTAGGAACCGCACCATACACAGCGCCCGCGGGGAGCGGAATCCGCTTCACGCCGAAGTCCGAAGAGGAATACCGCTACGTTATCCGCCACCTCGCCACCCTAGAGGAAGAAGGAGTCGAGTTGCAGTACCACATTTACTCGCTTGACTCCGAAGAAACTCGAGGTGGCGGTACGCGGACTACCGGCGGGTACCTGCACCGGGAAAATTAAGGAACTCGGACATCCCGTAGAGTACATCAAACAGATCGACGCGAGGGGCGGGCGCCCGGGCTGTATTTACTTCATACAGTTCGCCGGCCCTGCCAAGGACAATATCGCGATCTACGGGATCGACGAGCTCCTCTACAAGAGGGACATCAAGGTGGAAGCATGGCGCGGGAAGAAGGGGCCCGCACAGTGCCATCGATGCCAAGGCTTCCGCCACTCCTCGCATGGATGCCACCGCCCGATCAAGTGCGTGCGCTGCGCTGGCCCACACGCAGCGCGCGACTGCACGCGACCCAGGTCGGAGCCCGCCACTTGCGCCAACTGCGCAGGACCTCACCCACCAAACCACACCGGATGCCCGGTGATGCGCAGGGAGCAGCGCAACAAGAAGGCGGGAACAGCCGCCCACACAGCACCAATCCGCCGCGGCCCCGAGACCCGAACCTCCGACCAGAAGCCCACGGTGGAAGAGACGGCGCCATCAAAACTGATGGCGCCAGCAAACGCCCTCGGCCTCGACGCGCCCCTTTGAGTGGGGACTCAAAGGGGCGCGTCGAGGCCGGCCGGCAAACCAAAGAAGCAGAAACAAAGAAAAAAGAAGCCAACATCGTGCGAACCAGAAGCGCCACACCCGCCCAACAGACACCGCCAAGAGCAAAAGAAGACCCATTAGCTGCCCTTATCATGCAGCTGTCATAGCCATAGCAGCCCAGGGCCCCCTAGTAGTCAAGAGAAGCCCGCCCACAGAAGCAAGTCGCAAAACGACTGATCAGAAGCCGCAACATAAAGCCACAACAGCCCGACCTGAAGTCTCAGGTCGCGAAAGAGACCGCCAAGAAGAGCCTCGCTCTGAAATGGCCCCCCTCTTACTCGCCGGCGAGCAAGAGCGACGAAGTACGAGAGAGTCCTCAAGGCGGTGGTTTTGGCCCTCATTAGCCTTGGACTATTCACCCTGGAATCATCCCCGCGGCGGTGGTATTGGCAAGTCCTCATCAGCCAGGGGTTCCAGGTTCCTACAGCCTTTAAGGCGGCGCTTTTGGCTCGTCCTCGTCAGCCTTAGGCTTCCCGAACTAACCATTAATATCCCGTAGCCCGTAAGGATAGGTCCACGACCGCGTTAACCCGTACCGTAGATTTAGAACGCAAGATTCTAGTATTTGCTTATCCTTAATAAACGGACGTAAAACCCTTATTTGTTATACATTTCATCCGTGTTTTCATTACATCCGCCCTTAAATCCCTCATAGTACTACTGAGTTAGTCTAGAAACCTCCATAAAGCCCTAACGAGTGGAGGATTTGAGTGTGTGCTCAAAACACACATCACAAATCATCGCTCACCCATCGAGAGTCGTGCCTGAGACGGGAGGTTAACAGGACGTCGCCGCGGACGCGTACCTCAATTAATTAGTTTACGGTTTTTGATCTCGTGTCGTTGTGCCAGCGGAGGCACCGAGATATAAGTTTGGAGCTCGGACGGTCGCGCCCATGCAGGGGCGCCGAGCTGGAGTGGTGCCTGACGATCTGCTGACTGCTGTACGGAGCTGCCATCATCGTGAGAAGGGAGGGCCTATCGCGTCCGATTTGTTCCCGTCAGGATAGCCTGTTTGTATGGGAGGTCACTCTGTGGGCCGGTGACACTCCTCGGGGTCCTGGTGGGAACAATGACGATGAAGTATGTATATCGTCGTCTAGTACCCACAGCACAAGCTTTGCTTAGTTTGGGACTAGGTAGATTTATGTAAGATTGTCCCCTAATATGAATAGAATAGTAAATGAGTTACCCCAGTTCATCGTGTCCCCGGCCGAAGGGACACTTGCACTCGGGCGCGGCGCACTGCGCGTCCCTGCTGTACATCTCCGCGAAGGCATTCTGCTCCAGCTCCCACGCCGCGTCCCTGTCACAACACAACACAACACCACTGTCACAACACCACTCTACAATCCACAGCAGATATACCAGAGCGGGCAGAGTGCTCACAAACATCTCAACACGTATCATGGTCACCCTTATTATTTCCAGGGAATTCCCAGAAAAAAGCCTTTGAACGGGTTAGTCGTTCGTTTAATAGCCCATCACTTGCTGTCTTTTATTGATTGAAAACTCATTCATTTAACTTAGCCGTATGAAGGACTTTTCCTTACGGGACGCTACAGCTGCTGATAGAAAAACCCTTTCGAAAGGCTTTTTAAAGGGTTGAAGCGCTTACCCGTATTGAAAGCGCTTTAAAAGCCAAATGAATGGGTATTGACGAGCATCGGCTTTGGTAAGCAAACCCTTTCAATAACCCTTTGAAGGGGATACCGTATTGGAGCGCTTTAATAGCAAAATGAATGGGTTTTGAGGAGCATCGGCTTTGGTAAACAAAGCATTACGAAAAACCCTTTCAAAAACCCTCGAAGGGGATACCGTGCGGGTCCCTAATTATTTTGTGCTAGTGTAAAATGTGTGTTACGCCGTGGAACCACCGGATGGTTCCATCGAAAGACCAGCGCTGGCCACCAGCCCAGCACCGCTGAGATGGAACCGCTTTGTGGCAATGTTGTCTACTATTTTGTATGTTGATTTATGTGCATGTATGTGTTGCTGTCATTCATCATCATATCAGCCGAAAGACATCCACTGCTGGACATAGGCCTCCCGCAAAGAGTGTCAAAGTGATCGATCCCTCCTGCATCCTTTACCAGGTCATCAGTCCACCTTGTGGGGGGCCTACCCACGCTGCGCCTTCCGGTGCGTGGTCGCCACTCGAGAACCTTTCCGCCCCAACGGCCATCGGTTCTACGTACTGTGTGCTAATAATGTTACTATTGCACCTACTCCATTGCAATAAAGGGGAAATTATGAACGGTAAGTTACTCGTGCACTGAGCGTGTCGGGCCACGCTCAGTGTAGGGTTCCGTAGTTTTCCGTCCGTCACAGTAAGTTTCTCCACGCGTTAAACAAGCAATACCTAGCGAACAATACAAGCAATACTTAGCGAAGTATTTTATTATTAGACAACGAACGACCAAAGACAAATAAAGTCTTAAAAATGTGGATGTATAACTAACTTAAAAATAACAGCTATTAAGCTGTAGATGCCCTTTCATATTGCTGCGCCCAATGCAGGGTATCACATGTAAAACTGCCCTATATTGTACCTACCTTTATAGCTATGTGATATGCAATAAACGATATTATTATTATTATTACTAAGACAATTCGAGGACGACAAATTTTCGACCTAATACAAATTATTTATTCTGCAAATGGGCCACAAGGGCACTTTTACATGTTGAACGGTAATTTACATTAAAAATAATAATCTTACAATAAAAGAATAATAATCTAACACCATAATAATTTAAAAATTTGCAGATTAACAACACACTAAATGTCACAAAGTGAATGAAAACAAAACAAAATATGACCATTACATTCGATTACGGCCTGCAAGCGTCAAAACAAAACAATAAAAAAAAGGAACATTAATGTAATATTGCCAGTGATGTTCAGGGTCAATAACAATAAAACGTGTCAAGATCGGTAATGTATGGGCGCACCTGCTCCGACCCCATTAAATCAGGAAAACTCTTAACACCGCCATTTACGATATGAGCGTTCCGCGTACAGCGACATCTATCGGCAAATTAAGTAAACTATTGCGCGGGAGCTTAAAGTATGGAAGATGATTTTTATGGGATAATTCTTTATTGCGTGAACCGATTTTCACCGTTTTTACTTTATTTGAAAGCACGTCATTTCATTGTGATTTTGTAGAAATTACAGGTATAATAGACACCTGCTTATACGGTTAAATTACAAACTTAGTTCAGAAATTATTTTTTAATTTTTTCAAAAACTATTCAAGTTATCAGGTTAAAAATAATTTTCCTAAAAGTTTTTATAAAGATCTACTTTTGAGATTTTGGTGGTTCAACAGTTAGGGGGGGGTGGGGGGCGCACATTTTTTTTTCCTTCTGGAGCAGAACGATTATCTCCGAAAATATTAACATTATCAAAAAATTATTTTCCTAAATCCCTATTAGGTTGAAATGAAAAAAAAAACACTCCCCACTTTACGTATAGGGGAGGTACCCTAATATAGTACATTACGTACCAAGGGCGGTGAATTCGTGAATGCCCCAGATCGCAGGTGTTTGTGGCCCGAACCGAACGTGAGGGCCATAAATATGCGCTCTGGGGCTTTACGAATTACCGCCCGTGGTGAGTACAAAATTTTACGTCTTCACCTGGCCACAATGCGAGTTTTCCCGTACGCGCAGCGTGCAGTAAAACTCGCATTATGGCCAGATGTGACGTAAAAACATTTTATTCCACTTTTTATTTTAGTACTTTGTCGGCGTGACTGATATACATATTAGTTCCAAATTTCAGCTTTCTAGTGCTAACGGTTACTGAGATTATCAGCGGACGGACGGACAGACATGGCGAAACTATAAGGGTTCCTAGTCGATTACGGAACCCTAAAAACGGCAATAAAATCACGTCTGTTGTATGGGAGCCCCCTTAAATATTAATTTTATTCCGTTTTTTAGTATTTGTTGTTATAGCGGCAACAGAAATACATCTGTGAAAATTTCAACTGCCTAACGGAATCGCAATGCGCTACCGAATATGCCCCTGCTCGGTTCCCACCCCATCTTTGATACACCCTGTATGGCGCTGAGTGTACACTAATTATGACATTTGAGAGGGTTATATATGAATAGGGCTCACCGGTCGGGCAGGTAGTACCCCTGGTCGCAGACCGCGTCGTAGAAGTGATCCTTGTCGTTGCACAGCGGACACTTCAGGTAGTGCATGCCGGCGCTCAGGGCCATGCGCTGGAAATTGATTCAATATGGTTAATATCACGTCAAGATGCACGTCTGGCTGTGCAGGCAGAGGGTGTTAGTCACTACGCTTATGTACATAAGAGTCGCTTAACTTCAAACTCAGGTAAATCAGAAGGTCTGCGTGCTCGGGTAGGCCTGCACGTGTTCGTAGCAGATGACGCACAGCAACGCGGGGTCTCCGGGCTGTCTGAGTTAATGTTACCTGGAGACAGGAGCGGTGCAGCCAGGCGTCGCGGCCGCAGCACGGCGGCCAGAAGGTCTGCGTGCTCGGGTAGGCCTGCACGTGTTCGTAGCAGATGACGCACAGCAACGCGGGGTCTCCGGGCTGTCTGAGTTAATGTTACCTGGAGACAGGAGCGGTGCAGCCAGGCGTCGCGGCCGCAGCACGGCGGCCAGAAGGTCTGCGTGCTCGGGTAGGCCTGCACGTGTTCGTAGCAGATGACGCACAGCAACGCGGGGTCTCCGGGCTGTCTGAGTTAATGTTACCTGGAGACAGGAGCGGTGCAGCCAGGCGTCGCGGCCGCAGCACGGCGGCCAGAAGGTCTGCGTGCTCGGGTAGGCCTGCACGTGTTCGTAGCAGATGACGCACAGCAACGCGGGGTCTCCGGGCTGTCTGAGTTAATGTTACCTGGAGACAGGAGCGGTGCAGCCAGGCGTCGCGGCCGCAGCACGGCGGCCAGAAGGTCTGCGTGCTCGGGTAGGCCTGCACGTGTTCGTAGCAGATGACGCACAGCAACGCGGGGTCTCCGGGCTGTCTGAGTTAATGTTACCTGGAGACAGGAGCGGTGCAGCCAGGCGTCGCGGCCGCAGCACGGCGGCCAGAAGGTCTGCGTGCTCGGGTAGGCCTGCACGTGTTCGTAGCAGATGACGCACAGCAACGCGGGGTCTCCGGGCTGTCTGAGTTAATTTTACCTGGAGACAGGAGCGGTGCAGCCAGGCGTCGTGGCCGCAGCACGGCGGCCAGAAGGTCTGCGTGCTCGGGTAGGCCTGCACGTCTTCGTAGCAGATGACGCACAGCAACGCGGGGTTTCCGGGCTGTCTGAGTTAATGTTACCTGGAGACAGGAGCGGTGCAGCCAGGCGTCGCTGCCGCAGCACGGCGGCCAGAAGGTCTGCGTGCTCGGGTAGGCCTGCACGTGTTCGTAGCAGATGACGCACAGCAACGCGGGGTCTCCGGGCTGTCTGAGTTAATGTTACCTGGAGACAGGAGCGGTGCAGCCAGGCGTCGCGGCCGCAGCACGGCGGCCAGAAGGTCTGCGTGCTCGGGTAGGCCTGCACGTGTTCGTAGCAGATGACGCACAGCAACGCGGGGTCTCCGGGCTGTCTGAGTTAATGTTACCTGGAGACAGGAGCGGTGCAGCCAGGCGTCGCGGCCGCAGCACGGCGGCCAGAAGGTCTGCGTGCTCGGGTAGGCCTGCACGTGTTCGTAGCAGATGACGCACAGCAACGCGGGGTCTCCGGGCTGTCTGAGTTAATGTTACCTGGAGACAGGAGCGGTGCAGCCAGGCGTCGCGGCCGCAGCACGGCGGCCAGAAGGTCTGCGTGCTCGGGTAGGCCTGCACGTGTTCGTAGCAGATGACGCACAGCAACGCGGGGTCTCCGGGCTGTCTGAGTTAATGTTACCTGGAGACAGGAGCGGTGCAGCCAGGCGTCGCGGCCGCAGCACGGCGGCCAGAAGGTCTGCGTGCTCGGGTAGGCCTGCACGTGTTCGTAGCAGATGACGCACAGCAACGCGGGGTCTCCGGGCTGTCTGAGTTAATGTTACCTGGAGACAGGAGCGGTGCAGCCAGGCGTCGCGGCCGCAGCACGGCGGCCAGAAGGTCTGCGTGCTCGGGTAGGCCTGCACGTCTTCGTAGCAGATGACGCACAGCAACGCGGGGTCTCCGGGGCTCTCTGGAATAAAAAGCCTATATACGTCCCACTGTTTGGCACAAGCTTCATCTCATGGATCAGAGGCAAAGTTATGTGCCTCACTGGCCCTGCATTGGGGAATTCAAATAAATCCTTAAATTTCTCCATACGTACATATATGCAGATTTTCTCACGATGTTTTCCTTCACCGAAAATCTAGGGTAAATCATCATTATTCCCCAAAAGGAGGAAGGAAGGAAGAGTTCTCCAAAAGATACGCAGATTTTTGGACCCTGATAAAATAACCAATTTGAAACAATTTTGAACACATTCATCTTGTCTCCTTTACTAGAATCAGTGTCAGTCTCAGGGTTCAAAAGTTATCAAGATAATTATAGTATGATAATAATAACACTACATTCACACGTTCGTGCTCGCTGTTCGACGAACACACACACACACACACACACACACGTGTCGAAGCACCGTCGCTAATAGGGGTGTAGAAACTAAATAAAATAATCAATATATTTTTTTTCTCGAAGAATGATTAAAAATGTAGGCTAATGGAGAAAAAAGAGAAGCAACCGGTATTTAACCGGTTAAATAATCGCAAAGTTATAAGTGTTCAAAGTTTTAAGAGGGTGTACCCGTGTGTATACTTAACTTTCACTTACCAGTATTTTTACTATCTTCATTATTGCTGACAGTGACTGGCATCTTTCCCACTCTAATGAGTTTGTCTCTCTTCATCCTTTCCTTGGCCTTCGCCATCACAGGCTCCGATATCTTCTGCTTCGGGGCGTGGAGCTCGCAGAACGATCTGCAAGAGTGGACATATTCAGTGATAAATGTTTGGATTGTTTAGTCATGCTAGTCATGAGGAACCCCACAAGGAGTCCGCTAGTTGCGGGCGCAAGACCGGTTATTGTGGCACTCTTTGGGGGAGGCCTATGTCCAGCAGTGGACGACTTTGATAATGACTAGTAAGTACTATGTTAGCACAGCAAATAAATTCGCTAAAACACCATCTCAACCTTGTGAGACCTAAGCAGGATGTAAAAGCAGTTCTACGCGGTATATGATCGGCACGCGGACTAAAGCACCGCTGACTATCCCGAGTTGCTCTTAAGTTTATTGACGGGACGAGACGCTTACAATATCAATAAAATCTTTTTTAATGATAATGATGGCAAAACTATGTATTAATAGTAGTTCTAGTGTAGCTACGGATTTGATTATTATTGTATTGATGCTTTATTTTAGTGAATGACTTGCTTATTGCATAGCTGCATGCAGGGATTTTTGTACACCTGCATTATACAAATACAATTTATTTATTCTACAAATAGGCCACAAGGGCACTTTTACATGTCAAACGGTAATTTACAATAAAAATAATAATCTTACAATAAAAGAATAATAATCTAACACAATAATAATTTAAAATTTGCACATTAAGGACTGATATAACAACACACTAAATGTCACAAAGTTAATGAAAACAAAATAATATATGACCATTACATTCGATTAGAATAAGGTCTGTGCATTAACAGAAAGTTAATGATATTAATTCAGTATTCCATAGATGTATAAGGTCTCTGAGCGTCCAAATACAATTAATAATTATTCAATGTTCGTAGAGATGTATACGGTCTCTAAGCGTCAAAACAAAACAATAAAAAAAAAAGGAATATTAATGGTGGTGGTGGTGGTCAATAACAATAAAACGTGTCAAGATCGGAATGATGTCTCTCGTCAATACGATAATAATAAAATAACACTAGTATTTAAGAAGTTAGGTACTATGCCCTTGCAAGCATGAACAGTCCGGACTCCACAAACAGCACCCGATCACGAGTATGACGCATATCTCAGCCATCGCCTCCCCCATTGCGGGTAAAACATAGTGCTCTAATATATCTGTTCATGTAACATCCTTCACTGTAACCTATTGTTACGTCCACGGGGTGGGTAACGTGATAGAAAATACACGAGTTGATCACTAATTAAAAGAAATGCAAACTTTATTACAAAATTACTAATTAACAAGGCTTACTTAATAAATCACTTCACTATGACACACTTTTCACTCGCTTCGCTTTGAGATTCGCACTGTTCGCAGTTTAATTCAAAACTCCCTTCCGCTGCGTTGACGCGCGGCTTATATAACCGGAGACCTTCGCACTAGAACATTCCGGAGAAATCTTGAATAATCGGTCCAAGGTCCAATTCTAGGAACGGCGACCCCTCGGTTCGTGAATGTTCCAGAGCGTCTAGATTGTTCGATGCTCGTTCGACCCGAATATGCTGTCCCTTTCTAGTTGTCTCTTTCACACACTTCTCGAACCTTCTCAACCTAGATGTCTCTCTCTAATAGTGCTGTCTCTTTCACTCCTTCGAGAAATTTCGCCATATACTGAAGTGTACTTCAAAGGCCCATAAGGGGTCCTGAAAACGCCTGAAAACGGGTTTTCAGGTTATTGCGCCATCTGATAGAGGCTGTCCTGAAACGGACTGAAAACATGTTTCAGGCGCCTGAAAACAACGGCAACTAGGGTGAATTTTCAATCTTCTAGTATGTGGAAGAGCCACCTCTGAAACGACCTGAAATCACTTTTCAGCCTGCTGAAAACGCCTCTAAAGCATGGAAAATCAAGTTTGAAGTTTATACCACCGGCGCAACACTACCCCCTCCTAAGACATGCTCGTCCCGAGCATCATTGTTTCCGTGGTACTTCGCCAGTCGGTCAACATGAACAACCTTGCAGGGACCACGTGGATTTCGCTGTATCCGATATGTGACGTCATTGATTTTTGTGACTACCCTATATGGCCCTTCCCAATTTGGGGACAGTTTTGGAGATTTTCCCTTTTTCCGCATCGGGTTATGTAGCCACACCCAAGAACCTTCCTCGAATCCAATTTGGTTAGCCTTCCTATCGTATCGGGTCTTCATTTTCGTGCTAGCTTGAAGCCCGTGTTCACGAACAAGACTGTGAACGTCAGCAATCCGATCCCTTAAATCATTTGCATACTCTGTGATAGATCTTGGAGCATCAGGAGGACGTCCAGTTAAAAGATCTGCCGGTAAACGAAGCTCTCTTCCAAAATTCGCATATGCTGGGGTAACTGCCGTACTCTCATGGGTTGCTGACCTGTATGACATCAAAAAGAGTGGAATATGCCGGTCCCAATCCTTTTGGTGACTCTCAACAACCTTGGCCAGATGTCTCTCCAGAGTCTGATTGAATCGCTCCACCATTCCATCCGATTGTGGGTGATATGCCGTAGTCCTCGTCTTATGCATCCCCATGATTCGACAAGTCTCTTGAAAAACTGCAGATTCAAAGTTCCTGCCTTGATCGCTGTGAATTTCCAGAGGTACTCCAAATCTACAACAAACTTCATTTACTAACTTCTCTGCTATAGTGACTGCTTCCTGATTAGGGATGGCAAACGCTTCAGGCCATTTGGTGAAGTAATCCATCACGACAAGAATGTACTTGTTTCCGGAGTCAGATGTCGGGAACGGGCCGGCGACGTCTAGCGCAATTCTCTCCCAAGGTGCTCCAACATTGTACAGTTTGAGCGCTCCTCTACTACGGGTGAGCGGGCCTTTAACTGCTGAACAGTTAACGCACTTCTTGCACCAGTTTTCGACATCTTCACGGCAGTGAATCCAATAAAACCGTTGTCGGATTTTCATTAAGGTTCTTTTCACTCCTAGGTGTCCACCAGAAGAACCGTCGTGGAAACTTCCCAAAACATCTTTCACTCTTTTCCTTGGAACGACTACTTGTAGATGAGCATCCTTCCCATTCGCCGATTCCCATTTCCTGCATAGTACGCCATTATGCATAATCAAGCTGTCCCATTGTGCCCAATAGCTTTTCGTTACCGAACTCATCGGAGCTACTTCACACCATCTTGGTTTGAGTATTCCTGCATTAATCCAGTCAAAAATCGGCTTTACGTCAGGATCCTCTTGCTGAGCTAGTTGCATGACTTCATCACTCTACTCTTCGCTGACTGTGTCAGTTCTTAGCATCCTTAAACATTCCTTGGCCTCTTGTCTAAGACAATGCTTACAGTCGTCGGGACAAGGTCTTCGAGAAAGGGCTGCGTTTCCATGTGATTTCCCAGTACGGTGTTCGATGACGAAGTCATAATATTCCTGAAGCTGTTCAATCCAGCGTGCCACCTGGCCCTCGGGATTTTTAAACTCCAGCAACCATTTCAGAGCAGCATGATCAGTCCTGATACGAAACTTCCGACCCAACAGGTATCTACGGAAATGCTGTAACGTCTTGACGACTGCCAGCAGTTCCCTTCGAGTGACACAGTAATTTCTTTCTGGCTTCGACAACGATTTGCTAAAGTAGGCGATTACAACTTCATTATCTCCTTTTTTTTGTGACAAGACTCCTCCAATACCAATATTACTCGCGTCCGTGTCAACAATAAAATCTACTTCGGGATCTGGATACCCCAGTATTGGTGTTTCACAGAGTCTTTGCTTGAGGTCGTTGAAACTTGCCGTACACCGATCCGTCCAATCAAACTGTCGTTTTTCTTCCGTCAGTTCGTGCAATGGCTTTGCTATATCCGAGAAGTTCTTCACAAACCGCCTGTAATATGAGCACAGTCCTAAAAATGCACGTACTGCAGTTTTGTCCCTTGGTATCGGCCAATCCTTCACGGCACTTATCTTCTCAGGATCTGTCTGGATACCATCCTTCGAAATCACATGTCCCAAGTAATTAACTTTTCGTTTGAAAAGTGAACATTTCTTTGGACTCAGTTTAAGGTTTGCCTCTCGTAACTTAGACAATACTTGCTCCAATTTGTTAAGGTGATCATCGAAGTCTCTACCAACGATGATAATGTCATCCAAATAGACCAAGCAAGTATCTCCCAGCAATCCAGCTAGTATTTGTTCCATCAATCTCTCAAATGTCACTGGTGCATTGCATAATCCAAACGGCATAACATTAAACTGCCAGAGCCCCTTTCCGGTTGAGAAAGCCGTTTTCTCCTTATCACTATCCTTGATCTCAACTTGCCAATAGCCACTTTTTAAATGCAACGTAGAAAACCATTTCATTCCATTCAAAGTGTCTAAGGTGTCGTCGATTCGAGGTAATGGACAGCTGTCTTTCTTAGTGGCATCATTCAGTCGACGGTAGTCGACGCAGAATCTCATGGTCCCGTCCTTCTTCTTCACCAAAACTACGGGGGAACACCACGGGCTTGTTGAAGGTTCAATAACGCCACCCTTCTTCATTTCCTCGATCATATCTTCTACTTCCTTCTCCTTAGCTACTGGAACTCGCCGGGGTCGCTGTCGTATAGGCATGACGTCACCAGCGTCGATCCCATGCTGTACGACTCCAGTTTTTCCGATGTCACTGTCATGCGCAGAGAAAACATTGCTGTATCGCAACAGCAATTTACGTGCCTTACTGAGCTCTTCCCCGGTAAGATCGTTTCTGGAGCCATCTAATAACCTCTCAATGTCTATTGGTGCAGAACACCCAGGATTTTCGCTCTCCGTAGAACCTTGACAACTTCGTATCCAAGAGATTTCCTCACACGATCCAACTAGAGCTCCTTTTCTAAGGACGCACTTAGTGTCACTTAAATTAAGAACTCTCACAAAGGTTTTAGTCGATGTTGTTACCACCGTGCGGGCTGTCATCCATGGTTTACCATCATTGACCTTTTCCACAACAACACAACGATGACATCCTTGTCTTGTGCTGTACGGCAATCGCACTGGAACTAGTACCTGTGCCCTCGGTTGGAGGATCGTTCTTCTAGTACAGTAAACATTCCCATTTACTCCACCCTCCATAGGCACCTCTTCAGGCCAAAATTTCAGTACTCCAACCTTCAAGTCAATTTTACAGCCATGGCTTCTCATAAAATCCAGCCCAATGATACAGTCGTCGATAATGTTAGCTACAATCACCTTATGCCAGTAGCTCTTATTACCAATTTTTAAATCCACCTCTCGCTCCCCCTGTATGGGAATGTACTGGCCGGTAGCGGTTTGCAGCTGGAGATGCCTAGGTTGGACTAGATGATCTCCGGTCAGGTGCTTCAGTAGCCGAGAACTGATAACCGTCCGAGAAGCTCCGGTGTCGATGGTAAGGTGACATGGTACTCCACCAATTTCTCCTCTGACAACCAGACTATTCCCGTCATTAGCCTGTGAGATCATAACTGGGACATTCCGACCACCAGCCAGCACTCGTCCCTTAGTCCTGGCTTTTACTCGTTTCCCTGTTGCGGCCCGGATGCCACAGTACCTGCTGCCCTTGCCACTGGAGTCAGATCTCGTTCTCTCCTGCCCCTTTTCGGGCAACTGGTCTGGATGTGACCACGTTCTCCACAATGGTAACATCGTGGCCCAAACTCACGATGTGGAGCAATCGGTTCCCTTAGAGATACTTCACGTACCCTATAAGGCCTTGACGGGTCCTGGCGCACAGCTTCTACTTCCAGGGCATGAGCCACCGCATTCTTCAGGCTCCCATGGTGCCCTAATCGCACTGCAGCCCGTACCTCCAAATCCCGTATTCCGTCAACGAAGGCCTGCACTAACATAGTGTCCACAAAGGAGGCGGATGTACGTTGGTACGCCTTTCTGACCAACTTCTCAATTTCTAGGGCCCACTGCTGCAAGGTCTCGCTACGCCCCTGCGTCCTGTCCTTTAACTGAGCTCGGTACACGTGCTCCAGGTGCTTGTCACCGTAACGGGCCTCCAACGCCTCTAGAAGCCGGTCATAAGTTTCCTCTTCTCCTAAGGCTTCTAATATGGTGAGAGCCTCGTCACGTAACGCTAAGGTTAGTGCTGTCCTGGCCTGCTCTTTACTCCAACCGTTAGCCTTGACTCGAATTGTCGCTTATAAGCTGTCCACGACTATGTACCATCGAAGGGAGGTACCTTGAATCGTCCACCTCCCGATACAGGCACCTCGACTGCACAGGTACTCGTACCACTGGCCACTTTTATTTCGAGCTTCTGGAGACGATTCTTGTAGGTGTCGACTTCCTCCTTAACTGTCCCAATGGTTTCTCTAACACCATGAAGTCCAGTTTCAAATTTAATGTCCAAGTCAATCAGTCTCTCCTGGACCTCACACATCTCGCGCTTCCATTCAGTCGCGGTCTCATGTACCTCTCGAAGCAGTCTCGATTGTTCTTCTTGCTTTTCTTCCATTTTTCGAGCTTGCTCTTGTTGTTGACGAGCTTGCTCTTGTTGTTGACGAGCTTGCTCTTTTAAGAGAACTAAGATGGCATTGACGTCCACCTCTTGCTTATATGGGGTCGGTAAGTCTGATGGACCAGCGCCCGACGCAGAGTCCTCACCTGCTGCAGCTCGGCTCCGGGTCTGCACTCCCTTCTGCTCGTTCTCACGTGATGTAGTCGACATTTTCTATCCCACTTCTGACACCAAATGTTACGTCCACGGGGTGGGTAACGTGATAGAAAATACACGAGTTGATCACTAATTAAAAGAAATGCAAACTTTATTACAAAATTACTAATTAACAAGGCTTACTTAATAAATCACTTCACTATGACACACTTTTCACTCGCTCCGCTTTGAGATTCGCACTGTTCGCAGTTTAATTCAAAACTCCCTTCCGCTGCGTTGACGCGCGGCTTATATAACCGGAGACCTTCGCACTAGAACATTCCGGAGAAATCTTGAATAATCGGTCCAAGGTCCAATTCTAGGAACGGCGACCCCTCGGTTCGTGAATGTTCCAGAGCGTCTAGATTGTTCGATGCTCGTTCGACCCGAATATGCTGTCCCTTTCTAGTTGTCTCTTTCACACACTTCTCGAACCTTCTCAACCTAGATGTCTCTCTCTAATAGTGCTGTCTCTTTCACTCCTTCGAGAAATTTCGCCATATACTGAAGTGTACTTCAAAGGCCCATAAGGGGTCCTGAAAACGCCTGAAAACGGGTTTTCAGGTTATTGCGCCATCTGATAGAGGCTGTCCTGAAACGGACTGAAAACATGTTTCAGGCGCCTGAAAACAACGGAAACTAGGGTGAATTTTCAATCTTCTAGTATGTGGAAGAGCCACCTCTGAAACGACCTGAAATCACTTTTCAGCCTGCTGAAAACGCCTCTAAAGCATGGAAAATCAAGTTTGAAGTTTATACCACCGGCGCAACACTATGTTTAACAAAATATAATATTCTGATTCTGAATAAATTATCTCTATGGCTGACAAAAGTAAAATTGCAAAGTTTAAATACATTCAATTCAGTCTACAGACTAAAATAAAACTGTTAAAATGCTAATGACTAAAAAAACTAATATTGTAAATGCGAAAGTGTGTCTGTTGTCTGTCTCTTCACATTTAAACCGCTGAACCGAACCGAACGAACAACTACTGCAGGCGATGGACGAATGTGGGGTTCGTGGTCCAGTGTTGGAATGGTTCCGTACATATTTGTCGAAACGAACCCTGCGCGTCTCCGTGGGCGGTGAAAGCGGTGACGAGGCAGAGGTGCATACCGGGGTGCCGACCGGCTCGGTGTATGGCCCGCTCGGGTACATAATGCATGTAAACAGTGTAGCTAATGTTGTGCGGAACTGTTCTACATACATGTATGCGGATGATACTTGCTTACTATATGCTGACAAAGACATTAATAACGTACAGACTTATATCCAGCAAGACTTCGAAAATATTCTCTAATGGTCTCACGATAACGGTATAATATTAAACACCGAAAAAACGAAATTTCTGCTCATACAATCACCACATATTAAACCAAGTCAGGAGCCTATTAAAATTATTGGTCACACATACGGATGTTTACATATCGAGAAGCGTGACTGTAAATGTAAACTTATAGAAGTAGTTGATAAATTTAAATACTTAGGCCTAACTATAGATAAACACATTAACTGGAAAATACACGTAGATACAGTATGTAATAGATTAAGGTCTATATTGTGTAAAATTATTAGTTTAAAAAATATAGTTAATAATAAAACATTAAGAATGTTATATCATGCACTGGCTGAGGTTGTAATCGGATACGGTCTAATAGCATATGGACGAACGTTTAAAACTTATTTGGACAAAATATTAAATTTACAACTGCGATTATTAAAAAATATAATAGATAAAAACACGAGAGCAAACTGTAGTAACGATTACACGGTCTTATTTAAGAAATTGAACATCCTGCCAGTGCATGATAAAGTTAAGTACTTAATAGCAACTGAGCAATTTAATAATCCCGAATTTAAAACTCCGCGAGTATATACCCGAGCGCCAAGAGGGTTAAAACGTCGTAAATACGTGGAACCAACCGCTAGCAACTACTATGGTAAAAGGACGCGCGGTTATATCACACCGCGAATATTTAATACTTTTTTAATAGAAGACGAATGTGGTAGTAAAAACATCTTTAAATCAAAAATTAAGAAGTTGCTAATAGGTACTTACACGCATTCCGACTGAATAAATAGGTTGGGTAAATATTTTAATATAAGTCAATCATGTATTGTTAATCAAGGTACTAATGTTGAAAATGAGTGCCTCATTTCGCCGTTAAACGTAAGTTTGGCGAAAATAATTTAAGCTTAAATGTACCATACTTTTTTTTGAGAAATAAATTAAAAAAAAAAAAAAAAACCGTTTAAGATGAAATTTGGTATGAAGAGTCAGAATCCCGGGGAAGGACATAGGATAGTTTTTATCCCGGAAATCATCTTCTGAGGGAGTGAAATGGTCAGAAAGTTTGTGCAGGAGCTACGATATAAACGAGTTCCACGCGGACATTGTCGGGGGTAAAAGCCAGTGCTATACTTGGTTATACATATATCGGTAACCAAAGCCATTGCATGAATACAAAACCTTTGTTTAAACACCCTTTAAAAACGACTATATAACTCACTTGTAGTTCCCGTAGAAGAGCGAGACGACGTTCTTGCGGCGGCCGCACGGCAGGTGGAACTGCTTGCGGCAGGCCACCACGGAGCACCCCAGGCTGGCGCCGCCGCGCCCGCAGTACGAGCATTTCTGGAGGCAACACGGTATTTGACAACAGGAACAAGGGATATCAAAAGATTTATCAAAAATCCAAACTGCTTTTTGCCTATTCCACGATCTAGAGGAATCCAAGGACACCTCATTCGTCGAAATCCGTCAAACGGTTGTGAGCCAAAAAAGATACACACATACCTTTGGCAGTTGAGTAAAACTATTTTACCACTCAAAAATGAGTCTGTTTTGGAAGGGCTAAGCATTATGCCCACCTTCCACTGCGAGCGGAACGAGCTCCGTGCGGAGTCCGTTTAACTTGCAATGGCGAATTGCATATAAGTGTTTCCACTGTATAAGAGTGAGCGGAGCGGACTAAACGAGGTCAAAGAGTCACAAAAGTGGTCGCAGAGTCGAGCGGATTCCGCTCGACTCGCAACACTGATTTTCATACAAGTACATCCATCGCGTGCGAGTAAGCTGAGCGGACTGAGCGAGTTAAAATGGGTCCGCTGCGTCATGGCTTCGCGCGCTAGTTTTGAACGGACTCCGCTCAGACCCCCGCCCCTTCCAACCACCCCTACCCCTTTCACGTCCTTTATCGGTCTAGTCTAGTACTCTCAGTTTAGCCGTGACCTTGCGCAACACGTTATGGTATCCTTGTTTATGGGATGAAATCCCTTTTTTCTTTTTATAGTAGTAAAGGAGCAAACATTTTATTATTGTAATCATTGAAATCATCACTGCGGATACTAGCTGTCAGGTTACTCCGCAAAGTCCGCTTTTAATGGAAGCTCAGAAACTCGCTCATCTGAGCCAGCCTCGCTCGCTCCGTAAAATCCGCTGGCAGTGGAAAACAAATGCTGAAAGTCTTTTTTAGTGGAAGTGCACAGCTAATGTCCTCCGATCCGCTCAGTTCGCTAGGTCCGTTTCCGCTCATTACCCTTTTTTAGTGGAAAGCCCTCATAAGGCATTACTTTGAGCATTCAGCCGAATATTCGTATTCGATAAAACCCATGTTCAAATGATGATGACGATGATGACAATGGAATGAGGTGCTAAAGTGTTAACATATCATTGACAACTCATCATACTCCTAGCGTTATTCCTTTGTGTCCTAAACAAGCTTGGGGTCCACCTTGACACACCCAAGATTTGGCATAGCCACTATTTTTTACGTAAGCTGACTTTCCAACCCAGTTGGAAAACTAGATGTTACTGGGATTACACCGGTTTCCTGTTTTCATCACCAAAAAGAAACTAATGGTAAATATCATTATCATTATTATCATATTTTAGACAGGCAGCTGATGCTGATACATCTAAATCATAGTTCACCTAAGATCAGGTTCACACTGCTTTAGATAGTTTGGCGAGTCTGTTTTTAAACTGACACTTCTAGCGTTCACTACCACTAAATATGCCAGAAATTCCGAAAAACTCAACCCAGGAATCACTAAGCTACAGTATACTGATCTATACATACATATCAAATAAAAAATCCATAAAGGTGTAAAATGTGACATACATGCTTTTTACTCCGCTCAACTTCAGCTTGTATGTCCTTGTAGAGGAACCCGAACAGGCCCTCGGAGTCCCGCCCCTTCTGCACCAGGCAGCAGGATAACAGCTGGAACAACCAATTTACAATACAATACAAAACCATCGAAATAAATGCCATAGTGACATTACAAAGCATGAAGGTATGCCAGGATAAAATAAAGTCAATGTTCACCCACAAGGTTAGTTCTTTATTAAATATAAATGAATAACAATAAATATATGGGACAATCCTACACAAATCAACCTAGTCCCAAACTAAGCAAAGCTTGTACTATGGGTACTAGACGACGATAAACATACTCATATTGATAATAAAATACTTAAATACATAGAAAACATCCATGACTCAGGAACAAATATTTGTGCTCCTCACACAAATAAATGCCCTTACCGGGATTCGAACCCAGGACCTCTTGCTTCATAGGCAGGGTCACTACCAACTAGGCTAAAGCGGTCGTCAAGCATAATACATACATACATTCACGCCTTTATTCCTAAAAGGGGAAGGCAGAGCACATGAAACTTGTGTTCCAGTGCCAATCTTACACAAATCGAACTAGTACCATAGTAAGCTCAATAAGGCACTATTGCAGTGATAGGTTGCTAGCCAACCGCCCACAACACGCTTCAACCCTGCTCCTTTAGTACGCCTCTTACCACACCCACAGGACGAAAGGGGGTTGAGCTATTTCTAACCCAACACCACAGTGGGATCTGTATGTGTCATTGCCAGACATTATTCAACTACAACTACATAAAAACTTGTAACTTTACCTCTACAATGATTTAAAGATACCTTTAAAACGCATCTACCACCTGAACACATGAAAGTGGCTTGTGTGAAATTAGAGCCCTAACATCTATATATTTATCATCAATAAAATCAATCGCCATGAGCTAGTCAAGTCAATAAGAATGAGATTGGTCTGATTGGTCATAACACTGGATAAAACTGGCTATGAGTATTCAGAAAACAGTGTTCACTGTTCGCTTAAAGATGGGCCACCCGCGCTAGAACGAACACTCACCACACAGAAGTAATGACATTGTATATCACCAAGGGCGTATAATTTGCCGTATATCACTTCATCATCAACATCCTCATTGCAGAAAACACACGGTTGCCTGTTTTCAGTAACAAGCTTTGCAACCTCCCTTTTCTTAGGGTATTTAGAACCTTTATTAGTCATTATGGACGCCGTCGCCGTGTTCATTGTAATATGCCTCGCAAACTGTTTGATTCATACATTGTTTATTCAAATCGAATTTCGGAACACATTACGGAAGAAAGACTTTCACTTATCTTCTCATATCTACCCAAACCAAATCTAATCTACATGTACAGTTGAGATCAGATCAAGATGTCAAATCCAAACAAAACATGGCCACTAATTTGGCGGGAGTTTTTTTTTTGCGTGTAGTTCTAGTAATGTACATTTTACTGAACAGTAAAATAAAGCATAGGGCAGAATTTATAGATGACATTATCTACGTAATAATCTCATTTACAATGCATAATTTTAAATAACAGACACACACAAATCTACACAAATCTATATTTTGATGTTTGCCAAGTGCGTCCCTCTTGGCCAAGTAGTAAAGAAACCGTACCCTAAATCTATGGTTGCAGCACGTCTACAATGACCAGTGTAATCAAGGTTTTGTCTCTGCTACTTTTGTTTTGACAGTTCCAAACCGTTGAACTGTCGTTTGAAAATTTTACTCACCGTCTCAGTGTATTTTCTCGTAATTTAATTTAAATAAAGTCTTGAAAATGCCCGCCGATGCGAAATCAAGTAAGGGCCAGATGGTGTTGATTGATACGTCTTATAAATTTTCATACTTAAGTCGTGAAACATGTTTTGCTGTGAAAGTGTGAACATCGTTTGGTTCTTGTGAACTTTTCAGCCACAAAACTGGCTTTTTTACCAGTTCTTGCTGCGTTATAGATGGGCCCACCTTTTTCTACCTCTCCTGTCTTTCGTTATCCACATAATTACCATGCTTTCAGAACTATCCGAGCTCCAGGCGACGATATCGAAGATGTCGCTTGAGGCGTGCTGTGTGGCGGTGTTGCCGGAGCTGGGGCTGCTCTGGGGCGACGTGTCGCGCGCCCTCCGCGGCAACAGGCTGCCCATGACGCCGGCGAGCGCCGCGCGGGTGCTGTGCCGACATATCGCGAGATCGCTGCCCGCGGAAGAGTATGATGATCTGCTGAATCGCTTGAAGCTGAAAAGTGAGTGACTGTTATATTTGTTGTCTTTAACCTAGTTGGTAGGGAGGACCCTGTCTATGTAGCTGGAGGTCCTGGGTTTGAGTCCTGGTAAGGACATTTGTTAGTGGGATGAGATGATGCACAAATATTTGTTTCTGATGCAGGATGTTTTCTATGTACCAAATATGTGATGGTACAAGCTTAGCTTAGTTTGACACTAGGATTGCTTTTTTCATGTAAGATTGTCCCCAAATATTAATATTTATTACTACTTACTAGAGGGTACAATAATTGATATATTGACATCATGCCAGAAGCTCTGGGGAGGTTACTCACCACCAGGAACACAACACTAAGATCTAAATCAATGGAATCTGCTAACTATGTAAAAACAAACAATGTAGTTTTAAATAATACTAGGATGTAGTGTTGTGTTCCTGGTGGCCAAATGGCTGAGGTCTTATGTAATCCTTTCCTTCTTCCTACTGATGCAATTACCACGGTTCGGTACAATACACCCTTAATTGGATTGGATAGATTAATGACGATAATATGTCATTAATTGATTGCAGTGGTGGCTACTCAGAGCAGGGTGTGGCACCTCGTGTCCCTGTCGGAGCCCGTGTCGGAGGAGCCGGTGTCGGCGGCCGCGGTGGCCTCGCGGGTGCGGCACGCGCTGCGCAGAGCCAAGGTGCCCAAGAACATGACCGCTATGGTACGTTGGATTGTAACTTTGAAGGAAATTTTTGGTTTGGGTTCAAATACTGGTAAGGGCAAAGATTTGTGTGATGATCATGAATGTTTGTTTACAGTACATATAAAGCTACTTTCCGTGCATATGTCGAAACTTTAAAGAGCCATATGTACAGTAAAACGCTGTATGATACACGTGCAAATAGGTAATTCGCAACTCATGTCGATTTAAAACACTCCCTTAACAAGTTATTGTTCCCAGGTGGAGTCGGTGAACATCGGCGACCTGGTGTACTTGAGCGTGCAGCTGGTGTCGGCGAGCAAGCTCGGCTCGGCGCTGTACTGCGCGGTCCCGCCCGGGAGGCCCGTGGCGCTCGTCAGCTCGCTGGGGGCCAAGACTCTGCTCAAGGCCATTGTAGATGGTATTTACCACATTTTACAAGTGGCATCAAAAGATTTTTCATAAAACCCCAATGCTTTTTTTACAAATATTATAGTTATGTCACTCTTACGATTAAAAGGAAGACGACACCTCATATTTCGAAATCCGTTAAACGGTTTAGGCT
Organism: Epinotia demarniana; assembly: GCA_945867215.1. Classification (NCBI taxonomy): domain Eukaryota; kingdom Metazoa; phylum Arthropoda; class Insecta; order Lepidoptera; family Tortricidae; genus Epinotia; species Epinotia demarniana. Next base: position 361,570 of record OX244284.1, on the reverse strand, counting down.
GCAGGGCGTGTCAAAGAATCAGACATACACACATACATACATACTCTTCTCCTTCGGCTGTTGGGTAAAAATAGTTTAATAACCATTTCGGCGGTCCCGGGTTCGAGGCCAGCACGTCTATATCTGTATGGTCAGCAGCAGCAGTTGCTAAGCGGTCTTAGTGCTCAACATGATGTTGATATGAACTCTAATGTCAAGGGAATAAGGATCTGTGGAGTTCATTTTGATCGTGTTATTTTGCTTAGCATCAGAATGCTGACTGTGCTAAGCTATACTAATATTATAAAATGGAGGAATACTGATCCACCGGGTTACCTCCGGGCACTCCGGGTTTCTGTGAGGAAAATTGAGGGTAACTTTGACCTTTTCTGGATAGAAGGACCAGGAAAGAAAGGTACTTAATAGTCCGCAGTAAGCTCGATTCTCCATACAAACGTAGTTACGCTCTCATTTTAAAATGATGTGTTGGATTGTAACGAAACGTTGTATGTACAATGACGTGAGATATGTCCAGGTCTGGGGGTCGGGGGAAGGTGAAATTCGGCCGAGCTTACTACGGACTCTTAACGTACTTACTGTACTTACTTTGTTCCCTTTTTTTATTATACAACGACGATGGCAAACCAGCGTACGGGCCCGCCTTGTGATAAGCGGACACCGTAATCTATAGACGCATGCAACTCCAAAGGAGTAACATGGGTGTTGCCGACCCTTGATATGTTTGAGCAATAATAATCGCCATGTTGACAGCTGAAGGAACAAGTTCCCTCGCTCTCAACACAACCCATCCTCGGCAGCTCTGGCACCTCCAGGAACACAACACTACTACAGAGCAAGTAGTAGTGTTATTATGGCTGTGCTCTTCTGCAAGGCGGAGGTACTTCACCAGTTGGGCTGCTCCACATTCGAGCGGGATGATATTTCGCTGTGCCCTACCTCACCATCCCTCGTTTGAGAAATATGTTTGTTCCTTTTTGTTTCGTAACTGATGTCCCGTCGTCAGGTCTCGGCTACCAGTCGCACTCGGACGAGAGTCTGCATGGGCGCGACATCCCGTCTCTGCTCCGCATCCACGAGCGGAGGCATGGCGAGGAGCACGCGGGGCTGCTCGCGGGCGCCCCGGAGTACCGGCCCGAGCCCAAGCTCACCGACAACGGGATCGACTTCACCAACAAGTACGTCAACAACCGTAGCCCAATACAGGTGTACACGCGATAATTATTATTGCTCCAAAAGAAAGAAGGTAAAAAAATATGGCTAGTGACGATAATCCCATTCAGATATCTCAAAGAATAACGAAGCTACAATCGTTTTAATATTGCTTGTTAGAGAGAGAAAACGCAAACAGTGTGTGACGTCACGTTAGGCGATGCTGCCGGGGGGCCGCGTCGACGGGGCGCGGCACGTTGCAGGTGTCATGCCTACATTCTATTCTATAAGGTGGACAGTTTAACTCACAAGGAACGGTACGGTCAAGGTCTTTAATAGGCATGATGACAGTAATTGAAAATCACTAAAATATGGTATTTTCTTAGTGAAATTTTAATCATAGAAATCGAAAAATGCTCATATTTTTTTATTAAGCAAGAGATAATTATTTATTTTGATAAAATTAAACCGGAAAATACGGACGCCCGCCATGATACGTTAAACACCAATCAGAGCGCATGACGTCACGTTTGTACAAACATATACCCATAACGGCCATTACCACAGATTACAGAGAAAACTTGCATACTGAACGAATAGTAAGACAGGGATAGAACAATGTTATCTGTCAGATCTTCATACGTCATGGTCCCGCTTTCTCGCTCGCACGGCTGCGCAAGACTTGTAAACTTTTTAATTTATGCTCATTCAATGGGCAATTGAGCGATCTAGGTAGCAAACGTCAAAAGGTCTGCGTTCTGCTTAGAGCATTAAACCAACCGGAGTGGCAATTGACAGGCGTTCCCCTCTGCCAAATACGTATGACCAGTGGTCATACGTATTCATGGACTGACGTTAATCTGACGTAGCTATTTTCACGTTCCGCATACATTTGACGTTCCCCTCCCCCGCAAAAATCGGCAGACTTTTTATGTATAGAAAATGACACATGTGACCACTCCTGTTGGTTTAATGCTCTAAGGCGTTCTGTTTATACATACGTGACGTCTCTCGGGACGCCATGACACTGACAAGCGTTTTAGCGCCAATTTGAAATTTAAAAACTAAAATGCATTTTTTTCCTACTTAACTGTTATATTATTCTCTTGAAAAATCTTATTCGTTGTACATAAACATAATAAATGTTTCTAAACATTATAGAAAAGTTTTTCAAAATGTGTCATCATGCCTATTGTTGGGCCACTTAGGTGTCAACTAATATTGGTTTTTAAGAGTAGCTTTGAAGGGTCCAGTATAAAGTGAGCTCTAAATGGCTCAGCAATTAAAATCCGTAGCTGTGCCCCACAGTCCGGCTCCGATCTGATTTATTTTTATGTATGTTATAGAGTAATCTAAAATAGCAGACACTATGTTTTAGCTGCCGAAACTGTACCTGTTGGGAGAAATTGTCCTTCAAACTACTGAAAAAGTGACCAAACCCTCTAACTTCTGTAGAGAGTATATGTCATCATTATCATTAGTACATTGTTTAACGAGGGGCGTAATAATAATAATAAAAAAAAATATATGTATTTCAGACCGGTTGATCCATAGTATATTAGTAATACACCTTGGCTGATTGGAAACATCCTCAGTCCGAAGTGAAGTGTGAGTGGGTTCTATATTTTAAAACTAAACTTAACAGCTCATGGGAGGTAAAACGGCTATAACTGCTCTGTACGCTCGCAAGTAATAACGCCATTGACGAGCAAGTGTGATGAAAAAACTTTAGCCGGGCTGTCGGCTGTGGGTCTGTTCTCTGCCATTGTTTTTGAGCTCTTGATACGAGTATATGTATGCAATGTTAATTAATTTGTGTCATCAGGGGCTACAATGAGGAGTATATGAACAAGGTGCTGGGCCCCAACCCGCCGCTGATGACGGACTTGAAGATACAGACCTCCGAGCCATTCTTCGACCCTACCAGGTAATATTATAATTCAATGTCATTAGTCAATTCAATACAATAATGCAAGTTACTAATGAAAGACGAAATCGCAGATGTCATGGAAACAATTGATCGATTTTTTTCTCTTTAATCCCTCGTATGCTTAAGGTCATATCTCATTAGTGCCACCCGTCGCCCGACCCGCACCGCCTCGCCTCGTAAATGTACTAACTACCGAGTTGATGTAGTGAGCGCATGCGCGTAAAAATCCATATAAAGAATACCTAACCGCTCGAGGCGAGGCGGCGCGGGTCGGGCGCCGGATTGCTCTAGTGACCTTTAGGGTTTACATCACAATTTTACCATCCGCATAATCATCATATCAGCCGAAAGACGTCCACTGCTGGACATATGCCTCCCCCAAAGAGTGCCAAAGTGACAGGTCCTGCGCCACCCGCATCCAGCGGACTCCCGCAACCTTTACCAGGTCATCAGTCCACCTTGTGGGGGCCTACCCACGCCGCGCCTTGCGGTACGTGGCCGCCACCTTTCCGCCCCAACGGCCATCGGTTTTACGTGCTATGTGCCCCGCCCACCGCCACTTAAGTTTAGCGATTAGGAGGGCTGTAGGGCGGTTACCTTGGTTCTGCCGCGGATAGCCTCATTTCTGATCAGTGTACTACAGGTTAATTTGAAATGTACAATCTGTTTCAGGTTGAAGAAGAACATCAACCTGACGATGGAGCTGAAGAGCTCCGACATCGCGTGCACGCTGAAGGAGTGGGTGAAGATTGGCGCACTCGCCCCGACCTCGCCGCTCGTGCAGATCTTCCACGAGACGCAGAGCAACAGCATCGCCTACCAGCGGGACGACTAGACTGACACATTCCCGGTAATGCCCTTGGAGCCCGGGGTCTGCTTTCACGCCTAATCCCAAGATTTGATGTAGGCACTAGTTTTACGAAGCGACTGCGGGGCGACTGCCATCTGACCTTCCAAGAGGGAAAACTAGACCTTACTGGGATTAGACCGGATTCCTCACGTTTTCCTTCGCCGAAAAGCTAACGGTAAATATTCCGTACATAAGTTCCGAAAAACTCATTGGTACGAGCCGGGATTCGAACCCACGACCGCCGTTTGACAGCCGCATGCCTGAACCACTAGGCTACCGTTATTATCAGAGCCCGGATTTGTCACGGCAAAACAAAACTATCGTAATCTAGCCAGTGATAGAAACATTATTTTGTCGATATCGAATGTCATTATCTTACGTATAAAACATAAATTGCGTCTAGATATTATTTATTTCTTATAACGCTTTGAAACCGACGTGTTTGATATACGTATAATACCTTAATATTACAGTTATTAATAAAAATAAAAATGAGTATCTTGCACAGATCGGATCAAAACGTAGAGAATCACCCAAAATTCTATAATACAAACTTCTCGTATTTTTTTATTAAATATATTATTTTATTTGGCGACTTTTTTCTTCTACTACACAATTATCGATATCGATAAAATAATGTTTCTACCACTGTCTAGATTACGATAGTGTTTTGTTTTGCCGTGAAAAATCCGGGCTCTGGTTATAATATTAATTATTATTTTGGGGAAAATCTTACACAAATCGAGCAAGAACAAGAACTTGGGCCAAGCTGCCTCGCGGTGAGCCAGCAGCCATGGGCTACATACACAGACATTCAGATGCACTCTTCGAGTAATTGATTCCACGGATTAAAACACAACTCAAGATACATACAACCAGCCCCATGGTACGCTCAATAAGGCTTGTTTTATGGGTTACTTGAGTGGGCATTTCCAGTAATTCGTGTACCAAATTAGCGTGAGTTGTTAAACATACGTGTCAGTGTCCGTTTTGTGACGAAAATTAAGCATACAAATGATGCGACGCATATAATTTATAAATCAAACAGAAAACTGAATGCTTAACCGTCGTTAAAAAACTTGACACTGAGTGAAATTTTGTTCAACAACTCACTCTAATTGGGTGTATGAATTATTGATAATTTGTTATTATGTGCGGGTCTAACATGGGGACCTATAATACTCGGGACAGGCTTTATTTGGGCGGGTAATGGTTTATTTGCCACAACTTCATACCAAATGAATTGTGGCAAATAAAAAAACGTGAACTATGCTATGGACAATGAATATTATTTAATATTGCCCTTTCTGTCACACTTATCGAGATTTATATCTCGCTCGGATGTGGTATTATTATTAGCTTGTCCTGTAATATAAGTATATGGGTCTAATATTGCAAGTCCAACCAACTTCTTGATTTCTAAACGGTCCATATTTCTAATTATAGGGATTAAGGACAACGGTTTAAGTTATTTTAATTATAAATGTATGGTTTTAAACTTTCACGATTCTCACATATTTTTTATAAACGGGATTTAAATAACACGTTACGACACCAATTATAAACATAATAATTATAATTAAAATGATGTATATGAACTGACATTGAATAAAACAATATATTGTTTAAGTTGTATTTTATTTCCAATCACGAATAAGGGTGGGTTGCACCAAATAACGATTGCAGACCATCGATTTAAAATACCCAGCTTTCACTCCATAGAAACTTGACAACCTTTCCATGCATTGTGATTTTTCGCACTAGCCGTCTCTTTAAAAGTTTTCTAATACGAGAGAGATGGATAGTGCGAGAGAGATGGATAGTGCGAGAGAGATGGATGGTGCGAGAGAGCTCGCGCGCCGTCTTGTGCTCAGGAATGGAATTCGCTCCCTTCATCTACAGCTACGATCTAGAGGTGCCTTCAAAATAAGGCCTCCAGTGAGGTTCGTTCAGCATTACAAGAAAAAAAACTCCCTTAAATGGTAATTTGGGATCTTCTTGTATTTTCAGATTCCAGATAATTTATTTATATACATCTTATTTACAAGTCAGAATATATACAAAAATATTTAAAATTTTCTGCCTGTGAATGATCTTTTTGGAGAAACTCTTTTGCATTGTAGCATGCAAGGTCCGCAAGCAATGCCGTACCGACTAGTCGGGAAAGCCTCATTTGTAGTCGGCGACTAGTCGGCAAAATGTGCCGTGTTGACGCCGGCACTTGCGCTATGCGTGGAATCTAACGGGTGTGAAATGATGTGCCACTATTTCCAAAAAAACTGGTTTAATAACCAAAGTATACAGGTATATATGTATAAAAAAACGTTAAAATAAGGTGCACGCGACTTGTCGCGTCGAACGATGGGGCGAGTGCGCTCCGTCGGTAAAGCGGGATCATCGGCGCTTGTCGCTGCAGCAGATCTGTCGTATGCGTGTGTGAGTGTGACGTAGGCGAGGCACGCACACATATGCTAGGCGTTAACATGCCGACTAGTCGGGAAAGCCTCATTTGTAGTCGGCGACTAGTCGGCAAAATGTGCCGATTAGTCGGCACATTATGGATCACAGGAAAACGAGACATAAAATAAGTACAGTCGAGGTGAAAGATATCTTTACAATTGAGTGTTACAAAAATACCTTTACATTTAAATAAGTTTACACACTACACGACAAAAACATACTTACAACGCATTTTACAGTTTCATCTTTTCACTTAATGCTCCAAAGTTCTGTTTACCATCTCTCTTCCATAAAAACATTTTCACACATTGTGACATAATAGGTTTACATTGCATGTTACAAAATAAGTTTTCCTGTCGATGTGCCCTAAATATGTTTACATTAGCAAAGGCACTTGAAACCTATTGCTACATAAATATCTTTACAGGTTGATTGAAAGGTTCTTAATTTGAATATTGACATTGAATTGTCATATTCAGTTCTTCCTTAATTTCATGATTTGAGTCTTATATTTGTTATCAATTTCGGCTCTTTAACCGACTTAAAAAAAGGAGGAATTTATTAGTCGTTTTTATATTAGCTCTTATAGTTTTGCCATATCTGACTGTGTGTCTTTTGGCGGGTTCTTTATAGAGGGTGTACCAAAAATGGGGTGTGAAACCGATCAAGGGCATAACAGGCATCGTGTTCTGATCAGAAAAAACTAAGAGAACAATTTTTTTGAGGCGATTTTTTTTACATTTGTATGGAGCATTGGTCGACTGAGGCGACCTGGTCCGTACAAAAGTAAAAAAAAAATGGCGTCAAAAAAATTTTCGCGCAAATGGAAATCCAATTTATGAAAGATTTTGTTACTTAAGTTTCTTAAAATATCGCGCCATTAACCCGTGAATGTCAAAGACGTTTTGTATAGTCGTCGTACCACCTCAAAATGTTTACAAATATTTGTGAAATTACCTATAATGGCGCGCAACATTTTATCCTTCTTACACATAACATACAACAAAATAAAGGCTTTCTCATTGTATAACGCATACGCTTCAATTACCCGTTTAATTAACGCCATAATCAGTACGTACCTATCCCGATTAGAAAACAAGTAGGATTTTTTTTTGACGCGTAATTTTTGACTTTTCTATGTCGGCCTCTTCTTGGAAGATTTTCCTCATGGGTGCCTGTCGTATCGCATAATGTTGATCGTCCTAAAATTTTTTGGCCGAGAATGTTTGGCATAATGTTGAGTGGCATACTACTTATTTAGCCTATTCATTTTTGCGCATACACATTTAAAAGTCCTAAAGTATGTTTATCCTAATATTGATTACTCGAACATCGAATTACCTAAAAAGTAATATTCCTAATTTTCATTGTCATAGTAATTATTTTGCCTATTGTTAAACGTGCTAAAATTAAACCACCTATACTATTTTTTTCCTAAATTGTATACTATTTGTAAACTCTGAGCAGACCCGACCTACATCTAGATGAATAAAATAGGTTCGTTAGTTGCCTTTTGCCCCTCAGAGCAGAAATAGGGGCCCTGCGAAGCGGGGCTCCGTCGACACGAAGGCGGGTCACAGGTTATTCAAGTATTAGGCAATTCTTAGCTGAGGCAACCTTCATTTAGGTCAATTAGATAGGTTCGTTAGTTGCCTTTTGTCCCTCAGAGCAGAAATAGGGGCCCCGCGAAGCGGGGCTCCGTCGACATGAGGGCGGGTCACATGACACGAGGGCGGGGACATGAGGGCGGGATGTTATTCAAGTAATAGGCAATTCTAATAGATATGTATGCGTAACAAAATGTATGCACAACATTTTTAGTACATTAAATATTAGTAACATCAAAGTTATGCACATCAATCATTCTAAAAAAAACCTTCGACACAATAAACATTCGGACAATAAATATTTAGGACAATCGATATTAGGAACAACAATTTCGGCAAATAAAAAATATGCACAACAATGTTTATGCAATTCGATATTCGCACAAAGTTGGTATGCGACAAAATATTAGGATCAACAATTTTATGCCACCCGATATAGACCCTTTCCTCATACAGAAACAAATGTCGTCGTTGACGTCATGCCCAAAATGAAAGAGACAGAAATATTTGACAGTATGGAACTGTTTTCGGTGATTGTCATTATTTGAAATAAGAACCGAGGTTTGTGTCAAACTGTAAAGATGTTTATGTAGCAATAGGTGTAAGTAAAGAAAAGTACGCTAGAGCGTAAAGTTTCAAGTTCCACTGCAAATGTAAACATATTTAAGGCACATTGACAGGAAATCTTATTTTGTAACATGACATGCAAACCTATTGAAAATGAAAATGAAAAATGATTTATTTCTTTTCTTAGTACTACAAATGTTACATGTGCTGGTGTCCCCTTTTTAAGTAAAAATAATACCTGTGCTAAGGGGCACCGCTCTTCCATATGGAGGTAAACAATTAATGCAGTTGTGTTAAGAGAAAAAAAAAAAGGTAAGATAAGGTTATATTGTAAACTAATTAGTCTACTTAGTCTAGATAGATCACCGCGTATAGGTATGTGTGTACATATTCGTACACCCATACACACACGCAGACCACTTATATTTTATACCTACCTACTCCTTATTTTTATACATATGTGTGCGTGCATAAGTATGCACACCCCACAATTATACTAGTAACCTAGCCAGAGTAAGTATAGTTTGTAGTTTAAATTAATTTAATGATTATTTATATAATATTTTTAATAATTATTATGTCACAATGTGTGTAAAGGTTTCTATGGAAGACTGATGGTAAACAGAACTTTGGTGCATTAAGTGAAAAGATGAAACTGTAATGAGCGTTGTAAGTATGTTTTTGTCGTGTATTGTGTAAACTTATTTAAATGTAAAGGTGTTTTTGTAACACTCAATTGTAAAGATATCTTTGACCTCGACTGTACAAGTGACATTTTTTACCGTTAGTTTCATATTTTCGACATTATACAAATCAGCTGCTCTAGTCGATAAAACTACCATCATCACTTTTTGTTTTATTTTGCTCACGAAATGATACACGACGGGAAAATGTAAACTATATAACTGTAAACTGTGTAAATGTAAACGAAGTTTCCCGATTGCATCCGAACTTAGCCGATGTCCACGATCGGTCTAGCCGACTGACTAGTCCGCCTTCTAGGCGGCCGACTAGTCGGCCAAACCCATAGTCGGCCCAACTCTAATTTTTTTTGTAAATGAGGCATCACTCTGAGCTGTTTTAATGTGTTCGGGATCTGTTATATATGTGGATCCCGGCAACGCCGAGTGCCGCGCGAGCCCGAGCCCAGCGGCGCGGGGGCTCCGGCACGTGCCGCCTGCCGTAGGCCTGTGGGTGGGTTGACAGTAGGTTTTGTAGTTGGGTCGTTCTTCTTTTTTACCGACAATGCCATACATTTTGATCAAAGTATTCACGGTTACCGAGTGCCAATAAAACAAAGTTGCAATCTTTATTGGTATTGTGTAATGTTTTGTTTAACCTTTTCACCGCTAGATGGTAAAGCCACTTGCCGTGCGTGCTACCTCACGCCACAAGGGTAAAAAAATAATGGATAAAGAAATAATGCCAACATGAAATTGGGCCATTTCAGAGTAGGTTTTCATAAATAAAAAAAAATAAAAAATTGACGGCAAATGCCGTCTTTGGCGTCGGTGTCACGAATAGTCGATGACGTGATTTCACGTGTTTGGCGGTGAAAAGGTTAATGAAAATAAATTATTTTTTTATTAGTTTTTAGAAAATGCCGTGACAGAGTGGCCTGAGGACAGCTCTTCGACTTACCACTCTGTCACAGGATTCTACAAATTAAATAAGTTGATAAAGCAGGTTAGAGAAAAATGAAGACTGATGTGGTACATTTTTTTGATAAAAGGAACAACGAGGTTCATTTATGGATAAAACATACTCTAATGACTCGCAGACTATGGGTAAGGGACAGGCTATTGTCGGTAAAAAAGAACGATCCAGGTTGCTTCGTATGTATGAACAAGCTGTTAATCGTTAGGATGTCATGGTGTCTAAATGTCTCTCGCGGGATGGTCTACTGATTTTCGGTCGATGGTCCCCTTTGGACAGCATTAGCTTACAAGGATGTGCTTAGGAGTCTCCTAGCGGCCCGTAACATACCTACACGGAAGGGGAAGAACTTGCTCTGTTGCGCCCAGAATGTAACTAACTTACTTTTGACCTGCTATTCAGAAAAGAGTATTTGCTGTCCCAAATGAGGCATCAAAGTCGTTATTTTTTCCCTGATCTTTAGATTATAACGTTTCCACATAGGTGTGAAATACAATGTGCCTTTCGGCAGCAAAATTATTTCCGTCTTGGGCGTAAACACTTGAATCACTACAGAAAACGTAGCATTGTAGATTCTTTCGCGTCACTCGAGATTCTATACGCTGCCCTCGCCGTAAATATAATTTTGCTCTCTTGAGGCACATTCTAGTATTATGTGCAGTAAGTCAGACTTCAGTCAATTTGTTAAAGGATTTCTATTAGGGTCTATAAATAAAAGTGAAACTAAAGTCAAACATCAAAGGAACATTTACTAATATAATATACTTAATCCGAGCATATAATTTTAATACAAATAAAAATAGATTCTTTTCCTTAAGCAAATTAAAATTAGCTTTATAGTAATATGGCAACACCACGATTGCACCCAAGACCTGATGACACGGACAGAGATCAATAAAAAGCAAAGGATTCCATAGACTAACTATTCTAGTTTCTTGCGACGGGTGACCTGTACGAAACATTATTTTAAATGCTCGGTTCGCCAGATTTCTGGACCAAGTTGATTACATTGTACAATGTACAGTAAATTGTACAATGTACATTAAATTGTACAATGAACATTAAATTGTACAATGTGCATTAAAATGTACAATTTATATTAAATTGTATAATGTACATTACATTGTACAATAGAATCACATCTATAAACCGCGCCAATAAATAATAGATTCATAAATGGAAACATTGCTCACACTATGGCGTAGAAGCGAAATGGCGCGATTAATAATGCCATATTAGAATATACGGCGCAACTTATTTCGTCTAATGTCGCTGTGGAAATGGCCAAAGTAAATGACTATAAAGGTTAATGTTTCATTAGGATCTCAATCCGCATAAACGGCGTCTCCACTTAAAGGCCATACGCATCTAGTAATTAGTCACAACAACTTGTTCAAGTTGGAACGAGACAGCAATACACACCTTTCATTCTAACTATAACAAGTTGATGTGACAAATAGCTTGCTGTGTCTTTATATTTTATGCGATAAAAATATTTCAAATATGCACCTAAAACCTTAACTATTTTCAAAGGTAAAAACTCAAACCGTTCGTTTATTATATGACGCGTCAGATTATGAACTATCAATATTCCCACGTTCTACGTAAACATACATATTGTAAGTTTAGATCCGTACAGGACACCTTGCGTCGCCACTACACTGACATGAGCGGTGAAAACATGTAAGGAAATGGGTACAAGTATTGAATATAAATAAAAACTGAATTCTCAATTTCAAAATATTTCGCTCCGAGCAGGATTCAAACCTGCGACATTCAAGTATACGCGGCCCGTAGCTCTAGCCAACTGAGCTATCGGAACAATCTTGCTCGGTCGACAAATCTTTCAACCACTTCCCTCCTACAAGTACTTACAACTTCAAACTCAAAAAATCGATTGAATTATTGAGCTTTTCTTTGTACTAAAAACGCAAGCAGTACAATATAAGCCTTCTCGATTACACCTTTAGGTCAAATATTGAACGATTTTTAAACAAAATGTACGACAAATAGTTTTATTTAAACTACTTATCTGTAAACAATGTTACTTAAAAAATAAATTCAAAATTATATTTCCATAACCTTCTATAAAACTTGTACCCATTCGAACAGCAGATCCCAAATGATTTGTATGAGAAGACAGAACATCTACATTTAAAGACTATTAACCTTTCCATTTATTTCCACAATAAACTTTTTGACTAGCTAAAATCAAATATACAGTGAGAAACGACACAGCGACTCTTTTTTACAAGCTTCTCAACTTCCAGTGTATGTTAGTATGTTTGTTTAGCAAACATCTTGTAAGTAACATTGGACCAACTTCAGTCCACAGTCATTGAAATTATCTACACTTGGGTAAGTCTGAAATTGCAATATTATGGTATGGTTTTTTCATACAAAAGGTAGCTTGTCACTGAGCATAATTTTTAATCGATTGATACCCATTCATCAAAATCGGTACGCTACGGTGGAACACACATGACACAAACAGATTACTAAAATCATATCCCTCCTTTCGGCCCTGCCGTAGTCGGGCAAAAAATATGTTTTTGACCGTAATTTATATATCTTCGGCTCGTTTCTCACTGTATAGACAAGCAGAGCGAAATTATCATACATTTCATAAACTCAATAATTACTTAGCACCAATAATTTAAAAGAACATACATAAGTATGGGAAACTTAGTTGAAACTTATTTTCCTTACTAGCAACACCTTAGCATAGACAACAAAAACTTTTAAATCGCAACATTTTTAACTTTCAAAAAACACCGCCGTACCAAAAGTTCTACCTACCGCGCCGACTAACCTGGGCTGGTACACACTTGGTCTACCTGGCTACACTCAGGGGCGGCTTTACCTATAGTGCAGGGGGTGCGTTGCACCCGGGCGCACGGTCCTAGGGGGCGCCGAGCGCCACTCGCCTCGACTCGGGCTAGCGCTAGCGCGCGCTAGGACAGGTTAGTGCTAGAGGGCGCTACGGTAATGATTGCACCCGGCCGCGACATGGGCTAGAGGCGCCTCTGGCTACACTCTCTACCTTACTTCATTTATTCAATTGTAACTTGTAGCTTAGTAGAATGAAACAAATTCGAACATGTAGTTGCGTCTCTGTCGTTTAAATTGCAACGACGAATCGCTCTGACACCCAGCAGGCACATCAAGGTTATTGTCTATGCCCGACGTGTCCGACCTACCGCGAAACGAAATTCGTTCGTGTATCTCCTCTTAATCGTTCGAATAACCTAGCGTAACAGAGACGGAGATACACAAACGATACGTTTTTTTTTCGCTGTACGGCTCAGGTCTCGCAGAATCACAGACAATAATTAATTTGTTTGATTGACCCAGGCAGCCTGGCCGTCAGTACAGCGCTTAAGCCATTACTGAGCTATAACTATAACCACGAAAATCGAAGTTTGGATATTTCCAACTCTGTCTCACTTATTAAAATCAAGCGGCAAAGATGGAGATGGATATAACTTCGATCTTCGTGGTACCGCCACTGAAATCGTTTTCAAGTGTTGCCAGCCCAAATAAACCAGCGTCCTCCCAACTAACCCCTTATTTTACTAACTAGAAAGAGATAGACATTTTTCAGATGGCTTTAAAAAAAACACTAAATTTTTAATAGAATTTTTGTACTGAAAAACGGCCAATTCTATTCTCGCGACGGGCTTGCCATAGACAATGTTTTTAAAGCCTTTCAAAAAGGCGGATTAGTGAGAGTTTGACTCATTCATCAAATACTTTATTTCCTAAAATACTTTTCTTCATATTGCACAATAAGATTCCAATACGATTGATATGGCTATTTTCTATAAAAAACTGCCACAATTTTCGCATGTCATTAGTAATTTTAATTTTTACAAGATGTACTAAGATTTTATAAAGATATTAAAGAAATTGGTCTTTTTGTGCAACCTAGCGCACTTTCCAATTGTTTTTCTGATGCTTGTCTGAAAACTAATTGAATTTGTCTATGGAACATGGAACTCAAAGTCCCAATTAAAAGGTGGTTGTCTATGGCGAGTCCGCGGGTAGCGCTAAACTACGATCACATTATGCCTTCATCACAGATAGTTGACCCTGCCTCGGGGCTCTCCGTGCTGTTAGGGTGAATATCCACCACATGTATAAACCTATGTTTTCATATATCTATAATATAAACGACAACCGCCGTAGCCTAGTTGGTAGTGACCCTGCCTACGAAGCCGGAGGTCCCGGGTTCGAATCCCGGTAAGGGCATTTATTTGTGTCATGATCACGAGTATTTGTTCCTGAGTCATGGAAGTTTTCTATGTATTTAAGTATTTACTTATCTGTATGTATAAGTATGTTTATCGTCGTCTAGCACCCATAGCACAAGCTTTGCTTAGTTTGGGACTAGGTCGATTTGTGTAAGATTGTACCCAAACATTTTTTTAAATTAAAATAATAGGGGACAATCTTACACAAATCGAACTAGCCCATAATAAGCACAATAGGCTTGTGTTATGGGTACTAGACGACGATATATTTAATAGATATAAATACTTATAGAAAACATCGAACACTGAACAAATATTCATGCTCATCACAAAAATATTTGCCCCTACTGGGATTCGAACCCAGGACCTTCAGCTTCGTAGGCAGTACTACCCACTAGGCTAACCTATATCTGACACCTAGCTGTCAAACCATGCCAGGTGTCAAGTGAAAACATCGTCGATATGTGGTGGACATACACCCCTATTACAACGTTTACCAAGTTTTATAAAATCCAATCGAAATAATTTTACCAAATCTTTATTGTGCAATGATGTCGTGTCCTCCTGACAAACTTTAGTTTCCGACTCTTTAAAGACTTGAGCATTCACTTGTAATGAGCGTTTTAGCGAATGTAAAAATTACAGAACAAATAAACAGGAGCGTTCTAGCGAGCATTCTAACTAAACGACACTAGATTTGCTTCGAGCTTTTTACTGAGCCGAACAATTTTACCCAGTTCGCCCACACCTAGCACAGCATTTACTATACTTCACCCCGTATATGGATTCCAAAGACATAACCCTAAAATTGCCATTAAAATGAAGAAAAAAAAACCGACACTGGCAAACTTACACTCTTCCAAAAAAATCGTTTTATAGAAACCACTATATGTTTGAACAAGCTGTCCAACGATACCCCACACTATGGGTTTAACGAGAAACAAAAATTACATCCCCACTTTAAGTGTAGCGTAGGTAACTTAAAAAAAACATTTTTAAAGATTTTATTCTATTCGTTTTTTTGGCGTGATTGATTTATATATACCCATCATGCCAAATTACAGTTTTCTATTAGTAATAGTTACTGGGCTAAGCCGAAGACGGACGGACGGACAAGGCGAAACTATAAAGGTTCCTTGGTGACTACGGAACCCTAAAAACGGCGAATGGTCATTCGTATTCGAATGGGTATTTCTGTAACATGTGAATGCGCAGGTCTCTCAGCACCTTAAAGTATAAATGATATTTAATAATTAGTATTTTTAATGCCTAATTTATCACATAGTTTGGTAAACAGCACGAAGGAACCGCGTCTACATCAATTCCCTTCAATCATTTTAAAACGTCCAAAAATCACACCGAAATCCTTAACACTAATAAACAATAATCTTAACACTAAAAACCAACTTAAATGTGCGGCCGGCGAAAAATATAATCAATGCCAGCGCGTACAAAACATACGACGACTGTGCGAGCAATGCCGCTGCCGGCTGCACATTTAAATTTGTAAGCAAATCGGTTTTCGTTCCTATTTCAAATTCCCGAAAACAGAGTCGCTGTGGACTATATTCGTCCTCTTTCGACACACGGTCTCTTGATATGGTAGGTTGAGACGGCATTACAATTACCAGAGTTTAGTAAATTATAAAGACTGCCGATGTCTATACAATTTCGAGTTTTTTTAAATTATTTTTCTAATTAATATTGTAAATTGTAAAGGACCACGCCAGTATGGACATTTGGGAGACTTTATAATTTACATTACGTTCATTTTCTAATGTTTCATAAATTGACTTATATCGGACTTCGCATTTTTATCAACTTTAAGACAAATTGATTTAACCACCATGTATTTTCGGTATTTCAAAATTTTATTTAGGCAATGACATTGATATAATTTGCTGAGTCTGTTAAAACGCAAACATATAAATTAATAAGTGAGATACCGTAATTCAATACCGGTAATTTGGTATGAAAGGAATACCGGTATAAGGTCGCTAGTTGTCAAAACCTGTATTGAATTTAAACCAAGCTCCTCTAATGGTCTTCCACCGGCGCGGCGGAGCCAGAAATGTCACACTATCACTGATAAAATAGTTACCTAATTTTTTTCGTCAATGTCAATACTATAGTCAGTTCAAGCCTCGCCTCGCCGGTGGAAAAGCACCTACTCCCAGATTTTTGCCACATTATATTTTAGTACCGATACAAACGCGCCACTGTTTCGAGATTACCGATGTGCAATTTCCGGAAAAAATCCACTATATGGAAAAAAAACGGGTCACTTACGTCTTCGAACATCGCTCGACATGCCAACACCTGGCCCTTATTCTTGAGCGCTCGCTCGCGATCCTGAACCGTTTTTCTTATATTTTAACATGTTTGAGACTCATGGGAGTTTTCTATCTATATAAAATTTCAATTTCAAACTAGAAACAGCCTTTATTCACGGACTTTTTTTTATTTGTTTGTTTGTCAATTTCAAATAAGTTATTTTAAATAGAATAAGTAATCCACTATACACGATGATTCTTAATTCGTGATCAGGAGTAAATTTTTCTTATTCTGTAATTGATACCAAACACGATTAACTCGAAGTTACCAAAAACAAACGTTCTTTTTTTCTGAATAAAACTGAATAAGGAATCACTTTATAATTCAAAATCATTGTCACCCTAACGGTAGTTTGCAATAATAATTTGACGTGTGTGTTTGACGTATCTACTTAACTTGAAGAATGTAGGGTGACCAAACATTCAGTGGATATTAGTGTTAACGTTATTATTAAATAAAATTAACTTAACAGTGATTTAATTGCATGAGACCTCAATTGAAATCCGTTTTGGCTGTTTATCAATATGTTTCGACTCCTGATCACGGATTAAGAATCATCGTGTATGGCCATAGCCCGCCTGGCTCGATACTGTATCGACTGTCTCTCTCTCTGTCTCTGTCAGTCTGTCTCTGTACTGTGTCTGTACTGTAAAGACTACTGTCCAAGTTACAAGATTACAATTCTAATGCTAGTTTTATAAAAACACATACACATTAAATAATCTCTAGCAACCCCTCTTAAAGTTGATAAAGATGTATTTTACGTTATATCGACAGTGTTACCCGTCGTTAAAATCTATACAGGGTGCACCGAAAAAGGGGATGTGAGCCGATCAAGGGCATAACACGCGTCGTGTTCTGATAAGAAAAAACTAAAATATTTTTTTACTCGATTTTTTATCTGCTATTCCCTGTCATGCGCTTGATCGGTTCAGACCCCATTCTTGGTACACCCTGTATGTTCGGTACTTGTTTAAGGCGGGCTGTTGTCTCGTTTCCGCGCGTCGTTCGGCGTGAAGTGCATCATGTTGATGTGGCGCCTGGAAAACAATTAAAGAGATATTTTTTTTTAACTTTTTATTTGAGGTTTTTCCACTCTGTACGCATGGCCGCGCCGGGGGAAGTGAAAATAGAATAACTGAATGGATTGTGAACTGTACATAGAACTTGAGAGAAACGGTTGACAAGACAGTCGACATCATTCGAAAGAACTCTAGCCGGAACTCTAACGGAGAACACCGTTCGTCTCGCTCACTCGTTTAATAGTAAACTTAGATAATCAATATTGAGTATCAATATTATCAATAATATACAGAGTGTACCCATAAACGGGTTCTGATAAGAAAAAACTAAAAGAATAAAAATACGCGATTTTTTACATTGTATGGGATGACCTGCTCCATACAAATGTAAAAACAAAACGCGTAAAAAACTAGTTTTTTCTTATCAGAACACGACACCTGTTATACCCTTGATCGGTTAACATCCCATTTCTGGTACACCCTGTATATAATAGATAGATTCCTCCTGTATGAATATGAAAGAATTCGCTTTCGCAATAACTAGTGCCTAAGCTAACATGTAAAAAAAGTGCACCTTAAGCCTCTCTCGCCCCTAAAGCACAGACTGCACATCGCGCACGCCCTCAGCTCGACATTCGTCTTCTCCCTCGCGTCGCCGCCGTCCTTGTCTGCCTTGTCTGTGCGCTCGCTCTTGTCTTTGGTGTGCCACGGTTTCCGTTCCGGCGTTTTGATTCTTGGCTTGGCGTCTGAAATCATATTAGAACGTTACTTTGGAAAATCCCCAATCAATAGAGCTTATCCACGTTAATCACCTGACCCCGATCAGTGATCACCCAGAGGAACCTAGCGGCAATTATTTTATATTCAACTGGGAAAAAAATATAATGTTCGGTTATGGCGCTTCGCCGGACGGTGTTCTTTTGGGTGTAAAAAACGGACATGCTCTTTTTATTAAATAATCATGTAGTATTCACGAATATAAACCATTGACGACCATTCCTGCGTGCCAAATCGACCTACATTTCGAGAAAAAAATAAAACAAGTTGCTGAATTTTTGATAGAAATAATATCGAAAAAGTGTATATTTCCGGAACTATTGGGTTCTACTCCACGAAACTTTGATTTATCATTACCCTATGTCGGATACATTTTTAGGATTTAAATATATATTTGTAGATTAGAAAGAATTTTGTAAATAAATAATTTCATGGTTTTACGTTTTTATTTTTTTAATCGAAAATTTATTGGTATTCGGATTCGTTTTTGTAGCAAAATAATTAGTAATTACTAGAAGTTATTTCATGTTTTTTTTTCAAATCCGAATTCCGTCAGATCTAAGAGTTATTGAAGTCTAAAGTTTTTTCTGATAATTCTGGTTATTTTGGTACCTAGGGTTGGCACTTGACTAGTATTATTTTAAATTGTGTGAATAGCAAATTACAATTAAATATTAGGCTCTTTCATATGTATCTCTCTCTATAACTAAGTAGGTCGCTGAGAAAGTGGAAACAAACCCAATGCGATTAATATAACTAGCATTTCGTTAAATTTAAAATAGTACTCTTTCAGATACTTGTAATCGAGAATCGACACGTTAAGATTATAAATCATCTTCTGTCATACGGAAGAGCACATTATCGTCATCATTACCCTCTAATTCCTGTTCTAAAGTCGTTACTTCTGTTTCCTGACCATCTGAGTCATTACACGGCTCTAGAGGTTTGAGAAGGTAAAGAACCGTAGCAGGCAGAGGAAGACGACTTGATTTGCGTTGGCGTTGATGCAGGTTAACACTTGAAACATACGGATCAGAAGACTCTACTGCACGGTGAAATAAATCTAGCATAGTTTTTACACGATCCATTTTTCTGGTGTGGTGTTCACGATCGTATCGCCAAAATTTATTCCTGGCTTCACCGGCTTGTTCAGATAAAAGACCTACGGGCAAAGCTGATTTCTTTATAATTTCTTCGCCGTGTACTAATATCTTATGAATTGTGACAGTCATAGGGTGCCAAGAGTAAGTCTGGACATATTTTTCGGCCAACGACTTACAAAATGTGCAAAATTTTTCGGAATCAACTGGTAAGCCACATGTTAACGTTACTAATATTATAAATAACTCATCGAGTAGCCATTATCTCGTCGCATATTTGCGGTTGCTCTTGGAGAATGAAGAGCACCGGCTGAGGCGCTATCCTCAGCGTCATTTGCCACTCGTTGACCAGTATGAGGGTTGGCGCCCTCACACTCCCCTCGCTGTAAGTCCGTCGGTCGGAGCCCGGAACATCCCCCAGCACGATGGGTCAGTTCCTGCTGAGGCAAATTGGCTTCATGAGTCTTTTGCGGCTCCATGAAGCCTCACCCCCGAATCCTCCGGATGTTTTGTGAAGGTATAAGGTTTTAGTAGAAACCTGACGAGGGCGGACTCCTTCCTAATACCACAAAACGCCTTTCATCGAATTACGTCTTAGTTTCTTTTACTGGTGTTTTAACCTAAAAAATTATATGACCTGTGACAAGTGACAACCCTCATTCAGAAAATAAAAATGCAATATTTCATTAATCCTACCAGATACGCATCTTGAATTTACAGAGGTCGTTTATGTAGTTGATATACATATGTTTGTTGCAAAATTGAACCCGAATAGCGGTAAATAACAGATTAAAAAAATAAAATGTAAATATTACAAAATGTATGATAACTTTAATAATATTTAATTTTAAAGTGTATTCATAATTTTAAAATGTAGTTTGTTAAAATAGAAAATGGCATCTGATAGAATCGTGGACATCTACCAAGTAAAAATACTCTAAATTTAATTTCTATGGTTTTTCAGATAATTCAGAATAGAAAATTCAATTTTCATTTTCTCGAAAAGTAGGTCGATTTGGCACGCAGGAATGGTCGTCAATGCTTTATATTCGTGAATACTACATGATTATTTAATAAAAAGAGCATGTCCGTTTTTTATACCCAAAAGAACACTGTGCGGACGCTACCGCGTCACGCTCGCTTCGCAGTTCACCTAACAACCTAACCGCTTTTTCCCTGGGGGATCAGGCTAGAGGATTAACGTGGACAACAGCATCAATAGGGGCCCGTTTCATGAAGCTACAAGTCACAATATTACAACACTGTATTGGATCCGAGTTACAGACTAGTGGGGAAGTGTGTCCGCGGCTGCTCACCCTTGGTGATGATGACGATGTTGGGCACGACGGGCCGCTCCCCCAGCATGCGGGCCCGAGTCGCTGGACGCGTCCGAGTTACAGACTAGTGGGGAAGTGTGTCCGCGGCTGCTCACCCTTGGTGATGATGACGATGTTGGGCACGACGGGCCGCTCCCCCAGCATGCGGGCCCGAGTCGCTGGACGCGTCCGAGTTACAGACTAGTGGGGAAGTGTGTCCGCGGCTGCTCACCCTTGGTGATGATGACGATGTTGGGCACGACGGGCCGCTCCCCCAGCATGCGGGCCCGAGTCGCTGGACGCGTCCGAGTTACAGACTAGTGGGGAAGTGTGTCCGCGGCTGCTCACCCTTGGTGATGATGACGATGTTGGGCACGACGGGCCGCTCCCCCAGCATGCGGGCCCGAGTCGCTGGACGCGTCCGAGTTACAGACTAGTGGGGAAGTGTGTCCGCGGCTGCTCACCCTTGGTGATGATGACGATGTTGGGCACGACGGGCCGCTCCCCCAGCATGCGGGCCAGCGGCGCGCCCGAGTCGCTGGACGCGTCCGAGTTACAGACTAGTGGGGAAGTGTGTCCGCGGCTGCTCACCCTTGGTGATGATGACGATGTTGGGCACGACGGGCCGCTCCCCCAGCATGCGGGCCCGAGTCGCTGGACGCGTCCGAGTTACAGACTAGTGGGGAAGTGTGTCCGCGGCTGCTCACCCTTGGTGATGATGACGATGTTGGGCACGACGGGCCGCTCCCCCAGCATGCGGGCCCGAGTCGCTGGACGCGTCCGAGTTACAGACTAGTGGGGAAGTGTGTCCGCGGCTGCTCACCCTTGGTGATGATGACGATGTTGGGCACGACGGGCCGCTCCCCCAGCATGCGGGCCCGAGTCGCTGGACGCGTCCGAGTTACAGACTAGTGGGGAAGTGTGTCCGCGGCTGCTCACCCTTGGTGATGATGACGATGTTGGGCACGACGGGCCGCTCCCCCAGCATGCGGGCCAGCGGCGCGCCCGAGTCGCTGGACGCGTCCGAGTTACAGACTAGTGGGGAAGTGTGTCCGCGGCTGCTCACCCTTGGTGATGATGACGATGTTGGGCACGACGGGCCGCTCCCCCAGCATGCGGGCCCGAGTCGCTGGACGCGTCCGAGTTACAGACTAGTGGGGAAGTGTGTCCGCGGCTGCTCACCCTTGGTGATGATGACGATGTTGGGCACGACGGGCCGCTCCCCCAGCATGCGGGCCCGAGTCGCTGGACGCGTCCGAGTTACAGACTAGTGGGGAAGTGTGTCCGCGGCTGCTCACCCTTGGTGATGATGACGATGTTGGGCACGACGGGCCGCTCCCCCAGCATGCGGGCCAGCGGCGCGCCCGAGTCGCTGGACGCGTCCGAGTCCGAGCGCGCCGCCACCGGACGCTTCTTCACTCGCTTGCGGAACCTGTCCACAAATATAAAACGAAAGTGAGTATCCAACAGAGCTGTGCGAGGTACAGCGAGGAAAAAGTCCACTAATGGAATGGGTTTTCCTCGCACCGCTGCCGAGCACAACTCTGCTAGCTACTCACCCTCAATAACACAATTGTAACCTACATTTGTCTAATAAGGAACAGAATTTTGCGGAAATTGAACCATTTTCCGCCATAAGAACTTTGGACATTATAAACTATATTTTTCCTCTGTATATATTCATACCTGGTAACGTGTTCAGATAGCACCTCGCTCGTGTAGTGATATTAAGCTATGCTGCTCTTGTCGCACGCGAACAGCTGTCTCGCTCGCTCGCCGGATGTTTGTTTAGTTAGTGGTGCCTCGTGGTAGGTACGAACCTCTTCCTGGGCCGCCGACAGACCGCAGCCGCCTTCTTCTTCTCCTCGTTGTTGTTGATGTTGACGAGCACCGCCCTCGCCGCCGCCGCGGGCTCGGCCCGCTCCGAGGAGCTCGATATGCTGCTCTTGTCGCACGCGAACAGCTGTCTCGCTCGCTCGCCGGATGTTTGTTTAGTTAGTGGTGCCTCGTGGTAGGTACGAACCTCTTCCTGGGCCGCCGACAGACCGCAGCCGCCTTCTTCTTCTCCTCGTTGTTGTTGATGTTGACGAGCACCGCCCTCGCCGCCGCCGCGGGCTCGGCCCGCTCCGAGGAGCTCGATATGCTGCTCTTGTCGCACGCGAACAGGTCCGTCTCGTTGCTCAGTTCGTTGCTGTCGATTAAACTGCGGACAAAATAAAATATTTTTTTTCTCTTCTCAGCGGCGACGTATTTATCTCGGGTTAGGGTCGTAACGTCGTCGTCGTCTTGGGTGAGACCATGGAGGACTTAAGTACGATGCTCGATGACCTCAGTAAAGCATCCGAGCGAGTTGGTCTAAGAATGAACATGGATAAGACGAAGATCATGTCAAATGCCCATGTAGTACCAACTCCCATTACAATCGGACACTTTACGCTCGAAGTTGTAGACGATTATTTATACCTTGGACAGACGATCCAGTTAGGTAGGTCCAACTTCGAGAAAGAGGTCAATCGTCGAATCCGACTCGGCTGGGCAGCGTTTGGGAAGCTACGGCAAATCTTTTCGTCCAATATTCCGCAGTGTCTCAAGACGAAAGTCTTTGACCAGTGTGTGTTGCCAGTGATGACATATGGCACTGAAACGTGGTCGCTTACTATGGGATGAATGAATGAATGAATGAATGAATGAATGAATGAATAAATGAATGAATGAAATGAAAAGCCTCAAAATGGGCCTCATAAGAAGGCTCAAAGTCACCCAAAGGGCAATGGAGAGGGCCATGTTGGGAGTTTCTCTGCGTGACCGCATCAGAAATGAGGCTATCAGCAGCAGAACCAAGGTAACCGATATAGCCCTCCGGATCGCTAAACTTAAGTGGCAGTGGGCGGGGCACATAGCACGTAGAACCGATGGCCGTTGGGGCGGAAAGGTTCTCGAGTGGCGACCACGTACCGGAAGGCGCAGCGTGGGTAGGCCCCCGACAAGGTGGACTGATGACCTGGTAAAGGTTGCGGGAGTCCGCTGGATGCGGGTGGCGCGGGATCGGTCACTTTGGCACTCTTTGGGGGAGGCCTATGTCCAGCAGTGGACGTCTTTCGGCTGATATGATGATGATGATGATGATGATGAGGGTCGTAAAACACACTTTCCCGAAATGTGCACTTTCTGTAAAGGTGCATATTTTTAGAATTTTCCCGGAAAGTACACTGTCCCTAAAAGGGTACTTTCCGATATATACATTTCGTCAATATGTGCACTTTCGCAGAAAGTATATTTTCCCGGAAAGTACACTTTAGGGGTAGGGGTTTTCCTATTTATAGTACTAAGGGTTTCTATGAAATAGTGCAAATAAAAACAGACGGACAGACGGACGAACGGGCAGAAAGACCGAAACTATAAGCGTTCCGTTTTTGCAATTTTGACTAAATAATAAATGTGTACCTTTTGAGAAAGTGCCCTAAATGGGAAAGTGTACATTTTGGAAAAGTGCACTGTTTGAAAAAGTCCACATTTCGGGAAAAGCGTGCGTTTTGGAAAAGTGCACATTTCGGGCTTTTTCCAAATTGGGAAATTGTACATTTGCAGAAAGTGCACACATTTCGGGAAAGTGTGTTTTAAGAGCCTAACCGTTCTCTTTCTCTTATGCGCAATTTATTATTGCTATGAAACAGAGACATAGTGGGCGACGTGGGGATGGGGACCCTCTTCGTCGATGTCAATAAGTCGGTCTACCGACAGTTACCTGACACCACGAAGTTGCGTAACACATCGCGTTTTTGTTTGTGATGTTGTACAAGTATGTTACTCGGTAAGATGTACCTATGCATATATGGGTTTTTGTTGCCTGAATCAAATAAATCAATTAAATAAGGACGTGGGAGGTGGGCAGATCACAAGGTGGACTGATGACCTGGTAAAGGTCGCGGGATTCCGCTGGAAGCGGGTGGCGCAGGACCGGTCATTGTGGCACTCTTTGGGGAAGACCTATGTCCGGCAGTGAACGTCTTTCGACTGATATGATGATGATGTAATAAGGACAATTTCTAATTGCATTACTATGGTACAGTGACTTAGACGCCGCTAAAGCGCTTGAGATTATCTTTCCAAATTCTAGGCTGGTTTCCATAAACTCAATCTATTGGTAGCAGATAATCTACAGGAGCGTGAAGCTGCCTGCAGATGCCTGCGAGTCCTGTCAAACTGGTCTTCATTGACAGATATTCAGATGAACTTTAAATTCTAGACTGGTTTACATAAAGCTCTATACAAAGACGGATTGCCTCTATGAGTACTCATACACAATACTACTCAATAGGACAGTGACCTCATGTTCATATTCTAAGTGTTGCTAAATGGATGGTAAACCATCAAAATATTGTAATAAAGTGTTATAAATAGTTTAATGACTTTTGTACATAGTTTTAAGACTTATTAGGAACGAATTATGGAAACACTTCATACTACTTACATCGACTATTTGAATTTTGGAGCGCAGCATGGTGTTCGCCGGATGCGATCCACTAATTTGATACCTGATACGCTGCGCTCCATGGCTCGCATGATTTTTATTGCGTGACAGTACATTTAAAGCTTACCGATAGAATCCTTACGCTTTTATAGAAACAAAATTGTAAGACTACTATGGACCTAAACGCAGTATTTCGCTTTACCATCTTTGATTGTAGTTGCTCCCATACAAACATTTGTCCCTCTCAGAAACCTGGTTTGAATGACATCGTAAAAAATCATAGGTCACAAGCCAATTGAACTCTGTCCTATTTTTTTTTAATTTAGGGTTCCATACCCAAAGGGTAAAAACAGGACCCTATACAACAAACGGGATTTTTTCCCGTTCATATACGTGTACAAGTTTTACGTATTTCCAAGTACACAGTCAATGTTTTTGGATGAAAATATTTGGCCGAAAGGTATCATTTTCAGAAGGTTCGTGCATTTTAAGTACAAACACATGATTGGAGCACATTCTGAGTACGGCAAGAAAAACAATAAACCTCCTATAGCGTAGCCTGTATGAGGTAACAATGAACCAATATTATGATTTATAGATTTGCCAATTTTAACTGTAAAGGTGTGAAGCGCTCTGTGGACACTGTTAGGGAGCTGTGCCAGAACTCAGACTTGGTAGCTGTGCAGGAATCTTGGCTTATGCCTGATGACATAGCCTATCTCAATACTATTGACAACAACTTCTGCTCCACGGGCTCCTCGGCAGTGGACACAGCGGCGGGCATGCTGCGCGGGCGGCCTTACGGAGGCGTGGGTATCCTGTGGCGACGTACGGCGTTTCAACATGTATCCGTAGTGCAGTGCAGTAATGTGCGTTTGTGTGCGGTAAAGATAATGACTAATGATAATCGTCATCTCGTTGTGGTGAGTGTGTACATGCCTACTGACTGCAGAGAAAACTTAGCCGAGTTCACGGACTGCTTGGGCGCGGTAAGTGCTATAATCGAAGAGTACGGCATAGAATCGGTATTTTTAATGGGGGATTTCAGTGACGCGCATTTATGCAGGCGTTGGCTTGATCATTTCGTGCTAACACAGGCTGCGGTACCATCTGTGCGCAAAGTATACGTCAAGCATTGTGTTACCTGGTCGGACCACCTCCCTATAGTTTTAGAATGTAATTTAGACATTATAGTACCTAAAATAACTAGTCAAGTACACAGAGGCAATAAAAATGTAATATGGGGGGAAAGAACGATGGAACAAATTGACTTGTATAATAAGGAATGTCATAAAAGACTACGCTTAATTGATTTCCCGTCGGACCTAAGGCGGTGTGCAGATGACTGTTGTCGGGAGCCTAGTCATAACATGTTTTGGACGCGTTGTATAGCGATATTGTTTTTTCTCTAAGGACGGCTGCGACTGTTGGTAGAGAGGAAAAGCAGTGTAAAGTTAAGCAGCGTATTGTGGGCTGGAATAAATATGTTAAGGAGGCGCACATGGTGGCCAGACAATGGTTTAACGAGTGGATGTTGTTTGGGAAACCCACGAATGGTATTTTGTACAGAGAGATGTGTGAATCCCGTAATATCTTTAAATCACGGTTAAAATGGTGTCAAGATCATCAAAATAAAATCAAACAGGACATCATAAGCTCTCACCACTCGAAAAAACACTTCAAATCTTTCTGGAAGTCGACAAGCAAACTGAAGCCCTTGGCTGGCCTCCCCAGTGGTGTCGATGGCGTGAGTGACCCTAAAATGGTCGCTAACCTCTTTAAGGACCATTTTGTAGTCAGGTCTCCCTTAGGTCCTGTGATGCCGGAGGGGATCGATGGAGAGACCTGTAAGGGGGGTGTTGGTGCTAGAATCACTGCCAGGAACATAGATAAGGCAATCAAGTCGATGCACAAAGGTAAGTCCCCGGGTCAAGATGGTCTCTCCATCGAGCACCTGCAGCATGCCGGGCCCCACATAGCAAGGTTGTTGGCCATGTTCTATACGCTATGTATTCGTCACTCATACCTTCCTGATGACCTAATGCGGACGATTGTTGTTTCTATTGTTAAAAATAAAACTGGGGACTTAGCAGACTCGAATAACTATCGGCCGATATCCTTAGCGACAATTATAGCGAAGATACTTGACAGTGTGCTTAACTCACAGTTAACTGAATGTGTGAAGCTGCATGATAACCAATTTGGTTTCCGGCCAGGCTTATCCACGGAAGCGGCAATACTGAGTCTTAAGCACACTGTGAAGTATTATACTACTAGGCAGACACCCGTTGTTGCTTGTTTCTTGGATTTGTCTAAGGCTTTTGACCTGGTTTCCTACAAAATACTGTGGAAAAAACTAGTAAATATTTTCAAGTATTGGTATGGGAACCAGGTCAACAGTGTTCGATGGGCAAATGCAATGTCTGACGAATATAGGTTGGAGTGTGGAGTGAGACAGGGGGGTCTGAGCTCACCGACACTGTTCAACCTATATATTAACGGGTTAATTGAGGCACTCAGCAATACACATGTCGGATGTCATATAGATGGAGTAAGTGTCAACAACTTGAGTTATGCAGACGATATGGTGTTGCTGAGCGCGTCAGTGTGTGGGATCAGGAAAATGCTGAAAATATGTGAAGCGTATGCAACCGACCATGGCCTCAAATATAATGGGAGCAAGAGCCAGTACATGGTCTTTGAGACCGATCGCAAAAAAACAACTGAGCTTCCACCTGTATACCTAAATGGTAATCTTTTGGAAAGAGTAGATACTTTTAAATATTTGGGGCATATTGTTGCGGTCGATCTCAAGGACGATCGGGACTTGGAGAGAGCGCGAAGGGCCCTATCGGTCCGGGCGAATATGATCGCCCGCAGGTTTGCAGGATGCTCCATAGAGGTGAAAGCAACGTTATTCAAGGCTTTCTGCACTTCCCTCTATACCTGCAGCCTGTGGGCGCAGTATACGCAACGGGCATATGGGGCCCTTCGTGTGCAATATAACAACGCGTTCCGGGTGTTGATGGGACTGCCCCGTTTCTGTAGCGCGTCGGGTATGTTTGCGGCGGCGCGTGTGGATTGCTTTTACACAGTAATGCGCGGGCGCGCAGCATCCCTGATGCGTCGGGTGTGGGGCAGTCCCAACATCATCCTAAAGATGATAGCCAAGAGGGCAGAATGTCCCTATATGTCACACTGTGGAAGATTGCATTCTCCAACTAGTGTTATCAAATGGTAATTAACGTCCTTAGTAAATTAACTCTTAGTTTTTAAGTCATTGCATAATACTAACAAAATATGTGTCCATTGTTACACGAAATAAAGGATTTTGATTTTATTTTTATTTTATATAGATCATGGTACGGAACCTTTCGTGCGCGAGTCCGACTCGTACTTGGCCGGTTTTATTGACCGTATATGCACACAAAAATTCCCAATAAGATAAAACAAAACCTAACAATAACAATAGCTCAGCCTTTTTGTGTTTTCTATTTTTATCGTAAACTGGATGGTCTAATATTATTCCGTCTGACATTGATGCATTTTAATGTGTCCATTTTAATGCTAAAACCTGTTTTATTGTTAGATTTCTCTTGTAGCATCATAGACACAAGGCTATTATACTCAAAGAGATGTTTATAATGCAAAGGGTAAATTTAAAAATCCATAACCAGCTCATCTGTGCTATTTTCTTGAACAAGCAAACAAACTGAACTTCTCCATTTCAGCTCGGGCCAAAATTCTTCGCATGTCCGGATGTCCTGAAGTCTTCAGTCAGGTTCCATAATTATACATATATTTTTTGTCAAATCAGTTTTTCCAAAGCCAAAAAAATAGTTGTCGAAGAGCAGACAGGCATGCGAGTTCCACATCTCACATAGCCACTAGTTTTATTGTTTGTTGCCACGGCTACATCCTCTTGAAGACTCTTTAAAACTGTCATTTTATACCTATGAACTAATTCCAACACACATTGTTTTTGTAACATAATCATCCTCCTAGAACATTTCCTAGTTGTGCTCTAAATAAATCAGGGGCAGGGGCCTGTTTTGCTCTCTAATGCCAAGATTTACGAAAGCTATTGCCATTTGACCTTGCAACCCAGAGGGAAAACTAGACCTTATAGAGATTAGACTGGAAACCACAATAATTTCCTCAACTGAAATGCCACTCTTGACTATCATATGTTTAAAACATTCCATACATACATACATTTTATGAAAATACCCCGTGGAATGAGCCGGGTTTGAGCCCACAACCCCAGTTTGAAAGTTGCGTGTCTTCCTCCTCCGCTAATAGTGGCTTAAGTAAGTAATAATGCGAGTATAAATGTCAAATGGTTAAAACCATTTTCAGAAAGGACCACAAAAATGTAGTATTTTGCATGGTTATCGGTCAATCCAAGTTTTAATGATGATTAAGTGATATTGGATGGAGATCAAATTGCAATTTATCAGTGAAAAGAAATGAAGGTCATTACGACAATGAGCAAGCATCAAATTGCCTTGCAAGTAATTCTAAACCTCCCAGTTCATAAATATTATGAATAAGATTAAATATATTCAAATGTCCTCATAATAAATTTCAATAATGATGCTTGTAATGTAGTGTGTGTAAACAAGGTTTGGCCAATTTTCTAACCATCACCATCACCATATTTAGCCGAAACACTTTTAATGCTGGACATAGGCCTCCCCCAAAAAGTGCCATAATGACCAGCCAACATTTCTAACCATATTGGACTAAAATCGCACTACAAAAAGCAAACATATTGAATCATTTTTAAATATAACAATATTAGGAAAATGGTGCATACCTTTGGTCCGAATCATCATCACTTTGTGCCCCTGTTTCCAGCTTTTTTATTTGAAATGTTATGTCAATCCTCTTGTAAATCTCCTCGGTGATATTTCGACATTTCTCATATTTCTCGTCAAGGTTATCCCTCGGAATCGCCCACACTTGAGTGGTGTCTATTGCTGACATCCTTCTATTTCTAATTAGAATCTTATGTGTTTACCATCAAATCCCTGTGTCAGGCTGTTTGCGTAGCTTCCACGGCCGAAATTGAGCAACACAGCCATGTTTCACCCAGAAAACACAACGCGAAGGATTACGAAATATCGCAGAGAACCAATCTATGGTCTACGGTTTTAGAGTGAACACGCCACGGAATTCCTGCTCCCGAGGCTGTATAAGTAAAAACTACACGAAATAATGGTATTCTAGTCCACAAAACACTAAATCATTGGTCCACGGCCGCAGAAATAGGCGAGTTGAAAACAAAGGATCGTCAATCAACAATTTTATGGCACAATAACATAGTCATTGCTTTGGAATTGCGAGCTAAAATACCGAACATAGAAGTAAGACTAGATAAAAATATGGTTGGAGCACTCTTTAGGAGTTTACGTTAACAATAATTAAACAAATAACACTAAAAACTAAATAAACTACGATCGCCTGTGCGGCTTTTTTGATTTTTTGACGTTTAAAATTTAGTGTTGCTTGACGTTAATTGCTCATTCATAATTTTTAATGAACCATCATTTTTTTACCATAGACAATGGAGACTTTTTCTGTATTTAAGCCTGACAACACTTAGTTTTTACACTGAATCTTCTTTTCTTTTGATTTGCATAGTCCCAATATGTTGAATGTTGTCTTTTACGCATATTTACATTGTTACTGGACCGAACATATCTGTTCCGAACAAAGTCTCGTTTCCCGAGCCCACACACTGGGGTTGTTGACTACCAACCTATTTGTAGTAGAAGAATCATACCACAAAGAATCACATTTCTTCTTCTTCTGTATGACAGTAAAATAACATTGACATTTAAAATAATGAAACGACTTTCAATAAAAAGTTTACTTAATTTATATAAGAGCTCCAATGTTATTAATTAATTTTATATGGTGAGTGTTTTACTAGCAACGTGGCAGTGCTATATATGTACCTATGACATAAGATTATAATTCCTTCCAAGATTCCAGACTTAGTTAATGTAGCGTAGTGATGCATAACATGACCGCTATATTGCATATTGTAAAGATTAATTCAAGACTGAAGCAGAATCTAGATAGATGTGATCTTTGTATGTATCAGTCAGTTCAGTAGGTATAGGTACACATTTATGGGTAAGTAGTATGTCAACAGGATATATTCCATTCAAATGTTATTGGCTAAATTGTCTATGGTCAACCAATGTAAGTGATGTTATAACACCAAATATTAACTACCCTCAATTTCCCGATAGGTACCCGAGTAGCGGGTTTTGCGAATTTCCGTCTATGCTGTACCTAATTTCCGTCTATGCTGTACCTAATTTCCGTCTATGCTGTACCTAATCTTTTTTGTGCTTGCATTGAGGCGAAATTTGTACGTGAGTGTAAAATCTGGCTTCGAAGATAACCAATGTCATAAGGCGCAGACTATTAATTTGTACGTGAGTGTAAAATCTGGCTTCGAAGATAACCAATGTCATAAGGCGCAGACTATTAATTTGTACGTGAGTGTAAAATCTGGCTTCGAAGATAACCAATGTCATAAGGCGCAGACTATTAATTTGTACGTGAGTGTAAAATCTGGCTTCGAAGATAACCAATGTCATAAGGCGCAGACTATTAATTTGTACGTGAGTGTAAAATCTGGCTTCGAAGATAACCAATGTCATAAGGCGCAGACTATTAATTTGTACGTGAGTGTAAAATCTGGCTTCGAAGATAACCAATGTCATAAGGCGCAGACTATTAATTTGGGCGGGTAATGGTTTAGTTGTTGCCGCAACCTCATACTAACTCAGTAAATAGCGGAAAATGTGTGCCACCATAAAAAGGCTCCTTCAAGAACTGGTCTAAAATGGCTGAAGGCTTACCATATATGTATTGAGATTTGTATACCACCATCTCGCTCGTGGTATTAGTATTCTGAGTTATCACGGTCCATATATTTAGGGGTAGATCACATTTATCTTTGGCAGTCTTTACCCTGGCTCTTGCCATTGGAGATTCTTCAAAAGTAGGCACGAAAACAAAATAAATTGGTCTTGTTTTATTTCACAGTTTATTTTATTTGATGGTGCTTGTAAGATGCGATGCTATATCTAAAAGTGCGGCTAACACAGAGTCATTCGACGACGTATCCGATGAATTCGATAAGCTGTTCACGCGACAAGATGTCCCAGGTGCGTAAAATAAGAATGAAAATATTGATTAGTTACCTAATGGGGCTTCTAAACGGGCAACATTTTTACGGCAATGTGTGGCCGGCAAACTAAGTATGTGCATTGCTTGCTCTAGCGTACAAAATCAGCGTAAGACAGTAACAGTTGCCGGCCAGAAATTGCAGGAAAACGTGGCCTGTTTTGAAGCCGCATAAGACTTTAAATCAGAGTGCGTGCGGCAGAAGGAGGATTATATTTTTCTAGCGTAAGTATATGAGACGCTACGGGGGCCGATATCGGCCGGACTGCATGCCGGCCCACGCGTGTTCGGCCCGTGTGGATACGTCTCGGAAGCTGGCGGCCGGCCAATGTGTGTCTATTTGTTAAGCACGCTCTACAATTTAAACGGCTGGATGTATTTTATGCTATAGTAGTAAAACCGTTTGATTTTTCTTGTTTTGTCAATTGTAGTTTTGTTAGCACAGTTATCAATAGAGATTTCTTACGAGATGAACTCTATGGGCCAGGTAGAAGGGAGTTCGACTGCTCATCGAAGCTAGGTGAGCTTGAAAATGAAAGTACTCCTAAACCTATTTATTTATTTCAGATCCGGTGTCCCGAAGTTCCAAGCGACTGCCCCGTCTCAGAAAACCGAAAAGGCCCTGGCTTTTCATGGTCCCCATCGATAGTTACCAAAGCACGGCGGCCCTGGAGGATATCCTTGATAATATAAAATACAAGAACATGAAGCAAATAGCTTCCTCCCCATTTGGCAGCACAGGCATGGTCTTTGTCACCCAGCCTGGCTTCGACAGAGAACTGTCTGGTTTCTCTACCGTTAAACCAAATATATTAAATAAAGAAAACAAGGCCCCTAATAAAATAGACGCAGATGACACAACAACTGAACTAGACGAGTTAATTTACATAGATAATTTAAGTATAAAGGATAGAAAAAATAAAAGACGAACGAATCACGAAGATAAAGTCGATTCTGCTAAGCCCTGCAAAGAGAAAGTAAAAAAGAAATTTCAGTTTAAAGATTACTTCAAGTTCCTTCATCCCAAAGGAAGAAAGAAAGAGACGGAAGAGAATAAGTGTGTAACTCGAGACAAACAAGACCTGTTGAAGGAAGTTCCAGAGTTACCCAAAGACGATATTAAATCGGACGCGAAACATGAAGCTAAAACTGAGGCCTCACTTTCTACAAGTGTTAGTAAAAGTGATGCTTCGGAAAAGGAACAGCGGTATGTATCCAGTAAAGAGAAATCACAGCAAAATCGACATCAACGCGACGCTGACGCGAGAGAATCACAAGAAAACAGTTGGTTATCCAACTTCAAAAAGCGAGACCCACACTCCCAAGCATTGGACAGTAGAGTGTACGAATCACTTAGCAACAAGCTGGCATACAAGGACTTTGTTGACGGATAC
This sequence comes from Epinotia demarniana, assembly GCA_945867215.1. Classification (NCBI taxonomy): domain Eukaryota; kingdom Metazoa; phylum Arthropoda; class Insecta; order Lepidoptera; family Tortricidae; genus Epinotia; species Epinotia demarniana. Next base: position 327,475 of record OX244284.1, on the reverse strand, counting down.
AAATATTATTTAAACTTCGAGAAGGATATGGCGAAATCCAATTTTTCTGATCTGGTGAAGTATCAGGCTCACAAGCATCACAGAGTTGATGATATTGGCAAGTTCATATTGGAGAAGCTGCCGCCGGTTCCGACTAGTAATAGCTACGAAACCAATTCTACAACTGATGAACTGTTACTGGAATATGGAATGAACAACGAGACCTCTGACAGGCTTTCGCAGATAGAGAAAGTCACTTATAAGATGGAACGGCTGAACGAGAGCGCTGACTCCGACTACGGTAAGCTGTGTGTGGCCAACATTTTATACGACTGTTATTGTTATTGGAATCTTCTATCTTGGCAACTCTACTTCTTTTCGGCCTACTCGATTATTCCCATGTTTTGCGAATAGCAGTAGAATCATCATAATATTCATTCTGGAGATCTATAGTAAAAATCTCATTCCAAAAAAGTCTGAAACCAGATTTAAAAAAAATACCTATGTGGTGCCTACCCTTCCGGAGGTCCTTTCTACAGCGAGGGAGGCATATTGAATCCTGAGTTAAGCAAACGATTCTGCAAACTAAGGTTGAATCTTGAGCCTAACGAGGGATTCAAGTGTTTACGCCCGAGATGGAAATAATTGTGCTACCGACAGGCACATCTGCTTTTCGGGTAGGGGTCGGGTGGCATAAAGTTTAAAGTCATATTTTTTATCGGCATACATGGATTCGTCATACTCATCATTCCGCATAACTGTAAATAGTCATACATTTATGCGCATAACTTTTTTAATCATAATGTTTAAGACCATACTTTGTAATGCGCATAAAGTTGATGCGCATAAAATTATTTGAGCATACTTTGTAATGGACATAAATTGGTTGGTCATAAAATTGATGAGCATAACTGTCTTCTAAACGAATAGTACTTTCGCAGATAATTATTTTTCATAATATTTAGGCGGCACAAAGTTGTCAAGCGTAATATTAAGCGCAAATCATGCGTAATATTTAAAAAAAAAACAGTTCTGGCGCTTCGCCGGCCGCTGCCGCGGCACGCTCGCTTCGCTCGCTCGGCTCGCGTGCTGTATGGTCGCAGTTCTACCTATCACTCCTCCTCGCTTCGCTCGTCGTCGTACCTAACGGTGACTCTGGGACTGTATTTCCTTTTTGATAGCGAGTCGGGAATTATGATATCGTAATAGTAGGTATGCTATAGGATTATTATGGTACATAAAATGATGCTAAACCAAAGTCAGCCAAAGTAACGTTCTACAAAACAATGTGCTGCAAAATGTGTCGTATGCGTGGTAGTAGTAATGCCAACTATACCTTTATGCAAAATTACCATTCGACCGAAAGTGTTTCTGCGAAACATGTTATGAAAGTGTTTCTGACCAATATTATTCTGCCAGATGAGGGTAACCCTAAATTTCATTATAATCAATATTATGGCTTGATAAATGTATGACATTTACAATTATTACTAAAAATAATTATAATTATCAATATTATGACTAAATAAATGTATGACATTCAACATTATGGTTAAACCAATTATGACTCCGTATAATTATGACGAGGAACAATTATGCCATAATATAATTTATGCCAAAAAAAAATTATGAGCATCAACTTTATGCGTAATGTTGTATGACAATCGATGTTATGACAATAGTTGTTATGCCACCAAACGGCCACCCCTGCTTTTCACACCTTCTGTGACGGAAAGTGAAATCTGTAATTTGAAGCCAGATGAGGGAAGAAAAGTAAAACTTTGATTTGAGGGAAAAAATGACTCTTTTTTGAATTGCAGTGTTTACATAATTTTTATACTCATATTATGATGTTGTTTCAGATGGAAATTATGAAAAATACGGTTTGATTCAAACAAAAAGCGTCCCCAGCACTCCTTATTCTATCAATCTCCTGAAAAAGAGACTAAGTGACTTTCGAAGACCATCGTGGCTGGCCAAATCAATAAACTTTTATTCCGACGTCAAGACATCAAGCCCTAGAGTAAGAAGGCACGGCATCCGCTTTGACACCACCCAGTTCCCTCATTCGCTCAAAACTGATCGCTCACAACAGAAGGACAATTCAAAAAACGTGGCCTTTGCGAAAGTAAATCTGGTGGAAACTGCAAAAAAGAAAAAACCTTACAAGGGCATCTTTGGAAAGTTCAAGAAACACCATTCGAAGCGCGATACCCAGCGAGCCTCGAGATCCAACTTCTTAATCAAACTTAAACAGTTATTCGCGAACGGGCAGACCACGTCGACTAAAAGCAGAGCGACTGAAAGCTTCGATTTTCAATCGCACTTGTATGATATCATGAAGGAACAGTATCCGTTCTACAAACCCTCTGAAACTAGTGACATGGCGGACGAGAAAAAGAAAAAACCGTCGGCGCAGAGTCACACCACTCGCTTCTCGTTAGATGATTACGGACGGGAGCCGAAGGGACTGACGAGTGTGTTGAATGGTGAGTTAAAATTGTCCGTAAAATACTTCATCACCATATCAGCTGAAAAACGTCCACTGCTGGACATATGCTTCCTCTAAAGAGTGCCAAGTAACCGGTCCTGCGACCTTACTGATGATGACCTTAGGTCATCAGTCCACCTTGTCTTGGGGGGTCTACCCACGCTGCCACTAGAGAACCTTTCCGCCCCAGCGGCCATCGGTTCTACGTGCAATGTGCCAATTTCATTACAAGTACAAAGTTGGCACATGATTCAAATTGGTATTCGTAAACTTAGCTAGCCTTTACGGTGTGCTTCATACATTTGGCCGACACAGGTCAGTGAATTGTCAAACTGAAGTAGCAAAGGTTTTAGGAAAGGGCATATCTGTTGCGCTGTCTATTGCACTTACCTGATTGACCGAACGAAGAAATGTGCCCCACTCACTGCCACTTAAGTTTGGCAATTCACTGCCTATCTCAGCCGTATAATATATATTTATTTATTTATGCTTAAGCAGTACCAACAGCTACAAAAACATGATATAAGTCTTATATAGTAATACAAAGCCAATTCAAGGAACTCACAGATAGATTATGAGTATAAAAGAGACGTTACACCTGCGAAATAGGTGGACGGCCAAGCATGGTCACAGAAATTTTTGTATGGAGTGCCATTGGTTTGGTCGCCGGCCGTGCTTCCGACACGTATCCACACGGGCCGGAACCACGCGTCGGCCAGCATGTAGCTCGCCGATTTCGTACGAGTAGCGCCTCCTATTGTTGATATGCTTTTTTCTATTTGGCCACCATCCCTATTCCACCCAACATTAATGTTGATCCAGATATCCCCTTCGAGCTGACGACACCGGTGGTGCACGATCCAGAACTTCGGAAGGAGTTGCGCAAATTACAGCAAGATCACGATTCTGTGGCCGCCAAAGATATCGATTCCGAGTACGACTTTACGAGTACACCAAAGTATCAGACGCCTTCGACTTCTGATGCCTTCGAGCCGCTTAATTTAAAAGAGTTGGAAGCTAGAGGTAATATAACACAATACAATACAATTATACTCCTTATTAAACACCCACCTAGGGGTCTGGCTAATGAAAGATGAGCCTGGAAATAATTTAAAACTTTTTATAGGGCAACAGGTCCACCAGGTCACCTGACAATGACAATTCTCCTTGCATTGCTGGCTCCACAAGTAACCTAGCAACCACCTTAACTCCTAGAACAAGCAATGTAGGGCGAATTGTAATGTGTCAGGTGACAATTGGCAAGTTGGTATAATAGGGGCCAGGTCTTTTTGTATGATGATTAAGGTGCAACATCACTGACGAATTCCATACAATTTTCGTTCGGACTAGACGTCTAATCTATCGATGTCAGGAACTTGAAATTGTAATATTTAGATAATATATGACCCTCTTCTCCCGCAGTTTGAATAAATACACGTACAAACCAGTAATATTCAAAATATAGCCATTTGAAATTCATAAAATTTTACTCCGAGCCTTGTATGTGTGCGTGAGTTAGACACTGTCCGTGTAAATGAAATGGCCGCGTCACATGACAGCACGTGGCCCAAAACCTTCACTAGATGTCTTTGATATCAAATCAAAATTAGTTAGACAGCGGGGTCAATAGTAGTAATTATATTCACCAGACGGCGACACCATCGTACAATCCCGTTTTTTTCTGGTGAAAGAGACGGCATTCATTTTATATTGCTACGCTACTCATTTTGGTAATGACGTAAGAGCTATGTCATTTGTTTATTGATAGAACGAATTTCAAAGAACAATGTATGAAGTTCAATGGTTTGCCTTTATTCGTGATTATTTATTGAGATTGCCATGAACAATAACCTAAAGTCCACGCAACGATAATTATGCATACATTTTGCGTCTTATTAGAAAGGAGTAAGATACAATATGGAAAAGTAATCTGTGCCACCGGCCGTATACATATGTATATAGGATTTGATGTATGATATTATAGGAAATGAATTTGCAACTTGGATTGATTAGTTTCGATTGAGTGAATGTTAATTAATGTAGCATTAAATATAACAGACAAATAAATGTTTTCTTTCTTTCTTTCTTTCAATTGTGCATTTGGAGTGAACTTGTTAAATTTAAAACGTTCGCTTTAGTCGACTACACAGTTGACAGTAAAATAACTAACTAAGTACTGCAACCTATATATGAATCGACTGTTCAAGTGTTCAACTACCGGAGATTAGATTAGGTACCGGACATGTCAATTAACTAATGCCTGTTCCCAATAATCAGTCCACGGATAGTTTTCCTTACAAGCATTTTGACAGATTATTAAAATGTGTCAAATGTCGGTAAGGAAAACTATCAGTGGATTGATAATTGGGAACCGGCCTAAGTCACAAGTAGTCTTCTTTATAAAATGTTGTGAGGGTAGAATTATATACTCGTAGGCATTCTTCGGTGCAGGGACTGATGTCAGTTACGACCGGTGGCTAGGCAGATACGAGACCGGTATTCCATTAATTGGGTACGGCACTGTTATATTGTAAGGTTTAGCCGCGCCGCGACAACACAACGGTGCCCCCGCCGCGTTAGAAATATTGGTTACCGGTATTTATTAATGCCTAGTGATACCTTATAATACCGGTTCCAAACAGGTATTATTTCGATACAGTTTTTTTTGTTCTTATGCGGGTCGAATTCGCACCTTTACATCTTTTATGAAACCGTTTACGGTACCGGAAAAATTAACCGTAACCGTAGTTTTATGGTAGTAAAATATAAAGGTGCAGCTAACTATCGAAATGGCCCGGAGAAAACTGATGTACGTATTTAATTATTTTTTTTAACGTTCATATAGGGAATACAAACAGCCATCTTGGAATCCCGAAATACCGGAATCCCGGACCGATTTTTCCACTAGTCTAATACCGGAACTGAAAAGGACCAATATCGAATTACTTTTTAAACCTACTAATATTATTAATGCAAAATTTTGGATGTTTCTATATATAGATGTTTGAATGTTTGTAACTCGATCACGGCTCAACCGATTTAGATGAAATTTTGCACGATGATAGTTTAACCTCCTAAGGCCCATAAATTATACCGATTCAACTGAAATAGAGCTGAATTTGTTTTGTTTCGGGCAATTTTTAAAACAAACGAATGTCAACTCTATTTCCGACAACACAATTCCAATGCCATTTTGTATAGTATGCTGGGCCTTAAGAGAAGCCGAGATTAAAATAAAGTATAGTTTTTATCCCGGGTCCATGGAGGCGGAAACTGGTTTTTAATAAAAAATATAATAACTTCATGCAATTGTAAAAAAAGGAACGCATAATCAAGTTAAGTATTTACATTTATTTGAATAATTTTATTTGTAATGTCTGTGCTCCATTCTTTTTCTACCGAAGAATAATCACTTTTACGCTCTAATGATGATAGTGGTAGGAGCATAATTTGAAATTTTCGAAGGTAAAATAGGCTTCCGCTAAAACGGACAACTTTTATGAATGAACGTAGAACACCGTGCTCGTAAATAGGGAGTTTAGGTAATAATAAATACCTCGTCTTTTTTACTGTTAAGTTTATTTATTTTTCACAAAAACGTAGTTTTTCGGGTTGTTAACCCATTACAAAAACGTTAGTTGACATAAAACTTTCTTAAACTTTTGGTTTTTTAAATAAATGTAAAAAAGAAATGTTATTCATTTACTCTTACTACAACAGGTTCAGGGAGGGAAGGTGTATTTGGGTTTCACATGCCGTATCACATACGCGCTGATTCTATTGTATAGACAGTTTCCAAATACACCATCGCTCCCTGAACAGATAAAAGCAGTGTTCGCAAACAGCTCCATACTTTTTTTTAAGTAAGAAGGTTGGTTTTGCTTTTGGAATTGAGTTTTTTATTTTACTGTCGAGGCATAAGAGACGTGTTCAGATATTTTTGAGCACTCAAATATATCTGATGGCGACTGTACTTTTTGACGAACAAACTAAAAAAGCTGCAAAACTTCCAATAATGTAAATTCAAGTAATGCAGACGAAGTAGACGAACCAAAATTTGCGAATACGTAAAATAACAAATTATTATCCTATCTTATCCTATTATACTATTAAACGAGGAATACACACGATGATTCTTAATTCGTGATCAAGACAAGTTACATATTACAAGCGGAAGTCTCTTTCTATCAAAAGGTATTGAAAAGAGACTTCCGCTTGTAATTCGTTACTTGTATTGTAGCTTCGTGAAACGAGTCAATTTTTCTAATTCTGTAATTGATACCAAACACGATTAACTCGAAGTTACCTAATACAGACGTTCTTTCTTTTTCTGAATAAACCTGAATAAGGAATCACTTTATAATTCAAAATCATCGTCACCCTAACGGTATTTTGCAAAAATTTGACGTATGTGTGTTTGACGTATCTACTTAACTTCAAGAAATGTAGGGTGACCAAACATTCAGTGGATATTAGTGTTTACATTATCATTAAATTGAAGTAACTAAACAGTGATTTAATTGCATGCAATTCATCCATTGAAATCCGTTTTGGCTGTTTATCAATATTTTTCGACTCCTGATCACGGATTAAGAATCATCGTGTATATACATTTTCGATAGGTATTAATATTGAAGTCCCGAAATTCCGGTATTGTGGTCCAATATCACATTTCAATACCGGTATTGAGAATCATCCGATATTTAATGCCTTATACATATGTACATATATCTTTTTCGTTTTTGAGGATTATAATAATGACTTAATGAAAATTGGCATAGTAATAGATCAGCCTATATTACGTTCGACTGCTGGGCACAGACCTCCTCTCATGGACGAGAAGAAAAGCTTAAGAAAAAAAAACGGTATCATAAGTATACCAGTTTGGAAAAGGCATTATAAAAGTGTAAGTAAATACAGTAAAAAAACCGGTAACGATATGTGTATCTACACGGTTCCGGTTCCGGTACCGATATGTTGGCGGCGCGGCTAACTTTTACAATATAACGCTATCGTAATGGAATACCGGTCCCATACCGGTATACCGTAACCGAAATGAGTACATGCTCGTGAATCTGCCTTTAAAAAATATATTTTCGGACAATTATTAAAAACTGAATCGATAACAAATATCCATTATACTTAATTGAACGAGCGAGTGAGGCGAACGAAGTTTTTCATTTAAGCTTGCGCAAATATTATTTCTACATGTTCTCAACCGGTTCTCGTGAAATCTTGTGAGCTCGAAACTACCAGAGACGCGGAAATTTGCATACATTTGAAAGGTGACATAGGTATTTGTAAAGATTTACTAAGAAAATCTTTACAAATATGTCACTTTTATACAAAATTGTAGGATTCTAATGTTTATTAAATAGGGCCCTGAAAGTTCATTCATCCATCACCACAGAAATATTTTTTTATCGGATGTGGTTCCGGAAATTATACCCTACATACAAACACGCAAAAAAATCACAGATTTCTCCTCTATATAGGAATCGTTCCGGTAGCCTAGCGGTTCAGGCATGCGACTGTCAAACGACGCGATGGTCGTGGGTTCGACAGATAAGTTTCATCTCATATTTACCTAAACAAGACATTCAATAATTTTGTAAGGAAATGTCCACCTCTGAACATTAGTACTGATGAATCTTTCATATAACTGTGAAAGCATCAAGCACACGATACATAAACGCGTGTTCAAACCAAAAAAGTAGAATTCTAATTTTGAATTTTGACAATCATCGAAAACAGTACCATATTGTCAAATGGTATATTTCTCTCTTTCCGACGCGCTCTCGGACGGGACTCGAGAGACTGGCCAGTAACAGTTTTGATATACCTAAGAAGGATATAACAAACTCGCCCGTTATTCACAAAGCTCACCATATTCGTCCGGTGACGCAAAGTTATTACCAATTTTGAGGTCTAATTATTTTAGTCGGAGTTTACGGGCGAATACAAAACATTTTGTGAATAATATTTAGCCTTTCTAATTAGTCCTGCAAGTCAATATGGATATAACAGATCAAAGTAATATACTAAGTATCTTACTTTACGTACCTTATTCCGTATAACATTAGATTTTCTAGGGAACATATCTTCGTTTATGATCCTTTTAAAATACTGTACTAGTGTTACTTATTTCGATTATTTAATGTGTCTCAAATTAAACAATTACGTTGTTGTTAATCAAAATGGTTTTCATTCAAATAACATGAAGATTTATGCACGATTCGTCTAATGTCAATGGAATTGGGTTTAATAGATAAAGGTTGGGCTTTGATTTGTCAATTGTAAACCTATGGATATTCATGACTTTCCAATTAAATCAAAGGCGTAACATCTTTGTAAAGGATATACCTATTCAAAATAGTATATATGTAGTAGGTATGTAACATGTAAGAATATGTCCGCCAAAAATATAGGGGATATTTGTGGATAATCTAGATACAAACATACATACATACATATAATCACGCCTCTTTCCCAGAGGGGTAGGCAGAGATCACGGATCTCCATTTGCTACGATCCTGGCAAACCACTTTCGCTTCACTCACTATCATAATATTTCTCATACATGCTCGTCGGTTTAGGGTACTTTTGACCTGGCCTTTTGTTAAGATTTCTCCAATTTGATCGGAGAGATACAAACATGCTTATCAAAAAAAATTAAACATTGAAAAAATTTTTTTACACGTTACAAGTCGATCTAATTAGTTGAGACGGTCATATTCGTTAGAAAATCCAAAAGAAAAACAAAAAAGAAGTACTTTCGTCGGGATTTGAACCCGGTTCAATGATGGCGTTACAGACAGATTTAAGCAAAAGAGAGATTTACTGCGCTACCGTATGACATTAGGTGACGAGTGAAAAAGTCAGGTGGGTTCATATTGCATTCTAGAGTGCCAGCCACAAGAACATTTAGTTTCACTATTTCCTAATAGAGGCGCTACTATAGATTTTGTTTTGCGCCCTCTAGTTTGATTTATGAAAAAGGTTTGACAATGACTGACTTTGAAGTGACATTTAGTTACGTTAGTCTGCGTAAATTCACGAAAAAGCACTTTTATGCATATCTTCGAACTACATTTTAAAAAGAAGCACTGATTAGTGCAGATTGATTGCGATTCATACGTAGCACGCTCTTCGGCTTCCGCAGTTTGAAACACATGTTGGTACTGGTCACGGTTTTGCGTAAAATGATGAGCAACCATCGAAATTATATATCGCGACATCTGTTAGCAACAGCTCGACAGGAACCAGTGATGTTTAACCTTAATGTCCTAATCGTGATACTTAATATGCTAACTAAGAAAGTACCTTAACTTTTCGATAATGGATTGGACGAGTTTTGTTTTTAAGAGAATTTAATATGAGTGGCTTGCAGCACTTACAGCCAACATTATTCACATTGAAGAATATCATAAAAAAGTTAAATTATTATGTTATGTCTCATCCAAAATTATGATCTTAAATATAAAGTAGAATGAAGATAAAGCGTTTTATTTTACATACCTACCTTTACTTCCTTCTGCTTGATCAGGTTCAAGAAAGATAATAATTGTTATTTTATCGCGCTATTCAAGGTGACGAACATGCTGTTCTTTTTTAATATTTGCCGCTCTTTTGTAGGATCTTCTTTCATTAGCCAGACTATAGTGGGCACGGGGAACGTTGATCCCTATGACAGCTGTCATCTCAGTACAATTTTACGTTTTAAGGATACGTCCATGTTTTAAGGTTATACATTGTACGGAGATGACAGCTGTCATAGGAATCAGCGTTCCCCGGCCCACTATGAATAAAATTACAAAAATAGTACTTACAGCGAATATAAAGAAACAGGCAACCAACAGCGGGCCAAGTAAAGTTCGTATTGTCAATGAGTTGTTTTTCTCAGAACTGAAATCGAGGGGCTACCGCGAAGTAAAAACGAACTTCGTTCGAATATCTCCGTCTCTGTCGCTTGAACTGGCAAGTGCGACAGAGACGGAGATACACAAACGAAGTTCGTTTTCATTTCCCGGTAGCCCCTCTGTCTCCAATCATCATCACCTTTTCTGCCGGAGATCGACAGAACCAAAGTGTGCTAAGGGAATGCAAAACGGTTAACCGACATTTTTGAGCTTGGCTAAAAACCGGATCTTGCTGACTACATAAACCGCTTATTAACCGAAGAAATATTTGCTACTATAAATTACAACTTTTCAAAATCAAGTTGATTTTTATATATATTCCAGCGTATTTTTAACAGACTTCAAAAAAAGGAGCAGGTTCTCAATTCAGTTGTTTTTTTTTAATGTGTGTCGTGTCCTGGGAACTCCGTAATTTAAAGCCGATTCGTATCTTACTTTTTTTGTAAATGTACTCCGAGATCGGTCCCATTCTTTTCAAAAATCCAGTTGGATGATGGGGTCCATGAGGAATTGAGGTAACTCCTCAATTATATTAGGCTCGCAGGTAGTCATTTCGATATTTTTGTTATAACTCATTTACACCCGGAAATCACAAATGTGGTGAAGTGGAAATGATGATGAAGACCACAGATGTTTCCTGCAACTCCCTACAGTGATGTAAAAAACTGTATTAAAAGTACATCACAGATTATCTGATATGATTCCGTTGAAATAGCAACTAATGAAGTGCCAAAGGTCTCAAATCACCTTTTTAATCGACGGAACTCCTCAAATGTTATCGGCCACAGGCAGCGAATTGTTTTTTTTTTAATAATGAATGTTCTTGTGATAAAGTGGAAGGAAATACGGAAGTGTTGATGTGGCTTGGCAACGTACTCAATTGAAATCGGTTAAAACTTTGTTTTTTAAGTAAATTACGTTTTAATATCGTTCTCATCCGTTCTAATAGGGAGTACTAGTAGCTTTATTCGAATACACGAGTGTGGCTAATTTACCACACACATCCAAAATTATCAACACAAGTAAGTATAGCGATTTTATTTATTTCTACTTAGTCTTTATGCAGTTCCTCTCAAACCATTACACGTACTCGTGCTTGATGTGACCATGCCTATTAACGTTAACAGTCCGCAAATGATGGTTAGATAAAACAAGCGACGATCGTTCTTGTCCTTATATTTCTGCTAAAAAAGTTAACAGATCATACGACCTATGGGATCTCCTGTCTCAGGTATACTTACTAGGAGATCCCAGCCTTTGTAAATGGTTACCTACTTTTATTTAGGTATAACGAAAATATATAATATGTTTTAATTTTCATTTCTACATGGTCCTTCGAACCGGATCTGAATCATCAGAAAGCTACCTATAGATCTTTTTCTATTACGTTGCAGTGCACGAGGCACATAATTGGAGCAAGGCTATTAGCAAGGAGGCCTCATCGATATTGCCAGCTCTACATCCCGAAGAGTTGGAGTCATATGATGACGGGAAGGACCTACGTAAGGCCTGACACACACTGGCGCGGCCTGGCCGCGGCGGACAATAGTAAACTTGTCCGCCGCTGTAAAATTTACTATGGTCCGCCACCGCAGGCCGCGCCAGTGCGGGGCAGGCCTAAGCCCTCTTTTGCGTTGCTTTGGCGTTGATGCATACATTGTTTGTCTATGGTTTTGAATGGATGGCCGTGAACACTGATCACAAGACGGCGCGCTAGGTGTGTCTGTGTCGTGGCGAGACAGACTGTCTTGTTCTAATTAGAACACTTAGGAGACTGATTCTGTTTTCTATCTCGCCGCGACGCAGGTTCCGGGCCGTCCTGTGATAGCCGTGCTGCCCGTAACCACGAGGCAACGCGCGCAAAACATACTTTGCATTGTAGTGACTATAGTAAGCCGTAGACCAACAGTCCTGCCCCCCTAGCACGCTTGGTTTTTTGTCTGACATAAAGCATTTGTCCCTCTTGCACTCGCATTATTTGCCAAAATGGGACGAATGCTTTATGTCCGACATAAAACTTAGCGTACTAGCCCCCCTGCAAGCTATAAGATAGAGGGAGGTGGGAGATGAATAGCCTTGAGGGTTCTCACTCTATCTTGTAGCGCGTGGGGCAATGAGGATGCGCCTCAAGCAGTCAATGTCTACACCAATCCATAACTTATCGGAGGGCAAGTAAATGTTTGGGAAACATGCTTACCGTTCACACCGCCCAGTCTAATGTCGCGCATGCGCCCAACAAAAGGGGTCGTCGGACAACAACGTTACGAATTCGTGTCACCAGAGGGGCTACCGCGAAATGAAAACAAATTTCGTTCGTGTATCTCGCTCTCTGTCGCACTTGCTGATTCGAGCGACAGAGGGAGATACACGAACGAAGTTCGTTTTAGTTTCGCGGTAGGCCCTCTGGTTCTAACACCAAAACCGCTCTACAGGACGATCAAGGTCACGCTGAAAATTAACTGTCCCTGAAACTAATAATTATTGGGCCTCTACGTTTCCCGAGGGCACTGATCTCTATGATATGATGCTGATCATCACCAGTATCCGCTTGTAATCGCCCGCTGATGAGCATAAGCTAGCATAATACGATGAACCTAATCAAATAATTCAGCTCCACTCACGCACCACACATGGCGATGGCGTCTTTATCAAAACGCGCACCACTCATTCGTCACGTCCGTGTATCGTAAAATGTTTTGCTCATTTAGTAATAGGGTAAATCACCAGTAAATGGCCACCGTTCAATAATGGGCCACCTCATACTACTCACTAGAAATTCAGTCTATCCACTTGTAATTGAATTTTTAGTGTATTGTTTTAATTACTGGCCAACCTTCAATAACTAGCCACGCTATACTAAATTGAATTCTGTTTGTAGGGGAACAGAATTTAATCTTAGTAGGTATGAGGGGGGCCAGTTATTAAAGGGTCGCCAGTTACTAGCGATTTATCCTAGTTAAGATATGGATGTTGTTATACATATTTCTATATCACTTATCTATTAGAAGTTACATGCTCCGCAATGCGAGTTAGACCCCTTTCACATCACGGCCCAATATTTTCAGGGTCGTTTTTAGCGGTAGCGGTAGCGCATTGTCACCGGACACACACTAACATGACAAACGAAGTATATATTGGTGCAACCAAGAATTTCGAGTGCGCTGAAGATAGCGAAGCGTAGGTAGGCATCTTTCCATACAAAGCGCGCTTAAAAACTGAAGGTCGTGCTCTATGGACTGCACACCGCGCTGTTTAAGCGTGTCGTCGACGCGCGTTTGTGTCTACAGTGTCTACACACGTGGTTCGATACTGATGCGCGTCGACGGCGAGCGACTTTTTGTAGCGATGCTGTCGCGCGTTTTTGGAATCGCGCGACTGCATCGCGACACCAGGGGGGCTAGCACAACTGACGCCGCGCCGCGACGCGAGTCGAGAAGGATCTACCGTCCTCGTTCTAATTTGCACGGTGCGAGTGTGACAGGGGACGCTGAGTCGCGCGACAAGCGGCTTGTCAGCAAGTTGTGCTAGACGTACAGCAATATAAAGATGGGCCATTTGCGACTGCATCGCGACTGCATCACTACAAAAAGTCGCCGTGGGCGAAGGCCCTAACACGTTTGCAACCAAGAACCCGTATAGGGGGCACTCGTAATGTTTGCTAAGCTGAGTGCGTGCCTGCAGTAAGTAGATACCGACGGAAAGACCATGTACTTAGCAGAGTGGAGCATACAAAATAGAGATCAGTGCCTCAACTATACTAAAAAAAAACCGGTCAAGTGCGAGTCTGACTCTCGCACCGAGGGTTCCGTGCAAACTAACAATTAACTCAAGGTAAAGTAAAAGTCCCAATATATTTGTTAAATTACTTATTTTAACCCAACACAATAGAATTAAATTTCAAACAACGAGTAACTTTTACACCAAGACAATTGAATCGCGATCTTCTTTTGACCTGCTATTGAAAATAAATATACGCGTCCCAATCCAACCCCATTAATTCTAGAAAAATCTTAACAGCGCGAATGGGGTCAGCGCCATCTATCGGCCCCATTTGGTTCTATCGTGCAAGGGCAATCGGCTTAGTATGTATGTGAGTAACTGCTTTTATCGCCTTAAAGTTCTATATAATATACGAGATTACCTTAGTGTCGATTTGCGTGTTGACCTATGTGAATCACTTATATTATCTAGGTTAAACTATTGTGATGTCGTGTACGACGGGTGCATTACTGGTCGTTCCAAGAGGCTCATACAACGAGTGCAGAACGCATGTGCTCGTTTTTGTTTCAGAGTCCCTCCCCGATCCCACATCACTCCATACTTGAACGCCGCTAACTTGCTTAACATGCCTGCACGCCGACGCCTACACCTGGCCACTCTGCTGTTCGGGGTGGTAAAACACGAAACCCCCACCTACCTTTTTCATAAACTGGTATGGTCCAAAAGTGCGCGCAGGTTTAAGGCAATGGCCATTATACCTATGCACCGAACCGCTGCGTTCAGAGGTAGTTTCAAGTATGCGGCGTCTAAGTGCTGGAATGATATCCCTCCTCCTATCCAAGGGGCGCTTAGCAGATACACCTTTAGGCGTATGCTTAAAGGCTATTTGTTGACGCTCCAGAAATCCAAATCCTAATCCCCAGCACTGTGACAGCAATAAATATGCCAATTGTTTATTTATTATCTAATTTTATTGAGCTGCATCTAGGTAGTGTATACATGTATTATCTCACTTTTTATTTATGTTTATTTCTCTTTCACCTATCCCAAAAAATGTTAGTAGTTATTTATTACATTTGTATGACGTTTCCGTGAGTCACCGACGGTGCTGGCTGAAAATCAGCGCTGCAGGTGTCTGACACCTCAGCATAATGCTGAGCCAGTGTCCGGTTCACTGCCGCAGAGACACACTGGTTTCATGTCTTATCTGTTTTTTTTTTTCATTCTATTGTTTAATATGTGTGTCCTGTGTGTTTGTGAATAAATGTATCTTTCTTTCTTTCTTTCTTTCTATGTTGGCCTTTTAGCGATTATTGTTTATCACGCGAACTGATCTTGATTATTATTGTTTTATTTGATAGAGAGTACTTCTATTTATAGTTTTATAGGAATTTCAAAACAAAAAAAACTTGTAAAGTTGATTAAATTGCAAATCTAACTAGGAAATGATTTTTGAAAATAAAACAAAAAATATGCTAGATACAGAAAAAAAAACTTTTCCCGTAATATATATGTTAATCTTAATCACAAGTAATTATTTCAAATTTTTCGCTCGAATAACTTTGGAGATAAGGGGGGGGGGGGGAATGGTATTTTTTTTTACATTTTCCTTCATAGATCCAAATTTTCCGAAAGTAGAAAAAAAAAGAAAAACTGCTTCAAAAAGTGCAACTCAAGCCCTTTCGAATGATACCCACCGCACTTGACCCTATAGTTGAATTTTTTTTTTGCCCCCTCCCCATATTCGTAAGCTTTTATAGAAAAATTAAGTGTATATTTAAATTTTTCATTTTCCATGCACGCGGATAACTCTCATTTATAACCATTCCAAGTTTCAAGTTGATAGCTAGCTTGAGTAGTTCGTGACATATTTCACTTTGTGACAGACAGACAGACAGACGGACGGAGTCGCACCATAAGGGTTCCTTTGTTACCATTTTTGGTACGGAACCCTAAAAACATTCAAGTGCGTATCGGGCACGCGCAGTGTAGGGTTCCGTAGTTGCCTGTCTGTCTTAGTTACATCGACACGCGCGCGCACGAAAGTTGGCCTTTCTAAAGTACATTTTAGTTACCGTAGTTTTGTTTTGCCCTTCCTCGGCCGTCCGCCGCGATCGGACGACTTGGCGTCCCTGCTCGCTGACATGATAAGGCGGTATTCCACCGTTGTGCGGCACTGTGCGGCACAAGCATTTTTGTACTGAATATGCTTGCGCCGCACGCCGGTGGAATCCCGCCTTTACCGTACTGGAACATTACGGTGCGCAGCGATCGCGAGTGGATCCCGACTCTGTGTGTCCACGCCTTTATGCTTCAGGTTGACTCATTTTATAACTGGCAGTTTTTACGCCAATAGGCTAAGCACGGATTTATTATTTTCTATTCTAATTATATTCTATTGTTTTGCAGTAAAAGGACAAGAAGAACATCTAACCACTAAGAAGAAAAGACCCGATACTGTAAGTACACACACAAATATACATATATTTTTTACGGGTTGGTACACTACATCATTCCGAAGAGTCATTTGCCGAAATCATTATTTTACCAATTTTCATTATCCGATGACCATTTTCCGCTCCCTGAAGGAACTTTTGATTTGAAACTGTCTGCGTCCAAATTATTATTAATATTGACTTATATTTTCATCACCACCCTCCATCACTATTCCCGGTCGTGCCCTAAATGAGCCCGGGGTCTGCTTATGCCTAATTCCAAGATTTGGAATAGGCACTAGTTTTACGAAAGCGCCTGCCACCTTAACCTCCAACCCAGAGTGAGAAGCTAGACCTCAATGTCATCTTCACTTAGTATCAGTATGAGTAATGTTTAGCAAAACAGGAGTTCGGGATTTTTGAAATTGCGGAATAATGCGCTCGTCGGGGGCAAACGAGCTTGCGGCCTACTTGATAGTATGCAGACACCGTAGGTCTACGCCTAGGTATATGCGCGCGACTCCAGAGGGACCACAAGTTTACCGAGCACACCCTCTGTTGATTCGAGGATTCGTTGTGGCAGATAGACTAATTCGGGGCCCGCACTCTCGACACACACATGCTCGGGAGCTCTGGCCAGCTTTAATCACCACTGCACGTCTATCATGGGTCGGCCGCGACATATACCCTCGATTTTTCTCGCACTATACCTTTTGTTCTAAGTGGTCTAATACGAAAGAGACGGGTAGTGCGAAAAAATCGAGAGTAAGTCGCGGCCGCCTCATGATAGACGTGCTAGTACACAAGAGATACCTACGGGGCTATTTGTGGTGTTATTGTGGTTGCGGTCTTCTGGAAGGGTTTCTCTCTCTCTCCCTCCCCTTGGTTTATCTGTCGCAACCTCGTACAAAGTAACTCAGACACGGTAAATAACAAAAGAGGAACTATGACGGGGACAACGATATATCTCTTTCTGTCAAACCTCGACAGTCCGGTGTTTCCCGCTCGCCCGATCAACAGATCCTGTGAGACATTGTTTTCTCGCTCGCCATTCTATCATGTAAGAAATGGGAAATTAAAAAAATCTCGTATACCTATAATATATAAAACCTACCATAGCTTGTCTGAGTACTTAATCATAGGTTCATGTTGTAAGTAAACTAAAACTTATTTGTAGATTATGTCGCAGCGTCCAACTCCTCAACATTCGAGTAAATCGTGGGACTACCCAGATTTGTTAGTAAAACAGACAGATTATCAGCACAAGTCGTGGCAAATAAGTGAACAAGAGAATAAAAATAAAATTAAAGCTTCGTCGGAACCCTGGCAAAGTAGTGAACCGGAAGTTAAAAATAAAGTGAAAGGTTCGCCTGAACCCTGGCAAACAAATGAACTAGACGTTAAAAATAAAATTAAAGGTCCATCCGAATCCTGGCGATCGAACGAAGAAGAATTTAAAAAGAAACCTAAAAAACATCACCCACTCAAGAACTGGGAAAAAAACGTCCCAGGTGCTAAAAATAAACAAAATGTATATCAATCTTCTAAGGCCTGGCAAACAGACGAACAAGAATTTAAAAATAGTTTGAAAGAATTGTCAAAATCCTGGCAACCACACGACTTAAAATTGAAAAATAAACAGAATTACCCTCATTCTCTCAAGATTAACCAGAAAATAGAACCTGACTTTAGAAATAATTTCAAAGAACAAACGTTGTCCAAAACCTGGACAATAAACGTTCCAGAATTAAAACATAAAGGGATAGACTACGATCTCGATACTAAAGCTATTCCGGAAGTAATAAATAAGGACAATCCAGCTAACCATTTTAATATAAAGCCTAGTATGCTAAGCGAACTTAGTGTCGATAAAATGGCATTCCATGTTAGGGGTTGGTCTGAAAGAAACAATACTAATCCAGTTACAGATATAATGCCAATAGAAGCAGAAAAAGCCCCTGAGTTTGACAAAACAGACAAAACAGTGGCAGATGTCGACGAACATTGGTCAGAGGAAGAGGAAAAAACAAATGAAATGCCAAGAAACGAAGACGATGAACATGAATTCGATAAAAAAATTAAAACAACGACAGATATGGGATTTCGTGTTAGAGGTTGGGCAAGGGCACAAAACACCGATGTGATTAATCAAAATCCAATGAATCAACTAATACACGCAGTAACTACAGAAACAAGAGAAGACCTAGATGACGAAGATGATGATGATTACATGAAGGAGGATCATGGAATTGATGATAAACAAAAGAAAACTGTAGACCAATCCAAATATTTTTTCAATGGTGTATCTTTGAATACTAATCGTGGAATCGAAGACGATAGACGGCTTGGACCTGAAGATGACAGACGTCGTGTAACTTTAAAAGTAAAAGTTGGTTCAAATGATGATGGTCGCTCAACTGCAGAGAAGTCACCGATTCATAACAAATTGTTGTATGACTCAGTTATTCATAAACCCGCTTCTAATAACCTTCTATACACGAAGGCTGCAGCAACGACAAGAGCTTCTCTAGAAACAAGAGGAAAGCCTGACGGGGAATCCCCAGTGAATGCACCACCAGGTATTGACCAGAAGATATTTATATTTAAAAGCCAATAATGTGTGAACATTTTAGTGTTATTCTTTAGGGACGCATAGCAGGATGTGCAAGTCGCAAAACGTGCAGTGGAGCAGATCGCAAAATGTGCAGATCGGAAAAAGTGCAGATCGCAAAATGTGCAATTCGTAAAATGTGCAGATCGCAAAATGTGCAAATTGTAACATGTGCACGTCGCAAAATGTGCAAATCACACTATACTCGTACACGCGGGTCCGATCCGCCGTCGACATGTACTGGCAATCCGATGGATTGTCTTTAATAGCTAAATCTCCTAAATCTGAGTACGACAGATTCTATGCAATCTAGGTAAGTACAAAGTGCAAAGTCCAGGTGATTATCTAATATGAGGAAGTAAAGGTTTCGGTTGGCGCTTCGCCGGCCGCTGCCCGGCACGCTCGCTACGCTCGCTCGGCTCGCACGCTGTAGGGTCGCAGTTCACCTAACACTCCTCCTCGCTTCGCTCGTCGTACCTACACCGACCTACCTTAGAGTCTCTCTGAAACTGCTATGAACTAGTATAAATAAAGATCTGCTTGCACATTTTGCGATCTGCTCATTGTGAGATCTGCACATTTTGTAATCTGCCCATTATGAGATCTGCACATTTTGCGATTTGCTCATTTTACGTAGCCTGCACATTTTGCGACTTGCACAATTAGCTAATACACGTTCTTTAGTTCAATAACACCAAAACCAACTGTTAAGTGGTAACTAACCAGTTAGTGTCCTTCATGGATCTGAAGCATAACAACAAAACGCTCGGGATTTCATCAGTAAGGCCGCGTGGTATGGACGCGAGCGGGCAGCGGGCGACCAGCGGCCAGCGGGCGTTCGTAATGTGAATCGTCGCTCATCACTCCGCTCGCAGGATATCGCGATGATTCAATTTTACTATTAGGTCAGGCAACGAAAAGGTACAGAGGAAAATGCTTGGTACACAATTTTTGACTTCTCCGCCCGTAGCCCTTGATCCGGGGGGGACTTTTGATATGTTCACCTCCTAACTAGTTCAAACGACGAAGGCAAAAATTGTGTACCAAGCATTTCCCTCTGTAACTTTTTTTGAGCATTCGTTGCCTGGCCTATATATCTGACAGGGAGTATTATTGCAATATTTTTATTTATTATCATTGCAATACATGCCTACTTCATGTGTGTCGCTGCCAAAAGGCTGGCCCCACCCATCATAATCGGAATCTTTACTTTGTGCAGAATTTCTACAATTCTTCTTTGCTCTTGAGTGGTGCTGACACTGAATTTAGTACCTAACTGGTGTCGGCCCCCGATCACCCGAGTAGGGTCTCGCGGTACGCGGTGCGGGAGGGGTGTGATTTTGAAATTTTCATGCACATTTTAGTGCCCTTTTCGCCGGCACGGTGACAACCATTGCCGCATCGTGCAACCGATTCAATTATTAAACTGTATTCTTATACTTAGCCAGTATCGTGAATAAAACTTACAATAACCATGCAGTTTGTTTACAGAGAATTTAACCCCTCAAAAAGGAGACATCACGGGCAACGGAAATGTGAAAGTTAGTGTGAGTTCAGTAAACACTTTAGATTTTAAGCTTCAGCACATCTAAATCCACAATGGTAACTGCGCAGTCGTGTTAGAAATCAGTAACTCAATATTGTACAATACAATACGAATCGTTTATTTGCTGAATACATTTTAAGGATGGTGTACAATCATTTCGAGTTCGGTGTATCCAGCCTGCATGCGTGCATGTATTTAGTTATTGATTTAAAAAGTAAAAATAAAATAACGAATGTCAAAATACTGTTAAAAATGTACGAGTATGTGTATATGCTTCCTGCTTCAAAAATAAAGTTCTAGCTTCGCCAGAGCTCCCTCGGTTCCTCCAGGTCCAGGGTCCCATCATCAGATCCTGACCATGAGGACCACCCGGGAAGGATACCTACCCTTTCAAAGATTTGCTTTAATTGGTCCCGGCGTCTTCAAGTAATCGGGACACATACATAAAAAATAAAAGATCCCGAAGAATTGAGAACCTCCTCCTTTTTTGAAGTCGGTTATAAGGGTTGGTGCTAGTAGCACGAATATCACTTATATATTCTTATATGGTTCTCAGAATTATTCTAGGCGCTTTATACGGTCAGCTTTGAAACTATAGTACCTGATATTCTTTGCCAGTTACTGATACATAAAGCAGAATCTAAGGGTAACCGAGGTACCCATGATGCCCGAAGGATATCATGGCATGTACATCGTAGTGTAGTTGTATGACATTAACCAAACCGATTATACCTACGTCCGATTTTAGCAATGGCTTTTGATCCCTTAAATATCATCAGTATTATTTCTTTATCGTATGGCAAATCAGTATTTAGAACCGTGACATCTTGGAAAAGTCAGTACCTACGGTTGCCAGTGACGTGTATGTAGGTACTAGTACTTACCTACCCATTTTCTATTCAATTCAAAATGTATCCTTGTGCTTCTCTTATCGATCTTTTTGCCTGTCTTGTTTAGAA
This sequence comes from Epinotia demarniana, assembly GCA_945867215.1. Lineage (NCBI taxonomy): Eukaryota > Metazoa > Arthropoda > Insecta > Lepidoptera > Tortricidae > Epinotia > Epinotia demarniana. The sequence continues at coordinate 305,815 of OX244284.1, read as the reverse complement.
AGTCATTTCTAAGTATGTGTACATATAGTTATTTAAGGATTAAAATGCCCATAATATAATTTATAGATAATACAAAAGCAAAGTCGACTACTCTCTTCAGAACCTACCGCACCCCACGATCTTAACGACTCTGAATTGCAACAGAAAATGTTCCATGTCGATATAACTGTGACACCAACCGAAAAGGATAAAGTTACTTTACCTCATTCTAGTCCATCACCTATGTTAGATAGGTTTAACCAAGAATTCCCCGACTTTACGAAAGATGGGAAATTGGCGGACATAGAGGTGCTTGTCAGAGAATGGTTTGAGAAACACTACCCCGATTTGGTGAAAACAAATGTACACAATAAAGCGAAAGACCCTCCAGATAATCGGCCAGATATTAGTCGTCTTGTTAAAAATTGGTTGGAGCAACACGACCTGGACTGGAAATCCATTACAAAGGCCATGGCCACAGAAAACCCTAGTTCTGATAAAAAAGAGAATCTGGGAATAAAAGGAAAACATGACAAATATGACAAAGCTATCGATATAGGACGTTATATAAAGGATTGGTTGGACAAGTTCGACCCTGATTGTGCAAAATTAAAGACGCAGGAAATTTCAAATTTAAAAAAGGAGGACATTACTACCTTAGACGTTGGACGGGCTGTAAAGGATTGGCTGGACAGCTTCGATCCGGATTGCGCAAAAGCATCTACTAAGGCACTAAACACAAAGAATGACAAGACATTGAAGACCGTGAAACATAGAATGTTTCATGTTAAGGAGTGGTCGGAGCTAGACAATGTCGATGATAAAAGTAGACCAGCAACAAAGTTGAGTGATGCTAACGGTTTCACAAGGGAAATCCCAGAACTAGATAAACCAATTGACTATACGAAGAAAACTACGACGCCAGAAAAATATACATATTTATTTGAACCATTTCCAAGTTATAACCCCCTTAATCCCGTATATCATGAAAACGGGCCGCAAGTTACTAAACCGGGAACATGCAGAGGACACCCAAAACCGGTATCTTTTAAAAAGCCAGACAAGGTAAAACCTAAAAATAATGGCACTGTAAAAACTCCAAAAACCAAGGAGATAGTCAAGTCACGCCCCAGGAAATATCAAATTGTAAAGACTTTCGACATGATTTACACAGCGCACGGAAACATGCCTACTGTCAACCAGTGTGAGTACAGACAAAAATCTATTTATTGTTTTATATCTAGGAGTCTTTCACAACTTTACAATGTATCTGTAACCATTTTAAATTGTCCCAGGGGATACTGAATCAAGATGTTACCTTTTTTACAAGATGACTTGAACTTCAGCTGTAGATGTAGCGTATGTAAGACAAATCTGAATCTCATTTTCTTCTTTTTTACAGCTTTCAATAATTTTGAAGCCTTTATCAAAAAGTATTCCAATCTAAAAAAAAGGAACTCACGGAAATCGCACAGTGAGTAATTTTTACTTAATAACTTTAATACGACATGATTGATTGCTAAGACTATAAAGTTGTATAACGCGTATCATACAGAGTCAAGAACATAAGTTGTCTTTCCTGTGCTCTATAGTTAAGGGCTTACTTGCATACATGATACTTATGTTTTATTTCATAGAATTATAGAAGAGAAGATGCTGATTAAGAGTCCAACCAAAAATTGGGTTTTATAGCCCTTAACTTTGGCTGTCCCACAGGAGAGACGCGAACCTAAATCTCTGATGACCCACGCATAATATTAAACTGAAAATAATAATCTAAAGTATGTTTGTCTACGTAGTGGCATCTACAACTGTCAAGACACCAATACTCAGCAAATTTGGAAGGCAGAAGAGACTGACAGAAAATGCGGAAAACACCAAAAATAAGGTGAGGTCGATGCTACAATACATTTTACATTAAAGATTTGTTCCGACGATCATATGAGGCGACTTTTTGACGAACGTACCTACTGATTTTGTGATTATTGTGCACGTCTTCTTTGATACATCTCCTCACGTTCGTATTCCTCATTGCTCATGGTCAGTTGGTCGGTACTTCCCTGTTGCAGAATCTAAATCTACTAAATCTAAATCTTGGATCAGGGTTTGCCACCAGTATCGGTCCATTGTGGAATGAATCATGAAGCTTGGTGTTCAGCTGTGAGCGGACTTGGTCTGACCATGTGATCGGAATACGAACTCTAGAGCATTTGCCTTAAATTTTGCCAGTATAATCATTAACTCCTCGAGGTTCAGTCCGTCCTTCCTGGCAAGTCGTGACTTAACGTTTAGGTTTCGGAGAATAGAGTTATTGGTGCCAAAACCCGTCCATAGGATTTGCAGCATCTTTCTTGCACCACACCTCAAAGACATCGATGCGGCCATATCGGCTTTCGTTAAGAGTCCACATTTCCCTTAGGTTTTACATTCGTCTTGCGTGAAACGTTTCGGTCCCGCCATATTCTCTGCTTCTGGGACATTGCATTTTAATTACTCGCCATTCCTTCCTTCCCTCGTTGATACCAGAGAGCTCAATTGCCTGGATTATTAAATCAAACTATTTCGTTGTTTCGTGTCCCAGAAAGGTAGTCTTTAAATAGTATCTTATCATCTTTTAGGCATTTTTGAGTAACAATAAGAGACGATTTAGGGAATAGTAATAAATACACAATGTTAAGATATACTTTTTAAACAGGTGTGCCCCAGTGTCAACCCGGATCCAGAAATGGTCGATGAGAGAGTAAGGAATAGAAAGAGAGAGACTAATGAAAAGCACGTGGTTAGAAATGTAGCTGCTTTAGAAGTGTTAATGGATATGATGAAGAACAACGATGAAGTCCAGCAAACATCTGTAGAAAAACCCACACTTAAAAACCATGAGAGCACTAATAGTGTTCAAGTACATTTAGCTTTGCCGGGAAATATAAAGAGATCTCTGAAGAGAGTTAGGAAAATATTTACAGCGAGACTGTTCAGTCCAGTGGACCTAGAATATCAGATTCATTCGTATGATGATACTCTTGAGACCACGACGGCATCTGTTCTACCATCAGGAATGTATTTATTGGTTGATAACTATAATTCAACTAGTCCAAGAGCAAATTACATGCTGGGACCTATCCCAAATGATTTAAAATTGTCACAGGTCCTGCAGCAGCAATATGTAAAAATTGCAGAAAATCCAGACCTCGAAAATAAGAAAGCGGAACAAACTACACAAAACGATAAATTCAGTAAAGTGACTTTGAGCAAAGAGTTCGTCTCTGCTGTTAACGAACACCTAGTTCAACTGTACGAGGCGTTTGCCAAGACTGACACTAAAGTGGATGAAACTACACCTAATTTCAAGAAAGTGAGTTTGAACAGTGACTTTATCACGGTTAATATTCAACGCCCAGAAGAATCCCAACAGATTGGGAAAAGTACTACGCTTACATTACATAAAAGAGAAATAAAAAAAGCTTTCCCAAAAAGAAAAAGCACTGGTAAACGTCAAACTGCATATGAAGTTTGTCCCGTCAATGATGAGGTCATGCTGGAACTTATATCAGAAATGAACAGTCTAGTCGAGTATATGACCGAACACTGTACTGAAATACAAACGTATTTCCGGAACAATCCCAGTGGCGGCAGGAAACTTAGAGATACAGTGAGAAAAGTGAACAAGCTTGTAGAAAAATATTCCAAAAGTGCATCGTATTATTATAAATCCTTTAACAAAATAGTCCGTAAAAGACATACAGGTGAAGTAATCGATGTTTCTCAAAATTATATTCCAAGTAATTTGATCGATGACATAGAAAACTTGGCTTCTTATATCAGCAACGTCACTAAATTTAAGGTACATTTCAACGAGAAGCTTAACGACGGGGGTAATAACTTGGTTGGTGTTGTAGACAAGTGTGTGTTAGGGGAAGATACTCGAAACGAAAGATCAGTGACAAAAAATGATAAAGACGTGTACTCACTTGACAAAGTAAAAGTAAATATAATTTGTAAAACTGAGGCTACATCAACTACACCGACTATACTACCACAGCCGGTGAATCAAATGACTGTTCATTGGTTTGTTGACAATGTTAATGACGAATCGTTAACTAAAAAGCAATGGAGCCTGAAAAATTTTCTCCGGCGCAACAAGCCTATGAACAAAAAGGGTAGAGACCTAATGAGTAGATCCTGGAAAAGAGAAGTAGGAACTATTGATAGTCCTTTAATCGCTGATACTAGTGGCTCCTTCTGGAGTAATTACATGCACAAATTCCAGAAAGCATCACATTTAGACACGAAGCGTACATCTGGAGAAACGGTTGTACCCATGGACATTGAAAAGGAAATACATCCAACAAAACAAACATCTGCAACGACATATGAAAGTACAGAACATTCTAATGGTATAAATAAATGTTCTGAGGGGAACAGTGAAATCACAACATCAACGGGTCCCGAGCAGCTTATAAAAGAGACTTCAAACAACAGCTTGCAAGTGACTGTGATGACGACTCCTACTGTTGGTGCTACCAGTGAACCAAGCATTTCAGTTAAAAAGTTAGAACATTTTTCAAGTGACACTAATACTAACGGAAATTTAAATGGAAAGAAAGAACGAAAAATTAAGCCTAAGCATAAAGAAAAGCACACAAAAATGACTGACACTTCAAAACCAATGACCAATAAAGACAAAAGTACTGTTTCTATTGATAATCCAGTATTGAATGAAGATGATGATATACATTCGGCCAGCGGGCCTCCGACACGAGGACACCTCACCATTACTAATTCTAATCCAACACAATCGGCATCCGCTAATTCTAAAAAAGAGAAAGAGCACGTCAGTGACGTGAAGATTAATAATAAATCTACGTTCGCTTTGAAACAATTATTTAAAAAGATTCCTGGTCATAATGACAAGGAAAAGAATAAACATTCTGATGTGGCTAGAGGCCCGGATAGTCCTTCAAACACTGCAAATATAACCAGTTCTACCGCAAGTATAAAACCAAATTTCGTTCGTAATGTTATAAATCAAATCAGTAAAACAGGTGATAGAACATTCAAGCAGTGGGACAGTGAAAACATAGTTAAGTATTCTGGTGACCAAAATTCGGCGGATGGTAAAGAAACAAATAATTTTAATTCATCTAATGAATCACAGACTGCGAAAAAGCTAAAACACAGTCTAGGAAAAGCTTATGGTGACGTAAAATTTTTAGTTCTATCGATTCTACAATATGAGACCAAGAGGATAAACAATGATACGGCATTTGCTGAGCCTGATTCTTTAAATGAAGAACCTCGTCATAAACAGGGGTCTGGCAAATAAAAATATACAAAACAGCTGAAGACGCTCGTTCTAATGGAGAAGTAAATGTCCAATTTGGCAATACAGTCGTTAAGAATAGAATCGGCGATTGACGCTTGTATTGGATTTTGTTATACTACCAGTATCACCCGATCTCACAACATTGCTTTTTTGTTCGAATTTCTTGAATTCAGGTTAGGCAGGAATGTCGGTTAAGCTGCAAAAACGGATTTTTATCTGAATATACAGAAGTGGTCGAAACATTCCAAACTGCTACATAAGCATGATAGAGAATAAGATTAACTTCTTTGGCACAGTACTTAATACAAAAAGACCAGTAGATATATTTACTACCGCAGCTGGCCTAGACTATCAACTAGAAAATAAATAGTAAACGTGACCTTTATTGGACAGGTGTGCTCCGACCGGGACCCAGTGGATAACAGAGCACAGGATATAAAGAGACTGGCAAAACAGCAGTACGCGATAGAGTTAGAATATCAAGTTAATCCGCAAGAAATAGAAACTGCAGATCAGCGGGTTGGTTCATGTTTGTTACTTGTGAACTGTACAGCGAGTTTGTCTAGAGGAAATTACTTGTTGAAACTTCTCTCATCAGGGACATTTGGGGGAGTTTTGACTGAAAACGCAAACAGGGTGCCCGATTTGACAGTTGAAGTAACTAACGAAGCTGATATGAGTAATGAATTTACTGCCAATCGAGTTTCGACTGGGCTCGATGAGAGAACTGGCAACGATCAGCTAGAGAAAGGCACAAATGAGAACAGAGAAAAACGCGCGTTTACATGGAATACCATAAAGAAATGGTTCAACGGAGAGAGAGCTTGTAGATGCAAATGTAAGCCAAATCAGACCATGTGCGCGGCGTGCGCAGCCAGCGACGCTGTCATGATGGAAGTGATATTCCGTCTCAACCATTTAGTGGCATATATAAAAGATCATAGCACTGAAATTGAGAACTATTTCATAACTAACCCGAGAACAGCGGCGGAGTTCAGAGATGCGGTGAAAGAGACTGATAAGTGTCTAGATAATTATTCCAAGAGGAGCAAAGGGAAATGTCATGGAAAGCTGTGTGAAGCATTTAAGTATGCAGAGGATAGAGATGAGTATTGATTATTTTAAAGCTCCTTAATGGTTCTAAAGATCTGATCAACCATGAAGAACACTAAGCTTACTTCAAAAATTAAAGACACTTTAAAATGACAAACTGCCAAAGGGAAACATCAACTTTTCTTTGGCTGCAAAATGTTGCTACTGATGACGAAATTACAAGAATTTCGTGAAGAAGTGACCGTCGTCTGGTCTTTCATCCCAGGGGCTATGGCCAACTAGGTCTTATTGGGAAGATAATGAAAATGAAAAATGTCAAATGTTAGAAACGATTGTTATGAATTTTGCATGTAAGCGTTTACTTTTAGATGTAGTGTTGCCATCTTTACAGGCGTATTTTCGCGTTTGCCCGAGGCCCTAGCACTATAGGTTTTTTCGTTATGTTTTACGTGACTTTCCAGTACATTTTCGCCGTAAAACGGGACGAGCGAGAAGAGCGTAATTGCATCGCGGTTTAAAAAAGACTATTGGCACGTAGGTATATAGATATCTGTTTGAATGAATTAATGATTTAAATGGCAGGCCTCCTCTAATAACAATCTTTGTAGTAAGACAATTTCTAGTTTTACGATTTAAGAGGCTCTCGTCAAAAGCCAGCCAATATGGTACCTACTCATATATAGTTACGTCCATATGACCCGTTAAAAGCGCTCTTGTGCCCAAAAGCTCGGTCATTGGAAAAACGCGCTTCAAAATACGCCTGGGGAGTTGAATCCTTAATTTTATAAGCACATTTGTTAGTTATATTTTTAGTTATTGAGGAACGGAAAACTGTTTTTAAAAATGACTTCAAAAAGTGAACCATCGAAGTTACCATCCCTAAATTTGCTAGCTGTTTTTAAAGAATCATGTATATTTTGCTACGTATCTAGTTATTTTAATTTGATCCATTTATCTTGTAACGAAATTACTTGGCATAGGTAAGTATGTGATATTATAAACATTGTAAGAGGGACAACATCGAGAAGGAATTTCAGCGTTAGTGTAGTTGGGAACTAGAAAATAGGTTTTTCTGTATCGCGAGTCGCTCATGGTGTATCATAAGTTCATAAGAAACCGAAGTGTTATATAGTTACTGCACTCATTCTGTAATAAACAATGTTGGTTCTATGAGTGTTTTATTGCGACAAATAGGTATTATACAGCGTGTTAATAAAATTACGCAAAACCTGAAAACTGTTTGTTCAGATTCGAGAGTAGAATGTGAAAATAAGTTTTTTTTGACGAGTTTTTTTTAAATAAATTGCATTTAAAAAAAGTATTTTTCTCACATTCTACTCTCGATGCCGAACAACTGTTTTCAGGTTTTACGTTATTTTATTAACGCAATGTACATTATAAATTATAATACAGTCAATCTTTAAAAAAAACTAAAGACTAGCGTAAAAGGACCATCCACATATTACGTGACAGCAGCAGGGGGAGAGGGGGCCATAACATAACATACCAAACTTTCCAATACGTGTTAGAGATCGAGAAAAGCGTCCAATAGTCTGATTTTGCGTGACGTAATATGTGGCGTGCTTAGGGATCAGCAGTTCTAAGAAGATTCGCGTGCCTTGACGGCTCGGCGGGCTCTAAGGCCCGGCGTGCATTGCATAAATCACATTACAATATAATAATTATTAGGTGGAACAATTAATAGCTAGGTATCCATGTGACGCCCTGCAAGGGCACAGCAACATACTTATAGTTATAACTAACATGCTTAGAATTTAACATCTTAAGTAATAGTAACTAGGCATGACTAAAGACGCCAAGACGTCCTTATGATGTGCGCCTGCACCGGGCCTCATGCAGGCCACGCTGTTACAGCCCGTTCACACAGAGTCTCCGTATTTACGGTACCCGTTTTAACGGATACAATTTGATACAATTACTGTATACTGAATACTGTGTCATATGTGAAGTCGCTCATACAACTCCATACGCCATCAATTTAAAAAAACGTATACGATAAAACAGAACAGTAAAATCGAGACCCTGTGCGAACGGGCTGTTACCTGGCATGCCCAAAGACGCCCAGCCATGGCTAAAACGCCTTGGAATGCGTGAGAACGCCTGGGGGATGCACGCCTCGGAATGCCTGAGGACGCCTTTCCTCATTTCATTTCTGTTTGTGCGCCTGCACGTATGTATGCCGAAGGATCCCTTGCCGTGCGTTGCCGATAGTGGACGCCGGCCCTAACTAGCTGACACCACTAGCTATAGAAGACTCTACACGGGCCAATATCGGCCGGACGCATGCCGGCCGAAATCGGCCCGTGTGGATACGTGTCGGAAGCATGGCGGCTAACCAAATCAAGGTCACGCCATACTATACTTTGTGTTCCTGCTTGGCCGTCCTGCCGATTTCGCAGTGTAGCGTCTCCTATTAACCACATGTGACATTGGCTTTCCAGTGTTAAATAAAATAAAAAAAATCAAAAGCAATCTTACTTTATTAATATGTACACACAATTAAAACAAGACATTTCTGTTTCATGCAAAATTTCTTCAGTATCCTAAATACTGGAGTAAATCATAAATAAAGATGAGGATATTTTGTATGATAATAACGTAGGGAGGCAGTCAAAAAACAAAACTTCTGTGATCATACATATCAGCTTACGTGTAAAATATATACAATGTTTTTATCGCATAAAGTTGTATAAGAAGAGACACCGTTTATGCAGACTAAGGGTTGGTTGCACCAACTTACGATTCCGCAGTCCATATATATACATATATAAACGTAAAAGTCCTGACTGACTGACTTAAATCAACGCCCAGACCAAACCGTAAAACCTAGAAAGCGGATTTTTCACAATATGTAGTTTATACAACAAACCTACTAAGGGATTTTTGAAAATTCCACCATCCAAGGGGGGTAAAAAGGGGTTGAAAGTGTGTATGGGAATTGAGTAAAATGTTAAATGAGAGACTTGAAACTTTGGTTTTGGAAAAGCGGGTTCAATAGTATTAGTGGTGCAAAGTTTGTACGGGTCAAATTTGGTATTTTATCCCGGAAATAAGCCCATAAAAGGGGTGGAATAGGGGGTGAAAGTTTGTATGGAGCTACGATAAAAACGAGTTCTACGCGGACAGAAGCTAGACGTTAAATATGGCGCCGGCAGCTGTCATTCCATACAAACTTGACAAACTTTCCACACATTCAGATATTAAAGAACACCGCTTACGATTACAAATGGTTTGGTGCAACCAACCAGAGTTGGGCATTATTCGAATAATATTTTATTTGAATAATTATTCGAATAAAAAATCATTCGTTAATAAATTATTCGCGAATGATTTATTTGCGAATAAATCATTCGGTTGCAATTTCAAATAATAAATGATTTATTCGTTATTTTATTCGAATAAATACAACGAATGATACATTGCACCAATGTTCAGTTCATAGTTTCCATAATTTTCAAAATTATTTCATCAATTTATTTAAGTTTAATGTTTAATGGATATGTTTTGTTGAGATACCAAATACCAGTATATGTATCTATAAAGACAGTTTTGAAATGATTGGGGTATATATTTAAAAAAAACCGGCCAAGTGCGAGTCGGACTCGCGCACCGAGGGTTCCGTACGAAAATGTACGGTTTTCGCAATTTTTCCTTTATCTGTGCTAGGTATAAGAAGTTGCTTCGTACCAAATTTCAAGATTCTGAGTTCACGGGAAGTACCCTGTAGGTTTTGATTCCCTTGCGAGTTTCGAAAATTTGCGGTATAAACGGCTGTATCTTTTGATCGCGTTGGCTTAGAAGTTTAATTTTTTCACAGCTCCGAGCGACAGTAGATCTGAGGATTTGGTATACATTTTAGCTTGATACCTCCGCGTTCCTAAGAAAAAGGCTCTTGACAGACGGACGGACGGACAACAAAGTGATCCTATAAGGGTTCCGTTTTTTCCTTTTGAGGTACGGAACCCTAAAAATAAATACATCTACAGTGGCAGAAAGATAGTTATTTCATTAGCTAATTATTCGACAATATTATTCGCGAATAAATTATTCGTGGAATACTTTATTTGCGAATAAATCATTCGTGGAATATTTAATTCGCGAATAATTTATTTTCCTAATTTCGAATAAGAATAATCATTCGATAAATGTATTCGTCATTCGCGAATGATTCTGTTATTCTCATTCGTTATTCGAATAAATTTTGCCCATCTCTGCAACCAACCCACCCAGAGTTTAACCAAAAAAATACTATATTATATAGCTCTTAACTTTGGCAATGACCCAGGAAACACGAGAATCTAAATCTCTGTATGATCCAGCCCGCTTACAATGGACCAACGGCTGTATTACAACAACTCATATATATAAACATGAAATAAAATACGACTTGCATTGATATTTGACGGACAAATTAACGTTTCGCTTGGATATTTACGAATAACTTACGATTACCAACGATCCGTCATTCAGTCCATAGAATTAAAAAAATTAAACAATTTATACTATAGTACTCAGTACTGTGTACCACTACTAGTAGAATGATAGAATCCATTACACATATAATTAAAAAAACCTAAAGGCACAACTATATCGTTTAGTCCACCTAATGCGGTTGCCGAATTAGGTTGGGTCAGTAGTCTGCGCATGTCACAAAACGTTCTGTATGGAAAGTGAACCACCGTAAGGGTTATTTTAACTCAAATAGAGATTTTGAAGCGAGGTCGATTCCTGTCTATCCTGCAATAGGTCGCGAATAAACACAGTAGTTGTTACATTAGTGTAGAGCATTTCTGTGCGAAGCGGTCAGTCTTTGGATGGGATTAGCGCTTCCGTGCCTTGGAAGGCATACTCTCAGCAGTTGATCCGGGCTGCTGTCTATGACGGTAGACGTTAAGCCGAGTTAGAGGCCTTTGGACGGCTTAACGACTTCTAACAGTCGAGTTGCCCGCTCACTTGACAAAGGGGGGACAACTGTTACTCGCGTCCGCAGGAGCTACCTACCACAACCCTGCACGTGTCCCCTGGGTGGTAATAAAGAGTGACAAACTTTAAAGGCCAAAATAATGTATGCCATACGATTAAATAAAGTGCATTTCTGTGCCCTGACAGTTAATGTAGAAATATCTGGGCCGCCACGACACCACTAGCGGTCCCTAATCCTTGAATATAAACAAATGTAACTGACACTTGTTACTACTATTATGATTATGTATTTTGGCGTTTTTTCTCCATTAAGATTAGCCTTCTAAGGGTCCCCAGGAACCTTGACTCTCCATACAAATTAGGATAACATGATTTTTTGTATACACAATGAGATCCGTCATCTAGGGCGGCAACTAGTTACTGACAGAAATTAAAATAGTAAGTAGAACTTTTTTCATGGAAAGCATTTCATTGTTTAAATGTTATATTTCTATTATAATAAATAGCAACAGAAACAAGTTAGACCTGGATATGGGGATCCAGTTGTGTATAAATAGTGTCATAATGTTATTACAGAACAATGTTTTAAAATGAGAGTCGAAGTAAGTTTGTATAGAGAGTCGACTGGATTTGGACTCTAAATTTCCAGAACACAGCAGCATGCTTCATTAAATCTTCAAAATCAATATATTACAGTCATTTTCCTGTTCTTTCACTTCATATTCGATATCCTTGACACCACTCTTTTTAGGCGATACTATATTAGTCTTAGGGCTTTTAGGAGAAACAGCTTTCACGAGAGGGCTTCTGGGTGTAACGACTTTCAAGAGAGGGCTTTTAGGAGGAACGGCTTTCACGAGAGGGCTTTTAGGAGTAATAGTTTTCGCGAGAGGGCTTTTAGGCGGAAGGGAAGCTTTCGCGGGCGGGCTTTTAGGCTTAAACTGGCCGATCTTCGTCTTCACCGCCGAGGTCTTCCTCTCGCTAGGCCTCTTCTTCCTCAAAACAGGTTTCACCAGAGCCTTCCCCACGAAATCTTGGAAAGTGTCTATGAAGGACGGCGATTGGTTCGACCTCAGAGGTTCCTTCTTCTCAAACTCAGTCTCCTCATCTTTGACTGACGTTAATCTAACTTCCTTAGTTTTCAAAGTGTTCTCAGTACTCTGAAACACTGATTTCCTCCTCTTCACCGGGGTCACCTCCACTCTTTCGCCGGGTCTTTTTACACTTAACAGAGCTTTCTTGACCTGTTCTTGCAGGTCGTCCTTGTCCGGGTCTAGTTTGATGACTGACGATGTGATGACGTCATCGTCCTCGTCTTCGACGTAGCTGTTGACTATGGCGAACATGTCGAGGGCTTTCCTCATGAGCTGCTTGAGCCCGTTCACGTTGATCCTGGCCGCCTCGGTGACGAGCACGTCGGTGATCTTCTTGAACTGCAGGTACAGGTCGGTCTCGGTCTCGGTCTCGGTCTCGGTCTCGGTCTCGGCCTCCGCCTGCTCCTCGTCGCTGTCGGGCAGCCTGCTGGCCGTGCGGTTCATGAGCGAGGATATGGAGAACTTCTTGAAGGCTTTGCCGAGGTTGTACTTTTCGTAGGCGTGGCCGTAGTGATGCGGATAGTAGTGTACCTGGGAAAAATACAAAACCGTTACAAGTACCGATCGTTTGGTGAACTCCTGCACGACGATGGACGACGTCATTCGCCGTGATCGCTGGTGTTTGTGCTGATGTATACCAGACCTGGTAGCCCTTGGTGAACTCCTGCACGACGATGGACGACGTCATTCGCCGTGATCGCTGGTGTTTGTGCTGATGTATACCAGACCTGGTAGCCCTTGGTGAACTCCTGCACGACGATGGACGACGTCATTCGCCGTGATCGCTGGTGTTTGTGCTGATGTATACCAGACCTGGTAGCCCTTGGTGAACTCCTGCACGACGATGGACGACGTCATTCGCCGTGATCGCTGGTGTTTGTGCTGATGTATACCAGACCTGGTAGCCCTTGGTGAACTCCTGCACGACGATGGACGACGTCATTCGCCGTGATCGCTGGTGTTTGTGCTGATGTATACCAGACCTGGTAGCCCTTGGTGAACTCCTGCACGACGATGGCGGCCGGGCACATGCGCTGGCGGGCGCGGCTGCCGGCGCCGCTGCGGCCCGCGAGCGCGGCGCGGTGCGTGCAGCGATGCGTGCGCTTCATCTCGCTCGGCTCCAGCACCGTGAACTGCGACCGCGTCTGGCTCTGCATCCTCTGCTTCCACACTTCAAATTCTGTTGGCCATTCAGTATATTGTAGTGAACACTATAGCCCTAGATATAAATGACACAATCGGTAGATTCAGGTAAAACTCATTGGCAGATTCAGATATAATAAACAACAATATATTAAGTTGATTTATTTTAAGAGCCAGTAACACCGAATTGAGTTGTAAGTGTCATGGCGGCGAGGGTCGTCATTCGTTGACAGCGCCCCGCCCGTGATGGTCGCTTGCAAACCCATTGGCTCTTAAATCGAGATCTATTATTGCAATCTTGTTATATTTTCGGTGTTTGTGAATTTAATTAAATAGTATAGTGATTGAGTTATATTGTGTGAATTTTATTTCGCTAATACCTGCAAGTATACCCCCACACAGCATATACCTACCAACAGACAGACTCACCATCCAGACTTGGGAAGAACATGCTCTCCACCCCCTCATTGTGCCTGCTGGACTTGTGCATGTCGAACAGCGTGAGCGTCTTGTACTCCTGCTCGCAGCCGGTGCACACGAAGTCCGCGGCGAGCTTGTACCTACAGACAGACTCACCATCCAGACTAGGGAAGAACATGCTCTCCACCCCCTCATTGTGCCTGCTGGACTTGTGCATGTCGAACAGCGTGAGCGTCTTGTACTCCTGCTCGCAGCCGGTGCACACGAAGCCCGCGGCGAGCTTGTACCTACAGACAGACTCACCATCCAGACTAGGGAAGAACATGCTCTCCACCCCCTCATTGTGCCTGCTGGACTTGTGCATGTCGAACAGCGTGAGCGTCTTGTACTCCTGCTCGCAGCCGGTGCACACGAAGCCCGCGGCGAGCTTGTACCTACAGACAGACTCACCATCCAGACTAGGGAAGAACATGCTCTCCACCCCCTCATTGTGCCTGCTGGACTTGTGCATGTCGAACAGCGTGAGCGTCTTGTACTCCTGTTCGCAGCCGGTGCACACGAAGCCCGCGGCGAGCTTGTACCTACAGACAGACTCACCATCCAGACTAGGGAAGAACATGCTCTCCACCCCCTCATTGTGCCTGCTGGACTTGTGCATGTCGAACAGCGTGAGCGTCTTGTACTCCTGCTCGCAGCCGGTGCACACGAAGCCCGCGGCGAGCTTGTACCTACAGACAGACTCACCATCCAGACTAGGGGAGAACATGCTCTCCACCCCCTCATTGTGCCTGCTGGACTTGTGCATGTCGAACAGCGTGAGCGTCTTGTACTCCTGCTCGCAGCCGGTGCACACGAAGCCCGCGGCGAGCTTGTACCTACAGACAGACTCACCATCCAGACTAGGGGAGAACATGCTCTCCACCCCCTCATTGTGCCTGCTGGACTTGTGCATGTCGAACAGCGTGAGCGTCTTGTACTCCTGCTCGCAGCCGGTGCACACGAAGCCCGCGGCGAGCTTGTACCTACAGACAGACTCACCATCCAGACTAGGGAAGAACATGCTCTCCACCCCCTCATTGTGCCTGCTGGACTTGTGCATGTCGAACAGCGTGAGCGTCTTGTACTCCTGCTCGCAGCCGGTGCACACGAAGCCCGCGGCGAGCTTGTACCTACAGACAGACTCACCATCCAGACTAGGGGAGAACATGCTCTCCACCCCCTCATTGTGCCTGCTGGACTTGTGCATGTCGAACAGCGTGAGCGTCTTGTACTCCTGCTCGCAGCCGGTGCACACGAAGCCCGCGGCGAGCTTGTACCTACAGACAGACTCACCATCCAGACTAGGGAAGAACATGCTCTCCACCCCCTCATTGTGCCTGCTGGACTTGTGCATGTCGAACAGCGTGAGCGTCTTGTACTCCTGCTCGCAGCCGGTGCACACGAAGCCCGCGGCGAGCTTGTACCTACAGACAGACTCACCATCCAGACTAGGGAAGAACATGCTCTCCACCCCCTCATTGTGCCTGCTGGACTTGTGCATGTCGAACAGCGTGAGCGTCTTGTACTCCTGCTCGCAGCCGGTGCACACGAAGCCCGCGGCGAGCTTGTACCTACAGACAGACTCACCATCCAGACTAGGGAAGAACATGCTCTCCACCCCCTCATTGTGCCTGCTGGACTTGTGCATGTCGAACAGCGTGAGCGTCTTGTACTCCTGCTCGCAGCCGGTGCACACGAAGCCCGCGGCGAGCTTGTACCTACAGACAGACTCACCATCCAGACTAGGGAAGAACATGCTCTCCACCCCCTCATTGTGCCTGCTGGACTTGTGCATGTCGAACAGCGTGAGCGTCTTGTACTCCTGCTCGCAGCCGGTGCACACGAAGCCCGCGGCGAGCTTGTACCTACAGACAGACTCACCATCCAGACTAGGGAAGAACATGCTCTCCACCCCCTCATTGTGCCTGCTGGACTTGTGCATGTCGAACAGCGTGAGCGTCTTGTACTCCTGCTCGCAGCCGGTGCACACGAAGCCCGCGGCGAGCTTGTACCTACAGACAGACTCACCATCCAGACTAGGGAAGAACATGCTCTCCACCCCCTCATTGTGCCTGCTGGACTTGTGCATGTCGAACAGCGTGAGCGTCTTGTACTCCTGCTCGCAGCCGGTGCACACGAAGCCCGCGGCGAGCTTGTACCTACAGACAGACTCACCATCCAGACTAGGGAAGAACATGCTCTCCACCCCCTCATTGTGCCTGCTGGACTTGTGCATGTCGAACAGCGTGAGCGTCTTGTACTCCTGCTCGCAGCCGGTGCACACGAAGCCCGCGGCGAGCTTGTACCTACAGACAGACTCACCATCCAGACTAGGGAAGAACATGCTCTCCACCCCCTCATTGTGCCTGCTGGACTTGTGCATGTCGAACAGCGTGAGCGTCTTGTACTCCTGCTCGCAGCCGGTGCACACGAAGCCCGCGGCGAGCTTGTACCTACAGACAGACTCACCATCCAGACTAGGGAAGAACATGCTCTCCACCCCCTCATTGTGCCTGCTGGACTTGTGCATGTCGAACAGCGTGAGCGTCTTGTACTCCTGCTCGCAGCCGGTGCACACGAAGCCCGCGGCGAGCTTGTACCTACAGACAGACTCACCATCCAGACTAGGGAAGAACATGCTCTCCACCCCCTCATTGTGCCTGCTGGACTTGTGCATGTCGAACAGCGTGAGCGTCTTGTACTCCTGCTCGCAGCCGGTGCACACGAAGCCCGCGGCGAGCTTGTACCTACAGACAGACTCACCATCCAGACTAGGGAAGAACATGCTCTCCACCCCCTCATTGTGCCTGCTGGACTTGTGCATGTCGAACAGCGTGAGCGTCTTGTACTCCTGCTCGCAGCCGGTGCACACGAAGCCCGCGGCGAGCTTGTACCTACAGACAGACTCACCATCCAGACTAGGGAAGAACATGCTCTCCACCCCCTCATTGTGCCTGCTGGACTTGTGCATGTCGAACAGCGTGAGCGTCTTGTACTCCTGCTCGCAGCCGGTGCACACGAAGCCCGCGGCGAGCTTGTACCTACAGACAGACTCACCATCCAGACTAGGGAAGAACATGCTCTCCACCCCCTCATTGTGCCTGCTGGACTTGTGCATGTCGAACAGCGTGAGCGTCTTGTACTCCTGCTCGCAGCCGGTGCACACGAAGCCCGCGGCGAGCTTGTACCTACAGACAGACTCACCATCCAGACTAGGGAAGAACATGCTCTCCACCCCCTCATTGTGCCTGCTGGACTTGTGCATGTCGAACAGCGTGAGCGTCTTGTACTCCTGCTCGCAGCCGGTGCACACGAAGCCCGCGGCGAGCTTGTACCTACAGACAGACTCACCATCCAGACTAGGGAAGAACATGCTCTCCACCCCCTCATTGTGCCTGCTGGACTTGTGCATGTCGAACAGCGTGAGCGTCTTGTACTCCTGCTCGCAGCCGGTGCACACGAAGCCCGCGGCGAGCTTGTACCTACAGACAGACTCACCATCCAGACTAGGGAAGAACATGCTCTCCACCCCCTCATTGTGCCTGCTGGACTTGTGCATGTCGAACAGCGTGAGCGTCTTGTACTCCTGCTCGCAGCCGGTGCACACGAAGCCCGCGGCGAGCTTGTACCTACAGACAGACTCACCATCCAGACTAGGGAAGAACATGCTCTCCACCCCCTCATTGTGCCTGCTGGACTTGTGCATGTCGAACAGCGTGAGCGTCTTGTACTCCTGCTCGCAGCCGGTGCACACGAAGCCCGCGGCGAGCTTGTACCTACAGACAGACTCACCATCCAGACTAGGGAAGAACATGCTCTCCACCCCCTCATTGTGCCTGCTGGACTTGTGCATGTCGAACAGCGTGAGCGTCTTGTACTCCTGCTCGCAGCCGGTGCACACGAAGCCCCGCGGCGAGCTTGTACCTACAGACAGACTCACCATCCAGACTAGGGAAGAACATGCTCTCCACCCCCTCATTGTGCCTGCTGGACTTGTGCATGTCGAACAGCGTGAGCGTCTTGTACTCCTGCTCGCAGCCGGTGCACACGAAGCCCGCGGCGAGCTTGTACCTACAGACA